>CM063287.1:997500-2268629 GCA_032173965.1 Sitta carolinensis | reverse complement strand
TCACCTCTGTAAAGTACAAGGGGATCTTTGAGGTTACAGGGACAGGAACTCTCTGGTTTGCCCCCTGTGCCCACTGCCCTCCAAATACAACTGGTTGGTCCTTTCAGCCTCAAACCAGAGAGGTTTGTTCCAAACAAATTCTGCAGAGATGGCAGCAGCCAAAGCCCAACTATTTATGAACCTGCCTGTGTGAACTAGGATGCGTGCACTTGTTTTAAGAACTTTATAAATGTAGCTAACTTTAATAAGATTGTGACACTGAAGCAACAGCACTGCTAGAAATGAAACAAAACCAAAAGTCCCAAGCTTGCTGCAAAGAATGGCTGAACCAAAATCTTTTAATAGGAAATCAGCTGTGTTCTTCCTTAACCACCAGACACGGCCACAGAGCCTCTAGCAGAGGGTATGATTTGTTATTACATTTTACTTGCTGACAGGTCAGCCTTTTGCTGGATCAGGTGGTGTTTGTTATGGCTTTCCTGCCCTAGGAGCTGCTTCCTCCCAAACACCAGCATAGGAGGCAACACAACTGTCATAGATTGAGTCAGCTCCCCACACCAACCTTGGAAAAAAACAATCTTTTTTACCCATAGTAAGTTACTCTTAAATTACCTATTTGTTATGACATCAGAAGCACAAGAAACACATCAACATTATTGTAATCACTGCTGAAAAACCCCCTCAATTTCATTTGCTCTACATTTAAAAAAAAATACCAAGACCATTCATAAGTTAGCCTTTTTTCTGGGGTTTTTTTTTTTTTTTTTTTTTTTTTTTTTGGAATTGAGTAAAAAGCCTACAAAAAGTCCTAAAAATAGAAACTGAATGGGGAGCTATGCTGAGACACAATATGGAAATTCATCACGGAACAAAATTACTTCCCTAGAACACTCTCCCTAGCTGTTGAAGATCATCAAACATCAAGGTATGAAAACACAACACCTTTTTATTTTCTTATAAACCTTTTTCTCTTAATATCTGGGAACTGTATTCCTGATACACAGGAGAACTAAACCTGTTCACACAGTATCTACAGACTTTAGAATTGGCAATGAACTGATTTAATCACAGCCTATGGAAGAGAGAGCAGCTTTCTGTTTACTCCTGAGGGGACAAAGAGGAGCAGAGAAAGGGAGATATAAAAGGTGTGTCATGGTATCAAAGGAGAGGAGTGTAACAATGTGCTCCCATTGAGTTTCCCAAATACCTCACCAGAAAAAATCTTATTTACCATCAAACAAACAAAAAACCTGCTTGCACATGCAGATTTTGGTCAAACGATGTGTATGGTGTACTTCAAAAGCAGGGAATAAAAATGCAGCATTTTATTACTGATTTATTTCCTATTCTACTAAAACTTTTCTGCATAATTTTTAACTGTGGAAAAAATGTACTCCCTGAGTAAAAGCACCATTTCTCTCCCCAGACATGAACAGCTAGTCCATCTCACTTCTAGTGAGGCTTTTCCCCTCACATGTCAATGCCAGGACCAATGACAGCCACTCTGAACATTGAGCTTTTCATTCCTTCCACCAAGAACGCTGATTTTCTCAGCTCTTTGCTACAGTGAGAAGTCAATGTCCATTGTCTGTTCTCTATCCAGAGGCATAAGGACCTCAGCCTGAAAGTGACACCCTCCCTGTACCTGATACCACAAACCCAAGGAGACTGGAAAGGAGTGCTGCAATCCACTCAGGGGACACTACAACATGAGCTGACACACTTGTGCAATTTCTACACCTTCTGTAAAGACTTTGCAACCGGCAGCCTGCTTCATTCCAAATACAGAAATAATGAATGTGCAGAACAATACATGGTTGCTTAAAAATGAAAATGAGTGCTGAAATTGTTGATAACAGAAATACTTCTTGACAAGTTGACAAAATCAAAAGCTACTAGAGAATGGTCAGCTTTTGAGAAGCAGAAAAGTACACTAGGAAGAAGCACTGTGTGGGATAAAATTTAGTATCTAATGCCATGAACCTCTAAAGACCTAAGTATATTTAATATTCAGCCCTAAGAAATCTCACTGAATTGAATAGCAGTCTGTTTACAACATTAGACATCAGCACCTGGATGTTGAGGGAAAAGAGAAAAGTGATGGAAGGCAATGGGGAAAAACAAGGGCCACAAGATGAGATACAAGCAGAGATACAGGCAGGAATAGAAAGTGACAATAATAAAACATGGGAAGGTTTCAAGTGGACTGAGCTGCAACAGTTTACAGTGGCAGAAACACACAGTCCCTAAGATTAGGAACTTTATTTTATTTCTTCTCAAACCCTTTGACTGATAGTTGTAACACAGAGAAGAGAATGTAATGCACCTTGGAAATGAATTACAGTTATACAGCTGGTTCCTAGCCAGTTGGGAAAAAGACTCTCCAAACTCATCTCCCAAAACCAAAATTAATGCTACAGTTAACACTGCTTGCTCAAACCAAAATTGTCTATAGATTGTGCCATAGTTTATTGACTAATCAAAATACAAGAAGGAACAATGAAGAGTGTAATGCCAAAGGATGCTGTAAGCTTTTTATGAAATCATTTGTCACTTCAGAAGGAGTTATTTTCTTGGGTAAACAGGCATAAAATTACTACCCAGTGTCCTGCTTCTCATTGATTTCTACTTGGTACAGTTTGCCAGATGCTGTTTGGTCTGAGGGCTGCCTTGACCTCCACTGGTGACGCTGGCCCCTTTCTGCTTTGTGGTGCAGTCTTTTCCCAGCAGGGAGGTCCCACCCCTCTCATAGTTCAGTTGCAACTTTGGCTAAAGGCTCAGAGGTTACCCATATGTTGTAGTGGAGGGGCCAGCCTGGCTGGAATTAACTCAGGAGTGGCGTCCAGCTTGGAGGCTGGAGCTGGCCCAGAGGAGATTATAAATGCCCCAAAACTAATTAAATATTTTGTCTCCTGCTGGTAAACAAAAGCGAATGAGGGCAAAAATACAAAATGCCTGATTGAACTAGGAGCTGTAAGTAGCTTGACAACAGCAACCCTGAAGCCAGTGATGCATGATTTAAAAGCCCCTAATGGGTCAAAGCTGCTACACAAATGAGACTTTTGTCGATTATACTTCACTTTATACATTTGCAAAACTGTTACATAAATGTACTTCCTATCAGTTTTCACTTCACACGAGCATAGCTGGGGTAAGAGCCATGCAATCCAGATATTTATTTGGAAGCTTTCTTAACTTTCACTTTTGCACTGAGGAAACACAGAAAGTAAATATAAACACCAAGGAAAGAGGTACAAATAAGAAGTGACAGCATTTTCAGTACCTTTTTCAAGGATCTGAACTATCAAGTGTTACACTCATAAAAATGTGAGAGAAGAATTCTCTCAGTTAATAACGGATCTAGTAAAATTTTTTCAAATCCATTTTCTCAGCTAAGTGCCTTCTAGGCAGTTCTATTTAAATATATATATAATACATATAGAATATATACAATCAGTTAAATTATTAAAATGCAGAATAAAATATATTTAATCAGTTAAAATATTTAAATAATGGATCAAATGCTTTTGATATATATAATTCAGATTTCTCTGTACTCAGTTGTGTAAATTAAAAATCCACTCTCATGGCATTTTAAATATTTTATGTCCATAAGGGTATATACTGTATTTTCAAATACACTGCTACAGACTCCGTTTCTTTTAGAAATATGTAAGAATTGTCACATAAATATTCCATGACGATATTTTAGAAGATTAAGTGATGAAAAGTCTCACAAAAATCCTGTTATTAAAGAAAATGAGAATTCTGATTTGATGTTCTGCATCCTTTGTGCTTAACTTCATGTGTTTGTGTAACCCTTCTGCAGCTAATGGGACTAATCCAGTATCCACAGGTAAAAAGAGCTGTAAGGTTTGCTTGTCCAGGACCCTAGAAAGTGACTTGTTCATGAAACCAGAGTGTTCACCTCACCTGGGAGGGCATGTGTTCAATCATTATATTTTTATATTATATTTATATTATAATTTCCATAAGCCCAGTTTTACTTGTGGTTTTTTTTTTTTTACAAAAAACCTTTACAATAAGGTTATCTGCATCTGCTGAAATTTGAAACTTACTCAAAAATAGCAAGGATCAAGTATATGAGTAAAAGAAAAGGAAACCTTAAAACAAATTGGTACATATATATATATAATATATATATATACACACTCTCTCATATAAAATATACAAACTATATATCTAGATCTCGCTTCATTTTCATTGTACTTTACCATTAGATTTTTGCTTTATCATTTAACTGTTATGCAAATTACATAATCCTCAGTCAGTTAAAATAAAAGCTTACATACTAAGGGCTGATGTTGCAATTACTGCTTTCCAAATTAGGGAGGAACTCTTGTAGCTCCCTTGGTCTGCACCGTGCCCAGAGAGCTGAGTGCCCACTCACACCCTCCTGCTCCACATCTGCTCTTTTGTCTGATGGCCAGCAGGACGCCACAGAGGTTCCCCACAGAAAGAAAGGCAATTAATTGTCCAAGATGAAGACGTTCCAGTCAGGCACAGGGTAACATTTGATGTTGCAGATTTTGAGCTCTCCCAAGTGTCACGTTGGTGAGCTCCAATGAATTGGATGTGACGGGTGTATTTGAAAAGCTACCAGGAAAGGCAGTTGTGGATAAAGGGACACTTAATGTTGGGCCTGCTAAGAGATAATGCTGGCTCAGAATGCACAAAGGACGACGTTTCCCAGCAGGTACAACTGAATGAAGTGATGAGCCATGGTTAGGAGAGCAAAAATCTCACTGCACTCCACGTACATAGCAAAAGGACTGAACAGCTGACATCACAAAGCTTGGTGTTTAGGTTTTTCTCCTGCAAAGCTAATTGTTTCTTTTAATTCCTTATCATTTCAGGAGTTCAAGAGTCTTAAAGTCAGCATTCTATCAGATTTCAGTGTAGTTTTCTTCTGAATTCTACAAACTCAAGGATGGAAAAGTTAAATTATTATCTCAGTGGAACTTAATAATCACAGTGGAAATTTCAAATGAAAAGTTTTAATAATTTTGCAGAGAAATATTTTCAGCCAGTGCCGCTACACAAGTTTCCTTCTTTCCATACAAAATAAATTATATAAGCATTCTTATTTAATTGCATACATCATGGTTTATGTCATCAGCTACTCATGGATTTTAATTCCTGCAAAAAATGCAGGAAGACACCTCTATTTCTGTCGCAGCCAGCCTTATTCACATATAACTGAGAAGCAAAAAGATACATATTACTTTTTTTTCTTTACAATTTAGGAAAAAAAAAGTCTGAGCACAGTAATAATTACACTTGTGTCATTCAGACTCGCTGAAAAATGTGCCTCCAATAAAAGTGCTGTCAGTTTGAAGAATTAGGGATGCTTTTAAAGTCAAATCTTAGGAAAACTTTGGAGGAGTCTGGGTGACAAAACAGGAACATGGATGTGTGACTAGACAGAGCACACGAGCTTGTCTCTAATGTTTTCAGCAAGGCTGTTTTCCAGACAGGCTGTTGATGTTTTCTCCCCCAAAGCAAAAAGATCTCAATAAATTGCACGGGCCCAGCTGGAAGAAGCACCTAAGAAAATTTCTCCTAGTTAAGAAAAGACTGGCATAATCAGTGCCAGGTCTCACTAAAAGAACAAGATGCCTGAAAAAATTGAGGAGAGGAAACAAACACACAGAACTTATGATATCTCCTACTTTTCCTTGGCTGGCAGGAAAGACTAATAGAAGCAATGAATTCCTATTGTGTTGTTCTAAGGATCAAGATCCCACTTTCTTTTTGTCCATCTCAAAATCCCAGGGCATAGCACAACTTAATCCACATTCCCAATCCATACACTACCCCTCCTGAAGTACAGCTCCCTTTTGGAGCTCTTCCTGGAACTGGCTGTACTATTCTTCAGTCAGCACTAGTGCTTGATAAGACAATCAAACCCTTTGTTAAGACCTTCCAAAATGAAACAGAAATACCAATTAGCTGGTATTCTGTCTGGAACTAATTTAATTCAAAGGTGTCTTCTAGTACCTTGGGATATGGTGTGTTCTGCTCTGGAGAGAATCAATCGGTGAGAGATTGATGAAGGGGTGGTGAGGTCAGGTTTGCAAATACAAAGCCATCTGCAGAGTCTCCTGGGTTGGTACCTGCAGCATAGTAATTTACAGGAGCAGGTGTTTCCTTTTAATCTACATTTTTTTTTCTGCTGAAATTGTAACTTTATTGAAAAGTGCCTGCAGTTTGCTATTAAGAGGGTACTTTGTTCATTTTTGCTATTAACCAACTGCTGAAAGGTTTTTGAAAGTTTTAATGCCCATAATCCTTAAAAATACAGTTAAGAAAAGAGGCTGTGATGTTCAATATGGAAGTCAACCAGACATATCTTCAGAAAGCTGCTACATGTAAACATAATAAAGCCCCAAAGCCTGTTCTTAAAACAGAATGATATTATTCAGGAATGAGCTATTTCTTCCTGAATAAGGGTCAATGAAATTATCCCAGTCATTAAGATTTTTTTGGTTCTTTGTTTACAGCTATGGAGAAAGGAAGCTTTCTGAAACAGAAAAAAAAAAAATCAAGAATTCCAGCTGGAATTTCCCACCTGAGTTGAGCTTGGTGGGATGGGCACTCTGGTTATTCCCCTTTGGTTTGGCTCCAAAGCACAGCAGAAGTTCAGTCAAGAATGTATTTGCATTCAAACTCAGGCTCTTGGCTTTGCTCCAGCTCTCCCATAATCTACATGATCTCTTCTCTGGCCTGGCATCTCTCAGCCTGACTGCCACATCATCCAAACTGTCTTTCCAGGTGTTTGAACAGCGCTCACATTCCAGTCCCCACACAGGCACTGCACCTCCTGCTCCTCACACACCCCCTTCAGCTCCTCAAACCTCTGCCCCTTCACAATTCAACAAATGCTCTGGAGAATTTCCCTTGGGTTTGCCTGATGTATTTTATGTACCTGTAACTCTTACCAGGACAAAAATGACGTAGAGCAAAGTAGTTTCCTGGTTTGGGTGTACCACCAAAAAACTCACAGAACACTGCAATGTGAATAAAACTTGGCCTTATATGAATCACAGCATTAAAAACCCAAGGAATATCCTTGTTTGCCAATCAGTGAGGCAAAACCCAAGTCAAAGTGCACCTCCCACTGAAGAAACCAATAGCATTGGAAATGTTTATTTTTTCATATTCTGCTTTAGTCATTAAATCTAAATGTCTTAGTCTAAAACCAACTCCCTCGGAAAAAATAAACCATACATGCTATTGACTATCTGGTCACATCCTGGGTTTGTTCTTTCACTTTCCTATCCTTTGGCAATTTTTATTTACGGTTTGCAGTACACTTCAGGAAATAAGAGGACAGTGACTCAGCAACTGAGAAAAATCCCTTCTTCTGTATTTTTTTTAAAGTCTCTTAATTAATTTCAAGACAGATTTACTCCTTGAGGGAAAAAAAATAGATGTGAGAATAAAATGTGCTTAATTGGCAGATTCTTCTGGTTTTAATTGAACTAATTTAATTTTTACCTGACCAAGCATCGCCCTGTATTTTAATTTAGTGGTTTGTTTTTTTTTTTTTTTCTTCTGGGAAGGTTCCCTCTGTTCCCAGCATGTTTCCCTGTCACTCTGATGAATACTGAGACAAAGAAATCTTTCCTTTCCCAGAAGTAACTGCCTCATCTGTTGCTAATTTCCCTTCCCATCCCTTATGGAACACATGGCTCCTTTCTATGACCTCTTGCTGCGTGCACATTCATGAAGTCTTTAATTCCCTCTTCTTGCAAAACTTTCCAAATTTAATAACAACTTTTAATGTATGTTTTCTCTCTATTCTCACCTAAATAACACAAAAGAAATGCAAAGTATTTTCATGACTCCTTTAAGCAAACCTGTCAAATGGCTTATTGAATAAAAAAATGGCTTCCCATTTTCCTTACATCCCTTTTAGCTCTACATTCATTCCCATGGCAAAAAACTTGCATGGTTTCTGTCGCTCACTAAAGTTCTTTGGTTTGCCTCCTTCCTCATGGCTATGTGCTTTCCTCCTGGCCCCTACACCAGCTGTGCCCCTGCAGAGGCACATGCCAAAAAGGCAAAATAATCAAAAGGACATTTCAACGTTCATGGCTGGGCTGCTGGATCTAGCCATGGATTTACCTCAGCCTTACAGTGACCCAAAGCTTCTGCTGGACACTCTCACAATAAATAACACTCAAGTGCACAGGAATTTTTGGAATTGTATTTCCCTTCATGTAATTTGCTCTTGGTTCAACACGTCTCTATGCTGCCAGCCTTAATTAAGAGAGCAGCACAAAGCAGTTCTGCAAACCCTCTGCACCAGAAACACTAAACAAATCCTTTGCAAAAAGATGTGAAACACAGCCACACAAGTTCTAAATCATCTTACTTTAAGTTTGCACAACCAATTTGTTGTGCTAGAAGACAATATTTGTCACAACAACTTATTTCCTTTACTGCTAACTGCAAATGTGCAATACGTTGATTATTTGCTAAGACAAAATAAATCTTAGTGAATAATCAGGATCACCAGGTCAGCTACACAATATTTCATGAGAATTAAGTTGCTCCTCTGAAAATAAGTGCTCTTTTTCTTGCCACTCTCAGCAGCCTTACTTGTTTTGCATATGGTTGCATGTTTAATTAGCAATCTTTCTGTAAGTGTCTGCAATTAGACAATGATGATTAATAAAATAACTCCTTTAAAGCTCCATTTAGGCAGCAGAACTGCACAATCAGGTATAATTAATTCATCATTAATAAATCATGGCTGATTAACTAATATGTTGATTACAAACACATTATTGCATAGCCTCCCACCTGAGCTCTGATGATTTTTCTATCCTGAAAAGAAACAGAGACAAAGTAGTAGTAAACGACAAAAAAAAAAAAAAAAAAAAAAGTAGCTTTCAGCAGCAAACACATCTCAGTTTGGTCAGGAAATTTAGATACCAAGTCTCTTTAAAATGTATGGGCCTTGTTCATTATTAGTCCTCCTGAGTAAAAGGAATAATTGTACTGTCTATTTGTTAAATGGGGATGGGTGAACAATAACTGCTCCTTTAGTTCATTTATACTCCTAAGGAAGGCTTTTTTTCCACAGGCATCCCTGATTATGGCCAGATTCAGCCTCAGCCTAAGCCAGCAGGAAGAATTAAATGCAGTGGCACGAGGTGCATGTGCCCTGCCAGACAGGGAACAATGGGAGCTGTGGGCAGAGCAGGGCAGGGCTGAAGCTGCCAGAGCAGCTGTGCTGCCTCCACAGCTGAGATCTGCACCTGACCACGAGTCCATGTTTATAAATCACACTAGAGCCTCACCAACTTCTGCAAGTCTGAATAAAGGAGAGCGTGCATTTCCATCTGGAGACTCCCTCTGCTTGCCACCTAGCCCCTGAGCTGAGTGGTTCATTTAAAGCACATTTTTGTATGTTGTGTGGAGCTGCAGGAGATAGAACTTTCTGTTCAAATTAAGATTCTCACACTTGTCCAGCTACTTGGACTTAAGTAAGATGTAAGTGACAAGTTCTGATAAAATTCAAAATAGATGAAAAAAAGGGAACTTGGCACAACTAAGTTCCTTATGATTTTTAACAGGATGACATCCAACTGTTTCCATAGTATGAGACTGCCTTTGAATTCAAAACATTTCACCCTGAAATACTGCAAAGAACTAAAGCATAGCTTAGGACAAAGGGGACTTCAAAAGGAAAACAGTTTTATCTAGAAAAACTGCAAGTTCCATATTCCTAATAAATCCAGGGAAAGACCACATCATGGTGACAAAATCTGAAGCAGTACACTTCATGACAATTACAGAAAAAACGTCCAGTTTAGGAGAAAATATTCAGACTTTGAAAAATAATTGACATTGGTGTAACCAATAAAGTTTCCTTTCAGATTTTAATCAGCTGTATATTCATCACAAGGTCAATCTGTTAAATCTTTCTTGTAAACCTTTAATTAAAAGTATTGACTAAGCAGCAGTGCTTCGATCAAAGGCAGTATTTTGACTTTTGAAAAATACTGTTCATAAAAGAGAACCACAAGGCACATTTCTAAACCATTTATATTTTTCATATTTTAATTCAAGAAAGTTAATGAACATGGCATAATTTCAACATATAGCCGAGAAAGTATATTTTTTTTAAAAAAATGAATGGAGATTTCATGAGAAATTATCTATATGGGAAAAGTTCGATTATCAAACAGATGCTTACAGTTTAATCCAGGAAGCAGTAAGGGCTTTTAACATGGAATTTGGAAATAAAGAGAAAAATTATTTAAAAGCAGAAAAACAAGATCGCTGTACTCAAACATTTTCCTAGGTCAGGGTACATAGGAAGTGGCAAGATGGAAGTGAAGAATACCAAGGCTCTTGAAAGATGAGCAGTGAGTACTTCCAAGCAGTTTTTAAAACAAGTAATCAAAGGCTTTTGAGAGCAGTAGTGATTCACTGCTTAGAGCTGAGATAAAATCAGCATCATCAGAGCAAGATAAAGATTAGTGATTAGTGAGAGGAGAGGGAGATTAGTGCCAATTCTTTCAGAAGGTCAGGTTTCCTTTTAATACAACAGCAGTCTGCCCCGCAATGTCAACTCTGCCGTCATCACGCACGGAAATCTTCAACTCTCCTCCGCGGCGGGAACATTGAAAAGCTAAACAGAAACAAGAACCCAGAGTTAAAAACCTAGTGGGCAACACAAATGATTTAGGAATCCGTGAGAACTCAGGGAGAGGAGGCTTCTGGCCCCGGAAAACAAGCAGCACCAGGGCAAACAGTGCCGCCGGGACACCCTGGATGAATTGCCTTTAGGGATGAAGGGCAACTGAGGGAGTATTTCCAACCAGACCTTGCCGAGTGAGGCTGACAAAACTGCTGCTTAAGAGTGAAGGGTAGTTTGCTTTGCTGTAACAAATTAAGTTTCTCCTGTGTATCTAGGAAGTCTTGAATTCTTGTTTCATGTGCTACAGTTTTTGGAGGGATGAAGGAAGAACCCCAGGCGTTATATGCATGAGAATGAATCACCATTTCACTGGCACCCAACACCCAAAGCTGATACTGCATTCCAAGAATGTGCCTGGCTAAAGGGTCAGTAAGCTCACAAAGGCAGAGGGAAAAGTCTACAAAGATGCTGCTTCAGCTGTCACAAACTGACACCAAATTCTTACACAGGCAGCAACAGATACTGATTTCTAGAATCTTGAAGATGTAATTTAATACAACTGGACAAACTTGAAGAGTAGAAACAGCCTTCTGCCTGTAACTGCTTAGAGAACTAAGCTTTTGCCTGAACTGTTGAGCTGCACACAGGTGGGATGAGGTTCACTTAGCATGTGGAGCCTCCAACTTGTTTCAGCAGTCTCATTTTAGTTGCGTGACTTGCCCAGAAAATGGTCTGGTTCAGATGGCATTTAGCAAAGGTTTGAGTTTCGAGCAGTGTTGATTTTGTGAAAGACTCTAAATGGATGAAGAGGCAATAATGTTCAGCCTCCTTACTCAATGAAATTCCAGCTGCTCCAGAAGGTGTCCAAAGCTAAAGGGCAGTTTTCCTCTCACAATTTCTGGATTGGGTAGAGATTGTATTCAGATCCCAACAGAGCACAGGCTCTCTGATGGCATATATGCTATATGTTTCCAAATTATTCCTCAGCCACTGCTGCCAAGTAAGCTCCTCTTTGATCAGGAGATTAGATCCTCAGACAAAGCAAGCACTCTGAGAGTGGAAACATAAGTTATTTAGAGTTTGAGATTGATACTTTCTCTTCTTGTCCATTTATAGAACCATGGGTTGTTTTTACCTTGCCAGAACACCATCTATGAATGGAGTAATGCTTCAACTGAATATCTTAGACTCTTAAAAGACCCAGGCCAGCTAAAATTGATCAATTATTATTGCCAGGTGTGGAGACACACCTAAGCTCTTCTACTCCCACATGACAACATATTTAAATAAAAGAGATTAATTATTTCAACTCTTCAAAGGTTGGTTTGGTTTTTTTCTCTTAAATGTTCCAATTCTAGCTCTTTCATGTCAGGATTACCGAGATTGTTTTGATATTGGTCCATTTTATTTTACTTTTAAAGAAACTTATAAAGTAGAAGAAAACCAAAAGATAACCCACAAAAGAAATTTTTAGCCAAGCTTATATGAAAATAATACTTGATCTATTCCTTCTCTCACACAAGAGCACTGATATTTCATGCTATGAATGAATGCTAATGCCCCTGCATTCACACATCAGCTGCTGGCCTTGGATGAACATTATCCTGTTGTTTTGGAGCTTCTTGCCAGTCTAGATGGAGCTCAATGACCCCTGCTTAAGGAATTTAAGGACTAATGGGTTTTCTTCAGAATGTCATCAGAATGACACCAACTCTGAAGAAGTGACACTCCTGTAATAATACTTATTTTAAGAAATCACTAGTATTTTGTTTGCATTTCTAAACCCTATAGAGAAATGCTGAAAGAAGCACTTGTTCATTAATTTAAGTGAAGATCTCCAAGACTTCTTTTTTTATCCCAAGAAAGAAGGTGGACAAATCTGGTGGTTGATGGAGGGAAACACCTCTCCTTTGAAGAAATGTTACACTCCTGCATAAATCTGATGTTGTCAATCTGTAGGTTGAGATTACTTGGAAAAGATGAAAGCTGCAATGAAAACTCTTGACTTCATGAGAATTCAACTTAGCAAAAATTTAAACACAGGTAGATTGATTGTACCTTAATGAAGCAACTTCTCCTGTCTTTTTATGCGTTTTGTTGTTGGTGGTAATGTTGGTGGGAATTTTTGTTTTCTTTCTGCCCCCCCAAAAAACAACCCTTAAATGCTATAAACCTGTTCTGTACTGGAAGGAATCAGAGAAGTTAAAGGCAGGAACAAGAAACAAATTTCCCTACAAATGAATACAATTGTCCCAAGTAAATTGGTCATGATTCTTCTCACTTAACCTGAGATAAAAGCTGTCCTGGATAAGCCCCTTCTCACCAAAATAATTTGGGAAGTCCTCTCTGATTTGTCTGGTTGCATGGAATTCCTTATGCATGTTTATAAATGTTACTTTTCCTTTAGTGTGAAGGCCTGGATACACAGACAGTTGTTATACACTGCATTCACTAGCAACTGTGAAAGTCTATACATCTGAGAGATTATAATTTCTATACATTGCAGACACTCCTCAAAGGCAAGAAAGGCAAGGACTAATACAAAATCCTGACCGCTTAAATTCAAGGACATGTACCCAGCTTCAAGAAAAGACCATAAAGTATTTCATCTTGTAAAAGTACTGGAAAATTCTCTTTGTACTTGGTGGGGGTGGTTGTTGTTTGACAATTTAGTCTAAAAAGAGTAGGAAGGAAACCCAAACACAGGAAATTAAGTCTGATGCTTCAGCAGAGCTGCAGCTGACCTCCTCCTGAAGGCCTCAATAGCCAGAGAGATCTGACAATAGATTTCGTGTTCCTCATTTTTATGTTATTTTATATGGAATCTCTTTGGGAACTAACAGATCCTTCATTTTATGGAAGAAATTCTTCCTTTATTCTTGCAAGAAAAAGTCTCAGATATTACAGAAGCCGACACAGAGGTTTCTAAAAAGTCCAAAGATGCTCTTACTTACTAATATTTGATGATTTCAAGGACATTTCCTTGAATGCCAGCTATCTTTTCCAAAAAATCTCAGTAGTAGTAGAATTTGCCCAGAACCACCCAATACCTCTCAGACAGACACATGTAAGGAAAAGTTATTTTCTCATAAACATACATCAAATTAGCTCGTCCTATTTAAAACAGTTTTTGTATGATTTCTACCACAGAAGAAGTTTGAGGACATATATGCATAGAATTTGAATGAAAAAAAAAACCAACAACACAAACCTATCTTGTGGATAGATGGGACTTTTTTTTGGGCTAAACACATTAGAGAAGATGATTACAGTATCAATTGCCCTGGCTGCTTGAGCTAGTTTCTCTAAAAGCAGAACAGGAACAGTACGTACAAAACACATGACAATGCAAAACAGGTAGAAAGCGTCAGTTGTAAGGACAGACAGAATTCCAGTCTATTTGAGTAGTTAAAGAAGCAGGGTCTATGGAGAGTATGGAGAGTTTAAATTCCACATTAACATCCAAAAATGTCAAAATCTTCTGAGAAACAGCCAGTCCATAAGGACACATTACCAAAGACAGTTTTTCAACTTCAGAAAATATGTTGGAATTTCCCCCCACCCCAACATTATTTAAGTTATCACAGATATTGTGTGGTGTAAATTCAAACACAAGATCTTTGGGATGGAATGTTAAATCTTTCCTTCAGTCCATGACAGAGAAGATCCTGTTCAGGGTGGATCCTTTAAAGACTTACCATCCTCAAGAAAATCCATTTAGAGATTCATTTGACCAAATACAGGAAGGCTTATATTCAGGATAGCTGTATGTTTGGAAAAGTGCTTACTTTAACGGACAAAGAACTTTATTAGATCAAGTATCCAACCTCTGTTCCAAACCAACTGTGACCAAAGGCTTGTGTGCAGAATTGCCCCCTGTACCCTCTTGAGGAACCAGGTAGAGGATGAGGGTATTTTGTATTGCAAAGCACTAGAAACAGGAGATGCAAGGAGTCACCCAACACCTCATTATCATACGTTAACAGTTTCTCTTGGGTTTTTTTCTACCAGGTTCTTAAGTTTCTTGCTTAATAAGAAAGATGTGATCTAATACGCATATCTCATTGATTGAATCAAAACACATAAACAACATCCCCTGAGGTTCACCAAGCTTCAGTTATGAGGAAAGGTCATGAGAACTAAAATCCAAAGCCAAGATCAAAAACTGACTGCAGAGAGTTGTGACCCAGAAATCAACACTTCAAACTCCCTGGGGCATGATGTGTCATGGTGGTGGATAGGAAAGAAAGCAATTTCTCAAAGATTACCTCACACACAAAATATTACATAATATTCCATTCATCTTGAGGAAACGAACAGGGAGTTATTGGTACAGTTTGGATTGCAGTAGTAATACAACCTTTTCTTTTCTGGTGCGTAGATTTACATAAATGGACAGCTTTGCAATAAAACAGTTTCTCTTACCAAGCATTTCTTTCTTCCCCAGCTGCTCTGACCAGTAGCTGCTTAAAACAGCATGAGCAGATCCTTAAAAGAAATTGAAAAACAAAGTACAGAATTAAATTATAATCACTACTTTACAGAGTAAGCACAGTCAAAATGTAAATATCATAAATCAAGTGCCACATGTGTTTAGGGTAAAAAAAGCCCTAGGAGTTTGCACAGCGGAGAGAACTCATAATTTCAATTCCTGGTAAAGCAGTATTATTTCCACATCCTCTAGCTTCAATGGAAATCTTGCTGGGTGAGGGCATCATCATTAGCCACAGCTCTCAGCTGACTAACAATGAAATGGTACCTAAGCAAAGGACAGCAGCCTGCAGCAATCACCATCACAGCAAGTGCAACATCAGAAGAGCAGGCAGAACACGTCCTGCTGCCCCAAGAACGCAGCTAGCTGAGCTCTCACAGGCCTGAGGACAGCAGCACTAAGGGCCAGGAAAACAGGCAAGATCTCAGCTGAAATGCTCTGGGAAAAAACCCAAACAAAAATCCAGAGCACCACAAAAAAACCACAACAGAAGTGGATGTAAATTTCCACCACAATATTTATCCAGTACTGAATTAATCTCTCACTTTTCTCTAAAATAAAGGGAAAAGATCTGAAAAAGACATGAGAATATCTGGCCTAATGACAGCATAAAGCTGATTAGATTTTTTTCTGAATGAGTTGGCCTCAGTCATAAAAGTTTTTAGTTTAATGAGCACTCCTGCTATCCATATACACCAGTAATTCAAAAGAGACTCCAACATACAAAAACTGAATAACAAATTTTAATAAGAACATTTTAACTGAACTGAAACAGAAGTATGAGCTGCTAATCATACAAACACATACCTGTAACAGGGTCTTCCAAAACTCCATACCAAGGTGCAAAATATCTGGAGTAAAAATCATGGCCCTTTCCACTGGAACTTCCCTTAACAGTGAGTATTAGTCCTTTCACCTTTCCTGTCTTTTCAGCTGACAGAAAGTGATGTGCGCTCACTTTCAAGTCTTCCAACACAGACCTTGAACATAATGATGAAATTTTAATAGCCCATATTCTTTATGTGACATGAATCTAAGTACTGAAAAGAAAAATAAAGCTATAGAATCATCTTCTCTACAATTGAAAACCAGCCCTAAAACACTAGAGACAAGATTTCTAGCATTGTCCTCCCAATGGTATTCGACAGAAAAATCACCCTGAACCTAATACACTATGAATGCACAGAAAAAAAACCTCAAGCCACTCAATTCCTATTTATTTCTGAAAACAGATCATCCTGAAATATTAGCTACAAAAAAAAAAAAAAAAAAAAAAAAAAAAAAAATCACACTTTGTTTCAACATCTTAATCATTGAAAGGATTACTGCCTCACTACAAAATGTAACAAGTGCTCCATCTCCTTTCAGAGCAGGCAAATAACCAAAATCATTCAGGTCTTCATGGCATTCTAAAGCAGTCTACAACTGCCTGATACCTCCCTACAAAACAGTCTGAAAGAGTGAAATAATAAGTACTCAGCTGAGAATATTTCCTTTTCCCATTAGCCCAGACTTTAGCCATTTGTTAGACCAAGTTTTGAGTCTGTAATAACAGTAATTTGGCCTGATTAAAGAAGGTATGTTTCAGCAGTATGTACCTAAATCATACCTGAATTAACAATGAAATTCAGATGAGATTAACAAATGCTTTGGAATAATTTGAATTGGAATGTCCTCTCTAAAGCTACTTATAGTGCTGTTAAGTATGTGTAAGGAGATTACAGTCCAATGGAAGCAAGAATCCCTGGCATTCTGTCAAATGTCCCCTGAACTGAAGCAGGACTCCAAACTTTCTGCCAGTTTACTGGATCATCTTTAGACTCGGATGGATGGGGAAAACACACCATCATTAAAACTGTTTCCTACACCTCTTTCTCTTGGAGACAGATTTCAGAATGATCTTACTCAATTTTGCAGCTTCAATAAGCTCATATTAAAAGATAAAATAACCACATTACGCAGAAATTTAATTCAGAGGTTTTAAATTTAAAACTAGATGAAAGAGCCTAATATGTAAGGAATAGAGATTCAACAGGCCAACTCGATTTCTGCATTCTTGACTAAAAAAATTAAAAAGAGTGTCACATACCTCTCATAAGTATCACTGAGGCAGACTAAGAGGTTCTTTGTGTCAGGAGAGTAACGGACATCTTGAACAGTCATGTCACCAACAGCTGCCTGGGGGAAAATGTAAAGCAGACAGGAAAAAAGCCCTCATCACTTGAATATAAAATATTATTTCCTTAGCATTTCTGTACAGCACATTCCCTGCTAGAAGAGGGCTTATGCAAGGTCTTCCATGCAACCCTCAAGTACATGCAAGCAAGAAAAGCAAATGCACCAAGTGCATGAATGGCTATGAGTGAGTTACAAGCCCCACATGACAATTTGGGAAGAAATCCAGGACCTAGAGGAGGGCAAGGACACAGAGTGCCCTCCTATGCACACAAAAGGCTGAAAATACCATTGAAATAAATATTAATGCTACAGTCAGTGGTAATGGGAGACAGGGGTTCAGCTGCAGCATTTTGGAGAATTACATGCCCTGACCCACTGATTCATATTGCTGAGAGCTTTGAAGTTTGGTGTTTCAAATTCAGGAGTACATTGAGCAATGCCTTGTCACCATTTTTGAGCCATTTTAATACATAAAAACAAGCAAAGCTATCATAAACGTTTTTCTAAGACAACTGACAGATTCTTTTTTTACCTTTATTAATTCTTCTACTTCCTTTAGTTCCTGAAGAAAAAAAACAACACACACTGTAAAAAATGCAGTATGTATGTATGTATCTATGCAACTACAGACAGACACATATAGTGACATACACATACTTTCCTTGAAAGCCTATCATGAATAAAATTTTAACTAACCTGGGGGTAGGCTGTGCAAAGTGGCAAGTCCAGGACAATATGATCTTTCACTTGTCTGGCCTTTAATTCCCCACTCAGTGTCACAAATGTGAGAACTGGATTTGTATTTTCTAGAGAGTGTGAACATTCCAACATTATCAAACACAAGAATTTTAATCTAAATTATTATAGCCCTGGGAGTAGCTCAGTATATTCAGAAAAAGTTAGTTAAGCAGCTCAAATATACCTAGAGTCACTCCGTATTCTGGGCAAAATTTCCAGCTAACTCAATAAATCTGCTGAGGCTAATAAACACAGCAATTGTCAGAGAATCATTCCTGCATATGTCTAGAATGAATGGGAATGTCCTTTTAACAGGAAGAGCTATATTCCCTATTCATCAAATCCCACTGTACCTCTCCCAGATGACATTTGCATATTTAGCACTTCTCTTAAACAGGAGTAATACAGCAGGGCACTGGCATCAGAGGGTAGGCATCAGACTGCAGCCTTGCAACTACAGAGCAGTAGTAAAAGGCAATACCCAGGGTATCTCCATTTGTGTTCTAGAGATGTTCTGAATGTATAATTTGTCTTAAAAATAGAGGTGTTAATTGGAAGCAAATGTTTTTTAAAGTTATACATAGGTTGTAAACCTACTTTGTACGTGAAATAACACAGCAGCTGATGCAAGAGTAGCATGGCCACAGAGAGGAACTTCATTGGCTGGGGTGAACCATCTGAGCCCAAAGCAGGAACCTTGAAGAAATAAAGTTTATTAAGTGCTATTAAGGGAAGAAGTCCATTTCTTCATTTTTTCTCAACATACATAGAGCGATGATGTTCCAGACAATCAAAATGCACATTACAATCAGCTTTGGTCCCAAATGCACTTTTAGGTGCCCATTCTGCACTTATTTTTCAGAACAGATCCCTTTTGGATCAGGTCAACAACCTTTGCATGCTGCACAGGTTTTTCTTGGTGCTAAAAGGGTCTTACTTAGAAGACAAAGCCTCCATGCCCTTGTGTATTATGAAATCCTGCAAAGGCAGAGTCATGATCTGTAGAGACCTGCAGGCCAGGTGGCCATTTAGAGGTCACAGATGGTTTTGTTGGTATAACAGAACCTGTACTAGCTCAGTTAGGAATTACTTTACTTAAACCACCAGTCAAGTTTGGTAAAAGTCTCTAATGTCTACTAACCTTTCATTTCACTAGAAATCACATTTCTATTTGCTGTTTAAAAAATTTGGAACACACATTCCTGTAACTTTTGCACACGCATCTCAAGTGAATAATTACCATACAAACACAACTAAAAGTGGAAAAGAAACAATTTTTTTCTTAAATCCCAACAAGTCTTGTCATTGTTATTATGGAAAATGAGTGCATTAAAGTCAGTCCCCTCTGATGAAAGCCAACAGAACCCAAACCAAACCTTGTGGGGGAACTGTGAGCCTGCGAGCGCACTGCTCCAAGGGCAAGCTGCCCTGGCAGCAGGAGGGCTCGAAGCACTCACACACATGCAGAGTGGGGACAAACAGCTCTGGGACCCAGAGCAGCTGCCTGGACAGTGCAGACATACAGCTGCACTCAGGCTGAGAGGAGGACTGCCAGAAATTCCCATGTCCCTGAAGTAACAGAGTTGAGTGGTTTGGTTTTATCTTCAATTCAAATTCAATTGAACGCACTGCTCACGACGGCCTGCAGAAACAGGCTGTGTCCAGGAGCCCTCACTACACCAATTAACCAGAAAGGTGATAAATGACATTGTGATGTTCCTGCTTCACCCCCACACCCCTCAACACACGCAGTCTCAGGTGCAGCTGAGTGACCAAATGCCTTGGAAAGAACTGGGCACCTCTTGGGCAGCTCTGTGGGTCTGAGGCCAAACTAGCCCATTAGGAACCAAAGCATTATTCTGAGAAGGAAGCTGGCATTTTTTTATGCTGTCAGATATGGATGACTTGCAAATAAATGTGTTAAACGTATTGGCAAAGTGCTAGTATGAAAAATGCAAAGTATTATCAGTTCTTGCTCCAAGCAATTAATCTAACCCTAAAATAAATTCCAATTTATTAACAACAGGAGGAACCAATTACAGTTACTACTATTCTTAGTATTTTTATTTACAGAGACCCTATAAAATCCTACTCCCTGAACAATCCATCAAACAACAAAGATAACAAATATGACTCCTTAGCCTGGAATCTAAGTCCAGACTAGTGGAGTCCCAGCCCCTTGTTTCATGCCACCACACAACTGCCAAGTGAGCAGATTCACAAACTGATTCAGCTGAAAACTAATCCACAGAGTGAGACCGAATGCATTCTGTGTTTGTCTGATGTTTTCTTGTAAACAGAACCACCAACTTTTGGTAAAGTCATCTCCAGGTTTCAGTTTTCTGATGAAAGCTGTTTCTGAAAGGTTCACTTCTGCTGCAATTTTTTGGTGCAAATCTTCATCCAAGTCCTAGGGATGAAATAACAAATCCAATCAAGAGCAGGACAAAAAAAAATAGCAGAATCAAATACAGCCATTAAATTTTCTACTGTAATAAAATGTAGATTCAGTTTTAATTCAAAATACTCTTTTGAGAGTAAAAAAAAAGACTTTAAGTGGGACAATGTGCTCCCCTGGGTAGGAGCTGAGAAGAGACAAACTGGGAGAAAATAAATGCAACTGCTGGAGCTCCCTGGGTGCCTGTCCTTTAAGGCCGTGGCCATTGCTCCCCAGCCACCCAAGCCCCAGGGACTGTGTAACATTCTCCTTGGCCCACGCTCCACTGCTCTCTCCCCACAGCTATGCTGACTGGGCAGGGTTGAGAAGCTGCTCTTTAAAATATCCAAAGTCAAGGGAAACAAAGTACGTAAGTGACCTGGTAAAGTTCAGCCTCTGGGAGATAAAACGTGCCCTTTTAACTTGAATTGCTGCCTTTCATAACGAATCCTTTTCAGCCAATAATCCCACACTACGGCTACAAACGAATAACTGATTAGAACACTCAAGCTGCACTTGCAGACTGGATTCTGCACAGTTAAACAACATTCTAACATTTTACAGTACAGTTCCATTCCCTCGATCCCTGGAAGAGTTCTGTCAGTTCCTGTAAAGATCCCAGACCAGAACAAAGCCCAGTAAAAATGTTATTTAAAATAACATTTTTTTTTAAGTAACAGGGAACTTTATTGAAATACTGCCATCCTGTGGCACCTCTGAAACACAGAAAGGACTGGTTTTGCCATTCTTGCATTTCTCCAGATTTTTTTTTCCTGTAAAGCATCTGCTGAGACTCTGGAGGGAGCAGAGAACAGTTGTTTTGCATGGCTGCATCCAATCTCTTCAGTCTTAGAATAAAATGCTGAATTAGGATCTCAGCTTTAGCTGTCACACTAAAGCCTTTACTTACAGAAACTGTAGAAAAAACTTTTTATAACATCTGCATTCCAAAGGCATCATGTAACTAAAGTGGCCTCATGATATCTTAATGTAATAAAGTAAAAGTAATATAAAAAATGCAATTAGAAGCTCATAATGTTAAAGCAGGTATCGTTTTAAGAATTTTTAGATTTTATGAAGCCAAAAATATCTCTGAAGAGAGATGTTCCCAGTCATACCTTTTAGCTGGCAATGTTATATGAGATTTAGACAGACTTAGGAACATCTAGAAAGGATTCATATTGTCATTACAAGCTGTTGCCATTGGCTACTCTACAGAGATTTTCATATTTACAAGCTTTATCAGGAGTTACTCTACAAACAACACCAGGCCAGTAAATTTCTAATCCGTCTTAATAATTATTTTAGTTAGAAATCAGTATCAATTAGTACCAACTGTTCACAACACCCTGATGAGGAGGAGAACTACTGTCAACTACACCAAAACTACCATGCAACATCGAAGCAATAAAAATTGGTTGCTTAAACCTGGCTAAAGCTGAACTAAACACACTAATGGCAGACACTCCAGGTCTATACCTGCTCTTTTTCCAAGAAAGAGGAAAAAGGAAAGAAAAGAAGATCCACACCAAAACCAAACCCCACAGTTTAATCCTTCTGAGTACTGATCCAGTTTTACAACCTTACTTTTCAGATTTCACTCTGAATCCTTCTTAATCTTTCAGTCTTTATTCAGAATCATTCTTGAAGAAATGAAGCCATTCTTCTTGATTTAACTCAAAACAAATCCAGCCTATTCCCTAATACAATATTTTTAACAGCCCACAAAAAATTCAAAGGTTGTCTTGCATGACATCGTTTTGATGGGAAAAAAAAGGGAACGCCTGTGGCTAATTTCTCTGTGTTCTGGCGCCACGGCAAAAGATTCTGGAAAACAGAAGTCTCCAGTAAGGAAAGTAAAGCTGAGTGCTCAGGCCAAGCACAGAATGGCAAATGTTATTGCAGTACCTCAAAAACCAGTTGGGGGTCTTTTAACTTACATTTTCAAGCAGACAAACTGCCGCAGGATTCCCAGAAAAGGGCCGGTTTGTAAACGCATCGACCGTAAAAATCGGAATCTGCATTGCTGTGTGCACCTGCTGAGGCGCAGGCCGGGCCCTCGGGCACTCCCCAGGCTGCTCTGCCCACCCGAGAGCACACGCCAGGCTAATGCTCTGAGGGCGGCAGGCGGAGCCAGCGGGCCCGGCCCGTCACTTCCGAGCGCCCTCACCGACTGAGGCTTCTTCGTACGGCCCCGGCGCTCCGCAGTGATTTTTTTTTTTGTTTGGTTGGTTTTTTGGGCTTAATTAAAACACACATTTTAGCCTGCTTCGCCACCAGCCCCTGAACGCCTCACTGCGCCCTTTCACCACAGCGCCCGGCCCGATCTGCCCAGCGCTGAGGGAGGCGCGATCCTGCCCGGCTCGGCGGGATCCTGCCCGGCTCGGCGGGCTGGCTGAGGGGACGCGGGCGGCTTTCCTCATGCTCGCTCCCTCCTGAAGGTGCGCCGAGGGCGAGAGACGCGCTGGGCGGGACACAAGCCCCAGAGCACGGCCGGCCGCCACGGCGGGCGGGAGGCGATGGCGGCGGGAGGCGATCCCGGGCCAGGCCGCGCCCCCGCCCCGGGCCGCGCGCGTTCCCGCTTGGCGCCAAAACGAGCGGCGGCGGCCGCGGGACGGCGGGAGGAGCGCGCAAACGCGCGGGCGGTGCCTCGGCGGAGGAGGCGGTGAGAGGCCAAGGCGGGAACGCCCCCTACCCTCCCCGCATGCGCCCTGGCGCCCTTCCACCCCCGCCCCCCCCCGCGAGCGGCGCGTGCGCGGGAGCCGCCCAGGGGTGTGAGGCGGCGCGAGGCGCGGGTATCGCGATAGTCGCGCGGCCCGGACGCTCAGCTGCCCGTGGGCGCTGCGCAGGTGCGGGCCCGCTGGACGGCTCGGCAGCGAGAGAGGAGGCGCGTCCTGCCCGGGGCGAGCGGCTGCCGGGGCACGGCCAGGGGTGCGCGAGAGGCTCGCGGTGAGCGGAGAGGCCGAGCGGAGGGCGCGGGCGGCGGGCGGAGGGCGGCGGCGGGAGCTCGGGACCCGCCCGGCGCCGGCTCGGGCCCGGCGCGCGCCCGTGGGCGGGGGAGGGGCGAGGCGGTGCGGAGCCTCGTTCCCGAGCGCGGCCGCCATTTTGAGCGGCAGAGGCGAAGGCGGCGGCGGCCCCAGGAGAGCGGCGGGTGGGGGGGTCGTGGCGCGGTGAGGGGGCACGGGCCGGGCAGCGCAGCACAGCACAGCACCTCCGAGGCCAGAGGTGGGCAGCGGGACGCGGCGAGGGGAGCGGCGGGAGCGGGGCAGGCGAGCGGCGGGCACTCCGGGGAGGCCCGGTAAATGGCGGCGGGGAGCAGGCGGGGGGTCAGGGCCACGCTCTCGGGAGGACGGCGGGAGGCGGGATCGCCGTGGCTCCGCGCCGGACGAGGCGGCGATGGCGGCGGGGCCCTTTGTGGGCCGGCGGCGGGGCCCCCCCTCCCCGCGCTCCCGTCACACGCACACACCCCGGCTGAGGGCAGACAAAGGAAGGCCTTGTGCTTCCAGCCCCTTCCTCAACTGTCACGCTTGCAGGAAAGAGACTAGCGAGAAAACAAACCGCGGAAGGTTTTACGGAGCGGATGTGAAATGTACCGCGGGTAAATGGGAGCTTTATGTGCCGTGCCTGCCCACGTGCTGCCCGCCGTCCACGCGGTGCTCTCCAGAGCAGCCCCTTTAGCCCCAAGGTTAAACCCCCCTGCGAGGGGCTTCGATCCCCCTGGGACGGGTTTAGGTGAACAGTCTCAAATCCGCAACAGAAATAAAACTCATGATCCATCGCGCTAGTTATCTAAATAAACGAAACCTAACAGATTTCTTTGTAAGGGAAGGGCTTAGGCATGGACGGAAACTCAGGGGTCTTTTTTACTTCTGTTTTGTTGGGGATTTTTTTTAGGATTTAAATTAAATAAAAGATGGACTGGACTGGAAAACACAATGGGCCCAATGATACAACCAATGACGGAACAGTGGTACGACTCCGAGGCCTGCCATTTGGGTGCAGCAAAGAAGAGATTGTTCAGTTTTTCCAAGGTACCTCCAGAATAGTCGAAGCATAGCGGGTTTCTTTAGAGGTTTTTGCATCTTTTACACAATGTTTTGTACGTGTTTAATCGCTGTAAATGGGGTGGGTGGGGAGGGATCGTGTTAAATTAGATTGTCTTAAGTAAGATTTATGCCCTGTAAACAAAGCACAGATAACCCTAGATGTAGTAGAACACAAAAAGTATCTGATTTTGTCGAGGTGGGAAACATACCGTGCATATTGGGGTAACCTGAATGTTAGCATTTGGATCAGTTTTAAATTGTTTGGTAGCTCTCTGTTTGTTTTTTTTCATGTAACTTAGGCGGTTGCATTTTTGTATAGTCTAAACAGTAAAGAAGTACGGCTAAATCCATAAATGTTTAATGAAAGATGATGGGCTTGTATTGTTGGGTGATGGGGGAAACAAGGTGGTTTTCTTTTCGTTGTTGTTGTTTAGATATGCTTTAAGTATTTGCTACAGATGGGAATGTTTCAGCCTTTAACACTGTTCCCCTTGACGGGGTTATTTGTCCTTGGGTTAAAGGGTTGGAAATCGTGCCAAATGGGATAACATTGACGCTGGACTACCAGGGGAGAAGCACAGGGGAGGCCTTCGTGCAGTTTGCTTCAAAGGAGATAGCAGAAAATGCTCTGGGGAAACACAAGGAAAGAATAGGGCACAGGTGGGGATGGAGAGTTTGGGATGGTGTTAAATCTTTATTTTTTGGGGTTGTGGGTCAGTAATGCTTTTGGGGGGTTGGGGACCATTGGGGAGTTGGCTGGTTTTAAGAATTTTTGTAACTGATCCTAAGTTAACTTGGGAAATACAGTAGAATTGGGGGGTGGGGGAGACAGTATTGCACTGGGTAGTTTGCTAAACTCAGAAAAATGTTTCAATCATGCTCGTACAGGGTAATTTGTGATAAATGCTGCTATAGCCAGCCATTGTTTTTCAACAGTATGTTTCTCATACTGGAAAAACATGTTTTAAGCTTAATTTGTACAGCTAGAATTTTCACATAGTAATTTTTGCCACTGTAAAGTGCGGGTTTTTTGATACACTTAAGATTCTTACAGTTTTGAGGAGAAACTTAAGTTGTATGGTCTATCTAGTCCCGGCTATTGGCTTGTACGTTTAGCTCTAGAAAATGTAGTATGGCCTTTTGTAAAATTCCGACTGCTTCTGCCTGTGTTCTTACTAGTACCTTGAAAATCCTCTTTTATTAGATACATTGAAATCTTCAAAAGTAGTAAGAGCGAAATCAGAGGATTCTCTGACATGCCGAGAAGAATGATGGGACAACAGCGACCTGGACCATATGATAGACCATTAGGAGGAAGAGGGGGTTATTATGGAGCTGGGCGTGGAAGTATGTATGACAGAATGCGTCGAGGAGGTGGTGGATATGACGGTGGTATGTTCATCTAATGAACACAGGTTCTCTTGGCACTTTGATGTTTCTGACATACTTGTCAAGAAATAAGAAATGGCTGTAACGCCCATTAGGTTGGGTGTATTGATCTGAAAAGAACTTGTAATCTATCAAAACATGTGGCTTAGTATTTAAGATGAACATTAATAATAAGGGAGCTATTTTCATTCGAATCAGATCTTTTCATTTGCATGTTTCAGTCTGTGTTGCATAAAAAGAAATGTGCTTTTGCACCATGTTCAGAAATCCAGGTTTGACAGGCTGCAGAGGCTCTTAGCAAAGTGCTGGGTGCCCAGAGACTGCAAAATTGAGCCTTGTGTGTGCATTGCACTGTGGATTCTGAGCAGTAATGTAATCGTTCCTCTCCTTCTCTGCATTGCACAGGATATGGTGGCTTTGATGATTATGGTGGCTATAATAACTATGGCTATGGAAACGACGGCTATGACGACAGGATGAGGGATGGGAGAGGTAAAAGAAATTAATAGTTTGTCTAAAATTAATAGTTTTGTCTAAAAAGGTTTTTCTGTTACTTGAGTTGCAGGACACAGTATTTATTTCCAAGACAGAGTTAATAGCTTCATTCTGCTATTTGGTAAAGAAGGCTCTTTAAAAAGGGGAGGGGATTGGGCAATCATAAGAAAAGGTAAACAGATTGCTTAGGAGGGCTTCTAGTTAAGGTTTGGGTTGATACATGGAAGTGTAAATACCGTGCATTCACTGGTATAAATCCGTGCTTTCAGAAAAAGAGTAGTGATGACTTTTGGCTTTTCATGATCTTAGAGGTGTGTGGGTTTTTTTGGTTTGGGTTTTCCAATAGGCATGGGAGGCCATGGCTATGGAGCTGGAGATGCAGGGTCGGGGTTCCATGGTGGCGGTCATTTTGTTCACATGAGAGGGCTGCCTTTCCGAGCCACGGAAAACGATATTGCTAACGTAAGTACCACGGGGAGAGGGCTGTGCCAGCACTGTGCATGTCCCAGTCTGTTCCAGCCCAAACTCGGGGAGCCTTCTCAAACAGGTCACTGCTACATCTGCACAAAGTTAACGAGCTTTTATAAAGCTACTGTCTGAGGTGGGATTACCGGAGAAGTCAGCAAAGCTATATTTAACATTAATCCTTGCACTCTCTGCTCTTTCGTTTCCATAAAAGGTGTATTGCAGAGACAACAGTTGTTGCAGTCAGTATCCTCATTTTAAGGCCTTCAGGATTTGTTTAAGCTTACCTGATTTTGTGAAAATTACAAAAGATGTGAAACTGTAATTGCTTAGTTTGCATATTTGTTGACCTGAGAGTGACTTCAGGAGGGGCAGGGTGGGCAGGCTGTAAAGAGCTGTGTTGGCTTGGAGAGGACTGTATCCCTCTCGTAAGAGATCAGGGTGGCAGACAAAAGCACATCCACAGGATTTTGGGAGTGCATTCTTGTGTCAGTGCAGATGTGTTGTTGTTGGGGAGAGAGCTTTCTTGGGATACGAGGCCGGGTTTAAAGAGCACATCCTTGGAGAGAGGCTGTCTTGCCAGTTGCACCTATGTACTACATATGTAGAGCTCTCTTCCTAAGCTTGTGCTTGTTTGCTTTTGTGGGTGGGTTGGTTTACTTAAATGGAGGTGTATTTCCTAGTGCCAGTTCGATTGTTTCATTTAGGGTAAAGACTCCGTGACAGACAACAAGGGCCAAAAGTCAGGCTTTGATCTGGAGCAGCAAGGAAGAGCAGTGTGATTGACAGGCAGCTTTTCTTGAATTCTGTGAATGCATCATTGCTTTGAGAAATCTGAAGAAGCAAGAACCAAATGAAAACCAAGCGATTATTTTCTTGTCCAGGATGCAGTCGCATTTGAGTGTTGCTCGAAGCAGTGTGTGTGGGCAGGAGTTGTTTGCATCTTCACTTTCACAGAAGGCTCCTCAGGCTCTGGAGCTGCAGCTCTCCAAGCTGTGTAGTAACAATGGATTGTAAACGTAGGTTGACCTGATGTTGAATGTCCCACAACCACTGAGCACTACTTGAGAAACAAGTATTAAATCTACATGGTAGGATGACATTGAATTAAAGCAGTGCACCACTAACCACATGGATGGAAAAAAAGTACCTGGCTCGAATTCTGCATTAATGCGATTTGGTTTTTAATTTGTTTTTTCCCTAGTTTTTCTCGCCATTGAACCCTATAAGAGTTCACATTGATATTGGAGCAGACGGAAGAGCTACAGGAGAGGCAGATGTGGAATTTGTAACACATGAGGATGCAGTAGCTGCCATGTCCAAGGATAAGAATCACATGCGTGAGTGTCCTGTTCCCTGCTGCTGCCGCTTGGCCAGGCTCTAGCAGGGCTGTGAGCAGCAGATCCATCCTAAGGTTTTCCCAGTTTCCCACATGGCCAACTCAAAGCACCAAACTGAGGCTTTTTTGCTTCTTCCAGAACATCGATATATTGAACTGTTCCTGAACTCCACTGCTGGAGGTGGCTCTGGAATGGGAGGCTATGGCAGAGATGGAATGGGTACGCATCAATTGCGCATTTAGCCGATGCTTTGCCAAGCCTAGTGAGTTGCAAGCTTGTAACGTTGCCCTTGTGGTTTGCAGATCAAGGTTACGGCTCAGTTGGCAGAATGGGCATGGGTAGCAATTACAGCGGGGGATACGGCACTCCCGACGGCTTGGGCGGATACAGTAAGTGCAGGCTCTCTTGGGAATGTGGTGCTGAAAACGTGAGCCTTTGTCTTCTGACGGAGGGCAAGGGTGCTGGGCTCTGGGCTGGGAGCAGGGAAGGAGGGGCAAGGGTGTTTGGAAACTGAATCTCTGGGGCTGTACACGTGCTGCTGCAGCAAATGGTGGTTAAGAGCAGTAGTGCTGGAGTAGCTTTAGTGTAAGCTGTCATCTTCAACCAGTTGTTCTGTATTACCCATCCCATTTTTTCTTTTTTTAAGGTATGTATGCGTGACCTTGTGTCAATTGTTTGCAGGTCGTGGCAGTGGAAATAGTGGAGGATACTATGGGCAAGGCAGTATGGGTGGAGGAGGATGGCGTGGGATGTATTGAAGGATAGCCTTGCTTCTGCAAAACACCTTGGAAGAAACAGTCTCTGGTCTACTAGACTTTCTTACAAAATTTAATTTCTTTTGTATTTTAAGAACTTTATAATGACTGAAGGAATGTGTTTTCACAATATTATTTGGTAAGCAACAGATTGTGATGGGAAAATCTGTTTTCTGTAGGTTTTATTTGTTGCATACTCTGACTTTAAATAAATTTTTATATTCAAACCACTGATGTTGATACTTTTTATACTAGTTACTCCTAAGGATGTATTACATATTCAAGCCTACAGTCGGTTTAAAATGTTGTATTATGGTTCCCTAAAGGTGGTTGTACTGTAACTTCTATGAACACTGATTCAGTTCTATGTAATCTTGGTCTAGTGAATAAATTTAAACATTCACTTGTTTAAGGGGAGAGGGGTAGATGAATAGGTTAGTTTATTTGGTAATGACTTTCCTAAACCCTTTTGGTAAGTTGTATGTAATAACTGCACCACAGCACCAAGCTGTGGAGGCTCAGTCATTGTTCTGGCTTTTCCTGCTGCTGCCAGCACCCCCAGCCAAGTGCACACCCCTGTAAAGGAGCAGCACAGCCTCTTTCTGCCTCCACCACACCAAGCAGCCACGTGTACTTCCACGCTTTGCTGTAGTGTTCTAGAGCCTGCATTTCACACCTGTAACTGCAAATCTGACTGAAACACTAGCACAGCTTTTAGCTAACATGACCTAGGTCAAGGCACTGTTCATTTGATGCTTTTTACTTAGGATTTTTTTCACAAACGGGCTTTTAGGAAGAGTGCGGGATTTGGAAGCAAGTTACTTCTTTTCTTTCTTGAATTTATTGTATTTAAACATGGTTCAGCTTTTTTTTTTCGCTGCACAGAGCTGATTTGTCTGTATTTGTTCCAAGTTTGCCAAGTCATTCTACATAGGAGCTCATGAGAAGCCAAGAACTCTAAAATATCTATAGGCCCAATACTCCTTCAGTAACACACAACCCAAACACGTTGATAAAACTTTTTGTGCATTTGTGACATGTAAGATATGTAAGAAACTTACTGTTTGAAGACACTTAACATACCTGCTGTGTAATGGAAAAAGGTATTTATTCTTCTGAGCCAGTGTGATCCCCCAAATTAACTGCTTTGTCCTCAATGCCTCCCTTAAAATGTCAAATGTGATCTTGGGTATTGCAAGTCTGTCACCTGTTTTGCTAGTACTGTGTTATATCTGTAATAAATGTCTTCTTGTGGGAGAGAGGAGAATGGAGTTTATTTCGCTAGAGAATGTGTTTGGGTGTCCGAGGGACTGGAGGAGCTGGAAAGGTAACTGGCACAGGAAGCTTTCGAAGCGCTGCAGCAGCGTATCCCCCTAGGAAGGGGAGGGAAGAGGAGTCCTTAACCACGCGAGCCTTTGTTGCTGTGCTGAAACAGGGGCTCCTTGGTCTGTTGCCAGAAAAGCTGGGGTGTTTCCCAAGAGGCAGTGGCAGCACCAGAGTTAATTCCATTGCAGGGAAAGGAGGTTCGAGTGAGGCAGAGGGAAGGTGCACTTGCAGGAAGGCTGTTGTTCCCGCGGGCACAGTAGCGAGCAGAACGCTGCAGCTCCGCAGCGCTCCTCACTCGGCAACACCTGGGCTGCCATCTTGGCAGAGGAGCCCGGCACCTGCCGGGGCTGGCCGGGAGAGCGGGCTGCGCTCTGAGCTCTCACACAACCCGGCACGGTGCGGGACAGCGAGGGGCCCGTGCCCGTGCTGTGCCTGCCCCGAGAGCGCTCAGCTCCTGCCGCAGCACTGAAACGGCAGGGCAGGGAGAGAGAGCCGGGAGCAGAGCTGTGCCTGCCCCGAGCCCTGCAGCCTCGGCTCCGGCCGGGCAGCGGCCACCGAGAGCTCCAGCAAGGGCCGGCCCCTGCTGGGGCGGGGGCTCAGCCCCGAGCCCTGCGCGGGGAGGAGCAGCAGGATCGCCCATTGGCTCTGGGCTCTCGCCAACGCCCCCAGAGCTCAAGGCAGAAGTCGCTTCATTTCACAAGAGGAGGAAAATGCTGCTGTGGCCCTGTCTGAACAGCTCCAGGTTCTCGTGGGTACCCCATAGCTCGTGCTGTGCTCTGAGAGAAGGGTTTGGAATCAAGAGCAGGGATTCACACAAAGGCAAATCTACAGCATTAGTCACAGAGGTGTCCAAGACCCTTAACAGCAGGCCGGTTTGATGCCGAGGGAAACGAAACCATACGGAACATGTAGCAGTCATTTTGTTCAAGACACAAGTCTTACCTGCAGTCAGTAAGAGAAATCTGAATAATAAACACTTTTCCTATGCAAATAACAGCACAGAGGGGAGGAAACAATGGCAGTTAATAATAATTTATTGCACATTGTGGAAATGCACTATATTCTTATTTTAAAAGATTGCCTATTTTAAATTATTTGTTTAGTTGCATCCCTTTTGACAAGTTACCTACTAAAGCAGTACAGATTAGCTTTATCCTACCACCTCTATCCTGCATCAAACCCTGCTGCCTCTGTGCCTGCCTCAGTAAAACCCACCTGGAAAAACTCTCAGGAAGCAGGGGAGCAGCACGTGGTTGTGTCTTTAGCACAGCATCCCACTGCCCAGCACAGGCAAAGGCTTTCTAAGCAACTCGAAGAAGTCATAATAAAATAAAATACAATACTCTGAATTACGAATTTAAATTAAGTGACATTATTCTCAGATAACTTAAATTTTTTTTTTCAAAAGTTATTTACAGATTTACAAGTATTTGTGTGGTATTTTACAAAAACTTACATCAGGTCATTTTAAAAACATTTTTCTTTAGAAAAGCTACATAAGCAACTACAGTGAGGTGTTAAAAAGAATAGCTATGTTTGCTTTTAGGATATTCACTAAATCCCTATCCTCAGAAACAGAGCCAAGCTAAACAAAGTGCAAGGACAACTAAAAGACCTGTTTGCAGCCTCCCTTTTGTTGTCAGCCATGCTCCTCCACAGCTGAAGGAACTACAGGGCTGGTAGTTCCGGAGAGTGGAGGGTGCAGGGCTGGAGCCAGTCCAGGAGTGGCTGAAGGGAAGAGGGTGCAGTGAGGTGGAAGTGAGGGCAATTTATCAAAGGGTATCATTTGTATTTGCCTATGGGAAGAACAAGGATTTTACATTCCAGCAAAAGCTGCCATCAGGGACAAGAGTGGTTAGACTCCAAAGGGCTCAGAAGTGCTCTGCAAAACAATGTTTAGGAGCCAGCTCTGAAAGTTGGAGAAAGATGGTGACAAAATAGGGAAGAACGTCCCTGTTGAACACAGAAAGGATGTGATCCCCAGTATTTAATCCCAGTCTTTCTAGGTGGTTTCTAGAGCTGTGCAGTGACTACACCTACAAGCTTGAGAGCATGACTTGCATGAAAATAATGCAGAGACTTGTTCAAGGTTACAGACAATGTCAGACAAGAGGTCTGTGGTGACCAGCTCTCTTTCAATGGAAACAGATAGAGCAAAGTAATAGTTCACGTGAAAAAATCATTCAGCAGAACACACCTTCCTTCAGCAAGTGCCCTGAGGCACTGTTTGTTCCCTGGCTGGCCCAAGCTCTTCTTACACCTGGGACTGCACAAAACAGCTGGCAGTGCAAGATTCTGGGATGTAGCAAATCCTGCTAATGAAGAGGAAGTAAACGAGCACATGGTATTTGGCAAGAACTTCTCAGACCACTGCATTAATTGCCATAGTTTCTTCCAACTTTAAACCAGCTACTGCATGGTTTTGCTTCACAACAACCTATCACAGGCACACTCTGTGGCAGAATTAGGTTGGACTTGTGGCACATCAGCATTGTAAAAGTATCACCTTTCTCCAGATCTTAACAACTAAAATACTCATCCAATACACATTAACACTTCTCCTGTATAAACTGCCCTGCTTCCTCCCAAAAAAGCTGCTGAGCCCTTGGTTAGACCAACATATCCACCTGCGGTTGTTTACTTTTCAGATGTGCATTTTCTACACTTGGGTCCCATTGCCTTCCTTTGTTTCAAGAAGAAGCAGAGCAGTAACTCTTCCACAGTACCTTGAAATTGCAACTCTACGCTGCTTACCTGCAAGTTTGTAAATACTGCTGGACACTCTTTACTTGGTGGTGTGGTTTTTACAGGATGAGCTAAACACCAGAATTAATAAATATCTTATGGCACATTGGAAGAGCACCTCTGTATAAGAATTGCATGGCAGGAATCACAGACCCGGACAGGCTTTGGTGAAGAGGGCAGAGGCAGCTCATTGTCAGAACAGGCATTGCAGAAGATCTCCCCACAGTTCCTACAGTGATGCTAAATCATGGGCAGAAGATCAAAAATTTACATTTACAATGGAAATGTACTTGTTAATGGGATACCAACAATCAATACACACAGAGCAATTCCAAATGTCATTCCTTTCCCGTGCTGGGGCTGAGCAGTTTGCAAAAGAGAATTCATCTACATCCCAGACTAGGATGCAATCCTACACAAAGGATGTTTGTCTACGATTGCACCACAGACACACATACATATATGCTTTGAGGATTTCATTCAAACCCTGGATTAAGAATGTATTCTGCTATAGAAAAATACAGCATGAGCAACAATATCCAAAACAGTGGATGCCTCTGTCAGGCAGCTAAGTGAGATTTAACATAAAAAGGTAAATAATATTCCCTGCATGCATTAATAAAGCATGGAAATTAACGTCACATTTTACTTTAAAATGACACACTCCTATTTTCTTACTCTAGTATATAAAAAAAATACCATAAAAAGACCTCTACAAAGGGCAAATTCTAACAGTGCCAGAGCTGATAAGTGTTTGAGCTAATTCCATAGAGTAGTTAAATAATTTTTAACAAAGTTGCTTTGTGGAACTTCACCATGACGCTGTTTCTTTTGAAATTAGGGCCCATCTGCATTGTATGTATCAAAGAGATAGAAAAGTATCTCAAAAATCACTCTGCATTCACCTGATCATTGGCATTTCATGCCACACCTCAAAGATAATTAACAGTTACATCATGCTTGTAATAATAATTTCATAATACTTATAAACAAGTTGGGAGAAATCTTGTTAAAATTTTACCTTCCTTTTGGAAAGTGAAAATTCCTTTTCACATAGCTTGCAGTGAGTGGCCTCTTTGTCCTTCAACCAAACCTGGCCCTGGAGAAAAAATGATCATAATTATATGTATCTGATGAAGTTAAACTTTGGGCTCCACACAAATAAAGAGCAGAACATTCACTGCCTGAAATCTCAGTGCCCTGGGACCAGTGTAATGTCACCAAGACATCTAAAACAGCACAGGACTGCTCCAAAACACTGCAAAACCTTGGGGGACAAGCCAGAGCAGAGGTGCAAAGAGAACAGGCTCGAGGAGGGAAAGCTGGGCAGTGGCTCAGCTGGAAGAGCAGGAAGGCAGCAGAGTCCCTGCTCAGCACATGGGAACAGTGCTCAAGATGCAGGGAAGAAAAAAAAAAAAAAACCAGGACAGCGTCAAGAACTGGCAAGAATTTCCTTCTTTAATAAACCCAGAAGTCTGCTCACCCATTTCAGACACTTCCACCTGGACTGCTGTAAGACTCCAGGTGACACACCAGATGATCAGATGATCAGACAAGTACAGACAAAATCTCTGCTCTCAAGTGTTCCCTGCTCTCTTTAAGAAAGTCCCAAACCTGCTGACACTACGCATTGTATTTTAGCAGCTTTGGTGCTACAACTTTACTTATTTCCTGGGATGATCAAATATTTATTGATCACTGAGAAGTACTATGCAGTTTAAGCACAGTTGGCTTCACATGCTACCCCAGATACACTCTGTAAATTATAGAAGGGTGTGTACCATTGCAAGAAAAGGGCTAAAATGCACAGCTGTGCATCAAACAAGGAAAATCAAAAGCAAATGGATTTTTTTCCAGGGAGTTACAGAGAGTCTGTGGTTCTCTCCCACTGGAGGAAATCATACTGTGAGTCGCTCTGCAGTAGTTGCTGTTGGAGACAAGTCTTTTCATGCTTATGGAAGATTTCAAAAAGAACAGTTATAAAAAAGTTTCTTTTCTCAAAATGCTACTGACCTGCAATGCCTTGTTCGCTTCTTTTATATCTTCTATTTTCAGCTTTGATCTAAAGAATAAGATAATGCTGCTTCAAAATTCTGCATGGTCAGTTATGCTCTAACAACTTCAAAAGCTGGTTTAGGTACTTGAAAAATTTGAAGCCAAGTCCTCTGAACAAGAGTACAAGACCACATTTTGTCATTTTGGAGGAAGCAGCCCCCCCAGAGCCATCCAGTGCCAACCCACTGAGAAGTGAGTCACAGGAGACACACACAACGTTATTCTATAGGACATCAAAGGCCACATACATCACAGCCAAACCCCTGAGAAGACAGAGATCATGAAATGAAGCTTCAACAGCCCGTGACAGCAAGGAGGGTGCTGCTGGCCAGGTGACTCCTGCCATGCCCTGCAGCCTGAGCAGCTGTGCTGGTTGTGCCTGGGGTGCAGCCCATCTCCTTCCCAGGGGCCGTGCTCTGGATTGGTGCAGAGCACAGGGGGATAACACAGAGGTGCTGCTCTGGATTTGTGCAGAGCACAGGGGGATAGCACAGAGGTGCTGCTCTGGATTGGTGCACAGGGGGATAGCACAGAGGTGCTGCTCTGGATTGGTGCAGAGCACAGGGGGATAACACAGAGGTGCTGCTCTGGATTTGTGCAGAGCACAGGGGGATAGCACAGAGGTGCTGCTCTGGATTGGTGCAGAGCACAGGGGGATAACACAGAGGTGCTGCTCTGGATTGGTGCAGAGCACAGGGGGATAACACAGAGGTGCTGCTCTGGATTGGTGCAGAGCACAGGGGGATAACACAGAGGTGCTGCTCTGGATTTGTGCAGAGCACAGGGGGATAACACAGAGGTGCTGCTCTGGATTTGTGCAGAGCACAGGGGGATAACACAGAGGTGCTGCTCTGGATTGGTGCAGAGCACAGGGGGATAACACAGAGGTGCTGCTCTGGATTGGTGCAGAGCACAGGGGGATAACACAGAGGTGCTGCTCTGGATTGGTGCAGAGCACAGGGGATAACACAGAGGTGCTGCTCTGGATTGGTGCAGAGCACAGGGGGATAACACAGAGGTGCTGCTCTGGATTGGTGCAGAGCACAGGGGGATAACACAGAGGTGCTGCTCTGGATTGGTGCAGAGCACAGGGGGATAACACAGAGGTGCTGCTCTGGATTGGTGCAGAGCACAGGGGGATAACACAGAGGTGCTGCTGGTATTGCTGAGCAGGGTTCACACAGAGCCAAGGCCTGCCCTGCTCCCCTCGCTGGGCAGGAGACTGGGGGTGATGGCACCTGAGGGGACCCAGCCAGGACAGGCAGCCAGGGATCACAGGGCTGCTCCAGACCATGCAGCTGATCCTCATAGTCAGTAGCCAAGGTGGGGGAAAGAGGGGGGAAGGCTGGGGGGCACTCCAAGGGGTGGAGTGATGGAGTTTTGCCTTCCCAAGGCACCATTCCATGATGGGGCCCTGCTCTCCTGGGGGTGGTTGAACACCTGCCCAACCATGGACAGCTGAATTAATTCCTAGTTCTGCTTTGCTTGCATGTGTGGCTTGTCTTTTCCCCCTTAAACTGTCTTTATCTCAACCTTAATGGGTTTTCCAGCTTCTACCTTTCCAATTCTCTCCCTGATCCCAGTGGTGAGAAAGGGGAGAGCAGCTGTGGAGCTTGGTGTCTGGCTGGGGCTCAAGAAGAGCAGCACTGCCCTGCTGGAGCAAGAGCTGTTACCTTCTCCTTGAGGCTCCTCTGGGAATGCCACAACTGGCAAAGCAGGCAACTGTTCTCACTGCAGAACAAAGCCTAATGCCCTTCAAACCAGGATTTCCTGTTCACAGCACTGTCATTATCCAGAAGCTCACAGCCACCACCCCAGCAAAAAAAAAAATTAACAGGCCTGACCTAACTGGACACATTGAGTTATGATAACTGGTTAGTTATCCAAATAATAACACTGTCATATACTGCCTAATATGCAATTCCACTGTCCCACGACTTTTTTTAATTCAAGTGTACATTACAAAAACAATAGGTGTAAGTAATTGTGAATAATGAAATTACTCGCTCAGCTTGGATGCCAGTTCTTGGAGAGCAGCTTCTTGGTCCTCACATATGCTTTTCAATTGTTTGTTCTTCTCCTGAAGTTTAAGGAACTCCTTAGAACAAAACAAAATAAAACAAAACCAAGTTATTCTCAGATTGTGCTTGCCCTGCTGCCCAGAAAGCTGCTCCTGCTGCAGCTGATCTTGCTGAGAAAGCCAAGTGAATGAGTGATCCCTCACACTCCCTCCAAATCCAACCTGAACAGCAACTGCTCAGGATTAAACTCTCTCTTAGACCCCAAGAGATAAAGAAACATTTCTGCTTTTGTAGCCCACTCCAGGGAGAAAATAAACCTGATTGACTGGAGAGCCCAAGAGCACCCGAGAGCCATGGGTCCAGCCTACAGTGAGAGGACAGAGCCCTCCACATAACTGAGAAGGGAAAATAAGCATTTCATTCTTCCTTATCCAAAGTACTGAGTTCCAACCTGAGGACTAAACGGGGAGTAAAAAGCCCAATTTTTACCTCATTCTATTTGTGAGAAGACATTCATGTAATCTTTATACAGTTGCAGAAATTCTTTAAAATACCATGACCAAGTCTATAATTCACTTTGTAGTCAATTTCTAAATTACTAGTCAAAATTTGCTGCAGAATTTACTTTCTTAAGGTTAACTATTTCTTGGGTCTCTGTTCTCAGATGAGATACAGTTTCCTTTTCCTTCTGAAGATCATCCTCTAGGGTTTGCCGCCACTCTTTTTCTATCTTCAAATCTGTTTCCAGCTGAAGCCTAGAACAGGGAAAACAAAACAAACATCACTGTGCACTACAGTATCACTTTTAAAAGCAAAACTGAGTTAATTTCTGGGTGCAATAGACTATTATCATAATAAACTATTAATTTACATGTTTTCTAAACCAGAAATAACGTGTCAATATTTTAGTTATCAGTGTAATAAACAAAGCACTGTCACTTAGAAAATGCTTTTATTTATTTACAGGACCAGGAATATGGCATATTTTTCAAGAGCTGACCTTTGAAATAAACGAGTGAGAGAAGACTAACCACGAAATTCTGATGCATTTTTAAAACATGCATAAGGCAAAGGCCCTTAACTTTATACAGCTTGTTTCTAAAATAAACCAAACCAACCAGCCACAGTGTCATTGGTGATGCAGACAACCATTGCAGGTATCTCTGGTACCATAAAAGTTATTTCACTTGACACCCTTAGATGTAAATCCTCTATTTTAAGACTAAGGTTTATGGCATTTTGAGCAGAACTGAAAATAAAGGAGGAAGGACTTTAAATTACTGTTTATTTTTATTGAGCTTTCTACACAGCTGAGGTTCAGCATAAAGAGAGAGAGAGATTCTATTGGCTTAACTGAACTTCAGTTAAAGGAATTAGGCTACTCTGACAGAAGATCCACTCTAGCTGGAACTTTACTATTGGTTTCATGGAAGAGTTGGTATTTAGAATGTTATGGAGAAACCAAAGGGTGAAAGCACACTGTTCAACCTTCACAGGAAAAGAGGAAAAAAAAATCTGAGCATATTCATGCCAGGTCATTTGATGGGAAACCTACACCCACATTAATTTTCCTGTTTTAAAACCAAACCCACTTTTAAAGGTAAGACATTTTGGGACACTACCTCAGCATCTGGCTGGAAAAGAAGTGAACATGACCTGGAGGTTTCAGAACTGCAGAATTCTAAGGCTGGGTCTGAACTGTTCTTTTGCCCCAATCTGCAGAGGTGACTGTGGTAGTAAAGTGAACATTTGTCATGACAGTTGAACGAGTGGATTGACATTCAGAGTTCTGAGAGAGGCAGGACAGGGCTAGTAACTGCATTGGAAATCACTAATTTTTAAGCCCAAATCTTTGTGCTGAAGATTTCTTTAAATAACAGATGTTTTATCTTCCCAAAGAAGGAAAACACCTGTCCTGACCAGGAGCTTCTACCATTACGTACTGATTTAAATCAGTACTGAAGGATGTGAAGACTAGAGGGCTGGCTTTCACATTATCTTTTAACTTTCATGACTCCACTGGATTTTCACTTTTTGTTTCCTGTGCACTGGTAGTTAAACCACTTCTACCTCATCCTTAAGCTGGATCAATCAAGCTATTGCTGTGTCATTTCTGTTTAGGTGTCTAAGTTTACACTACTCCATACTTGTGGGCTTTGTTCAGTGTTTTACCACTACTCCACTCTGTATTTTCCCCCACTTAGGATAATTTCCTCCTGAATTAAGCTGATACTTTTAGCCAAGAAATAGTGCTGGTTTTCCCCTTCCTTTCAGGCTGTATGCCATTTCAGAGGCACCCAAAGCCAGCTTGGCTTCCTTGGAATGACATCTTTGCTTCTGCCTTGCCAGTACCTGACAGGAAGATCATTAGCATCCACATTCTGCTCAACACCATTTAACAACAAGCAGCCTGTATTAGGACAGAGGACATATTGCAATGTACAATGTTTGCTGGCATGCATTTTTCCAAACAGGAAAGAAATACTCACAGCTGTTTCTCCTTCTGGGAGAATTCGTTCTGCAGGCTTTCAGATTTATTCACATATTCCTGTTTAAGTTTCTCATCCTCAGCCTCAGCCTCCATTTGAGCCTTCTCTGCTTGCTGCAATCTGGTGTAATTCAAATCAACTTTGGGTAAAACTGAAGCTAGAACTAGGGTGTAGAGGGTGAAGAAGACAAATAAAAGAAAAATGGGGAAATAGAAACATTTCTAAATAAAAACAAAGTTTGGGGGAAACTCACAAACTCAAACAAGAAATCCATACAATGCCTAGAGAACTTAGCTCCTGGGTTTACATACAGTAAGAGAGTAATCACTGTAAGTAGTAATTGCTTTATTTTATGCTCATGAATAACAGGTGCCAAAGCATGATACATATTTTAGAATCGAAGCATTTAACTTGATGCTTTTCTTTTTCCTTTAGCATACGTTCATGTGTTATTTCTGAAGCTTTTTTTTCCCCCAAGTAAATTCTGTAAAAGGACCTGGCTTCCACTAATGACCCATTAAGACAGGGCAGAGCATTGTGTTGTGCAAAAGCAGCTCAAAACAATTGAGGCATAAGGTTGCATACAGAGCACTGCAATCAGACAGCAAAAAACTTGACTAGCCTAACACTACAAAATACACCCTGACAGGTCCCACTACATTTACAGGACTACCTCAACTACATCATAATTAATTTAAATAGTCTGTATTAAAAATAATGCATTCTTACACTGGTTAAAATAGCTCCATACTATAGACAAATCAAAATGTTTAATCAAGAAATAAGGGCCTGTTATTTGATTTAGTCTTTTCCTTCTGAACTCCAGGTTTGTTCAGCTGACACTTCCCTTGGAATGCATTGGTTCACTGAGGTTCCTCTCTGGTGGATGTATTGTAACAAAAGTCAACGTACTAAAAGGGGACTTGTGCTGTATCATGGTTACACCTGTCTGGAGAACACAAGAGCCTGTAAATTCCCACTGAAGGTCCCCACCTGATGCACCATGTTCTGCAAAGCTGTCTCAAGGGCCTCTCAGGTGAGTGTTGGCAGAAATCAGGAAGATAGCTGATTTCTCACTCCCCAGCAGCTCACTGGACACTGAGGGACTCCCAGCTCCCAGGGTCAGCTAAAAAGATGTGTCAGCAATGTGGCTGCACTTGTGCTTCTGCTGATGAAGCTGCACCAGAGGGAGTTCCCAAAAGCTGCCAGCAAATGAGTGAAAAAGGCTGGAATTAAACTACCTCATCAAGGGTGCACTATCTCACTCCACTGTCCCAGGGGCTTGAAGAATGCTCCCAGACATTGCAATGGTAGTGCACAGAAAGCCAAGCCATGGGAAGGAGAAAAGGGGGAGAAAGCAGGTCCCTCCCCTGTGCAGAAACTGACTGAAACTACACAAGATATCAACACCAAAAGCACGTTAAACCCTTCCCTAAATCATAAAATCAACTGCAGAGTTGTTTCCACAAGAAAGGCAGAAAGGGAGTTTGCTACCCAAAAGCTGCAGCAGCATCTTCCCCAGGCCAGCACCAGGGCTGGCTGCATTGCTGAAATTCAGGCAGATGCTGAGCTGGCCTCAGTTTGCAGCTGGATTTGGCATTCAGGTGATACTGGAGCAGATATTTGTTTGCATAGATGACTGTGAGGTGGATAAGGCTCCCATTTCTGCCATGGTCTCCCTGTTGCTCTATTCAGTGTTTCCAGTTTGGGTTTTCTTTGAAAAAAGAAATTCTTTCTTTCCAGTTTGGGTTTTCCTCTTCTTTGCAGAGGAAAGATATTTATTTTTATTTTTCATTAGCCAGCTCATGTTAAAGGCTCTTTCTGCCTCCAACCCAAGGAAAAAGCTAATACATAACCATGCAGTAGAAACCCTTTCTGTGTTATTGCATCCTGTCCCCACTTCTTCAAACACATCCCCTTCTGCTGCAAAACTCTAAGATCATTTTCCCACTCAACTTCCACTACAAAGTTCTGAGCAATCACCAGGGAGTGTATGAAGGGCAGTCAGCAGGCTGAACTCTTCTTTCTGCAGTGCAGGCAAGCAGCAGCTCACAGCAGAAAGAGGAGCTGTCAAGGCTGCCTAGTGATGGGTGGAGGGAGGGAAAAGGGTTTGGGCACAACCACAGGGGTTGAGCTCAGTGCAGGCAAGCTCCTCAGCTGCCAAACGGGTTAGGCAGGCTCAGGATGTGGGCCCTAACTGAAAATCCTGCTCACACCTCCCAGGGCAGCTGGGCCAGGCAGGAGCCACAGCTGCAGAATTTGCTGGAGCACTCAGCCTCTGCCTGGAGTCCCTCAGGGATCAGGCTCCAAACACATTTTCACTCCATGAGGATGTGATCAGGGAGGTGGAACTGTGCTTTCGCTGTGGGATGCCCAAAGGCTGCCATTCCTGCAGGGCACACACATGACAGGGATGGTGGCACCACCCTCTTTCCTTACACCCATCCTCCTGAGAGAGCTCATCTCCCTCCCTCCAACTCCTGGCACTCTGCTTAAGAAAACAGTGCTAGTTACAACCACAAAACCCAACAGAGAGCATGCTTCTGGGATAAATACAGCCTAAAAGGGAAAGGAATAAGCAGTGGAGAAGGGAAGTATTAGCCAGAAGGGCTACTTTTTAAATCTCTTAGTACCAAAGAAAACCCGAAAAATCACTAATTAGAAAGAAGTGTCATAAAAATGTACAGTCAAAGGAAAGATATCTAATCTCTTAAAATAAAATTTGACAAAGAAGTGATTCAATAGCATTAGAAAACTAGCTTACATTTGCTTAATAATAGTGCAGTAATTTTTTTGTTTCTTTTTTTTTTTTTTTTTTTTTTTTTTAAGAAGGGGTAAAGTGAGATCGGAGATGCTGTTCTTTCAGAAAACAAACCAGAACCCAGCTACGATCAGTTACAGTGCAGGATTTCTAATACCACTTTCAAGTTTCAACTGGAAAATTCTCAAAAGTCCTATTTTATCAGCAACAATTTCAACACAAGAGATCTGGAGGAGCTTTCAGAACGATATATCCTTGACAAGTTTATACTGGTGCTGAGCCTCATTGCTGGCACATTTGATGAATGACATTGCAATAGTCCTAGTTTGAGTTAACAGATCTTTGTCACTTCATGAATGCAGTGGACAAAAATCAAAGACAGATGAAGGCAGCAAAACAGTAAAAACAAAAATTGGGATAAAAGGATAAAAAGAAAAAGAAAAAAGAGGAAAAAAGGATGTCAATAAAAGAATATTCATGTCACTAATTTTTTTAATACATAAGCATGTTTCTCATAATCAGATTTAAATGAAAAAAAAGACATGTCAAACACCAACATGACAGGGCTTATGGATATGTTATATTTTACAATTAGAAAGATCAATGTTGCATATAAGGCCACTAAATTAAAACATGTGAATCACATCTTAATATTATGCAGTACATGCAGTCTAACCGTAATGTAAATTTATATTCTGGAATTTTAGTCTTTCACTTTTCAACCTTTCAATGGGAAAACTCATTAAGTCATTGAAAATAATGGCACTTCCAAAGAAATGGACAACAATTATAACAGCTTCAGCAAACAACCAGTGATCCTTGAAGGCATTAACGTTTATATTAAGCATATGCTTAAGTATAAGCAAGATTAATGCTTCAGTTTCTATTGCATTTCATTCAGGTGGGGGAAAAAAAAAGTAGGCAATACAGAATCAGAATTTTGAAACAACTGAAAGAACAACTTTTTGACCAGAAGAAAGATGGTAGAGGAAGAAAACTGAAAGATTAAGTTTGTATTTAAAGCGAGTGTTTGTCAAACAGAAAAAAAAAACAGTCCGACAGTAACACTAATTAGAAGTGTCAAGAAGGTTTAGGTTAAATGTTCTGGTTGAAAACTACATTTCAACAGCAGCTGTCGGAATGCAGCAAGATGTAAGAGGGTGGAGTTGTGAATGAAGAGAAACAAAGACGGGGCTGTACCTTTGTTCTAGTTGTTTCATAGTTGCATTAATTTGATTGGTCTTATCCTCTAATCGACTAATTATTTCATTCTTTTCTTTCATAGCATCTTCAGAAACCTGTATTACAAAAGAGGTTAAAACTGAAATTGGTATAATTGCACCATTACCTCGTGGGCGCTTTTTCTTCAGTACCTAAAGGGGCAAATGATAAAACTGGCTTCAAGTTTTGATTCTCTTTAGGGATTGCCTTCTAAAAACCCTTGGAGGACAGTATGTAAAATCTTATGCCTAGAAAATTTGTAGTTTTATACTCTGCAAGTGTAGATGCTACTTAATATTTAATAAATATAAATATTCCCCTTTGGTTTCCTTCCTTAGTTAATCACTTCAGAAGTCAACTTAAATTCACTGACCAAGTAGCCCATTACAACCTTTCCAGTGAAGAGCAAAGAGCTTAGTCCAGAAAATCCCCAAGGTTCTCCTACAAACCAAGACCCCTCCAGATCCTAACACTGGAGAACATTCTCTTATTTTTTCTCTCCAGCTGCATTTATATTTCTCATCCTCTGGTCCAGTTTTCTCACATTTGCAGAAGGAAAAGTAGAATCCTTTGTTCATCACTTCAATTATCTCTCCACAGCATCCTATTTTTTTCCCCCCTCATTCTGCCACAGATTTGACTGGTTTCATTTGCTGGCTTTTATAATTTATTCCCCAAATCAAATTCACATTTTGCATAAATAATTCACGGGTATTTGGTAATTTGTTAACTGCATTTGGGGTCCCTGAGATCCACATTCTCCAAAATAAAGGCATTTCATTGTTAAGAGATTTTCTTAATTTGTTTACAGATTTAAAAATAACCACAAAACTGTAATTAGCTTTTTCCGTTTAACATATTCTCATCTTCCTTTCCCTGCTTTGGAAGGTCAGGGCTTCTCTTCAACTCCTCACTCTGTGCCTACATTCTTCTGGGTTTTTTATACAGCACTGGGCAAAAAAACGTCCTTGTTACAGCACACTATTACTCTCTCTATTTCACACAGGATATCATTAGGTCATGATCTTATCCTCATGCTCTTTTGTTCCCTAAACCCCCTGAGTGACTGCTTTAAGAACTCCTTTGTATGAAACCATGTTTACATAGGTAATATTCCAAAATGTCAAGCTGACCTAAGAAGCACAAGGAAACCAAAACTCCAGGGCATAGCAGCATTCCACTGACCAGAATGGTCAGAATGCATTTCTCTCTCTGTGATCCTTTCAGCAGTTTAACAGCAGACAGTGCCTTTACCTGCAGCTTTTGGTACATTTCCACGTTAATTGCTTTAACTTCATCAAGCTGCTGCCGCAGGCCAATGAGGGTGTCCTGCTTCTCATGGATATCCTTCTCCAGCAGCTTCATGGCAAGCTCTATCTCATGTTTCATGCTCACTTGAACCACTAGCTCATTCTCCATATCCTACAGAACACGAGCACAAAGCAACACAAAAGGATTTCAATAATTGTGGAATTATTCTTTTAGAGTTTGAAAATCTAACAGAGCTGCAGCACCGCCTATTTTACCACTTCAGAAATTCTGCCCCTCTTCACCTTTGCAAATTATCCATAAATGTTACACTCATATACTAACTGACCATTGGGGGTTTTTAACTTTGGCAGAAGACAACTCACATTATAAGAAATTACCCTGTCAATGTTGTATAGAGTTGCCTAAGTATTAATTACAAAAATAGAACTGAAGTATTTGTATTTTCACAGGAAAGATTTAGCACAGATAGAGAGCACAGAGTACTGCTAAAAGCTTACCTAAAAATTTACCAAAGGAAAATGTGGTTGTTTTGATGCATTATGGAGGCTGACCTGGAACAGGGACTAGACAGAGCAAAAGGATAAAGTAGGGATTTATGAAAAGGCCTCAATGGGCACACCTGGGCAGCACAAGAGCCCAGCTGGGTTGCACACAAGATGAACCCAAAAAGGATGCCTGATCATGAGGTCTCACACTTTTATAAGCTTTGCTTCATTAGCATATTTGAGTTAATTGTCCAGTAATAGCTTCAGGTTATGAAGCTCCATCTTCCCTGTTTTTCCTTTTTATTTTACTGTTGTTTTTCTTCTTGGGCTTGAAATTTATATCAGTTGTCCTTGGTCCCAAGCTAGAAAAGGAATTGTTTTGTCTCCCTACTCTGTGAAGAGAGCTCACTCGCACTTAATGTGAAACCCAGAACCACCCACTAAACCCCCACAGAACCTGAAAAACGTAAAAGCTCAAACTTAAGGCACCAGGTTTCTGACTGTTCCTCAGCACTATCCCTACAGAGACATTACACTAATACAGGAGGCTCTCCCGGCAGTGTCCTGGCCAGGCAGGGAGCTCACCTGCCGCAGCTGCGCCTCCTCCCGCAGCTGCCGCCGCGCCTCGGTGTACATCTCATCCAGGCCCTGCCGCGAGTGCTTGTACGTCTGCAGCTCTGCCTCCACGTCCACTTTAGCTGCCTGCAAAGACACACAGCTCCTGTCTTGCTCCAGCCCGAGCTGGGAAGGCCTGGAGGCATTCCCCGAGTTGGGGAGACACAAGGGGTTTCTGCCAGGATACCCTGTTGGGTTATGCCAGGGTCCCCCTGCTCTGTTCCCTCAGTGGGCCCTGGGAGTCCCCTCCCTGTCCCTGTGTCCCTCAGTCACCCCTCTATTTCCCCCTGCCTTTGTACTGCCCCCATGCCCCCTGATCTCAGCTTGACCACCCCTATACCAGAACCTGGACCCCCCCATAAGCTTTGCCTTTCACCCTGAACTCTGGGCGTGCATGGCTGGAATAAAACATCTCTGTGGAACCCCCACAAAGGCCCTTCCTGCCTCTGGGCCATCACCACAACGGCAGCTATCCTGGCTTTCAACATGAAGTTCTGCAGTTTAACAGAATAAATTGAATGCTCATGGGGAATATAAAGAAAAACCCACAAGCATCCTCCATGCACAGGACAAACATGGCAAGAGCCTTTCCTGCTCTGTGGCCATGGGTTTGATAGTGAGAACTGAGTAAAACCAACAAAAATGAACATCTGGACTGCAGTACTGTCCTCCTTTGGTGTCACTTGGACACACCACACATGCATATGGTTGTAAAACAATCTAGTGTCCTAGAATTTTAATTTATTTATGCCATTTAGAAAGCTCCACAGATTTAAGAAGTCCTTTCCCTCGAAAAAGTTGTTTCAGATTTGGACAAGTGAAGCTTACTTGAAGCCAAGATGTACAAACTTTTGAACAAAAATTAACCACATTGTTACAATATTAAAAGGGGTAAAACTAACATACCTCTAGATGATGCTGTGTTTTCATTAAAATCAGGGTATTTTCACTCCTTAATTGATGGTTTTCTTCCTGAAGTTTAATTATATTGTTTTTTGCTATTGCTAACTGAAGAACCAAATAAAGAAAAAAAGCACTGTGACCAGTTTTGCAAATAGAAATAAAGAAAAAAAATATTCTGATTAATGTAAGACCAGCATCCCTGCTCTCTTCTCCCTGTCTGCCAAAGAGAGGATTAGTCGTTTTTAAAGAAAGCATGAAGCTCCTGGTTTTAATAATGAGTCACTTTCATTACACAGCAGCAGCATGTTCAGGATGCTTCACTGTTTCATGTCTGGTGAAGAATGTGCTTTCTTTTCATGGCTCCATTAAGACTTAAAAACCTTAAATTCTCTTTCCTCATCCTCAGCTTTTTCTTTCCACTTGACTTCAAGTTCATCGAGTTTTCATTTTCTTTTCTGGGCAGCTTCATGTATCATGTGGAGCAGCTTACATAAGAAAGCCTCCCCCATATAAAAAACAAACATATTTACAAAAGATGACACTTTGTAACTGGGCCCTACAGTATATAGCTTAATGTCAGAATTTTATGCCAAAGAATCAAAATATGTGGACAGTGGGCTGAAGGCTTATTGAAGGAACCAGAATACTCTGAGAATTAACACTCAGAAAAAATGTTTTCACTCTGTCTGGATACCTTATTCCCAGAGTGAGCTAGCTGTCCCTCCAGCAGCTGAATTCAGAGTTTTCAATTTTCCACTTCATTAACTAAAAAAGATGTTCTCTCTGATAAAGCTAAAACTGTTGGAAACTAATCAAGCACCAAAGACAACCAGAAATAAAGGCTATAAACACAAACCCAGAACCTGACAAGTCCAAAAGCTGTATGTGAGCATCCAGTAAACAAGCAAGAAACAATCCTTGGGCTAAAGCTGAGAACTGGAACAAATTGCTGGGTGAACTCCTTTCTGTCTCTTTGGAGCAACTGGTGTCATCCATTCTAGACTAGTCATCTGCACAAATCAGAATGACAGCTGGCATGCAGAAAGGATTCTCTTCTCATTTTGTCCAAAGCTGGAAATTGCAGTGCTCTACAGAATTAATGTCCTGATGCTAGAGGCTACCTGGCAAGCTGACTTCAAACCCCTGCAGCTGCTGCCCCGCCTCTTTAGGCCAAAATAAAGGTCTCTGAATATATTATACAGAGCTTCCATAGCGTCAAATAATGTAAGCATATTTAGAAAAACAATCTTTCAGAGAAAATAACACATCATACATTGCTAAAACAAAAAAAGTACCTCTTCAATCAGTTTAGTGTTTGATTTCTCCAGTGAGTCAACTCTTGCATGTAGACTGCTAACTGTGCTACTGAAAGGGAGAAAGAAACAATGCTATTTAAGTTTACATCAAAATTCACTCAACCAAACTCAAAAGCTGTAATGCAAGGTATAGTTATTAATGGTTAAGAACTGTGCCGTGTCTTCCCATTATTGGCGGTTTTCCTAAATATAGGAAAATTGCTCTCCTTAGTTGAACATTTATATACTTCTTTCCAATTCCCAATGTCACCCCTGCCACTTAAAACTCCTGGTTGACCATAACTTCCCATGCACTCTCCCTTTATCCTCACAACTAGATTGCATCCAAAAGATAAACGAGTTCCCCCCTATAGAAGAAAACCATTCTCCAGATTCTCTTCCTACAAAATACATTTCTTTTATAAAATCATTTGTTTCTCTGATTTTTTTTGAGATTTGTCCTCAGGCTCTCTCTTTCTTGATGCTTCTTGACTTCATTTAGGAGTCTCACCAGAGTTTTATTGCCTTTTATTACTCTGTTGCTTTTTATGGTATCAAACTACATCCAGACCTCTTCCATAACCTGATTGCCTATTTCTGCAGGGAGCACCTTTTTTTTTAGGCTGCACTTCCCACACAGGGAAAGAGAAAACCTATTCTGATACACCATTTTCTTTTTCACGTATTCCTCTGTGGTGTCCTCGGAAGCAGCCACTTCATTAGGAACAGCAGGGCAGAGAGATGAATGCACTTTAGGGTATCTAAACACAAACAGCAGAAATTAAAGAGGAGAGTTGCTGAATCACAGATCTGGCAGGAAATCCTATGCATAAACCAGTGTACAAGAACACACAGAGGCACAAACACCACTGCTCTTAATTGTGATAGCTCCTTTCTCATCCTTTACTTTCCCTTTGCTCCTATATGATGTGCTCAGCTTCTCTGTGCTGTTGAAGGTTTCTGCTCAGTGACACCATTTCAGAGCAGAATATCCTTACTCCAACAGGAGCTTTATAGTAACCAATGATCCAGATTACCCACAGGAAAAATTTAAAAAGATGATTACATTTCAAAAAGCACCTAGATTACCTGAGCTACAAATTCTACAGAAGTTCTTTGTGGCTTTGTTGTTTGGTTTTGGTTTGTTGGGTTTTTTTTACCTTTTTAGCTCCTCAGACTGTTTAATTCTGTACAATACTTCCCAGAGAATTTACATCACTGTTCTTCTGTTTGCACAGTAACAAACACAGTGCTGGAGTAGGTTTGTTCCATCCAATAAAGTAAGGGGAAAATGCTGCTTTCCTGAAAATTGTTTCAACAGGAACCTCAACCTACCACATATAAGCAGCTTCTAGCAAGCAGTGAGCTTACTCAGTCTCAGTCCTAGGCATTAAGGCCACAAACCAAAATATTCCAAAAGGCAAAGAAATAAAAACATATGGATTCACCAGAACACTCAAAACCACTTCTGGCAAACTCTAAACTAGAACACAGTTGGGATCCAGACCAAGCTTTTCATTCCTGTGAAGTTAAGAATCATGAGGACCTTCACAGCTCTGGCCTATTGGTTTTGTGTTTCTTTGAAGAATAAAGGTTTGGACTCTCCAAAAGCATGAAAACTGACACTGAGCTCTCCAAGAGAGACTTTTCCTACTTCACTAAATCTTCAGTCTAAACACAGAGAATTTGCAGCTCTTTCTCTGAAGTTCTCTCACAAAGCTGGGTACAAAAGGCATTTACCTGTAAGCCTGGCCTGACACCCGTACTTCAAAGTAATACTTACTTCAGTTGCCTGTTTAGTTCCTCAACATAATTCTTTTGGTCCAATATTGCAGCAATCTGTACATTTCTAAAACAAGCACAAAATAAAATTAACTTTACTAAAATGATGTACTAAACTGTGGACTGAAAATATACATATTTTACCATATGCAAACACCCATCTTAATTGTGTTTTTGAAAGGAAAACAACTTCATCTCACACCCACAAAGGCAACAACACACGTGTTATATCAGTGAGACACAAAAAAATCCCAAAGCTTGAACTGCAAACAATTTCTCTACATGAAACACAACATGCACAGTCTGGGGAGGATAAGGATGTTTATTTGCTCTGCCATAACTCTGGCTCTTTGAAAGTCTGACTAAATCCCAAGCTGAGGGATTAAAGGTCTGCAGGTTCCTTTTCACTGCCACCTGGCAAAGCCTCCACTACTTGGAGGCAGTAGGGGATGCTGCTGAGGTTTGCTTCAGACTGCAAATATTCTTCCAGCTAACTAATAACACACAACAATGCACTGCGGCATTTTCCTCAGGATCAGAACATTTCTTCTTTAGGGAACCTGACTTATTTCTAAAAGAACAGGCCCCAGCCCAGAAATCATTTGTTAATATGCAAAATAGGAGGTATTTTGTGAGGACATACCTTTCTTTACCCCCAATCTCATCATCACTCTTCAAATACACAGAGAAATCGATCACCCCAACCTAGGGGAAAGCAAAGGTACACTTCCATATTATACAAATAAGTGCTGTTGATATTTACAGCCTTGTATTTATGCAATTAATAAAACCTCAGTTACAGCATTTTTAAGATTCATCCTGTATCAGCCAGAAGCTGTAAAACCTGAACTATAACACTTTAAACGAGATTTTACAAAGTTTAGTATTTACTTGGTTTATACAATGCTCCCCTGTCAGGATCCTGTTTGTTCTTTCCACGTCTTTTCTAAAAAAGTCTCTTTTCCAACAACTTTTTAAAAACATGCTTTTTTTATTAAAGCAAAATACCATCGCTAATAAATAAGGTAAAATGGTCTACCTATAAAAGTTACTTTATTTCAATTCACTATGGCTGCATAAACACATTTCAACACGGAGTAGAATTTTATAAACATAGCAAAACTATGCTCCTGGCTGAGACTTCCATCAAGGTTCAGAAGTTTGCCTTTCTGCTCAATAAAACCTGCTGCTTCTGGCTTCTCTGAGAAGGTGCCTTCTTCATATGACTCTTCACAAACAGAATTATTCTGGGCATTTTACAGATCTCAAATTTGGACACACTGCAATCAGACTCGTCTGCACAGCCACTACGACCTTCCCAAACTGAGTTTTCTCTCTCATGCAGCAAGGCCATCCAGGGATAACAGAGGTGCAGCTAGCAACAGATTTTGTGGTCTTTAATACACATATTTAATTCTCAACACTAAGAGCAAGTTGATAAGTTTTGTTTAATTACAGGCCTGTCAATGTTAGATCTTCTTTTACATAAGATCAGTGCCTGAAACTCACACTACACAGTAACTAGCACAAACAACTGAGGACAGGTTAACCATGTGATTTAAAAGCACACACACCCAACTAGCTGTAACTTCTCTTTCCCAGAGGAACTGTTTTTTCATCAAATATATGAATATAGTAATAACCACTTAAGCCACGATGAATTTTTCCACAAAGATGCTGAAAAAAAACAATCAGGGCTGAAGACAGTCTATATTTATTTAATACCTGTGCATCTGCCTTTAAACAGAACCTGTTAATTTTTTCTTGGAAAAGATCAGGGTTGAAAGTCAAAGCCCATTCAAAGCAGGAAGCATTCCAAGTCTTGCTTTGCATAATCCAAGTGGTCACCTACTCAGGAGGTCATAAGAGAGTGTTTGTTTCAGGTCCCTGTATCGCCCCTGTGATGTTCCAGAACAACAACAAATGAACCAAGCAGTATAAATTGATCATGGAACTAAAGCTGGCCCACAGAGGAAAAGGATGGGTCACACAAGGCAGCTGGAAAGAACTCTGCCTTGCTACAGCTGCTCCCATCTGAGGACAAAGCACAAAACTTCACCCTTGCACTCTGACTCCATCTCCATTTCAAGGTCTGACCCTGCCCAGAATGAGGTTAAGGCAACAGCCCCACAGATGCAGGAGCTGGATCAGCACACCCTGAACAGTCTCTAGGAGGATTTCTAACAAGTCCCCACTCAAAAGTAACAAAATCCACAAACAAAAGCCCAGAAAACTCTCCTGGATTGCATGTACATTCCTTTACCTGCATGGACTTACTTGTGAATCCAGGTCTTCTCCCTTCACACACAGGTTGGCATCAATGACATTCAGGCCAACTAACAGTCCAACAATAACTGCTCCTTCTTCCTCCATCATCAGTGCATGATACTCATAAAACTCACTGTGTCAAAGGAGAAAATGGCATCTTGCTGGGATATTCAGTATATATACACCAATAAATTATTCATAAGTGGCATGCACATCTAAATTTTCTTATTGTAGCTTTACTACAGCATCCTTAAAGATGAACTGGGTCTGCCCATACCTTCAGCTCATAAATATTTAAAAATTCAAAGTGCATGCTTTGTCTCAGAGGCTATTAAAAACAAGGATACTGCCTTAGGCTCCAGATGGCTGGGACACTGTGGGGAGGCTGACAAGACTGACTTTGACTTTAAAAGAAAAAAAAAAAAAAAACGAACCTAGAAAAGGTTCTTTCCTACACCTGCTATTAGCCAGTTTTGAAGAGGATACTGCAACAAATGGAGGTTTGGCCACACTGAGTCAGACAAATCTTAAGTTGTTAAGAAGCACTGCAAGCAGTGCAAAAGAAGAATGGGAAAATAATTCACTTTTGTGCAAAAATGCCTGGAATTTAGTGAATACATGCTTGAAATTCAAGGACCCAAGGAAGAGATTAAATGGATAAAACATAAAGGGCTGAAATGCTAAAAAGGTTTTAAAAATGTAAATACTTCACTGAACAAAAGCAGATCAGCACTTTCTTTTCCTTGTGCTTTTGAAATAAAATTTTAGATTCTATGTAAGAAAATGTCTTTTCACTGGAAAAGTCCGTAACTGCTGAACACCAACGACACCCTGACCTACCAGTGTTATCTAGGCACAAAGTCAGGCTTAAAAATGTGTACAGCTTATAAAACCACAGTGAAGAAGCATCTTTCTCCATTTGTGCTTCCATTACTGCATCAGACAGGAGAAGCTACAACAGGAGAGGGCAATGCCAGTGTTAGAAGTGTGAAAGCAAAGCTCAAAGCATGAGCCCTCCTTTCAATGGCAGCTCAGTGGAAAACACACACACGGGCAGGGAGGAAGTCACCTCCTCTCCAGGGCTTATTCTGCACAGTGGGGGAATGCAGGATTATTTTTAGGAGGCTAAACCTCTAAAGATAACTTGCAAGCAGAATCTCCCGAGTGGTTTACCTGAGGAGGTCTCTCTGAATGATCAAACAGCGAAGGTAATCGGCCATTTTCTTCTGCATCAGTGCCAAGCGCAACCAGGCCCGGGCACGGCCCAGCGGGGTCCTGAGACAAAGGGCAGGAGACAACAGGCACAAATCAGTAACAGACTGATTCAATCATGCTCTGTAACACCTTATCAGTCTACTGCTGGAGTGACTGGGGTTTCTGAGGGGTATTTGAAAGTATTAGTTGAGCATCACGTGTTTAGGCTTTGACTCCAAGCTTTGAGATAACGGAAATATTTTCAGCTGAGTTTGGGAGCAGACCCTGGAAAAACAGGAGTAGAGAATGCAAAGAGCCTGAGGATCTTGAAAGTCCTATTTTCTGCTGAAGTAAAATGTTTGCAACAGTTGAGACTCCCTCAATTTATTTATTAAGAGTTGAGGGGAATTGCCAGAAAATGAACCAAATGCCCATCACAAGCCAGCACAGCAGCTTCCCTTCCCAATCCTACTCCCTGGCTCCACCCAACACTTACTCAATCCTACCTTTAATTGTATACAAATTCAGTGCTATCTTAGGAAGGCAGTGCAAATAAAGATGAAGACATATATAAGTGGCAAACACTAACATCCAGCAAATTACACCTGGACCTTTAGAACTTCCTCTTCTAGTGCTCGCATACTTACAAGTGGTAAGCACAGAAATGAAAAAGAAAAAGCCCTCACAAGCTGTGTTAGGATAGGAAGAGAGTAACACAATTGGCAATTACTTCCTCTGGCCTGCCACATGAGTAAGTAATAATTTACATGCTCATGTGCTTTAGATAAGGACTAAAGCTATAAATCAGAACCCTTATGCTGCCATACACCAATTAGTGTTACCAAGCCCTTCTGGAATTCCATGTACAGCCAATGACAAAGCTAAATACAAAAGCAGAGTGCAGTGGAACAGGAGGATAAATTCACATCTAAGTAGGACCGTGCAGGCAAGAATCTCCAAAGCTGCCTAATTTTTTCCTCTCTGGTATGTCAGCTTTAGTTGGATACAGCCTTTGCTGACCACACTCATTGATGTTTGCTGCAGTTCTGCAGAGTGGTTGACACAACCTGCTCCTTTCTGCATTGTTGTTATCCACCTCCCATTCACCTGTGCTCTCCCCCAACATCATGTGCTAGCTGTTCAAAGGCTTGATTAATGCCTTCCAATGAAATGAAATCATGAGACACCTGCAGATTCTCAGGCAGGTTCTTTATTTTCCTGTTGCATTTTACCAACACTACTTACTTAAGGCCAGGCAAATCTCTGACGCTTGCTGCTATTTCCTCAGCTTCTGGATATAATTTCTCCACAAGTTCCAGAGGACCCCAGATGGTTTTATTGTAACTTAGAAAGGATTTTCTTACTATGAAAAGAAAAATCAAGTGACTGAATTAATTTAAATTACTGCAATAGCTTCCTTCATAATATCTGGAGTGTAAAAGGATTAGCTGCTGAGTCCAGAGTTCCAGATCACTCTTAACTGAGACATCAGTATCCAAAGCCAACTTCCAAGTTACTTTGCTGTCAATATAAAATTGATATGCTAGAAAAAATTCATATAAAAAGGATGTCTAGCTAAAAATATACACTACATACATGCAGTTGGTGAACCCTGGACACTTACAACAAACAGTGTACAAAAGGACAAGTTGGTAAATGCAGAAAGAAATGTGGTGAAGAAGTAATGGCTAATTCTAAAAGGTGACCATTCACATATTTTTTTTCAATCCTCTGTGCAACATGACACATTTTTTTTTTATCTACTTCCAGAAAGAAAGGGAGAAAAATGGTATGTTTGGGATGAGAAATATGCAGCTAGATCAATTTGCACACCTTTCAGGCCATGCTTCAGGCAGTGCTCCATGACAACAAAGAACTGCTGCAAAGGTGGGTAGTCAGAATCCAGCGTGCGCCCAAAGCTCAAGGCTGATTCAATGAGTCCCTTGATACTCAGTTTGGCCATGTTCAATAAATTGGCTCGTTCTACAGCTGTTGGGTCCTTTACAGCTAAGACAACAGAGAAAAAAACGTTATGGTTTAAGTTTTAGGAGTGGTGACACAAAGAAATAAAGTGCTTCGCGTCCACCCTGTTCAAAGACAAACTTACCTTACCCTAATAACCTCAAGGGAACCAATCCTGCAGGTGCTGTAAAGCACCACGCCATGGAAAAGCTCCCAACCCAAACCCCATTCTCAGTGCTGTAGGAGGTGAATGCAATTCCCAGTCCCGAGGCTGGGAATGGCAGTGCCCAGGTAACACGCTGGCTCCGCAGCTCTCAGCAGCAGCTGAGGCACTGCAATGGAGCACAGCACCTCCAAACCCTGCAAGCAGTGCCCCTGCCATGGCAGCAAAGCAGCCTTCCCGTTAACTGAGGGGTTTATTTGGTGTACTGCAGCCTGCCTACACAGGGAGGCATTATACATTTTATATATAATCACTTCGCTCTGCAGCTTTAATTGCATAGTGACACAAACGCTTTCCTTCTCAGGCTCTACAGAGTCTCTGCCACTAAACCAGGAGCATCTTCTGGGAAATACTACAAATCCAGTTTCTCATCTAGCCATCAAGGATTTTTTACATAGCAAATCTTAAGAATTACAGGTTTTGCTTTAACTTGAAGTTTTTGGTAAGCATTACAAAGTGTGCAATGCAAAATACATTTGAGGATTAAATCTAGTCAGTAAAAAATCCTCTTTTGATCATCTTAGTCTGACAGAATGGACAAGGTTCCTCTTCTCAAAAATCCTGCTACTGAGAACAGAGTGCTCAGGAAATTCTTAAGCTTATTTTCCTTTATAATGAAGTAATTCAAATATTCAGGCCAGACCCTATTTTCTCAGAGACAAAACAAGCCTCTGTTTATTCACTATCATCAAAGTAACCTGGAAAGAAACAAGAGTTGATGATTTACTGTTTAATTAAATCCCACAAGTAAAGTACAAAAACAAACTTTTTTTTTTTTTTTTTTAGAGACATTGAGACACAGATGTCAAAATAAGTAGAAATATTTGAGTCTGGGAAAATAATGTGAGCCTTTTCCTTGGAAAATCTGAGTATTAGTATAGGACTGTATCTGTTTGCACATCAGAAAGCACAAAGAACCCAAATCATCATAACAAATTACTATTTTCTCAGTTCCTCAATAGCAATGAAATGACTTTTCTCATTTCCTGCACATGTGAGGTATTTAGGAATTAGATATTAAAAACTCTGAGAACTACTTTCTAGTATTCTGTTTCCCTAGTTGCCTGCCGAATACCCAACTACCACAAAACATAACCTATCTCTGCTTTCTAGGAAAAATAACCACTGAGATGACGTACCTACGAAAGCCTTAAAAACTGCTTTTAGAGATCTCCAGGAACTTCAGCAGAAAACCCCAGAAGACATCAGAAAACAATGAGATCATGAGAGACGGGGCACCGGCAAAACCGTACCCAGTCGGCAGGCACAGCTCCCTGCTCGGTCTCTCCCTTCCTGCTCTCTGCTGGCCTGGCCAGCCGCAGCGGCAGCAGCAGCAGCACGGCAGCCGGGCCGGGACAGGGCGAGCTTTGCAATCGCTGCCTTTCTGCGGCCGAAGCTCTTTTATTACCTCGGCTACTGACAGCGGTAAATGCGAGTGGGACTGGAGGAACCGCCTTGCTCAATGCAGAGCTCAGGTGGGGAGCTCTCCCTTGCTACATAGCCCGTCTATGTCCCCGAAGGCATCATGAAAATGCCGTTGTCAGGTGACCTCATTTTGACTTCTGGAGCTGATCCTCCTCAGACAGACTTTTATGTCTGCAGTCCTTTTAATTAGCAGCCCTCTTGTCTGTTCTTTCTGAGGCGAAATGCATTTTAGGTCTGTTTTAAAGTGTGGTCTACCTGCATGTTTTTCTTCACCTGCTTTAAAAAAATACCCGAACGATGAACAAATTTCTTTAAATTTAAAATCAAGACTTAGAATTGAACGCCGCTTGTGAAATCCTAAATCCTAGCTGCTGCTCGGGTGCTGCGGTGGGCTCAGACAGCAGAACGAGCTCTGCAGGGCTCTGCTCCCCGAAGCGGCGGCGCCCGACAGGGCTGGATGCGGACAACGCTGCTGCCGCCGGCATCGCCGGCTCCGAGCGCCGAGGCCCGGGAGGCGACACCGCTGCCCGGCTGGATGAGCGGCCGAGCCCGGCGGGCGGCAGAGCCCCGGCCGGGGGCTGCGGGCAGGGGAGAGGCCGGCGCTGCCGCAGGGACGGCGCCCGCAGCCCGCAGCCCTCAGCGCCTCAGCCCCTCAGCCCCGCTCCGCGCTCCCTCGGCCCGAGCCTCGGCCCCGCCATCCCCGGCGGCCGCCGCCCCTCCCAGCCCCGCTCCCGCCGCCGCAGCCGCACTCACCCATGGCTGGAGAGGAGGAGCCGGAGCCGGAGCCGGAGCCGGAGCCGCCGCCGCTCCCTGCGGACCCGCGGCTCCTCCCGCCCCTCCGCCCGCGCCGCGCGGCGCCCCCGGCGGCGGGAGGACCCGCCCCCGGCCCCGCAGCCCTGTCGCGATACTCCCCCCGGCACCGCCCCCGGCCTCGCAGCCCTGTCGCGATACTCCCCCCGGCACCGCCCCCGGCCCCGCAGCCCTGTCGCGATAGCCCCGCCCCCAGCACCACCCCCGGCCCCGCAGCCCTGTCGCGATACTCCCCCCGGCCCCGCAGCCCTGTCGTGATACTCCCCCGCCCCCGGCTGCCCGCCTGGAGAGAGGCAGCGGCCCCACGGATGGGCAGGAGCGCCAGGGCAGCCTTGGGCACAGGGAGCTCAGCACGATCAGGCAGCACAAACTTGAGCTTCTCTGCCCTTCTCTTGTGCCATAAAGCTTCAACCCCTAGCATTTATTCCAATTAATAATTCTGTAGTGTCAAATAACGTGTATCAGATTAATAATATTATTCTAGAAAACACTCTGCGTGTTTAGTACCTTCAAAGGTAACACACTAGAAATCAAACCCGTTGTTTTTTAAAAAAAAAAATAAATAAGCAATTTTTGGGGGTTTAATTTTAAAAAGCCCTAGCCTATGAATCAGGCTAGAAAAGAACCCAAACACACTACGCTGTTCATCACCAAGCGTGTTTGCCACTTCCAGATGGGACCTCGGTTGCTGCTCACTGCACCCTAAGCACTACAGTAAGCTTTGCTTAATAATTATTCTTTCCTCTCACCTTTGTGGGCAAGGTTAACCAGCAAGCTGTAAAATAAAAAGGTATTCTTTACCTTGCCCAGCTTCAGAGACTGCACGAAACAGCACAGAGGGTGTCACTGCATGGGCCTGCGAGGAAGGAGCAGAGAACGAGGGCAGCACAGAGATGGACAGCGGGGTGACAGGGTGAGAGGTGTCCGTGCTGACAGGGACCCAGGCTGGCTGTGACAGTGCTGGATGATCCCAGCTACAGCCAAGGGGCTCCAGAGCCCTGGCGGGGGGGGGGTGGGGTCAGAGACCCTGGCAGGCAGCCAGGGACTCCTGCAGCTTTGAGATTGACCTGTGGAACAAATTACCACCTGTGAATGAAGAATTAAAGGGCATAAAAGTTTAGATAGCATTATAGTAGTAGTTGTAGAGTGAAAAGGGAAATTTTTGGGATCTTTTCCATGGGGGCTTAGGAGGTAAGATAGAGGGACTTGGGTGTTGTCCTGTCCTCCTTCCTTCTTCTTCCTAACCCCCATCTGCTTGGTGATGGTGGCACTTGGGGATTGGATTGGAGTAGAATGTAACTGTCTAACAGGTGAGGGGCATTGGATCATAACTGTAAATAACTAACAGGTAATTTGTAGTATAAAAGTCAGTGCCTGCCCCTGGGGCAGTGTGTGTGCCTGGGGCTGCCCTGCTGAACAGACCTGGGCAGCCCAGACAGAAAATATCTCAGATAAGAAACAATAAAGCAACCTTGAGAGCATCAGCTGAAGACTTTCGACTCATTCTGTCAGCAGCAGGGTTTGGAGACAGCAGATTTTATATATCTCAGAATTTATATATCTGGGGGTCATCCTGACCAAAGCTACCCCCGAGCCATGCTGACAGGGACACTCCCTTCAGCCACTTCCCAGAGCCACCATTCCCACCTCGTGCAAGGAGAAAGGAACCTTATACATTTAAACAGATTCTAAACCAGTCACATTCTGATCCTGCTAGGCTGGCAAAAAACCACTTCCTTTTTTTTCTCATTTTTGGGAATCCCAGCAACACACAACAGAGTGGGCACACTGCTGCTTGTTTTCCAGCAGGCATCAAGGGCTACTTCTGCAGGAGGCAGCTGTTTTAAAGGCAGCACTTGAAAAAAGTGATCCTTTACTGCTAGAAGATACCTGCTACATATATTCATTGAAACACAGAGGTTTTTAGAGAATCCCATCTCGGTTTTGTTTAAGGCTACCTGAGCAAAACATGCTTTCATCTGTAGACTGCTGCTCAGGCTAATTTTTACCATGTGACAAGAAGGAACATTTTACATTTTGTAAGGAGATAAGGAAATGTTCTTGTGTTTGTCATGCAACTTCATGAGGGGATGGCAATACCCTTAATTTATTAATTAAGTTTTAAATAGCATGAAAACCATTTACTGGATAAGCATTATTTGGTCTAAGAAAACAGATTAGTGAAATCTTAAGAGCTTTCTACACATATATCCTAAACACAGAAAGAAAATCTCTTCTAAAAAAGTATTCTGGTGTCACTACTATAATAAAGAGTCTCTTTTACCCTATTTTTTTCATCTTTTGAAAGACCCAGAGCACAGGCACAGTTGATGAGGCATGTATTTTCACCTGAAAAAGGAGGATATCCTATCAACTTTTCAAATTATTGTTATACTGTTCTAAATATTTGCCTTGTACAAAGCGAAGTATTAAGGAAGTATAAACAACTTCAACGAAACCAACAGCAAACTTTTATTATTTCAAACATTACAAAAAAGTTAGGGAACAGTTTAAAAGAGTGAAAATGCCCACATTTAACAAGTTGGTCTGCAAATGTATGCACACAGCTACTTGACATTGATCCATGAGAAAACAAATGCTAATGATTCTGAATAATAATTTAAAAAAAAAAAAAAGATGTTTCCACCAGCAACTTTGGAAAGAAACTTCTCAGTCTCTTTGGTCTAGAATGTGAAGTAGCATAAAGAAACTAACCCAGATCTCTCAAGTAAAAGGTGTTTTCTGTTGTTTACATGCCATCACCTTGAAAAAAATAGAACCTGAGCATGTCAACCTCTTAGCCAGTTTTGTTTCCTAGGAATTTTTTTTTTTTTGAAGACTACAGATCAGATAAACTGAAGACAAGAGTTCTACTCAGAAGCATTTCCCTTCAGATTGATCTGCTGAACACATCAGTTGATAACGGGGGATTAAGTGAATCAGCACGCCCTGATGGTTGAAAAATCAAGAGATGAGAAATGTCGACAAGGGATCTTCATATGAGAGATTCATTACATTATGTATATAAATATAAAAGACTCCAGCATTTTTAAAAGCAGGAGTAGACTTCAAAGGACATTGTGAGGTTTTGAAGAAGAGGAAGAAGTTTTTCCTTTTTTTTTTTCCAAACAGCACAACACAGCACCTTAATTAGGAATTCTAACAAATGGGATTATTGTATGTAAACTATATTTTCAAGTTTATAAAACCAAACTGAGTCCCAGAAAACTGTGACTCAAATTGGTTTACACTCTTTTCCCCTTCAAGTGTTTCCCCACTCACTTCTGCAGCTAACTGTTCACCAGGTTAAAAGAGAATACAGCAATATCCAGTAGTGCTTCATATTTCTGGTTTGTCACCAGCAAGCTGGGTGCTTTAGTACTGTAACCATCAGCTTTTTCAAGAAGTATCTCTTATTCTCCTGAAAAAATAGTTGAATGCTTCCTGTTTTGGCTACCTCCAGACCTAACAGTGCACATCAGCACTGATATCCCAATCACCAATTTTTGACATTAAACAACAGCAGAAGAAAAGATACAAAGGCCTGTAAACCTTTCCATCTTCCCACTCATAAGATGTTACACTTGTGGATACTTTCATGAGCCCCGGCTGGAAGATTCAAGATGTAGCAAGTTAAGGAAGAATTTTGACAACGTTTTGTTTTCACAAAAACCTATTTGAATATGCATTGGTGTTTGCAAAGGAAGCAGCTAACAAGGTTCTTTCCTGTTTAAATAGGAGATGGAAACAGCAATAGCTAAAGCTCATTCAGTACAATGCCAGAGAGAAAGAAAAAATTACCAAGTCATCTGAAAGTGACACTATTTTCCTTTCCACCAGGATTATTCATGAAGCAGATGTGTTAAGTGGAAGAAAGCAATCAAACTGACATTAGGATGCCAAGAAACTCGAAATGCTCACAGGGAAAAAATGCAAAAGCATTAAAAATTAAAAATTCAGGCCCTGAAATAAAAAAATTATGTCAAAGCTGCCTTGCAAGTCAGCATCAAGTCTTCCTGCTTTTGAAGACAGAGAAGGTTCTAAACCCATCCACCAGCTTGATCTCAAGTACACTTCTGGCAAATTTCACCAGCACATTTGGTGCTGTGCTGCAAATCACCATTATAACTACAAGCTAAATAATCAAAGATCTTCCCGTTCTTACCTCCAACCTCAGTCAGTCAATCTTCCCTTTCCCAAACTAGCCTGGAGAAAAAGGATATCATTGCCTGGGACTGCAAATGGCAGAGGAGCTTCTCCAAGGGAGGGTAGGAGCGCAGGGATGGGACACAGCCCACCATGAGCAGCTTGTGCTTGGCTCTCGTGAGTGCAACGTTCAGGCGGCGCCAGTCCTTCAGGAGGGTGCCCAGCTGGCAAATAAATGTCATTTGCTTTTATTTTTCCTGAACCACTCACTTTCAAAATGCATCTAAGCTACTAAAATGGACCAGAGCAAAGTGAATAGGAGGAACTCACGTTTTCGTCAATACTGCTCCTAACGAAAGACACGATTATGATGCTTTTGTCTCTTCCTTGGTATTTGTCCACTGTGTTGACTTCCACTCTGTTCTCCTTCCACTTTGCCATCAAATCAGTGATTGTTTTTAACTGATGTCTGTAGGGTGATATAATGCCAATGTCTGAGGGCTTACAGCCAGCCTGAACGAAGAAGAAACCGGAGGAAAAAAATTGTCACTGCAGCTGGGAAAGCCAGTATGGTCAGAAAAATTCTTCTGATTAATTTTTTTTTTTTAAAAACAATGCTGCAAGATATTGTATCTACATTAATGGAACTGTAGGTGTAACTAGTATTAGCTAAAGAAGATAGAAAACATTAGTTACTGCAAGCTCCCAAGCTTTGTCTTAACTTGGCACAAAGACAGATGTCCTTGAAATCCTGATTTTTCTTTCTTCTTTAAACTGAGGTGAACACTCAGAGCTCCTGGTCTGTACTACTCCTGAAGCTGACTGGATGAAATAAGGAACAAAGACAAATCCTCTCCCCACCCTCCCAAGAGAGCTCTCATCTCCTAAAAGAATTTGGCACCCAGCTTTTGGTCTTTGCATCTCAGATCCAAGCAGGCAAGGGGCAGGGAAGGGGATGCAGACCTCAGGCTCCCCATAACACTGACACGAAGCCAATCTTCAATTTCTCCTTCAGGTTATCCCCAAGAGAATTACCCAACACACACAGTCACCACTACTAAAGCAAGGTAAAAACATTAGTTACAAAGCCCTCCCTCCAAACCATGGAATAAAGGAAAGATACCTTAATAAATAAGGATGTGAGGAAAAGCACTATTTTAGCTTCTGTCACATTGCTTATGCCACCTTTTTCTGCATGTTCTGGTGCTGGGACCTTTAAAAATACAAACAGAAAATAATGACTTCTGCTGTTTGTACTGGGGTGCTGTATTCTGTCCCTAATTCACTGAGTCATAGGTAGATTTATACCAATGGTATTAACTAAAGAATTAAAGAAAGTTAAATGCTAAATGTTACTAAACAGAACAGCCTGTACTGTGAATTAACTTCAGAATACTGCATTTGCAAAACCAATTGGAACAATCCCCAAAATGAGTTTCTCACACTAGATTGCCACCCTAAGAAACTGCCAAAGCTTAATCCTCTGACTTTACAGTTCAGCATTATAGATCATAAATCAAAAAGCAAAAAAATTGTCATTTTCCTGCTGATAAGAGAGCAAATTATATTTTACATGGGACTTTTGCTTTAATGCTTTCCCTACAACATTATTTACAGTGAATTTTCTTCATTCCGTAGCATAAAGGATCATTTTTTTAAATGTTTGAAAGCCTACATTTAAAGCTAAAGCAAGAACTATCCAAAATGGTAGTATTAACTTGAACTCCCAGCCTTTAAATGAAGTACTCACTGAATTTACCATTTCTTAACATTACCTCCCATTCTCTACATCCTGTATAAACGAGGCTCCTGTCATTGCAGTGTCACAGTTTTGTAATTTTTTCTCTTTGCTCGACTCTCACCTTCTCTAAAGTTGAAGCAGCACCAATAGCAATGAATGTGTGTTTGGAAGCCTCCAAACTCTTCTTCAAGCAGAAGAGCACTGGTTTACTGCACAGTTAAATTCTGACCACACTGGCATTAGTGTAGCTAAAAACTGCACAAAAATCATTTTAGGGAAGAAGCTCTAAAAGCTGTGTCATGCTGATGGTAACACACACTTAACATTTATATTTCTCCTATTTCCAATGGGACACCACCAAAACCAACTTGGGCCTAGAAATTCTCAGGAGGCTTTTCTTAAATCAAGGCTGTCATTTTTCAAAGAGCCAGCCCCAAGATGTCACAGAAGTGCAGACTGACACAGGTTGGCAGAAAAGAAGCAAAGAGATTTCTGATCGCTGTCACAAACACGTTGCATTGTTCAGCAGGAAACAATAGAAGCTTTTTCTTCCTTTTTTTAAAAGGCAGAATAATAAATGTAAGCTTCCTGGTGGTGTCATGGTGGTTTTTCTCTCTTCCTTCTCTGTTTGTATCCCTCCCCACCCAAATCTACTTCTTCATAAGCATTCCTTGGTTACACTATAAACAATACAGGGGAAAAAAAGTACTATGAAAGCAAAGGAAAGAAATGGTTTTGGTTTTTCTTATATTCAGTGGGGTTTTTTCCATTTCCCACTCCATGACTAACACAATACATGGAGTTCTGACAGGAAGTCCAAAAGGAGTAATGACATTATACCCTCATGTCTCAACAAATCTAGAATATTTTGTTAATAAAAACTGGCTCTATGAGAGGACAGCTGTCTTACACTTGAGATGGGCTTTCCAGGGGAGAAAAAAATGGAATGGAAACTCTCCTTTTGTCATTAGCAATTTTGCTGTGATTACTAGATAAATAGAGTTTCAGCCAGATTCCTATGAACAGACCTCTTCCCTGGGACCAACTGTCTGCTTTCCTGGGAAATGCAGCTGTCAAGGCATTCCTGGAAAATACCTCTGTTTAGTTTAGACATTTCTATAAATTTTTCTAAGTCATCAAAGTAAACACTGCTTTTTAGGACATTGAAGAGATTGTATCAGAACTGCTGTAAAAAAAATGTGAATGCTGTACAATGTCATAGAGAGCATAGAAACACTGGTGAGTTCTAACCAGGGTCAGTATAAAAGAACATCAGTTGATATAATTATCGACAAAACACAGTATTGATAGGAATCAACACAAAACCTGTTAAGGAGGAAGAAAGACTCAAATCATAATCTAATCAGAAGTACAGTGACAAGTACTAGAGACCACAAACAGGTACTAATTTATTAATCTTTTTCCTCATGCACTTAAACTCTTCCTCATTTTTCCTGCAAGTCAGTTTCTTTGCAAAATTTTTATCCACACTAGAATTTTACTTTGCCCTTCAAAATTTTGAGCCTCCATAAAAGAACACACCTAAACCAAATTATTCATCCCTTACACTCCAAGGTACAGAATGTCTGCAAAATCCCATGGAGAATTGTAGTTATTGCTGGCACTGGCACACAGCTTTGACACCAGTGACCCTCAGCCAATGGAAACAAGGCCATTCCCTGGCTGCAAGGACATTCATTATGGCTACACACTTTGAGCTAAACTTTACAGAAAAAACAAAGCTCAAAGTCCAGCCAATACTTTCTGAAACGGTGTCTAAATTCAAGTTTTCAGCTGTTCTCAGATGTGATGTTTCCAGCAGCAGTTGTACCACCCCTGCTCAGCTCTGCCAACAATCCCAACAATTCTTTTGTGTGCTGCACACTTCACACGATCCTGGAAAAACACTTTCTGAAGTTCCCTGTTTTACCCTACCTAAGCTGAATGAAGTTTTACATGTTGACTGTATTGAGAACTGGCCTCAAAATACAATGTTTGAAAGAGCATAATGAACTTTACCTTCTCTGTGTTCAGAAAACACACAGGTGTGTCTGGATCAAGGACCTCTTTCAGCCATGTCTTTGAAGCATCCCCAAGGTCCAGTTTCAATTTCTTTAGGTTGGGCAAGTTAACAGTGGCATTTGACACCTTCTCTGAGCCACATACTAGTTTGCCTTCATATACCAGCATGTTACTCAATGACATAATCTTACTAAAGATTTAAAAAACAAGAAAAGGCATAAAAAATCTCACCATTTCAATCCCACATTAAGAACACAATTTAATAAATAAACGTGGAAAGTACCTATTCATTCTGTACTGCACAGTTAATTGGACAACAGCATTTTGGTTTTGTTCCAGCCTTTTAAATAAGCTTTCGCTCATGCCAAGATCTCTGTTACAACACAAAAACAAAAATTAAAATGTGTCAATCAGAACACTGCAAGAGCCTTCCCAGAATTTGTGACTAGGAATTGTCCAGCAGCATTTTATCTTACCTTGCTTCTGCATTCAGCACAAGTGGAGGCAGCTGCTGATGATCCCCCACCAGCACAAACCTTTTGGAGCAGAACAGTGGGCCCAGGCAGATGAGCTGGCTTATTTGGGAAGCTTCATCAATAATACAGAAGTCAAATTGCTTCTGAACAAAGATGGGGTGATTTACTCCCATGCAAGACGTTGCTACCACTGGCTGAAAATTGAGACACATTTCAAGGATAAGGTACATTTTATATCCTTTAGCACTATGTTCTCCACATTAAAAGAAAAAATATTTCCCATTAAACTGACCTAAACTGCAAAATTACAAAAATCAAATTATTAGTCCTCGAAATCAGACCAGCATACCTTAGACATATATTGGCCTGACATATTCTTGCATCAATTGCAAGTGATAAATAAAACCAGCTTTAGAGCAGACTGTAGCAAACAACTTGCTCCTGTCATGTGTTCAGAGTGATGGTTCTATTCATGGACAATTTATGGAGCGTGCTGAAATGACTACTGTGAAAAATCAGGTGGTTTGGGGTTTTTCCCAATACTGAAGAGAAGAAAAAACAACAACAGCAGCACAGTTCTTCCCACCGCTGGGCTTCCACTGCAATCCAAAAGGACTGAAATAAGAAATGCTAAGTCATTCCCCTTATGACTTCAGTCATTCCCCTGCAATACTTATCAATAAAAAGTAAATGGCAGCTTTTGTGAAGCTGGCATTTACCCCAGCTACCATCAAATTTTATTCTTTCAGTGAATTTAATTTAAAGTTGCTGCTGACTCATATGACCCAGCTGCCATTATGGTTTGCATTAACTTTCACACAGACAGCACTAATCTTTCAATCACAAATAAGGGTTTGGCAAAGTCAGCTCCACAGCATTCCACTTCCTCTTCCCCACCTGCTGATTGCACAAATGGCACCAGTGGGAGGGAGAAGGGACAAACAGCAGCAGGGTGTAAATAATGCTGAGGGAGGCTGAAGCAGTCCATTCACAGGATCTCAGGTAAAAGCACAGGAGTCTTTGGGGCTTATTACTTACAATGATAAGTTGCTTTGTGTGAACATAAACAAAGCTTCTCAACTTGCAGACTTAATGTAGGTCATTACTGGCTATAAAGAAATTGAAACAATGCAGAGGTTGAATATCTCAGCTCAGATTTCTTACAGCAGTACACACCCTTGGGATGGGTTCTGTCTCTGCAGCATCCCAAAAAAAAAACCCTAATGCAATAATCTTTAATAATTTGTAGGGCTAGCAAAAAAACATTTTTCTCACCTGACTATTATAGACCTCTTCCAAATCTGTTACAGACTTGATTGATCTGGACCTGCAGATTTCTTCTTCTGTGTATTTCTGAATATCTGGATGAACTTTCTGGGCTCGCCCCAAGCGCAAGAAACCAACTTTGAATTTGGCCAGCTTCAGCAGGACATTGTCTACAGCCGTGTGTGTAAAACTGGTCAGAAGGACACTGAAGCCACAAGCAGAAAGAATTCTCACCTAATGAGTGGCAAAGGGAAAGAAAAGGAGAAGCTGTTAGTTCATCTGCAAGAATCAACAGAGCCAGGTTTGAGAAGGTGAAAACCACAAGGGGTTTTGGAGGCAGCCAGTAAGAAGCAGGACTTGGTCTGTATCAACCTCTGTGTCAGTTGGCCACTGACCACGTGGGCAATAGTCCTGAGGGTTCCCATGGCCAGCAGGCTCACCATGCTCCTGGAGAGCCAAGCACCTGGGGGTGCACTCACAAGGAGCTGCTCTCCTAAGATGCCCACTGCAAGAAGCAGCCATGCAGCCTGCTCCCACAGCACTGCTCTCCAGGGCCATTTAGCTACTACACATCCAGGGGAATGGGCCGAGCTGAGAGCAGCAGCAGCTGTCTGCTCTCCAGCCTCCTCTTTCCCCACGAGCTGATGACAGCTGGAAGCAGGAGAATACTGCTCTTCCATGAAAAACTCCCTCAGCCCACAGCCTGACTCCAGTATGCTCCTACAGTCCTTTCCTGGGAAAAAGAGAACCACTAGCTAGAGGAGATGGGAGCAGACTGCTCATAGGTTCAGCCCCACAGGTTCAGACAATTTACAGTGGACAAGTTACTGGCTTCTCAAGGAGGCCCTCTTTTGAGCTATAACTCAGGATTTGAAGACTTGCTGGTATGTGGAGCCAAAGAATTTTAACACTAAAGCATCACAGAAATGATTAAACATTACACTTCAATCTCCTCCCTCCCACATATATTCCTACACAAGCAATAGACAGTCCTACTCCACAAAATCCTATTTTAGTTCCACCAAATATAGGTTAAGCAAAATGAAGTGTCTTCTTCCTTGAAATTATACAGATACCATGAGATTAAGTCATGACACTACACAGTTGGTTTAATTCCATCCTCTAAATCTCACCCAAAAAATAAAACACCAAGGTACATGATCTTACCAGAGCACATATTGTAGTCGTTTTTCCTGTTCCAGGCATACCCACAATAAGCGTGTAGTCTTTTGAAAGTAGCACTTGTTTCATTGCCTGTTTCTGAGGCTTATTTAGACCTTTCAGAAGAAAAAGCAAAATTAAATTACTACACTTCATCATAATTGTAATAACTACTGAAGTTAAAGCAAAATTATAATTTCCTCCTTCACTAAAGCCCTTAATAGAGACAAAACCCAAGCAAAGTCTGTAGGTTCTAATGAAGATGTGACATTAAACATAATACACAAGGTAAGTAGTAAAGGGTCTGCACTATGGTCCTAAAAATAAGTCACTGAAGACATTTTGATTTTTAGACCTTTTGTGACTTTTTGGTTTCTAATCTCTTAATTGACCCCCTCCATCTATTGTGTCTGGGCATTTGTGTTTGATCATAGCACTTTCACATTGACACACACAGCAAGGGGTGAGGAGCTGCACAGACAGCAGTGTGTTGTTTAGAACAAACATTACAGCAGAGCTGGCTTGCCCCACACTGATGTGAACAAATAGCACATTTCAGCTATTTGAACTTAGCAAAATTCAAGCAAAATGAGACTTCAAACTGAGTTTTTATAAAACATTTAATTTGCTCTAAGAGAACTCAGTTAAATTTATGTTTTCACAGGCAACTCTTTCAGAGAACAAGGAAATATTTCCACCAAATACAAGATACTGCCTCATACCCAAACAAGTTTTGTTTTTAAATAAGTGCCACAAAGCATGACACCATAGAGATGCCAACAAGTCAGCAAGAGTGATCATACAAGGGAATGTTTTCCCCAAAGCCCATCTCCTTCCTCTCCCTCAAGGTCAGCTGCCTCCATCCCCAGAGCTGTCTCTGGCCATTCCTGCTGTAAAGGTTTCAGAGGTAATCATATGGCACTCTGCAGCTGCATGCTGCAGCCACTACCAAAAGTAAAATCGAGTTGTGAACAAGTATCTGATCTGTGACTAAATGAGTCTTCAGCTAGCTGGAAGACATGCAAGGCAAGAACTTGGTTTTAATTTTCAAGCTGAAAACTACTGCTGGACCCCAAAGTAGGAAAACCTACTTATATTTAGCAGGATAAATGCTTTGGCTATAGAGACATACTACTAAGCGCAGAATTTTGTACCCTTTAAAATATTTGCAACAGTTTCCTTTGCTTCAGGGGGAAGGACAGAGCTCAACTGCTGAATGAAACGTGGTTTCTCGAAGTCAATTATCAAGTTGCGGAGCCTTTCACTGTGGATAAAAAATAAGACAAAATTGAGTTACAATAGGAGCAAACAGTTGAGAGACTTTATCTGAAAATATTGAAAGCATGAAATTAATTTGATTTTTCTTACCTGACTGGGGAATCTCTCATCAGTTTAGAAAGATTTTCAAAAGGGACTCCTGTACCAACATCCCCTTCATCATGATCCAACCTAAATACAGTGTTCTTGGGGAGGTTTGACAAATTCCTGAAGGATGACAAGAACATGGATAAAGCAATTTTTTTTACCAGCCATATGTTGATTAAAGACTTATTACTACATGTTAAATGATACCTTCCAGAGATCCCAGAGTGAAGCAACAGCTAATTGAAATACACTATTAACTGATCTAAAGAAAGCATGATCCAAATGAGGGATAATAAAACATAAGCCCAATTTAAAGACAACATAGACTGAACAGTGAAAGTTACTATTAACACGATAATCACTGTATCCATACAGATTCATGCTGGAGATGTGAATAAATAGAGTTTAAATGTGCTTTTATTCAAACCACCTGGTTAAATATATACTGACCAAGTACTGGCAGTTTCAAAATTTCTGAAGTGTACTACTCCAAAGCCAGCAGGAAGAGTCAGGACACGCCACAGCTCTTTGGACACCTGGCAGCACTCTTCCTCAAGCCAGTGCCAAAGCATTTGCAAACAGATATTTTTATCCTATTACCTGCCCAACAAACAGGAGACTCTTGTTCCACTGACTTCTCTAACATAGCCAATAGCCAAACCAAGTAAACCCTTCTCCTCTCCACTCACAACCACTCGATCACCAACCAACAGGTTTGTTCCAGGTGTGGCACCATTTCTACGCTGGAAAAAATGTAGATACTGTCCCTCGGAAATTTCATGGACTTCATCAACTCTGATCATGTTTCCAACACAATCTCCAGCCTTCTCTCTGAAGATATTAAAAAAAGAAATGTTTTAATATTAAGGTCTTCTCTGTAAGAGAACTATTAAGGAAAAAAACCACACAAGTTAAAAAACCATACCACCCACAACCAACCATCAAACCCAAAATATAAACAAAATGAAGGAAGGAAGCATCATTGTCAGGAGTTTAGAAACTATACCTTACCTTTCCAAAGAAGGTATCATCCATATATTTTTATATCCCTTTTTATGCTCTCCACTTTGCAGCTCCAAGGTTAACATCAGATACCAGAGGCTGAAATACTCCAAGTGGGAGGGTTTCAGGTGCTGGGTCTCTCTGTCAATGACAGGTACCATAGAAGGAGGAAAGGCCACACTGTCCATCTTCTGCTCCACAGCTCTAGGAATAGAACCAACCACTGGAAAGGATCAGCCTGGACCTTGTTTCACCTGCAAGTCCATATGTACGTAACTAAAATCCAAATATCTACTGTAACATACCAGACGAATAATTTATCATTACTTGAATAAAGCTGAATCCGTGTCCTTTGTTCAGATGCATAATCTTATATGAGTAATTTCACATCATCTCTATGATTTTGAAGGGCACTAAGTTAATCAAAAACCAAATAAAGGCATTTCAAAGATAGTAATGTATACATTTACAGAGTCCACCTTTTACTCCTTTAATTGGAACATGCAAATATTACTTTACTATTTAGCTAAGCAATGGGGATTTAATAGCTAATACACAAGTAAACTTCAAGTCAATTTATTCCCAAAATAAACATCAATAGACATTATACCAAATGATGTATACAAAACACAACCACCGAAAGAAAAGCTTAGCCAGAAGTACATAGCTACCCAGGTAGTGATAATCCTGCTGCTGCAACAACTGAGTATTAGAAGCAGGATTTCACATAAACATATTATGTATGGGTCCTCAACATACACTTTTACCCCTAGAATTTTAAAAACAATCAGGCATTCTGTTTCCACAAGACCACCCCAAAGGCTCTCCTGTTCTAACATACCTCATTTGACCTCTCCCATACACAATCCTGGTTGGGTTTTGTGCAGCACAGAGACCAAAATTTGGAACAGTTGTTAAAACAATTCAGTAACTTGGTGTGAAATTTTATCAAATATTCCCTCACTACTTCTCATGAACAGGAGATGCAGTAACACTTCAGCATAGTATCAATACATTACTTGTGTCATACCCTACAGGGAAACAATCTATGGGGTGAACCTGAAAGAGGCTCTCCAGCCAGAACTCAGGCCCAAGGATTGCCTCTTTCACATAGCTGCAAGAATATAGCTTCTTAAACTGATCTGTTACTGTCATTAAGTATTTTGTTGAGGCTTATCTCAGATTTTATCTTGCAGAAACTCTACCTGAGCAAATATATTAAGTCTCTGTGAGATCAGGAGCTGAATTATAAAAGTTGTAGAAAAATCTGTGGAAGATTCTTTTGGGGTGGAAAAGTCCTCAAGATATATAAAAGTGTCAACCACAAAAATGAAACTATTATATCAAAAGATACAATTATTCAATCTCATTTAAAAACATTAGTCAGACTTTTTTTTTTTTTATTATTTTTTTACCTGCTGTATAGAAAGCAGTTGTGCATCTGGGAGCAATATTTACATGCTTGACTGTCATCAATCACAGGAGGCAAAGCAGCAAGCTGTGAATTCTGCCTTCCCACATCAGATTTATAGGTACTGTGGGTTAAGTAGAAGGCCACGTGATTTCTTAACTTCATTAATTCTGTCAAGAAAAGAATAAACTAAGCTGATGGTTTTGTTTGTAACAATTTCTACCTCAAGAGTAATTAGGTATCAACTTTTTAGTCAGCTGTTATTCACAAATAGCAAACACCTTGTGCCATATTAATAAAACTGAATTTTTAACATAAGCTCAGTAACACTGTAACAAGTGAACCATCCCCAAGCACAGCTATTTTCATAAGAGCAAACTTACCAGTTATAAAGAAAGATTTTAGTAATATTGAAGAGAATTATGGTTTCCAGAGAAGGGGAACAATACCTCTGCGGTCCATGCGAGCTCCAGAAACAGGATACATGGTACCAGTTTTTAGATAAAGAAGAAATCCAGCTTCAGGATCTGCTCTCCGCTCCAAATTCAACAATGTGTACAGAATAACCTGCAAACATTAGACACAAACTTATCCCAGTAGAGTTGTGATTTAACCCCAAGCAGCTACCAAGTGCCACACAGCTGCTCTCTCACTTCCCACCCTTGCTGAGGGTGGAGATAAAGACAGTTTAAGGGGAAAAGACAAGCCACACATGCAAGCAAAGCAGAACTAGGAATTAATTCAGCTGTCCATGGTTGGGCAGGTGTTCAACCACCCCCAGGAGAGCAGGGCCCCATCATGGAATGGTGCCTTGGGAAGGCAAAACTCCATCACTCCACCCCTTGGAGTGCCCCCCAGCCTTCCCCCCTCTTTCCCCCACCTTGGCTACTGACTATGAGGATCAGCTGCATGGTCTGGAGCAGCCCTGTGATCCCTGGCTGCCTGTCCTGGCTGGGTCCCCTCAGGTGCCATCACCCCCAGTCTCCTGCCCAGCGAGGGGAGCAGGGCAGGCCTTGGCTCTGTGTGAACCCTGCTCAGCAATACCAGCAGCACCTCTGTGTTATCCCCCTGTGCTCTGCACCAATCCAGAGCAGCACCTCTGTGTTATCCCCCTGTGCTCTGCACCAATCCAGAGCAGCACCTCTGTGCTATCCCCCTGTGCTCTGCACCAATCCAGAGCAGCACCTCTGTGTTATCCCCCTGTGCTCTGCACCAATCCAGAGCAGCACCTCTGTGTTATCCCCCTGTGCTCTGCACAAATCCAGAGCAGCACCTCTGTGTTATCCCCCTGTGCTCTGCACCAATCCAGAGCAGCACCTCTGTGTTATCCCCCTGTGCTCTGCACCAATCCAGAGCAGCACCTCTGTGTTATCCCCCTGTGCTCTGCACCAATCCAGAGCAGCACCTCTGTGTTATCCCCCTGTGCTCTGCACCAATCCAGAGCAGCACCTCTGTGTTATCCCCCTGTGCTCTGCACAAATCCAGAGCAGCACCTCTGTGTTATCCCCCTGTGCTCTGCACCAATCCAGAGCAGCACCTCTGTGCTATCCCCCTGTGCTCTGCACCAATCCAGAGCAGCACCTCTGTGTTATCCCCCTGTGCTCTGCACCAATCCAGAGCAGCACCTCTGTGCTATCCCCCTGTGCTCTGCACCAATCCAGAGCAGCACCTCTGTGTTATCCCCCTGTGCTCTGCACAAATCCAGAACACAGCCCACACTTATTTACTGTGAAGAAAACTTTTGCTAACCCCAGTCAAACCCAGCACAGAATTAAAAACAAAATACATTCTAAACTGTATTTAGTTCTTCCATAATTTATATGGCTAAACAGCTGTTATTATCACAAGTCTTCTAGGTGTAAGTAGTAAGAGCTTGACCAAGGATTTAATTAAATGCCACCCTTAAAACCTTATAACAAGGCTCTAAATCAAGCCAGCTGTATAGAAATAGGTATAACACTAGTTCCTGAAACAGTTTGCTTCAACCTAATATGTGAATGTAGTAAGAGACTAAAGAACAGACATTTCAGCATAAAACCCAGAACTGTGTTTGAAAGTGGTAAATGTACATACTTCTTAAAACTCAGCTCACTTCCATTTTATACCAGCAGCTTCGGGCACACCAGGATGAGCCATCCATGAATTTAGATTATACCACATACAAAGAGTTTCATGTTCATAAGACAAAACAAGTCACCTAACAGAAAAGTATACACGGCCACTGACAGTGAAATGAGACATTTGGTGTTTGTACCTGACTTCTGTGCTCTATGGAGTTGGATTCCTTGCCAGACTTCAGTTCTAAAGGCATTATCCGAGACTGTACTCCAGCCTGGCAGTGGATTTTCACCCTGGCTGTAACATCAATCTTTCCCTTCAACCCAAACCTGGGAGACCAGATATTCTCTTCAATGTCCAAGATATCTACAATCTCTATCTTAGAAGACACATCTTCTGTTTTTTCCACCATTTGACCTAGACAAAAATGAAGCCAGAAGTTAACAATTTCCCTTAATTGTTAATATTAAAACATTAAAATGCGTTGCAATGAAATATATAATATTTCTGCACTATAAGTGTCCTTTGGGCACTAACTGTAGAAATAAAATGCATTGAGTCTCACTCAAACTAATCTGCCCATTAACAGAGGAAGCAACATATGAGAAACTAACTTCAGCTATTTTTGCTATTCACCTACATTTCAAAGTTAAAATGACTTTATACTGTTTTTAATAATTCTTGGTCTTTTCTCAATAGCCACACTCTATCATACACTCGAGAGTAGCATACAGTTTTACTCAGACCTGCCATTTCACTGAAACTTTCACACCCTATGGTTATTACAATTAACAGCAGGAAGCCACAGACAAGAAGAGCTCAGAAGCAGTCGAATAAAGTCACCATTGCACCAAAAACATTTTATATTAGTCAAGAATTCCATTGGATTTATAGTTTCACATTCTGATTTGTAGTCTTGCTTGTAACTACAGCAGATCAAATATCCTTGCTCTTCTGCTCACTAAAAGCTCTGGTTTGAAACATGCTGTTCACAAGGATTTTAGGATTTCTGAGTCAGTTCTGGCTTCATGTCTTGCCCAGTATAATGGCAGCTAAACACGGAGCACAAGGTCAGCTCTGTGGTCAGCAGGGCCTTGAATTAGCTACAAAGCATCCCAAAAATGGGCATAAAAAGGTCTAAAAATTTCAGCTGAACTAAACAACACATACAACATAGAATGGTTCAAACTTTTAATTCTGGCTTCTTACAGTTTTAGTTGCATTTTGTTTTGGTTTGCTCGATTGTGCATGAACTCTTCTGCCCACTTAAAAAATGATGGCAAATATTCTTCTACTTCTTGCATTATTTGTGCTTGTTTCAGATTTAAGTGATACCTAAAAAAAAAAAATAAAAACCGAAAAGAAGGCATTAAATCTGTTGCTGGTACTAAAGAGATTTGCCTCAAGTAGTAACAAGATCATTGGAAGTAACTGTCAAGTTTTTATAAATATATAAATATCTATAAATTGTAGATAACGACAGTTTCATAGAGGTTCAACTCAATTCATGAAACTATTAACTGATATATTAATTGTATAACTCTGGTATTCTGATACTAGAGTTACATTTCTGATGTAACCTTTGAAACAACAGGTACTGCACAGTGAGAGCATCAGCATGGCAGATGTGACAGAACAAAACCAAGAGTTTGACTGCAGGAAAGGAGTATCAGACTCATGCATTTAAAAATGGCCATTCATACAATTCATGCTACATTGAAAAAAAATATTAAGACCATTTGCTTTTAGTCTGGATATCATCATCTGCTCCTTCCATGCATTCTGACAGAACATGACACAGAATCTAATCGTGTGGCATTAGATAATTCAGTGCTGGCAATCACTGGAAGTGTCATTATTCTACAGCAACAGAGAAATACAAGTGGATTTTGCACAAAAAGGTTCATAGGAATGCAAAAGACCACAGGCAGCAGACTTCTGCAACTTATTTTTCAATCCCAACCAACTGTAGCCTACATATGCAAAAAGGAATTGCAAATTAACAGTTTCATGGAGGCTCAGAGGGACATAAAGACCTATAAGTAATCTTAGCAGCCACAATTCAAAATGCTATCTTCATAACAGAACTAAGAGTAATACATCTTGCCACTACAACTTTAACTTCTGACTCATCTGGGGCTAACAGATACTGATATTGCCCAACAGACAATTTAAAACAGTCTAGATATAATGATTTTCAATTTACATAAGTAAAATTGTATTTTAATCAAGTCTGCAGTAAAATGTTAAAACTGACAGCCATTCATCTTCCTGACTTCTGATGGAAATATTAAGACATTGTTTGGCTAGCATTTCTATCAGTTTTGCTGAGAAAATAAGTTCAAGGTCTTCTAACAACTGAGCCTTTAAGTAACCTGATAAAGATATGAAATTATCAGACATCCAATTCTTGGATAGTCACAAGATTCTAGGTTCATTGCTGAGGATCATAATTAACCATTTGTCCCATTCAAATCAGCTTTGGGAGGTGCCTGGAAATCAAATTCTACAGATGCAAGCACTGCAACCTGCTTGGCCTAAAAACTGAAAAAAAAAAACCCCTGACACATACAGTTACAGTCTCCAAAAGACTAGTTCAGAGCTATAGAAGTAGGTCAGCAGGGAAGGCAAATAAAATTAGGTTATCAAATGGGGAATTATCTTACTAAAAGATCCCCAATTTCCATTAAGCAAAATCATTTGGCAGAATGATAATCTCTCCTGATACCAGTGCTACATTTTTTAAAGTACAACTTAATCCGCTAGTTCGAAGTGTTCCTGCCATATCTCCCAAAAATAAAAGGCAGCTGTAATGCTACTTACATTTCTTTTAGGTACTTTTGTCCATACACAATTTTATTTGCTAGTTCTTGTACCTTTTCTTGTGTCAAGTTGTTGGTTACTGACTGCTGGAAAATGTCATGAAGAATTGTACCAACGAGCATTTGGCGCGAGCCCGACTCGGAGCCCTGCAACACATGGGAAGATTCATGTCCCCATTTCATGCCAACTTTTCTGGATTTTATTTGCTGCACATCACAACCTGCACTTGTTGAACTACAAGATCATGACAGTTTTCACCTCACTAATGATTCTCTATTCAAACCTGCCTGTGAAAGCAGCCAAATTGAAATGGGTCTCTCCTATTGCTTTATCTCTCACCTTTATCCCAACTCTGTTAGGACACAACCCCTATGTGATTGGCAGGTGAGAAACAAAGGCACAGATTAAAATGAATTTTGTGAAAGTTTTGCCTGTGGGCATTTCCTAATGTAAATATATACCTTTACAATCTTCCAAGTATTTCTTGCATGAAGCAGTTTCCTGTCTGTTAGCAGCTCATAGGAAAATCATTCCATGTATCGTCAACATGGCTCAGAAACCCATCAGCAGGGCTGGGCTCTGGAGACTCACAAGAACTGGAAGTGGTAGTAAACGACCTTTGCTTTACTGAGTCACTACCAAACAGTTACATCTGAACACTGGTATTACACATCTCTTACAGACCAGCCAGCTGTGGATTGCATACACAACAGGTGCATGGTGTTATCCCAGTCAGGACCCTGTGCATTGTCCCAACAATTATTTTATGCCACTTACTCCTCTAATAAAGGGTTGAAGACCATTTCATAGCTTTAATCTCCTGTACCTAATTTTCTTGTTTCAGTCAGAGGTTCCAGGCTGTTTACCACTCCATTAAAATTCCCTTATTTGTTTGGATTTATATTCCTATTGTGTCTGGAAGTTTTCATCAGCTGAAACTGGCAGCTGTAGCTTCTCTCTTTATCAGCATATTTCTCATTTATCAGCCACAAGAAACTTCTCTTTCCAAGATTCAGCAGCTGGACTCAGATTCCAGAGTTAGCCCACCCCAATTATTTATTAACTGAATTTGCTAAATTTTACAGAAGCTCTTAACTTGGCCAAGTGTGGTTACGTTTTCATATGGATAGCAAAAGGCACATCCCTCACAAAGGATTCATATCCACACAAAATGTGGCAAGAGATTATTAAAAAAATATCAGAATTATAAATGGAAAGACCAGTTCTTTAGCTGAGTAGCTGTATTAAGAGTACTGCATTATTTCAGATGCAATTCTCAAAAAACCAAGAGAAGCTCACCCAGAGACAGTTTCCACCCTGGATTATTCTGTGTTGTGAACATTATTAATTGCTAACAATGACATTTTGCAGTCCAGCCTCAGGGTCAGAGCTAACCCTGAGCTAAGCCAGCAGTGTCAGTGGAACAGTAACTCAGTGAGAGTGTGGAATGAGCACTCACCCTGAAGCGCTCACTCAGCACTGCCCTCCTCATACAGCGGATGCTGCTGGAGATCGTAGTGCCCGAGAGCAGCAGGTCTGGGTACAGCACCAGGAATCCACACTGGGCATTTATCACCCAGGTGCCAGAGCTGCACTCCCCCTCTAAATGAACAATGTCCCCTGGAACAACCGGGACAGACTCCCTGCAAGGGAAGACACGGACACAGTCATTTGCAAATGACAGGCACAGTGTATAAGAAACAACACATGAACAGAGCAGATGCAACCTTCTTTGAAATGTTGGGTTGGGTTTTTTGAAGAAGTTGACCTAAAGAAATCCTGAAAGTGAATAAAGGCATTTTTACAATGACAAACTAAAACTGCAAGGTAGCAATATCCACTGAACACCATGTCTCTCAAGATGATATCCATTATGCTAGCATACTGAAAATATTCTATTAAACAAAGACTGTTTCAGGATCCTGTATCACTTTCAAGGCTGTAAAACTCAACACAAAGAAAACTGAGTTAATAATCCAGTATTTCATTCTCTTTTCAGACATCTATGTAGTTGTATGGCTTACCAGCCATTCGTAAGAATGCACAGTTCTGTATCTTCCAGGGAGGGGGAGGCTGTAATCGTCAGGTGTTTCTCAGGGTCATTTCCATTTCGCTGAATTACGCTGACTTCCAGCACACGGTATCTGTTGTTCAACCCATTCCTGAGGATCGTATCAGGCGAGTCAGCCACTTTCTTCTGAAAACTGAGATAACAGCTAATTACAAAGACAGAACACTGCGCTATTTGAAAACAGCCAACCCACATAGAAAAAGAGGGAAAGCTTCAAATATAAACCAAATTTTACTCCCTTTCGATTTTTATAAATATTTTGGTGGTTTTGTTGGCTTTTTTTTTTTTTTAAGTTCTGCATGGGTAGAGTGTAGAAAATCTCTATAAATATTAAGAAATTTGCTATTTATTACAGTTAGTGCTTCACTTTTGTGTCCACACATCCATAAACACTTGTAAACTAATTATAACCACACTGCAAACCCCACGCTCGTGAGGAAGCCCGTATCTCCCTGCACGCATGAACTCCCACAGTCACACAAACACCCCGAGCACGGAGCAGAGAATTTTTTACCCATTACCTGAAGCTGATTAGAAAACTGACATTCAAGGCTCGGTTTCCTACAGCCGAAACACGAGACGGGGCGGGCGGAGCTGCCGCTCTCCTGTCACCGAGCGATGCCCGGGGCCCGCGGGCCGCCGAGCCCGGCGCCAGCCCCCTCGGCAGCGGCGGCTGCCCCTCAGCGCTGCCCCGGTGCCGCCTCGCCAGCCCTCAGAACCGCAGCCCGCCTTCCCGCGTCCGGGAGCGCTGCTAAAGTTCAAACCCGCCGCGCTGCCGGCCCTCTCCGCCCAGCTTGGATGCCCGCACTCGGCTGCTACCTCTCGGCCATGGGCAGGTCCCGTGCGGCGCTCGGCCCGGCCCGGCCCGGTTCGGTTCGGCTCGCGCCCGGCCGGCTCCCCGAGCCCCGCGCCTCACGCTCCCCGCGCCGCTGCCGCGCTCCCCGCCAGCCCCGCCCCGCGAGCCCCGCGCGGCCAATGGGAGGCGGCCGGGGGGGCGTGGCCCGCGCGCGCCGGCCGCTGGCGGGAATAGGCGCGCGGCTCCTCGCGCCCCGGCCCGGGGAGGGGCGTGGCCCGCGCCCTGAGGGGCGCTGAGGCGCGGGCAGCGAGCTTTCAGCAGAGCCCGCCGCTCATTTCCACTTTCCCGAGTGCTGTCCCGCTCCAGACCCCACTTCTGCTACTGCTGCCGGGCTACAGGGTAATATCAGACTTGCCTTCCGCTCCCGATTCGTTTACGGTCCAATCTAAGGCCGAGAGTCGAACCTTTCCCCTCAGAAAGGTGTGCGGGCGCTGGCTTTCTGAGATGACACTGAAGTTTCATATACACAGGTTTCACTCTGCTGGTTTTTGGCCCATGGTTAGACATCCCAACAGAAGGATCAAGTTCAAATTGATAAATTTTAAAAGGTGAGAACATTCTTAAGTTAGACATTTCATTTTAATTGGGACAGGCCTGAAACATGCAGTAAACTACATTGATGTTGCTTCTCATTGCAACACTATTCTCTAAGAGAAACTTAATTACTATTTAATAGCTGCTTCCCGTTGCAACATTATTCTCTAAGAGAGGCTTAACTATAATTTAATAGCTGCTTGTTGACATTATAAAATGCAGTGTGATATTAAGAGATTACATAAATGCTTTGAACACTCACTAAACCTGTGGGCTGTAGTCTTTCATGTTGCCTATACATCTCCCAGACACCAGAAAAGAATTATCTCAACTGAATGGTTATGAAATACAAAATATGCTTTAAGTATCTTTTTGAAGTTACCTAAAATGCAGCCCAGTCTGGGGAGTCTCTAGGGAGAAAGTTGGACACAAGTGTTCCGACATCAGAGGTTGTGAAAAATGTCTGCAATTTTAAGATACATCAGCAGTCTCCAAGTATAACTGTGTAAATTCAGGAATTAATATTAAAACATCTTCAGACACTACTAAAATTTATTTTGAAAAAATAAACTCTGAAAACACAGCACAGTTCCATCAAGTAGGTGTTTTTGACATTCAATACCAGACTCAATTACTTAGGAGACACTTTTTATGATCTCTTCCTCTCAGGCATGAACGTGCTGGGTTCTGCTTTATTCTGTGTAACAACTGCTTAGCTTATCATGAGGCTCCTCAAACATATCCTTGGTAGTAGAATTAAGGTGTTAAAACTCCTAACTTAATAATCCCTCACAGTGCCCACAGGGAAAAGAACTGGTTTATTTGCTCACACAGCAAAACAGCATAGAGAAAATAAAGGGACTTGAGTTTTCCTAATACAGTGGATTTCTCTTTACTGCGAGAGCTTTAAAAAGTAAAAATTCACTGTGATAGTAGCTAGCTTTCCTTTACCTGAAACAAAAGATCACATGAAAAAGCTTAGTTGTTGCCTCTTAATTAAGAATGGCAACACTGTGCATATTTACCTATTAGGGCAAACAGATCATTCCAGAAACGTGTATTCTTCCTGGTTGCAACACACACAAATCACACAGGGACATTAGTTCAAAAATTTAATAAAATATATCCAGATACATTTCATTCTCTGTCCATAGCTACACTGTAAATTTCAAAGAAAAACATATTTTTAAGAAACTGGGGGGAAAAAAATTGAGCCACAGAAGTTGGTATTGAATATAATACTGAAAATCCAGTTTGTTGAACTTGTCAAAATGAAGTAAATCAGTCTTACCAACCACCACTTAACATAACCATTGCCAATTCTTAGAAGACACTAATATATTTACAATAAATAAATAACTTACATGAAGTAAATGCTTTACAGTTTCCTGAATCAAGTGAGTAAAATCAAGAGTACCAATGCAAATCATGTATAAAATAATTCCTTCCAGACAAGGAATTCCAGAAGGAGGCAAACATGCAATAGTCTATTGCATACCATAACTTCAGGAACAGTACATACACACACCTACAGATGCCAATACAATCTTAATTCTCTTTTCTGCGTTAGGTTGGATGTGTTCCACGTGCCTAAACAAGTAAATGCAGCAGCATGCAGTCATCTCTGTCACCATGGTTTAAGGTAAGGGAAAACCTGTTTACTCCAGCTAGTACTGGGAAGTACATAACATACTCAGCCTTGAATAAACCAAATCAAGAACACTCAGCTCCACAGAAAAGCTTTCTAAGATTAGGCCCCTATTACCTGCCACAAGGACATCTTTTCTAACACTCATCCCTGTAAAACTCCCCCTCCTGCTTTTTTTTTGTGTAGCACAGCATTTCTTAGAATAGAATGTTCACCAAGAACCTGGTTTCCAAACTGCCAGATGCCTAATACTGTTATATACATCTTGCTGGTTCTAACTGAAACAGCTGAAGAGACTTTCCTGGGTAGCAGTCTGAAGACTTATGCATTGTTCTTGCATACAGAGAACTTGTACAGAAAAAGAATGAAAGGCTGCTCCAATTGTGGTCTGCCAAGCTCAGCTTCTGCAGACCTGGCAGGGATCTGAATATCAAAATCATTGCATTATGTTCAAATCTGTTTATTCCATTTAATTTTTAAAGAACAACAGATGCCTAACTACTAGCTTAAAAAGCAGCATCATCAGCAGCATGTAACTTCTGGAATGGTGATAAAGCTAAATAATGAGCAGCTTGGAACCCATATAAAAACATGGGTGTCATCTCCAAAACTGTCATTCTTATAATTCCTCTAATGAAACCTAGAATATCAAGTGAAAAAAAGTGCTTAGGAGCTAGCTAATGTTTATTTTGATGTGTCACCTGGTTTTGACTCCAGGAAATTAACCGCATTTTGGCAAATAAAGATGTCAGACAACAGCAGGTCCACAGTAACAGAAATCTTATTTTTTTTAAACTTCAAGTAATTTATTCATCATTATCATTTGAGGATCGATAGTGTAGTTTTATAGAGAAGTCTTCTAAGAGAAAGCATCAGTTAAGGTGCAAGAATTGTTTCATAAGTTCATATGTGGTAAAAGCCACAGCCTGGGACGGAATACAACGAATGTAATTCAAGGATAACCCACGGTACAGTCCTCTTCGTACTCCATGCTGCTGATACACATACTTCAGTGTCTGCACCATTGTACTGGAAAAAAGAACTCAGATCATTAGGGGGTACACATATTCACTAGCAAAGTATTTTCTTGAAATGCAAGATGCTTTTTACTTGGGTTTTAAGAGATCCATGGAGAAAAACCCATGGCATTCCACATAGCAAAGCTACATATGACTAAAAAGACAACCCAAGCTTCCACAAGAAATTTGGGGCCAAGGGCTGGGAACTGGAAAGCGGACGGTGCAGTCCCAGCTAGACAAGTGTGGGTCTGAAAACACCTGCCCTACAAGACATATTAAGGTATTTTACACCAGAACTCCACACATTCTCTTACCAACGGGCAGGAAGGAGCTGAGAAGTGTCAATGTCTTTTACAAATAATAATCTGAGTATATAATATTTAACCTTATTGAAAGCAGAAAATGCACTGTGTGTGCAAAGAAAACTTGCCTCACATACTTGTATTGAAACTAAGCAAACAGACATGAACTGGAAAGCATTTAAGATGCTTGGTATTCCCATGCTATTGAAGACAGTGCTCTTGGAGAGCATCTTCCATGTGTTCCACAGCTTCAAGACTTCCAGCTTGCTTTATCCTCTCATCCTCTAAAGACATGCCTGTGTCCCTCCTTCAAGGCACAGCTCTCTATATGGTCACAATAAAATTGTTACATTGGGAAGCCTCATGCCTGTAAAAGTAGTCCTCACAAATGCAAAAAAGCAAAATGCTGAGAACAATGAACACATTTTTATTTTAAAATTATCAGGAGTGGAAAATCACCAAGCAAAAAATAAATAAAAAAGGCTGGTAAAGAAAACAGAACCTTCAGAGTTAAGCAACATCGAGGTTGTTTGTGAAAGGTCACTCAGGCTGCTCTTGGAAGGATCCAGCTTTCCACACAGGAGGTTCACAGTGAATTGCACTGGATTCAGAAATAGACAATTCTACCAGATTGAAATTAAGCAAGAGAAAACTGTCCCAGAATTGAATCTGATTGAGACAATTTGAACCTTCAAAAATTTCCCAAGATGACAGCTGATTTAATACTATTATGATTTTTAAGTTATTATGGTGCTTCCATTTCTACTGGAGGAACCTCGACAATGTGTGGGGTGTAGGAGATTACTGTAAGTGCAAAAAACTTCAAATAAAATTGTATTATGCAAAATCATCTTACAGAACAGATTCTGCCCCATTAAAATACACTCAAACTATTTCATTTCAGTAGAAACATTTGGTTTCTCTTTTAGAGATCTTGCTGATACTAAAGGTGGCACAAATTGCATTAAAATACAAAAAAAAAAACCCAACCCCTATTTTACTAATACAAGTACAGGATTACTATAAAGGGTGCCTTTGTTATTGCAGGTATTTTTTTAATCCCAGACTGACAATGGCAGCTTTTGTCTGTGGGGAAACTTCTTTATTAAAAGAATGAAGAAATCACCCAAGTAGTTCAGCAGGTAGGGGTGGTTGGTTTGGGGTTTTTTAAGTTTCAAACTAAGAGCTGAACTCAGCTCAGCCATCCAAGGCAGCAGCTAGTGGGGATAAAAAAGAAATACTTACAGGCACTTGTCAGAGTCTGGGAGAACCGCTCCTAACTGCATTCTCCTACGAGTTACATCCAGGGGATACCTACAGAGAAGATATTGAAACAGCAGCTCGAGCAGAGGGGTGATGACTGCTTGAATATTGTTTAAACAAGAACACAAAGAAGTCCATGCACAACCTCCCAGCTCCCTTTTCAGTGAGTCAGGAATCCAGCTTAGATTCTCAACACAGCTGAAAGCTCTCCAAATACGGAGACTCCCCTTACACAACCCAAACCAGCAAAGCAGAGCTCTAAATACATTCCATTTGGCACTAGTAAGGAAGACACATGCAGGTCAGGTGAGAATATAACACAATCTGTCAAATGCTGAAGAGACAAGACACCCGCATTAAAAATAAAATTAACAGTTTAAGGATTAACAGGCAGTGATATTTGCAATGCAGTGATTTACTGAAAAATCCATGCTAAGTCCATTAAATTAACTTATTTTATGGACAAAATAAAATAGAACAAGGACAGGGTAAGAAAGGAAAATGCAAGCAAAGTAATAAAAATGCCAAATACAATATCTAAGACTTTGTGTTTTTTCTTTTGTTTTAGTCCTATGGCTTCACAGGTTATGTAAATTTTAAAGTAAATTGGAATAACAAAATTCTGCAAATTATGTTCAGGGTCAACATTTTTTAGCTTTCCAAACAAGCTAAGAAAGAAGACTGTTACTAGAAAAGATTCCAGTGGATTTTAGGAGATTTGCTTGAATTTATTTAATTGACTCACTGGATAACTCTTAAAAGACCCTGAAGATTAAACAAATATTTAATAAGTGAAACAACAGGAAATACCCGGATTTGAGTATTTGATTAATTCAAAAACCTTACTAATAATTCGACTTGGATAAAACTGTGTCAGCTAGAAGTTTCTTTAGAATGAACAGCTAGAGAGATGAAACCAACCCCATCCCCACACTTACGATATCGTCTGAGCTATTGCTCCAGCTATGCCACCACACAGCAGATTTACATGTGTTTTCAAAACTAAGACATCAGGGTTATCTAATGAAGGCCGTCCAAGCAAGTTAGGTGCTTGAGCAAGTCCAATGCTCTTTAAGGTACCAAAGGTAAAAAAAGAAAAACCTAAAAGGAAATTTAATTTTATGTACTTTCAAAAAAAGCGCAAACTATTCGTTGATGTATCATCACAAACAAAGCTGCATTTACAAAAGGAAACTACTTTCCAGTTCTCTTGAAGATTTTTCTTAAGCAGAACAACAGATAAACCATACTTTCAACTTCTACAGGAACTTCTGTCCAAATGAATTCGCGTTTACAAGAATACATTAAGCTAGACTGGGAGTTTTAAGTCACTGCATTGCTCTCAAGAATCTTTCCTTGCTCCTCCTATCTTTCTAACTGCAGGGCATCTCTCAGCTTTTCAAACCGGTGTACTTTAGGCGGGCTGTTCTGCTCCTGCGCTCCACATGGCCGCTGCTTTACACGCGGGAGAGACAGGGAAAAGCCACCAGGAGATGGAGCCCACACGGAGGCTCTGCGGCTCCGTTCACACAGTGCCCGCGCCCAAGGAGCTGCCTGCTGGGAGAAACAGCTCCGTGGTTTTGGGGGAAAACTGGGAAGTACAAGACAACCACTAGTTTACCTTTCTCACTCTCAACTCCAAATGGCAGAAAAGCTAGGCTTTGACTATTGAAGCAGCAGGACTGCAGGGGATTTGAACAGAAGCTAATCAACTAGCTGTGCAAACATATTTAAACCAATTTAGTAGGGCACAGAACTAATGCAGGACTGCCACGTTCTGGCTTTAACTTACCCGCATATGGAGCCATTCCCACCACGGTTGGCATCAGCCCTCTGTAGAACCCACTAAAACCACCTTCCTTGGAAAGAAAAACACAGCAGTATTTGTGGCAAGAAACACAAGTATCTTGTCCAGTTACCCTGTAACTGTTCACAGGGACTCCCACCACAGCAATCCGACTAGCACCATCTACCACCAAGGAGCTCATGTCATGTTCTGCTTCCCATGCATGAAGAATTGCAGGGACAACTGCCTGGCTCCATAGAGGATAAATAACTGAAAGCAACGGAGAAAAATCTACACCCAACATCATAACTGGAAATATTTAGGCATTATACACAGCCCTCCTCCCCACATCTTTTTGGTAACATTACTACTTCTCTTGAAAAGCAGCTTCTTTGCTGTTTCTGACCTCCCACTTACATGAGCCTTAGCTAGAGCTCAGCAGCCTAAGTCAAAAGCAGCATCCAAATAGCTTTTTACATTAAAAAAATTCCAAGTGCACACCATGAAGTCAGGTTATTTTGCACTAAGCCATTATGTTCAATGCAGCGCAACATTATTGAAAGAGCATATTTTGCTTTGACAGAACTGAAGATGAAAAGAAAAAATACCTTGGTGTAAATCATCTTGAATGCATGGATAATTCCCATGTACTTGTGTTCCCCTTTTACTTGGAACGCCAGGCGAACTCTAACCATATCAAGAGGGTAAGTACAAATCACTGCTGTAATACCTTTATTAAAAACAAAAACAAAACAAGCAAACAAAACTCACCTACACCTTATCTGATTCTAGGACTAGTTTGAAAAGTAGATTTTCCTTTTCTGGCAGTGAATACAATAGCACATAAAAACTGTTTTGTTAAAGAAACACTTACAGTCACTTATAATCAGAAAACAGGAACACTGACTCCAGCAACACACAAAGGACTTATGTTTGTACTTGGTGTTCACTGAAGCAGCACACCTAGGCCTAGATTTTCCAAGATTTATGGGCCTGACTATATTCACCTGAGCAATCTTAGTGACATTCATAGCTCCTAAGAATCAGGCTAGTCAAGTACATCAGCTTTACTGAATTGCAACCATGAAACCTAATCCTACCATATTTAAAAATAATAAAACCACCAAATCTACATGTTGTTTTCCAAAAAGGTTCTGTCAGAATTTGGTGTGATTACTGGGTATAGCTATTATGTATCTATCTACTGTATCTGAAAATACTAAACATATTCAAATGACACACTAAATATATCCTAATTATATCTAAAACAGAGCCAGGCTCATACTGATGAGAAATACTTAACTGTGTTGCACTACTGCATTTTAATAGTTCATGTTACATCAGCACTTCTGCTTTAAAACCAAGCAGAAAGTTTTCTGGATTTAATATGCAAAATAAAAGGAAAAAAAAAAATCAGATCTTAGAACTCATCCTGTTAGGAGCTGCTTCAAAACAGCTTAAATGCTGACCAACCTGCAATTTTGGAAACACAACTCCAGTAGAGAAAACACCAATTCTAACAGTTGCCTGAGTAACAAATTCTTTCCAACTGCTAGGTACTGAGGTAAACCACCCAATGGCAGACAAATTCTTTGGAGGGAATAGTTGAAACTGTTGACTAACAACAGTGGTCATTTTCTGATGGTACACCACAGTCACCAAAAAGAAAAAACACCAAAACAAACAAACAAACAAACAAAACCCCCAAAACCAACCCCCCAAAAAAAACCCCACCAAACAAACAAAAAAAAAAACCCCATCAAACAAAAAAGAAATCTGGGGAAAGTCAAAAAAGAAAGTGAAAACCTTTGTAATTGACACTGTTTTCTAGCACCTGCTCTGATTTAGCCAAATGTAACTCTTTAAAATTGGTCCTACAGAAGATAAGCACAGTTTTGATGCTGGCAGAAAACTGTTGCTTCCTCTTAAGTCTTAATAGTCTCTTAATGCCCATCTCTTTCTGTAGCTGTATCATCTCCCCTCCTTTCCACAAGGCCTAGAGAAATTTTTAACAGGGGTAAGAAAAAAGCAAACACAAACCAACAACAAAACCCAAACACAACACAACTCCTGCAAGCAATTTCTTCATAACGTTTATGCCCGGAGTTAAAAACAAAAAACCAAAAAATACCAAACCAAACAAAACCAAAAATTTTAAAAAAATTAAAATAAAATAAAAAAAAAATCCCCAAAACACTGCTCTGATAAGTTGAATGATCTGAAAGGTATCAGGATTAGATAGTGAGAGAAAAAAAAACACTCTAAGTGAGCTATCCAAAAATCTGACACTGCTCAACTCTCAATTGAGAGCCAAGGTTGTGGGACTCTGGACTATCCCACCAGTAATTCATTTTAGATGACAAAAGCACCTCTTTTGGAGATTTTGGTCAAGTCCTCTGAACCAAAAGCAGACATCTGCAGTTTATTTCTGAAGTTGTCTCACCCACAGGATTCAAAAGTTGGAAGCTGCAAAACACTAAAGCAACTTCAAGACTGTTTCTTCTCACTTACATGAAATGCAATCCCTCAGTCTAGAGCCTTTTCCTAATGGATTCCCTGAGATGTCCAGAAATATCATAAAATAGACTAATTCAAGCAGTTTAAAAAAATTAAGAAGCGGGGAAAGTACTTTTACAGAGCTGAAGAGTGCACAGCAAAGTCATCCCACTTGAGAAAAGAGTTCACTCCCTCTTCTCTTCCCAGTCATGCACTATTATCTAGCCAGGAACTTCCTCTGAACAAAGACTAGCAACAGACCAACCAGGAGCTTGGTGAATGCACTATTTAGTGAATAGTCTGAAAATAATACAATAAAAAAACAAACTCAGATAAACCTGAAAGAAACTGGTATGTAGTAAGGATTTAAATAGAAGCTTAAAAAAAAAAATTCTTAAAACCCTCCAGCCATAAATTTCTTAAAAAAAAAAAGGGACTAACTAAAAAAGGGATTTAGGACATCAGCCACAATACATGGTGTCTTGTAGCAACTAGGAGAGGCATGTTACTGCTTTACTGTTCAGATAAGGAAAATGTACACACGAGGGATCAAGAGTTCTTTTGGGGCTCAAAAGAGACACCATCCTTTGCAAGAGGAATGGCAGCCAGCTGTGGGACACAAAGTCATTGTGGTGAGGTCTACAAAACTACTCATCTCACCTCTGCTCCCTAAATACTACCTTATGAGGAGTCAGGCCACAGCATCTTAAGGCTCAGTACCAGGCTTGAAAAAGCAAACTCTATCCCCATTAATGATAGCTAAGCCAAAAATCTCTTCTGCAACAGCTTAAACAGGACAGATTCAGAAGTGTATCAACAGTTCTGAGATACATACAGTAATTCCCACTGTCTGATCTGAAATCATCATAAGAGGGGAATGGAGCTACTCCCTTCAAAGAGCCACTTCCTCAAAACCAGGAGACTTTTTCACTGCCAATGCTGACTCAGAAGGCAGGGAAAGACTGTTCTCCACTTGCCATAGTGTCCTCAAGGACCTCTGCTCACTCCTGGGGACAAGATACGGGGTTATACAGACTAAAGACATAGTGGGGCATATTAGACTGCTCTTGATTAGCTTCCCAGGCTTTGGGAGTTAACAATGAGATTAGCTCTACAGGGGTTCCTCTCTCTTCCCAATTTCTCTCCTATCCCTCTTATTAATTTTGTTTCTTTGGAAATAAAAAACTACCTGGAGCAAGGAAAAAAACACAAGTGAAATACATTTACATTGCAAAAGCAGCTGGTATGCAAGTTCTTCTGATCTCTGTATCATGCTCTTTGTACTTTATCAGCTGCTACAGAGATCAAATTAAGCACTGCCAGAAGATTCAGAGGAATAAAGCTCAAAAAAGTGATAAACACAAGACACAGCCTTGAACTGCAGAAGATTTGTTCCTTAGCTAATATAAAGATTTATTTATTCAAGTAGCATCTTCTGAACAAAACAAGCTTCAGAAACTACATACAGAAAAATTGCTGATAACAAAAAATATTTATTAGACAGCTTAAAGAATGCCTAATTTATGGGTCCTAATATTTCTTTATGCCCAGTATGTAATTCTGTTCCCCTCCACAGAGCATCTGAAGAACTAGACCAGACTTTTTTAAAAGCTGACTGAAGTAGCTAACTGTTAATTACATACTATTTAAAATGGAGACAGCCAATATCCTCCTAGATAGTACAAGGTCAGGACTATTTCCAGTCATTTTTAGTAAAAGTAAAAAGCTAAAAACAAAAACATACTTTCTCTATTAGTTTAATGGGACTTGAGTTTATTCTAGATAACATCTAGCTTTTTTTGACTTGGTTATTTTGAAGTTAATCAAGTGCAGAAGAGGAAATACACATTTGTGTGTTTTAACTGGGATTTTACTATTAGAAAACTTTTAAAATTTAATTTACAAAATTATCCTGCGATGTTTGATTTAATGTTACTGTTCATTTGTGTTATTTGAGGATTTTCTTTCCTAAACCCCACCAACCTCTACGATTTCTCTTCTGCCAGCTCCCTCTTTCCTTGAAAGAAGCTATACACTACTTATCTGTCAATGAAATGTTACAGCTGAAATTTGAATCACACAAGACTCAGGAAATTCAGAGTTAGAGTCTCCACAGTAACTTTAACTTGGTCTCCTTAAATATATGCATTACAATAGGCTTTTCTTTCCTCTCCCTCCACTACCCCCATCCTCACTGCCTTGTTTTTCCCTGTGGATATGCTTTTGATCCTGTTTATCACTTAGAGAAGGCATGAAATGTTTCCACCCCTTGGAAGCTGATTCAGCTCTGCTGACAACTAGTCATGTTGGAACCACTGCCATAAACAAGCTGGAAGTACAGTGGGTACAGAGAAGTACTGCCTAGATGGTGCAGAGCAAAGAGTTCAAAGAAATGCAGGTTATCTATCTCTTGGCAGCTTCTCAATACTGCATCCCAGGAAACTGTGAAGACCCCTCTGCACCAACACTGGGGTTTGTGCAGCACATCATCTCCTTTAGTGCTGAAGTGGGGAAGAACCAGAAAAGCACCCTTTTCTGGAGCCAGCACAGGAGGGAAAGCAAAAAATATTACCAATTGCTTCCAAGTCTTTGCTTTTTTGTTTGCAAACCTAGAAAACCTCTGTACCAGATTTCAAACTCTCTGCTCTTCTTAGTGCCTCCTGTATCTCCTTGATATACTTAAGATAAACCCTCTGCCTCTTATCATCTAAAGAATATCCCAAGAAGCAGTTAATGCCACCAAGTAAACAGATAGTGAGACACCCACACGTAACACCAGATATATACTTAGCTGCTGTGTTCATTTCACCCCCAAGTCAAGCTCAGATCCTCACTTTTGGGGTTCTAAAAATGAAACTATTGAGTATATTGTACTTAAACACACAACATAAAGCAGATCGTGGTTGCCAGATAACCCTGCCTATTAATTTATTTCTACTATTCTAACCACACAAACCAGATTTAACCAGTAAGGTGCTTATAACAATGCCAGATGCTATTAATTTATTTACAGGAAGAATTCCACCCCATCCAACACTGCCAAATTAAGCTGATTAGTCAGTGTTTCAGTCAGTGTTTTCAAAGAGCCTCCCAAGTCAGGTTCCCAGCCTCTGACAAAACTCCTGGAAAAGGTAATAATAATCTTTTGGAGGGGAAAAGTGAATTGCAAAATGTTTCTTAGAACAGTTAAAGCCAGGGGAAAGGAAAAAAATAAAGGAAAAAAGCCATCTATGGATCTAAGAGTTTTTTTCACCTTTTCAGATAGAAAGCCAGCCAAGTTCTGGAAGATATCTTAGCAAACAGGTTTTGTTAGTTTTTAGGACTCTTATCATCATTTAATTTCATCCCCTTTCTTTTCCCTCTGATGCCACAGAAAGCCAGAATATTTTAATGGGACCTTCTTAGTTTAACTGAAGGTAACATTAAAAAAATCCCAATATTTTTTTCCAAAAGAAGCTAAATTTGAATACCCATAACTATCTAAGGACTGTCACTAGACAGTACTAAGTTTATTTTTCAAGTTAAAAGCACATGAAGAATCACTTCAATTAAAACTCAGTCCACTACTACTTACCTTACCCTGGTTTTTCCTTAGCTACTTTTGACTCAATAACTAATCAGAAGAAAAACATATAATCATACTATACACTGGCAGTTTACTGATGGGTTTTCCAGCTGCTATTGCACTAATTAATCAATGAAAGATTTTAACACTCACAACTAAAGAGCATCATGACAATCCTGCATTGGACATGGAAAAGTACAGACATTTCTGGCAAATAAAAAAACAACTAACAAGCTGCAGTCCTCTCTGTTTCTGTAGGCTGATATTCAACCTGGCAGCAGTGGCAGAGGGGCTGATGAGCTAATTCTACCAGAACCTGCAGCTTTCTGCTTCATATTGATGACTCTGGGTTTTACACTTGTAAATGCCATCATAAAAGCCTATTAAAAACTGCGCTTCACAACATACCACAAAATTCACCACGTGCACAAATATTTTTAAATATTCTTATAAAAACGGATGTCAATTAGGCAACCACATTAAATTAACCATTTACTAGTGTATTTACTTAATACAAATGTGCAGGAGTTTGACCCAACCCCCTCTGAATGAATATTAATTTCTCAGCAAAAGGCATTTGTGAAATCCAATGCAAAACTATACCTGCCATGGATCCAGCCATTAATCGATGCACATGCCCAGAAATCCCAAGCTGTTTCTTTATTACCTACACAATATGGAACATTGACAGTAGTCAGATAGCAGAAAAGATGGGGAAACACAGCACAAAGTTTATTAGCACATTAGTGCAAACTCTGCAGCAGCTCCAAGAAATTAAAAAAGCTACAAATTCAACCCAGAACATGTAATTACTGTTAGAAATTTTTAAACACTGCTGCTGTTTCCAATTTCTTATTAAAAATATGAAGTACTAAAATTCTACTAACAAAGCAAAACAATGAGTTAAAAGTATTTGTACTGTTCACTTCAGAAACTAGATTAATTGTTTATTTAGTTATCATTAACGTGTGTTAAACAAGGCAAACTGAGTATGTAGAGAGCAAAGGACACTGAACAAAGTTGAAAAGTAAAGAAGAGTCAATTTTTCTTACATGCACATCATCTGAAACACTCCCATAAAGATTTTAACTGGATTAAAAGAAAAAAAAGAAAAAGAAAAAAGAAAAGGAGAAATAAAAAGGAAGAGAAAAAGGACAACATTTCAGAGCAAGAACTTGCTAAGATAATTATGGCCTGGAAGGAAGTTAGAAATTAGTTTCCAGGCTTTTATCAAATAACTGAGACTTTCACTTTCTGCTATAAATATCATTTCATATCTTCTTCCTTTAAGATTTTTTTTTCTTTTACATATCCATGCAAAACATCATGAAGGTTTCTGGTCAATTAATACATAAAGTTCTATAATGCTAACTGGGTTCTTGAAAGTGCAGATTCATAAATCATTTCAATTATAAAGCATGGCATGCAGTCTTTTGTTCCACATGACATAAAACTAAACCCACATAGATCAACAGTGTTCATGATTACAGCACAAAAAAAAAAAAAAAAACCTAGAAAACCCATTACAGTGACTTCTCTGCATCAGTCTTCTTAAATTTACTTTTAGGGAACAGAATCACAATTTCAGTCCCATTGTCCTCAGTAAATATTGTACCATTTACTTGGCTGGATACTAAATCTGACCTTTCAAACACAAATAGCAAAATGGTATTTTTAACCACAAACAGCAACATTTAAAAACATGTTCATGCTAACAACTGACCTCCATGAGATGCTGCAAAGATTTACTATGAAAGGGTAAATGCAGGAAAACAGAAAAGAACCCACAAATCTTGCAGAACCCTGAAATGAGCATTTTTATCTTCAAGGTAATTTTTATGTAATGATGTAATAATTTGTCAGTTCAAATACAACAGTCATATCCAGACAAACTCTCAAGTTTAAGTAGTTTTATTCATGAAGTACTAAGAATTCCAAATAAACACAATAAAGTTGTTGCATTCTACAATTTTTTCCTACATTATTCACAAAGGGCTACCTCATAGCAACACAAATAGCAGTAGACTTTAAACTACCTTTTGTTTTCATTTAAAGAAAGGGTATTATTCTCAACAATACAAACATTAAGAAATCAGTGTGAATTCCTTTCTATTCCTTAAGCAACACTGCAAAAGCTTCCCTGTTGCCCTGGTATTTTTAATGAGTAAATTCTGATAAAATTAATCAACCCTGGAAAAGATGTGCAGCTAATTAATAGGACACAGAAGTTTCAGTGTTAGTCTTGCTCACTCAACCAGTCTCTATTCACTGCAGGCAGGAAAAAGAAAAAGAAAAGGAAAACAATAAATTCAGCTACCTTTTTATATTGGTCAAATGCCATAAACTGAATAGCACCATAGGGGAAAATTCTAATCATCATCGCCCCATTTCCTTTATACAGCCCAAGGTAACCTTCCTTTTTGGGGACAGCACACAACGTAAAAAGACTCCTGCAGCAATACAAAAAAAGGCATTTAACACTGTGGGGAAGGGAAAAAAACCCAAAGAAATGCTACTGTAAAGAAAGTAAGCATATAAAGCTAAGACTGCGTCAGGTTGCTCATGTAACTGTGGAAAATGCACTTTCACTGCCCAAACATTGCCAGAAGGGAGGGAGAGCCTCAGAGTTCAGCTTTCTCAGTTTGCTCATCTCCCAGACTCAGCACAGCTCTGCACTCAGGCCCCAGGATCACCTGCACTATGAGCAACTGCAGATGCCACCACCCACCCACAGCAGTCTAGGGCCAGCAACACAAGGGAGGCAACTGGCTGACCTACAATCCAGGCAATTCTCAATAATTAAATAAAGAACACTTGAAAACCTAAAGCCATGGCAAAACAAGCTGATATTGCCACATGCTAAATGACAGAGTAAATGTCATCGCTGAGGAAATCAAGTAAACATGTTGAAGACTCATTACTTACAACTGAAACAGCTCATACTCTATCCCAGAGTTGCTATAACAAGAATCAATCCTCCTTCCTTTTAATTGGTGGCACGATCACACAAAGTCTGGGCAAAACCTATAGTTTTACTATAAACATTATTATAAACATACACTATAAGCATTTAATTGGTGGGAAATAACGCACAATCACACAAAGTCTGGGCAAAACCTACAGTTTTACTACAAACATTAGCTACACACAGTTGCTATCAAATCCACTTTTTAGTTTGAGTCTATAAAAGAATTAACAGTGATTGCCAGTTTTAATTCATATGCAACAACTAAATATGAGCAGAAAATGAAAAAGACATCTTGCTTTCAGGCAGGAAGGAAAGAGCAGCTGACAAACTTTCAATTGACATTTAAACAAAACATGTATTAGTTTCTGGATTCTAAGAATATGAATAGATTAGTGCACCTTGTTACTGTATCATTGTATATGAATATATTAGTACCTATTTAATAGTAAATTTATTCAAGATATCATGCTTATTACATGGCTCTGAACTTACTTATGCCAAGACTAGAATTCCTCTCTGAACTGCAATGATGAGTTACTGTTTCTATTTCCTAGAACCCAGGTGAGATCCACATGGCAGAAGCTCCACAATGCAAGGGTATAAAAACACCTAGTGAGGACTTGGATGAACTGATCCATCGTGTCTCTGCACTTACAGGTACCTCAGCCACATAATTCTCCTTTTTTGCCTACATGTAACATGGACACGCATTCAAGTCAAACACAGTTCAAATAATCAGCATCATATCTGACTCCCAGAATAGGGAGAACATAAGATTGTACTTGTCAGCTATGGCACAGTGCAAAGCAAACCGAAAATGAAGATTTAAAATCTCAGTCAAACTGATTATTTCGCCCTTCAATTCTTAGACTTGAGTGTATATTTGTGTCTGTGTTACTAAAACACATTGCTTGTGCTTCACTTTTCGCCACAGTGAACACATATATCCAATGAATTTTATGATTTAGTGATGACTTATTTTTCCAACTTCTAAAGAACATTAGTGTCTAAGATAATAACAAGTATAGTTACATGCAAAATTAGCCAAGTCAAAATACTTTTTTTCCCTGACAATTACAACACTTAAATTCTGCTAGCAGAAGTTATGACATCTCTCAGTAACATCTGACATAAATGGCTCAAATACCCTGCACAAGAGGGCACTGTTCCAGCCCTCAGAGAACAGTTCTGGACACGTGATTTTGCTCTCTCACCATGATGCAACACAGATCACCTGCACCTTACCCAGGCACAAAGCCTCTGCTCTCTCCAATTCCCACCAGCCATGCCTCTGTCTGAAAAGCAGGGATCCCCATGGCCCCTGGGAACTGGCAACCACTGCAGAACAGTTTGCACTGAAATGAGCCAAGCTTTGAAGCTATGATTACCAATCTCCTGTGAGCTTCTCCAAGCAGAAGAGCAAGCCTTGCTCTCACATGCCTTATTGAGGATTGTTCTGACATCTCAATCTCTAACACATCGATTGATACCACAACTTACACAGGGCTTTGTTTCTCTTCTCAAGCAGTAACAAAACATGGCACACAGCCTGACCAGACCTCTGTCTGATGAGCACCTTTTTTATCAGCCTCATCACCGAGTAAATTAATGCACCCAAACCACACACACTGCATTTAAAACCAAAAATCAGACATGTTGCAGCCATCTTACCTAGATGTTTGTAATGGTGGTTATGAGCTTGCAGCAAAATCTTTACTCGATCCAGTGGTGCAGTAGTTGTTTTGGCACAACATCCTGCAACACCTTTCCAAGAGAGAAACAGAAACATGACAAGATGAAAAAGAGCTCTTTAGGTCAGCAGTTAAATAAGGCATTTTTCTAATGTAGTTAGCTCAGGCAGGATCTGGAAAAAGCCCCGATGACAAGTAAACAGCTTCTATTAGACGTTATAAAGCCCTTGAAGCCTTAGCAAAACGTTTAAGCTACTTTTCCTGGGTTTACAAAACCCAGGCCACTGTCTGTCTCAGCTAGTAAGGTCATTGCAGAAGGAACTCTCAGGAAAGTTACTCAAGAGTTTTCCATCCTGTTTCCTCCTTCCTTTTTGCAAGAAACAACCCTTGCTGATCTTCCCAAGGTGGTGGGCTATGCATCTGCCCAGCGCTACTTCAGAGTAAGGCATGATGTAAAAACTTTAAATAAACACAAACTTCTCTTACCTCCAGCAAATAAGACAGCTGAGACAACACCTTACAGAGAGAATAAGCAAGCTTTTTCTCTAAGAGGTTACTAATGCGGATTTGTGTTTGCCAGGCTGTCTTCATCCCTTCACACCACCTTCATCTTCCCAACAGCAGCCTCAGCAGCATGAGGACAGGGATAACCCGCCCTCCCCGAGTACCCTAACGAGGCTTTGGGCTCCGGGAACATTTAACTGGCGGCTAACCGGGGCTCCTCGCCGGCTCCGACACACGTGCGAGTCACCGGCGTGCACCCGCCTTAGTCCATCAGGACAAAAAGGCAAAGCTCGCTCGCTGCTTCCGCAGGTGACGAGACCCGGCGGCAGTTCCAGCGGGACCAGCGCCGCGCCAGCCCGCTTGCCGCCCCCCCGCCCGGCGCACCCACCTCCGGCGATGAAGGAGCGCAGCCAGTAGAAGTCTCGGCGCGCCGCGGCCGGGGGCAGCGCGGTGCCGGGCCCCGCCGCCGCCGGGGAAGCCATGGGGCAGGGCCGGGCCGTACCGTGCCGGCTCCCTCAGGCGGTGAGCGGCGGCCGCGGGGCAGCGCGGGGCCCCCGGCGCGCCGCAGGGGCGGAGCTGGGCCGGCCCCGCCGAGCCGCGGCCGGGCCACGGCGCGGCGCCTGCGGATCGCGTCAGCCGCGCCGGGCAGGGCCGCCCCTCGGCCGGCTGCCCGCGGGGGAGAGGCCGCGTTAACCCCGCTTCTGCTCTCTGCCTGCTGCCGCGCGGGGAGAGGCCGCGTTAACCCCGCTTCTGCTCTCTGCCTGCTGCCCGCGGGGGAGAGGCCGCGTTAACCCCGCTTCTGCTCTCTGCCTGCTGCCCGCGGGGGAGAGGCCGCGTTAACCCCGCTTCTGCTCTCTGCCTGCTGCCCGCGGGGAGAGGCCGCGTTAACCCCGCTTCTCCCCCTCTGCCTGCTGCGGACCGTGCAGCCCGCTTGGTAATACCCCCGGCATCGCTCGGTGCTCCCTAAAAACAGTCATCCGCGCACTCCGCCAGCAAAGCCGTGTGTTTAGAGCTATGGGCGCACAGAACCAAAACCTAAAGAGCCTTAATTAGACTCTGCTGTGAAATACAGCGATTTCTTTGTAGCCATTTAAATGCTTCATGCTAGAACATCGCTATTGTGTACAATTATGGTTTCACATCCAGGGGAAAAAAAAAAAAATCAGTATGATTATTGTTGTCTTTGAAAATCAGCCTTCTGATTTGTTTTAGTATAGTGGAGTCAATTCTCATGAATTGTAAGACAAACATGGATCATATTTACATTCCTTTGTAAAAGATATCACCTGATGGACTTCTCAAGTGACCAGTGGAGATGGAGAGGTGATAACTTCTCTGTCCAATCTCTGGTCACTGTGCAGAAACTTATATATACAAAGTCAACAATAAACGAGAAACTTCTTTTCTTCTCTACCTACACACCTGTTGTGTGTGTTACTGTGTGTTTCTACCTATGTCACAGTAACAATTATTTATATGCAAGTTTCAAAATGCATCAGCAGGGGAAACATTGAAAAAAAAGAATAAAATCAGTAGCTTTCAAATCAGAAATATCAAACGCAGTCTCATTCTGCAACTGTCAACATTTTTGACAATTTTTTAGATTTTCTGCAATGTCTCTGTTGAGTACAGCATATAAGGCTTTCCAGGAGGCATTTGACCTTTTGTCTTCAGCTCTTGAAGAAAAAAACCCCACAAATGCACCCTCTGAATACTGGTGCATGGAGCAAGGAGAGAGCACTCACCTGATGCCTAGTGACAGCTGGTGAGAAAGCTCATGCTGTTAGCTTTTCTATTCTTTTTCTGCAGTTACTCCCCTATTCCTTACATACTTTTTGCCCGCATACATCTTGACCTGGATTTCAAGTAATTCACATACCAATATGCCTTTTTAAAAAGTTAGTCAAACAGATCTGTAAAAGGAATCACTTTCCCCAACAACTGCCAGAATATTTTTGCTTCCTGCTTGTGTCAGATTGCCTTCAAGAGTAATTACTTTTTTTTCCCCTTTAATAGATTATATTCCTTAAAATTAAGCATGTGTCAGAACCAAGAAAACTTCATTCTGCTCTATTTGAGCATTGCATCATTTATATATTTGAGAAACTGCTACTATAATATTCATTCTTTCCAATAATTAAAAAAAAATAGACTTCCTCTATAAAACATAAAATAAACCCCTTACAGCAGAAAACTCTCGAGCCATTTTCCCTTTTGTAATATACCTGCAAAATTATTATTTTTTGTTGAAGTCACTCTCTATAAGTCTCTAATGGCAAGGCAACTGTTCTGAGAGTTATTGAAGCAGGTTTTTAAGTCACTGTTGATGCCATTTTCTCCACCCAATTTGTATTCTTTTGGGGTTTCTGCTCAGGAAAAGCCTCCTCCCACCACAGCAACCATACTGTGTTAACAGCTCCAGCTGTAGGAACCTAATTTACTGATTTCACACAGAAAAGCAGTGCAACTGCACTAACAGCTGAAAGTCATCAAGTTTCTAGAGTTTCACCACAGACTAGAAAAATCAATAATCACATAAATGGGCTGTTACTTCTCTTAGCTACAGGCAGGCTATTTCAAGAAGATGCTTTGTCAGCCCTCATAATTTAGGGAAGGGTGCTTCATGTGTGCATACTATTTAGGAAAGCAGTAAAAAACTTGCATTGCAAAGCTAAACAGAACATCTTGCATAGATATACTAACACACAGAGGGATTCAGCAATGAGCTCTATGTGCCTAGCTTTATTGCAGTTTTTTAAATACTTACTGGTATGAACTGCTCTCAAGGTCTGTTTTCTTCATTAGCTCCTGTAGTAGTTCATTTACACCTTTAAGTCTTAACATTCTCCCAGTTGTCACTTCATCTTTTTACCTTGAAATGTTTATACCTTTTACAACATTTCTCTGGTGACCTCTCTTTTATGACCTGTTCTTAAAAGTCATCAGCAACTTTAATGTCATTCAGGTTAGGCTCATGTGTGACACTATGGCACCTTCCACCAGTAAATTAACAATCAGCAGGAGAGGACATTAAAATTACAATACTCAGGAGCTATAAATTTGAAGAAAAAAATCAAGCAGGTAGATAGTTTTATCAACTGTAATTTGTTCCTGAGTTTTTTGTTATTAAAGATGCTTGGTTTTCTAAACACATTTTAAATATATATCAATTAAAATAGACTGTCAAGGTTCTAGTTAGGTAAGCTTTCCTTTTAGTAGTGGTTGCTGAAATGATTATTTTCAATACTCTTAAAATGCTGGTGTATACCAAGCCCTATTTTGGGATAGCTGTACAAATTGCCATCAGGTATCATACCTCTGGGTGATATGCTTTTTAAGTCTTTATATTTGCTTCTGGTGTTACTAATTCATGATCTGACCTAACATCTATCCAGTTCACTTACCCCAAACCTTATCTACAGATATCAGAAGTACCTAACTTTCCCCACATGAAAATCACGCTTCTTCTGTCACAACAATCATAGCTTGCAGATCACAACTACACCACCAAATCTCAAGTCCTTGGCATTGTACTGCCTTAAACCCTCTTTAACTCTGTCAGCAAGCAGACAGAAGTGCTTCTTCCTGAGGTGAGGTGAGCAAGGAGCCAAATAGGACCACAGGCCAGGCAGTCCCTTCCCTGCCAGGACACAGTCCTGCAGCAGGACAGGCAGAACTGGCTGCTGGGAGCAGGCTCCAGCCTCACTCACAGGGAGGGCACAAAGCAGCTCTAGAGTACATCCACAGAGACAAGAAAGGAACAGAAAATAAGGCTCAAAACAAAGAAAAACCTGAGGGTCACTTAGAAACTAAATCCAGACAACAAACAAGCCCAGAACCAACACCCCAAAAAAATGCACCTATACCAGAGTTTAGACATGAAGCAATTGCCTTTCCAGGCCTAAGCTTAAATGGAGTTGCTGGGCCCAGGAATCAGGTGTGTGGGTGGAGGCTCCAGGTGAGGCTGGTCAGGGCCATTAAGCCTTGTTGACACCTCAGGACCCTGTCAGGCTCTGTCAGTGAGGTGTTAGGAACAGAAATATTTGATCAGTTACTGAGTCTGCAAATACAGTGGGTGCCAAATTTCTCTGGCTAAGCAAGTCCCTTCCGTTCTTTAAGGTGCCAGGAGGAGGTGTGCCCTATGTGACCCCTGTATCACATGGCTTACTGCAAAAGTGAGTAGACTAGAAGCATCCAAAACTCTTGGGTCTGTGAATGCACAATTTATCATGTCTTGCCAGATGTAATGCTTACCAGCAAGGCACTACACAATCATTCTGCTGTCATGCTTTTTATTATTCGTGCACAATCATGCAGTGAAGTAAGAGCCAAGATTTCCAACGAAAATAGAAACTGGCAGCCAACTGCTGTCCACTGCAGGTCAGGAACGTCTGTCAGGAAATATTTAGAATAAATGCAGTGGGCCTGTATAGTGGGTATCAGAAGATGAAATCATAGTCACTTCTGGCCTTATTTCACATAAAATGGTGTTTACACTTAACATATTTGTGTTCAGTGTGCCTACAAATGTTAACCTGTTTTCAGTGCCAATCAGGCAGGGAGATACTATCTACAGAGCCAGGGCCAAGAAAGACTAAATGAGGAAGTGATTGTCAAAACCACAATTAGAATTCAAGAGTTTCTGCATTAAACTCATGTTGTTGAAGACTTTACTCTTTCAGATAGTGCCAACTAACAATGCTATGGGTGCTTTATCTGATCATCTGTATTACAAATCCAAAGACATTAGCAGTGTTTGGCCTGTGTTCAGCTGAATTCACAGGCACTGTACCACACACCAGTGTGGCTCACAGGTCCCCAGATCACATCAGGGCTGTGACCAAGCTGGCCACTTTGTCATGCTGGAGTCCAAGGTAATAAAAGTGAGGCAGGCTTTGGTAGGAAGGCGAAGCTGTAATCCATGTTTTGTAATCACACAAGCAAACAGCAACAGATGATACAGGTTCAGTATCATCTTTCCACTACAAGGGAAGCAGGACTAGCTATGATAAGCCTGGTTAAATCGAATCTGTCCCTTAAAAAGCAGCTTAGGTATCTTTGCAGTGTAATTCTCAGAGCTTTTGGTTTGTGAAGGGCTAAAGTTCAGCATCAATCTAACCTTTCTTAGCTTGGACTGATGCTGTGCCTGTTGGAGAGGTCTGATCCCAACAACTCTGCAGGACTAATTTAGGAACAGCATACCTGAATACTTCTGTTTCCAGTGTCAAGACCCTGAGGGCACTCATAGGTCTTAGTGGACCTGACGAGTTGCATCTGCAGTCTCCACCCACATCCTTTGTCCATAGGTCCAGGAGCTCTATTTAAGCTCAACCTTTGCTGAGAAAGAGGCCTTATTTCATTAGAGCTTTAGTTTGGGTTTGGCCTTTTTTAGTCTGTATGGACTGTGGCAGATAAACCCCAAATCATGAGTTCTTGCTAAAGTATTTATCCAGTTGACTACTGTTGTTAATAATATTAATCAATTACTGAATGTTTAATTACCTGTTGTCAATGTTCTTAGCTCCCTCCTTCATTAATTGTTAAATATCCCCTAGCAAGTCAAGAATTGTTTGATTTCCATTTACCCTGTGCCTGTATCCCTTTCTGTTGGGTACCACTTCTGCTGCTCCCCAAAATGGCACCCAACAAGGGGTATATGTAAATTAGATATATATATATATAATACTATTCAGAAGGAAGAAGCCCCAAAATCAAGGAATTAATAGGAAACCAGGGTACTGAAAGTAATACTCCTGAGCTGGCAGGACAGCAGAAAATACCAGATCATCAACCAGAGCTGGTTTCTCTCTTGTTACCATAACCTAACAGCACTCAATCAACTTGATACCCTTAGAGCAGGAGGCAGCAAGTGTCTTCCCAAGGACTCTCATGAGGATAGAAGCCCCAGGTCTGCTGGGCAGCAAAGCTGAACACCTTTTCTTCTGTGTTGTTCATGGGAGCAGGGGTGGGGTAAACCCAAACCAACCCCCAGGGCCCCCACCCAGAGCTGACCTCAATGAAAGAATTATAAAGGGAGCTGGTCTCCTGGCCCATTCATGACCTGGACTCTTTCAGTATTCACGTGGGTTGTGTGTCTTTTTCCTTATTCTGAGTATCTCTGGACCTGCAGATGGAGTTGCTAATTGAACTTCTGATCCTCATGCTCTAGAGCGTGTTTTATTATCTAGCCTTGTGTCTGAATGCAGATGGTGCCCCTGGGCCAGTTCTGTTTACCCTAGGTGTGTACAGTGGGGCAGGGTGCTGCCTGGTGAGGTCCTTGGCCTGCGGGCTGTTGCGTGGGGCTCCCTGTCTCTCAGGAAGCAGCTGCCCCTCACAGCTCCCTCATGTTTACCACGGACTCAGATTTTGCCAGAGCTGCTTGCAATGCAGAGCTACTAACAGGTTTGTGCATTTTACTGCTTCATACAATGTCATTTGGTTTTATTCATTCTGTAGGTGGCTGTTAACTTGTATTTTATTCTGGAAAATAGCACAGGAACACTGTGTCAGACCAAAGGTCCACCAGCTTAAAACTTTACCTAGAAAAATAGCCAGTAGCATATACACAGGGAAGGAGGCTTGGGTAGCATACAGGGCCCTTGTTGCACTCTTTCAGCTTCAAGTAATGGCAAGTTAAAATAGTACTTCTGTGTTTTGTGGTTTTGGTTAAACTGTCTTCCATTTTTTTTACTTAAAAAAAAAAATCTCCCTAAAGTTTTTTGCCTGTTCAGTTATGCTGTAGTAATGAGTTCTGTGGTTTGAAAACACGTCGTATGAAGTAGCTGTCTATGTTCTGATTACGTTTAATATGTTGCCTTGATATCCTCAACTGTAGAGAAAAGGTCATTGTTCTTTAAACTCATATGGAGTGAATGAGTATCTCTTTCTGATATCCCTTTCCATGCTGGTGTTGTTTTTTAGTATGTTGGTTGGGGTTTCAGATTGCTGCATCCAGATTGCTGCCTTTCTATGGTGGAAATATTGGTGCATTTAGCTGTTCCGTGTGCTTTTGGGTACACTCGCTATGTTCTTGTGTATCTTTCAAGTTTCCCTTTGCACCTTTTAAACAAACCAGAACTGCATGTTATAGTTGAGATAAAAGTGGACGAGAGATCTGGGCTAAATAATGATGGTGTGATGGTTTCCTGTTCACTTCTCCCCTTCTTTTGTAATGATCCCTGACACTCCACTTGAGCACACAGAACAGCTTCACTGCACTGCCTGTCACAGTACCAGGGTCTCTGTTTTGAATGGCAGGAGTTAAGTCAGAGGCTGTGATTTCCATGTTCCACTCCGTGTGCCTCAATTTGCATTTTAGTGAAAGGATTTAATCCACCATTTTATTGCCTAGACAGTCATTATTGTGGGATCTTTTCCCAAACATTTATACTCAGCTTGTCTTGGTAGGCTGAGTATCTTACTGTTGCCAGAAAAGACTGTGATCTGATGCTACTTGCTTCCCAGGATGGAAGACCTCAGACCATGAGCACATAAGTCTGTAGGTGTGAAAATGAACAATTGTTAGTTCTTGTTTGTTTCCCGGCCTTTGGCATGTTTTTAATGGAGATGTGATTGTGCATGTTGATGCTTGGGTGCTCCTGTTAACCTGCTTATTCGAAATAAACCTTAGCCCTCATTGTTTGTTGCTTTCTCCCAAGTTACTAACTTTTGCTCTGCGTTTTATTCAAGCCCACAACCTCTAAGTTATTGCCATCTCCCCAAGAAACATATTTTGATTATATGGAGTTTTATCATGAAGTTCTAATTCCTTCAACTTCTGCTGTGTGCAGCAGTTTGAGAATAATAGTTCTTTTATCTCTCAAATCAGCTGTAATTTTGTCTTACAAAAATATTTTATACACTGTATTTTAGCAGGACAAGTCCTTGGAATTATATATGTCCTGATACCCAGTCCTGTGGAGGAGATGGAATGATTACACTCAGCAAAGAGAACTTGTGCCTTGCTAAAATTCCCCGCCACTGAGGGCAACTGTCCCAAATTCAGGTGTCTCTGGTGTAAGCTTCGTCTTGTTTCAACTGACGTGTCTGTGAGCTTTACTAAGATTCACAGACTGTTTTCCTTCTTCACTGCAAGGATACCTAGGGCAGGTGGGAAGAGTATGGAGGTGCAAATTGGTGATAGACCACCTACCCACTATCACTGAAGAGCAGCAGTGACAAGGAGTTGTGTAGATCTGTGCCACTGCTTCTCCTTTATCCCATGTCTCGAAAACCAGCAAAATGTTGGCATTAAAAAGTTTCTGGGGATGATGGATGTGGACAGTACTGCTCACTTGTGTGCTGCAGAAAAGCCTCTCTGCAGGCTCACATTTGACTGGGCTGGTTCACACTTGAAGTGCTTTATATTGCAACAGCTACAGACTTAATAATAATGAAACTTTCTAAAAAAGTACTGCTTGGGTATATTGTTTCACAGATCCCATTTCCAACATCTGTTTTTCAGTCTGAAGAGATGTTAGATTTGGTGACCTGCTTTTCACAAAAGGCTGTGGTGATAACGAGGGGTGGAAGAAGTCAGTCAGTGGACTGACTCTTCCTTTTTACCGTAACATTTTATTCACCCGTTTCCCTCTGGGAAGGAGCAGCAAGTATCATCAGTGGCTCTTAATGAATGAGGTGGGGGATGGGGAAAGAGCAAGCCTCATTATATTTTAGCTCCTTGCAGGAGGGAGAGGGCGGGTCTTCCTGCTTGGCCAGCACCTTCCCCGTGCTCCTGGGAGGGTTTGGTTCACGCGTGGGATGGCCGGACGCTGGTGTTCGAGGGTCCTCCTGGACGGCACTTGTAAGGGGAAGGGGGTTTATCCCCCGATGAGCCCCTCGCCTGTCACGGCTGACCAGGCATTCCCTCTTCCGGGCTAAAAAGAAAAGGGATGATTTTATAGCGTGCTACCACCGTGGCTGACCGGGGGGGGGGGGGTATGCGGCGTCAAACCTCCGCAAGTAACGGGATAATTTGCGTTTTCTCTTATTACCATCGCCTAATTTTGTTGTTGTTGTTAAATACCCCCGGGCGTTACCGGCCTGGCACGCTGCCGGCGGCCCTTGTGGGCACCGTGGGGGCACCGCCGCCGCTCTCCCCATTCCCGGGGCCGTGGGTGGGGTGCGGGGGGCGGCGAATCCCACTCCGGCCGCGGGGATCCAGGGCGCGTTTTGCCGCCTGCCGGGAGGGCTCGGTGCGGCGAGCTCCCCGCCGGGCCGCCCCCTCCCCGCCGCCTCCCGGAGGGTCCGGCCAGGGGCGCCGCCGCCGCTCCGAGCACGTTTCGCGGCCCGGGGCTGCTCGCCGCGCCTGGGCTCGCCGCGCTATGGGAGCCGCCCGCCCGCGGGGGCCCGGGCCGTGACCCGCGCCTCGCCCCGCTCCGAGCCATGCCAGCATCGCCCCTTGCTGAGAGCTGCGGGCTGGCCGCGCCGCAGCCCTGGTACGTGTGCGGGACGGGTCCCGGCGCTGCTGCGGGCGGGAGGGGGGGAACGCTGGGGACCTCTGCTCTCGGAACCCCACCTTTTTTTTTTTTTTTTTTTTTTTTTTTTTTTTTTTTTTTTTTTTTTTTTTCTTAATCCCTCTGTTTTTCCACTCCTTCCCCTCTCGCTTCTGCCCTTGGCTAGTTGCAAAGTTGAGCTAGGGTGGAATGGGGAGGGGGAGGCAGAGGCACCGCCGCGGCCAGGCTCGGAGCCCCGCGGCTCGGGGCCGTTCCGAGGCGGGGAGGAAGGCAGCCTGGGGTTATTCAAATGCAAAAAGGAGTTTGTTGGCCAAAAAAGCGAAGAAGTCCGGTCTCCCTGGCTGTGCTGAAGCGTGTTTGAGCTGCAGCAGCCAGAGCCTGCCTGGAAAAACCCGCCAGGCAAGAGAAACTGCCTGCAGCCTGCGTGGAGGACAGGGAACAATTAAAAGGTACCCTGCCAGGCCATAGGGGCCCCCGGCCAGCCGGAAAACCCCCGCAGCCCGCTCCCACCGCCCCATCAAGCCGATAAGCGAGGGCTGTGCAGCATTCCCCCGTGGAGGTGCCGCTGGTGTGCGGGGCTGGGGGGAGCATCCCCGCGGGTGGCTCCCCGCCTTCGCCGCAGGAGAAGCCGGGCGCGTCCGGATGGGCGCTGCGGGTCCCCAGCACCGCCGCTGGGGTCGGCCCCATTGTCTGCAGCCCCGGGGAGGGCTCCCGGCATTGGGGGGGCACGGCCAGCGGCGGGGCCGGGCCACGAGGAGCCGCTGCCTCCCCCTAGGAGGGCCCTGCCTGCCCCTGCCTCCCTTGGGGTCCGCCTGCCTGCACTGAAGGAACCAAAGCCCTGCCGGGCTGGAGCCCGCGGGGCACTCCTCGGCGCTCAGTGCGTGTCCAGCTGCTCTTGGAGCTGGGCGAGAAGACCTGGTGATCTTACGGCAACTGGAGGCTCGGTGCTGGCGGCAATGCTCCGTGCCGTGCTCGTGAAAGAACCAGGGGAGAAGGATGGGTGAGGAGAAAGGACGAGGCGTCCTGCTGGGAGGGAGGAGCAGCTAACCTTACAAAGGTTTGGCTGCTGGCGCCCGAGGAGCAGGCAGGGGCTCAGGCTGGGCGTGCGGAGGGACCGGGCGCTGCAGTAGTCAAAGGAGACGCGCCAGTTCTGTGCCCAGCCTGTCCTGCACTCAGCCAGCCTATCCTGCTGCACCCCAAAGATATTTAAAGGGCAACGTAGTCCGCATCACTTGTATCTCGGCCTCCAGAGCGGCTAACCCAGCGTGGTGAGATTGCTACTCCTTTAAGGAAGAGAGGGGCCCGTGGAGCAGGGCGTGAGCGCACCAATGTCAGCGGAGTGGGGCGGTGGGAGTGGGCTCTTGTAAACAAGCTGGCCGCGGAGGCTGCGGCAGCGTGCAGCCTCAGGAGCGCTTCTTCGAGAAATTATAGCACAACAATGGCAAAACGGGCAAAGAGCGCAGCTTTAGGCGTTTAAACGTGACTCAGTGGATTTCTAAGGCAGAGGTGTCTCTTTAAATTTTCAAGACAATGGAAAAACCTGTGGAAACAATAATAATAGTAATCTTCCAAATAATAATGGTTCTCCCCAGCTGTGCTTAGTGATTTTTTAGGTACTCTTGTGGATAGGCAGAAAGCTATTCTGTGATGTAATTACCCTGTTTTCATTATGTCAGTCAACATGAATTACGAAAACAGATTGAACTGGAAAAATTTAGCATTTAGTCTTGGTCTGGGCAGGTAGCCTTGTCAACCCTAACTGTAAAGGAGAGAGCTGATTATGCTTTTCTGAGGTGGTTGCTCCACGAGCACAAGGGGTGGTGGTGGTTGCTCTTGGGATGAGGGTCAGTCCCTCAAGATAAGAGGAGTTTGTTGTGCTTGGAGGAGACAAGGGCAGACTGGGTTGTGCAAAGCAGGTCACTGGGGAAGAACTCAAGGTGAGATGTACCAAGGAGCTTTGATATTCATAGTTTCTGTAAGACCTAATTCTTCACTGTGTACTAATAATCTTCATTAATAGTGTTTTTATGACTGGCATGGTACCCACGGTTGTTGAAGCTGACCTAAGCACTTCCATCCTGCTTTCAGTTTTCAGCTACTTAAAATCTGAAAACACCTTTTAGGCTGAAATTTTCCAGGCTTAATCTTTGCCTGAAGCTTCTTCCTTCCACCTCCCCCTTCTTTTAGCTGTGTTTGAGATAACGTGATTCAGTTAAAGGTGGTGGTGTTTTTTTATTGTTGTTTTTAAGAAAAGCCAAACCCCCTGAAAATGGAGGCATATTATCAAAAAGAAATGCAGTCCTTTAAACAGCATAAATGCAGAATTTGAGAGGCATATGACAAGCTAGGGGGTTTGGTTTGGTTTGCTTGCTTTTTTTGCATGCAGATGTATCTGGAGTGTTCTGGTAGATGGGTTTTTTCTTCGATGAACCTTTAGAAATTACTTGGTGTATTTTTGCTTTTTAACATCCCTCCTGTGAAGGTCGGTGCTTGGCTGCACTGCACATAGGTTAATGTAAGCCCGTGCTCCTGCCTGATTGAAGGGAGGATGCTTGCACATGTGGTGTGAGTTTTCACAATGGATTTTGGGTTTAAGTTGTTTGTCTGAGGCTTAATCTGGTCTGTGGTTTAGGCATGTGCGGTTCCTTGCTACTTTTTTTTCCCCCCCTAATTGTTCTAATAGAGCTTTCTCTAAACTGGGAGGAGGGTTTTTTGTGGTATCTTTTGATCAGTGTGACTCACCGTGTAGGCTCCAAGGTGCATGAAGTCCTGAGCTGCAGACTGCTATCCATGGCTATCTCCTGCTGCATTCCTGGAGCGTGCCTATGGCACAGCAGCCTCCAGCTCCTCACCCAGCAGGGTGGCAGCCCTGCCTCCTCCTCCAAACACAGAGGTGGCCTTCTGGGGCCACCAAGGACAAAAATATAGGCTGAAGGCCTTGGTGCTTAGCGTGCTCAGCATCATCCTGTGTTGCCAATGAGTGACTAAAGGATTGTGCTGTATGTGCCTTCGTGAGAAACCCAGGTGACGTCCTGCAGTGCCTGTCCTACGTTGGTATGCTGCTGGAAAGTGTTGCCTTTAGCCAGAGTTTAATGCACGTGGATGAAATAGATCCTGTTGCCTCAGAGTGGCATAATCCTGTAACATAAAGCAGAAAACCTCCATGGAGGAAAATGGAGTGAGGAGGCCTCTGTGTATGAAATAACTCATGGTACTGAGATGGCAGATGAGAAGTTTCATTTTTATTTCTTACCCAAAGCCAAATGTGTATTCAAGGATTAAAGAAGGAGGAAAGGGAAAATTCAAGCTGATTCTCCCCTCCTAACCCATTTCCCTTCTTTTCATATACAAAGTGTTCTACAGAGCAATGAGTAGATGCTGGGAACTAGGCTGAACTGGAAAGCCGGTTGGCTTTGGTGCAGCTGTGGAGAACGTGCAGGTGATAGGACATGCTCTTGCACCTGAGGGCCACATTTGTTTTAACATCTATCTTCTCTGGTGTCTCTTGCATCTTTTTTCAATTCAAAATCTTGCATCTGCGCTTGTGTGACAGCTTAGTCACATTGTGGCCTTATTGCTTGAGGCCTGCATATTATTGAATGGCTTTTATGAAAGCTTCCAGATCTGTTTCTCCTAAGGGCAAATCTCAAGGGACTTTTTAAAGGATACCTAAACATTGAAACAGAATGTATTTAATTATGTCTGACTGTAGTGAAATTAGCAACTGCTAGCTGTATCATTTTTTTCCCCTATACTGCTCTGTTTGTTCAGGGGTCACTTGACATTTTTCACAACACCATAAAAAAAGCTGCCACCATTTTTTATGAGGACACATCTTTCAATATCTTTCTTTGTCTTCTGCCATCTTCCAACAAGAATCAAGTGATGTAACAGAATCTTGATTGACACCGTCTCTAGAATGAGAATTTTCTTTTTCTTTTACCCATTTGTGTAAAGTGAAACATTATGGGTGTGTTTTGGGGTTTTTGTTGTTTGTTTGGTTGGGGGGGTTAGTTTGTTTTGGTTTGTTTTTTTTCTGGAGGTATTCTGACAGTATGGAGTTAAATTTCTTCAGAGATAGAATTCTCATTATAATTATTTGGAATTTTGACCGAGGCAGGACTAAAAGACTTAGGCTTTGATTAGCTTTTTTAGCAGTATTTGTTGAGGATTATAGCAGTCAGTGGAATTGTTCCAGATTTATTACCATGAATGAGCAAAACTTAAGCAACTGCCCTTAAAACCAGCTCTCAGCTTTGCACATGGATTAGGAGAGATAAGTTGGTTCAGGTAACAGACAGCTTCAGGATGCACTGCTATTATCTTGATCAGTTTCCTGCAAACCTCTTGTCACCTATTGCCTCTTTTACATCCCTAGAGATTCCCTGTGAGGGAAGGCATGGCAGGTCTCACCTGGTTTGGCTTTCAGAAGAAAGCATTGAAGTTGGTTTCTCTCCAGGATGATAGAAAAGTGACAAGTTATTATATTGCCCCATGAGGTTTACGTTTTATAATCCTGTTGAGTCCACATAGATGGTTTGGAAATATAATTGATGGCTTGTTGGGAAATAGGAGCAATGTGATAAAGCCATTTGTTGTCCTTAAGAAGCAGCATGAGATGATTTGCAACTGCTGCAGATATCAACAGTCCTTGCTGTGCTTTTAATGGAAAAGGGAAGGTAAAATATTTCCTAGTATTACAGGAAACAAAACTCGAATACCAACCTTGCAGCTACCTAATATTCTGGTCCTAACTGTGAAGAGGAAACAAAGGAATAGTTATTTAAAGTGTCAGACAGTTTTTAGCTAGCAGTTAAGGTGGTTGTGGCAGACTAGTATTCAAGATGACGGATTTTTAAAGGGAAACAGAGATCTCTTGCTGACAACCATTTTGCCTGAGAGTGTAAGATCACCTTGCAGGTCAGAGACTCAAAGTCCCACACAAATATAACTAAAGCAGAGCATTAACCTCTACCCCCCCAAAAAATTTCCATTGGTGGTCTCTTCAGATCTCTTCTGAAAAAGCTAAAGTCACTCCAGTGACAAAATTGAAACCAGTTGGATACAAGTGTTGCTGTTCTTGTGACCCTGCGTTGTCATCTCTGAGTTAGACAAAGCCTTTGCCATCTTTTATGATGCAGCATTTAAAGCCAGGCAATTTCCTACGAATATCAGCATTCTTTTTTCAGAAAGAAAAAGGGAAGTCTTGAACCACTCTGTTCATAGCTTCTCTAATTTTGGCCCTGAAGAGAAGCAATGCTTTGGCATTGATAGTTTTGTATATTCTTGCCAGATGGGTGTGTTTCTCTGTATTGAAAGATTTTTTAAAAAAAGGACAAAACCAACCGACCAAAGAACCCCAGGATGATCTTGCCTCTTCAGTCCCGAAGCAACTCTTTTGCATTTTTCAAACTGTGCAATCACAGAGCAGTTTGGGTGGGAAGGGGCTGTAAAGATCAACTTATTCCAAGGCCCTGCCATGGGTAGGGAGACCTTCCACTGTCCCAGGCTGCTCCCAGCCCCATCCAGTCTGGCCTTGGGCACTGCCAGGGATCCAGGGGCAGCCCCAGCTGCTCTGGGCACCCTGTGCCAGGGCCTGCCCACCCTCCCAGGGAGAAATTTCTTCCTGGTATTTGATGTGAACTTAGCCTCCTTCACCTTGAAGCTATCCCTCCAATGTCCTATCACTGTCCAAATGCAAGTGAAGACATATTATCATGTAATTGTAGTAATGCTTAAAAAGTTACCAAATAGTTATAAATTAAGCTTCTGATTGATAATTTTGAAGGTCGTGCTTCCTGAACTTCCACAGTAACAGTAACAACTACTTGTGTAGGCAAACAATATGAGCAAAGCATCTTTCACCTTCAGTATTCTCCAAAATCCAGTCACTGTTTCCACTCAGACCTCCCGTATTCTCTGGTCATTCTGCTTCTGTTTTAGGGCTGATAAAGAGAAAAGACTTTCTCACTTCAGTCCCCTTCCTGATTCACACATTGCCAGGTTGCCTGGCCTTTGTTGATGGCTTGCTTTCTGCCTTGCTCCCCTGGCTGTAGGCTCTGGGAGTAGCTCACATTTCTTCTGCCACTGTTAAGTAGCTCCTCTGCTAATGGCTCCAGAGGTGCCTGCTGCTCGTTCCAGCTGCTTCTGCAGCCCTCCAGACCGGCCTTTGCGACGAGGATCCCGCTCTCTGTCACCACCCCAAGAAACTGGGGTGGTTTTTTGCCGGCTGCCAACAACTATTTCATGGACCTGCTGATGTGATGCCCTCTTTGATTCCTGGAGTGACTCCTAATGGCCATGTCCCCCTTCCCCCCTGTGCCTCCAGAGAAAGGTGGGGGGAGGAGAGTACTCGAATTACCTTCCTTTCAGGGTTGTATTTGTTTTACTATTTCACCGTCTGACCCAACTTGTGCAGAGAGCTGCTGTGGGAGCTGTTCAGGTCTCTTCCCCGACCATTGAAGCTTCACCCACGACTATAAACAACTACATGTGTCTGCTCAGTCTCTCCAGGTTGGATGTGTTGCTATGGAGAAGGGATGCTATTATTCAGCTTGTTTCTAGTGTTTGGTGGGCACCGTTTTCTGAGCTGACCTGAGAAGTGTGTTTAGCCTTGTCTTGTGCAGCACTGCTGGCCCTAAATGGTATTTGTGTGTGAAAAAAACCTTCTCTCTCAGTAATCGTGTTCATCTGATATACAGTATGAAGATGTGATACAAGATAATCACAGCATGTTTAGATAAGATGGCTTGTATGTGGTAATACAGAGGATCAGTTGACTTGCTACAGCTGAATAAATAAGAGCCAGGCTTCAAAATGCTTTAAATAAGCTGCTCAAAAAGAGTTTGGGGAGTTACTGTCAGCCTCGGTGGGTGCTGTGGCCACTGGGCAGCCTGCCAAGGGCTGGGCCAGGACAGCTGGCCAGCAGCAGGCCATGTGAGTTGGCTGTGCCAGCCCTTCCTCTCGCCAGGGTACTGAGCCTCTCTGGGGCAGGGCTGCTCGGGCTGCCTTAGCAAAACTCTGCCCACCTTCAGCTGAGCTCAGGACAGGCTGTTGGGAAGAGCAGCCTCTGTGAGATCACCCCCTTGGCTTTGAGGAGGGCACTGAGGTTGTAGGATGGAGTGGTGGTGTCAGGAACCTGGTAGCACTCTTCTTTCCTTTTCTATTTCCTTTGGAAGCCAAGATTCCTTTTCTTTTACTTCCATTTGAGGTCAGGATTTTAGACATCATCCTCATACTTCTTGTTCTTCCTTTTGTTGGCCTCTTCCCATGAATGAGAGGTGCAGAAGGCCTGGAGGTAACTCGAATTCACATCACCTCGAGTGGCTTAAGGAATTCAAAGGAATGATGGTGAAGGGAAGGTGCTTCCTGCTGGAGACTAGAGACCCTCTGGCTCTGCCTCTTCCCATTTTAAGGCTGCCCTTGTCTACCCATGTGATCTATTCAAACAGCAAAATAAGGCTTTTTTTCTACAGGTACTTAAAAAGCACTATGTGCTTAAAAATATCAACTTGTGAGAATTGCTTTGCTTTAAAAATAAACCAAATACACCTTGAAGGAAATTGGTTTGGAGCATGAGAAATTTGTTCTGTCTTCTGAGATGATTCAGTTGTGTTTGAGAAGTTGGGGGACCTGTGCATTGCAGTTGTGTCTGGGGACAAGAGCTTGGGACAGATGTATGGTGTTTTTTTGAAGGTAAATTTATTAAGTGGTATTGATGAAGAAGAGACATCTGCCTTGCATAAAACATCTGATATAGGCAGACAGTATGGAATTCTGAGATGTTAATACAGTGTGCTGTGAAGGTATTCTGGAATATAACACTGGGAAAGACTAAGTCTTCCCTGGTCCAGTTCCTCTGTAATACCACAGATTGAGCTCTTTGGGGAGCTAGTTACTTCTCCCTTTTTATCTGGAGTTGTACCATGGTGGGCTACCAGTGGACGGTGAAAGAAAGAATGAGAGATGCCCTGGTGAAGATATATTCAGTACAAAAACTAAACTCAGCTTTGTTCTTTTGTTCCTGAATGTCCTTACCCTGATAAATATGAACTTCTCCTTACTCTAGGGAAGTTTTTTGATTAATGAACTGTTAGTAAAATTGAGAAAACTCAAACTTTTTAGTACTGACATAAAATAGTAAATATGTGATGTTGCTTGGTCATTTGAGTTCAGTTTGCTTCTTTGTTTGTGTTACAGGCCTTTAGGCAAGCTTTTTTTTTTTGTAGTGTACTGATATTTTCAAAGCTTTTGTGCTAGTCAAATATAACACCCAATACTTCTATTTCTGATTCTACCTCTGTGTTTTTAAATATTAAAAATGGTCGGTTGAATATACATGCACCTTTTATTAATTAGAAGTATATTAATGCTGTCTGGTATCTTTCTATTTCAGAGTTGACATTGTATGAGCACAGAAAGCAGCGATGGGAGTATGCAGTTTTCTACTGAAGAGGTCTCTCAAGAGCTCATGATTTTTTTCCATCTCTCCTCTTAACATTCCTCCTGCTCCACAGACATGGCTCACCATGCGAGGCCTTCCAGATCAGCCAAAAAAGAAGAGTTGGGCAAAAGGAAAACTAACCAGAGCAAAAAGAAATCTAGCCAAGTGAGAAAGAAAACCACAAAGACTTCCACAAAAGCTGTTAGTTCTGGAAAAGGTAAAAAGCCAGTGCAAGAAAAAGATGTTAAGAAAAAACAGCAAGAAAAGAAACCAATCATGAGCTCTTCTGGTAGACTTCTCAGGAGCAGCATAAGCAGAACCTTGTCTGGAGCATCTTGGGTGAGTTTGGAGAAAGCTGACAATATCCTCTTTCACAGCCAGGATTCTTTCAGCATCAATGGCTTTACAATGTCTCTCCGTAACCGATCCTTCTCTCGAAAATTGTCCCAAACGCCTATAAATGCAAAACCCAGGAAAGCTGCAGCACAAAAGAGGCTAGAAACAAAGGAAAAACATGAACAAGAAGCCCTGGCAGTAGTAGAAGATAAAAATGATGAAACAGGTGAAAAAGCTTTGAAACAAGATTTAACTCAAAATGTGTTAGCTGCTCTGCCTGTAGAAGGCTGTCCGTGTAGTGCAGGTGAAGAGCCTGTTGTCCCATGTGCCAGTCAGGACAAGGAGGCAGAAATACCTGAAACAGATGGCTCCCTTCCAAACAGTCTGCTAACTGATGATGGTTCAGAAGCTTCAGAGGTGAAATCTAAGCATGAAGACCTGCCCTGTGAGCAGATACCCAGTGATCTTGATGCGGGTAGTTTGGCTGAAGCGTTTGTTGAAGATGCTGTGCTGGTGCTTCCGTCTTCTCCTTGTGACTCTGTGACTGCCTCTGAATCAAACTTGAAGGTGCATGCAGAGACCCCCTTCAGTGTGGTGCCTAACAGTACAGAACCTGACTCCAGCCCTGTTGATACCTCAAATCTCAGCTCAGCAGTACTGATAGAGTCAGTCACACTTGCCAAATTCCACATTGGAGCAGGGTTGGACATAGTGCTACCTAGGGAAGAACAAGTCTTGGATTCTGCATCTCTCGTTACCTCTGAGTTTAACTCACAAGAACGTTTATTAGAAGATGCAAGGTCACTTGCAGATTCCTGCTTGAAGGAATCCTGCTGGGATTTGGAATCTGGGAATAAAGACATTGGTTCAAATTCCAGTTCTGTAGCTGCCTCTGAATCAAATTTACTTTTACATTTTGAAGGTGCAAGCTCACTTGCAGAATACCCCATGAAACTGGTTGTGGATTTTGTACCCATTCACAAAGAACTTGATTCAAATTCAGATTTGAGCTTTCCAAAAGAGAATTCAGAATTTGACACCAAAAACCTATTTACAGTATGTGAACCAGTCTCCAATACCTCTTTAAACAATATTGAAGTAGAGGACATTGAACAGCTTGTTAAATGTATTGATGCAGAAACATTAATTTTGAATTCAGGATATGTCCACACTTTATCTTCAGACTTAGAAAAAAGCACAGTTGATAAAATCTCTGCTGAAAGCTCTGGACACTTCTCTGCAGGTTTTGTTTCAGAGTTGCCTTCAAGCATGGAAATTTCTGCTCTTGCCTCAGAAAAAGCCATAAATGCAGATTTGCCAGCTGACTCAAGACTGCAGCATAATGATTATTCATCACAGCTGGGAAGTGTCAGAGTAAGCTTGAATTTGGTTCAGGACAACGTGAGCAACAGCGCTGAAGCAGTTGAAGCCTCAGGGCCATCCTCTCTTAAAAATCCAGCTGGTGATTACCCTGTTCCATATTCATCTCTGCTCCCTATGCTGGAGAAAAAGAAACGAAGGCGTTGTGGAGTCTGTGAGCCCTGTCTGCGGAAAACAAATTGTGAGGAATGCAGCTGTTGCAGGAAGCGCAAAACTAGTCACCGGATATGTAAAAAGAGAAAATGTGAGGAGCTGAAAAAGCCACCACCACCCATCACACTACCTTTTGAGGTAAGACAAAGATGTTGCTAATTAAGGCACTCTTTTGAGGCTTGAGGTGCATCTTAAAATTCTGCCAAGGGAAATGCTGGCCACGTGACAGCTTTAGGGAGTTCAGGGTTACTGTGGGTGCTAACAGGTTGTACAGTAACTTCCTCTTGTCATCTGCAGAAGTGGAGGTTAGAGTGAGCTGGAGTTACTTGTGCTCCTCTTGTGTAAATCTGTAAAATCAAAGGTAAATGTGGCTTTAACTCTTGGTCTCAGACATTGGTATGTTGGCCAAAAGATTTGATTAACTGGAGTGTGTGAAGAAATGAGAAAGATTTGAGCACAAAAAGTGGGGAGGAGGGAGATTGCGGAGACTGTGAATTACTAGGGAGAGTGTTGGTATTTTAAAATGCTGAAGGCTAAAAGCAAATGAAGGCAGGTTGTCTGCTCTTTGGTTCAGTTAAAGTAATTTGCTTGTGATGACAGATTTGGAGGAAATTAATTTATAAACTTCAGGACCGAGTTGTAGCTGCATTTTCCCCTTTCGCATCTCTCTGCCTTTCTAATTGTCTATTCTTCTGTTTCTCTCATTTCACTTCTCTGTCCTCTCTCCCTTTGTCTTTTACCACATTCCCCATACATACTTTCTTTTTCTGTGTTTCTTACTCATTTTTCTGACCCATCAGCCTTTTATAACCCAGGTCATAACTTTTGGAACAAAGAGGAGGGGAAAAGACAGTCTGTATGCCCTTGTGATAACAGCACTGACCTTCTGAGGGATTTCAGTTTCAAGATCAGGCTTTAAATCAGGTAAGTAGGGAGTTGAACATAGATTTCCCACATCCCAGCTGAGTTCCCTGACCTCTGAGCTGCGCTGAGACTCCACGCTGCCAGGTCCTGCTGGGAGTGTTCTCTTCGTATGATCCAATAGTACCTGAACCACAGAGGGGGAGAGGCTGTCTTGGTAGTTAAATCACTGGGACATTGCCTTGGGATGTGGGAAACTGAGGTTCAAGTCTCTGCACTGGTGTGTACTCTGAGTGGAGCAGTTCACACTGGGGAGAATGCACCTGCAGAACTGTTCTTAAGAGCAATTCCATTAAAATGGTGTGTTCTCACAGCAGGTAGACATTCCCGTCAGCTGCAGAGATCTCAGGAGACCTCCTGCTTGCACTGCTCTGGCCTGTGCTTACCAGGGCTGGCAGAGAAGTGTGCTCTGGTTTTAAGGTAGGCATGCAGAAAGGAGTAGCAGTGAGGGATATGATATATTCCCCTTTGTGGGGAAGTATATTTTAAGGTACGACATTTAGGGAAGTAGGCTTAAACGGTTTGGTTCAGAATTCATTCAAAAACCTCTTTCTGTCTCAACTGCTCCTTAATGCTCCTTAAAAACAAGTGAGGAGAAGGACAGCTGTATTATGACTTTAGATAGATATTAAAACAATAAAGGTGGTAGAGACTTACCCTGACTTTTTACAGCAAGAGAGTAGTGACATTGTCCTTTTGTATATTTAGTCATTGGGGCTGAAGAAAAGTTCACGGGAGAGGATTCATGGAGTTGAGGTAGGAAGTGATCTAAAAGCCATGTTTTAAAAAGGGTTTTGGCAGGGTCAGTGAAAGGAAGCACTCCAGCTTTTCTGTCAACCTTTGTTTTCCAGGCTAAACATACTTCTTTTCTTGGTCAGGCTCAGTCTGACCTTCTCCTTGAAGATTAGCTTACCCCTTCACCTTTGTTCTCTCTGGGCACTTCTTTTACTTTCTTTATGAGAGATTCCTTGTCTTTATGCTTTTCTTTGGCAGCTTTTTCTTTGGTATGCTTTTATTTCATTAGACTGGTCACATTTTGTATGATGCACTCAGAGCTGCACCAGAGGCCTCCTTAAATTTTGTATGGAATTTCAAGGTGCTGCATGGAGGAAATGGAAGTATTCCTGACATTTAAGAACATGTTAGGTATTTTCTTATAAAACTGTTTTTTGAATGAAACCTGGTGTCTTTTTAGATATTCCTAGAAAGAGGCCTTGCTTAGTTTTCGATCTCTAGAAACTGTGCTCTGAGGAAATGAGAAAGTATTTCTGCAATGTTACATCAGCTCTCTCAAGGTGCTGAGATACAGGGGAAGGTGTTGGGGGATAGGGAATGCTATCACTTCACTTAGCAGCTGTCCTTTAGATAAGATTGCAGGGAATTGCATTGTTTTCCCAAACTGGTATTACTTGGACTTCCTTGACAGTAATGTGTTTCAAACACATTAGAGAGCAGCTGAGGAAAACCCAAAACTGCAGGTCTCTGTCCATGGTATGGAATGTGAACATAAATAATTAAAAGAAGTGAGGTTGGCTTCAGTGTGTTCCTTGTTCAGAAGAGGCACGCTCCTTTCTCTCATGTTGGTGGAATGTAAGCATTTTTTGGAGGTGATTCACTGGGAGCAGGGTGGAGGGGGTTACAGTGGGAGCATAGTTCAAATGCTAATGTTCTGCCTTAAAGGAATTATCTCTCCCCACTCTAACTAATAAATGCAAAAGTCCCTGTGAAGTCAGTGAGAGCTGTGTGCACTAAATGGCTGTATAGCCACTGTGGGGGTTGGCAGTCCATACCTGCTGCTTCTGAAAGAACAAGTGTTGGTTTTCTTTAAGAACTTTAGTGGATTTACAGTTAGAGGGAGTAAGGCCTGGCTGGTAGAAGCCATGAGTGTAAACTAAGTGCATATTCCAACACCCATGCCCACTTGTGCGTGAGCAGTCAGCCCTTGGAGAATATCAGCTGTGTGTTTGGAACTGGCGTTTGTTAGGTTGCTGTTATTTCCATTAATTCACACATAATCCAGAAAAAGATTTGTAAACTGTATGGGACTTGAAAAATATAATTTAAAAATAACAGCCACAGAAACCTTCAGTGATATTGTACCTTCCTGAATGTAATGGGTTTTGCAGGGGTGTGACATCATGAAAGTCTGGATAAGGCATTGTGGGCTCTAGTTCCCAGCCCCTGTGTGTAGCAATACTGTTGCATTTAATGCCCCTCTTCCTGAGGAATTCACACTGTGCCTGTTTGGTTTGGGCTGGCAAAGAAGAATCCTAAAATAAATAAGGAAAAACTTCGTTTTGCTTATTGAATTTTTTGAAAGAGCAGCCCAGTAAATAAAGTGTAAGGAAGCTTTCATAAGAAGAGGAAAAAGGCTTTATCTTGGGTTGCTCTCAGAATGAATAATGCAGGAATACTTCAGTGAAGAGCTTGAGAAGCTTACCCACACAGGATGATGACACTGCCACATTTTTGTCTTGTCTTTAAAGACTGCTGTTTTCTATAACAGTATTGCAGTCACTGAGGGCTCTTTGGCAGCTGTTTTGTTCCAATAATCAGATTTCGTTCCCGAGAAGGGTCTGCTTTGCTGCCATTGCATGGCATACTGCTGCCTTCATGAGCTGCAGTGTGCAGCAAGGACTTTGTAGGCTTTGAAAGTCGCCTGTGGACAGCAGAGGTGGCTCCTGATTCAGTTTCTTTCCTCCATGGCCCAGGGATTCCCCTTCTGACCAGGCAGATGCTGCCAGTGGAGCTGTGCATGCACAGTGCTGCTGCTGAGCTGGCCTCTCCAAGACTGCTTTCTGCAGGGCTTCTCAAGGCAAGGTGCCTACATTTTAGGGTCCTGCCTAGGCCAGGAACCCTCTTGGGTGGAAAGCATCTGCTGGGGAGAGCTTTAATTCCTGTTAAGAGCTAGATAGATTTAGTGGGACCTGTAGTCAACAAACTGACCCAAAAAATGAGGTCACTGAGTGTTAGTTCACTCAGGTTGCCCAAGGTGTCTCAAGACAGCTTATTTAATAGCTGTAATCTGAGTAACATGAAATATTAAATAACAATAAGGGCCTGCTTGTCTGTGGGTTTTTATCACACTGCTGAAAAACCCAGACATATTAAAAAAGGATGCTGCAATTCAAGTTGGTTGGGAACTTTCCAGTTAGCCATTCCTTGAATGGAAAATGCTAAATGAACAGGAACTGTTCACAGCTACTATCTGTCTTAATGCAACTATTCTTGGGGAAAGCTTCTGGAGGCTTGAGAAATGAAATTTCTGTTTAAAACTCAGAAAGGAGATGCGAATTTTTAGAACAGGTGGTGGTAAGGGCTTTTTGCCTGATGCAGACCAGGGGCTTGAACTCTGGTCTCCCACATCCCATCTGTCTCCTGTTGAATTTTTGAAAGTTTTGCTCTGCTTTGGAATAAAACCAAGTGTTGAAATCTCAAAAAAAAAAAAAAAAAAAAAGGAATTCTTGTTTTCCAGCCAGGCCCAGCTATAATCAAGAAATTTAGACTTTGTGGTATTTATTTTACAATAGATTCCAGAAATATTTAAACCAGTTGAATTTTAAAAAGGGTGCACATAAAAACACTCCTGAGTATGATAGTTGAGAGTTTTGTACGGGGATAGCATGCAGCTAGAGGAGTTTGGTAATGTGTGTGATGAGCAAAGCTGCATACAGCCTTCCCTACCCCACGGATACAGGGCAGGGAGTTGGAGTTGTGGAGTTTACTCTTACTTTACACGGACACTCATACTCTGTGGGAGTGTAAAATAATTACAGCTCACAGTACTTTGCCATTTCTGTGTTCCTGGGTGTGGACTGTAATGCAGCCTAAATTACAGTGAGACAGATTAGTTTGTGCTCTAGTTATTTTCAGAGGCTGTATTTCACAAGTTGACTCTTCACTGCTTCTTATTTTCTGTGTTAGTTCTTCAAGCTTTTATGGGAAAATTATTTGAAGATGTTTCTTTCCTTCTTTGTGTCTGAGGACCCCTACATGAGGTTACAAGGAAACCTGAAACTGCTGTCCAGTGCTGTCCAGTGCATGCACCAGGTCTGGGGACTAAATCAGAATACGGGGTCTTGGGTTTCTAAGCAAACAAAATACTGTTCTTTTTCCCCCTGTATTGTAAAGCATCTTAAGTATCCAAAACTATGAAGAAGAATCAGATCACTAAGTGTATGTGGTTTCCACTCTCTCATTTTTAATGCGCAAAAAGACCCTTGCAGACTTGGGGTATTTGGAGGAAAAAATATAAATCAGTGTTTTAATTTTACCTTATCTTAAACCCTATTTAATACATAATTCTGATCCTAAATCCTATTTAATACATCATTCTGGTGCAACGAATGAAGAGCTGACATACAAGGTAGCATAAGACAAGAAAATATGGGCAACAGCTTTCTCTGATTTAATTGCTGCACTGGGGAATGAGTTGTGTCCAGGTCTGATCATTTCTGCTGTTGAACTGATTTGCACGGATAAGTGCACAGTAATTACATTACACTGTAGCACTAGATAAGAAAACAGATTGCAGTTTGTAGCTGACGAAAAGCTGTTCTTACTGGGCTTTAGTGCATAAATCCACGGCCAGCGGTCTGGTTTGGATGTCAGCTCCGGATTGTTGGAGTGAACGCTCCGGTGTCTGCAGTGTTTCTCGTTTGTGGTCCCTCGTTAGCCAATGTCTGTGCGGTCCAGGAGGGCTCGCTGTGGCGGCGGGGAGAGCTGGGAGCCCTCCGTCCCCCTTCAGCCGCATGAACGTTTTAGGCAGGTGGAGCTGTGGGAAAATAATGGCACTCGATGTTTATACGGCGGCCAGGTGCCACCGCAGCCCGGTGCCAGTGGGTTTGTTCAGATGGGTGCTGGGGTGATGGAGACGGAGGAGTGTCTTTGGCCGGGCCCGCGGTGGGGGGGCAGGGGCCGGCGGGCGCTGGGCTCCTGGCCCCGGGCTGAGGCTCAGCAGTGGGCTGGGGCAGCGCCGCTCCCCTCGGCTTGGCAGAGCAGCTCAAGGCAGCGCTGTGCCTGCGGCCTGCCCCGGGCGAGCGGCGGTTTCCGCTCCTCGCACGACGATGCGGCCGCCGGTGCCCGGCGCCCTGCCGGTCGGGGCCGCGCCGGTCGGGGCCGTGCCCCGCTGTCCCGGTCGGGGCCGTGCCCCGCTGTCCCGGTCGGGCCGTGCCCCGCTGTCCCGGTCGGGGCCGTGCCCCGCTGTCCCGGTCGGGGCCGTGCCCCGCTGTCCCGGTCGGGGCCGTGCCCCGCTGTCCCGGTCGGCGCTGTCCCGGTCGGGGCCGTGCAGCCCGGCGCTGTGCGCACGCGTGCGGGTGCGCGGGGGCCGTGTCCTCGCCTGACCCCGTTCTCACTGCAGCCCTCGGCGAGCCCAGCGGCCCCGGCCGCGGTGCCCGGCGCGGGTGGCCCGCACCGGCCGGGCCGTGCCCGGGGCGCGGGGCGGCTCCGGCTCCGCGCCGGCTCTGGCGGGCGGCAGCCCCTTTGTTCGGGCGGGAGGCCGCGGGGGGGCGCTGCGGGGCACGGCGCGCTCCCGCGGGGCCGCACGCTGCGCGCGCCCGCGCGGCCGCCGCTGCGGCAGGAAGCAAAGATGGCGGGGCAGGGGCGCCGCCGCCGTGAGGGGCAGCGCGGGGCGGCCGCGATGTGAGCGGCCCGCGGGGGCGGCGGACGGGCCGCCGGGAGCCGCCGCCGGCCCGCGCCAGGGCCGCGTGTAAAGCACTCGGGGTATTGCACTAAGAGCGCTGTGCCATAATAAAAACCGGAGGGGTCTGCCTGCCTTTGTGACCACAACTTATATTCTGCCATTTGATGTTTTTTTAGGTTCTAACAGAAAACAAAAGGCCTCAGAGGAGGAAGCAAAGAGTTTTAAAGGTAACCGATGATTGCTTTTGATATCCCCCCCCCCCCCCCCCCCCCCCTCCCGTTTTGAGCAGCATTTCTTGTCATACAGCCCAGGAAGGCAGAGGGTTAAACGCTGGGTAGCAGATTAGCTAATTTTAAAAGCACGGAACGTGTCCTTTCTTTCCTCTTTTTCTCCAGCATGTCGTAGACTTATTTGAACCTCCCTGCACTAGTCTGCAGACCAAAAGTTTGCTTTCCCTTGCATTGAACGTTCCCTTTAATTTCTTCTGTTCCTAGTTTCATACTTCCAAAGGTAACAGCTAAATGTTTTTAGCGTACAGGTTTTATAGCACCTGAGGTTTCATGTGAGAAATCAATGTTAAACTGCAAGCCAAGTTAAGAAAAGTCGAATTTTTATACTTACTTTACTGAAGTTTTGATTTCCTCTCTTTCTTTAACCTTTAGAATACCTCAACTGAAACTGAAAATCCTGTAAACTTACAGCAACCTTCAGTTTCAGTGGTAACATGTTCCTCCCACACTTTTAAGATGGCTATCTTTCATGGTAACAAAAGATTGGTCTTTCAAATGCAAGTGTCTTAGTTTTTATACCAAAATACAGACTTGCTACACTCATGGCTAATATTTTGGGTTGGTTGTTTGGTTTGTTTAAGTAACAAGTAGTATATTGATATTGCTTCTCTCAGTTAATCTTTAGAATATTTTGAATAGAAATAAGTCATTAATTCTGTGGTTGCAAACTAGCATGTTGGAGGATGGATGGGGCAAGTAAGATGAAGCTAGTGAAAATTCAAACAAAAAGTATGTTGTTAAACTTACTTTGTTGAACTATTCTCTTATACCAGCTAAATGTAATAAGATAGTTTAGTATTGTTTCAGTACAGTAAAATTTCAGAACTTATTGGACATACCGGATTTGATAGATGCTGACTGGTCTGTAGTGTCATTTTACTTGAAAACATCCCAGTTTCTTAAGAGTTGTGTTGTCACTGTTACACATTACAGAAACTTTGGTAAGACAAACCAAAGTTAAGATTAAGTAAGGAGCAAATAACTTGTCCCTCCTCAGATGTGACTATCCTTTCATGTGGAGTAGTTGTGCAAATCACCTACCTGTGTGCCAACACTAATTGTGGTTGTGCAATGCTAGCAAATGGTGGTGGTCTTTTTTTGCACTAAAATATTAGTGTTTTTCTTGTTCTGGATATGATTTTAATTTCTCATTTTAATCCTGCTGCTCTTTGTAATATACTGCATGGGCGTAGTTAAAACTTGAGGTGTTTGCTCATTCTGTCTTCGGTGCTGTTGACAGTAGCATGCAAAATAAAGAGTGTTTGTAAAGGAGTCAGTTTAAAATGTGTAATTGGTGTGATGCCTGTTCTGGCAAAGTGTGGAAAATGTGTTTTTTTGGTCATGGACAGATACCTTGTGTTGGGTGTCTGTCTGCAGTCGTGGCTTATGGTTAGTCTTGACATTTTCCTCTTGGGTTCATTTTGCCACTGTTTGTGATTTGATGGCCCAGCAGGTTGCTATGTAATATGAGTCTGTCATTCCTCTCTTTTCCAAAAAGCCTTCTGAAGAGTGTTTTTCCACCCTTGGCTCTTGAATGGAAAGGCTTGTCTGGTTCTGTGTGTGTGCGTAGTATCCGTGTCAGTTGTTGGACCTGGGTTGATTTCTGGTTTGACTTTTCCTTAGCTGAACTGATTCTGTGTCATTTCCTCTTTGGTTTTGGGTATTGTTCTTTGTGTTTTCTAGTGTTTGTATTTGTTTTGTGGTGCTGAAGTGTATTTCCTAAGAGTTTGTCCAGTTGCATCCACCAAAGAAGGCGCAGTATTTCTGAAGGCATCTCATGGAATACTGGATGGGGGTTGGTGGGGTTGGCCTTTGGTTTTGGATGGGAGAAGGGAGGCTGGGCATCTTAAGTTTTACTGCAGCTCTGTCAGCTGCAGTAAACTTTTAAAAGGCTGCAAATTTGCAGACTTCTTTACTAGGGCATTTTTTAGAAATGCAACATTATGTTATATGACTCTAACCTGACCTGCTGCTGGAGGGACAGCCGTGTGAAGTGGTGTTGTCTTATCTGTCGAATTGTGACTTCAGTGTTTGATTTTATCCTTGGTAGTGGCTGAGGGCATCTCACCAGTGACATTTTCAAAATTTCAACAGGATATGTCCTTTTTTCTTTGTGTTTTCTTCAAATAGTATTCTTAAGTTTCTTAAAGGACGATTTGTAGTATTTTCTTCCAATAATACATGTAGTTTTGGTTTTTTTCATAACTCTCCTAAGTTTTGATAGATGCACATTTATTGCCTTAGAGGGCTTGTGTTCTAACTGTGCTGCTGAGGACCAAGCCTTCACAAATTCTGTTCAGGGGAAACTAAGCAGTGCTTTCCAGTTGCAAATGGGTTGCACAGATATAAAGGAGACCAAAAGTGATACACACTATTGTACTGTACCTTTTGTGTGCTATTTATAGTTTTCCATACTCACGTCTTAATGCTCCTCTCTGGTTATTTGGTGACTCATTTAGGAAATTCATCTATGCCATAAATACTGTATTAGGGTCTCCATGTTTATTTTGAAAGTACATCTGAAATATTCATCACTTCTAGCAAGCAAGTGCTCATTATAGAAAGAGTCGTTGTAAGCTCACAGTAATGGATACAAGGGAAGGAATATACTTAGTTTTCCTTAGGGTTTATATTGTGTTCGTTTCCCAGTTAAGCAGACACTTCTTTAATTTTATTCCTGGTAATGGAAAATTTATATAGAAGGGATTCATACTTAAAAATTCATTTGCCTGCATTTCAAAAGTCACATTATACACCCTGCTTCACTTAACATCATCCCTTTTGGCCACTTACTGATGTTGTGGCTCAGCTCGGGCAGGGTGCTGCAGTGCCCCTCTTCCTAAGGACAGGGAAATCCTTGCAATCACTTCCAGGTTGATTACCACAGAGCTTAGAAGAATGGGGCAGTTGCACACGGCCTCGTGTTGTCAGGGAAATAAATCTACACTTACCACGTGCAGTGGCACCGGGGAGGAGAGCTCCCTGCAGAGCAGGAACTGCTGCAGCACGGTCCCTGCTCTTTCCTGGGGGCTCTGGGGAGCCAGCGCTGCCTTTGGGGCGGCTGCGGGTATTCATTGCCCTGAGGGAGATTAAAGAAACCCCAAACAACTACAAAACAGAAGGAAGAAGAATAAAAAGGAGGGGAAGCATAGGGAAGAGAGTGTGGGAGAAATCCAGAGTGAGACATGCAGCGCTAAGTGAGCTTTGTGGCTGCCTGTACAGTCTGTGTTCTTAGTTGTGTTTGTGCATAAACACTGCAGCAGTGCCTGCTCACCCTGGAAAATCCCCTCAGCTGAAGGCAAGCCAAAAGCCAGAGATGACTCAGGATCTAGGACTTTGGGCTTGTTTATAAACATCATATTAGGAACATGAAAGGCTCGTTTCCATCAAGGCTGCAAAGAGCTGGTTGAGCAGCCTCTTAATTTTTCTTCTCCACATATACAAAGCATAGTCTTGTGAAAAAAAGGGCTTTAAAACAAAGTCGGTTTGGCAGACCTGCTGTTGCCCTTTTTATGATGCAGTTTTAGTTTTGCAGCTCAAAGAAACTAAAAATACACTTTTTTGATCGAGATCATATGTGTGTTAACATGGTTTAGGAAAGCAAGTGCTAAATTCATGATAATGCTTGGAGTGAGCAAGGATTGAACTGATTTGGAGCATTTATTCTAAATTAATGGTGTATATTTTTAGTGCAGAATATCTGCCAAAATATTTAGCTGGATGAAATTAAATTTTATTACTATTTTCCTCTTAAAACTGAGATATGAGCAAGTTAACGGATGGAATTGCACTGCTGTGGAATTTTATGGGGAAAGAAGGAAGAATGGTACAATACTTGGAAATACAAACTTGGAAAGGATGTTGCCCAGAAACAACTTATCATATTTGTTGTGGTTTTTTTTTTAAATAGGCATTATCACCTTTGAGCATATTCCTTCAGTAAATACCAATTAAAATTGCTTTTGAGTACTGGTTGGAAGTTTCTACTTGTTTTTTACTCCGTTTTTTTGCTCCCTTTTCTTGATAGGTAAACCTTACTTTTGATATCAGAGCGTCCTCCTACACGAACCAGTTAACTTGTGTTTTTAAAAGTAAGGTCATTAACTTAGCTGTTACCTGGATTTTTTTCAACATTTTTTGAAAGAAATTTTCACCTTTTTCAAGCTGAATGTGCATCTGTCTAAACGGGATGAAATCTTTACATTTTTCTGCTTTTGGTAGACTCATGCAACCACTTGGTGTGAGCAGGCACGATTCTGGTTGTGATTTAGCACAGGGCATTTGCCCGTGCAGCTTTCCCAGCACTTGCACGTGAATGCACTCACGAACATATGAAGCAGAAGCACTTGCATGTTGTTTGTACAGTTCTGCCAGGACTACTCATGTATGTAGATGGTGTTGAATAGAGCTCTAACAAAGAAAGCCTTTGTAAACGATCTGTAAATGATTAATCTTACTCTAGTCATTTTCTAGTCTGGAATTTTTCCAGTTTCTGGTGGAGTTGCAGCCAGTCCCTTGTGGACTCTTTCCCGGGGTGTGCAGAGATGCTGTGCTGCCCTTGCCCCTGTTCCTGGAGGGCTCCCTTATTCTGTGCTGCTCCCTCTCCCATCCCTCCTCCTGTGTCCCTGGGCTTCTTTTTGCCCCACAACTCCCCAGACTGTTGAGGGAAGAAAGGCAAGGCACGATATCCTGGAGAGGAGACAGGGAGGAGCAGGGTTTGCTGTTTTAACTCCTTTGTTGCCGTAGCAGAGCAGTTATGAGGATAGTGCCACTCCTCAGGGATTGGTGAGGGCAGAGGCACATGGAAGCTGGGAAGTGTTGAGAAAGGCCAGGCTGAGCCTCATGATCACAGTGGTTTTGAAGAGGATTGCATGTTTTGAATCACTGTTTGTAGACTTGACTCTCATGGTATGTTTTAGTGTAGGGCCTTCCACTTTATTGTATTTAGAAGTGGAGCTTTGAAAAAGCTAGAAAATGTGTTTGTGGTCAAAAATGTCATAAAATACCCAGGAAAAGCAGCATAGCTTGTGGAAAGGGAGGAGAATGTTCATGTGGAGATGGTCAGTTGTGTAGGTATATTGATTGATATGTCGTTTAGATGTTCTTAATGAAGCGTTACAAAGTAAACACAGGGTTTCTCTTCCAGGTATGTTTCTTTGTTGGTGCTATTTGCATTCACTACTGCATTATGAGCTTTATTCAATACTTGGACTTGCTGTATGTAATGCAGGCATTAAAATAGCTGAGCTGGCTCTGCCAGTTCCAGTAATCTGTTTCCAGTGTGCTGCTGGCCATACATTTATTGACAGTAACGTCTAAACAGTGCTTTGAAAATGGGTGCTACCTGTTTAGGATCTGATACTGCATTGCTAACCAAGTTTGTTTATTGCTTTTTAGCAATTGATGTGGGAGAAAACCATTGAGAAGCCCTAAACTTACCTGAGTGGCAGCAAATTTTTCACATTTGTGATTTTTTTTTTCTGCCATGTTATACCAAGATTTTTGTTTAGTGTTACTGGTTATGGGAAAGTTATTCAGCTGATACTGTGACAGCAAACTTCCCCATTGACATTAGTAGGAGCCTTGCTTTGGTAGAGACCAAGAGATCTGATTTATTATTTGATACTAAAATAAATTCCTAATTACAGGATTTCACTGGGGAGGTAAGAAGAATTCATGTTTTCTTTTCTAATGTTAAATGTATGAGACTTAATTGATGTAAAGCAAAAGGAAAACAACATTTATATATAAGCAACTAACAATAATTCCTATTCATTTATTTATGTGAAATTAATATGTAGACTATATACAACAAGGCTGTCCTTGTTGCCCTAACAACTTTAATATTAAGCCTTCTAGAATATTAGGGGTTTTTGAAGCTGACTTACAATTGAGTGGTTTGTGTCTTGACTGAATTCCTTTCTCAGTGTTTCATTGGTGCTGTCTTGTGTTGCATTCTAGTTTAATCAGTGCCCTATAGTAAAATGGGGCTCTACATTTCATTTCCCTAAAATAAGGGGTTTGCTGGACTCATGAAAAGAGAAAAAACTGCTCTGTTTGTATAAATGCAAAGCATTCACTTTTGTGACAGATGCTCACTGTCTGAATTCTGCAGTGCAAACGCCACTGTGACAGTGCTGCTCCATGACAGCATTGCTGTTATTCCAGAATGGGAGTGAAAGCTGCTACTCCTGTAAAGAGCAAAAGGAAGTTACAGTGCAAACTCTGCCTTGAGCTTTACTTAACCCAGAGGTGTGCAAGCTCTCTGACAGAAGAGGAAACATGGGGCAATTTTTTAGGCGTTTTTTTTTTTTTTTTTTTGTGAGAGTAAGCAAAACATAGATGAAGAATCCTGAATAGTGCTGCCTTTTGTAACCTGGTGCCTTAGGAGATCATCATGACTGTTTCTTTTTTTCTCTTTTTAATCTGAATTAGGTACTCCTCTGATGCATCTGTCACTAAGTTTTCTATTTCTAAAGAGTATTAGTTTCTCCCTTTTGTCTTGTGGCCCTCATCATTTTTAAAACCAGGTTAAAATGGTGTTGTGTGTCCTTAGCAGTTCTGGTTTGAGAGCTGCTACCAACATATAGTAACCTGTAAATAATTTAGTTGGTTGTTCAACAGGTGGTGGGGTACAGAACCATGTCCTAAATTAAGGAGCTGAATATCTTTCTGGTTATATTACAGGAACTGTCGAAAGTTATGTTGTTAGCTTAGCAGTTTGGATCTTTACTGCACTGAACCCTGAAGAGAAATTAACTTGTCTCAGTTTGGTTCACTTGTGGTAAACCCAGGAAAGATCATTATGAACACTTGTTCTTGTGCTGGGAGGTTGTTCGACTGTATCCTTTTCTTTGGCTTAAGCATATTTTTAAAAAATAAAATAGCTGAAAGAACTTGAATTTGAAGATTCCCATGGATGAAGAGTTCATCCAAACACCTAACAAGATGCTTAAAAAAAATTCTTTGCTCTCTCTCTGTCTTGCTGCAAAATGTGCACCATAGTTCAAGGCCAGACTTCTCCAGCCTCAACTTAAAGTCATTGAGTCTTATTATACTTTTGTCTACTAGAACAAGGAGCCCTCTGTTATCAGCATTCTTTTCCACACAGACTGAGCAGGAGTTTGTGGCTTTTCAATTTTCTTTCTCTTTGGTAAATTGGAGAGAGTGAGTAGAGAGTGAACTTGAGGCTTTCACTTCAAGATGTTTAAATGCTTTGTCGTTCTTGTGGTCCTCGGAGCCCTCTGCAGCATATCAATGTCTCTCTTCAATTGGGGATGCCAGAGCAGGATGCTTTATTTTGCTAGCAGGTGCAAAAGTGCCAAGTGCAGGACTGAAAGTAACCAGTCTTTTCCTAATTACATTGTTATTTATGCATCCAAGACTCTATCTAACCCTTTCAGCCGTGAAGTTGTAGCAGGAGTTTCTATAGTTACTGTGCAGTTGATAATTGACCGCGTTCCTGTCCTGCTGGAAGGCACTGCTTTCCAAGGTAGAAACCTGCCTTTTGTAAGTACGGTCCCATGCCTCTTGCTAAATACAGAATCTCTCTTTAGCTGTAATGAAATGGCTGGCTTGCTGGCTTAATTTAGGAGGCATCATGTCTGGTCTTTGAATTATTTGCTATTTTTTTAAGTATTAATTTGCTGCTGTTTCAGGTCGTCGCTCAGAAGGTTACACGTGGCTGTGATCTGCTCCCTGAAGCCCCTGTTAGGAACACTGTGCTGATTCTCCATTTGCAGGGCAGGGCCAGGCAGCACTTCCTTAGCACTGTGCTGATGGTTTCATAAACAAGTAGACCACAAGGGACATTAGCTAGGGTGGGGAAATTCAGAGACTGCATTTCTTTCATCTCTGCTTTTGAGCTAACGCACATTAGGGGAAGTTCTGTTAGGGAATACATATTGCTGCTGATTGTATCATTTTTCTTTTCTGGCTTAATTGAGTGCTATATTTTCCAGAGCTGCCAGGGTCTCTTTGAGTGCTTGGTTTCAATGTTGAAGACAAATGATTGAGTAATTCAAAACACCAGTAAAAAACAAACCAAACCAAACCCTAGGAAAACAAAAATGACCAGGCAAGATGCTTGTTTATATTTGCTTCTGTGGCAGAAAAAGTACTGTAATGTTTGGGGTTTTTTTCTTTCTTAACAAATCCACTTCTTGATGCCTGTATAGGGAGAAAGGGGTTTCCTTCATCCTCTGTTTTCTTCTTGCTCCTGTTTGTAGCTTTTACAAGATATAGATAGGAGTCAGTGGAAACAATAATTTGAATTTGTGGCTGAGAGAGCCTATTTCCAAGTATTAATTCAACAAATACGTTAGTGTGTGAGTCACTATTTGAAACCTTTGCTGTCAGAATTAGTTGCGTGTAGTTTTTAATTTTGTTAGTAAGTGTATCTTTTCGGGTCTGATACTGTAGATCTTTGTAAGTGGCCTCAGCCACTGTTGCACAAGGTCTCTGTTCTAACCAGTGCATGGTTTCCTACAGAGCACTCAAGTATAAGCAACTGTTTCTCCACTCTTGTGCTCTGGCTCCCTGTTGCCCATCCTATCCATGTCTCTGCTCCTTGTCCCTGTACGTTGGTCCTGTCCAGTGCAAGTCCTCGATTCTGCTGAATTTCCGCATGTCCTAGGGAGCAGGCAGGAGGAGCAGGCATAATGATGGAAGACTCACTTGCTGCTGCTTTCTTGCTCTTGGTGAGGTGGTGATACCTGACAGTTGGACCACGAACCAAATACCTTCGTTTGAATGTTAGATGTGAGGTCTTTCCCCAACAGTTTTTCTGAAACAACACTTGCATTGTGGGTTTGGATCTCTAAGGAGCTGCCAGCTCTGTCCCAGCTTGGAGGGACATATGGGGCTGCTGTGTGGCTGCAGACACTGCAGCAGGCTCCAGGCTCACCCGTGGCACTGCAGCTTGCAGGTGCTTCTCACCCACTCCTCCTTCTGTGCTGATGCATGCTGTGACCCTGGAAGAGCTGCGTTTTCGGTCATCCAGTTTGGCACAAGCAGGGCATGCAAATACTGTTTGTTCTGTTGGGCACTGTATTCGTATGGGACCTGGGCAGAATCTTACAGGGAGGACTTGACATTAGTTGTTGTGTTACTCCTCAAGACTTGCTTGTAGAGCCATTTTATCTGTAGCTGGACAGGGCATCATCTGGTGTTTCTTGTTCATGAGAGTAATTGATGCTGGTGGTGTCCTTTAGTACAGTCTGTGTCGTTACCACCTGTGGAGGTTTGAAATGAGGGACACGAATCGATGGCCTGCTCGCTGCTCACATGTGGAAATATCTCTGGGCTAGCTGAAGCTTTACATTTTGATTGGGAGTTGGTGAATTCTGCATTACCTCAGGGGCATCATGTGGTAAAGAAGTTAATAGTAGGTCTGACTCTTCAGAATGTCAAATGATTTGTTGTAACTGGCTGTTTGTGTGTGTTGGAAGCGCCTCACAGAGTGAATTCTTGTGTGTGTATATATTGTGAGATAGTATTCGGTTGATGTTTAAGTAATCCAGCAATGGCCACAGCAGGCTCAGTGGTTCCTGTCCTAATAGCACAAACTACTGCAGAGCCTAAGCTTGAGCAGGACTTGTTGGTGGCTCGTGTCTCCTGGCAGAGTAGAGCTCTCCTTAATGAGAGAGAGAGGAAATTACCGGTATTGATCTGCTTTCTTCTACAGCTTTTCATTGCAGTTGTGCAAAAGCCTGGGAAATTGATCAGCTCAGACTTACCTGCCTAACTCCCATGAATGTTAACACTGCTGCTTGGGGTTGTGAGATCCTTGTCTGTAGCTCCCTCTGGGTTTTTTACATGCAGGTTCAGGACTTGAAGATAGATTGTTCCTAGGTTGAAGGGAAGAATCAAATTAGCTCTGTCCCTGGTAGTGTGTCTGCATTTCTCTTTGTGGTGGGAAATATTAACTTCACATGCCAACAGGCTATGCAGTGGCCTTTTCTCTTTAGGAGGGAAAAGAAAAGGTCTTTTAGGATCCACTGCAGTCCAGTAATAGGAGATAAAGCAACACAGTGCTTGAAAGGCTGAGTTTGATTAAAACAATAACATCTTGCATGTGGGCAGCTTCTAGTAATGTTAGTGGAAGATAGGGACTATGAAGAATATTTTTTTTTTTTTTTAAGTAATTCCACCTTTGCTGCTGGGATTGCTAGAGTTGCATGGGGACACAGCACTGTACCTGTGCAGTACTAGCAGATTAGGGAATATCCCAAGTATTTTTGAGCAGACCAGTGCTTTTTGATCAGATAAAGTATTTTATTGAGGAACAGTCTAGTTGGCAGGACTGTTCTGACACTTTTGTACTGAGTGGATTCTGTGGAAGATCTTTTCATCTCTGCCAGTTGTGGATGAGGCCTCTCTTCCTTCCCTGTGCCTCTTACTGCTCCCAAATTACCAGACTGAAGTTATTAAGTTTTTTAATGTAGTGAGCAATCCCTGTGACAATGAATGGAATACAGAATGTGGTGTTGTGTTGAAAATGTGCAATTGATGGGAATTAGTTTTCATCTATTTGATTTTATATCCTCAACCTCCTAGTTGTCTGATTAAATAATTTTTAACAAGAATTTTACATGGTTGGTAATCTTTTGAATTGGTAGAGATATTAGATGTACTTTTGCCTAAGAAAGAACAAAAATTCTACTTCTTTCTGAAGGTAAGGTCATTGAAATTCAGGTTTTGTGCAGGTATAGAATTGTGGGGTTTTACTCTTTTATGGTGGACCCTTAAAATATTTTCTGGTACAGTTACAGAGACCTGTGTGCTGCATTTACCCCTGCTACCAATAGAATGGTGGAACCTGTTCAGCTTTTGTGAATTCCTTAAAAGTGCTCAGTGACCCTCTGGCTCTGGGAATCATTGACTGAAAATCACCAGGATCCAGAGGAGCTCCAGCTCACTGACCATTAGTCAGGGTCTGTGTGTAGTGAAAAGACTTTGAATAAGGAATCTTTTTGTATATGATATCTGTAGGCTTGACGTGGGTGCACTGGTGCTAGACATGTTTTTACATCATATTTCTGTGAGAAGTTCTGATGCCTCTCAGGACATCTAGGCTGTGCTGTGGATTCCTGGGGTTGTTTATCAGTTGTAAGGTGACCACTGAGCTCCAGGTGGAGCTGCCTTGTTTGGCCTGGGGGTTTGTGGCAATTCCATCTCCATGGTTATAATTAATCATTAATCTATTTTACATTTATTTTCCTGAGTTTTTTCAGAAGTGCATGCCCTTTGTTGGTGTGAGCACAGAACCATCTCTGAGTTAACTGAATGGTTCTTAGTGGATTCTTTTCTGGGCACTGCTGTGATGTACTGTGCCTACATAGGGTTCATTCCCCCCTTTGATTTGAAAAGCAGGCTTAGTTTTCTTTTAAGTATGGCTTAAGGTTACAGGGGATTGAAGAACTCTTAAATGTTGCAATCAAATAAAGCAGCAGCTCTATCTACTGTTATTTTAAATTATTTTTTAAAACTAATTTTAAATAAAATTGGAATAGTGTAAGAAAAATTGGATTCCTGCCTTAATTACTGTGTCTGCATAAGTTTCTACCTTAATTTGTTTTATTTTTGCTTTGCATAACTCTACTTCATAATACTGTCTTAAGGCAGTATTGTAGTCTGGACACAATATTCTGACACTGTCTAGCTTTTGACATTGCTTCAACCACATGAACTGTATAATATCAGTGAAGATGAAGAACATATTTAACAAAATACTAAAATGTAGCTTTTACTAAAATACATTTTTCAATAGCTTACATGAGAGACTGTTGAGAAACCTGGAAATTTCCATCTTAATACAGAAGCTAAACAACAGTTTAAAGAGTAACTTCCAAGTGAGCAGATGTAAATTTGCTTTCTATTTGTTTCTGCTTAGGATTTATAATTATTTAAGGGCTCGAATAAGAATGGCTGGGTTTCAGGATTAGCTAGAGTGTCCAACCAAGTGGTGCATTGGTTAAGCCAGTTTATTGGTCTAGCCAGATGAATGTAATTATGCCAAATTACTGCTGAACTTTGTGGTATAATCCTTTGGGTTTCAGTCTTGCTTTTAACATTAGTTTTTTACCTTTTTTTTTTTAATTTCTTCATGCAAATTAATTCAAAATTGTATCCTTTCATCTAATCCTTTATCTGACTACTCATTTCATTCGTCTCCCACCACCACATTTACCCAATTTCTTCCTCTGTCCCTTAACAGTGGGGAAAAATAGCTATAAATACAGATAGTCTTTAGCCTTCAGGTTATTTTATAACTTCCTGTTTTGTTTATTTTCCTATGTCTGTGCCTAATTAGGATATTCCTCGTATCTGTCAAAGTAGGGTTTAATTGCTGTAAACACGAAGCTTCTTCATTTTCATGTGCTTTGAACAGCTGTTACAACAAGAGTTTTTTATGATTGTTTTATAGGCAAATTTAGAAAACAAAGCAGTAAATGGCCGCAGACCAGAACTCATGGAATGCAGCATATGTGGTCATGGTGAAAAATACAGGGTGAAGACAAACCAAGCAGTGCCCATTGAAAATGTGCAGTGTAAGGAGAAAGAGAGAATGACTGGCTTAGAAGCAGAGAAGTGGGCACATAAGGAGAAGCCATCCTTTGGTGTCCATGTCAACGGCGACCTCCACGGAGCTGTGACGGGCACCGAACACTTGAAACACACGGACCACAGGGAAAGAGCAGCCTCTCCCAGTCACTTCACTGAGCCAAAAAAGTCCTTGGTGCACACCATCAAAAATGGCATAAAACCCCTGCATTATTCACCACCAGAAGCAGTTGCTTCACTGAAAAATGTATCTGCAGAGGAAAGGACAGATTTGACAAGTAACTCCCACGTGCAATGGCCGAAGGGTAGCGATCCGAATAACGTAGTGAGCACTCTGCCGAGTGGCACTGGCTGTGTTCACCCAGAAAACCAAGGGAATGTTTTAATGAAAGAGGAAAACTGCACCTGCAGCATCTCTGAGTATTCTGATGAGTCATTTTTACAGACAGGTTCCAGCTTGGATGTGCAGGAAAGCTTGTGCTATCCTCCGCTGCCTGAAGAGGAGCTGCAGGCTGGGAAGGATGGCTTTAAAGTACCGAATGTGGAGACACAGCCTGAGAATTCTGCACTCCAGCCCACTTTCTTATCCCTGATTAAAACCAGAAATTTAACTCTGGAGCAGGTTGTAGCTATTGAAGCTTTAACACAGTTGTCTGAAGCTCCTTTAGAAACAACTTCACCAGCTAAAACTGAAAGTACAGAACGTGCAGGAGAAACAACTTCCAATTTGCTCCACAGTACGAAAAGGGATCTCTCATCCTCCTTTGCATCCTCTGCATTACAAGAAATCCCAGACACTTACTTACAGAACGAGCAGCAGCTGTTGGCTGACTGCGCTCACTCGCAGAAGCAGCTCCCTAATAAGGCAGTGTTATACAATGGCCAAAGTTCAGTGTCTGAATTGTGTGATAAACCAGCCAATCCAGCTGGTGAGATGTATACATTACAGTTACCATCAAGAGATACCAAACCTTTGTCTGACTTACCATCTAATGCAGCATCATTTTCAGGATATGATTCCAGCAGAAGTTGTGCTCATGAGCCAGTCACCCTCGCAGGGTATTGCAGTGCTTCGTGTGATGTCCAGCAAATAAGGAACAACCTGGAAGCTCCTGGCCAGTTAGAGCAAAAGCCAACGTGTAATGATTTGAAATTGGAAGGTAGATCTTTGATTAAAGAAGGAGGAATTCACAGCCAGGATGAAGAGGATGTAGCTGCCCAGCTAACTCAACTGGCAGCACTGATTGAATCAAACCAGACGAATCCACAGCAGAAGAATGATATAAAGGCATCACTGCTTAATCTAATATCACATGAGAGGCAGCCAAAATATAACCAAGATGTGTTGCAGAAAAAAGAATCTGTAATTTTTAAGCATAGTTATGGTTCCTTACTGTTAAAGCAAAAGCAAGCAACAAACAAGAAAGGAAATGCTGTGCCATGGAAACCAAGACACAAAAAGAAGCCTCAAGAAGCACGCTATCAACAAAATAATCAAAACCAGCTAGAGCTGTTGTCATGCCAGCATAGTGAATTGCAGGGCATTTGGATGTCATCAAAACTGCACAAGCTTGGTCAAACCATGCCACAGGACTCCAGGGTAGCTCCCTCTGAAAAGAAATCTCCAAGAACTAAAGTACAGAGAGTGCTCAGTCAAAATACTATAGCATCGCAAGAAAAAACGAGATTATTTCTCCCCCAAGCACAGATAAAATTCCACAGGTGTTTACCTGAGGCACCACAAGAGAAAAAAAAAGACAGGTTGTTTGGCTGTGAAGTGGTGAATGAGCAAATGAAAACTGCGGGCTCCAGTGACCCATTAGGCACTGATCCACTGAAAAACGAAGTTGTTGCACGTAGCCAACACAACGACCTGTCCTCCCGTAATCCTCTGGCTGGTTCACAGCTGAAAACAGCATCCTTGTTGAAAAGACCAACTGAAAACCTACAGATGTTTACAGAAAAATGTAATTCTCAGGTACAGCAAACAGCAAATGTCAGTCAGGCACATCCTTTGCCACCAACTTTTAACCAGTCTAACCTGAGAGCTAATGAAATGTGTAGTGAAAACAAAGCCTATGTTCAGCAGGTCAAACAGCAGGTAGATCCGAAGTCCCAGGTGCTGCCTGTTTCCTGTGGTGGGGCCCAGGTGCCAGCTTCTGCTGAAGCTCTCAGGAATATGGAGTGTGTGGGTGAGGTGACCGTTCTGACATCAACCACTTTGGGTACTGACCACACCCAGAGCACAGGCGACTCAGGGTGTTCCCCAGCAAAAAACACGCTCAGCAGTTTCCTTGAATCACCCATGAAGTTTCTTGATACCCCTACAAAAAATTTAATAGACACACCTACCAAAAAAGGACAATCTGAATTGCCAACTTGTGACTGTGTTGGTAAGTGTTTTTGCTAACTTTTGCCTGTACGTTTCAAATGGAGGTGTGCTCATGTTGCTTCCTTTAATGTGAGGAAGTGTATGTGGCAGCTGTTGCACAAGAATCAGTGTTTCACCATTAGAAGACAGGAGGAAATTATCTTTCCCCTCTTGGTACCTTTTGCTTGGTGTTCTTTGGGCCTGCAGAGCAGAATTGAGTATTTTTTGTACTGCAGCTGGTGGGTTTAAATCCTCCACTTAAATTTAAACCTGGAGAAAAGGGAGTTTTTCTCTTTGTTGTTCTGCCACTGCAGGCTTGTGCTTTATGTGCACTTCCCTGCATTGTATCAGGTCATCATTACAATGGTCTAGAAGTGGTTTGTGCCCGAGTGGGCTGGGCAGCAGCATCCCAGTGTCTTGTCCTTGTCACTTCAGTCTGTTAGCCAAGCAGGAGAGCAGAGCTGGGGTGGCCTTGCTCCTGTCCCTGTTAGTCCCCGTGGCTGCTGTGGATGGCCTGGAAGAGTCCATGCCCAAGGCTCCTGACACCTCTGGCCACGTGAGGAGGGTGCAGGGGGAGTTGAGGTGGGGGCACTTGCAGAGCAGCTCTGTTGCAGCAGGAGGTGTCAGAGCAAGCTCAGCATGGAGGGTTGTGCACACCCAGCTGGGCTGAAGGGGTGAGCTGTGCTGTGTTGTCACTGTGAGGGCACCCGGATGGAGAGGTCAGAGCCTCTCAACAAATTGTCTGCAGGCAGATTGTTTCACCTTGGCTTTTGTGGTCTGGATCAACTGAGTGCTTGTTAAGAGGCCTGGGTTATGTTTGCTGTTCTGTAGGATCTGACTATCAGTTAATTTATTTTATTGCCCTCAATTCCCCTTTGTCTAAAATTAATTAATAATGTTCCTACCAACAAGGATATTGGGAATTTTACTTAGTCAATACGTGCCATGAAAGTTTTAAAGGATGCAACATATTTCTATAATTAAGGTTTTACTTTATAACATTAAAAAATGCTAGCAGAATCATTGGAGGACATAAGCATAAAATAATTTCAAAGTGTGTGAAGAAAAAAGCCTGTCCTGCTCTTTATTCATGATATTTCAGGGTCAAACTTTGTGTTCTAATTTAATTTGGAAGGCATTTCTGTAAACTATTTCTAAGTTTACTTTTAATGGGAAAAATAAATTCTGGATGTGCCAACACAGTTTTCTTTACCTGCTTACAGAGCAAATTATAGAAAAAGATGAAGGCCCCTATTACACACACCTCGGGACAGGACCAAGTGTTGCTGCTGTGAGAGAAATTATGGAGAACAGGTGAGGAAAATTCAGCTTTTAATGCTCATTGTATTTTAGACCGTCTAAAAAAGGACGAAATTGAGCTCTGAGAAATGAAGTGCCATGTTTAGCTTTGTTTTGCTGAACTTTGGTCAGTATTCATTTGTAAAGTGGTTTCTTGTTGAGACGTGCATGAGGTGAGTGTGAGCACTTGGGGTCCAAACTCGTGTGTCTGTCCTGAGCCCTTACAGCCTCGGGGCAGGAGTGCAAGGGCAGTGTCTTCTGAGGCACCCTTGAAGGGAATAGGAAGAACAGAGATCAGCAGCTGGCAGAATAAGGTTCTTTCGTGTCCTACCTGTGAAGAAGCTGTGGCAAACTGAACAGAAAAAGGTCATATTAGTGACTGGTGGCACTAGAATTTGTATGCAGATATACCATTCCCTTACCCAGGTAACCTTTAATTAGCGACAGAAGTTTATCAGAAGAGAGATGTCAAAAACAACTGTTGCAAGTAGGGTTTTAAAGTAAAAGGATTTTTTTTGGGGGGGTTTAAATACTTTATTTTTCTTCTGTTCTCAGTAAAAATAAATTCATTAATCTTTTATTGAAAATGTTTCCACTTTTCAAATGGTGTACAGTAGTTTGTTTTACTCATGAACTTCTTTTAATGCAGGTATGGAGCAAAAGGAAGTGCTGTAAGAATAGAGGTAGTGGTTTATACAGGAAAGGAAGGAAAAAGCTCTCAGGGGTGTCCAATTGCCAAGTGGGTAAGTTTTTATATTAAATCAATAAAGTTGCTTTGTGTGGCTTCAAATGATGCGCAGTCCTTGATCTCAAATCAAATCTGATCTCTAATGAAGATCTGATTTTTGATTGAAAAGTCTGCCTGAATGATGAGCTAAGGAAGACAAATTTTGGTTGTTTTTTTTTTTTGTTTTTTTTGTTTAAATTTAAGGTGTGATGCTGCATCTTAGGTAGTATGATTTGAATGAGTGTGAAAGGGAGAGGCTTAAGAGAGCTAGCAGAGATGAACAAAGGTAGAAATACCCTGAGAGTGTCTGAAAGTTGGAGTGTTTTGTGAAATATGTCATTGGGAATTGTGAAAGAGAGAAGAGAAGAGATGGTTGCTTTTGGGGGAGTTGGAAAACTATCCAGGAACATTTTTAAAAACCCTTCTGAGTTGCATGACCACTTGAAGAAAAGAGTGATGGAAGAATTTCAGTCTCATATGCCAAGGGGTTCATTACTATTTTTGAGGAACTGAACTCAGTACTTGAAAATGTAAATGTTATGATGATAGTTTTCACCAAAGTCTTGTCTCGCTTCATAGGAGCCAGGAAATGAGGTAACAGACACAAGTTCCAGGAGAGAGCTTGGAAAGAATTGATTATCCTTAATCTTTGCTGAAACCACTGAGGGAGGTAAAAAGTAGACTGGAAATCTTGTAAACTGAGTTTTGGAAAATAATAAAAGAACTTGGTTGTTAAAAGGAAAAAAAAATGTATTGCTGTATTTAGGAATTTCAGACTTGATTGAAAAAACTGTGAAGGTAACTGTACAGTTGGTAGGGTAGTGTTTGTAACTACATGCCAAAAATAAGGTTATTGCATATTGTATGTGAGGGAATTTGCATGTTAAACATTTACTGCTTGTGCTTGGAACAGTCAAAATGTGTTTTTTATACTCAATACATAAACTGTTTTTTCTGAAAGGAATCACATATGTGCTTGTGCTTCAGATAACATTTAATAACAAATCCAGTATCCAAGAAAAAAAATACTTAAAACTAATTTCTTAAACAACTGACCCCAAAAGAATGGAAAGATTTTTCTCAGTGTTACAGCTAAGTAAAACACTTTGTTTTAACAGAGGACAGGAGCTAAAAGTTTTACCATAGGAACATCTGTGAAGGAGCAGCTAAAAGGAAGAAGGTGTTTTATAACTAACTCTTAACCTTGCTTTTTCTGTTGCCAGTATCAGCATACTGTGTTCTGTGTCAGGCAGAAATGGCAGCAGTTGTGGTCTCTGAGCGTGGCTGGAGGTGTCCCCAGGAGTGTGCAGTCAGAAAGCCCTGGGGTGCCTGTGGACAGGGCTGGGTTGAGGTATGGGGACCTGCTCTCCAGTTGATTTTCACCTTTCTCTATGTGAAATGCTTGTGAGATGCAGCTTGAATGTTCATTTAACTGAAGTTGTAGGGAGCAGTGACTTTCTTTTGTGTGAGTTCACACCTAAAGAGGGAGAATGTTTTTCCAAGTCTGCTATTGCTGTGGGGCTGTTCAGTGCAAGACAGGGAAGGGAATCCCTGACATCTCCTGTAGAACTGTGTCATCCTCTAGAAGATCCACGTTTTGGGTTGATGTTCTTAATGTGTTGCATTATTTTTTCATGGGCAGTGCTACTTTTAATCCTTTTATGGAGCATATTTGGGTTCTGGTGCTAACCAAACTGGTTGGTGAGATTTGTTTGCAAGCGTCTGGAAAAAGTTTGCTGTCCTCATTGATACTTGCAGCCCTGAGCTCTGTAGCTGCACAGGGACTTTCACTTACTCATTTCCAGTGTCCTTTGGAAGAGACTCATTTCTGCTTTGCAGATGGACATGCTCTTGCCCTTAGGGCTCCCCAGGGCACTGGGATAGAGCTGTGCTTCAGCAAACAGGATAGAAGAATGGAATTTAGCTGTTGATCACATTGAACTATTTGTTCCCAATTAATTTTCCCTATTTCCACTAGGTTATTGTATCTTTTTGGTTTGTTAGAAACGTTTTAAAATTAAAGGAAGCTTTCTGAAATACCTGTGTTCGTACATTCTTCTGTTAGCAACTGCATTCCATAATACTGATTGTCTCCTCAGCTATTTTCTCTTAAGTGACTCCCAAGATGCACCTGGTGTGTTAAGCATCTGGGACAGGCTCCTTTCTTAGATTTCAGGTTGCCATACACTTTCAGAATTATTTCTCTTTCACTCTTTTAATACTAAACATCTCTTCTGTAATTTTTTAATGTATTATATTTTAGGGTGATACTTTTCCCCTCTGGATATGAACAAGAATGCTCCTACTAGTTAAACATTTTCAGTAAATACTGCCCAGGGTTGGAGACCTTGTGCCTATTCTGTGTGTAGCTATCAGACTGACACTCATATGAACTGGGGAGATGAGCTTGTGATTGTTTTCACTGTATGAGGCAGCAACAGCTTGACCTCTGGGTTTTTTTCTTCTCATCAAATTGTGTTGTCTCATTTGTTTGTCAAAACAGAATTGAAAGAGTTTTGCCACAGATTCCCAGTGTGTGGATATCTGTGTAGGTGACAGGTGTGTGGTCAGAAAATAACTTACCATCCTGGGACACTTGCTGGGGTAAATGTATTCTTCCTTCTTTTCTGTTTGGATTTCTTTTGCTTTGTCCAAGTCATCATCCTGTTCCATAGTATATTAAAGAAAAGGAGGTTTTGCAGTGCTGAAATGAGTGGCCTGTCACTCTCAGTAGCCTGTTGGTGTAATGAAAGGTTTCACGTTACTGTGAATCCTTAGTCCCAGCCAGTGGTGACTGGGCTCACTGGTCCCACTGTTTGAGCAGAGCTTCAGCTGCTAACAGATGGGCTGTGGTTTGGTTTTCTCCTGCTCTGGGTGATGATAAATTACAGTTACCTCAATTTATGTGAAAGGATTGATGATTTTGTGAGTGGTTCATGAGTAGCTGACTGTAGGCATCATCCTGCAGTACTGAAGCCAAAGGCACATCAGTGCTGACCTCAGAGGGGATTGAGATCTGGGGCTTGCTGCTTTTGGATTAAATCCATTTCCTGTGGGTTTCTTATTCTGGTTGCGGTAGATGTTGACTTGGATCACCTAAGGTATCACTGCTATCTTTTGCCTTCAATTGAATCTGCAATGCAATTTTTAAGGCTCTGAAAGCCTCCTTCCTTTTAAGCTCTGGAAAACAAAAAATGAGGGAGAAGAAATGACGAAACCCTCCAGGTCAGGCTGAGGTTCTTTTTGCCAATCTTGTGTCTCTGTGGCTGATCAACAGCACCAAGGTGGAGGAGTCAGGGCAGTTTCCTCCCAGAAGACTCACTTGGTTTGCAGTAATTTGCAGCTTTGTGCTTCCCTGAGCTGGAGGCAGTGTTTTTGTGTTCAGTTGCCTTTCATAAATGTCATCTTCTCCCTTTCCTTCCTGTTCCCTTCTGCTGGAAGTTAAAATGCTGGCAATAATGATTTCAGCCTTGTGCTCCATTCCCAGTAATTCCTTGCAGTTGTTTTTGCTTTTCCACTGTTGCAGAGCAGTGATTTGACATTTCCATAACACTTTGGATCCTTATGCCAGATCCTCATTCCTGCATAGTAATGCCCAGCTCAGAGGCCATCTCTCTCCAAAACCAGACCCCCAGAAATGCTGAGCTGTGCTTTGAGCAGTCTGAACTCTCCCTGGGCATCAGCATTACTGGGTGATCCTGCCTTGCCCACACAGACCCCAGGCTGATGCAATCGTGGCATCATCTGATTTCTTCCAGGGGCATTTGGCAGAGCTGGGTCCTCTGGGAATCTTCTGGCCCTGTGGGAATAATGTATTAAAAATCTAGACAATTCACATCACATTTCATACTGTAGTTGTTTCATCCTTGAGTTTCTTTTGTGGGTATCATCTGAACTTGGCAAAGTCCTGCCTTTTGGGGGCAGGGAATGGGGGTTGGTTTGTTTGTTTGTTTGTTTGTTTTCCGTGATTGTCCTCTAACCACTTCTGTCAGGGCTCTAACTTGAGAAAAAAAATTCTTGGGTGTCCCCTGTGGCACTTTCCTGACATGGGAATCTTTCCAAACTTCTTGTTTGTGAACATATGAGCCTTATCTTCTCTGAATGCGTCTTTTTTTTGTCTGTTGGCTTTTTTGTCTTTTGTTTTTTGGGATTTTTTTTTGTTTAGATTTGGGTTTGGGGCTTTTATTAACAGTTGGATGATCTGTTGACCTTTTAGATTCTGTTATCCTGGTGGTAGCCCTAATTTCTTTGAAAATATGGTCTTATGGTGCTTTTATGCCTTTTGGAAATTTTATTAGACTCTTTCACTTGTGTACTGTTTGCCTTTTTTGAGGTTTTTATTTATAGCTTGACAGATCATTATTTTCTTTTGTCGGCTGTTTATTAGTAAGCTGTTTAAAGATAAAAAAACAGGGGTGGAATAAAATCAGATAGAAAATCCTCATTACAGTCCTGCACAAACACAAACTTGATATTAGCCACTAAAACTGCTATTTTTAAAGTAATGCTTAGATAGCCCACTGTTATAATCAAGATTTTCTGGATTGCTGAACCAGTAGGAATTTGTAACTAAATTCCAGAAACTACAATTTGTGAAGTGCTGAGCAAGCCTTAATGACAATAAACTGTTCTATAGATGCAGAGAGGATTTTTTTCCAGTTAGCTAGTTTGATTTGAGTTGAAAAAGTAATTGCAAGTGGGTATTGCAAAAGTGAGAAAATGGAGAAGTTATTCCTACTTTGTCTCTCTCTCTCAGTTACTGTTAGTATTAGAAGAGATGTGTAATCCATTAAAGGAAAATGCCTCTGTGATGGTTATTTTCTATTCCTGCTTGGCAGTTCAGGGGTTGGGAGTTCTGGTGCAGCCCTGCTTGGTAGGGGATGGTGAAACTGTCATGTAATTTGGAGCATGAGTGGGGAATTTTTAAAATAGCTTTGAAAAAGACTTTAACTTCTGCTGGAGTGACTGTCTCCTAGATGCAGGTGTAAGTAGGATGTGCAGTTCCATTCTGCTTTAAGCAGCCTACTGCTGTACTTTGTGCTTTTATTTCATTTATTGAACTGTCTTTATGATGAAATGATGTTCTCCATAGGAGTAGTCTTCAAGGAAAGGATTTTTAGCAGATAGAGAGGGTAGTTGGTGGGGGTTTTGTTCACTTTTTTCTCTAGTGTTTTATTAGAGCATCACTTTCTTGCTGTAGTGCTGTACCACATTATGATGTGTGTATGCAGGCACTATTTTCACTGTTGGATAATACAGAATTAGAGGAGTTTATTTAGGACAGAAATGTTTGTAACATCATCCAAAGTAAAGCTGTTCTTTAAGTAAAAGTAATAAAGTAAAAATGAAGGAGAAAAGCTGTGTTAAGGTAAACAAGGTTAACTATTACTAACGAGCAAGAATTTTGGTATTATCACTGCTTTTTTTAAAGCAATGTGACCTCTGAACAAACATCCCTCCCAAACCAAGTGCAGCCTTCCGTGGGAAGGGCCCTGGGAGCTGAGACCTGTGTTTTGTCCTCCCTTCTGCAGTGCTGGGGGCACGATTGCAGAAGAGGCACCTCCCCTCTCCATGCTGCAATCTTCTCCTTTGTAACCACTGCAGCCCCCGTGCCATGAGCAACTGCAAAAGAGGTGTTTGCAGATAAGTGCAGATACTGCACATCAGGGATACTCCTGCAGAAATGGCTAAGGAACTTTATGGGGTTGGATTGGCAGCAGCTGTTCAGAGCTAACTCCTTTGATGTAGGCTGCTAGCACCCAGAACAGAGAATTCAGCAAAGTGGAACTTATTTCCATTTTAATCTCTCTTAGACATGCTGAGAATAAAAGGATGTAACATTTTTCAGTAAGAAAACAGTTTTAATGTGATTTACTGTGTGTTTAGGGGGCAGTTAGGGAAAAGGAGGGCAGACTCCCTTCTGTGAGGAGCTGGGCCATTTGCCCTGCTGTCACAGACAGCAGCAGGTTTGGACAGCACCTTGCACTGGTGGATTATTAAGGAATTGTAACTTAGCAGAGTCTTGTCCTGTGTTGGGGGATCTCCATACACAGACTCTGTACAGAGGCAAAATCTGCAGGTTAGAAAACTTGGAGCCACAGTGTTGTAAATGAGTTTCCTATATCAGGAAATTATAGGGAACAGTTGAGTATGTTCTCACTTTCAAATCAATTACTGGTATCCGGCAAAGGAGACATAGTTTATTTTACTGAAGAAATTCAGAATGGGCTGGAGGGAATACTGCAGTGGAACCACATGGAGGTGAAGAAAACCTAAAAAAGGACCTTTTTGTTGATTTTGTTGTTTTGGGGGGAAATTTATCCAGTAATTTACAGGAGTGTATTTGGTACAGTTAAAATTTTGTGCTCTTTGCTAGCGGTGTCTGGTTTCTATCATGTTGAAGTTAACACAGCTCTTCTGGTGATGGTAATTGGAAAGTAATTTCTCATCCATGTGGTAATTCAGCATCTGGTGTGCTGAGCTTCTGCAGGCTGACTCTTAGCTACTTTCCTAAGTCGTGTACGTGCTAATTTAGATAGACTGGCTTATGTCTCGGGACATTTTTATTCACAGTGTACTTATGCCATGTTCTAGAGCTCCTGCCAAGGAAGTAGAACTCTAGCATTTGGACAGGTTTTATTGATAGTGTAACTTTACTGATGCTGTTCATTGTAAACCATTTGGAAAGTGTTTGAAAAAAGTGGGAGACAGGAGCCAAACTGCTAATGATAAAAAGTTCTTTAAGATAATGAAGAGGAGGGACAGACACCATGAAGAGCAGGAAGGACTTGCAATCAGAACAAATGGTCACTGAAATAATAGCTAAAATTCATAAATATAGATAAAATCCCACAAAAAGCAGTTTTGTGGTTTCATATACACAGTGGTGGACACTGGGCTGTTTGTGCTCAAGACAGTGATTCATTAGACATCAGCTTGTTCAGCTGTGATGGAAACAGCAAAAGAAACTGGTGAGAATTATTGGGGAGGAACAAAGAAATCATGGAACGTAGTTCTGTCTCTGTGAGGAAGCGTACTGCCCCTCAGGCTGGCTGAGTGTGGTCCCCATTCCAGAAAGCACAGCAGAGCTGGGAAAGGCAGGTGCAGCCTGGCAGGAAGGGAAACAGAAAGCAGGGCTGTCTCAAGGCTCCAGTGGCTTGGAGAGCTGAACTGCAGTGTCTTACCCAGTCTCACCCTGGGTCAAATCTAGAGGGCACTGCAGGGAGCAAGCTCTGCAGGAAGGGAAGGCCAAGTGGTTTTCTTTCACATCATCTGTAATTAAGCTTTCCTGGTAATGTAGTGGGTGATAGATTGCTGCATTGATGTAAAAATTAATAGAGAAATGCAGAATAGGGCAATCCTTGAAAAGCTGGGAGAGAGCACATCCCCTGAGCCTGCTGGTGGGTGGCTGGAAGGTGCCTGGCTTCACTGAGAACCATCTCCACATCCCAGTGGCCTTTTTGCTGCTCATGCACAGGCAGCTGCTGTTAGTCAGGGTCAGGGTAAGGCTGGACAGGACATGCTGCTGCTCTGACCTTGTTCTTGTACTTTTCAGTTTTTAGAATCCCTTTCTCTCTTTGCTATCCTTTATGCAAAGGTATGAAAAGTCTTTGACTTCTCTTGTTTATCCCATAACTTGTTGCTAAATTGCTGGAGCAAGTTCTGCTGCATAAGGCACCTCTTCAATAAATGTGCTGTAGTTTTTGGCTCATGCTTTCTGGTAAGGAAATTGGGTAAGCCTAGACCTTTGTGGCTGCATAAACAGGTGTAGCTGTGGTATGTTGCCATAAGCTGTTATTTGTGTTTGTGTCTGATTTGGCTGTGGCTCACCTTGAAGGCTTGCCTATATTCTCAGGTTCTGCTGTTTGAGACTATCTGGGCTGGCTGGTAAAATGAATTACTTGAGTTGCTGCCTTCCCTTGGATGTGCACATCAGCAAGGACACCTGGAGAGCTGTGGGTAGTGGTGGTTGCACAACACAGCACCAGAGGGATGGACTAACTGGGGCTAAAAATGGTCAAAGTAACTGAGCATCTGCCCAAATGAGCAGCCTACAAGGCTGATACTAATGGCAGTGTGTGTCCAGCATGGGAGTGCTCCAGGGAAGCTCTGTGGAAGGGGCTGTGTCCCATGGCAGCGTTTCCTTTGTCCCAGCCACGGGTGTGTTGGCACACAGGTGAGGCAGTGGGTAGCCTGTCACTACACACCCTGTTAGTGCAGAGCAGGGCCAGTGGGCATCAGTTGAGCTGGGGGGAGAAGTTTGTTTGGGTTTGTCCTTTCCAGAAATTCTGCTTTGCAGCTGAAACAAATTATCCATTGTTAACATGGGAGTCTTGATGGGTGCTTAGCACTGATGACATGAGTGCTTGCTGAAATGAGCTCGGGGTGATCTGGCCCTGCATACTTCCAAGAAGCTGACCATGGCATCACAGAATCATTTAGGCTGGAAAAGCCCTCTTGGATCATTGAGTTCCATCATTAACCCAGCACTGCCAAGTCCACCATTAAACCACATCTGCATGTCTTTGAAATTCCTCCTGTGTGGGCAGCCTGTGCCAAGGCTTGACAGTCCCTTCTGTGAAGAAATTGTTCCTAATGTCCAGTCTAAACTTCTTGGGGCAGCTCGACACTGGTGCTATTGCTTGTTGTATATAAATGTTACATAATGCTTCACAAACATGTTACAAGTTTGTTTTGTTGATTATGTTATTTTTTCAGTGTGAGTCAGACAGTCAGTCATGGTTAGCTTGTGTGGAAAAGCAATTGCAGGAGAAAGGTTTGTATTTTCCCATTCTAAAAACCTATCTTTTAAGTTCCCCCACTTAACAAATGATTACTTTCTCATGCCTTTTAAATGCATTAGGGACCAAAATTAAACAAACTGAAGTATTAAATTATTTACTTTATCACTGTCACTAACTACATCACAGAAATCATGAGTAATACCAAAAATCTTTGGACACAAGGTTTGCCAGCTGATTTCTGCATTGCTCCCAATCTGAGCAAACAGTCCAGTTCTAATGCTCAATACTGCTTTTCTGTATGTTGCGTGTGGCATTGCTGTGGATTTATTATTATTACACAAGAGAGACTCAGTTTATTCCTTCTGTGAGAAGGTCAGGGGTAGCATGTGGAGGGAATCCTCAGTTGCTATGGGAAAGCAGCTCGGCTCCAGCCCTGGCTGTGGGTCTGCTCTGGGGCAGAGTGGGCTGTTTTGGGGTCCAAAAAGAGTCCTGCCTTTTCTGCTATATACAAAACGAAGCAAATTCCAGCTACATTGATCTCCAGGAAGGTGTGGTCTTCGTTTAAACGAAGTTATAAACTTTCTTTGTGTTCACTTGTCATTTTTCCTGGACTCTGTTTCGTTTAGAGCTGTAAAAGAACTTAAAAAGGGCAACCTGATGTTGTACAGTACCAGACTGTCCTATTGAAGTTACAGCCTAGAAATACTTTCTTTTAAAAGTTAAAAAAGGAAAGTTAAGGCATCATTTTACACTGAGTAATAAAATTAAATTGTTCTGGCTTGAAGGAACTGTGCTGCCTCAGGAATGTAAAACTCACATTGACATGAGTAAACCTGTATTGTATTTCAGCCATAACAGGTTTCTGTAAACCTCACCTAAATGTAAATGAGTTGGATTATTTTTCTTTCTTTATGAAACATACTGAACTGTTGGGGAGTCCCAACCAAGACTCCTTTTGAGGAATGGTCTATCAGAGGCATTTGCTCGTATTCTCATTAAGCTTAAGGCTTGAATGTAAGAGTATATGATTAACTTTAGAAGGGCCACACTTTATCTCTTGACACAAATAAACTGTAAGCTTGCTCCTTCCTGCTCAGCCTGCACAGATGCTCTCTTCAATCGTTCATCTGTTGCAGACCTTTTCATTTGCAGATGAATTGCAAGTGTGCTTTGGTCCCTGTTTTTAATGAGTCCAAATGAGTGAGATATTCAGATCAGGCTGGGGGGGGTCACATGAATGACAGCTGCACATCTGGCAGCAAAGCCAATTTGTCATCAGTCCAATAGGGAATCTGCCTGAATGCTCAGGTACTTGTTTTCAAAGACTATGTTCTAGTCTTACCTAGCTTTAATGCATTTTTGGTGGTCTTAAATGCAACTCTATTTCAGATTGTGGCAAAAACCTAAATATGTGGGAGTACTAGTAATTTTTTCCCCATTTTTTTAATTAAGTGGTGTACTGTACTGTTCCATACTGGTTAGTGTGTGAGGAATAAGGTTGCTCTGTGTACCATACAGGTTAGTAAAAGCTTCAGCACTCTAAGAACTTTAAGCTAGGCAGTCTAGGGATATGCTCTGAAAAGTCCCATTCCTTCCCTTACTGAGAGCACAGTCTGTTTCATCGTTTTCTTCTAATTTTTTTTGCAAGGTGGGAATCATCTTAGATCCTGACCTGTAACACTGGTAGCTGCCCTGGCACATGCCTGCGTGTGTTTTGGGAGTGTGTTTTCACTTTGCTACCTTCTGGAGTGTTTTCTGTTTGTTTTCTGTTGTATTTTCAAGGTAACGTTGGGTTCTCAGGGGATCTGTTGTTCTTCTAGAGGTTATTTTCCTTGTAGTGCATCTTCTTTATCGTTTGTATACAACACCTAAAATATTTCTCCCTCTGTAAAATGTACTGCTATTTCTACTGCAGGGAAAAAAGCATCACAAAATCACGTTCTACAGCAGAGATGAGCGTGCAGTGCTGTCCCAGTCCTGCTTGCCACGGACCCTCTCTGGGCAGCATTTCTTGCTTTTCCAGGCCCTCCTTGTCCCAGAGGAGAGCAGCTCAGTAGGTGATGCCTGTGCTCAGCACAGCCTCACCTGGGTGCTCGTTGCAGGTGATCCGCAGGAGCAGCGATGAGGAGAAGTTGCTGTGCTTGGTGCGTCAGCGGGCGGGGCACCACTGCCAGACGGCGGTGATCGTGATCCTGATCCTGGCCTGGGAGGGCATCCCGCTCCTGCTGGCAGACACGCTGTACAAGGAGCTGACACAGAGCCTGCGCAAGTACGGCTGTCCCACGGGCCGCCGCTGCGCCCTCAACGAAGAGTGAGTGCCTGCCCGCAGCCCCGGCCCTGGCAGAGCAGGAGTGCAGCCCCCGCTGCCATGCGGGGCCATGCCTCGTGCCTGCCTTCCCCGGCAGGAGAGGCTCTGGGTGGCAGTGGGAGTGCTCGAGGCCGGGGTGACAGGGGGCTGCTCCTGGCCCCGTGCACGCAGCTGTGCTGCCACAGCTGCCAGGAAGGAGCCTCGTGGCTTTGTAAAGCAGATGTGAGGCTCAACGCTCAAAACTGGGATCTTCCTCTCTGTGCCTCTGAGAGGAATTGACTTTAATCGATCAGAGAATATGTTGCAACTGCAGTGCTGCCTGTGTGCTGATTTCTGTGTAGCCTGTGTTTAACAGACTCTGAGGGCTGTATAGGGACCTGAATCTAATGCTTGTGTTCATAATGGGTCTACTCAGAAAGTCAGATCAACTTGGAGTTAATGGATTTGCTGCACGTAACATGAGAACTGTTGGATTTGGGGTAACTTTAAGTAGCAGGGCTGTTTTCTTGGTTGAAGATGTTATCCAACTGGAGAAGTCAAAATGAATGCCTGGGTGTATTTATATAGCTGTAACTGTTTATATTTCTGTCCCAAAATTGGGTGTTGGGGAAGTTGAGACTGTCTTTTCCTAGAGAAAAGTCAGCCCTCTACACATGAGTATTTTCTTAACTGAAAATACCTGTTTAAGCCATGAATTTAACAAATTCCTTTGTTATGCTCTGTATTACAAAAGAAATCTCAAAATAGCACTGACCTAAAAAACACTCAGACCCAAGAGTTGTGTTGCCAGCTGACCTGACCTGTCTTTATTTCTTTTTGTAGTCGTACTTGTGCATGTCAAGGACTTGACCCAGAAACTTGTGGAGCATCATTCTCATTTGGCTGTTCATGGAGTATGTATTTCAATGGCTGTAAGTTTGCCAGGAGCAAAAACCCCAGGAAATTTAGGCTTCTCACTGATGACCCTAAACAAGTAAGATTCATTTATCTTTTTTTTTCTCACAAATGCCTTTTCTGATGATTTTGCAGACTTAGATCTTCTCCACCCCTAATCTCTCCCACATGTATGCATAACTTGCCACTGGCTCACACCCAACAGAGTTTTTGTAACTGTAGTATTTAGAATAAATGACACTTGAGATTTCATTCAGTGGAATAATTACTATGTATTTATAGACCATAAAATTATTCTTAATGCTTTTCTGCATGCATATTTAGCTCACCATGTAACTGTGTGAAATTTTAATTCTTTGTAAGTCAAGAAGGCCTTTTTCAAAGGGCCAAGCCTGTAGCTCAGGGTTTCAGGCCTTTTACCTTGGCACAGAAAATGTTGTACCTTGGGGTTGCACTGCTTTCCCACTGCTGTAGGACCAGCTAACAGCCTGAGCTCCCCTGGGTCACCAAGAATAAACTGGTCTTTTTCTGTGGAAATTTGAAATAGTTTTGAAGGAATGACTACACTAAAATGCAGTGCAGTGAAATGATACCATAATTGCTGCTTATGAATGTTAGTGATGCCATAAAGGTGAGGCAGCACAGAAAAGAGTGATGGCTTATGTAAAGTAACAAACCTCTAAAAAAAAATATCCAACCACATTAGCTACTTTACATTGAAAGTATTTTCCTGAAGAAGGAATAAAGATGTTGTAAGCTGATAACCACTGTCTGGTGAACAGAGATTTCTCAGGGAGACTCCCAAGTGCCTTTTGTTGTGAGTGCAGGTGTCTGTAACCCCAGTTCCCTGTGGAACTCCTGGGTCAGAGCAGCACATCTTTCCTAGCACAGCTGGTGTGTTCTGAGGCACTGTTGGGCTCTCAGTTCTCCATTGGGGTTATGCTGCCAGGGATCTTTCTGTGTACGCACAGTGCGAAATGTCCCTTCTTGATAGAGGTCACTTGGTTCACTGCAGGTAGATACTCCTCCCAGCTCCTGACTTTGAGTCCTAAAAGAGTTGAAGAATTTCTCCTGCACATGAATGTGAGACCCCTGGCACTGTGGGTATTCAGAGACCCTCCCACCCTCCTCACTGAGCACCTGCCTGAGGCACTACAGGCCCAACCCAGCTCTGCTTGTCTCAAGAGGGAATTTGTTTTATAAACTTTCTGTTTATAGGAAAATGTATTTATTTATTGGGCATTCTTTCATTTAGGGATCCTGTCCTGTTCCTTCTCTGTCCTTTGCTACTTGCTGTGTGTTTAGGTTCTCCCCCTGTGTAATGCTGTGCATGGAGCGTTCTGGGCATGCATTTTCTCTGTAGGTTTCTGATGCTGAGTGAGAGGAGGTTAAGGGTGTAATATACTGAGGAAAAAATGGTTCCTAGGATAGATATCCTCCTGGTAGGATGGATAATTAACGATGCATTACCTTCAATGGGGTTCAGAAACCTTTGTGGTAGCCATTTACAGCTGGGTTAATACGAGTTAAAAGCACAGTATGTTCCTGTAATGTAACATCCCACTGACAAAAGTGAAGTCTCCTGATGTTTGTGTATGTTGGTGTTCATAGTGTGTGGTGATAAGGGGTTTCTTTAAACTAAATGAAACAAGCTGCTCTTTTTTGCTGTTATACCTTGTGAGAAACTGAAGCTGCAATTGTCTCTCAAAGCCTGGTCTTTGGAGGAAAAGAAATTAGAGAGTCTGTCACTGGCCTCTGCTTTCCCAGTTGGCTGGTGATTTTCCTAGAAAAGCAAAAACTTAGGATAAGCATTTAGGGATTGTTTCTACAAATAAGAGCTTAAATATGACATTACCATAGGAGCCCACCTAGCTAATTCTGTGTTTATGTGGCTTAGCCTGAGGAAGGGAATGTTATTTATGAATCTAGTAGTTATTTCCATTGTCCTGATTTTTGCCTCTCCAAAGAACAAAGTAGTTAACAAATGTTCCTGTTAGAAGTTCTGCTGCAATATGAGACAAAACCTAAGAGCTGAAGTTAAATGCTATCAGGAGTTTGTCACATGGTGTGTCAGCATAGGCTAAGGCCCCATAAGCAAAACACTAGCAGAAGACCTGGGCTTCCATCCCCACTCAGCTTTGATTTTTCTCCTCTGGATGTTATATCTGTGTTTTTGTATGCAACATACCTCATTCCTTGACTGCATCATGGAGAATGATGCAGAAATTGGTTCCCATGTGCTGGGTTCCTTTGACCTAGCAGGTGTCCTCTATTGTCATTTGACTGAATTCTGTTTAACAGCTTTGGTGGTTTAGTCATGCAAAAGTAAATATTTCTGGATAGTGACAAAGGGCAGCACAACACAAGTCAGTGTAATAGAATATGAGGTAGAAGCTGAGCTGTTGGGCATCTCTGAACTGGCTGAGATTGTTTTAAAGCAAACTGCAGCACTGAATATTGCCTTTCCCTGCAGGAGGAACTTCTTGAAAATAATTTGCAAACGTTAGCAACTGATGTGGCTCCGGTTTATAAGAAGCTTGCTCCAGAAGCTTTCCAGAACCAGGTGGGTGTGTGGCATCCAGCTCTGAGCAGCCCCAGAGTGTGTTCCTGGGTGGAGCTGCAGCCCTCATTGCAGTGCATTTGGCAGGTTTCCATACACTGCCCCTCTGGACTTGCACTGATGCTTAAGCAGCATCATATTTTTATATGTGAAAACCACTTAGAGATAATACTAGAAATAATGCTGTAAATAAAATGTTTTTACTATCCAAGACGTTTTGATTGTGGCTGGCCTGATTATCTGTTGGCATCCAGCCACCAATGTCACATGTTTCATAGGAAAATATGAATCCCCAAGGCTGCCTTGCTTCTGTCACCAAGCTGCAGGTGGCTGTGGCTGGCAGTCCCAGAGTGCCTGTAGCTGGTGTTCCTTGCAGGTGGAGAACGAGCACATGGGCCCCGACTGCCGGCTGGGCTCCAAGGACGGGCGGCCCTTCTCGGGGGTCACGGCCTGCATCGACTTCTGCGCACACGCGCACAAGGACACCCACAACATGCACAACGGCAGCACCGTGGTACGTACACTGCTCCTCTCACTGCTCTCACTGCTGTCAGTGCTCCTCTCGCTGCTGTCACTGCTGCTGTCACTGCTCCTCACTCACTGCTCCTCACTCACTGCTGTCACTGCTCCTCTCACTCTCTGCTCCTCTCACTCTCTGCTCCTCTCCCCCTCCTCACTCACTGCCAGGGCTGCCAGCCCAGTGGGCTGCTCCTCTGCAGCAAAGGTCTCAGCTTCTTTCAGAACTCACTGCGTGAAAAAAGAAGTTCACTTTCCTGGTAAAGTTTAAAAAATGTTTAATAAAGACAATAAGAGACAGATAAAGCAAAGAAATATGGCTGGCTGGGTGTCTTGCCACATTGCCAAGAGCACCCCGGTGTCTTGGAACACCCCCCCCCTTGTTATCCTGCTCTTCATGTGTGGATTTATGCACATTCCCTTTTCCAGGAACTGCTCTGCATGGTCACTCCTTGGGTCCGTCAAGCTCAATCCCACTTTTATTCGGTTCTTTTTTGATTTGGTCTTTGGTCCCTTTTCACAGGCAGTGAATGTTGAGAGTCACTCGGGCCTCTTTCAGAAGTTATCTATTCAGGGTGCTGAAACACACTACACCTAAATTCCAAACCACAGTAAAGAAAAACCTTATACCTCTATTCAGGCAGTTAAAACACTAAAAACTACAGAAATAAACATCATACTTATAACATTCATTCTAACATTTGTGAAAAGCCAATACTAAAATATGCATTTATAACAACTGCGTGTTGCCATTTAGCAATGCCTGTGTTATTTGCATATATTTGTTGCTGTCTACAGAGGACATGAGTTCATCTTACTGCACAACAGATCAAAAAAGGGAACAGAGTGATCCTTCCTACAAAATACCTCCATTCTGGAAAGACACCTGGTCCTTTGGAGAGGCCTGGCCAGAGGGCAGATAAGTTATTCCTGGTAGAGGGATGATGTTAAAAGCAAATAATTGTCTAACCAAGGAGCTGTACAGACCTCTGTAGAGGAAGAGCTAAAGCAAACTAATTCTCCACCAACTTACCTCCCCCAGGCTCATGAAATTCACTCTTTCTTGCACTGGGCACTTACCAGGCTCCATGTTCATGTAGCTACAGGTCAGGAAGTAGACAGTATGGATTGTGCTGGAGCCAGGTGACTACTACAGCCTCTAAATCTTAGTATGGTAGGAAAACCCATAGATTGGGGTGACTGTTGTATGAAATACCTTGATGGATTGCCATGAGAAAATTGGTTGGCAATTATTCAGTTAGGTGATCTTGTAGAAATTATAACCGTAGCAAAGAAAGACAAGCTCAAAGCAGAAAAGATAAAACTGGCAGTGTTCTTTGAGCAGCTGGAGCAGCTCTCAGGAGCAAGGGTGACTTCTTGTACAGCAGTGCAGGTAACAAGAGTAGCTTTTCTATCAAAGGATGTATATCTGAAAGGAATCTATCTAAAATCTCTAGGTTTGTTTGTTTTAAATGCAAATTGAATTATTGTGTTGCTGCGATTCAATAAAGTATTGCATTTCCACCTATAGTTAACACTGAGCATTTGTATGTGACAGCAATGAAATGACTGGTACAGTTGTTTCATGTTAATTTTGTGCTTGTGAGGTGAGCAAATGTCCATTCCTTTAAAGTATGGAAGCAACTCTGGGAATCCACCAGGAATGCCAGTCCTCAGTAGACTATTATTTTTGCTTAGTGTTGAAGCATTGCAAAATTGCTTCTGAAGCATAAGAATTTGATACCCTTAAAGATTCTAAAATTGAAAACGAGACCTCCTTGTCAGACAAACTGCACAATATGCTTTTTGATGAAATTTAGTTTAGATGCTCTGAAAAGAATAGTTTAAATGTTACCTCTTTAGTTAAAGACAAAATGGCAGCTGAGGCTGCTACTCATCGTGCCATACTGGATCCCAAAAACATCAAAAGTTATGGCCAGAAGCACCTGGAGGGACAATTAAACCTATTTTGAGGAATGTATTGGGGAATAGGTGTACAGCTGCATTTATCTGTAAGTACCTCATGGCATTTCAGCTTCACATCATCCTTGCTGGTGTTGATATTTTACAGATTTTTTGTGGTGTGTTTGAAGCAGTTCCAAGTCCCAGAAGCATGGAACATTGCAACTTGTGGAAGGTCCTTGTATGGACCAGAACTTATCACTATCATTTTCTACCAAGTTCTGCCAAATTTTGTCAGTTTTGCAGAACATGACCAAATGATTGTAGCTGCTGAAAACTCTGCCTTGCAGTCTGGTTTTCATGGGTAGCTCACTCACAAATAAGTACTGCATACCTGTGTTCTTTATTTAGGTAGGATTTCTCTTTATTTTAGTATACTTGCAGCAAGGGGCTGTTTGTAAATAGAAAACAGCTGTAAGTATCAAAATTCGAGTTTGCCTACTTGAATTGGGACATTATGAAGGTGAGTTGGAATTGGGAGTTACCTCATGGTCCCTGGGCAGCCTCTCCCCAGCGAGTAACTGGCTGAGGTCACAGGACACAGTGTTTGCTGTTCCCTGTCTGTGCACAGTTACAGTCATAGGAATTGGAAGCCTAAAGCAAAAAATGTTGGTTTTTGCAAACATTGGGTGGTAGGACATGCTGGGCTTGCTTCAGTCCAAATTTTCATGACAGTCAAAATTAGGGTTGTTATTTTTGGCTTATAACCAGGTCTGGTAATACCATAGGAAATCTAGTGGTAAGGGCACAGGAAGAAATTAGTACATGTGATACCAGCACTTCTTGCATTCCTGTCTAGTTCCAGAAGGTACTGTGTGAATGCCTGCTTAGCTTAAAATACACGATGATTTCTTATAAATGACTTACAAATCACTGATCATAATGATGGAGGGGTTATTTACATAAATGTTGATGTGTTTTATCTGTAAAATGTGCTGAGTGCAAGTGCAATTCTGAGGCAACAGCTCTCACAGAGACTGCTTTCTGGTACTGTGCTAATGAACAGAATGAGAACAGTTTGCACTGCACTGAAATTCTCCATTATCCATGACTTTACTGTTTTTCACTTGTTTTTTTTAACTGCTTGTCTCACCTTACGTTTTCAAGTCTGTACACGGTGTACTTGTCATCTTGGCCCTTGTTAGTGTTATTCAGATTTCTTCCCTTTCTCCTTACGTGAACACCAAATCTTTATTTATAAAATCTGAAGTTCTTCCAGGCTAAAAAGTTTCAAGTAAATACCTTGTAAGTTGCTAATTGCAAATGCTGCTGCCTCTGTTAGTGTGACTCCATTTTCTCCCTTCATCGTTGGTAAATCACTTTTACCCCAAGTATGACAGGAATTCTACATAGGGCACCCAAAGTAAAGGAAAAACAAGAATCTATTCAAATTATTTGCACCAGGCACAGACATAAACTCAGCAGAGGACTTAAGTGAGGTTAATAATAAGGAATAAGTTTACTTTACAAGTAATAGAATACATTTTAAAACATTCTTGCATTTTTCTCAGTGTGTGTGTTTGATCAGCTGCACTATTTGTGTGTGACTCTGAAAATAAATCATCCTGTGAAGCTGTGTTAGCAGTGGGAGTGCCTTGGAAATGCCCTCTGGAGATACAAGGGAGAATAGTACATCTTAGCTTACACAAATTGGGGATTACCATTACATGGTAATTATCACTGGAGAGCTGGGTTGCTGAGCATTGTTCCTGGCTAGCAGAATCAAGCTCTGAATTTACACTGCTTCCAGTAGAAAGCTAAAAACAAACACTTGCTGCTTGCTCTGTAGTAGAATGACAATTCTACAGAGATGTAAACTAATGTGTTGGTCTGAAAGAAGCAAAAGTAATTTCTGCCTACAAATTGAGTTTTTAAAGATTCTTTAAGGCAATAAATACCATTCATTTTTACTTAGGCTCTTTTGTCATCTCTTAACGTTCTCCTAAGGGCCACTGCTGTATGTAACAGCTGCAGTGTTAGGGTGCAAGCTCCTTGGGGGTATGAAGCTAAATGAGCAACACAGATAAAAGCTTTATAGTTACTGATGGAAATACAAGTGTGATAAATATAAGTACTTTTGTTTCTTTGTAGGATTAGCTGTGAAGGGTCACGTCCTCCCTCATACCTGTGGGAATCCATTTAAGGCACTGGCAGTGTTCTTTTTGGGGTTTGAAAGTGACTGGGACACAAAGGCTGTGCTGGGTCTGCAGCTTGTCTGTGGGTGTTGCACATCCAAGGGGGCACAGGGCCCTTGGTGCTGGGGCTGACGAAGGAGAGGGAGAGCAGCTGCAGCTTTGTGTAATCCCTGGTGCCACACGGGCTGCAGCAGTCACTGGGAAGAAGGGGAGGAAGATAAATCTATGCTTCGAGGGCAGCTACAACATGTCATTTACTACTGGCACTAGAATGAAGTAGTGACAATCACCATCATCAGCAACTCTTCCTGGTTGGGATAAACCCCCCAAGGCCTCTGCTTGTGCCTCTCCTGGCTGGATTTGGGCAGGCACAGCCCATCACACCGTTGGCACAGGTTTTTGCAGTAGCTGACAGATGCCTGTGCACGGTTCCACCGCATTCTGCACCCCCTGCTCACTTTGGGAGCTGCAGCAGCACCAAGTGCTTAAATTGGGGCTTCAGCTTGTAACAGATAGGAGGAAAGATGAGTCCCTGGGCTCATCAACAGGAATTCTGTTAGGTTTTTGTGTTGTGCAAATGGAGGAATGTGAGAGGTTCTCTCTGCTAACTGAGCTCCCAGAGTTCCTGTGCAGTACCTGTGTCACCTGTCTGGTGGCGCAGCCTGGGGGCATGAAGTGGGCAAAAGGAAAATATGTTGGATTCTCTTCTCTGTTGAACTACACCCCCTTGTTCAGGGTAGGTCAGGCCAACAGAAGAACGTAGCTTGTCTTGGCTGCAAAGGAAAAGCAAAGATGTTTTATGTGGGCAAGGCTGCAGCAGCACCTGAGTCCTCAGTGGCACCCACTCTGTCTCCAGCTGCACAGGGAGGGCTCTGTAGGAAACCTGATTCCATCTCTCAGGTTTGGAAAGGTTGTTTGACTGCTCTGCTGAAACTTGAATGTAAAACGTTCGTTATTGCAACACAGTGGAAAAGGCTCCATCATTGAACATGTCAGGTTCAGGAGGACACAGGCAGATCAAAGAGACACAGAATAAGACATTGGAAGCTGTGTGGCTACAGATGGATGTCTGGAGGGAATTGCATTGAGTTCCTGGTGCATTTTAAGTTTAAAAGAAGTTTCATAAACATGCAACTTTTACCATGACATCACTGACAACCCAGAATAGGTAATGGGTTTGATCACCAAGCATACTGGAAACCTAAACAAGCCATTTGGCCAACACTTCATTGGCCTTTGAGCATCCTGGATGATTTAGCTGCCTGTTCTGGAAAAAGCAGAGTAGCAGGATATGCAGCTTCATGCTGTAAATGGCCTTTAACAGACTTGATGGTTTTCTCATGTTTGTGTTTAATTTTGGTCAGTTTGCAGCAGCGTCAGTACCAATGGAAAATGCTGCTTTTCACTTGTCAGCAATAGCTTCTAAGTTCCTTAAAGGAATATTTTGCACAGATTTGAATATTGGAGGGGTTTTTTTAAGCAGATACTTCTCATTTGGTGAATTACCACCCTTAGCTGTAAGTTTTTAGCTTATCTGTACCGCCTTAATTTATGGCTGGTTTTCCCATATAATTATTTTCAGTTATCTGTTTGCCATAGCACCCTCACTTTTATGTTAAAATATATTAAGGGGGCACTGACCATGAAATGTATCAAAATTGGTGTAACATTTAGGCTGTAGATGTACTGGTCTTCAGATCTGGATGCAATTTTGGATATACATTTTCTAATATGTATTTGAACTCAGTATTTAATAAACAGGGTGTGCTGGAGTTGACAATACTTTCACCATAGTTCTGTCAATATACTACAGCCCTCAGCTTGTTTAGTTCTTCAAAACAGTTCTTCATCTTTCTTGTTTCCAGAGGGGGTTGGCTTTTGCATGGAAATTTATAATTGTAAATTGGATGAGAGTCTCAGTTTTCAACATAATAGATACTGTGGATTGAATCTTCAAGACTTCTTTCAGAGTAGTGCATGGGCCAGACACAGGCTGGATGTGGTATTCTACAAGACCACTGGCTAGTTTCTGGTGGAAACAACTGGGAGCCAGGCCCCTCCATGCTGACTTGATCACTGCTTTTGTTTATAATACAGAAGGGGAGAGTGCACTGGGCTTTCGGAGAACATCACTCATCTATGATGGTGCTCTCTTTATGTCCAGCCCTCTCTCACCTCTCCTGAATAATTTGGCATCTGCTGGCCAGTTTCAGCCAGATGTCACTGAACTTGGCAGAAACTGAATTGTCTTTGGTGATTTTTTAACCTCTTGTGAGTTACGAAATGCTGCCGTTGGGTGAGGAGGTGGCCCCAAGGCTGAGGCTGGTGCCCAGCAGGGGTGGGAGGAGGGAGCACTGCTGGGCTGGGGGTGTGGAACGTGGGATGGAGAAGGCCATGGAAGCAAAGGTGCCAGTTGCTGCTCACAGAACTTTTTTTTGTTTTTTCTGCACCTGCCTCCTAGTGCAGAGGCTGTCTGGAGGAGGTGAGTACATGGAGCCAGCACCTCAGTGAGCACCACAAAGCAGCTGCCAGCTGCCTTAGAGCCCCTGGCCATCCCAGCCAGCTGCCTCCTGAAGAACTCCTCCTTGTCTCTGCCCCTCAGATTTCCTCCTTTTGCTGCTCTGCCACTGCCAAGCTTTGCATAGAGCTGTTCATAAAGCTTAAGCCACCACTTTTTTGGTTCAGTTTTTTTAGTTCGTGGTTCTGTAATCTTATTTTTCTAGAAATAATTGTGTGATGCCTTTATGCAAAAGCTGTGTTATAAAATAAAAAAAAAAAATGTTTGGGTTTTTTTCACCCCCTAAATAATAACATTCTTCTCCCTGGAATGTTAGGCATGGTGACAAGATTCTGGGAAATTGGATTGACTGTTTATCATAGGTGTCAGATTCAGCCTACAGAATGAGGGAATGAAATGCTTCCATTAAGGGAGTGTCATCTCATCCTTGGATGGTGCTCCTGTTCCTTTCTGTGTGTAATTAGTAACTCCTGTGAAAGGGCAGCTGCCCTAAGCCATGAGGGGGATGTGTGGCTTTCCAGCCATGTAGCAGTCCCTTGGGAATGGAAGGGAAAAAGCTGCACAGGGGTGAACATTTGTCCAAGTCCCTCAGGAGTGACACCAGGGATCACAGTGCCAGGGTCAGCACTGCTGTCCTGGGGAAGGGTCAGGGTTAGTGCCAGCTGGGACTCAAGGAGTGCTGGAAATGTTCAGCATTTATAATGACAAGAAGAAGATGGTTGCAATAAGTTGGAATATTTATTCACGTTTCTGATCAAACTGGCTATAACCAGCACTCTCCTCTGGGCTCCAGCATGTCACAACACAGAATAATAGGAAGCAGGGCAGTGGCCTAGGAGAACTTTTCCTAGGTCCCGTGAGTTAATTACAGCAGGGTGTTAATTTAAGAAAGTGTTGAGAGAGGGAGAGAGTTAGAGCCGAGATTTATAAAACATATAGAGCAGTAGGAGTGACTTTTGGTCCTGGTTTGGGGTTTTTTTCATTTACCAGCCAAAACAAAAACCAAAACTAATTCCAAATCGTAGAATAAATTCCAGATCATAGATGCTTCTTGTTTAATGCAAAAATAATTTTTCATATTTTGTAATCCTTAAAAATGAATCTGAACATCAAAGATGTATTTCTTAAAAAAAAAAAAATCAGAATGCTTAGGAACTTTACAGTATATTTAGAGATTATTTACCAAGGTTGGCATAAAATTGTGGATACTGTAAGCTGAGACAAAATTTCCCTTTCCTTTTTAAGATATGTGCCTTGATCTTAGAGTACTGGTAGTTTTTCTGAGTCATCATAGCTGAAACAATTGCTGTCAGATGCTTGCCCTTGGCAGCCCCTGGAGAGGCCGTGGGGCTGAGGCTGTGGAGTGGAGGGAGCAGGGAGCCCAGGGCGGCTGCCCCAGCCTGCTGTAACTCGCGTCGGTGCGCGCTTGGATTGTAACCAGCTCTGCTCCTGCCAGGTGTGCACCTTAACGAAGGAGGATAACCGGAGAGTGGGCGTGATTCCCAGCGATGAACAGCTCCACGTGCTGCCTCTTTACAAAATCTCACAAACAGATGAGTTTGGCACGGAAGAGGGCCTGGAAGCCAAGATAAAAGCCGGAGCCATACAGGTGCTCACAGCGTTCCCCAGAGAAGTGCGAATGTTGGCTGAGCCTCTCAGAGCTAGCAAGAAAAAGAAACCAGACACAAGGAGGACCCCGACTGAAAAGCAGCCATTAATAGATAAAAAATATTCAACACCTGTCAAACTGAAAACCGAAGCCCCAGAAAATCTCGGCAACGCTTTGCATTGTTTAGGTGAGTGATACTTAAGAAATTCTGCCAGTCTGTTCTGATTCTGCATTCTCTTACACATCTGATGGGAGGGAAAATAAAATAAACCACTTGTATATTCTGCATTTTAGGGTTAATGAACAAGTGACTGTAGCCAGTGTTGCCTCATGGGGCAGAAAAAAACCCAAAAATAGTTTGTTGGTGGTCTGTGAACACCTATGAAGTATTTCCAAGTTCCCTTATTCTAATAAATAATGGCAGTTTGACCACCTTAAAAGAACGTTGTTGGAATGTTTACCTAAATAAGCAGCTTGAATTTCTGTCACTTTAATGCACAAGAACTGTGTTCTCTACTTCCTGCAGCAGATAATGGCTTTCTCAGAATCTGAGCTGTGGTACTTTCCTATCAACGGCGTGAGCATGCTGCACAGCAAGAGCTGGGTGAAATCCACCAGGTTTTATGCAGTGGCAGTGAAGCTGTCCCTTGCAGGACTGCTGCCCAGGAGCAGGGCAGTGGGGGCTGTCAGCAGCAGGTGCCAGGCAGGCTCTGTGGGCAGCACAGGCTGTGTGGGGGCACTGCTGCTCTACCCTGTGCTAGGGACCCGGTGTCAGATCCTGGGCATGGCCACCGCAGGCTAGGACCAGTGGATGGCACTGGGCAGTAAGGAGAAGTAGAAAAGAAGGAAGAGGTGGAAGAAGCCATGGACTAAAACTCTCTGATTAGCAGGTGAAAAATAAATAAAATTAAAGGACAGCCTGTCAGGAAGAAGAGAGGAAAATTAGCCCATCTGCTGTATTTTGTATTTTGAATTTTGTTTCATGAGAGACATCCAGACCTATGTAGCAGATTTATGGGGAGGAATAACAGGTAAATATGTTTTGAAGAATATCTGCATTTTGGGGGAATAAACTTTAAAAAACAAATAAAAATCTACTTGCTACACTTACATAATTGAGTGCCGAGAGTTGTTAGAACTTATTTTCACAGAACATGCGTCTCCTGCGGTGATGGAGAACACAATTCTCAAAGGCTCTGTTTAAAGTCTTTAGGGCAAAGGCCTTGCTCTGGGGTGGGGCTGTTGTCATTATAAAATACTTTGTATTTTCTTTCATAGAACAGATTTTAAGGAGTCGATTTGGCCTCCTCCTTTCCCTGTACAGCTTTTGGTTTTTGTATACTAACTACTGTGCCTGTCATTATCTTATTTTGATTTTTTTGCATTGTTATTGGAAGAATGTTTTTAATTCATGACTAATTTATAAATTACTAGGAGACAGAGTAGAAGAAAGAATAATGCTTCTACACTATGTAAAAGAATTAACCATTCTGTGTATTTACTGAATAAAGAAGAAACACTGACAGACAGTCTTCTATGAGACTAAGCAAGAGCTCTCTGTGGGGTGCCAGTCTGCCAGCAAAACACATGAAGACCATTGCAGGGCATGATGCACAGCCTCTCAGAGTCGGTGGAATTCTTTCCCCTTCCTCCCATGGACTCTGGGCTGATCCCACCCATGAGGAGAATCACTTATGTGAGGAGCCTGTTCCCCAGTCAAGCCCAGCAGCAGGCAGCCATGGCTAGAAATTGGTTACGGAACTGACAGAAACTCATTGAGGGTTTCTGCACAGAGAGCTGAAATAATGAAGCAATTAGACAGAAAGATGCAAGACAGCCAAATCACATGACTCAAAATCCATTTTGTAAGGATGGATTTACCTGGAGCATGTTGCCAGATACTTTTTTTTTTAAAGGCAGTTTCTGAGTCAGTAGTGGAATGCATGAATCATTGTAATTCAGTAACTGTTTTTGCTGTGATGGACAAGATCCATAAACATGCTTTTTCCTTTGATCATAATATGGGGTTAAGGCAGGACAGAATTTTGACTCATTCATAAGCTGAATTTCAGACTGAATTTCATCAGTTATGTAAACACTGAAGGCCACAGTCAGCTGCTGGGAAGCATTTCTTTAGGACTACTTGGCTGTGTGAATTGAGAATCAGCAGTTATTTCATTTTATCTGTTTATTTTATTCATTCCTCTGTGAAATACCTTTCTATTTTATATACCAGCAGCCTGACTGGAAAAGGTTAAGGCATTAATTGAGCAAGGTTATTTATATATATATATATATATATATATATATATATATATATGTATATGTATATTCAAACATACAGTTGTAGAGATATTCCTAGAAAACTAAAAATCATGGTTTTGAAAAATCTGTAGTAAATGTGCATTTTTCATGTTAGAAAGGAAGTATGAAAATATAAGAGAGGTATTTTATAGATTGCGAAGTACTTACACTTTTGTGTGAATCTCTTCTAGGGAACAAAACAGATGCTTTAAAACCTGGAATAAAAATGGAGACTCCCAACCACCTCTATGCCATGAAACATACTTCAAACACTACTAAAAATTGTTCTTTATTAGAACAGTACTCGGCTTCCTCCCCCTTTAAGGTGGATAGTTTACATCCTTATCCATCTCTCGCACATAAGTCTGGCCTAACTGCAGTGACTAATATTCAACAAGATTTCTCAGTTCCCTACGGGTATTTTGAATGCAGTACCAAGCAACCTCACGTGACACCTTATGTGAATTGCAAGAGCTTTGATGTGTCAGTCAAAGATTATACTGGAATTCTGCTGAACGAGAAGGTGAATGGTGTGCCGCCGATTCTTCCCGAGGTTGCTCCTCCGGGCCCCGAAGCCCACCAAGAGCCCCTGCCCACTATACTTGAACATCAGCCAGACACACAGAATTGTCAGCTTCAGCTGGACAAGTCTCCTTCCTCAGAGATGATCAGCTCTTGTGACTCATCAGTACCGCTGAACTCTTCGGCAAAGGATGCGGTCGGAAGCGAAGCCGACTCTTCCCATGGATGCCCAGTGGAGAAGGGCAGCTCCCATCGAGGACAGACCTGTGACTTTGACTGTGTTGATGAAAAGCAAAACAGTGCACTGGGACAACCGGCTGATTCTGAGGAAAAGGCTGAGGAATTGTGGTCAGACAGCGAGCACAATTTTTTGGATGATGACATTGGTGGGGTTGCTGTGGCACCTTCTCATGGTTCTATCTTAATTGAATGTGCAAGACGTGAACTCCACGCTACCACACCAATTAAAAAACCCAATCGCAATCATCCCACGAGAATTTCTTTAGTTTTTTATCAACACAAAAATTTAAATGAGCCAAAACATGGTTTAGCCATGTGGGAAGCAAAGATGGCCGAGAGGGCGAGAGAAAAAGAAAAAGAAGCGGAACGATTAGGAACGGAGAATCCTGAACTGAACTCTAGCAACAGAAAAGCGAAGCAACCAAGCGAAAACAGAGATATTTTTTATGAAGACAACGAGTTCAACCAAATTCCATCCCGCAGAGCATTAACAGTGACCAAGGACAATGTAATCACAGTCTCTTCGTATGCCCTGACACGAGTGGCAGGGCCCTACAACCATTGGGCGTAGGTGGTGGTCGTGCCCCTCCTGGCGCAGTTACACGGGGTTTCTTCAAGGTGCTGTTAAAGAACAAGTCTCGTGTCATTTACTATTTGCTCATCTCAACCATTTTAAGGCTGAGGTAAAAACAAAAAAAAAAAAAGGGGGGGGGGATTTCTTAAACTGTGACTTTAACATTTGGTGGTGCTCAAGCACATTTTAAGCAAAAAAAAAAATTGTATAGTTTTAATACATTCTAAAGAAAGATTTTGTTTAGGTTATTAACCTTGATTGAATCATTCAGTTTATTACCTTTAGGAATTTATATTTTGGTGCTTTAAATCGTCTGTTTACTACAAAAATCGTTTATAGGTATTTTAACAGGTTCACATTTTATGGTGTTAAATCGAGTTACACAGTTATAGCTCTACACAGCTCTTGGTGCTTAACCACATCAAACAGTTAAAAATAAATAAGCTGAATTATTACTTCATGGTGCCATTGCTTTAACAACTTCCAACCATTGCTATATAGTCCAAATTACAGACAAATCTTTTAGAAAACAAATTACTTTAGTTTATATTCATCAGTAGAATGAAGTTATTGGTAATGATGGCTGGAAGTTGTTTCTAAGCTGTAAATATATACTTTAAAAGCACTTTCTATTTTTAAAATTAACTTGAAATAGTATAGTATAAGGATCATATTGTCTAAGGTTTGTGCATACTCTACAGAAGAAATGATTTTGTTCTTGCTGTGCAGAGTTCCATGGTGTTGCAGGATGTATGCTGATAGCATACATGATGTGGTTGTTTTTAACTTGCCCTTTTTCATTGAAGATTTTATATTGCATATAAACAAACAGTTATTAATTATAGAGCCTTTTTATTCTTTTCAAGAGAGTGTACAAACATGAAAGAGGAGATGTCTGGTCAATATGTGTGTTGCTATTGGAAGTTAGGAATTTTATCTGGTTTCTTTAAAGGCAGCATTTCTTATGGTTTCTTTGAGCAATAAGTACATCAGTCTCATTTGTTATCAGCGTTCTGAGTTAACATGGCAACCAAATGTTCCTAATGCCTCAGGGGTAGGATTGTTTTGGGATTAAAAATATAACCCCTAGAGTTGCCTTATTCTATTCTGATTAAAAAAAAATAATTTGGGAAAAATGCAAAGGAAATTTTAGAAAACTATCAAATTTCTAATATTTAGCAGTAAAGTTTTTGTTAGTAATAACCTATCTGTAATATTCGCCAACTTTCTGAGTTCAGATTTTTTACAAAAATGCTTTTTTAAATTTTTGAAGTAATTTCTACATTTCACATGGAAAGGGTTGTATCCTTCCTTGAAATTTATGTTCTTCGTTTCTGTCGAGAAAGTGACATATCCCGAAATGAGTAAGAGGAAAAACAGACACTCCATTGCTTTTAAATACTGTAGCATCCCACTCTTCTTTCTGATTCTCCTCTCCTTTGTATTTCTTGTTTAAACTTATTTATTTAAACAAATTACCAAATGACAACGTTATCTAAGGACTGACCTCACCCTGCAACTTCTTCCACGCGAGCCGGCCGGAGCCAGGAGGAGCACTGACGCCAGGACTCCCTGCAGGAGCAGGCCCCAGCCAGAGCTGTGCCCTCCTTCTGCCTCTGCCTGGGGAACCTGTAGGGAGAACCAAGTCACTTTTCCAGTGTGAAAACATACTAATAATATACTTGATAATATTATACTGTAGTGGTGCTGTATAGAGGAATATGAACTCTCTGGATCTGCTTTATTTATAGACAAGGTGCTTTTTCCTTGAGGAGCTGAAGTGCAAGAACAACTCTCTTTACAGTTTCGGTACGAAAAGCCCAGCAGTGGTGTGTGGAACACACAGTGCCAGTCAGGACCTTGGTGCTACAAATCCTTTGGTGTGGCTGTAGATCCATGAGACTGTTCTCCTGCAGCCACGTGCAGTGTCTGCAGGAGCCAGGTCTGGAGTAGCAATCACTCTGAAAGGATCCTGGGTTCAGTTCTACAGATTGCCATTCAAATTAACAAAGCTATTAATGGCAGAGGATGCAGGAATTGAAACAAGTTCTTTGTATCTTACGTATTTTAAGTAAAACCTGAAAAAACCGGGTATGCTGCAAATTTTAGTTCAAAGCTTAATATTAGTTCAAATAGAGGATATGAAGGGATTGTAAATAATGATAAAACAGAACCAATATTATGCCATTGTTTTGTACTAGCAGTTTTATGCTTATTGACTATGTAATATACAGTATACATCAAATCGTTATGGTATTTTGTGTGCCTTAGATTTCCATTTGAAAACTTGTATATTTTTGGTGAGCTGAAGATTAGTAGGAATTGCAGCTGTCCATACAGTCAGTAGTACTGTACATTCCATAGCTGTTCCAGTCATGTATTTGTCCCACCATGCAGAGATTCGTTTATTGGTTTCACTGATAGCCCTGACAGCTTCAGTTTCTGTAATGCTGTAATTCAGCACTCTCATGTGATAAATTTTCTACACAAAATTGGTAAGCTACAGAGCCATCTCTTTACCCTTTAAAATATTCCTACCATTAAAGTGGATCATTTTTACTTGAATCTTCTCCTACAAAAGCCCACATTTAATTTACTGGAAACTTCAGATAAAAGTGTTCCATTGAAAAACCAGCAGCTTCCCTCTAAGAAGTGAGGCACTGAAAGGTGGATCTGAAATGATCCCTTCAAACAGGTAGCCCAGGTCTACCTTTTTTTGAAATGGCAATTCTAACAAAGAAATGTGTATCTTAACATAATTAATACTATTAACTGATAGGTGCTAAACTCACAGTTACTACTTCATTAATATTACATCAGAGAAATATATCATCTGTACAATAACATATCACCCACGGTGCTCTTTCCTTGGCTTTCACCTAAACTGCTTTTTCAGCATGTCTTACCAGGCAGCTTGGCCACTTCCACTTGCTGCTGGACATGTAGTGGGTTGATTTGAGAAGCTGATCCTTTCTCTCGCTGTACATCAGTATAGAAAATGCGACTATTTACTGGTTTTACAACTCTGTGCTATTTCTTGTAACACTTCAGGATATTTATCAGTCTTGTACACAAATTGCATTGTTTCCAGTAAGGTTATAATTTTATAACAGTGTTTATCTCTTAAAATCTTCCACTCTGTGGGTCTGCTCTTTCCTTTGCAGCCCACACAACCACTTACAGTTTGCTCTTAGGTTTTAATGCAAGTCCTTCTTGGATACCCAGACCCAGAGCTGGATTGAAAATTAAGGTAGCTGGCTTAGACCCACATATTTTATTTGGTTTCCATCAGCTGGCACAACGTTCTGGTGAAAAACCAGCACATGGATTCAGGTGTGGGCTGGCAGTAGGGTGTGCTTGTCTTTGGATCATTTTTTACAGTGTGCCAGGAAAACCTGTCATGATCCAAGAGAGGACACCTCTGACTTCCCAGAAGAAATGTGTCTCATCCCTTTGTCCACTGGGTCCAGTCCCACGATTCCACCTCTGCTATGGAGGGGAGGAGCAGAGCTTGTTGCAGGACCAGTTCTGTTTGGCTCCCTGTGGGAGGCACCGCAGTTGTGTCCAATTAAACAGTGAATTTACTGATTTTTCACATGCTGTGTATTGCAGGAACTAGAAAGAAATATTTCTATCAACACTTTAGTCACAAGATCCAAGAAGCTTTGTAAGTACTTACTAATACTTGCAGCTTCCAACCTGTAACAGTTGTATTCAGATTTTTTAAGGACTTTCTTAGAATCTTAACTGCTGGTGAAAGTCCTTGTGTTACCTATGACAGTGCTCCTCTAGATGTAGAACAGGAAATAACTATAGTATCTTGAGCAACATTTTATGTTAAGCATGGGTAAATGACAACTTATCTAGTACTTAAGATTCTTTCTAGCATACAACTGTATGGCGGTTTTGAAGACCTTTTTAGTTTCATTGCAGTATTAAGTGAATATGGTGGATTAAATTTGGCTCCTGTTCACACTGCTGCAGCCCTGCAGTCCTCCAGTCTCTCATTCATCAAGTTTTCCTGTGATTTCCATATTTAATTGCATGGATATGGACAACAGTTGACCAACATTTGTGCCAACTCAGAGGTCAGTCTTGCTCTTTTGCTTCCCTTGCAGCTTCTCTAATGTTGAAATTAACTCCATTTATCAAGCAGTCATCAGCTTTGTAATCCATTTATATATATGGTTGTTTTTCTTTTCCATAGAAATCCTGTCATTTCTAGGCTATCAGAAGGAAATAGCTGTGCTCTCAGATAGATGAAAAACTCAGTTGCATGACCACTTCCATGCTTTGTGTATGTTAACAGCAGTTACATTCAGGCAGTGTGGAACAAACACTTTCACAAGGCTTATTGTGGTCACTGAAATTCAGATTAGGGCCTTTGTGCTGTGTACTCCATAAAATTGTGTTTTATTTCTTGTGTGAAAGCTGTTTGCCAAGCTGTGACCTGTGACGATCTGCTCTTCAATAGCAATTAGAGATGAGGAACAGTCCAGTGACATCTGGGAGTTCCTGCTTTATCAGGTCTTGATCTGACTTGCAGGAGCAAGTGTGGAGAGAGTATCTTTCCACTGATTATTGTGACACCACGGTACTGCACTGCAATGTCTGTGTCACAGCACTGCTCTGACCACTGAGATGTTTCGTTGTGGGTCTCAGGTACAAATTCACCTCTTTGCACAGCTCCCCACAGGTCTCTGCCTGCATATACTGGTTTTAAAAGAATGCCAGAGGAGGGCGGGTTGGCCCCTGTTGTTTATATGCATAGACAAATGAGGTATCCAGCACTGCTGTCATTGCCAGCCTGCTGCCCTTTGCCACCATCAAGATACAGAATGGGGAAAGCTGATGGGATGCTGGTTGGACTTGATGGTCTTTAAGGTCCTTTCCAACCTTAATGATTCTCTGCACAGCATAAGTAAATCACAGGCAAAGCTGTGAAGGTACAACTAGCTTTTGAGTCAACCTTCTCTGTACATGTAGTTGCCATGGTACTTCTTTATACCAACACTTGTTTTGGTCCATCTGACTTTAAATTCAGTAGCTTATTTTATTTAGTATGTGACACACATTCTCCTTGGATCTAAACCAGAGTGACCAGTGTCTAAAGTCTAGAGGATGTGGCTACTTACTCTTAACAGTTCAGCAAGTGGTTTCAAGTCTCTTGTGGGATTACCTGATGTTTAGTCAGTCTTCACAAGTCATCTACATGCTGCTTTAGGATGTTGTTACAAAATTATAATTACATAAAGGAAAGAGTTTTACATTTGAGGTTTCCTGAAAGACCAAGGATTTTTAATAGTAGAACCTCATCAGGCACCAGAATACATAGGGATCACTTCCTCTGAGGAGTGGTTGAATATATGCTGTGTTCATTACTTCCCTGTTAAAAGTTTTTTGGTTCTTTTAGAGAATAGACAAAACTTTTTAATAATGTCACATAACTTGACTAAATTATGAAGACTTAGTTCTTCTAATGATGCTGTGTTGTCTCCCTGAAAAACACTTAATGTGGCTAGTGTTGATTAGGTGTCACTTTCTGCTCTGTACAGGTGACCTGGTACTCCAGCCACCTTTCCCACTCCAGGTCTTTCTGGGTCATCAGCTGGGGTTAGCTATGGTCAGTTAGTGCTGGCTCACTTTGTCACCTGCTGCTGGATGCTTTCAATGCTTGTAACTGCTCCAAAAGGGTTTCCTTTGCAGATCTGCTTCAGCACTTGGCATTAGCAGCACGGCTGTCGGCCTGCCCGCGAGTCCTGCTATGTATGGAAATCAGCCATCTTCATCTCAGGAAGGGCACATGAAGCTATTCTCCTTGGGACTCTCCCCCTAAAATCCATTTCTTTCAGTCACCTGGAACAGGCTGCCCAGGGAGCTTGTGCAGGTGCCCCATCCCTGGAAGTGTCCCAGACCAGGTTGGACAGGGCTTGAAGTAACCTGGTGCAGTGGAAGGGGGGACAGGGGGCTGGAAAGATGAGCTTTGAGGTCCCTTCCAACCCAAACCAGTCTGATTCCTTGGTCTTATATTCTGTACATGACAGTTCTAGGGCTTTTCCTTCATGTTTGCTCATCCAGAGCCTAGGCTATTACAGTTAGGATTTTTTTTAAAGTCCAGTAGAGAGGGACAATTCATAATGTCGCAGTCACTGTTTTCTTACTTTATTAATCAAATAATCAGTTTCCCAGTTAATTTTCAGATTTTTCATGTATTTGTTACAATCTGTTCTTGTATCTGCAAGAAGCCAAACAAAAGACAAACAAACAAACTTTGCAAGACTAGAAAACCATCATCCCCTGAGAAGAAAAAGCCATTCCTTCTCAGAGTACAGGATTTTTTCATGTTGGTAGCATCTCTGTGTCCTCTTGTCTTTTGAGTCACTTTTAAGAGTTCTGCTCAATTCCTGACATCAGACAGCTGCTGCAGCCCCTGCATGATTGCAAGAGCAGGAGTGTTTCTTTACATCTTGAAATCTTAAGAGTGGTCTTTGTGAGATATCCAAGTATTCCATAAGTTAAATGCCTGAACTGGAATGCTTGGAAAAAAGATCTTCCTCTGTGGCAAAAAAATGGAATTGAAGGAGCTTGAGAAGAAAATAATTAAGGTGGTTATTGCCTTTTATTAAAGGGTATTGAGGTGTCAGCATTGCTGTTTCTTTATCTTTCTGAGAAAAAAGACTTCAGGATTTTTTCCTGTCCAGTTCCCCAGTTCATCATCCCAACAATTGCTTATGGTGTTTAACCATGTACTGCTAAGCTTCAGTTTTCAAAGATACAAGCTGCCTCTTGAGGCTGTATCCTTCCTTCTTCCAGACAGTGTATCTTCCTTTCTTCTTCTGCTGGGCCATTATAGATAGGGCATTTTTCCACACACCCTTCCGTTCAAATGCCAGAACCTTCCAGCAGCATACTTGCAGTGAACACAAGACTGGGGTGCTAAATATCGTGATGGTGACTCGCTTTGGTGTGACTGATCCACGGTGCTTTTCTCAACGTTTTGCACACCTCACAGACATTCCTCACAAAGTCACAGAGCATAAGGTGTACACCTCAAAAACTGCACCTGTAGGGAGGACAGGTCTGGCACTTAAACTACAGAGTTACCAGTTACGACAGATCAGCTGTGTTCCAAAGAAGTGCTGTTGCAGTGGAGCAAGGGAGCTGCTAGTTTTGATGTTCACTAGTGCAGTTGTTGCCACAGAACGTTTTAATGCTGTCGTGGAAAGTTTTGTGACCTGATCAATATTTTACATGTATATCTGTATTTTTATTATATTGTAATGTAAAAAGGGTCTAGGGTTTGGGAGTTGTCTTAAAGTAAGAATGGAGGCCCTGATTCTCATTTATACTACTGTCCTTTGCAGTGCATTGGAAGAATAAAGGGGCCTTAAATGGATGTCACTTTAGCTTACATCCTTTGAAGTATCCCATCACACTGATCAGAGTATGAAAGGTCAGTAGTATAAATAAAAACAGTTACCAAATGACTGATTTGTACAATCATCTGAAATCAATTTCATGGTATCCTTACTGTGCACATACTGGCCAGTAACATCCACATTGTTCTTAGTTTAGAAATACAGGTTGAAGAGACCTACTTGGGTTTTACCAGGTTTTAAATATTTGCTTATATTGGCTGTCCTTTGCAAAACACTGTCTACAGAGACAATGTGGTAAAAGATTTGTACCTCTAGGTAACGGCCAGCCCAGAAATCTCACAAAATTATCAAAAATGCTATTTTTATGGTAGATTTTCTTAAAATATTTGCTACCCTTTATCATAACTTGGATCCCTTTTACTTGATGGTATAAACTGGGGTTGTGACAATCTACTGAACTCCCTTCTGTCCTGACTTTCACAGCCAGCAGTGTGTGCAGAGTTGTGTGCTGTTGTCACACTCTGGTGAGTCTGGGGACACAAAGTTAAAGCCAATGCCTTCTGCCTTCCGCCTTCCCTGACTGTGGTGCTACTTGCCAGGGAAAACCCTGGCATTGCTCTGCATGCCTGAGTCCTGCAGAGCTCCCCTTGCTGCCCATGGAAGTTTTATGTAAACAACAGCCCCGCTACATTGCAGTGATGCAGTGCAAACTTCTCGTTCCAAAAAGAAGTTTGAGGAAAAGGAAATCTACTTTCCTTCTTAAATTTTTACACTGCAGTGATACTGCACAGCCTAATGAGAATAGATTTTGTACCAACTTTGTGAATGCCTGTCTAATCCATGCAACTCAAAAGGCAGCAGCTGAACTTCATGAAACCCTTGTCCTCTAAATGAAAAAATAATTGTAGTCAAGAACAAATGGGGTATCCCAGTACTACTAAAAGAAAGCCAGTTCTAACCAATGCAAACATTCATACATTTCAGTCTTTACCAGTGAATTATTCTACAATTATTTGTTCAGTTTGGAAGAGACAGCTCTTCATACCACACCAGGTCACGAGTACAGATCAGAATTTGCTGTCATTAAGAAAGAACATAAATATGTAAGGACACGCAGTACTGAAATGCTATGGCTAATGAATTCCTTCTTGCTTTGGGAAGATAGAAGATTGACAAGATGCCAAAGCAAAAGAAAAAAAAAAAAAGCATGGGTTTTTTATTTTCTCTCTTTCTTCTTTTCAGTCTTTCTTTCTTTCCTTGGGATGCATTTGATATTTATTTTTCAGCTTTGAATTTAAGGTTTTATTCCCAGTTACCAATGTACTGTATTGAAATCTGGAACATAAAACTAACATTTTTAAGCAAAAGATGATGTACAGGGACAAGAGAAATCAAAGAAAAAGCACTTCATTATGTCACAGTATTTACAGGAGAAAGTGTAAAAATTACTTTTTTCTTAAAAAAACATCTGGGGCCTGATTCTTTCCTAGTATAACTGAGCAGAGCTCCTGAGGCTGGTGGAGCTGGGCAGAGTTATGCTAGCTGAGAAAGTGAACCTTAAAATCTTCTTTGCAGACAAGGGAACCCTTACCAGCAGTACTTGAAGACTTGTGAGTTGTGACTGCATGTTACTTGAAAGATCTAATTAAGCTATGTTTTTTGGTGCAAGCAGTTGTTGTACATGATTTCATGTTTATGTAGCAAGATGCATTGAAATGTTGATACTAGTATTGAAACATACATGTAAAAATTGTCGTTGTGGAAATTGTTCTGTTCTATTTTTCTTGTGTGTCTCATCTGTTTAGAACGTAAACTTTCTGTTTTATTATTGTCCTAACTGAATAAGGCTAAATGAATACTGTAATTGAAAATATATTTTAAATCTTGTCATGAGTTTTTAAAAAGACTATTACAAATTGTATCATTCCTGATTACACAGAACTTTGTGGGTGGTTTTAAATAAATTTTATACTTCTATTTTGCACTTAGTCGTCTAATTTTTCTTTCCTGCTCTTAGCAATAATAACCACTGTCATGTGTAGAAGTGTATTTGTTAATTATCAGTAGGACCTACAGGGGCTTCACCCAAAAAGTCAGCAGGTTTCTGCACTGGAAAGGGACAGGCATAAATCTACTCCCTGTTCTCAGTCTGCCTCTGCTTCAGGCTGGACTGACCTGCGCCCAGGTCAAGAGAAGCAGCCAGAAAATCTGACCTTCATTTTCTGACTAAAAAGGACAGAACAATTTATGAACATGTCTGTACAGTGTCTCTTCTTGCTCCCTGTGTGGCAGAGCAGGCTTATGGGAATCATTTACTGTGGCATTTAATTACCAGCCACTGGAAATATTTCAGGTTTTATTTGCTGCAAATCAGAGGGTAAGGTTGAGGGTTTTTCTCAAAACAGACCTCAGCACTAGCCTGCCTTACTGACACTGTAGTGCACAACAATACTAAACAGACTCCCTGTTGTTTAGATCTGAAGGAGAAAAAAAACTCTGCTCATACTTGCTTCTTTTCCTTCTCTAGTACATGCAGCAGCAAAATAATAAGCAGAAATAATCTTCCAGGTAACTGGAATCTCCTAGAGAGCACAAAAATGCTGGTATCCTCTGGCTTTACTTACGCCCTGGAAAGAAACTAACGACACTGTGTGGTATGGTACATCTAATTCCTGGGGGATGGATGTGATCAGCCAGCAGGGAGGCCTTGACCCTCCTAAGTAAGCTGCTCTTTTGGAGGGTAATCACTCCGGGGGGTTGATAGCAGCCTCTGCCAAGCTGCCCCAGGCCCTCTGAACTGCACTGTTCAGTCTGTGTTCAACAGAGCCACACGTTCCAGGGTTCAGCAGCAGAGTCAGGCACCCCCAGCACAGGTGTCCTAAGAAAGCACATGGGTTTGGAAAGGCACTTCAAGCCTTGGGCCAGACCCAAGGACATCATTCCTGAGGAAGAGCTAGCAATGAGCAAAGTTTCCCAGATCCTTTAAGGTACTGCCAGCCAGCTGCCTGTTCCCTCCCCTGGCATTCCCACTGGGCAGTGTGATCCCAGGCAGAGCTGCATTTCCTCATAGATTGTGGAGCATTATAGAGAGAGGAATCAAAACATAGCTTCACCTCCACCTTAGGGGAACAGAACTAGACCAGATATACCTGCCCTGGCATCCCTGTTGCCAAAAGTGAGTTTACCACCTGGAGATGGCTTTTTTATATCCTGGATTCTGATACACTTTATACAAGGTAATAGAATATTGATGTAGTACAGTTGGTTGCTTTTAAATTCTTAAGCCTTAGATTGCAACGCCTACTAAAGTGGTGTTACTTGTTAACAATTAATTAGGCTGCAAAATGAGCTTTTTTTGCTGGTGCTACAGTTAAAAGTTTCCTGTAGTACTCCTACACTGCTGCATATCATAGAATGCCAGGATCTGCTGTTCAGCAGTGCTAATGTTGGTTACTGCTGTTGGTAGTTAATATTTAACACAGAGTATTAGTTTACATTCAAAAGGGTATGCATCAAAATATTGGGGTTTCTGTGCACTCTGTATATCAGAACAAGCAACATATTCAAATGCTATTTAAACACAAGCAAGGTAATGCTTCAATTAGTGTTTTGGTTCAGGATGTGGCCTAGATAATCTAAAATAAAATACCAGCAATCCCCATCTGTGTTTTTAATCTTAGACAAAATTTAAAGGTATTTAAAAAGTGGACATTTAAACCCAGCTATTTCAATAACCATTGGCTGGAGCACAATTCCCAAGACGGGCCTCCAATTCCATGTCCAGTCTCTTTACTCCTGGATAGTCCTTCGTGATAGATACCACTAATACAAAATCCCTACATTCTTAGCACGTGAATTCTTGAAAATATCATTGTCTTTTTACACCAGGCCAAAAATTACTTACAATCCTGCCGTACCACGTGTACATTTCCATTTGTAACATAACTGGGGAATCCTTTCATGCTGTTTGATCCTAAAGGAGTCCTAAATTGCTGCTGGAGGCAATGACGTAGCCTTTTTTTCAGCTCAGAACAGCAAAACCTTTGTTTCCTGTGGTGTAAGAAGTCAGCAGTTCAGTTTCTTGTGACCACTTTGTTTTACACATAGACTGATTTTTGCCTGAGGATGACTGACTTCCTTCCCCTGAGGAATCGTGCAGGGAAATGAAGCACTAAGGCAAGACCCTGACTTCCACAACAGCAGAAAGCCTTGTCAGGACTCACCTGCTTTATGGCTCCTACAGCTTTAAAGGGGGGATTTGCTGAGTTTTTGTGCTGTTGCAAATTATCTTGTTCTGTGAGGGTAAGAGGCTGTGAGTGGTTCAGGTGTGTCACTGCCTAACAATCCTCCTTAGGACACAGCTCTGTCTAGGGGGGTACTCACAAACATCTACAAACAAGACCCCAAGGGTGCTGTGTGTAGAGTGCTCCCCAGCAAGCCTGTCAGGTGCCAGGAGCCCCCAAAGAATGCAGGCAAGGGTTCCCTTAATATGCAACTGCTCTTGCTGCTGAGCAAAGAGTAGAAATCAGAGTTGCAGTCATGCTCCTTTGCTGTCTCCCACTGCAGGAGCCCTTCCCTGGGCTCCTGTTGCACACCCAAGCTCTCAGGGTGCTCCCTGCTCTTCCTGGCCATGGCAGCCTGGGAGCTGCACCTCAGCTGGGCTGCTCCACAACTGTCTGGCTGTCCTGCAGACAGAGAGAGGCCTGTGCTCTGCTGAGGGCAGAGGCTGAGCTCTGCAGGCAGTGGTGGGAGGGAAATGGCTTCTCAGCCCTCCAGCTCCTGCTTCTCAAGCAGTGGAACCGAGACTTTTAAGGTGCTCAGGATTTTTCTTCTCACTACTCTTTATTGCCTGTCTATAGATGTACCTTTACTCTGGTAAAGGTTCATGTGGCTGTGTTACCCCCAGATTGTAAGGAGAGAGCTGAGAAATCTTTTCTCTGTGTGCAAACCCAATACACCTAGAAAAACAAACCCAGGGCCTTCCTGATGGTACCAAGGACCTCCATGCAAGTCAGACTGGGTAAGAGAAAAGGAATCCTTAAAATTTATGACCTTATGAAAGGCCACCGTTCTTGTGGTTCCTGGGCAAGGTAAATTACATCTCTTTTTTTATAATGTGATGTTCACAGATCACCCCAGGTTGGTGGGGACCTCTAACCATCACCCAGTCCCACCTTTCATGGAAAAAAAAGCCCAGGTGAGCACCCTGCCCAGCTGTGTCTGAAGAACTTCCAGTGATGGGGACTCTCTCAATTGCTCTAACTGAAAAAAAAATTCTTTCATCAAGATGAAAAATTTTCCATGTGCTTCTGGTGTCTATTACCTACAAAATAATTAGGAATTACTTTATTCACACTACAACATCTTTACTCATTTAAAACTATCAGAAGTCTGTTCTCAATGTATTTAATTTTATTGCAATATAGCAGAGCACAACAGTTTTTCTGTCCTTACCCTGGGACTCCTACAAACAAACAAACAAACAAACAAACAAACAAACAAACAGTTACTATCAATCAGATGAACCTGAGCAGGTTGGTTTAATTCTATTATGTCCTTCCTGTATTCTTGAGAGGTCTGGCCTGTTCAGAAACACTTTTGTCAAATACTTTGTACAGCAGTATGTAATAAAGTTCAGTTTATTGTATTTATTATTACATTTCAGTACCGACTGTGTCACGTGCTTGGCAAAGTGTGAAGTACATACAGCTACAGTCAAAAAGACTACAAGAGAAAATTTTGTGCACCAAAAAATCCATGATAATTTGCTTAGATGCTTACACGCTGCACTTTATTACAATTTAAGCACCAAAAGGCCATTAACTGGACTGTTGCTACCAGTCTTGGGTATCTAGAAAGGTAAAAATGTGTTTGATTCTCTCTGAATGATCTCTTCTGGCCCTCTGAAGAGAATAAAGGAACAACCCCATCAAGAGCTGCAAAAAGCAGGTTCCAGTAGTGACAGGTTTAGATCTGCAAGTTAATTCAGAAATTGAACAGGATGCATGGAAATGTTTCCAATATGAATATGGAAAAATAATGTAAAGATTTTTCATCATCAAAATGGAGTGAGATAACCACCTCCCTGTAACTGGCATTTAGCTGGAGAGATGTAGCATCTTTATTCACTTTCTGTCCTTTCTTCATGTTAGGTATGAAACACTAACTCTAAAAATTATCATTTTACCCCACAATATCCCCAGCAGATTCTAAACTCCTGTAGCCACCCAGAAAGGTGGAAGCAACAATTTGCTTTATGGGTTTTGCCTTCTAATTTGAATCTTTTTCTCAACCTGCCTTGTTATTTTAGGGTAATTCGTAGAAATCTCATGTATTTCAAGCTTCTGTCCTCTCATAAATTTTGGATTAAATTGTCCAATGTACTTATCCTAGAATTATTTTAAGACACAAGACTAAAAGTCCACATATTTTTTCCCTGCCACTTTCATTACAACTGTTTTTCCTCACCACAGCATGGTTTGTCTTGAGTAGAGGGATACAGAGACCTGAACAAGTCAAAAGGAATCATTAGTGTACTGAAAATGGCAGTGAAAATCTGCCGGCTAACGGCAGCAGTATGTGTCTGGAAAGGAGAAAGTACATGAAATGTTCTACTTGAGGTACAGGAATCAGGATTGGGGCTCCTGTGGCATTCTTTGAGAGCCTTTATCATCTGATAAAAAGACCCTGGGCCAGAAGAGTGCAGAATAGAGCTACTTCACAATTCTCTGATATTCCCTGACAATTACTTTCTACCTTTCTTGCCATTGTCCTTTTCACACACAGTGTGGGAGAAAATCCTGCAACCTTTTTAACATTTAATCTTATCTCCAGATTAAAGGGTACAGATTCTGCTTTAGTCAACTGACTGAGCTGGATGGAGTCATGCCAGGAAGAGACAAGGTTAAAATGTGTAGACTTAAAAAAAAAGTAAGAATGATGCTTCTGAGTGTGAAACATCTAAACCCTCATCTAATTTGAAATACATTTTTAACAGCAAAGGCAGATTTGTTTTTATATATTATTAACTACCAAATGCTGGCAGAAATTTATTTGTACCCGATGATCTTCTGCTTCTTTATCAAAATGTCCACCTACAACACAATCCACCTCACAGCAAGTGAATTTGAAGTTCCTCCATCTCGGGATTTTATTCCATCACCAACTTCTGGTTTTAATGACAATGTAACACCTCAAAGTCCTGTTTTCATTTACCAAGTGCGTCTTGCTGGCTTACTCTCAAATGTAGGTAGGGATTCATGTGTCTACCTCACTTCAAAACAGACTGGCGTAAAAAACTATTTATGGGATGGAGAGCTTTTTGTAACTAGGCCAAGGTCATGGGCTCGATGGAGGCCTACACGAATCGGCCGCTCACTTAAAGAGCTGGACTCGACGATCTTTTAAAATCCTTTCCAACTCAGACTGACGGAGAAATGACTCTTGCCCAGAACTCCTGAAATACTTACTGATCCTGGCTGCAATTCCCGTTTCAAAGCATCTTAAGAGCTTTGATGCGTCTGCTCTGCCTTCACCTCAGATGACCCCTTCCTCCCCCCAGCATCGCCCGACCGTTTGTGGGCTCTCAGAGGGCTGAGGGCGGCCTCTCCTGCAGCGCCACAGAGCCGTGAGGCGGCAGGGGCCGTGTCCGAGCACCGAGGAGCCCTTGGGGCGGCGGGGGCCCGGCGGGGGCCCGGCGGGGACACCGGCGGCTCGCGCCCGCCCCGCGGCGCCCTCAGGGCGGCCCCGCCGCAAGATGGCGGCTCCGCGGCCCCGCCCGCGCCCGCCTCGCCCAAGATGGCGGCGTGGCCCCGCCCCCGGGGCGCGCGGGCCCTGCACGCGGCAAGAGCCGGGCGCGCGCCGCCTCGCGCGGTCGCAGCCGTGACGTATGCGGGGCCTGGGCGCAGGCGCGCGGCGGGCGGGAGGCGATGGCGGCGGCGCGGCCCCGCGCAGGTACGGCGGGCGCGGCGCGAGGGGCCGGGGGCGCGCGGGCTCCGGCGGCCGCCCCGCAGCGCGGCGGGGCCGGGCGGGGGCCCGGGGGCGGCGCGAGGAGAAGGAGCGGGAGCAGGAAGCAGCAGGAGGAGGAAGGGGTGGGAAGGCCGCCCTTGTCGCCCGCTCGGTCCGCAGCCGCCGCCTCCTCCCGTTGCCTTTCTGCCGGGCGGCGGTTTCGGCCCGGCGGCACGGCCCGGGCAGGCGGCAGCCGGGGGGGTCACGGGGCTCTGGTGGGTGCCGGGAGCGGCGGGCGCGGGCCCGGGGCCGGCGGGAGGCGGCGGGGCCGGAGCGCGGCCCGGCCGTGCGCGCGGGCTTGCCGGACCGCCGGCGCCGCCGTGCCCTTGTGCGCGGGCACGGAAAGAGCCGGGCCGCAGGAAACTCGCAATAAACACGGGCTCTTGCTTCCCGGAGTCACCTCTCCCTTCATCTGCCGGGGAGTGGGAATGCGTTTTTTGCCTTTTGGGTCGCGTTAGTCCCATTGTTAAGAAGTGGGAGGTGGAGATTGTGCCTTAGGGAAATAAAATAACTTGCCGTACAACTTTCTCTGTTTCCCGTACTCGATGCCTATTGCCCACCAGGCTTTAAGGATGTAAAACTAATATTTCAAGCTGTAAAACTACTTTTTTTTTTTTTTTTTTTTTTTTTTTTTTTTTTTTTTTGGTGTGTGATTTTAAGGGTTTGTTGGGGGTTTTTTGTTTGGTTGGGTTCTTTTTTTGGGGGAGGGGGCAGAATTAAAATAGCCTGACGGTATTTGTTTCAAAGATTGCAGCTGCGCTTTGTTTTACTAGATTGCAGTTACAGAAGATAGACACCCAGGAGCTTCTACCTTCTGCCATGGCTCAGTTTGGAGGACAGAAAAATCCCCCTTGGGCTACTCAGTTTACAGCCACTGCGGTGTCTCAGCCAGGTCAGTTTACACTCAATGTTTGAACCCTGACGTCTGGTAGATTTGGAGATTCCATACTTGGGTATGCACTTCAGAGTGGCACGATGGTCACTAACTTACCTGAAGTCTGTTTATGTGTTTTAAATCGGGAGTTTTTTCCCCACTGTAGAGACTTTAAAAGTCATTGCCTAGTACTGGCTGTTGGTTTTGTTTGTTACTTGGTTTTCTTAAGGGGTAAAAGCTCAGGTGAATTTGTATTGATTGTTTCAGTCAATAAATAACATGTCAAGTTATTTATGTCCAAAGATGTGTAAATCAAATTACTTCTTATTAAATTACATGGTTCTAGATTCAATAATATGAGCTCTAGTAAGGCATTAAAGATTTTTTAAGTGCTGCCTGAATTTCATTTCCTGGGCAGTCTGAATCAGCGTTTACAAATTATTTTATTAATTTATTTTATTAATAGATTAGACATAATCCATGTAGTGAAAGTTCTCAGAAATTTGTTACTTGGATGAGAAGGGGGTATTGATTTTTCAATGTTAAATTAGAATTGAAAGGTCCCTATGACCAGAGGCATTTCCCTAATAATGGTAGAGAGTTTCCTCTGATTTAGCTAAGAAGTGTTACTAATTGCAAGCCACTGATTAAAAACTTAGCTGACTCCATTTTCATGTTGGTTTACAGCACAAAAGGTTTGGGGCAAGAATGTGAAGCTTAATGCATGATGAACGTTGGTGGTTCCATTTCCAGTTCTGGAGTGCCTTTTGCTTTTCTTGAGTACAAATAGTTTGTTAATTAAATGCTGCAGTTACGCTGTGCAACATGAGGAGACTTCAGCAAAGCTGTGGCACTTGGAGGGTTCAGGCTGTGCGGTTCCTGCAGTTGCTCTGATTTGATAGGAAGTTCGATGTCACACCTCCTTTGCCAATGGCTTTGTGTCTGGCAGCCTAGCAAAGGTTAGGAATGTGTGACTATTCTTTGGAGGTGTTTGTCTGGGGTGGGAATCTTCTCTCCTGACTCAGTTTTCGTTCCCTAAGTGAATCCTCTCTCTCCAGTTTTGACCGTGGGCACTGATCCATTCACACCGTGTATCCTCAGGGAGTGACCACCCACCATGTGCTTCCCAGCACTTTGTCCCAGTGTGCCTTTTCCTGTTCTTCCATGCCCATTCTGCTCCATTCCCTGCCTAAACTCTTGTGTCCATAAGCAGCTGCCCACGGGCAGTTTTTCCCTGTTTCTCTGAATAGCTCTCACTTCCCTTATCCACATGAGACTGTTTCCTTCTGTAAGACAATCCCTGACAGATGGAAAGGGTTGGGAATGTGGGAGAGACAGACTTTGCTTTTGGATCTCATGTCTGACGGGGGAGACGTTGGAGCAGTCCAAGAATGGGAGCACCTGGGCTGGGCTGTTCTTCATGTGTTGGCTGATGTGACAACTAATGCATCAGAAATAGTGGTGGAAGGAGGGTGGAGGACCAGCTCCATGTCCTGGTTCAGAGGGAAAGCTGCACAAAACCTGCTAGGGGGAGGAGCTGGCAGTCATCTTAGAGGTTGCTGAGGTAGGACCAGGAGGGGGCCCTGGAGGAGGGGTGGATGGATTCAGTCTCTTACCCATTTTCTCATGCTCGTGACTCTGCCCGGGCCAGCCTGTTTCTGAGCCTCCTTAAATTGATTGAAGTGCAAATGTAGCTGGGATAGGACTGCTCAACATCAGTTGCTGTGAGAGCTTTTTCACTTGCTGATGAGGACAGTGTCTGCAGGGATTTGTAGCCCGCAGCACCTGACTCAAGCGTGAGAGCCGTTAAAGATGTAACATTTGGTTGCACTTTTACCTTCTTCCTCTGCTAGCTCCACCTTCCTTCATGTTCCTAGTGTCCTCTTCACGTTGTAGTGTCCTTTCCTATTCCTGCTGCAGTGCACAGTCACCATGTCTGCATCCTCTTCCTTCTCTGAGTGCTCTGTTGAATCCAGTCCCTGGGATTCTTCTGCTTTAGTACATACTTGTTCCCCTGCTTTTTTAATTGGCTGTTTTGATTTATAATACAGAGTACAGGAAGCATCTGTGGCACTGCTGGGAGTGGAAGAACAATGCTTCTGGTTCAACTTGCCCCTTTCAGTGTGCTGTTGTCACCTTCCAGAGCGGCTGTATTGCTGAGGAGGAGGTGCTGTCAGGTGTGCTGACCAGCCTGAACTGCTGCTCACCTGTGTTGCACCCAAGAAATTGTGCACATTGGCTTACCCTTGTGAATCTCAGTGCTTGTAAATTCATTTTAAAGAAATAGTTAAAAAAGTTTGGCCCAAGCTGTTACATATATTTATGCATGCCAGCTGTTTTTATCCAAGTGTCAGGTTTCTTCTCCAAAGCTTTGAGATGCTTGGGTGTGAGGGAAAGAGGTCTCGATTTTTGTAACACAAGCAGCATGATATATAGGGGTTTTTTAAGCTGTCAGAAGCAGTGAGTGATGATGTCAGAAACCAATTTGATAAAAAAAGGTATAATCAGGTTTGGGGCTTTGTGTTTTTCATTGTTTTGGTTTGGGGACTTTTTGGTGGATTTTTTTTGATTGCTGATGTGCACGCTGTCCTGGCCGTCGCTGGTAAAGAAGTAACTAAGTGAGTTAAAGCTCTTAATAATTAAGGTGTGACACTCTGGTTGTAGACTGACATGCTGTGTAATGAAGGACTCTGTGATCCCTTTGGGAGGGCTTCCTGATTACTCTCTGTGCCTGTGGTATTAGAAGAGAGATGGGCCGTTCCAGGTGCCAGCAAAGATCGATGTGTGAAGAGAAACTCCTACATGCAACACAGGGAATTTTTGTCTACTCCTCATCTCATGCTTTTATGCATCACAAGACTAAAACCAGAATAAAGCCCCCACCATGCTGGTTAAGCATTGCTAAAGCATAAATTAAATCATGCCTACTACAGAAAATTACTTTTAAGTTGCATAATGAAGTGCAAACTCCTGAAATACCTGTGAAGGAGGATTCCCTCCTCCTCTCTTGCTCTTCATTTTTGGCACCTCCTTGGTTTGAGTCACAGTGCTTGCCCTATGCCGTTTTCAGGGTTGTGATGAAAAGCCTGGTTTTCTAGAACTGTAGTGCTGGGGAAGTCCTGCCTCTCCTGTGTTCTGCCTGATTGGTGGTGTTGTCTTTGCTGCATCAAGACTTAATTGCATTGGAGTGAAGAGTGGTGCAGCTGATGAGAGCTGAAGTGCCTGGAGCTCAGTGTGTTATCATCACGGGTGGCCCCTGTAAGGTGCCTAAAGCAGTGTGTAAGAGCAGGGTGAGCATGTGGGGAATCTCAGCCCACTGAGCAATAGTAGCTGGTGTGCAGTTTGCTGGCTTGCTGTAAACAGATGTCCCGTGACAAATACGCTGAGCCTGCTTTCTAGAGCGTGCCTGTTAGAAGGAGTATTTTTGGAGTAGGTTGTGTGGTGTTTGTTTTGCAAGTGTGTGAAGCTTAAAGAAACTTGAAAGCCCAAGGATCCAATCTCACGATTTCTGACAACTTTGAGAAGTGTCCCAAGCCCTGCACAAGGTACTCCTTTACTGTAATTCTAATAAACCTGTGTCACTTACCAAGGAGACATATGTAGCTATGTATTTTGAAGATGTTTTCCCGAACTTTTAGAGATGTTTAGGGTTTAGAAGTAGGAAGAGGAACGACTGAATGCTGTCTTTGTGCTCATTGGAACAGAACTGTCTATTACCTAACTCAGAGCTGCAGCCTAGGACCCCAGTTTCTACCTGAGCCCTTTCAGCTGGCCGTGCCATGCAGTATTTGGTGCCAGTGGGAGTTTGCACTGCATTTGAAGGAAGGCATCTCCATCACTGTACTTACTGAGATCATTACAAAGCCTAAGAAGCTATTGTTTGCCACTGCAGATGCTTGTTGCCAGTAATAATAATATGGCAGTCAGATGCCAATTCCAGACTCCATCTGATTTGTTCGCTGTCTCTTGTTTTTCTGTGTGATTTTTCGTTTTTGTTCTCTTTCTTTTTTGTTTTTTTTTTTTTCTTTTTAACTAGTAATGCAGACTCAGTTGCCTAATTCATTGGAGCCTTTTTGACCAAGATGAGTACACAGATGAAAAGTAGTCAGATGAAAGTCCTGGAATACTTTGGGGCAAATCAGTGGGAACAGGATACAGCTTTGAAAAACTTGTTCCTACAGGTGTTTTCCTTTGAGAGGATCTTGGCTGTTTTTTTTTTGTCTTTGCCCTTTCTTAGTAAATTGATCTGCAGTGTTGTAGATGATGGATACCCAGTTAATATGAAATGCTCATAAAGTGACAGTAGAGATGGCAAAAAAAATTCTTGGTTTTCCTTAGTTGATGAGGATAAGGGTCTTAGGACGAGCTGGGAATTGCTTGAGGTAGTTCTGGGTTATGCTGAAATGGAAATTGCCACAGTAAAACTGAAGAGCTGACTAATCCCAAGACCTGGGTTTGAGAGTTATCATTTTTGTGTGTATCGTTGGTACAAAAAATAGGAGAAAACTTGTGAAGTTTGCTTTTGGTAATGCTTCCCAACTTCATCCCCCTGTGTTGAAACAACATTAGGATAGAGCTTCAGGCTGAATGACAATAGCTGGCCTAGTCACACATGCTCAGCGGTAACAGCGTGGAGCAAATTCCTTCACTAATGGGAATTTCTGCTTGGCATGTGGAAGTAAGGGGAGAGAGATGAGTGCATTGGTTATTTGCCTTGACTGAGCCAGCATAGTATGGCAGTCAAGAAAAGTGAAAGTTGTCCCAGCGTGCAGCAGCAAAGCTTTTGAGTTGGATTAGATTTAAAGGTCTGTTTAAGGCGTGTTATGGGAGACATTGGTGAGGGTCCAGTTGAGGGTGTCTTTCTGGATGGTCCAAACTGCACATTCAAATTGAAGCTGGTCATCAAGCAGTAGCCAAGAGGATCAAGATAATGGAGGGTCTGTCATGAGAGAAGCCTCAAATTTTGTTTGCTGGCTTTTAAGGAAACACAAATTTTGGAATTTTCCAAGGAGGGGAAGATGATTAAATGTTCTACACTGCAGAATGGTTGATTTCACTTTTAAAATACTGTTGCTTCCTGGAATGCTTATGTGACAATATTTGATACAGATCATAGTGATGGCAGTTCTTTTCAGTGCTGTTTATTTCTTTCCTGTTTCATTCCAAAATTATAAGATGATCAGTGCCATCAACAAAGACGGCTGTGCTGGAAAGGGCAGTGTGGTAGGAAGGTTACATTATTCAGGACCTGTTGAATGGGGTACAGCATTATGGTAGCAATCACCAGCTACAAGCAAGCAGTGTTTTACTGCATGCCTGGATCAGGAATGAAAGCTTCATTTTGCATCAATAAGAATAGCATGGAGCACAAACTCTGCAGGAATACTGTAAATCTATTCCTCATTCCTTTGTGTGTCTTTGATGGCTTTGGAAGAGAGAAGAACCATGTTCATCTTGAATGTTGCTCAGTTCTGAAGATGGCTGGCTGACCTGGTTTTGCTGGCAGTATGTTTCCCTGCCAAGTTTCTCTCTGGTTTTATTAAAACATGTGGACTAGACTGATAATTTAACGAAGTGATACTTGATCATGCAGCTGCCAATAACTTTTTGAATAAGTCCTGCCAAAGAGGGAGTAGGTTTCCAGATATGTTTGTGGTTTTTTGCTAAGATTTGCATTTTGCAGAACTCTTTGTCACCCAAAGGATCCATCTGTAAGTCTTGAGCATACATTGTTCAGAAGCATAGCCGCTCCTCATGATTTGCTTATGTTCTGTGGTGAATTAAAAGCTGGCATGACAATAAAATAAACTAATCTTTCCTTCTAGGCAGTTTGAGTCTGGGCAGCACAAAACCTTCCTATTAGGAGCTGGAGAGAGCTTGAGTCCCCTTATGCATGCAGACTGCTTAAACTCCCTGTTGTTACACGGCTGTTCCTTCTCTGCCAGCCCCCACTTCACAGGGGACAGTGACAGCACTGAGTGAAGCAAAACCTTGCGTGATTTCAGACACGTTCCATAAGCCTGTTTCATAGATGCTGTCACAGTAAAGCTTTCTCTTGCCCTCAGATAGAATGAAATGTGTTCGTTTACAGAGCAGAGCAGCAATCTTCATTTGGTTTGTCCAGAATCTGGACTACCTTTCTCAGGGGTAGCTTTCATCAGGATGACCCCGAGATATATAAAATCTGCTGTCTCCAAACCCTACTGCTGACAGGAGTCAGAAGTCTTCAGCTGATGCTCTCAAGGTTGCTTTATTGTTTCTTATCTAAGATATTTTCTGTCTGGGCTGCCCAGATCTGTTCAGTAGGTCAGCCTGAGGCACACTGCCCTCCCCGGGGGCAGGCACTGACTTTTATACTACAAATTACCTGTTAGTTATTTACAGTTATGATCCAATGCTTCTCACCTGTGTTAGACAGTTACATTCTACTCTCATCCAATCCCCAAGTGCCAACATCACCAAGAAGATGGGGGTTAGGAAGAAGAAGGAAGGAGGACAGGACAACGCCCAAGTCCCTCCATCTTACCCCCAGGCCCCCATGGCAAAATCCCCAAAAATTCCCTTTTCACTCTACAACTACTACTATCAGGCTATCTTAACTTTTGTGCCCTTTAATTCTTCATTCAAAGATGGTAATTTTTTCCATGAATGAAAATCATTGCTGCAGGAGTCCCTGGCTGCCTGCCAGGGTCTCTGACCCCCCGCCCCTTGCCAGGGCTTTGGAGCCCCTTGGCTGGAGCTGGGATCATCCAGGACTGTCAGAGGCATCCTGGGTTCCGACAACCTTTAAGAAAGTATATGGGGGGGTGGGGATGACAACTACAGAGCTGTAAAATCATGAGAAGGAAATGTAATGGTCTGTGTTCCTCTGCTGTGGTTTACTCTTGGTAGATGAATTTAGCAGAGAACCTAATGGGAAGCGATCCTTTATCTTGAATTTTGGCACTCGATCGACCTCCGCGATGAGCTTGACTCGGTGTTAAGCGCATCCCGTGCGAGCCGCAGTGCCCGAGGCGCTGCGAGCGCTCACCGGCCGTGTTCCCTCCACAGCTGCCCTGGGCGTGCAGCAGCCCTCGCTGCTGGGAGCCTCCCCGACCATCTACACGCAGCAGACGGCGCTGGCAGCCGCGGGCCTGACCACCCAGACCCCCACCAACTACCAGCTGACGCAGACGGCCGCGCTCCAGCAGCAGGCGGCAGCCGCGGCCGCGGCCCTGCAGCAGGTAAAGCACACACAGCGGCCGGCGCTCGCCGAACTTCGTAAAGCTAAAGGATCCAGGAGGAAAGGAGAATGGAAAATGGTGATCATTGCAGTGTGACCCTGTCTTCTCACTGGGGGAGGGGTGGGCTTGTAGCTAGCGGTAGTGGAATTAGGCTGCGCAGCAGGTGGGAATTTGGGCTGTGGAAAGCTCTTTGGGAGAATGAGTTTTGCTGCGTCTAAACTGAGAATCTCAAGTATCTCCCGTATATATAACCTTTATGGAATTTTGCATGATTTCATAATGTGCCCTAAATACTGTCTAAGTGTCAGGCTTAATAAAAATTGCTGACTTGAGCTAGAAAGAGAACGTCAGGGCTCACTCTAAAGGCTCAGGATATTTGTTAGGAAAATAATATATGTTGATATTATTATTAATTTTTAATTAAAATTGTTAAATGTTAATTATTTTTATCTAGAACTTGCTAAGCAGATAACTTACATTTGGTGTTATTGTGGTAATAATTCTCCTGTTTATGAGATATTTTGCTTTTATCTGTTTCAGCAATATTCACAACCTCAACAGACTCTCTATAGTGTACAGCAACAGGTTTGTCTGATTCTTACTGTGTACATCACAAATAACTTAAAAAATGTCGATTGTGTGTCTCATAGGATTTGTCTCCGAAATCATCCTCATATGGGAAGTTGTTAAAGAAACTTAAGTAATATTTTGTGTAGTGAAAGAGAGCTTGAAGTTCATAAACTTGGAAAGACTTATGCAGAATGGAAACCTGCCTGCCTTCATGGAAAAACAAATTTTAAAAATACATACTGTTCCATGTGTAAATGATTCTCTGATGAACTTTGCTCCAAACAGGGCCGTGTATTTTAACTGCTGGAAAGATGCTGTCCAAAACCATTCCCTTTTGGATTTTTATTATGATCTTTCAAACTTAACAGGACTTTTTAAAAATAATAAAAGTACAAGGGAGTTACGTGCCGAAGCTGTTCCAGCTGCCAAAATTTTTTTTTGGTATTGCTATTAACTTTCAGTGCAAAAAAAAAATTCGCCTTTCTCCTTTCTGAATAAACCTTATACAATCTTAAAGTTAATCCCACAAGCACAGTTTTACAGATACGCAAACTGCTGAAATGACCAAGCCCTAAAGGACTATTATCTGACTCAGATTAAGCAAAAACTCTTACTTATAAAGAGGAGGTAGAATTGTACAATTTCCTTAAGCGTATAAAATTAATTTATAACTTTATTTATTTTAAGTTGCAGCAACCTCAGCAGACCCTTTTAACTCAGGTTAGTTTGGTTTTATTGTTTGGTCTTCATCCCCAAACACAGATAATGCAAGAGTGCAAATTTGTGACATCTTGGTATTTTAATCTGTAAAATGAACTAATATGAATGGACATTTTATTGGTACAGAATTATTTTATCCAGATGTTAAAATATGCATAGCCTTGGTCTCAAAAATTAATAGCAACCATTTTTCCTTAATCTTGACGGGAACTTGTGTGTTGATTATATTTTGATTTTTTTTTTTTTTGTTTGAACTTCAAGTGTCCAGTTCTTTTGCAGTAAATAACAAATGGGGAAAATCTTGCTCTTCTTTGTGAAGGCATTTAGCTTCCTATAGTAACAGTATGTGTATAAAGAGGTTTAAAAAGAATCTTGGTGAGCTTGATGGGTTTAAAACATGTGGCCATTTAATGCACTGCAAATTGCTCTAGTTCCATTTCCACTTGAACTTTTAAACAGGCTTTAAAGAGGTAAAAATGTTTTATTTGATTTTAATATCTTAGTATGGTCTGCTTTTGTAAGAAGGCAAGTACATGAACTGTTGAGTTTGGGAAGGATTTGTGTTGGCCTCAGCCTTTACCGACTTCTAACACTTCAGGTGGGATGTAAATACAGAATGACCTAGCATTTATTCATAGAAAAGTTGGGAATTTATCTCCACTGTATGGGTTACCTGTAGACAATAATGCAGTCTTCATGCTCTTTGTCTGAACAAGGTGTATTTTGGGGGGAAGCTGACTCTTGTGGAAAAGAAGGAAATCAAAGCCTGTCTTCATTCAAAACAAAAAACATGTCATCTTCAAATAAAAACCAACTACCCAACAAAAAATACAAAAAGCTTCCACCATCTGAAAATGTCTGTTCTAGGTGCTATAGTCATTTTAAACTGCTGTCTCCATGGCTAAAGGACCTGTTCCCTGTCAGTGTGCCAGCTGCTTCCAAGACTGAGAGTTGGCTTTGTTTTGCTTGCAGCCAGCAGTCGCACTGCCGACGAGCCTCAGCCTGTCCACGCCGCAGCCAGCAGCACAGATCACCGTCTCCTACCCGGCCCCCCGCTCCAGCCAGCAGCAAACCCAGCCTCAGAAGCAGCGTGTCTTCACTGGGGTGGTCACCAAGCTACATGATACATTTGGCTTTGTGGATGAAGATGTCTTTTTTCAGCTTAGGTAAGCTGTGGGCACTCACCTGCAGTTGCACTCGGTGATATTCTGAGTAATCAAAGGTTTAGATGGTTTTGCACGCTAATTCTGTGACTCCACTGATGGGGCCTGCAGTAGTGTGTTGCTTTCATTCAACACTGAAAAGTCAGAGAGGTTAAGAGATGCTAAGTCTGAAGTACTTCACGTGAATTTTTTTATTTTTTTTAATGCACAGCCTAAAGCTGGGAAACCCAGAGGTTATTAGCTCCTTATGATGGGAAATTGCAGAATTTGTGGGTGATTAAAAGCATAAAACCTGCTGTCTTCATGTCTTAACTTGGTACTGTTTGGGGAACTTTTGCCTTAGGGCCAAAGACAGGGAATTACAAAGACAGGTATGCTCCTGTGCATACCCTGAACTGAAGCAGGTGATACTAATGCTGAATTTGGGGGTAGATGCTCTTCCTGTAAGCTTTTTTAATGAACATGCCTGCTTTCTCCCATCTTTAAACATAACATACAAAAAACCTTGCTAAAAAAGACTCACGTACGTTTTCGGAAATGTTTGCAGTGCTGTTAAAGGCAAGACACCTCAGGTGGGTGACCGAGTTTTGGTAGAAGCCACTTACAATCCGAACATGCCCTTCAAATGGAATGCCCAGAGGATCCAGACGCTGCCCAACCAGGTGGGTGCGGTTGGGCGGTGTTGGGGCGGCGTGGCCCTGGCTGGAGCTCGCTGCCCACTCGCTGTGTTTTGGCAGAACCAGAGCCAGGCGCAGCCGCTGCTGAAGACGCCGCCGGCCGTGCTGCAGCCCATCGCCCAGCAGACCTTTGGGGTGCAGGCACAGCCACAGCCACAGTCCCTGCTGCAGGCACAGATCTCAGCAGCCTCCATCACGCCTCTTCTCCAGACACAGCCCCAGCCACTGCTGCAGCAGCCACAGCAGAAAGGTGCTCCTTCTGTGCTCGCCTTTTTGGGGGGGACTCTGGGGCTCAGTGGGGGATGGCTCTTTTCTTGTTAACCAGAAGGGTGAAGTAATAGCTGAAATAATATGGAGGGGACTCTGTTGAGTTTTCACATTGAATGTCTTCTTGTAGCTATGTGCGAGGCACATTGCCTGTGAAATTCCCATGGACTCCTGTTCATGTGAAGATTTTGTAATCCAAAAGCAAATTCAACGTGATCTTTGTTCTTTCACAGACAAGTTGGGGAGTTGAAAGTATTAATAGCAGTGCTGTCCTTCAGCATCTTCTGCAGTGTTCCACAAAATCAGGTTTTGCAGTTGTGTTGTTAAAGCTGTTATTTGTTTGCTTGTTCATTTCAGTTAGCCAGGCTGGCATCTGAGAGAAGAAGCACTGCCAAACATGGCAAATCTAAAACAAAGGTTGTGAAGTCTCTTGAACTTTGAGTGGCTGAGGAATCAGTGATAGAAGTGATAATATTAGGACTGGTCTTATCACAGTAGAAGCAAGGGTAGAAGAACCGAAGCAGAATTGTTCTGCATAAATGCTTATTACAGTCTAATTAGTCCTAGTTGTTCATTGGTGTTTAGTAACATTTGTTCCACTTAAATCAGTTGGTTAAATGTCTTCAGACAAAGAAACTACATGCTTGAGGGATTGATGTAGCAGTATAATATATTGATTTGGGAATCATTTTTCAGGATGACAGTTATTTTTACATATGACTAGTATTAAAATGAGGATTTCAGTGTTCCTTCAGTTCAATGAGTAGGTAGTATATCTGTCTTAATTTGAGTTTTAGAAACGCTTTAGCTATTTATTAAGATGGATTTTATGTGCTTAGGTTATATTAGCTTCCATCTCAAGAAGATGCTTTTAAACCAATTTCACTTAACTAGAGTGTCAGTTTGCCTCAGTGAAGAAATGCTTGGTTTCTTTGGGTGGGTGTTAATAATGGATAAATTTCACTGTAGAGTTAGGTTAGGAAATGTACACAAGTGAAAGAGCTGTAAGCAGCAGTGTTGGCCAAGTGTAGATAGTTGCCCCCAGTTCTGTATTGATGCTGTACATTTTGTTGCAGGTGGTTTGTTGCAGCCCCCAGTCCGTCTGGTTTCACAGCCACAACCAGCTCGAAGACTAGACCCGCCATCCAGATTTTCTGGGAGGAATGATCGAGGTGGAGACCCGATGCCAAACCGAAAAGATGACAGGAGGTACGTAGACCAGACTGTGATCCAAGCATTCCATAAAGACCTGTCCTCACCCAGAGCTCAGCTGCTTGCTCCTAAATGAGTCAGCAAGATCCACAAGTGACGTTACCCTTAGGAATTAGGGAAGAGTTCTTATCTCTCTGAAAGTAAGGAGTTACGTAATCAGTTTCTCTTGTAAAGAGACTGTACTGAAACCTCTCCCCTTTTTTGAGTTGCCTCTGACAGGTCTGCTTTCTGTCGTGCTAGAAATCATTTTGTGTTACCAGGCTGCACAACTGTATTTTTTGTTTTGTGTGCATTCTTTAAGCCGTGAAAGAGAGCGAGAGCGGCGCCGGTCCCGGGAAAGGTCTCCGCAGAGGAAGCGCTCCCGAGAGAGATCCCCGCGGCGGGAGAGGGAGCGCTCGCCGCGGCGGCCCCGGCGTGTCGTCCCGCGTTACACCGTTCAGTTCTCCAAGTTTTCCTTGGACTGGTAGGTCTGGAGTGCCAGATGTTGACCTGCACTTAGATGGGCACAGCTTACCGTGAGCCCTGTCAACCCATTTGGGTGTGAGCGGATGTGGAATGATGATCCTGACTTTAAAGAAGGGTCAAATATGTAAAAGGCTAAGAACCTTGTATGATAAACTTGTTTGAGGTTCTGTGTTACTTTAAAATGCTAATGCAAAATAGCTTTATAGCATTATTTAATGAATATTCCTTAACATGCAGACACCTGAATTGGAAGAGTGTTTAATAATTACTTGTTTTTGAACTTCGTCCATGGCACTCAAATGCAGCCTTCTTGGGAACACTACATTATATGTACAGCATCCAATATACAGTGGTTGTATTGCCAATTACTATACCTCTCAATTATGTCCTTTGATAACAGTTCTTTATTGCTGTATCTTTCAAATAATGTTATTTTAATTTTCCGTTCTCCATTTTTAAAATTCCATTTTTAAAATTCCATTTTAATTTCCCGTCTTTCAGCCGTAGCTGTGACATGATGGAGCTGAGGAGGCGTTACCAGAACTTGTATATCCCCAGCGATTTCTTTGATGCTCAGTTTACATGGGTGGATGCTTTTCCTATGTCTAGACCATTTCAGCTGGGAAACTACTGTAATTTCTATGTAATGCATAGAGAAGTAGATCCTATAGATAAGAACGCTGCTGTCCTTGATCCACCTGATGCTGATCATCTCTACAGTGCTAAGGTTTGTATGCTTTTCCACTGATACCATTATTCATTAGACTTTTTTTATCAATAGGGTGCAAAAGTGAGTAGAATTGAATTGAAAATTCTGCAGCCATTTGAGCAAAATACAGCACTTACTCAGTTTTTATATTACTAGAGCTGTGCTAATTACAGAGGGCTCTTCCATTCTCTGCACCCAGTTGCAATGATGTGATTATAGAAAAGAAAGCCAGCTCCTGCAAGGTCTCTGAACGATTTCTTAGGCAATTCATTTTGAGTAGTTAATGGAGTCCTTTTTATTTCTTCAAGGTTACTTTCTGTGCAGTTTGTTATTCTGTTTAGTGGTATTTTCTTTCCTTCTTTCATATTCATCTCAATATTTATTGCTTTGTTTGAAGTAGATTGAGATCTGTCTATAACATGTAATCCTTCTAACACAGATTACCCTAAAAATCTCAGACCTATTTTAATGACAGACTTCAAATGGGACAGATTTTAGTAAAGTGATTTGATCAAGGGGTCTTTTATACATGATTACAGCCCTTGATGCAGCATATTTTGACATTCAGATAAAAAAATTCAATTTAACTCACCTTCTGTGTACAAAAACCTCCAAGCCTTCACTCAGGTATCAGACATCCTGGTTTTTCAGTCTGTTTGTGCAGAGCAAGAGCTGCCTTTTAGAAGGTCAAGCTTCAAAACACAGGAGAAGGAGCATCCTCTTTTATCATTCACCTGTTTAGGGTATAGAGCAACCTTGAAGGTTTTGGTTTGTGTGTTTGCAAGTTGTGGTCATGGTTTATCAGTTGTAGTGAGACCTTCACCAGAGTGCTCTGACTTACACCACAGGTGATGCTGATGGCTAGTCCTAGCATGGAAGATCTCTACCACAAGTCATGTGCTCTGGCTGAGGATCCCCAAGAACTTCGGGATGGATTTCAGCATCCTGCTAGACTTGTAAAGGTAAATATGCTTCAATGCCAGACACTTTTGGCAATAAAGGTTGGTTATAGAGCTTTACTGTTTTTGACAAATAAGAGAGGAGCTTGTAGACAGCTGAACGATGACTTCATTTTTCCTCTGAAGAGACATAGTTTATAGTCAATTCTTTTTCCACTTAATAGGAGCTTCACATTTACTGCTTTGTTCAACTTAGTTAAACTCTAACAATTAACTTTGTTAGCTGCTTCTTACAAGCCCTTACTTGTTTTGTGAGGGCTCAGCTCCCAAGAGAATACACGTGAAGCAACAGTTAAGCAGCTGTTGTATTAAGTGAAACATAACCATTAAACTGAACGAGCTGTAAGTTCTGTGGTGTTCCAGGGCAGCAGACTTGTTTTCCAGTTAAATTCTAACGTATGGCACATGGGAATACTTTCATTTGTAGGTATGATGCTCTTCTGGTCTCACCTTTCATAGCTTTTCTTCACTTTTAAGCAGGTGCATCTGTTAATGTGTATCAGAGTTAAGACATGTATTTAAATTCTGTCTTTTGCATTAGAAAGCTTTTAATTGCAAAGGAACAAGCCCATACCAATAAACAAACTTGATGGAAAATCTTGAAAGCAAGAATGAGTGATGATGTTTTAAACCTATTCCATTGCTGAAATAATATGTGGAAAAAAATAACTGAACTCTTTCTTGACTTGATTTTCATTTTCAGATTTCAAAATAATGTGACGGTTTACTCACGGATTTCAGTGTGTGTGCTATGAAATATTCTTTGCACTTTGGGAAAATGACTTTTTACCCCTAGCAGGGGAACATTCAGAAGACTCTTTTTGTCTAGTTTTTAGTGGGTATGAAAGGCAAAGATGAAGCTATGGCTATTGGAGGACACTGGTCCCCATCACTGGATGGACCTGATCCAGAAAAGGACCCTTCGGTGCTGATAAAGACGGCAATTCGTTGTTGCAAGGCTCTTACAGGGATTGACTTAAGTGTGTGCACACAATGGTAAGTACTGTACTACAAAGCCACGTACACTGTAGAAGTAAATACTTGTCTGTTACCAGGATTTTTAAAAAAAAAAATCGAAAGCCGGAAAACTTTTTTGTCAACTACTCTCGGTAGTTCAGGTAAACTACTCAAAGGATGTTCTGTTTGGTAATCATCTTGATTCGTGCCAACTGTGCTGAATACTTCATTAAGAACTAATTAAAAATTCTGGGTTTATTTTGACTTGTTATACTGTAATTTTTTTAATGAACATGCGTTGAAAATATTTTTCATTTTGTGCATAGCTGGAGAGGATCGTCAAGAGAACTTCATTTCATTGTTCTTTTGTTATAAATAAATAGCCGTTTGTTATACAGCCATATTTTCTCTTGATGAGTTTCTGTCCTGTGTTAACACTCACTTTAGCTGTACTAATACCAGGAAAGCCTATTGTATGCTAAATTTGAAGTTCTTCAGGAACTTCTATTTGCACATAAAGCCTGTGCAGGCTAAACACCAAGTTGTATGAAAAGCATATTTTGCTGGTTTTCCTCCTTTTCAGTCGCGCTACCTTTTTACAAGTGTGCCAAAAGAGAAAATATGGCTTCCATAATTTTTTTCTTTAGATAAACCTCAAGGTCTTGCAGCCAAATTTCTTTACTTGATGTGCTACAAGTGATCTAGGCTCTTTAAAATGTATTGTAGAATTTTTTTTCCAACATGCTTCTTCCCTTGCAACAGGTACCGTTTTGCAGAGATTCGCTACCATCGCCCTGAGGAGACCCACAAGGGGCGTACAGTTCCAGCTCATGTGGAGACAGTGGTTTTATTTTTCCCGGATGTTTGGCATTGCCTTCCCACCCGCTCAGAGTGGGAAACCCTCTCCCGAGGATACAAGCAGCAGCTGGTCGAGAAGCTTCAGGGTGAACGCAAGGAGGCTGATGGAGAACAGGCACTGAACGCTAATCCCTTTTTCTATTTCTGCTTCTCACAGGCACAGGAACACAGGCACAAAATGCACACCACATACTACACAACATACATACACAGGAGGAACATAACTGGTAACAATGACTGGTAAACCAGCTTTCAGCAGTGTAGTGAATGTTGCTTTTTATTTTTATTTCAGCTAGTTCACTAACTTTAAACCTGTGTGCTGATATCACAAACGGAATTAAATTGTGCTTATGATGCGCAGAAAATTTTTTATCGTAGATGTAGTTGCTGGAATCTGGGACCAGTTGTTGAGTGAGATTCAGTTTATGAATAGCTGTCTTCAAACATTTTGCCATTTTCTGAAATTTCTAAATTCTCTCTCGTGGCCAGTTCTAATTGTGATATTTGAAACTGAACAAACACTAGTCTGAAACATCTGAATTTCAGGCCATGTGGCTGATCAACATCTTGGAATAAGGAAAGGTCTGACTGAACAAAGAGTAATTTGGGGGATTTAAAGTGTGGGGGAAGATCACCCACTGTGTGGTTACTGGAGACCAGCAGTGTCTGTGTAACCCCAATATCCTTTGTGGTGTTGCTTATCACCCTTTTGTGTTCCACAGATCTGGCTTGTATTGGCTGAGTGGCACTGTGATCATTTATAAAGTGGTAGAATGTGTGTGTGAACTTGTCTAAATAATAACTTTAGGAGAAGACTATCTGAAACAGTTGTGACCTTGCACAGATCAGCAACAGAATTTAAAAAAAATAACTAAAATGCTTTCAAGCTTTCTGAATGATAATTTCTAAATTTTATTTGTCAGGATGAAGAGGAAAAGGATGATGGGGAAGCTAAGGAGATCTCTACGCCTACACACTGGTCTAAACTGGATCCAAAAACAATGAAGGTAACAGACGCTTCTGAAAATTTGATTTCGTTGTACCTTTTCACTTTTAAACATGACCTGAAATGGAGCCATATGTTGCCTTAACTGAGCAAAAAAACCTTCAGTAGTGCTTTGCTGAATTTATATGTGCTAGATGTGGTATCACAGTGTGCAGGGATGACTCCTGGTTGTACTAAGTGCATACAGCTAATGGAATCTATTCTGAACTTCTGAACTTTGTACAATTAAAGGATAATCGTGTATGATACATGAACTGGAAAATGAGAGTTCTGCTGTAATCTGCCAGATTACTACTTACATTAAAAAATGTGGGATCTAAAATACTTAAATGATACATTTTTTTATGATTACCGCCTTTTTAAACTACGTCAGGAGACTTATAATAAAAAGCTTTCTCCAAATCAATAGTGATAATAAACTGGTTTCCTTTAACAAAATCCCTTCCCTGCGTCTGTGAAAAGTTCCTCAGAAAGAAGTTTTTTTGTGAAAAACATCACTTCAAATGTAATGTTTTCTGTATCAGTAACTATTGCTGTTTTTCAGGGCATGTTTAAAAATACAGTTGACTTTTCAGTGCTGCTGATTTTTGCCTCACTTCCTCTACTAATCAAATCTTTTGTGATGTCACTGTTTGGTACCACTCACAAAGCTTTTATTTACCAGGTAAATGACCTTCGCAAAGAATTAGAAAGTCGAACCCTTAGCTCTAAGGGGCTGAAATCTCAGCTGATAGCTCGACTGACAAAGCAGCTGAAAGTAGAGGAACAAAAAGAAGAGCAAAAGGAGCTAGAGAAGTCTGAGAAAGAAGAGGAAGAGGAGGAGGATAGGAAATCTGAAGATGATAAAGAGGTTAGTGTTTGGACATACTTGGTTTAAGTCCTAAGTACACATTAAATATATGAAACATTTTTATAGATATGTATAAGCAGAAAAAGTATAGGCATGTGCCTGCTTGTGCTGGGATTTTGTTGTTCCCAGGTGACTGTACTGGGAACTCTTGCTGTACCTTGAGCTGCTGAACTGGCAAGAAATCTTGGGTAATTTGAATTACTTTATGTCAGCCAAATCAGCTCAAAGGTGCAAATGCACTAAGGGTGTCTGAATTAAGGTTTGACCTTAAATGTAAGGAACAATAAATCCCAGCCTCCTGAGGAAAAACCATGCTCAAGATGAGTGAACACACTAAACAATTCCTAAACTCCCTAAACCTGAAAAGCAGTTGCTTAGTTCTGTTGGCCTCTGTGTCTCACAGTCCAGCTTCTTCATATGGCAGATAGTTTGCCTGGGTTTGTTTTCCCTTATTACAAAGCTTTGATTTTTGCTTTTGGATACTTGCTGTGCATTGGAGTTTCTCAGTTTTGCAGTTTGTAGTTGCAGTGCTTAGTCCAATTTGCTATTTCATGAAGATGAACAAAATCTGTGCAGTAAGGCCAAAGCTCAAGGACAGAAAAGGGGCAGAAGTGTCTGGAGAATGGCTTGTCCTTTAGCTGCTTTTAAACCTGTCTTTTTGTGCGTGTCCTGCTAACCTGTATGGGGTGATTGGAAGTTTCATTCTTTTATGTATCTCTGTAAACCTTGTTGAGGGAGAAAAGGCCATGTGCTTGCTAATTCTGTCAGCTGCTGCTGCCTTCTCCCACAGCTTGGATGAGGTTCAATTAGCTTGGGTTTCTTGCCACAGCTTTCTTTAGGATTGGAGGGGAGCTGTGATTTTGCTGGCTTTTTATAAAGCACAAGCTCTGCCGTGACGTTTTTTGTAATCAGGTGTAGTCTAGTTTTCCAGACCTAAAGCTTCTGAGTTTCTAAAACTCATTTTTCCTGATGTTTTAAGTTTCTAAAGCTTGTTCTCACAACCTGAACATAAACATCAAGATTATTTTTGTAATGAAAATTCATGTTTAGAATTCTTTCTGTAAGACAGACTTTCTTTGATGTCTCTGTAGTTTAACCAATATAAGTGAAGAATTCTGTCACTAGTTCACCAATCACAGTAGCCTGTTGAAAATGTATAAAAAGGGAGTCATTGTTTCTAATACACAGAGTCAGATTCATCTCTCCAAACTGTTTCAGAGAACACTTGTGTCGTGTGTAATTTGCCACAGTGACAGTCAGGAGACTTGAGTGTTTGTCTCTTGGCAATCATTAAGGTGGTGGCATTTTATGTTTTGTAGCCCTTTTGTTTCATATGCTCAGGTATATCTAGAGAGAGTGCATTTCCCATAATCCAGAGTTAAGTAAATTGTCATCTGGTAATAGTTAAAGCTGTGTTTGGGATCTTTGGAGAGATGAGGGCTGTTCTCATCTTTTGTAAGGAGTAAACAGCTCGCTGTACTGCACAGCTGTGCCTGCCTTTCAGCAGCTTAAGCTTTGTTTTCTTCACAGCACTGAGTCCTAAAAACTAACGTAGAGGCTGAAACTTCAGCTTTGGAATATGCTCCACATATATCCATCTGTGTTGGGGTGTTGTCCCTTTTGCAGGAAGAGGAGAGGAAGCGCCAGGAGGAGCTGGAGCGGCAGCGGCGGGAGCGCCGCTACATCCTGCCGGACGAGCCGGCCATCATTGTGCACCCCAACTGGGCAGCCAAGAGCGGCAAGTTCGACTGCAGCATCATGTCCCTGAGTGTTCTCCTGGACTACAGATTAGAGGATAATAAAGAGCATTCCTTTGAGGTAACTCAGCAGTGCTGCTTACAGTTAGCTGTTCTGGTTTCTGTCTCATTTTTGTGAGTGTTTTGGAATTGCTGAGTCTTTGGTACAATGTAGGGACTGCACGGGGTCTGGAGGAGACATGGGATTTCAGATGGGCAGTGGAATTTGGAAAGGTCTTTAAGGGTTCTGTATTCAAGCCAGATAAGTAAGAAATCTGACACTCCATAAAATTCTGATATGGTTTAAATTGCTAAGATGGCACCTCATAGCTATTTTATCATAATTCTATATATTTTTAATACGTGCTTTAAAATTTCTTATCACTTCTCCTTTCTTTCTTTTTTCTTTTATGTGCAGGTATCATTGTTTGCAGAACTCTTCAATGAAATGCTCCAGAGAGATTTTGGTGTCAGAATTTACAAAGCACTGATTTCTCTCCCGGAGAGAGAGGACAAAAAGGACAAAAAAAGCAAAAAAGATGAGAGAAAAGAAAAAAAAGAAGAAAAAGATGATGAAACGGATGATCCAAAACCTAAAAGAAGAAAATCTGGAGATGATAAAGATAAAAAAGAAGAGAAAGATGAAAAGAAGGTCTGCAGTTAGCTCATTTGCAGTTCTAGCCTGTCTGGATCAATATTAAAGCGTTTCAGTTTTACATTATTGCTTTCAAAAACTCAGCTCTTGTAATGTTATTTAATTAATTTGACTTTTTGATGTATTGAAATATGCTTCAATTATATTCAGTAATTTTAAAATTCTACAGGTGTATTGGGAGTATTTTAACATTCAGCTGTATCACACAGATTTGTATCTGTATTCTTAAGTGGCCAAGCATAAGTGTAGGCAAATCTTGACTGACTGGTAATAGGGTTTTTACTTTGCTGGGTTTTGAGTCTGACTAGATAAATATTTAGGAACTTTTGTTACAGAGGGAAGATAAAAGAAAAGATGATTCTAAAGATGAAGAAGAAACAGAAGATGACAATAATCAAGAAGAATACGATCCAATGGAGGCAGAAGACGCTGAAGATGAAGATGAAGGTATCTTGAACTATGAATTTTGTGACCTTTCCCGATTTATTTTATTTTTTTATCATCACTGGTTATATTCTTTCAAGCTGGAGAACGCACTGGAACTAGACAATTTAAAATTGCATTATTAAACTGATTTTATTTTAGTAATTCTGACCAGTTCTGCGTGAAATGTAAGTACCTTGATGCTAGGCACTGTATGAACATAGTTAACATAAACTAGCTGTGGTGCTATAAGTAAGGCATGCATATAGAAGTGGTTTTATTTTTTTCAGAATGCAGACCACTCGCAACTCCCATTGAAGTCAGTAGGAGATGTGAGTATTCAGCACCTCTGAAAAACCGAGCCACTTTTACGTGCCTAACTTCCTACTCCTCAGTTCTGGAATGTCACCCTGGTTTTAGCTAGGACAGAATGCAGTGTGGGTGCTCTTCAGCCCATGTTACAAGAAGTTGGTTTTTGTTTGGGTGGAGTTGTGTTAGCCTGAAGAAATAGGGAAAGGGTCTGGAGGACTTTGCAGTTAATGGCAGCAGCTCTCCCTGCTCAGAGATTGAGCAGGTGTAAAACATCATGTGTGCTTTTTGGTTTGGACTTTGGGGTAGTTGCTGTTCTGTGGAGAGGTTTTGCTAGAGATGTAGGTTTGAATTGTGTGGATACTGCAGTCCCAGCATTTTCAGTTGGATTTTTGGCAGAGTACTGCACCAGCCTTAAAAAACTGATGTTAATCTGTGGTTTCCAGAATAACTCCTGGTTACTTATAATTTGTCTGTAAGAGTGGCCTGGGCTTGTCAGTTCTGTACAAGTGCTGCTGCTTCCCATAATCTGTCCCTGTGCCATTCCCAGTCAAGAGTTGCTGAGAAAACCCAGCAAGCCATGGAGGTGCAGGAGAAAGCAATTAGTTCTGAGAAAGGGCTTGGTAAAATTAGCCAGGTGTTGTAATAGACATGTTTATTTCCCAAGTTTTCCTCACAAGGAAGGTGAGCTTAATGCTGAACTTGGCACGTGATTCTCTGACCCAAGACTTGCACTTAACACACAGAGCTGCCTGGCATAATCCATCCCAGTAGTTGTCATATCCCTTTCTCTCTTTCAGTCTAGTTTTACTGTACTGCCTGCCTTTAGGCAAAAAACTTGCCATTTATAATTCACATCTAATAAGGGATGTGATCTGTAACTTACTGGAGAATCTAAGTCAGAGGAAGAGTAATCTCTCGCTCAACATGAGTATAAACACATGTTTTTAATTACATAGTGTGTATATAGGTTTTATTATATGAAATGTTTGAGAGTAAATAATACGGAATTTGGATAGGAATAACCATAGCTGAATGCACACTCAAGCCTCATTAGAGAGAATTGTGGTTAATTTCCTGCACACCATTTAAATAGAAGGAGATGTTAGCAGAACTCATTTCGGCCTGGTTAGCATTTGTTTCTGCTCTTCTGTCCTGTGTGTGAAACAAACACAGGGAGAAATGATAAATGGCTTACTAGAGGAAAATCAGAATTTAACAGGGCTCACTTTAACGCATTTTTAAAATTATTTTTCAGGGAAGTATATTGCAGATGTTTGGGGGTTTATGTGGACTTTTCTAGTTGCCACGTGTATTCTGGTAATGGTTAGATAATCGTTTGCTGTGGGTATGTTGAATTTTCTTTTTGTTTTGCAGACCGGGATGAAGAGGAAATGAACAAACGGGAAGACAGAAGAGAGGGAAATAAGCACTGTAAAGAGAGGGCGTCTAAAGATAAAGTAATTAACACCTTTTTACCAACTGCACAGACCTTGTTAGAGGTGTCCTAATTACAGCTTACTTTATTTTTATTATAAGACCGGTTTTTCCCTTTGAAAACAGCTGTTAAGTAAATGATTGAGGGCAGAAGGGATGTTTCCTATTTTACAATTAGATTAATTCTATCACCATTTTTTACATACTAGCATGAGCAAAAGGAAATTGTGTCTACCAGCTATTACTGTCCATTGTGGCGTATTCCTTTTAAATATTGAAAAATGACTTGTCATATATAGCTTAAATTACTCTTAAATAATGTGATCTAAGTAGGTAAATGCCAGTAATATTAATTACTTGACTGAAAGTAACAATGAAATGAACAGAGAAAAAATTTTAAGTGAAAAGTTGGTGTGTTTTTGGAATGATATTTTAACTCCCTAATGATCCCATAATCAATTTTTTGTAGGAGAAGGACAAGACCCAGATGGTAACTGTTAACAGAGATCTCCTGATGGCTTTTGTTTATTTTGATCAAAGTCATTGTGGATACCTTCTGGAGAAGGACATGGAGGAGATCCTGTACACTCTTGGACTTCACCTGTCACGTGCTCAGGTCTTGTATACTACTGAAAAAACTTAAAAATGTTACAGGAATGTTTTTAAAGTGGGAGAAATGTAATTTAGCTTCTAAAGGCTTTGCTTACATACCTGATCTCTTGTTTTTATTCAGCCACTGAGTATCTACAATGAAATACTAGTTTAATCTTTTGTAAATTGTCTTGGAGTGAAAAGATGAAGTTTGCAGCTTTTAATAGGCTCATACTGTACATGTAGCTTCTGTCTCTAAATTGTATTTATTCTTTTCCTAGTTTGTTTGCATTTTAAGCCCCATTATGTTTAAGTTCAAAAAGCTATGCAATTTCTTTTAAGTTTTCCACACTAAACCATTCTTGTTTAGGTAACAGGGTGCCTGGGTATTAAATAACACCATTATTTCTTCCCGTGTATTGTAGGTCAAGAAGCTGCTTAATAAAGTAGTGCTTCGAGAATCTTGCTTTTACAGAAGACTAACAGATACTTCTAAAGATGAAGAAAACCAAGAAGAGTCTGAAGAGCTACAGGAAGATATGTTAGGTGGTAATTTTTTTCTTTTTTTTTGGCCACAAACTTCCAGAGAGTTGTTTCTGTGTGATAATGAGAGTTCTGAGATACTTGATTTCTTGCAGAAATCAATTGAGCCAGTTTGGAAAAGTAAATCTTTGAGAGGGTTTTTTGTTTTTTTTTTTTTTTTTTTGTGCTTCCAACATACAATGTCACAACTCTAGGATAAATCTTAGTATCTTGGAGCAGGAAGGAGGACAGAGGTTGATGTTCAATATTGATGAACATAATTAATATGTTCAATATTGAACATAATCAATATTAATGTCCAATATTGATGAACATAATTTTGGAGGCAGGAGGCTCTTAGGCAGTGGAATAGAGCCTGAGTTTTGAAGATAAATTCCTGCAGCAAAGAGGCTTGGCATGCTGTCTTTGACAGAGAATGCCGCTTTTTGGCCAGGGGGAGAATTGGTGTCAGGGGCAGGAGGGAAATGTGAGGGCTAGAGCAGCAGCCTTGGGGGGCTGTGTGTGTTCTCTGAGAAGTTTCAATGTGCTGGGGGGGTTGTGTGTTCTCTGAGAAGTTTCAACACGCTGTGCTGGTCCCTGGGGTGCAGGGAACCGCCTGCTGCTGCCCTCGCCCGCCGTGAAGCAGGAGGCCAAAGGCGCCGAGGAGAACGTGGGGCTCATCGTCTACAACGGCGCCATGGTGGACGTGGGCAGCCTGCTGCAGAAGCTGGAGAAGAGTGAAAGGGTGCGGGCAGAGATCGAGCAGAAGCTGCAGCTACTTGAAGAGAAAACAGGTGGGATGTTACTTTGGAGGCAGTGCTTACAGAGCTGCGAGACACTGAGATTTTTTGAAGTAGCTAAATCAGTTTCGGTAGTAATCGTGATGACTGCAAGACTTGAAATGTAGTCAAAATTAAGTATTATCAAATTCAATGTAACTGATTGCAGTAATTCATTTAATGCTCTTTAAAAATGAGTGTGAAGGTGTTGCACACAAATAGAATTGTTACTGTGATGCAGATAGGAACACACACAACAGGTGTGCAGGCAGAGAAGAAGAAAATAAGTTTCTCGTTTATTGTTGATCTCGTATCTATAAGTTTCTGGACAGTGACCAGAGATTGGACAGAGAAGTTCCCACCTCTCCATCTCCACTGGTCACTTGAGAAGGCCATCAGGTGATAACTTTTCACATGATCCTTGTTTATCTTAAAATTCATGAAAACTGACTCCATTATACTAAAACAAATCAGAAGAAGGCTGATTTTCAGGGACAAGATAGAATACTGAGATGCAGAATACACGGCATTGGAAGTGACTTTGATGTTTTCATTTCTTCCCTTCCTAAGATGAGGATGAAAAAACTATACTACAACTGGAGAATTCTAACAAAAGTCTATCTGTGGAGCTGAAAGAAGTAAAAAAGGACCTTGGCCAACTGCAAGAAAATTTGAAGACCTCAGATGATAAAAAATTGCAATTTGAGGGTCAGCTGAATAAGACAATCAAAAATTTAGCTACTGTTATGGATGAAATACAGAGTGTTCTCAAACAGGTTAGAATTGTTTAATTCTGCTTTTTTATTATTGTAGGCAAACTTCTGTAGACTAATTATTAGAAGAAACACTTCAGTATAAAAACAACTTTGACATGAATTCAGGGCAGCAGTATCTTAAGATATTTAGAGAAGGAGCTTAATGTTTGATTATTTAAAGGAGGTAGCAAATTAAGTGTGTTCTTTTTCTTAACCTGCAACATATGTTCCTGACTTCAATGTTTTTAAAAAGGTATAAATATTAATGTAGATCTCAAACTGTCTGAAAGTTTTCCTGTCCTGATCTCATCCATCCCTAGCAGTCCAAAACTGCTCCTCTGATTGACTGCTCAAGAGTACTTTTTCAAGGCAGAATTCAACTATTTCAGTATGTGGGAATATCTCACTAAAATGAGTTTTAGGCAAAACACATAAGCTCCAGAGCATTTCTAGCCCTCAGTTTTTCAGGAAGATACTGGGATTGGTTATGACTAAACTGAGTAGGATCCCAGTTCACATGGTATTTTAAAACTACAAACAGTATCTGTGTCCCATGCTGCTTTAGAGTTCACGTGAGAAATAACAACTTTTACCATTGCTCTCATCCTCTCCCTTTTTCCTTTTAAAGGACGTTGTGAAGAACGAAGATAAAGATCAGAAATCCAAAGAAAATGGAGCAAACGTATGATAAACTGCTGCTGTTTAGAAGAATGCTGTTACATAATGTAATATAAATCATGATACCAGAATGTATGGGAAGTGATGCATGTTTGATTTTAGTAGTATAAATATCTTAGTTCCAAAAGATGTATAAAGTTTTACGGATTTGAGTGTCTGCTCCAGAAGATTGCTTGTAATTCTTAGCATTCAATTTGAGACACTCCTCGAGTGAAAATAATTTTGCATTGCAAAAAGTTTTAGGATGAACTTTGTTATAGTTTTAACCCTAATAAAGTTCATCAACATAATGAACAGTAGCAAGTATTTAATTACCAAATGTTTTTCATTGAAGTCTAGTGAAATCAAAATTTTCATTATTTATAGACTTGCCATTTTTAGGTTTTTGTCTTTATTTCGGTCTAATTAGTCTTTTTAAATTCAAATATAAATCACAAAATAGCATGCTGCTTAATTTTACAAGTAAAGTTTTTTTTAAAAAAAAGGCTTCTTGGATTTTTTTTTGTTTGTTTTCACTTGTCACAACTTTTTTTCCCTTTCAAATATAACTTTCTTCCCCAGAGCTACTTGTATTAAAGCCTTGTAATATACAGTAGTTTGGACAAGTTAAGAAAGCAATAGAAACCTACCAAAATACTGGTAGGGTTGTGAGATTTACATGAAAATACATGGGCCTGTTTTCAATGTGTGTCATTTGTGTTCATTAAATTGTTCTTATCTTTGGATTAATATATACTCCTTTTTAATAACAAATACAGCATATTAAGATGCACAGTTGGATACCAGGGCAGTAGATGTCAGAATAATGCCTTACCTGGAGAAAAAGCTACCAGTGGAAACTGCCTTGGGTTAAATTTGGACTCAAAAAGTGTGTATTTACTGCTAAGACTTTAGTGGAGAAAAAATATGGGTCCACGAGTATCTATACTGCATATTGTAATTACAAAGGAGCAGGACACAACTTGGTTTGTGGAGAATGGGTAAGGTGGCCTTTCTTTGTGCTCACAGATCACCAGAGATGGAAACTCACAAGTTCATGTGACTTCCTTGTCAAAGGCAACTTACTCAAAGAATGTCAAATATCAACAGTTGTGTTTTGGTGCAACTTTCAGGAAAATTAAGGGGTTTGAAAGTTGGGACAGAAGTGTTTTCTTACAGCAATGGTTAATTTTAGCAGATGTTTTCTTTTTTAGCCTAGATGTCCTAGGTAACTAAATACCTGTTAGAAAAGTCCAAGTGCCATAATATGTATGAATACCCTACATGGAAACTCATGTAGCTTTAATGAGATACCCATTAAAATGCCTGAATTTATGTTCAAAAGAGTCTAAGCTGGTGCTTTTATCACTTACCTTTCGTGGCTCTTTTGGAGCTAGACAAGTGAAAGATCTTTCATTAAAGTAACATGCATAAGCTTCCCCCTCATTCATCTCATTTGACTCACTGTATGATACCTGAACTGTTCACAGTCAAGTAGGAGATGTTATAAAAACACTAATTGTATATAAGTAAACAGAAAATCCGTGTTTTAGAAATTGGGAGATAACATCTCAGAATGATGGAATGAGGATGGTGATAAATTTCTCTTACAAAAGCATTATCTGTGGTGTACAGATGGTGTTAAATTCTTTTGTAATCAAATTATATTTTTCACCTTTAGCTTCGTACAGATTGTTGACAGCATGTTTAATTTTTGACTCAAGCACCATTTATGTAAATGGGCTTGGAAAGAATTGCATCTGAAATACTTTGTTCCTGAATTTCAGCAGTATGTGTGAACATACAAGAAAATTAGTCTAGAATTTAAGATAATGACATTTTAGGCACACTGAAATGTCTGAAATATTTTGCTTGTGTATTCTTACCTTAAACTGCTGAGCTGAAAGCAGTTGTTAAAACAAGCAGGCCTCCTCACCTCGTTCTTCAGTGAGGGGTCCTGTGAGACTGTTGCTAGAGTGATACAGATTTTTACAATATTTAAGAAAAAAAGTATTTGTTAGAATGACTGTAATCTTTCTCTATATTGATTTGGTGTAATAGTGTTTCAGATACCATGTACAGTCTGCATTTATGTTGGAAAGGAAATTAAATGGTTAAAGAATAAAGGGAAAAAAAACCTAAGGAAAAGTTTTACAACCTACACAGAGCTTGACCAATCTCCTGAAGCACAAATAATCTGAGGAAGAACAGGCACCTCTTACAGACTGTGGGACTTGCTGGAGGAAACAGCATGAGGTTCTGGATCTGACCCACGTTGATGCTGTATATTAGCTAAAGCTTCTTAGTATTATTCCCAGAAATTTAACTAATTCTAAGGAAATTTGAATAGAGTGTCATTAACAGAGGTTTGGAGAAGCAGTCTTTTGTATTTCATGTCCATGTTTCCCACTTTACAGTCTTTGCACTTCTGAGTCATTTATGTCCCAGTTACTGGCAAAAGGCTGCTAAAAGTGAGCCTTGGCATCCCACTCGTTTGGACTTCTTAAATCATCACAGATGCTCTGTAGAAAGTAGTAAACCTTGGACTGCTTTGTTCTGTAGAGAATGCCCTGCTACAGCAGGCCTGTAAATGGAATCTGATCTCTATTTATAGATTTATTTCCCTCCCCTTTGCTAGTTTGTCTAATGAAGGCAAATTAATGAGTTTAACCCTTACACAATTATATTCTGCCCCGGGGCTGTCTGTGAATGATGATGTGAAGAAAGAGCCGGTGCTGTGTGCACACAAAGTGACCTAGAACAAAACTTTTGCTTTTGCTGGGGCAGTGGAAAGACCCAGGGCTGCAGTTTCGTTGCTCCATAGAAAGGGTGGCAGCGGTGAGTTGTGCCACCCATTTGCAGTGTTGAGGACTGCAGGCAGGAAATGCTGCTGCTTGTTGTGCCACGACTCAGCTCAGCCCTCCGGGTTTGCTGGGCTCCCCCGGTGCTCGGTGCCTGGGCACTGCAGCAGGAGGACTCCTGCATTGCAGAATGACTTCCCGGTTCTTGGTTTGTCCAGAGTCTCCTGCCTCAGTCTGCAATGCCCTGAGTGTGCAATGGAGAAGTTGGAATTTCCTCTCTGGTGTCTGAGGGTTTCCACAGATCCAGCTTTTACAGTTAAGTTCTTTCAGTGTCTGACATAAAGCCTAGTCCTTTAATGTAACTTCTTTTTCAATGTTTAACTGCTTTGGGAGAGAGGAATGGCTTCCAGTCCATCTTTCTGCTGAGTATTGTGCCATGTGAATATGTTTGGACTTCTGTAACAGTTAACTTTCATTGCTAATTTTGTCAGGAATGTGCACAAAATGTGTTTTTTCTCTTGCTTTTCTGTACTGTTCATGTACCCAGGTCAGGTTCTTACCTCGAATGCATTTGTTCAGTGCAGTTTATATTTTAAAATATAAAAGATAAAATAATTAATTTTGAGTGACTGAGTCTTACAGCCAGCAATAGACTGCAAAATGTGTAGGTAGCACAGTCGCTACACTTACACTGGTATCTTCCAGAAAGCAGAAGTTCAGCTGGGACTTACATATTGCCATGGAGCAGGGCAATAAAGATGCCATAAATAATGGATACTTTTAGTCAGCTATCAAAACTGCCAGTGTTTTCCCAACAAGCTTTTATGTTTCTGCATACTGGGTTTCATTGATGTATCGCACAAAAGTTGTTATAGTAAAAAGCTCTAATAACAAAGTGCATTGCTTTCAAGTAAACCCAATTTCCCTTATTTATTCATCCTCCATATAATCCACAGCATCACAATACAGAATATAAACTAGAGCTTTGGAACACACCAAATCTCACCTGACATTGTGTGTTTGGTAGCATTTGAATTGTGTGTTGGAATGTTGCTTTTGAATTTCTAGGTATCTAAAACCTGAGCTTGTCTTGAAAATGTGATGCTGTTTTTGATTTCTTGTATCCTGCTGATTTTAAATTGTCTCTGACAAGTAAAATCCAACTGGTTTGAAGATTTGGATCAGGTCCCCCCCAGTAGGTGTAAGAACCAGTACTTTTGCAGGTGTGATTTAATAATGGTGCAAATTGTTGTATCTAGTCAAATATTAGTTCAGCTGTCTTTATTCTTCTCTTTAAAAGGACAGCAGAATAATGCTGCTGGGTTGATTTGTTTGTTGCATGCTGCAGTTTGATCTTTACTCGCTGAAATTTCCTGAGCTGGATTCCAGCCAAGGAGGCAGATTCCCAACGCCAGGTGTTCTGATAGGAAATTGATTCCCAGGTTATTTTCCCCTCAGCCTGCTGAGGAACACAAGTGCAGGGATGCTGTTCACTGGGTTTGCTGTTCACATTTCCTCACCGACAGCTGGGTAGAGGGGAAGAGGGGAGGAGGAAAACCCACAAGGAATCCAAGTCTGAAATCTCCCCACTCTGCTTTTCAGCAGATATTTTTCAAGTACTAATTTGCTTTATTATTTTGTTGCAACTTTTTTGGTGATATACAGGATTTGTTTGAGTGTCAGTTTGGGGGGGTTTTCCCTGTCTTGCTTAAACCTTTTTGGTTTTCCTGACATCCCATTCCGTTTCTCTTTTATCATGCAAGGGGCAGAGGCAGCTGGAGAATTGCAGCCTTCATTTTTGGTCCCTTTTTAGCAAGGCTGGATGGTAGCCAGCAGATCAGCATCTAAAAAAGCAGGAATTGCTGCCACATGTGTTGTAGAAAGGAGCAGCTGGAGACAGAGTACCTTGCAGTGCTGGTCTCAAAACAACACTTGTCTCACAGACCAACTTGCTTTGTTGTAAAACAGTCCAGTGCATGTGTGCAGAGGACAGGTTAAAGGAGAGAAGGCAGTGTTCCCTCTAGGTGTCAGCTACACGCTGGGTAGATGCCTTCAGCTTGGACACTCTTAAAAGAAACAACAGAATTCTGGAAGTTCACAAGAGGTGGTCTACATCTACTATAAGAGACTTTCCTTTTTGTGCCTTGTTTTATCCAAGCATTAGTCAGGTAAGTTAAATACTTCATTAAATACAAAGCATTAAATGTAGCTATTAGAACATTCATGTTACAAGTTGTAAAATCTTGGGGAAGTTTGCAAAAGTAACTTCAGGGTGTTTGTAAATAGAGGAAATGTCGCCTTTGTCAAGTATCCCCCTCTGGTATAAGAGAGCCATATATATTAACATGAAAATACAGATTAGCTGCTTACCAATATTGATCCTAATTTTTCTGTCTTAGTGTTCTTCCTGAAATCAACCTAAGAACTACTTTTTTTTGGTTTGTGTTTTTTTTTGTTTGTTTGTGGGTTTTTTTGGTGGTTTTTTTTTTGTTTGTTTGTTTTTGTTTTTTTTTTTTTTTTTGAGGGGAATGGTGATGTTTTCATTATAACAAGGAGAGGACAAATAAGTGACCGTTAGAATTGGGATTCTCACCATCACATATGGATGGCAGCACATCTCTAAATTCTCAGACCATCCATGGGATCCAGTAATATGCTTGTAAGGAATGTGCAGTCAGCATTTTCAGTCTTGTGATCTGGGCATGTAGTGATAGTGCAAAATGGAACTTGTGAGGTTTGTGCACTGTACAGTACTGGTGATCCATGGACAGAAGCAGAATTTCTATATTGTGCCTTTTGGGGAGCAGTGGCTCAGAATATGTAGGATTGATAAGAGATGGCTGTGCAGATAGTATTCTGAGCAGTGAATTAATTTTGTTACTTACTTTACCCTTAAAAGGAAGATTAATCCACTTTAGGTCTTATTTTCAACAAAGACAGTTGAAAAAAAAGATTATTCTAATGCAACATGGAATTTAAGAACCTGTAAAAATTCCCTAAATAGCACACTGAATTGGACACCAGACCCCTCTGTGAGCACCGGGTTCTAAAGCAAGCTGTGCCCTTACCTTGACTGTCAAGGTTCTGCAGGGTGAATGAGAGGATGCAGAGCTCTGCAGAATAGGAACTACCCGTGCAAGTGACTGTAACCAGCGGGCAGGGCAGGGCTGGAGGGTGGTCTGTGCGTCTGCACTGGTGCCTCCTTTGCCTCTCTGCCAGCCCTCACTTCGTGGAAGTGTAATCTGAGACGGGCAAGAGCCCTCATCCTGGGGGAGAAGGGGAGGGAGTCTTTTGTCTCTGAAATCTTAGTGCAAAATAGAGGCAAGTTCCTCAAGGCCAGAGTGGGATTTTCTGGAGCTGTGAGCAGCAGGGCAGGGGCAGAGAGCTGGGGCAAAGCTTGACCAGAGCCAGTGCTGGAGCCCTCGGGTGCCACTGAATTTATTTGCTTTCGTCTTGACTCTGCTATCCGCGCTGCTGCCTGCGCGTGTGATCCCGATGGTGACATCCTCTTCTGTGGAGCTGCCGGCTGAGTCGAGCAGAGCAGCCTGAGCTGCTATCGAAGGCCTCATCAGCTGAAGTACCAAACCACTCTCTCCGAGCAGGGTAACTCCTGCCTCTGGCAGGACTGGCCATGTAAATCCTGGCAGGCAAAACTCCTGCAGCCAGGATGGTGGATGAGTGGTGAGCAAGCAGAGCATCGCCAGGACAGCTTTCTCCAAAGGCACAGCCTCCCCATCAGTCGGACACTGGGCCAAACTGCGTTTGCTGATAGCCTGGTTTGCAGCCGAGGCAGCGGTGACCTGGCGAGTCCACTGCAAGGCAGACCGAGCACCGGTATTGAGGAAAAGCGTGGTAGGAAGGAGGTGCACCGGTTGGTTCGGGTGTTTTGTATCAGGTAATGCGTCCTGGAAGAAGTGGCTGGATACAATGTGTCTGGAGCCTGAGGGTGAAATGAACTGTAAGGTGCATTCATCACCAGTGGAAGACTGAATTGGTTTCATTCACTGGAAAAAACGCTGGGGCTGGATGCTGCGGACGGAGTCAGCACAAAGGCTGTTCTGAGAAAGAGCGACAGAAGGTGCTGCTGCCGGAGCAGGTAAAGGCAGAGGGCGCTCGGCACCGCGGGTCGGGTGACCCGCCGGGGAAGGCACTGTGCTTCCCAATGCCCATGGGATCATCTGAAACCGGCAGCTCAGTTTAGTCTTACATCCTCTGGAAGTGTTCACACACAGACACACACGCACGAGGGAAAAAAAAAAAAAAAAAAAAAGCAGCAACCCTACGAAATGATCTTTTAAACCTTTTCTGAAAATTTATAAAAGTGGACATGATTAAATATCGAAGAAGGAATCGGGAATCGGGCTCAGATGCATTCAAGTTGCTAAATATCTAATTAATCATATTAATTTTAACTACATCATACTGGTGAATATTTATCCGTCATTTTGGTTTACTACCTGTAACTGACTTGTTCTAGTGACCTCTGCAGTCTAAAGCAACCAGGCTGCAATGAAGGGCTTGGTCTACACAGAAAGTACAGGCGGGGGGTTATCGAGTGTTCTTAATGCAAGTTTGCCACGAAAAGTCCTCTGAAATGTGATTGCAGAATACACTCACCAATCACAGTAGCGGGTCAGATTAAATTTCTGCTCCTGGTACTGACTGCTGCCTCACAGCTCTTCAGTTTTCATTCGGGGCATTGGTTTTGGTCAGCAAATCCCCTTGCTGCTTGCAGTTGCTGCAGGGGGGGCAGCCTTCGGTATGCAGGGGTCACTAATCCTGGAGTCTCTTTTACTCTTGGTCCCGTGGGGCTTTGTGTCCGTTTGTCCTGCGGAACACCCCTCTTGTGCTGCTCTTGTCTGACCGACTTCAGCAGAGGGAGACAGTACCACAGGACCTGTGTAGTTCTTGCAGTTTTCTGTGTGGTTTGGGCATGGTTGATGAGGATTGCTCTCTGTGGAAGATACTACAGGAGTACCAGATTTTAATCATCAAGCCTAATGCAGGTAAGGTATAGCTGAGCAGTGCTTGCTTTATGGCAGCTCAGACATCAGCTTCAGCGTTTTGATGTGAGCGCTTTGTGCTTTAACTCTCCCAAGACTAAAGGACAGGAAGCATTAACAATCCGACCAGGAATGCTGCTAACAAAGACCAGAAGATGCTGCAGTGGAGACATTCAACAGTTCAGCTCCATAGTAACTGCTAGGTACTTGGTGAGGTGCAAATATCTTTTCAATTGGATTTCCAAAGGTTGGTAGGGATTTTCATAGCTGTCAATTGGAGATATTTCTTTTTACTTTTCCCTGACTGTAGCTCTGCAATCCTCTCTGTCTAGGAATGAACTATATCTTAATTTATATTCTTAATTCATATTCACTCATATATCTTAATTTAATTATATCTAGAAGTGCATTTTACCTCATTTCAAGCAGGACTGGATATAATTAGGTCATAAAAGCTTTTTGTTGAAGCTAACTAGCAATTCTTCAAGAAAGAATTCTAAACGGCACTTTTTCTCGAAGCAAAAGAAATTGCCAACTTTTGGAAGACCTGAGGAATTCTTAATTATATGTCTCAAAACGTTTAACAGGCAAATATCTGATGTCTAGCATGTGTTATCCTTGGCCAACTCAACCTCTTTATTATTTCTTAACACTGTCTTAGCTTAAATCACGTAATTCTTTTTTTCCTGTTTCTAGTATTTCCCCTTCTTTCCCAATCATTTGTATAGAATAGCTGCTCCCTCTTGCAACCCCGTTTTCTCACTAGAAAATGTCTCTCTTCATCAGTCATTTCTTGGGCACTCTGATAACTTTACCCATCTGGTAACTCCAGCTGGAGTTCATCTTCCCTAACCACAAATTAACCTGCTGACCTCTTAACTCAGTCCAGGAGAGGTGTTGTAAGGGTTAAGAGTGGTTTATTGCTCTCTACCAGGAAAGCAGCAACACCTATAGGTATGTTGGAAATGGTTATCTCTTACTATAGTTAAGTTTTATATCACTGATGAAAAATTATATGTTATTGCTGGTCTCCTGGGGATGATTTAGAGAACTTGACTCTGTTGTTTTCTACCCCTTGCTTCCCAGTAACCATTTTCCTGATTCACAGGATGGCTAGCTGAATACAGATGTAAGTTACTTCGGTAAATTAATTAGATTATTTCCCCTATTGTCCTGCCTCTTGCTGCAGTAACAGCCAAAGGGGTTTCTTATAAGTTAGAATTCTCTCACTTGTCTTTGTGAATTTCACTTTTTCAGACAACATCGAAGTGACATTTTCATGACTTTACTTGAATTCAGGTAAGCTTAACAGCAAAAAAAATTCTATTTGAGTGTCTTTATTTAGTTAACTTTCTGATTTTAAATTATATATTCTATGCTTTCTCTTCCAAAAGTCATCATAATGACCGTTTTCTGCTCTGGATTACTTTTCTCCTATTTCTTACACATATTTTGGTCTAGAAAAGCAAGTAGCAAGATAGACAACTAAAATGCAAAGGACAATGTTTTCTTGTGTCTGGGTCTTTTTTTAAGAAATGGAAATATTTTAAAATTAAGCTCTTTGTATCAGATTTGCTATCTGTATTTTACATAGAGAGATTTGACTGCATTTTTAATCTATCTGCTCTCATGTAGCTTTGCAATAATGAGAAATTCAAGTCGCTTGGGTTTTTTATGTTTCCTAACTTAAAAGGTGGGATATTGGGAACCAAGCAATGTGGTCCTTAGCAAACATTTCCTGCACTTGTAGTCGTAGCAGTATCTGCAAATTCCAGCAGCACTTGGTGAACTTTCATAAATACCTGGGTGTACCAGGTGTCGGCAGAGATGGGAATCACTTAGTCTGCAGTATCGTTGTACTTGGTTGTGGTACACGAAAAGTGTTGGGAACGAGTTTTCAGACTCGCGAGAATCATGAGCCAATGCTTTTTGAGGTTTTTCCCTTTAAATCCACACCCATTTGTTTGCTGGGCAATAGATGAGAAGCGAGGAGCATTTGGCATCAAGTCACGTTTCAGTGAAGAACTCTCCAGACCCTGTGCCGGGTTTAAAGCCCTCGGCACTCAGAGCCCCTCATCGCTGCTTTTCTCAAGGACCTTTCCTGACTACTGCTTGTCATCAGAAGACACTGTGGTCCCACAAATCCTTGTTGCTCTTTATCCCAGCAGTTCAAATGAGGTTTGTTCTAAAGAAAAACACTGGGACGCTGGACATCCTGACTTTACAGAACAGGCTACACCTTGACTGATACTGATCACCAGAAGTTTAGTCAAAAAAAAAAAAGGGAAAATTCAGTCCCAAAATCCTGTAACTAACACAAAGTGCTCTGCTGTGTTTATTCCCAGATAAAACCCAAAAAGTCCCTCTCCTCCCTTCTGATGGGGATCTCATAGATTGCATGGTACGCACAGGACTGGGTAGGAGCTTTTATGTTCTCCTTGGGAGATGGAGGAGAGGAAAAGCGGAAAATCACGGCAATTAGTTTCCCTCAGAGGGTGAAGCAGGGGTTAATTTAAAAAATTTTTGATCTGATAACCGAGCAAACTATGGAAATGCCGCCATCTCTATGAACCATCTCCGGTGCTCAGCTGAATTGTTCAGTCAATTGTTCACCAAACGAGGGGCAAACTGCTCCCTCCCACCTTTCCTGTACAGCCTGGGGGGGGGGGATGCATGCTGCTGGGAGAGAGAAGGGGACTCTCAGCTGAGATTAGATACAATTACAAATACTTGATTTGAGCGCACTGACCTCCTAAGCCTTTGCAGAAACTGCCGGGACGGTCCAGGAGAATGCATCTCAGCAGCTGCTTGCGTGTTGTCCTTGGTTGTCACCAGCTCGTTCCTGTCATCCCAGCCTGCCTTCTCTCTTGACAGCAGCGTTTTCCCTGTGCCTGAACGGCCCGACTGCTTTGTGATTCCTATCGAGCAGGAGAGAAAATAGCAGAATGAAATATTTTTGCTTAGCCTTTAGAGGCTGAATTTGCTGTCGGTTCAGCATTTGTGATGCAGGGCTACAAATTATTCACGAAGAAAGTTAAGAACACCCTGTCCTTTCCAGTTAGGCTGAAGCTGGGATGGATGTGCAGACTGTGCCTTTTCTGTGGACAGGTTATGTGCTGGTCACCTTTTCCAGTGAGGGCTCTGCTGCAGGCTGGAAACTTATATCTCTTGGGAAATATCCTATTGAAGAGTGACATTGAAAGGACAGTACACTTTTCTGTGAAGTGTCAAGTATTGTACATTTGTGCTGGAGGTATTGAATGAACTAGAATGAGATCAGACCAGGAACTGTTTTGTGCTCTTTTTTGTGCATTTGTAGAGTAATCTGATAGGTGTAGCTCCTCACTTTTCCTTGTGTGACTCTCCCACAGAACATAAGAAGAGAAGCACTCAGAGAAGGAGCTAAAAAATGGGCAGAAAATCCCTGAAGCTGCTTTGATACTCAAACAGAATCCCAGTAATAGCAGAGGGATGGAATTGAATTTCCTGAAAATGTTCAGCAACAGCTTAAGGAGAAAGGAGCAAAACTTCTGCTGTACTTGTGGTCTGCAATAACCTTCCGAAGAGCTGGCCCAGCCTTGGGGAGCTCTGATAGTTCCTGGGTGATGTCTCCCAGGTGTAAGTTATTTAGTGAGCTCAGCAGGCACTGGCTGTGGAGATCCTCATGCTCAGTTTCTCTGCCGGTTCATACCAGCTCTTGGGAACAGTTTTGAAGCACCACAGTGGCACTGGTACACCCGGGCTCCATCTACAGCTGGGTGTTTGAGCATTTCCCGCTTATTAGCAATTCTCAATGTTGTTTAAAATGAGAGACAAAGTCCTGTCCCCAAACTACCCGGCAAGCTTTTAGGACAGATTTGTTTTCATTTGAGTGATTTAAATTTGTTAACAGCAATGAATGTCAGTATCAGCACTGCTGCATTTCTTTTATTTATTGAAGCCACAGAGGAAACTGGCCTTGTGAGTAGCTGATTTCTGTTTGGCCTACAAAAGGTCATGACTTTGGAATGGATATTGTTTGTCAGGCACTGCAGTTACACACAGGAACACACAACCTTAATGAGGATGGCAGTTCAGCAAGAGGCTGGGGATGTGCCTCATGGGATTCCTTTCTTCTGGAGTCCCTTTCTTCAAGTGTCTTTCATCCTACCCCACAAACAGGGATGTAGGTTTGCAAGTCAAAGGAGAATAATTTTGTGCTTCAATGGTGCTGGCTTCTGTGAAATGTAACTCACAGCGTGTGGTCATGCTTTGCATTGAACTGGTTAGGATTATTTAGAATTCTCTGTCTTTTTATTTTTATCAGGCCTGAAAAGAGTGGATGACCTAAAAGAGTTCTTTATTTTGCACTGCTGTGTATAGGCTGCTAAACATGAAGAACAGTTTGAATTTCTAACTGCTTTATTGTCAAACACCACTCTTAAAATGATTTTCAGTAATGTACTGTACTTGATTCAGAACTTACTAACTCGCATACTCTGTTGTAATTGGGTTTTACCTCTTACCACAGTTGTTCCAGTGGTGACTCTGCTGATATATTTTAAGGAGGAAAAAGGAATAAAACCATTTCATGCTCTTTGAAGGAGCTTTTTACCTACCTCGCTATTATTTGCTTTTGATCTGTCTGTGCAATGATGGTGTAAAACTTAGATTATTTCGTAATGTTTAACACCTAATTTTAGCTGGCATTTAGCCCTTACCACTGACTTCAGATAATATCCCTGCACGTTTAATGCATTTCCATATAGAATACTTACTAAGGTGTTAATCCTGTATTATAAAAGCCCTTTCTCAGTAGAATATGTATTGCACAAACCCTAAAGGCTGTGCTCAAACTACTGATTGACCTCCCAGCAGCAAGGTACAAGGGCCTGTGATGTTCTTCAGAATCCTGATGTGTTTACCAGATCTGCTCAGATTGAATTACTTGAAAGGTGTAATCTGTAAAAGCACTTGTGCATGCAATTTTTTTCACACTACCCCAGCAGTAGTTTCTAATCATACTGTTTAGCAAGTACCACTGAACAGAAGTGTATAATTTTTTTAACAATAAGCTCCATTCAACTTCATTTAGTCCGATTTTTTTTTTTTTTTTTATATAATCTCTAAGCAGATTAGTTGGAAACAACTCCGTATGTATTGTGTATGTCTCAGTGCTAAAGACTTTTAGCAGCAAAAGAATATTGCTTCTGTCTTCTGGGTGAGAAAAAAATTCAAGAAAATAGGCTGAACTGTGCTATACCTCAGTCTTTTGAATTCTTGCACCTTGAATCATGAAAGACATATCTTAACTGCCTTAATGCTCTTTTAGAATGAGGGTAATTTGAACAGGCCTATTTTTTTCTGTTTCAGTCAGAAAAGACAATAGTTTGTGTTAATATCATGAAGTTAATGAAGTAAATTGCATTAATTTGTAGTGCTTCTGCTGTGGTCTTTGATAGAATCAGAGACTTCATTTCAAGGCTACTTTTAGCTTTTTCTATGCTGCCATCTTGCTTTAGCACACGTCTACTCCATTGCTGTGGAGAGCACCAGCCCTAACAGTGAGTCCATACATCTATAGTTCAGTTATGAAAAAAAAGTTACCAATACAGGAGCTATTTATTTGAGAGTTGAAGAAAAAAAATCGATAGTTTTCTCATATGGACACTTCTTGGTGTGGCCTCATTACCAGTGTGAGGGAAGAGCAACCTTGTTTCTTTAACTTGGTGTTACCCCAGCAAACTTCACAGCTCCTGGAGGTCAAAAGTGCCCTTGCATTGGGTTACAGAGAGCAGGTGGTCAAGGAGGGGGTGAGGGTGCCTGTGGGAGGGACAGGTACCAGCTCCAGCTGAACCAGATGACTGCTGTACTTTTCTTTCCTATCCTACCTCCTGCTCATGCACATCTTTATAATTTCTTTTGGAGGCCTCACCTTGGTCTGTGGGATTCAACAACCCAGTATCTCCATTGTAAGGGTTCTGTTAAACTGGTTTTTGAAAAAACATCTACTGAGTCTTCTGTAATACAGTGGAGTTGCTCAGTTGCACTGTTGGTCTTCTGTGACATCCTTTTGGCTGAAATTTGGACTAACTGAAACATGGAAACGGTGTTTTATAGCACTAAAGCCATGGAGACAGGTTCGGGAACTGCAGACTAAAGCCCTCGAGTTCAGACTAGTGCTGTTTAATCTGCAGTGTCCAAACAACTCCTCTGAGACCTCATGTGGTCGTAAAGATGCTGCTTTTCATTTCTAAACTGGTTTGGTTTGTTTTTCCCTGTGGACCATAAATTCCAGCCTAATGAAAGGGTGCAGAAAGTTATTTTCTAGCAATGGGGACATTCTTAAAGTTGGATATCCATTTAGGAAAAGTGGAAGGAAAAGTGGCTGTGCACATCCATCAACATCCCAGGCTTCCCAGGCAGGTGTGAAGTTGCCCCTATACCAATAAGGGTTTGTTTTCAGCTGATCGACCAACCTCCCTGCAATGGGATTTGTCCTAACACAAGATCTGAGGCCTGCTTGGTTCTGCTGCGTTGGGTGGTGGTGGCTCCTGTCCTCACTCCAAGCCAGGACGGGGTCTGAGGGGAGCACAAGCTCTCTGACAGCTCCTGCTGCAGGGGGCGGGATTGGGGCAGGAGCTGCCTGGCAGTGAGCTGCCAGGAGCCCTGCCCCCGATCCGTGATTTGCTGGGAAACCTCTGCCGGGAGCTGTGCTCTCTTTTGAACAGCTCTGTGGGTCATGCTGTGACTTCCCTTGGCTGGGGTATAGGTGAGCTGAAGCCAGGGAGTGTGCAAAGTGAATTTCGGTTCATTCTGGGGAGGGGAAACACGACCGTAGGTGTATCTTACTTCCAAGCACTACATTGTACAGTTTTCATGTCATTTATGTGACAGCAGGCTTCCAAGTAAAGGAGGCAGCAGGAATTTTGCAGCAGTTGGAGCTGACCTTTAGCTGTACAGGCACAGGAATGCACAGCTTCACCCCAATTCTTTTATAGTCAATCTTTCCCTTTAGAGGTAAGTACTTAGCCAACCGCTTTTAAGGACATTAAAGAGCTCTTTGAATCTCTGAGATTTACTGCAGAAGAGATGGCACAGCTGGAAGCAAGGAAAAGGCAGAGCAGTTTGAGTGGGGAAATGCCAGCGTTGCGAATGGGATTTTTTGGATGAGGCCAAGTGGAAAAGCCGTGCTCGTGTCACATTCCTGTAGCAGTGGATGGCAACACCTCAGGACAGTTAAAGGAGGCAGAGACATTGCCAGTGGCTTGTTTATTCCTCTTCTGTTGCTTGGCTCCATGGTGGCTGTTTTGCAACTTGCTTGGGCCTGTTTAATTTCGTGTTATTTTTTTATCTCCTTCCAATGAACGTTTTGAATCAATCTGCTTTTTACCACCAAGCCTGACACTAAATGCTGAAAGGGTTAAAGATGACCTTCCTTGCTATCAGCTGTGCTCTGTAAGTTCAATGCACAGGTGAATTAACCGAAAAGCCATCAGCATGCTGCATTATATGGAAAATCATTATCTGCAGTGCTGTTGCTCACAGTTGAATCTTTCTGCCAGTAATGCAGTGGATGTGCTTATGCGGTTTTGCTTGTTAGTTGTTGTGGCAGCTGTGGGTGAAATGCAGATCTCTGGACACCTTGGTCTGTGTTCTCTTGACCGGTGCACTTGGAGCTGCATTCTTGCCACTGTGTTCAGGCAGTACCTCTGGAGTTTGAAACCTGCTCCTGAGATGCTCTGGGAGCACCCAAGTGGGCACCTCAGTGGCCTCGCTAAGAGCTGAAGGGGTTATTAATCTCTTTGAAGGTCAGAGATAGACATTTCAGTAGCCAAACCTTACCCACCGGGCTCAGTTCAAGGAGAACTGTACCACACTGAATGTATTGGTGTTTGCTGTGTGACTTGTTCCTATCCAGGAATTTGGGCAGAGGTTGCAGGACAGAGCTTTTCCTGTTCTTCCTGAATCTTGCTTTGTTTTCACCATATCTGCCTGTGGGTTTTTTTAATAGCTGGTGAAAGAAATCATGGCTGTGGGCTGCCATTAGCACTAACACTAGAGTATGGATTTCATGATGGCCCTTGGGTAGGAACCTTAGAAAGCACTTAGAGGTCATATTTCCAAAAGTTCATAACACTTGCATTTGGGAACAGGCTTTTATGTATTGTTGGGAAGACAGAACAAGTGGTTGGGTTTTGTTGGTTTTGTTTACTTCTTATCAAGTTGCATGGCACTGTCCTTTGAAAGTTTTAAGGAATAAAACATTAATTAAAACTTGACAACAATAAGTTAATCATAGGAAGTTGAGGCCTGTAAAAAACAGAAATTGTGACCAAATGGAGGGCACTCTTTGCCTAAATATTCTGATTTGGGAGTGTCTGTCCTGGCAGGAATCAGTAGGTACAGAAATCTGACATTTTCATGTGTTTGTAGCTACTTCGATGTCAGCTGAGGAAGTGTTGGTGACCTTAAATTGTTTCTCTGAGAACTGTACAAAATAATCAAACAACAGATATTGTTTGCTGTTCCTGAGAGCTTTTGTTTGTTTCAGTATTAGATTAGACACATTACAAGATTTGACAGTTTCATTTAATTCAGCCACTTACTCTTTGCTTCAGTAAAAGGATGTTTCTGAAAACAGGACTTGGTATAGCACTAGCAGAGTACTTGTGTCAAAATAGAGTTTTTTTGTTATATACTTAAAACTGAAAATGCTAATCTTAACTGCCTTTATAATTTACATAGAATTTTTATTCTTTAATAAGAACACATTTCGTAAAATCATTGATGTTCAAAAAGGGTTTTGCTGGAGTTCCCAGATTTTTATGATGTTCTTATTAACATTTTATTCCTTAAAATTCTTTAACTATAACATGTGATTTTTGCTATAAAGTGTGATCATGAAGCACTCTAGTCTACAGAAAAGCAAAAGCCTTGCTGTTGGTAGCAGTACTGCTCTTGCTTATGATCTTCCTGGTACAATTCTGCAAAAAGTGCATTAAATAAGCCAAGGCTCTCATGCAGAGACACAGGATCTGTGAAATCTTCTGTATAATCCATTCCATGATAGATTCTCCCAACTACAAAACAGAAACATCAAACTTCTATTTCTTCTCTGCACAGCAGATGTTTTGGGTTTTTTTCTGGAATGGATTTACTCCTAGCCATTTATTGTTCTGTAAACTGTTTACCTGAACTTTTGAGGAGTAAATTGAGTGTTGTTTTAATAAATGCCTCTCTGTTCACTTCCCCTGAATTAGCCTGGGTTTCACCCAGATAAACTTGTCTTGTATGTAATTTTTCTGAGGAGTCCAAAGATGCAAAAGCTCTTCAACTGTTAAACATCTCAGTGAAAAATGATAATGCTCACATTACAGAGATGGAACAAGAATCACTTTGTGCTAGTCAAGAATACCCAGAGGCTTTTCTGTGCACTGAGTTTTGTTACCTCATGCTCATATTACAGATGACTTCCCACACTGTGATCAATAAGTGCTCCAAAAAGGGTATTCTTGGGTTTTAGGTGTCCAGGTAATGAGCAGAGTTTGAGCAGACCTGCCAAGCAAACTGAAGGATAGGAATACCTGAGCCCTGGCCTGCTGCCGAGATTGGCTTCAGTTAATGTGGTTCTGCAAACCCTGCAGAGTGTGGAAGGGAAGGAGGCTGTGTTTAAACCAGCAAGGGAGAGGCTGAGCTCCTTGACTGCTGCCAGCTTCCCTGCGCAAAGGTGTGAGCAAGGCTCCCCTAAGACAATGAAGACAGCAGGAAGGTGATTGTCATCAGACTTACCTGGAGTAGGGAAGTGGGCAGGGCATTCTGCAGGGGGATTTTGAGCTGTAAAAGGACAGACACTAAGGAGCTTTAATGAGCATGGGCTTGTGGTGAGTTTGCATCAGGCCTACAAGACACAGCTTGCACAAATTGATAAGTCTTCTCCATATGCAAATCTAAGGGATGCAGCTTTAAATATTTCCAACTTGGAAGACTATCTGAAGTGCAACAACAGTTATTTAGCTATGCAAAGTAAATCTACAAAATTTTTAATAAGAACTTAATAGATACTTGTAAGGTGCTGTCTGGGCCTTTACCCACATTGATTATCAATGCTGCCAGTGATCTAATTGTTGCTTTCACAATTTTAGACTTTATTTCAAAGTCAGGAGAGAATATCATCTAATATTTATGTTGTTAGCATGTGTGCACTATTGACTCTGCAACACTTTATATTTGTGTTCGAACATAATTTTAGATTTTTAAAAATTCCTTCAGGATCAAGCTAGCTTTTGCTTAATGCTTTAAATAGTATTCTGAAACAGCCTTCCCTGAATGGAGATACTGGATTTGATACTGCAGAACAGATACAGACTACAACAGCAAGATAATAACTATAAAGATAATGAACAAATTTTAATTACACTTGGTATTTTACTCCTTAGCAGTCTGGTGTTCTGCAGGAACAAATGGTGAAATTGGCAGCAGCAGTGTGCCCACAGCAGAGACTTCAGACAGCAAACTATTCACGAGAACCATTGCAGAATGCTGATGGCCTTTCCCATAGAAAAAGCAAGCTTGCAATGGTTTCTGCACCTGCAAGGAGTTTCCTAGCAACACCACTGAGGAAACTGTATGCCAGGGTTTTCTTTTCAGAGTTCTTTTTGTTGAATATAGCAGCAGTTGTAAAACAAAGGTCAAGAGCAACTTAAGCTCTTCAAAGCAATGTTGTGTATTACATGTACTCAGAGAAGTGTTTGTGTTGTAGTTCTCTGCCTAGAGGATAAATATTGGGTTACAGTGTCATCCAATAGACAACTGTGGTTTAGTTAAACGTGAACATAGCTTAATCCGAAACGTCACTGTTTTACTTGCGGGAGAATTCCTGTTAGTGTTTAACAGCGGGTTATGCCTGGTGAAGGAATCAGGAGTCCCTGCTGCCTTCTGCCTGCCCGGGCAGCTGGGCACAGCCAGGAGCTCTCCTGCAGCACAGCACAGGGGAGCACAGAACACCACCTGGTCGTGGGAACAGGCCACTAATCTAACTAACAAAAACAGCAAAGGGGGTTTTTTGTTTTGCCTGAGAAGGTGCATGTGGTCATTGTCTCGCTGTGTGCACAGACCTCAGGTGAGTCCCTGCTTCGTGCCTTGTCATCAACAACTTCAGGGAAAATATTTATTTCAGCTACATCATTCATAGGTGCCACATCAGAAGTACTTGCTGGGCTTGTCCTTACTGCTTTGCCACCTTGGGAAGGGGAGAGCTCAGAGTTTAGCTGTGTATCCTGGATGGGGGAGTTGAGGTGAAGGGCTAAGACCCTTTTCAGCCCTCTGGGCTGGGGTTGCACAGATACTGGGGAAGGGGGGCCGTGCTCAGCCCCTCCAAACTTCTGCTTTTGTCATGCACAACAAGAGTAATGTTTTTGTCTCTTACCGGGACAGATAGCGAGATAGCCTAAAAAATGCATGCAGTGGTAATAAGAGTTTTTGCTCTCTAGCCAGTATACTGAATAATCTCTACTCCTAGAACCCAGTCTAAAAGTGGCATTTTACCATTTCTATTCAATTTTATGTGCTAGGCAAGGGACAAAGTCTATTACTTGTATTTTTTTTCCTTTTGTTTTGACTTGGTAAAGACATGTTTTACTTAGATTGTTGGATGTTGACCTTTTTCTCATTAGCTACTTGGAGAAATACAGGTTCTGCATGATAAACAGTCTCCTAAAAACATCAGCAGTCATCAGAAATAATCTCTCTCAGCTCCCTTTTTATTAATCTAAATGATGGCTTTGGTTGGAATTTTATACCAAACAAACTAACGTGCTTAAGGCAACCTTCTGTTTCCTTCATTACAAAGGCTCTTGACAAGTGCTAGAACCACTTCCCTCCTCTCGGAAATATTTAGCTGAGAAAATTAAGAAAATTAGCTGAGGGTAAGGGAAATTTTGAGTGGAAATCTTTCCCAGCTAATATAAAAAATGAAACACTATTCCATTCAGATAATTTTCTTTTCTTTTAGGTGATGTGAGCCCTGCTCTCATGAATCCTCTCTGGCAGTCACGCTCCGTGCCTTTGGTGGAAGGAATATGCCAGACCATATCAGACATGAATACAGATCATGTGATGGTCACTCAGGAAACTTTAATGGAGCAGTTAGTGAAAAATTATCCAGGTAACTTGTTTGTTTCTCCCTCCTTTAAAAAGTGACTGTATCATCAAACTTGAGTTTCTGATGCGGGACAAGGGACCAGGGAATGTTTACAAGCAAAGCTGTCAAAGGGAAGGAGTACAAGTTAACAGGCAGCTGGTAGAACACGTGAATGTGCATTCTTCTCATCAATCTGTGAGTGTCACTGCATTGACTTGAATGCAATCCTTGCCACAGACCTCACTAAGTCTTTGAGAATCAGAGGGAACTGACTGTAGCAGTGTGTTGAGAGTATGCCCTTTCTAGAGGGTGGGAAAGCACAGAAGTGGTATTTAGGTGCCAGAAATGGAACAGCATAAAATAGACTGTTAGATCACAGATACTCTAAGTCCTCCTTTAAGAGACAGGAACACAGCTGACTTTCACTGCAAAGGGACTGGGCAGGAGTCTACAGCTGGTGTCTGCTATCAAAAAATATAACCAGCCTCAAATTCAGGTATTTTGGTCATATTCTAGCTCTTTCCCTCCTGAAAGCAAATTACACTAAGTGATCTTTAGTTCTTCCCTTCTAGCCCAGTTGGTTGGAGCATGGTGCAAATAATACCAAGGTTATGCATTTGATTCCCATACGGGCCATATCCTGTGATTCTGATGGGGTGGAAGCCACTTCCCTTAAATATTTTCTGTACATCTGAAAAATATCCCATTTCCCTTAGGTCTGCAATATCCAAGTGTTATTGTGTTTGAGACTTTGTACAGGCTCATTCTGGCCCTCTCAGGAGGCTGCTTTGTTTGATACTGAGCAGCTTCTTTTGAGTCCTCTTAACCTTACAGCTCTGCGAATGTTACAGGTATTTTAACCCGTTGTAAAAATATTAATGCAAACCCACAAACTGGCACAGAACCATGCCAGGAATGTGTTGCAGTCAATAAGTACACTGAGATAACCACAAGGCAGAATTTGTAGGTCAGCCAGAAGCAGCATTCTCAAAGTTTGTAGGGTCTTATAGGTATTTCTTGCTGTGTTATCACCTTGCTGAAGTTTTTAAGTTTCTGGGCTGTGACTAGACTAAGGACTCTGAGACTGTGACATCTGATGGCAAACGGTAACTGAGACCAGTCTCAGTGAGGTAGTAAACAGACATCTGACCAAACTACACCAGAATCTTCAGAGTGCTGAAAGCCCCCATTAAATAACATGCCAGGAGGGAAATGCCTTGACCAAGATATTGTCTGGCTTGTACCTGGCAGAAGGTTTTATTAATGAATATCATATCCTGGCAAAGACAACATCCTTGCTCCCTCATAGTGGTGCTGCAGTGGCAACCAGAGACACAGCTGGCCTTTACCTAAATGCTTTGGGTATTTAATTTTCAGCTGATTTCAGGGCTGTTGTATGACAGAGATCTTTTGGCCAGCACCCATTTTATTTGAAAATTTGTTTCTGATTTGAAGCATCTGTCTCTTTGTTGCAGGCATTGCAGTGCCCTCCCACAATATATTATATAATATCCTTGGCACTCTAATTAAGGAAAGAAAAATCTATCATACAGGAGAAGGATATTTTGTTCTGACTCCCAACACATACTTCATCACCAGTGATGCTGTAGCAGACAACAAAAGGACCCTGCTGGAGGACAGCTGTTGCTGTTCATCACCTTCCATCACTTACCTGGTAAACATTAGGCCCTGTGCAGACCTAGTGAAAGAAAACATTCCTACAGTATCCTGTTACAGATCCTGCCATTGTTTCCCTGACCAAAGTATGCTCTGTGAACAAAGACATCGGCAGGTAATGAGCCATGAATCTAATGGAGAGGGAAGGAGTGGCTGCAGTGAGTTGAAGCCTTCAATTAGAACTCGGGGCATCTCTGCATCTGCTGACAACCATTCCTGTGACACCACCAAATCCCTGACATCTGTGAAAGCAAAACTGAAAAGCAAAATGTTTGGCTTCAGCCTTTTCTGGAGAAGTGGTTCTAAAAAAGAAAAACACAAGAAGGAGTACTCCACTTTCTCAGCTCAGTTTCCTCCCCAGGAGTGGCCAGTCAGGGATGAAGATGATTTAGACAATATTCCACGTGATATTGAGCATGAAATCATCAAGCGTATTAACCCTACTCTTACAGTTAATAATTTGATTAAACACACAATATTAATGCAGAAGTTTGAGGAGCAGAAAAAATGTGTCAGTAAAGAGAAAAAATACATCAGTAACAGTACCTCGGTTGAAATGCCAACAGTCAAGCAAAACCTTCTTTCCAAGGATCGTTTTCAAAACGCATCAAGTAAAACAGCAAAACACACCAGGAAAACCAAACCAAAGAAAGAAAAGCAGATTAGCAGGAACAGCAGGAAATCTCACATACAGAAGCTAACATCCCAAAATGTGAAACTGGAAGAGAACTTTTCACTGCCCATCAAAACCCAAGAGCCACCTGATGAGGCAGTGATCTATAAGAAGCAGATTAAGAATCCTTTCCAGGGTCTGCCATGGAGACCTCGCAGCTTTCATGCAAGAGGGCACCAAGGTGCTGTTAACAGTCAGCTGAAGTGCCCCCCTCAAAAGCCAGGAAGGGCTTTCCAAAGGCCACAGTCCTCGGCCTCCTCAGGCCCCTTTGACTGTGAAACTGAACAGCTGGATGCAGAAACTGAGCCTGACAAAGCTAAGCAAAACAATCTGCTCCATTCTAAGAGGTCTGGCCTCCAGTTAAAGAAGGACAAATTAATTGAAAATGGTAGTTATCCACAAGGCAGTAATCTGCAAATAGATAACAGAAGTAAGTACTTCCTGGAGAGCAGTGTTTCTGAAGAAAATGCCTATAAAAGAACAGTAAGAAAAAAATCCCCTTGCTCCTACATTGATGATAATGGTGTGTGCAAAGAAGATGCAAAATGTCCATTCTGCCTGAAAGATGAGTGTTGCAGGTGCAAAGGTGACAATGTATGTGAGCAGCTGGATCAAACAGCCAGTGACTTTCAAAATGTCCGTGTTTCAAATTACACGGCCAGTGCTGATCTGGCCAAAAAAATTTCTGTGAAATACAGACCAAAGACTGATAAAAAGAGTGAACTTATATTTAACTATGACTGTGCCAGCCATCCTGGATCACTGGCGCTGGAAAGTGAAGGATTTACTGATAACTTCCATCTTCTGTACCTACAGGGACGTGATGGTGGCACCTGTAACTCGGCACATCTGGATGGGAATTCTGAACACGTGTCCCCTGGCCATGCCTTTTCAGACACACGAGACTGGGGTACAGCTGTGTCCCTAAAAGCCTGTGAGGTTAGTCCTTGTCCTGCCCAGCATGACACAGCTGTAAAGAAATGTGACTCTGGAGAGCTCGGATACAGGGGAGGTGCCAGCCTTGCAGAATCAACAGATGGCTCACTGCAGCGTCCAGAACCAGACTGCACAGAAGCAGGTTGGTTGTGCAGTGAGGTTCTTCTGAAAGGTCACAGGCAGGAGGAAGAAAGCAGCCTCACTGAATGTGGGAAGGGCTCAGCTGTGGCAGACTCCTGCCACGCTGCCGAGGCCGACTCCGATGCTGGCACTCCGCAGGAGCTCACCCGTGAGGTGGGCGAAGGAGCAGCACGCTGGGCTTTGGGCTCACGGATCAAAGAGGGGAGAAACCCTCCAGGGAAAAAAGAGCTGCTTTCAAAGAATCCATGCCCTGTGATCCCAGAACAGAAACACTCAGAAGGGACAGAAAACCACAGCATTACAGGAGACAGTGGCATTGACTCCCCAAGGTAAGAAAATGTCACACTAAGTTAGGTGCTTTATCTCCAAAGTGACCATCAGATTTAGGCAGAAATGTTCCAGTAAATCACAAACCACTTCCCCAACAAGAAAATTCTTTTTTTGTTTTTTTAAACTTCAGTGTTATGACCCAGAAATAGTCAAACTGTGTAGTTCTGCTAAGTATTTTCCATAATCATTCTCCCTAAATTGCTGCTGTTTGTATTTTGCATTTGTTTCCACGAGGCAAGGAAACAGTACGAGCTCTGCCCTGCAGGTAGCGATGAGCAAGGACAGAAATGTTGGGAAACATTTTTAAATGTTTGATAAACTCAGTGTTAAACACCGTGTTTGCTAAGCTCCTGTTAGCAGGCAGGTTCAGCTCACAGAGATCTCCCCATATGACATTAATTATTGTCACACATTCTCCAGTTGTACATAAAGAATAAAGATCCAATAGAAGTGGTAGAAAATACCATTTGACTTGCCCAAAATGGACAGAATGTGTACATCACCTGAGCTTTCACAGTGTACATTTTGCCTGTAATTACACCTGAAAATCCCTTCATGGAAAATAAATTGATATGAACCAATCTTTTACACAGCTGTACATGGAGACGTCCAAAACTTAACTAACCTATGTTAAAAATCACATCCATTTTTTTACAGCAACACATATTCTTAATATTTTATCCATAATTAAACCATTGGTGTCCTCATTAGATTTGCACTGTCACCTTAGGAAGCCAGTATATGAAGGAACAAACCACAGACTACAGTTTCTAAGGGAATTCTGCTAATTGATAATTTTTCCCTTAAGCAGCTCTTGGCTGTGCACTCTTCCAAACACATTTCCTATGTATTACTTGGACATGAAGACTTGAAATCTTGGGCAAAATGTATTTCAGAGGGTCATTTTGACTGTTTGTACTGATGCCATTTGTGGCACTAAAAGCTAAGCCAACTCAGTTCATTTTTGGAAGGTGAAGTCTGACTTCTAATAATTATATTATTTTAGGTGGACTGAAAAGAAGATGAAGCTTCCTGCCAAATTCTAAAAGTATAAATAACAATGCAAAAAGGAGGATAAGTGAAAGGACAATTGCAACAAAATTCCTTACTTCATCTAGTCATGAATATTTGGTTATTTTTTAATGAGATTGGTAAACTTTCTCCTTGTTACAAGGTAACCCTACTGTAAATGCAGTTGGTCACATCAGTGAGGCAGTCTCTGAATCAAAGCTGTTAGTTACATCTCTTGGCAGTAGTGTTTGGACAGGTCACGTTTATTTCGTTTGCCCTCATCTCTTAATGTTTTTGGTGTGTCCCTGTGATAATAAAAGTGAGAACTGTCATTCTTCATTCAGACCACACCATGGACCTGGAAAGGGTTTGTGTTGCTGTAATAGAAACTGCAGTGGGGCAGGGGCTGTTTTGCACTGTAACCATGGAAATCAGGGCACGTTTCACCTTCCCTGCTAGAAAACAAAGCAAATGAACTGGACACGCACCTGGTTACTACAAAAATTCCTTCAATCCCACGGGTCTCTGTGTCCTCTCCTGAGCTCTCCTCAGCCTCCTTGGACTGTTTGTCGAGCAGGGTTTAGCCTTTGCAAATGACAACGTGCTGGTGGCAGGAGAGAGCAGGTCAGGGCCAGTGCCATGGCTGAGGGAGAGGCCCTGCTCTCATCCTGACCCTCCCATTCCGTAAGGAATCGACAGCCCGGCAGCTGTCAGGATTGCTTCACAGATTTAACTTCCTAAGGCTAATTTTGACTTCTTCCTCTTGATTTATCCCTCTCGCTACAAGCGGATCGTGCTGGTCTCCTGCTGCAAATCCCCACAGCTTGTGGTTTTAAAATCTTAGTCATTTTGGTCACACTGCCCTTTCCTACTTTAGACTTTTCCCTACTGAACGCTTCTCTGCGGTAGTTACGGAGGCTAAAGCCATCAGCTCGCAAAGCTACAGGCGCTGTGTTCCGGGGAAGGCGCGCCGGGAACAGCAGCGGGCAGGGCCGGCGGGACGAGCCGAGCCCTCATGCAGGACCCGTCATGGCGGCCTCCCCCTCACAGCGCGCGGGGCACGCCGGGACTTGCAGTCCTCCTCGCTGTCCCCCGGGGCACGCCGGGAGTTGTGGTCCCGCGCCGACGGCCGCAGGCGATTGGCTGTTGGGCGGCGTGGCCCCGCCCCCGCGCTGCCGGATGCGCCGGCCATTGGCTGCCGGCGCCTCGGCCGCTCGGAGCGTGACGCGAGGCGGGCGCGCGGCCGGAGCGCAGCGTGGCGGAGCGGCGGCGGCGAGCGGAGATGCCCGAGGCCACCCGGTACAGCAGCAGCAGCAGCGGGGCCGAGTCGGGCTCCGACTGCTCCATGGACACCGAGGCGGTCCCGGAGAGCGGCCGCCGGCGGCACAAGGTACCGGGGAAGGGCTCCGGGTACGGCCTGGCCGCGCCCTCACGCTGGGGCTGGTGCCTGGCGCGTCCGGCCTCGGATCGCGGCCGCCTGCGACGCCGGCGGCGCGGGCCGGGCCAGGAGAGCGCGGCGCGGCCGCGGGGAGGCCCGGGCCGGGCGGCCACGTGCGCGGGCGGGCCGGGCCGCGGCCTCGCCGAGTGTCGGGGCGGCCCCGCCGGACGCGCTGGGCCGGGAGCCCGGGAAGCGCTTTGCCCGGCGCCCGGAGCGAGGGAGAGCCCCGAAAACGAAGGCCCGGTTGACTCGTTGTCGGTAACGTGTCTCGTGAGCGGCGGCGGCCGGCAGGGATCTGTTGCCTTGTGTCAGCCACCGCCCCCGTCAGTAACTAGAACGTGCACTTCGAGCTTTAACTGTTCTGCGCCCTCTTCTCTGTTCCCTGTCGCTTGGATCCACGAGCGTGTATTTTCATTTGCTCTGTGCCTTGCCAGAAGGAGAAAAAGGAGAAGAAATCTAAACGCCGGGACAAGTTTCAGAGGGGAAAGACTCAGACAGATGAAAGCGAGGAATCGGATGAGGAGCGTTATGCCCCGAAACACAAGAAATCAAAGAGTGTCAGTAAACAGAACGGTCATACGAGAGAGGAAAGCCTGGAGAAATCGAAATTGTCCTCTTTTAGTGGCAAATCGTCCCGCAGAAGCCGACACAGTAGTTCTAGTGAATCGTCAAGCGAGAGCGAAAGCGAGAGCGAGCAGGATCAGGTAAAGCGAATGACAGGTTTTAGTTATAGTGATGTGTTATAGCTTTTAATTCCTGCATTGGAACACGGCCACATTTAGAAGGGAGTGTATTCCCTTTTCCATCCTTCCTAATCAGTCGAAAGTGCTGTAAATTTTCAAGATTTAAAGTTCTTGAATTGTTCAGTCTACCAAGAGTTTGCAAGAACTTTGAATTGTGGAAGTCCTGGGGTGCTGGATCAGTGCATCCTGGTTTCCTCACTTCAGCAGTCTCATGCTGGGCAGACCAGTTGCACTGAGATGGAGCTTTAATATGATTCAGCATCATGAGGTATACGTGATTTTTGGGGTTGTCCTGTAGAAGCCAGGAGTTGGTGATCCTTGTGGGTCCCTTCCAACTCAGGATATTCTGTGGTTCTAATTAAGAGTTTTCAGCTTTGGTTTGAGTGTTTTGCATTTACTGTGCTGTTAGATATGAAACAGCCTTAACTACAGATCACTTTTGCTAGCTTTGCCCGGGTTTGAAATATGATGGTAAAATAAAGAAGTGTGACACTGTCACTGAAGAGTATGCCACCAGTGCCTATGCTGAATTTACTTGAATTACCTTGACTTTATTGACAGTCCTGTGATATTCATGTGGAATCTTACCTGAGTTATTGTTTGCACGACAGGAGTTGACTGCAGATCAGAAAGAGGGTGCTTTCTCCAATTTTGCTATTTCCAAAGAAACTGTCCAGCTTCTTCAAGGTAAGTTTCTTGGCAAGGTGTGACCACAGAATGTCAGTGAGCTCTGTCATGTTTTTGTGCTCAACACCCTCAATCAATAAGCTTTGAGATGTGCTCTGCCACTACCTATACAAGCATGGATGCTGTGCAGAAGACATTAATTGCCTGCTCTAAATACACCTTTGAACACAGACTTTCCTGTTTGCAGTGTTGTCCAGTTCAACCTCTTCAGTAAAATTTTAAATGACATGAGCCAAGGAAAAAACAGATGCCTGAGAAATTTTCAATTAAAGGTTATTTTGGTGTGAAGAAAGGAAAACAAATGATATTTAGTAACTTTGATGTTTGTTTATACATGAATTAGTACAAATTAAAGGAATAGTCAGAGGGGTTTTGAGATATGTAATATTTGAAAAGAAGAGATTTTCACAGATAGCAGTATTAGATATTAGTATTAGATTGGGTAGTAGAGGAGTTACTGCATAAATAAAGGCATAGTACTGAAAGCTTTTCCTAAAGGCTAATAAAATGGACAGTACCACGGCACTCTTAGCAGATGACTCATCTGATCAAATAAATCAGTGGAGGTGATGATACAGTCTGAGAGTTGATAGAAGTTCTTGGAATGATTTCCACTGAAGAGTATGAAAAAACAATTGTAAAATGACCATATTAAGGGAATCTCTTGGAATTGTCACAGCTCGAGGAGTGACGTACCTCTTCCCTGTGCAAGTGAAGACCTTCAACCCAGTGTATTCTGGCAAAGATGTCATTGCTCAGGCACGGACTGGAACAGGGAAAACATTCTCTTTTGCTATTCCCTTAATTGAAAAGCTTCAGGGAGACTCACAGGAAAGAAGAAGAGGCCGTCCACCAAAGGTAACTGCCTGGCTAGAATGGTGATTTTGCTTTGTCTTACATCTAAATGATTCAGGTTTTTCAGCTGCTGGAGGAGCTCTGCTGGTCTCTGCAGGGGTAAGCTAACCCACGTTAAAGGTGATTTGAATGCTGTGTTCACTGGGCTTTGCCTGCATCCTATGCTGACTCCCAGCCTCTGATGAAGAGTGAAGAGCACAACAGCTCTATCCACTTGTCAGTTCCTTTTTCTGCCACAGGGAGACCAAAACTACAGGTGGTCAACATGTTCCTATTTTATTTTGCTCAGTCACATTACCAGTTCAGGGCCAGTGGCTACTGGATACTTGTTTTTCTCCTAAATTGCTAACAGATTAGGTGCTAATTGTAACTTGACAGCTTGATAAAAGCTGTCTACTCAAACACGTTTCTTTCTAAAACATGTAAACAGTGGGAGGTTTTAAAAATAGTCTTAGTTTTCACTAGGAACACCACCAAATGTTGAAGCTTCTGCTCCAGAGAATGCAGATTCATTATGAGCTGTGTTCATTCTGCTAAGGAATACCATGTGTGGTTTTTCACTGAATTCTTACGATGCCTCCAAAAAAACTAGAGAGGCCAAAGCTGAGCGTGTCTTCATTAATAATTTTTGTCAGTTTGTTTCATCTTATCAGCCCTCTCACAGATTACCTGAAGTGCTTCCCAAAACTAGCACTAGCAGTTCTGTGTTCACCTGCCCATCACGTTGCTTGGCTGACTGAGAATGCTGTCTCTAGATTTGGCACAATCTCTTGGAGAAGGAAGAGCTTTCTTCAAGGGAGCTGTAAGCCTTATAAAGGATTCCACACCTCACTCTCCCATAATACACTACTGCTTACCTTTTGGGAATGGGTTTGAATGTTGAAAGAGGGAGCAGGGTGAGGATGTTAAGGTTCCTTTTGGGAAGTGACTGCTAGCAGGCTGGAGAGCAGTGCTTCGGTCACATTTGAAATGCAGTTAGTTAACCTGCCTGCAAGGGAGAGAGCATGGTTCCTTGGTTGCCTCTGCAGGCATATGGATTAGCACAGTGGCTCTGCAGGCTGAACGGGTCTCCCTGAGCCACAGGGAAGCAGAGACAGCTGATAGCTCTTCCTTACACCTTCTCACAGGACTGTGAAGCAGTACTGAGCAGGTGCAAAAACCTTTTGTTACCCACATCCTTCAGTCTTGTATTCTTGTATCCAAACAGCTTATGTACATGTGGAAGGAAACTTGTAGCTGGTCTGTTTAGGAGCCAAAGTTAAATAAGATTTAAGTCTCTCCTGTCCTCTTTAAGTAGAAGTTAGCCTGTCCTAAATGAGTACATGGTGAAGGAGTTTAATGATGTAACGAGACTTGAGGAGTGTGTTTCTCCAGCCTTTGCTTAGATAATTACTAAAACCGGAATTTTTTTTTTAAATTTTACAAAGGGTCAGATCTAAATTAATGATCAGAAGTCTAGTGGTTTCTTGGCACGAGCCATGCTGAGAAAACATCTGTTTTGTCTTGTTTTTCTGTGCAGGTTCTAGTCCTTTGTCCAACAAGAGAACTGGCAAATCAGGTTGCCAAAGATTTCAAGGACATAACAAGGAAGCTGACAGTTGCTTGTTTTTATGGGGGAACTGCCTATAATGGGCAAGGTAAGTGACTCTTAGGACTAATACTTGAAATATTGATTGACTGCCATATTAAGAAATGCACTTGGGTCTTTCCAAACACGCACTTACAGCCCAAGAGCTGGAGGCTATTCATGGGAAATTCAGCAGTTCAAAATGTATCTTCTTACAGAGATAAATAGCTGTGGCTCTCAGTTGTATTCTTGGTGTTACTTGTCTGCCCCACTACCTTAAATTAAAGTGAAACAGTGTGTACTGTGTGTATAACCCCTATCTGGGTTCAGGTTCTTGTAAACCTATTTTCTTTAAAAAAGTTTAGTCTTGTAGCTATGACTGGGTATGTGTTTTTCATGTAATAAGGGATATATAGAGGATTTGTAAAGTATAGAAGAAATTGTTGTGGCAGCATAATTTACTGTCTTTGTGGTTGTAAATGAGGAATGAGAATGAGCTGCTTCATTGTGATAAATCTTGAGACATTAGGGATGATTTTTTTTCCACTGCAGAACCTCAGGAAGGAGTTGATTTCAGTAATTTGGATAGTTAAATAAATAATTTTTTAAAAAGCTTACAGTTAAAGTAGATAATTTGGGAAGACTGACTATTTCTAAATAATGTTAAAAGAAGCTTATCCTTGCTGCTTTAAATCACAGGGAGACGGGAGGGGAGGTAAGTTTTGTTTTGTTTTTGTTTTTCTCTCCAGGAAGAGCGGTAGATTTTCTACCTTTTTTTTTTTTTCCCAGATTTTCTCTTCCAGTTCATCATTTGTCCTCAGTTTTGTAAGGAGAGTTCTCCTGAATGGTTTAAGAAGCTGTTTTGTTATTACCATGTGTTACTGCTGTAGAGAGGGCTCCCTAGTTCACTGCTGCTCTTGTCTTCCCTGTTTGCCAGTTGACCTCATGAGAAGTGGCATTGACATTTTGGTTGGGACACCTGGTCGAATCAAAGACCACCTGCAGAATGGCAAGCTGGACCTTACCAAGGTGAAACATGTTGTACTTGATGAAGTTGACCAGATGCTGGACATGGGCTTTGCTGAGCAAGTGGAAGACATTTTGCGAGTTGCATACAAGAAAGGTAATCTCAATATTTAAACAAATAGTAGGAAATATTAGTAATAATTTAGTTAGCTAAAATTCAACTCTAAGGTGACTTTGTTTAGAAATGAGTGAATATATGTATTGTGAGTATGTGGGAATCATTCATAGAACCTTTGCAAAGCTTGAAGTCCAGCTCCTAGGGGTGTGTAAATAACTGTCTTTGGCACCTGTCTTTAAACTGTGCTTGGACTTCTTCAATTTCAAAGGAATTAGATTTTTTACCTTTTTCGCTGCTTGAAATCAGACTGGATTTTTTTTCCATAGTAATTTTTTCATAATCTTGGAATTATTTCTACTTCCTAGAATATTTTTTACTTCAGGTGTTGGTAATGCATAAATCTAAAAGTCTCTATTGGCTGCTTTACATTAGGTACTGATATTTAACCTCATTTTTAATCACCCGAAAAATCAACTTGTGTACATCTCTAAGGTGAAATGTTAGAAGTTTGTGAGGCCTTGTTCTGTTTTTTTTTTTTAAGATTCTGAAGACAATCCCCAGACACTGCTGTTTTCTGCAACTTGCCCACACTGGGTGTATGATGTGGCTAAGAAATACATGAAGTCTAGATATGAACAGGTTGACCTTATTGGGAAAAGAACTCAGAAGGCTGCTACAACAGTAGAAGTGAGTAATCTTATGTGAAACATTTCCAGGCTTTTTTCCTTTTCTTCTCTGTTACAAAAGGTCATCTCTTCCTAAGGTGCATTATCACAGTGAATGCTGCAAGTTGTTTTGAGAATTTTTTTCTAAGCATAAGGCACGTTACAGCCAGTCAAGCTTTTTGGGTTTAGGATCTGTCATCTCACATCACAGGTAGAGAGAGGATTTTCTTGTCAGTTTTGTGGGTTTTCAGAGAAAAGCAGTACCTGAATTTATCCATGTTGTAAGCAGAAGGCACACACTGACATCAGCCTGCTGCTTTTAGTTCTCCATGGACATCCCAGTTGGCTTCTGGTATTCTGTATACAGGGTACTTTTTTTCCAACTTCCTGTAGTATCTCACCTCAGTAGGCCTTTGCTTGCTGTGCAGTGAATACTATAACAAGGAATATCATACATATATGCTAGAGCTGATTTTCTCTTACTGTAATTATTTTGCTGAGCATTAGAGTAATTGTGGTGAGAATAAATAAGAATGTTATGGATTGTGTATGTTCCAGGATCGTGAGTTAGCACATGTTCCCCATCAGGGAACTGTAAAACTCTTTACTATTTCTGTATTTTACAGTTGCAAATGTATTTTAAAAGAATCTTAACTTTACATGAGCTTACCACTGGAATTTTTTTCCACAGCATTTGGCAATAGAGTGTCACTGGTCTCAGAGAGCTGCAGTTATTGGAGATGTCATTCAGGTCTACAGTGGCAGCCACGGGAGGACCATTGTCTTCTGTGAGACCAAAAAGGAGGCAAATGAACTGGCTCTGAATGCTTCAATCAAACAGGTATTTTATCATGTGTATTAAGTAACAAAACCTGTCAGAGATGTATCAACCCTATGTTGACCAGACCTGTGCTGAGCAAGTTTTAAAGAGAGAGTTTCAAAGTGCATAGGCGAGGCTTTTGTGTGTGGTCAGGCAGGATTTTGCTCTTTCCTGGTGGACATGAAACAAAAATTGTAGATTACTATTTTGAAACAGCCAAGCATTGCACAGATGGTGTGGATGGCAAATGAGGGCAGAGTTTTCAAATGTCACAGTAATTAGACATAGAGCTGAGATCCACACTGCAGTTCTGTTTTCCTGCCGTTGCTAAAGGCCTTTGAGGTATATGAATAAGAATTACTGAGTACATACTGTAAGACACCTAAAATATAAACTCAGGTAATTCAGTTCTTCTGTATCTTGACACACAGTCCCTGTCAAACACCAAGATGTTGTACCCAGAACTGACCATAAAATGGAGCACTGTCTTGGATTTTGGTATGGTTCTAAAATAACACTGTTTTTCAGGATTGCCAGTCGTTGCATGGTGACATTCCTCAGAAGCAAAGAGAGATTACACTGAAGGGTTTTAGAAATGGTTCATTTAAAGTTCTGGTTGCAACCAATGTAGCTGCCCGTGGTTTAGATATCCCAGAAGTTGACCTGGTTGTACAAAGCTCCCCACCAAAGGTAGGAGTCTGTTATTGGTTGTCTTGTAATAATCTGTCGTGTTGTTTTCAAGTAGTGATGGTATTGACCACACAGAGTTCATCAGCATTGTGCTTAAGGGAGAGAAACGTCCAGATATGTAGAAGTAGTTTCTTAGAGAATTTTTTGGGAGTGTGTCAGTCCCTAGTATGTTTAAAAATTATTTCATTAAAATGTCTTCTTATGAGGCTGTTCAAAGCCTTTCCTCGGATGCTGGGTATGGTGATTGCAAGGCTGGGAGCAGCAGGAAGAATGATTCTCTTGCATGGGGGTGAATGTGAGGTGTGGACCACATCTGTGGCAACATTGGCTGAAATAAAGGGTTTAAAAGAAACAATGTAATGTTTCAGGGAATGGTTGTAAATGCTGCAGTAACCACGCTCAAGTGGATGTGCAGGAGTGCAAATGACATTGTCCTGGAGGTACACATGCTCTGAATGTGTGGTGATGCATAAAGAAAAGTTGATTGGTGCTCGTGGCTCTGGTTTTCAAGCCATGATTTTTGGATGATTGTGGAAAAGCATATTTGGTCGATATTAGCAAAACAATATTTTCTAATTCAGTTCTATGATGCAGTTACTGTGCATTGTTGAGGCTTTACTGTAATGGCTTCTACAAGTTACGTGGATGCAAGGACTTGATGAACTGGCAGTGCATTAGGTAACTCACAGGACCTGTGTTTCTGAAGGATGTGGAGTCCTATATCCATCGTTCTGGGCGCACAGGCCGAGCGGGGCGCACTGGGATCTGTATCTGCTTTTACCAGCGGAAGGAGGAATATCAGTTAAGACACGTGGAACAAAAAGCGGTAAAGTACAGTTTTCTCCTAATTGCAAGACCCTAATTTGTTCAATTAGAGAATGCAGTTTATCAAGCTGCCAGAGGAGGTTTGGGTACCTTGAGGAGGGTGGGTGCAGTGTCAGTTACTGTGGAGCATGGAAAGCGCTGCAGATTCTAACGCCCACACTTTTTCAGGAAATTTCATTTGTGGAAATGGGAAAAATCTCACAGTATTTCAGTGTAGTGTTCACTCTGGTTATCATCTGATCAATGCCGTGCATATTGCAGCTTTCCTGAGAACTGTTACTTGCATTTTTGCACTTTGTGCAGTGTTCCATATGCTAGTTTCCTCAACAATTAAGTATGTGGTTGTGATAAGATGGTTTATTCCTGGCACATAAAGCTTTGTTAGATTTAGACTAAGGCTCTGTAATTTGTACTTAAATCCAGATCTATGAGACTAAAAGTAGTAATGTTGAATTTATAGGACTCTATTTTCCCCAAAAATGTACCAAAATGGTTTCTGTCTTCAGTCTAAGGTCATGGAATCATTTAAACTGATGTGGTACATAAAACCCTTCTTAGTGATACCCATTTTCCTGTAAGCTTAACCTTACGATCTTCACTAGGAAAAATTGGAAATTAAAAGGTGAAAATGAGAATAAAAAATACAGACTTAAATGCTTGTTGTGTTGGAGTTCAACACTGCTTCTTTAGAACTGAATTATTTATGGTCTGCAATTTTTATTTGTCTTTTGCCTTCTAAATTTCAGGGCATTACATTCAAGCGTGTTGGTGTTCCTACTGCAACAGACATAATAAAGGCTTCCAGCAAAGATGCCATGAGGTGTGTTTGGGGACTCAAGCCTGGTTGTGTCTTCCTGTCTTCCTAGTTCCGAAGGGCTCTTTGAATTATTTTTTACTGTCTCTTTGAACTTTCTGAGTTCTGTTGAAATCTTGGACTACTGGGGTTTTTCTCACTTCCAATGGTGTATAAATTGTTAATTTATTTTTTTTACTACTTAGGTGCCTGGATTCTGTTCCTCAGACTGCTATCGAGTATTTCAAAGAATCTGCTCAGTTGCTGATAAAAGAAAAGGGACCAGTTAATGCTCTGGCTGCAGCTCTGGCCCATATTTCAGGTGCTACTTCCATTGAACAGCGCTCACTGCTGAACTCAGATGCGGTAAGGAAGGGGGTATGGCTTAATGCTTGCCTGGAAACTGCAAAGAAACAACACCCCTCTGTGTGTCCAAATAGAGAATTATTTGTCTTCTGACCATTTTGAGAACTGTTCTTAAGCCACTAGGAGCCACTGATTGTGTTAAAAGCAACAGTATAGTGGCTGTAAAGATACTTGATGCCCTGTAACAGTACCTACTTGAAGACTTAATAAACTGTAAAATGTCAGGTTTTTCCTGTCTGATACATGTGCCGAAGCCTATTCCTCTGCCGGAGTGGAACATGCCCCGTTTCTTTTCAGGGATTTGTTACAATGATACTCCATTGCTCTGAAGAAATGAGCAACATGAGCTCTGCCTGGCGGAGACTGCGAGAAGTGTTGGGTGATGATGTTGATCGGAAGGTGAACAGAATGTGTTTCCTCAAGGGAAAAATGGTAAGTTTTTGTTTTGTTTCTTTGATACTGGGCCCTTCTGATGGCAGCCTTTTCTTAGCAATTGTCAGGGGAGCTATTTGTTTTTTTTTCTCTATTCCAGGCACTGTTGATGATGGGCCTTAATCTGTTTTTTTAGTGCTTAGGGCTCTGCTAACATGCTCAGGAGGTAGGATAATGTATGGCCATGGGGATAGCAGAACAGGTAAAAGGTATGAAGGGTGTTAACTCTGCCTTAATGACAAAACAGAAAAGCATTTCTTAGGACAGTCAGTTCTGAAAGTGCCTGCCTGTCAGGTGTAGATTTGTGGGTTCTGTTGTTTTTAGTTGCAGTCTTTTAAAATGCTTACCTTGTATGCATTAAAATTATTCTTTCTTTTTAGGGTGTGTGCTTTGACATTCCTGTGGCAGACCAAAAAGGAATAGAGGTACGTTCATTGCAAATTCTGGGTACAGCAGGCTGAAGATGAAACTGGCTGGACTGGGTTAGACTCAAAACATTATGTAGCCTTTATCCTGCCTTTCCTAGTGGCAAAAGGGATGGCTTGGAAGGAATTGAAGAACAGAACAAGTGTTTTTTTCACAGTGTTTCTTTTCTAAGGCATTCTCCTGTGACCAAAAGTTTATAACTTGCAACTTCTGCACTGAGAAAAGTGGTGCTGGATTCATCTTTGTAGGCAGCAAGCTTTGTCCCCCTTTTCTCTATTCCCTGCCTCCCCTTTTCACCCAGAATTCTCTCTACAGTAAAGCGAATTCAGATTTTTGCTTGGTAGCAATTAGTATTGCCATGCCAAAATTAATGATTCCTTCAGTCAGAAGCTTGAATCCCATATATCAGCTTACCATTTTAACTTTACAGTTGAGCAAATCTAATAATTATTACCTACTCTGTATTTGTATTCCTAGATTAACTTGCTCTGTCTGAATTGATTCCGATAGGCAAGGTGGGAAGATTCAAAGCATTGGCGTTTGTGTGTGGCGACTGAATTACCAGAGTTGGTGGAATCCATACGAGGAGGAGGAGGAGGCAGTGGTGGAGGAAGTGGCCGAAGCTTCTCAAGCTCCAGGAATGGTCGACGTGGTGGCTCTGGGAGAAACAGATTCAGGGGCAGAGGCCAGAAACGAAGTTTCAGCAGAGCGTTTGAACATTAGCTTCAACAATCCAGAAGTGAGAAAAAAATGGGACTTAAGTATTTTATATTACATTACACTAGGCTGTTTCTGTGTGTTTGTACCATTGGGGCAAATACTTCATTAAGATTTTTTTTTGTCAGTACTACTTTGCTCATAAACAAGGTTCTGTTCGTTTAAGAAAAAAAAGTGCAAAGAAAAAAACCCCCAAAAATCTGCAAGAAAAAAGGATTTGTTTCATTTGTTTCTCATATTGCTCTTTGAAACTTTCCATAATATGTCTGTTGCGTTCAAAACTGTAGCCTGGTTCACTGTATAATACATAGATCTGAATTGCTGCTCAAACCTGTACATTTTCTGATAAAATTAAATATTATTTTACAACTTCACATTTTGTTGTCATGTATTTGAAGCAGTATTTTGCAGGTGGAGATTTGGGAAGGTGCCCGATTGGGAAGCATGGCAGCTGGAGCCTTTGAAAGAAAAATAAATCCGATTGGTTTTTATTTTGTGGATTTATAATGAAATTGTTCTTTCCCTAAAAATTACTAGTTTTTAGTTTCTGTTGCAAATTGTGACTCCTTATAAAATGGAGGCAGGAAAGACAGTTTCCAAAGCATGAGGGGGAAGCCCCGAGGAGTGGGAACTGTAGGGGAGACCCATAACCATGTGAGGGTGCAAAACGTGTAATATGTCAAGAGGTAAAGATGTTTTATAGTGTAAGATCTTCGTTTATTTTTAAGCCTAATCAGTGGAACGGATAGCAGCAGGCCTTACTCAAGCACATCCTGGAGCTAACAAGCTATAAGGATGAAGTACATCAGTACGTTGATGTATGTCTATGTATACATTGTTAGGTTGGCAAAATACTCAAGCTTCACATGGGTGAACTATATTTTAGTATTATAACTAAAAATCACGGCCGTACATCAGAAAGACGCCTACCTAGTGGGCCAAACCCTTCTCCTGAGCATGTGGAGAAGTTAGCTGGGATTACTTCTCTTGTATGGGGCGTACTAACCAGTGTCTAGTGGGGCTGGGCCGGGCACGTTCCCATCCCCGCATCTCTGTACAAACGATGGCGGCAACGCGGCTGCTGGGGCTGCGCTGTGCAACGCCACCGAGCAGCGGGGCTGGCGCCGCGCTCAAATCGAGGAGCGAGCTCTTCAGTGTGCTGGCTTGTTGTTCACGGGGGAACGAGCCCGGTTTTGTGGGCAAGGAGCGGAGGTCCTTGAAAGGAGCTGTGCCGAGGTGAGTGCGCGGAGCGGCTGGCGGAGCTCCGGAAGGGGCCGAGGGCGGCGCGGCGGAAGGGGCGGCGCGGGGCGCTCCGCAGCGGCGGCTGCATGGGGGCCGTGTGGGGGCGGGCGGCGCGGCTCGGGCTCCCCGCGGCGCGGGCGGCGGCGGTCCCGGCGAGCGGCGGCAGGGGGCTGTGGCTGTGCGGGGCCGGCGCGGGCCCGCTGGTGCCGCTGGCGGCGGCGCTGCCCCGCGGGCCGGCCCGCCCGCCTCACTTCCTGCGCGCCGGGGCGGGGCGCGCCTCCTGGGGCCGCCGCGCCGAGACCGGCCCCGGCAGCGGCAGCAGCGCGCCCGCCGCCGCCCTGCCCGCGGAGCAGCCGGCAGCCATGCCCGCCGCCGAGCCCCAGCACAGCCCTGCCGAGCCCCAGGCGCCGGCCGCCGCCGAGGCGCTGCGGCGCGGCCGCCGGAGGAAGGTCAAGGTGGGAGCGCCACGTGCGGCCGCGGGTGCGGCCATTTTGTACGGGCTCGGGGGGCGGAAAGTCGGCGGGCAGGGAGCAGGAGGGGGTTCGGTCCGTGTGACCGCGGCTTTCCCGCAGCAGGAGGAGATGCCCGACAAGAAGGTGAAGCGGCAGGTGAAGGCGAATCGGCGCGCTAAGGCCGAGCAGGCGCAGCCCGAGGAGAGCGGGCTGGAGGACGGCGACTTCGAGCCCCCCGTGTCCAAGAAGACGAAAAAAGTCAAGGAGAAGAGCAACGGTTTGGTAGGAGAGGGCGACGCGTCCCAGCGCGCCGTGAAATCCTCCTCCGCTGTGAGTGGCAGCGTGACATCCCCCGCTGCCCGGAGCGTGGCTGCTGGAGAGCAGGACAGCGACAACGAGGTAGGGATGCTGTGCCAGCAAAGCCTCTGTCTGTGTTAATTAACGTTCTGCTGGGAATTAGTGGGCTTAATAACGCGTACTGTGCGCTGTTTGGAGGCTTGAGCTGCGAGACACTTGTGGGAGCACGAGGTATCTGTGGTAGGCACGTTTTACAGCTGTCCGCCTTGCGTGCGCTCGGTCCTGGGTATCGGGAATGCCGGGCACGCCGCCTGTCCCTCCTCCCGGCAGGCATCCCTCCTCTCCTCCCGGCCGGGCACGCCGCTCGTTCCCGCCAGCCGGGGCGGTGAGCGAGGCTCGGTCTCACACGTGGAGCCGCTCTCCACGTGCTTTCCCCCTCCCGGTAAATGCCGAGCCTTTAGTGCAGCAGGGAAGGCGGCTGGCCCGGGCAGCAGTTTCCATGTGTGCTACTCTTCGTGTCACAGCTTCTTTGTGTCCCACAGCACAAAGGTTTCTCCCTGCTGCACAGGCAGCCACTGTCCCAGAACCCTGCCGTGCTTTGTGCTGTGATGGCATTTTCCTTGATGGCAGCACCTTTGAAAAAGTATTGGCGAAGTGTTCTGTAGTGGAAAGCCACAGTTATGCTCGTTAATTCTCACTTGTCACACAGATCTGCAAGGTGCCCCGTGTAAGGCCTTTCTGTGAGTAGTTCTGTGTCTAAGGTGGGAACATGAAGCAAGAGAGTGCTTTTTGTACATCAGGTGTAACAATATGACCTATTGGATCTCCGAAGTAAAAGCCAAATTTGGTGCATTGAGTATTTACTCGTGTAAAGTTCAAAGCTCTTTGTATGGTGTACCACATAGGTGTCTTCTAGAGGGAAAATACTGCTTTGCACAGTGAATTGCAACACTAGATGTCTTGTGAAAAACAGTTTTCTCATGGTTTCAGTGGACTCTAATTAAGATTTTTAACAAATAGTTTCCATTTCCTGACTTGCCAAGCATGTGTGTACAAGTACGTACATCAAAAGGCTTTTCTTATTGAACAGAAGGAGGTAGCTGGTTAAATTGTGGTTGTAAAGCAAATGCACAGCTTTTTTTGAGTAACTGTGTAGGGTATGTTCTATCTTCATCTTGGAAGGCTACTAAGTCTTTTCTCTGTTATTTTTTTTTTTTTTCCTATTAGGAGCTGTCAGAAGAAGCAAAAGAAGGCGCCTTCTCTAATTTTCCTCTCTCACAAGACACTATCAAACTTCTCACAGGTTAGTTCATGTGGTAAAAGATATTTCTGTAAATGTTTGGTCAGAATTGCACTGTTACCTGCATAAGCCAAGTCCTAAACTGTGATACATTTGTATGGTAAGAATGGCATGAGCAAACCCTGTGGATTCTGAGAATCTGCTGTTGCTAGTAGAAAAAAGTTTTCTGGTTTGTTCAATTCAGATGCTTTAAGATGAGATTATTCTTCACGAAGTGGTTATTCCTAAATACGCATTTTACAGACACATTTCTTGTCAGCATCATTCTGTATATCTTCTATTCCTATGTCTGCTGTTCTACAGTAATGCTTCTTAGACAAGCCTAATGGAGTTTTGTATGTGAAAACTATTTGTCTTGTGTGAACAGATTTGCTAGGGTTATTTTCATAGTTTGGGGCATTTTTGTATCTCTTTGTGATTAGTTTTGTTGAAGAAGTAATTGCCGTAGGGTTCTTGTCCCCTGTGTTGGGTAAATGTGCAATTCTTGTTTGTTGGAAAAAATTCTCCTTCTTGCTTTGTGTTTTCCTTGCTCTGAAGTTTCTTTTGGATGGGTTGTTTCACTTGCACTGTACAAAATCTCTTTGAAGGTTTAGAATGTTTTGAAACAAACTCTATCACCTTCTTGCCTTCAAAACCCAGCTACCACAAAATCTTGAGCTGTATCAGAAGAAAACATGTTGGGTTTTTTCCTTCCTCTCCTGTTGTCCTAAACTGTCACAAAGAAGACAGTATTTCATCCTGACTGCTCAACACTCCCCATGTAGGTGGAGTAACTTCTGATCTGGAGTAGGAATAAAGCACAAAGATACTTTATTTTCTTCGAAGTTGCAGTTTCTGTTGTGTCCAGGATTTGAGGTGGTGTGCCCTTCATATTTGGGCAGTTTATATATGAAGGCCTCTAATTGTTAGTTCACCTTTTAGTGAAACCTCTTTCAATTGTCTTTCAGCTCGAAGTGTAAAATACCTGTTCCCTGTGCAAGTGAAGACTTTCCAGCCCATATATGATGGCAAAGATGTAATTGCTCAAGCTCGAACAGGAACTGGGAAAACCCTTTCCTTTGCTCTTCCTCTGATTGAAAAGCTTCAGAGCATCTCACAGGATGGCAGAAGAGGCCGTGCACCAAAAGTAATTTACGCTTATGGGTTTACACCTAAGCCTTAGGGCATGGCAGGTTTTAAAAGGGATTTTACTGTTGCTTTGGGTTTTTTTGTTGGGGATTTCCTTACTGGTTTTTGTAATCCCGAATACTTTGCTCAGATCAGGAGAGAGTGTGACAGCGTTTTGCAGCATCACTGTACTGACACATTTCGTGTTTGGGGTCCCCTGTGACTGTGTTGGGGCAAACAGTCAGGGCACTGCAGCAGTGTCTAAGGAACTCCCAGGCTGCTGCTGTCCTTGGGCACGTAGTGTGCAGCTTTGGGGTTCAGACCCTGCCTCTTCTGAGGTGAGGTTTGAGTCACCAGGAATTGGATCTGTTCACTGAGGTTGTTTTTCACTAAAAATTCCACTGAGGACTTTTGGGTTTTTTTCCCCACACTCATGTCTGGATAGTCAAGAGATACAAGTGGTGTTTACCAGAGATAGAATTGGTAACCAGATGCCAGTGATTCACCTGTTCCTGTGCATTGCAGCATATATATTTACTATATAGTCTGCAGATTCGTTGCCTGCTTTATCCATTTGTTTTATTAACTGTAAAGGCGATGTAAATTTTAAATTCTTACTGGCCAAAAGATTTTAAGAGATTAGTTCAGCTCTTTGTTCTTTTGGTTCATTCTTAAATGCTGGGGGAAAGGCTAGAAATTGGAGGCAGGCAGGCAGATGGAGAAAAGGAAGGATATGTATCTTTTAAAATCTTACTGCACGAGGTTTAGTGACTGTTCCTAGCCATTAATTCTGAGCTGCACCTTTGTTGCTCTTGGTAATGTTGCTGAAGTATGTTTTATCTGGCTTTAAACATAAGAAAGAAAATTACTCTTGTTCTAGTCTTGGTTATCTTGTAGCACTTGCCCTTGTTCCCTCTTGCTGGCTCTGAGGCTCCTTGTGCAGGCTCCAGGTTATGTTATGCAGGGAATGTTAATATTGCCTGGATAGTGGGAAACTGTGGGCACCTCTGCAACGAGTATAGAATAAAGATGGGAGTGCAAGCTGTTTGTCATGAAGTAAACTCTTTTCTCCTACACCTCCTCCCAAGCACAGCTGCATTTTTATCTGTTCTTCTCTCCCTTCAGGTGCTGGTTCTTGTTCCAACAAGGGAACTGGCCACTCAGGTAGCCAAAGACTTCAAGAATCTCACAAAGAAACTGTCAATCGCTTGTTTTTATGGAGGAACTCCATATAAAGAACAGCGTAAGTAACTGCTAAGGAATTACTAATGGATCGGAGCTGACTTTCTCCAAATGCACTCTTTAAGTAAAAATGGGCTTTTTGTCCCCTCAGACTTTTGAGTTTAGTCAGAAACTCAAACGGTGTGGCTTTCAAAGGGAGCACACAGCCTAGGTTGAATTATTTTAGTTCCAATAAATCTTAACGGAAAAGAACGGTTATAGTTCTGTGAAGTGTCTAGTCCTGTTAATTCCTTTATTGTGTTTTTGTGTGGACATAGACCAGGACTAGGTGACAGTCCACGGAAAGGGGAGAACTATGTATGTGCTTGTGGCTCTTTGTGTCTCCAGAGGTAGCTGGAGCTGACAAAGTTGAGCTGGAAAACTGAAGTGTTTCCATGTAATAAAGCTCAGCTGATTGTTGCTTGGTGTATTTCCCTGTAACTTTTGGGTGGTTTGGCTGGTAGGACTGCAGTTAACTTCTGTGTCTGTTACCTTTGGATGTTGTGCTTTATTCTGAGGTTAAAGAGCAGCAGCTTTTTACTTCTAAAACGAGAAGTGTTACTGTGTACTGCTAACTTTTTATCGTGCTGTCTCTTAGCAGTCTGACACTGTCCTTGTTTCTCTGTCTTCCAGTTGATCTCCTTAAAAGTGGCATTGATATTCTGGTGGGAACTCCTGGCCGGATCAAAGACCACATTCAGAACAGCAAGCTGGAACTTTCCAGTGTGAAGCATGTTGTTTTGGATGAAGTGGATCATATGTTAGACATGGGCTTTGCTGAGCAAGTGGAGGAAATCTTGGGATCGTCCTATAAGAAAGGTGAACTCGGACATCAGGAGAGGAATAGGGGAAAATGCAGAAAACAGTTATGCTACATTAAAAACTTATGGTGCACCTCTAACTGAAATTCTTTGTGTGATGCTAGAAAAGGGCAAGGCCTAATTTGAAAAGGTTCAAAGAGAGGTGACAGAAGGCTGAAGGGCTGGAGTGGCATGTCTGGAAGGAGTGGAGTAAAAGAGGCAAAAAAGCAGCAAACCCAACTCCCTAAGCCTTAGTGTTCCTCATCCTGAGAGAGGTTACTTGAGCAGAGGATTAGGGTTATGGTTTGACTGTACACTTGTCATCACACAAAGCTGACAGCTGGGCTGTATTTGCTCTTTTCTGATGTAGTGGGCGTTTAGCTAAGCTGTCAGGTATGGCACAGAAGGAGTTTATTTTAATGTGTGAAACTCCTTGCCATATTTCACTAATGCCAGAATTTTTGAGAAGGCTTGAACTACCAGAATAAGAAATATCAACAATTACTGAGAGCAAGACTTACCACTACGGCTTTGAAAGCCAGGGAGAGCTGATTGCTGGCAGTGTTCCTTCATATCTTATACAGACTAGTGCCAGAGAGACCTGTCAGTGGGGAGCACATTTGCCTTTTTATTAGTTCTCAAGTGTCATGGTTGTTGATGTGTCTGAAGATGACCTTTCCTTCCAGGCTCCGAGAAGAACCCGCAGACGCTGCTGTTTTCTGCAACTTGTCCACGATGGGTTTATGATGTAGCAAAAAAATACATGAGAGACGAATATGAACAGATTGACCTGATTGGAAAGAAGACCCAAAGGACAGCCACAACTGTGGAGGTGAGTTGTTGTGCTGCAGAGCAGTGCAGGTCCCGAGAGCCAGTGGCCTTGATACAACAGGTCATGCACTGACTTTATAAACAGGTGTATGAAATGACTTCTCACCTAGCTTACACACAGATTTTGTAAGCAAAGCTTTCATGTGGGGGCTGTCATTTGCAAGCTTAAAAAAATTGAAAATGTTCCGTTTTTGTTCCTTTTTTCTGTCCCGTGAGTGGTTTAGATTTAACACGGGTTTCTTGTCTCTTTCCCACCCAGCACTTGGCCATACAGTGTCGCTCATCTCAGAGAGCAGGGGTCCTTGGGGACATCATTCAGGTCTACAGTGGCAGCCGTGGGCGGACCATTGTCTTTTGTGAGACCAAAAAGGAAGCAAACGAGCTGGCTATGAATGCTTCACTCAAACAGGTACCAGGGCTGAGCTGGCTGGGACGGTCAGGGCTTGAATGCCCTGAATGAGGTTGCAGCTGTGTGGAGAAAATTGTTTCTCTGGGTGGTTTTAAAACTTGTGAAAGGTGTTTGTAAAAATGGAACTTTGAAGTTAAAATACCTTCTTGACAGAGATTATGAATTTATTCCTTTGGCTTTAAAATAGTGCAGGACATGGATCAATAGGAAATACACAGCCTGTGCTGAATAACCAGGAGATAGTAATAATTGTAAGAAACAGGAGCTAGTCCTGTCTTATATTAGTGAACTTTTTGTTTTCCCATCTCTTAATGGCATTTGGTCTTTGAACAGTCATTCAGGAAAATCCAACTAATATGGTAGAATGAAACGTTTTTTGCCCTTGGAAGGTTTGCCAAGAGTTTGTTTGGAACACTGGTGATCTGTTGAGCAGGACTTCTGTGTTTGCTTGAATTACTGTCCTTTTTCTGATTGTGAGGAAAAAGTGCTGCATATTTTTCAGAGAAAATCCTGTTTGATACTAAATGCTGGTTTATGGAGAGCGAGCAGTGGTGGTAGTACATGGTTTGTCTAGTACTAGAGAAATCTCATATACAATCCACATTAAAAACTTGGAGCAATAATTTCTGCCTGTTGGCTGTGCTGCTTTCACAGTAAATCCCAGAGAAGGATCACACAAAGTAGGATGCTTTCTATTCCTTTGGTACCAGCTCTGTAACTATTTTCTCTTGCTCTGTGCAGTATTTGGGGGTTTGCAGTTGATCTTTAGATGCTGCAGCCTAGACTCCCACTAAATGTCATGTTAATGGCTTGTTGCACTGACAGGATGCCCAGTCCTTGCATGGTGACATTCCACAGAAACAGAGAGAGATTACATTAAAAGGCTTCAGAAATGGTGTGTTTGAAGTGCTGATTGCAACAAATGTAGCTGCCCGTGGTTTGGATATTCCTGAGGTTGACCTTGTTATACAGTGCTCACCACCAAAAGTAAGTCATTAGAGGAAACTAAATTTTTATTTTTTTTTTTGTGCCAGAATGGTGGCTTATTTCTCTGTTTCATCAGAAATATGTTCTGTTCCAGTTCACAAATAAGGTGAAATTCTTGTGAATGCCAGGCCTAAAATTTTGTAGTTACAGTTTTACAGTTTGAGCTTTGATTCAAGTCTTGGATTTTGTTTACTCTGGAAACTCGTAAGATAGGTTTTGACATTGTGCAACTTTTCTGAATTCTTTCTGAAAATTTTCTAAAATGTTTCTGCTGCCTTTTTCATCTTTTGAAACTCCAGGGGAGCTTTTTATTTAAAAAATTAAAATCTCTTGTCAGCAGTGTTGGTTAAAGCTGAGCAGCATAATTTGGGTGGGGGAGCACCTGCAAACCTGAGTGGTTTATGTGTAGCTACAAGTTTGGGTATAAACACATGACGTGTCACTCCTTAGGCTTCTGAATTGAATTTAGCTTGTGTTTAGTCTGAAATGTCAGCAGTTGAAATAACATAAGGTTTTCTCACGTTGATCTGAATTTGTGAAGGATGTTGATTCCTACATCCACCGTTCTGGACGCACTGGTCGAGCTGGCCGGACTGGCATCTGCATTTGTTTGTTTCAGAGAAGAGAAGAAGATCTTCTGAAACAAGTTGAGCACAAAGCGGTGAGTTGTGCCTCAGACCTCTGCTTAAGGGAATTAAAGAGCCCCTAACAGGACCCTGCCACTCTGAGACTTTGTAATCCTGGGTTGCTGACTCCAGAATGGGACTCTCCAGTCCTGAAGTGCTGGTATTCAGTGTTTGTAAATGCTTCAGGATCGGCCTCTTCTTGCACTGCCTGAGTTTTCCCATGCTGGCAGTCCTCTGTGGATGGCAGCAGGCAGGCTGGGTCAGGAGTGCATGAGGCAGACCGTGCCTTGCATCACAGTCTGCATGTACATTGGAGTCAAGTGGCTCCAGATTAACAAAGCTGGGAACTTCAAAGCTTTATTTTAGCTTTAGAAATGACTTAGTAAGGAGTATGTAAGTCTTGCAAACATTAAGTAGAGATCTCAGTAATGCCATTTAGACAGGATTGAATTGTAGGCTGCTGAAAATACCATTAATTTGTTTTCTTGATTTCAGGGTATTACTTTCAAGCGTGTAGGCGTTCCCTCTGCTACAGATGTAATTAAAGCTTCAAGTAGTGATGCCAAAAAGTAAGTTTATTTACCTGTTCTTAAAAAAAGGTTTAGAGATGTTGTTGATCTAGATGCTTAGAGCTTAATGCAAAGTTTTAAGGGATCAGGCCTGTATGTGAGCATGGCTTTGCCTATGTTGCAGAAGTCAGCTGCTTTGTGTATAGACAACATAAGATGGTATCAGTAAATCTCTATGTGCTGAACATAGACCTTTCCATAAAACATACTGTTCTCTAAGTTTTTGCAAACAATTAACCTTTGTTTATAAAATCAGAAATCAGTGACAGAAGAGGGAATTACCGTTATGAGGGGAAACTGATTTTGTCTGCTCAGATGATGTGGTGGAAGCAGCCTGCAAAAAGCAATACTTGGTATAATGAGAAGTTATTCTGCAGTAGTGAGGGTGTTTTAGCCCTGGCTTGTGTTTCTTTATATTATTTCCGAGGGTTGTGGCTTTTATTCCATGCAGCTCTGTTTACATTTGCTGCTCCTGTGATGGAAAATGCCTTGAAGCAGATTATTATAATTAGCGAGGATTTGACCAGTATAAAGCAGATGATGGGCATGGTTTTGGCTTCGCTGCTTACTGAAAAATGATGGGGGGAGCTGTTGTACCAGAAATAGCATTTCAGAAGTAGCTGTTCTTAAGTTTCCTAGCTTCCCCCCCCCCCCCATGCCTTTTTCAGAAATAACCAGTTTAGGGTGTGTCTTAAACATGGCTGCACTTCTTTTCTCCTCTCTTTAAACCCATCTTGTAACCGTGTAGGTTGCTGGAGGCCATTCCTCCCTCTGCAGTAGACTACTTCAGGAAATCAGCTGAGGAGCTGATAGATGAGAAGGGGGCAGTGGCTGCCCTGGCTGCAGCCCTGGCACACATTTCTGGGGCAGCTCACATCCAGCAGCGTTCCCTGCTCAACTCCACAGCTGTAAGTTGTGAGGCACCCGTGGTGACAAACATGCATGCATGAGTTGCTTGTGTCCAGGACGTGTTGTGGCATCTCCTTCCCAGGCTTTTTCAGCTGGGTTTCTGAATAGCTGTTACCCCAGGCTCCTGCTGTGTTGCTTGTTGTGTAGCTGAAATCAGCTCTTCCCAGGAGAAACTGGAAATCAGTAAATTTTCTTGTGATTAAAATTGAAAGAATTTCTCCAGAGAAGGAAGTGGCAGCTAAACTCTGATGCTCTAAGAGAGCTTAGCTAATGACATTTTAAAAACAAATAGATTGGTTCGTGCTAGTTTCCCCCTTACCAAGAATCTTCTACATTTGTCATATTGCAAGTATAGCCTGTGATTGCCTGCTCTCAAAGAGATCTCGACTGAAGAAAAGTACAGCACTTCCTTTTTTTGGATGCATTTAGGAAGGAATGTGGCACAGGTCGTTGTGTGGTAGCACAGCTTTGAACATCCCGTGTGATTGAACTGTGGCTCTTGTATCAGCTTGGAGGTTTTCTGTCTGTTTTCTAGCAGTAGGTTTGACCAAGTTTAGGCTTGTTAAACATTTTTCTGTTTCCTGCAGGGCTTTGTGACCATGGTGTTGAAGTGTTCAATAGAGATGCATACCATGGGCTATGCCTGGCGGGGGCTGAAGGAACAGCTTGGGGAGGAGGTGGATAACAAAGTGTCTGCAATGCGTTTTCTCAAGGGGAAGATGGTAAGATGGCTCAGCCTTGGGAAGGGAGGGATTTGGGGCTTTGTGTGTGTGTGTTCACAGGTTGTGCAGGGATTGAGGCTGGAGTTGTGAAGTGCAGAATATTTATACTGCACTATCTCTACTCAATTTCCTTTCTCAGGAAGTGGTAATCTATCATGAGTATCCTGTTTATGCATATGCTGTTGGGGAAAAAAAAAGCATTGGTATTAGTCAAGTGCTTTAAAAGACTTATTAGACACAGTAAAGACTTATTATTACTCCTAAATGATAATGCAGGAATTGCCTCCTTAAAAAAAAAAAAAGCATCAGAAATATATATGTAGTGGGATTGGTTATTGAGGCTTTTATTCTTTCATTGTAAATTTGTGCCCTTTTTTTGTTTTTTTGTTTTGTTAGGGCGTGTGCTTTGATATCCCTGTTGATGAACTGAGTAATATACAGGTATGTTTGTGTAGCCAGAGCTGGCTTTAAAACCTGGTGGTTTGAAAATTAGCAGATGCCATATAAGATTGAGTATGGGGTGGTTTGTGGTTTAATAAGGATTTTGCACAGGCAACAGAGTGATTAGAAAGAACACAGCACAGTCATTAGAAAATACCCTGCCATGCCTCTTCTCATTTCTGTTCCCATGATATTACCTGATTTCATTAAACAAGATTCTGTGGTGTTTGGCTTGTCTGTGTTTTGGCCTCTCCAGTGCATTTGAGAGTTCACCCGTTTTCTCTTGACTTCATTCCCTCTTGTCCCTTGTGATTATTTACCCTTTATCACAGGACTGTGAGTGTCTCCCAAAGGGGATCTAATGGCCTGTTTTGGCAGGGGTGGGATTTGTCTGGCAATGCCTTTGTATTCAGTGTTGCTTCTGATGCTGCAGGTACCTTGGGCACCCCTGCAGGCACATAAAGTCTGGTTCCATTGGTTCTATTTCACACCATAAATCTGGTTCTCTTGGTCCTGTTTCACACCATAAATCTGGTTCTCTTGGTCCTGTTTCACACCATAAACTCTGGTTCTCTTGGTCCTGTTTCACACCATAAACTCTGGTTCTCTTGGTCCTGTTTCACACCATAAACTCTGGTTCTCTTGGTCCTGTTTCACACCATAAATGTGGTTCTGTTGGTCCTGTTTCACACCATAAACTCTGGTTCTCTTGATCCTGTTTCACACCATAAATCTGGTTCTCTTGATCCTGTTTCACACCATAAATCTGGTTCTCTTGGTCCTGTTTCACACCATAAACTCTGGTTCTCTTGATCCTGTTTCACACCATAAATCTGGTTCTGTTGGTCCTGTTTCATACCATAAATCTGGTTCTGTTGGTTCCAGGAGCAGTGGAGGGACACACGGCGCTGGCAGCTGTCGGTGGCAAGCGAGTTGCCCGAGCTGGAAGAATTTCCTCAGGAGGCAGGACGAGGGTTCTCCAGGTTCGGAAACAGCAGGCAAGGAGACTTCAAGAGAAACAGCTGGTTCAAGAGTGGAAATCGGGGACTTTAACAGAGCACATGATGAACCTCTGCTACAGATCATGGGACTGAGCTGAATTTTATGGGACAGTAAAATCCTGTTAGACACTCCTCTTTGTCTTTATTCCTTGATAAAAAAGCTGCTGCCTGTCTTTGAGGATGGTGAAAGATCATGTTTGCTGAAATGACTGGGTGTTTTGGGAGATTTTTTTGTTTGTTTTTTTTTCTGCCCAGCAAAGCAGCTGCTGCCTGTAAGGGCATCCATAACCCCCGTGGGTGTGCCTGGAAACCCAGCACCGCGAGGGAGCAAAATTCACCCCAACACGGACAGCGGCAGCGCCTTTTCTCTTCAGCAGCGTTAAAAAAATCGTGTTCTGAAATGATTTCTGTTCAGAAATGCGGAGAGGCGGCGCTGCCGGCGCTGCCGCCGCCCGGCTCCCTCAGGGCGGCGGCGCGGGGCGGGGCCGGGCGCGCGCGCGGCGGGCGGTGAGGCGCGGGGCGGGGCGGGCGCGCGCGAAGATGGCGGCGGCGGGCGGCGGGTGGCCCGCCGTGTGCGAGAAGTTCCGCGCCGCCCGCACGCTCTCGGCCGTGGAGTCCCTCAAGGACCCCGAGACGGAGCCGTACCGCTCCAAGTACAGCGCCCGGGCGCTGCTGCAGGAGGTGAAGCAGCTGCTGAGCGCCGCCGAGGAGGGCGGCGAGGCGGTGCTGGCCGTGCGGCGGGCCGTGCTGGAGTACGAACTGGGCGTCAACCACACGGACACCGAGGAGCTGTCGGCCGGCGAGGAGCACCTGCAGCGCTGCACGCAGCTGCTGGAACCGCACCGCCTCTCCCCGGACTGCGTGTCCCTCTACATCCAGGCCCAGGTGTGCTGCGAGGCCGCAGGGGTGTCCGGGGGCTCGGGCGGAGCGGGGCCTGCGCTGGGCCCGGTGGTCTCTGCCGTGGGCTGCGAGGAGACCCGGGGCTCCCGTGCCCCGGCAGCTGCTGCTCGTTTAACCGTAACAAACACAGCGGCCCCGGCGGTCACTCCGTGCCGCAAGGGATCGTTCGCGGGTGCTGGCTGGTGGAGGCGTGCTCTTCTGTTTTGAGCCTCCTGCCGATGCCTCTGGGCGTGCAGAGCATCTAAAATGTGTTCTCATTGAAACGGGGTGTTGACCGAGCAGCGTGCTCTTCTGGACAGACTGAGAAAACACTTGTGAGGATTGTATGACAATAAATTAGGGAAAGACCTCACTCCGTCCAGAATTTATTTGTCATTGCTTAGCTCATTGGTTGTCAAAGTGACGTTGGGAGATGCTTTATTGATGCATTATCCTGAAATGATAAATTGTTTGGTTTTTAGCATTGTCTCTTATATTTTAAGCTATTACATTTTGTCCCAGATGGCCAAATGCAGTTTTGTTGGTGCTTGAAGTAATAATAATATTTTCTTTTTATTCTGAAGAAGGGAATATTGCTATCAGAATTAGTTCTTGCTACATGAAGGCCTTTACTTGATCACTGTCACGGTAGCTGGTGTGTAGTTAGGTGTCTGACTCTAGACTGTACATGAAATAGAACAGTTATTTAGATATCTCTGTCAAAAATGGTTGCCCTAATTAGAGAAGGCTCCTCGGTGCTTCCTCATCCAACTGCCAAGGGGTTGTGAGCTTCCGTGGAAAGGTGCAAGGATGTGAAACGATGACTTGTCTTACACCGGTTCAATTAGCTGAGTTGTCTGGAACTGTGAGGTTACATCTCCTTGGCCTTCAGTGTGAGGGTTTGGACACCCTGCCACAAATCTGTTACCCTTTGTGAGGTAAGGAGCTTGCTTCAGCTGAAATAAGATAACATCTTCCCACATGTTCCTGGCGAGACGTGGCTCAGGAGCAGAGATTCCACTGCGCTTCTGAATTGGTGTGCTGGAAAGCAGCTCCTGTGTCCGTTAGCCCAAAGGCTGCATGGCCTTCAGGCAGCAGCAGGATAAGGTTTGTTATGCCTGTGAACCAACAGTGATGGGTCTGCTGTTACCTGGCACTGTCCTAAGGTGTGAAGCTGAGCACAGCGCTGGGAAATGAACCCTCAGCCCTCAGTCCCAAGGGCTGTAAGCTTGAGTATTTAATTTAAACCATCTCTGATTTAAAAGCAATGGTTGCCATCAGTGGCAGCACTTCTCCACCTTCTGGGATGTCTGGAGTGTGTTGCCACAGCACTGACTGCTATTTTGTAGGAAGAAGCATTCTTTTTTCCTGCTGGGCCTCTTTCTTTAGCCCCACTTCCGATTTCTGAGCTCTTGCATAAGGTTGTGTTTCCCAGTCTCTGTCTAATGGAATTTGGTCTGTTCCACTGCTTGGCCTTGGGCAAAGTGTTTCAGTTCATAAACAACATGTGATGTGCTTTCTTATCAAAACAGTAGAATGGAATTGAAAGGGACACAAGGCTGGCATACATCTACACATTCTAATTATTTTGAAGGTTTTGGAGTTTTGTTTTTTTAGCTCTCTGAGTTTTGTAACAGCATTTCCTAGGATTTAAATTAGCACATCAGATGTAGATTAACACCTTTATTAATAAAATTAGAGTCACTTTTTGTGAAAGTTGAGTTCACAGATGCAGTAAGTTGCTATGTGTATTGCTTTAACTTAAATTTGAAGGCAGTAGTCGATAACTTTTGGATCTCAGAGGTGCTTTTCATCTCTTTCCATTGTTGAAAATAGACAAGCATTCATTCCTAGCGTATTTTTTTCCTGTTAATTTTTTCTATGGAGTCATGTTAACAAATTTCTGATTTGTCTCTGTTTATGATTTTTGTATGTCATGTAAGAGCTGCATGAATTGGATGCAGAACATACGCTGTGGAGAAAGCTTATTATTTGAACACACTAGTCCTTATCTATCAGAGTAAACAGAGAAGGACTGTGAGGTACATTTTTTTGTGTGAAATTTGCTTTGTGAAAATCCCCTCCCTTTTGAGTGACTCACAGCAAAATGTGTGGGCACAATTTCTGTTTTTTGAAATCCATTGTATTAGAACACACACATATATAAGGATGAAGACTGATCAATTGTTTGGAAAAAAATGTGTAATATAAATGGAATGTGACTATTTTTTTTTTCTTTTACCTTTAGAACAATCTGGGGATCCTGTGGTCTCAAAGGGATGGAATTGAAACTGCACAAACTTACTTGGAATCTGCAGAAGCCTTGTATAATCAGTACATGAAAGAGGTACTGTGTTAATGTCATGGCAGGGCTTACTTTCACATGCTACTTGCAGTTTAAGTAATCTTTGAAATAAACATGCAATGGAATATTGAGTTTCTGTGCTCTATACTGGCTGCTCTGATACTTTTGGCAAGTGATATGAGTTGTACTGCAGTATAGGACAAGGCAAATTAGAGCATTACTTGCTAATTTCAAAATAGAAAATAATTTTTGCTCAAAAATAATGGTCCCTTTTTGAAAGTTCTTTAATAATCCAAAATTGATCCCTGGTAGAATTTGGATTTTAATGAGGACTGTTATTAAATCTCTCCTTGGAAATGCAGTAAAAATGTCCATTGCTTTCAGTGGGAAAAGGAAACAAAACTAATATTTGCATGATTTGCTCTGACTGTGCAGTGTTTTGTAGGGGCAAGTAGTTTAGTTCCATATCCAGGAGGACAGTCTCACAGACAGCTAACCCTCTCATGCATATTAAACAACATCTTGAGCTGTGGATTCTGCTGTGTATCCTACAAAGACTCCCTTGTGCTATTTTTAAGCTCTTTGCAAAGCTGTTCCTACATTGACTTGCCTCAGGGACAGTTCTGGAGCGAGCTAAAAACATTTGTGGCCTTCAAGAAGCAGTAGCTGTGTCTCAGGACAGCTGAATAGGTTGAACAGACATTAGTTTCATGAATTTACAGGTTCAGTTCAGGTTTTACCATGAAACTGGTTTAGAGTACCAGTTATCCTTGTGGAGAGTTTTAGAATGGGCAAGTCTTTGTTGGCTGGTTACTGCCCTCTTTTCAGCTTTGCAGCTGTGCTGGGCTACAGTGATAGGAGAGGTAACATGTGGCAGTTCTACTCCCACACACCTCTCCCATGTTAGGGGAGGCCTTTTGCAGAAGTCCTTGCAAAAGGAAAAAAGGCAAATAGGACTTTTGGTTGTTCTCATTCTCCAGGTTGTTTGTTGTTTTCTTATCTGCAATATCAGCACACCAGGCTTTACACCAGCTTAGCAAGAGGGAGAAAAGACTCCAAAAGCGCCAAACACACGGAATCAAGGTTCTCCTAAAGATAATTTACCCAGTTATCACCAAGAATGTTCATTATTTCTGCTTTTCTACCAATAACCAGCTCAATTTCTATTAACATAACTCTGCACTGTGACAAATTGTGACCAGTTGTCCTGTGTCCCAAACACTGCAGAACATGGAGGAGATGAAGGAGAAGGAAGCCTAAAAATGACAAGAATCCTCCATCTTGACTTCATCCACGTACCATACTAACAAACCCAGAAACCTAAATTTCTCACCTTGTGATAAATTACATATTATGCTACTATCTAATTTACATTCTTGAAAATTCTGCTTCACCCCAAAGCCCAGGAAGCCCTTTCCATGGACCAAGGTTAAAAGTAGTGTTTGCCCAGGGTTTGGATCCTTTAAAACATGCAGAGAAATATTCTCTGCATTCTGGGTTCCAACAGTAATGGATCTACAAGAAAACCCCACTTGTGCTGAAAAGCTTGTCAGCTTATTTCCTGTCCTCTGGATCAGTTGGGCTAACCAGAAATACTGCATCTCTCTACAGACTCTGATTAATTCCTGATGTTCAGCTTTGATATTTATACCCAGCCCCAGCTATCACATGATTTCCAAAAGTTTCTGGCACTTGCTCCAGTGATTGTGAAATTAAAATGGTATTATGGTATAGTGGGTTAAAGTGCTGCCAGGTACCTCACATTTGCACTGTAGACTTTTCTGAAACTTTTGAGTTTGTTAGTAGTGGTTCCTGAATATTTCTTCTGGGGTTTTGCTGCCTGACTAGGGTTACACGTACATGATGATTGCTTTCCACACTTTTCCCCTCAGCATTATTTGCCACTTACAGATCAAGACATTATGTAGTCAGACATAACTGTGCTTTAAGTCTTTCTTTTAGAAAAAACTACAGATTTATACAATGATGTCAACATTTGTCTGTCACAGATTACAAATATGTAAATATGCAAATATGCTTTTCTTAACATTCCCCATTTTTAGGCTGTCAAGGAGCCTTCCTGTCAGGGAGTCTTAGGAAAACTGCTGGTGATGGAGACATTTTCCTGAGCTGGTGGATTATGTTGTTTACTGACTGGGTCTAATTAACTTGCAAATTAGATAGGGTGGTCTCCCCCCCACAAAGCAAAACCAAGGCAAGGAGCTTGGGCTAATGAAGTCCACTTAGAAAGGAGAGTTGAGAGCTCTTTCTGAGAATAAGTAAAGACATAAGGCTTGATATCAGAGATAGATCTGTAGATACATGAAGGAGGCAAGAGTTTTACTTACTGTGTCATTTCAGTTCTTTTCTTTGCAGGAATAGCTCTAGTCTTGCGAGAATTTACTCCAAATCTTGTTAGAACATTTGTATCTAAAAAAAACAAGAGGAAGAGTTATAAATTCAGCTCTTAAAAACTAATGAGGTGTAAACAAAACCCTTCAGATAAAAGATCATATACAATAATCTGCATACCTCTGGTAGGTTAAACATGTTGTAATTTATTTGTCACTATCTGTTTCAGGTACATTTGTTCATTTTTTAAGATGAGTAAAGCACTTCTGTTAAAAGCTAGTAAACAAGTCTGTTCAGGGATTTTGAATGAGAAGCAGTACAAACATAGTGTGTGTTCTTCCCTGTAAAGTGAGTGTATTCTCTGCCCTTGTTCCTCTTCCTGCCTAAATCTGTATTAACTCATGAAAAGTATTTATTGAAACTGATTTTTATTTGTTGCCTTACTCTCTCTTGGGCTAAGGAAGAAATGGGGTTAGGAAAGGGCTGGACAAGCTGCATGCTAACCTGGGCTTTGTTGCTGGCAGACACGTTGGACACTCCCCAGGATGCACTGTGTAAAGGGAGAAAAGCTCTCTTTAAAAGATGGTTTCATTTGAAGTGTTTTAGAATTGCCACCTGAAGTAGGAAATGGGATAAGCACAGGCTAATAAAGCTCTGCCATAAGCAAAGTTAATCTGTTGGGGTTGCTTGTGAGCTGTCTGGTAACATTATTGACAATTGTCTTAAGGCATGTTTGGATACAGCAATGCCAAGACATGTATAGTTTTCTGTGTAGGGATTCTGTCAGAACTCATGGTTTAAAGAACAAAAAAGTGCTTCTAATGATGGGAGCTACCACGTTTAATAACTTTCCTGTAGGTTATGGCTGATAGGAAGGTGTACCAGCTTCATTCTCCAAAGGCATTGTGTGTTGTCTAATTTGTGTGTCTGAGTAAATGATCTTGCCAGCTCGTGGATACTGGGAGTTCCTTTACAGCATTTAGTCTTCATAGCAGCTCTGCTGAGCACTCTGCACTTCATGTCCTCTGCAGAACTTCCTACAGGATGTTTTCTTGCTGCTGCTGAGCAGTGCAGCTGGGCAGACGAATATTTCACACTTGAAGGCATGCTTGGTATTAAATTGATGCCTCAAAACCCTGTATGTTATTATACAAAATAAAGATGCCTGTAGAATCCAGGCTGAGTATCTTTGGTGCAGGCAACATGCATTGTTTTAAAGTACATAAATAGAAGTCTCCTACAAGCTGTGAAGGTTGTCATTCTATGTGGAACTGTGACTTTTGTCCTCTAAATCTCTGGAGTGTTGTGGAATTGCTTTGGAGATGTGGCACTGAGATGGGTTACGTGAAGCTGTGTTGAATTTGGGCTTGGCAAACGATGCATGATGTGCAGCCAGGAGAGGGAGCACTGTGCCGGAGTAAGAAATGTAGTTTGCTGAATGTGTCATGAAACCCTTGCAGGATGGAAATCCTCCCCTGGATCCCAGTGAACATTTCATGGCAGAAGAAGAAAAACTCACAGACCAAGAAAGATCCAAAAGGTGGGTGTTAAGCAGCCTACTTACATTATTATTACTTTTTTTTAAAAATTTTTTTATTTCTGAGGATGTATTTAGGGAGTAAATAAATAAATATAAAGAGACTATAGGTGGTTTTTTTTTTTTCAGATTTGAAAAAGCCTACACACATACTCTGTATTACCTGGCACAAGTGTACCAGCACCTGGACATGATTGAGAAGGCTGCTCAGTATTGCCACACTACTCTGAAACGCCAGCTCGAGTACTGTGGCTACTACCCAGTAGAATGGGCACGCAATGCTGCCACTCTCTCACAGTACTATCTCTCCAAGGTAATGTATGCAGTGCTTTCCTGCTGTAATTGTACCAGTAATGTAACTCTCAGCTAAAACAGTTGTTCAAACAGCTGTTTGAGACAGCACTCCAAGAGGAGTTGAAAATGTGCACCTATAAAACCACAGTTGTTTTCTGACATGAGGCATTCTATCAGTTTTTTTCTCAAGAGGACGTGGTGGCTTTCCTGTGGTGTTGCAATGGCAGTGGGGAAGATGAACAGGGGTGTAGATGTGAGAAAAGCTCTATGGTTAGTGCACTATTACCAGTGATGTGGTGTCATGTTCCTCAGTAAACTTTGGGGTTATAATAATTTAATTTAAAATTAATTCTTATGTTGTTCTCTTACAATAAAATTTGAAAACAAAAAGCATCTGAGAGCCAGGTATGGCTTATTGTTTACTATAAATTATTGTCCCTTTGTACCTTAGCATGTGCTCAAGAGTTGTTTGAACCCATGTGAACATTAAAGTGAATATGTGAGTTGGCTGTTTGCCACGTGTTGACTCCAAACAATCTACTGTTAGGAAGTGCTTCAGCTTTGTTTAGGAATTTCTATATTCCAGGCTATTTAGATGTTCTTTTCTGATGCTGAAAAAGGTTCCTGCCCTACCTAAGCCAGTTAATGCTAATTTCAACAGTAACTCCTAATTTCCATATATTTTTGGTGCATTGATAGCACTAATTATTTAACAGTGCACTGCCAAATATGGGTAAAGGAATCTAGATATGACTCACTGTTGACTTGTATGTTCCCACTGGCACCCTGTGACAGTGTTTGCCACAAGGCATCACTTCCTTCACCTCAGGGCAGCCAGAGTAGCAGAGAGCAGAAACAGAACGTTCGGAGTGCATAGCCAATATTAAAGGCAAGGCTTGGTGGTGTGGCTGTGGGTCAGAAAAAACAATTAAGAAGATACTGTATTCAGTAATAGGTGTGGAAAAACTGTTTTCTTCCAGTTCGTGGGGAAGATGCTCCAGAGCCTCTCAGTTCTGCCATTTCCCCTGTGTGCTCACTCTGAGGTGAGGGGTTTGGCCAAGTGGCAGCAGTGCTCGAGCTGCCCACAGCAGTGCTAAATGCTGCTGTGTTTTTGTTTCAGGAGTGCTTTATGGAGGCTCGACACTGTCTAGCAGCAGCCAGTGTCATCTTTAGCCAAGCTGGACAGGTGCCATCTGCTGAAGATGGTAAGTTTGTAAAAAGGTTGAATGAAATTGTTGTGAATTAAGCATCATTTATGTGTTAATGTTTAAAACTGAAGTTTAACAACATGTACAAAACTTACCCCAGGGTTAATTTTCTAAAATGTTTTCAATGAAGTTGAATGCTTCTGAAAAGTGAGTGCTACTATAGCTCAAGATTGGCTTCATCTAGACCCCGTGAGGAAAAGTCAAGTGCTTGTTTCTGGTGTTTCAGAAAGCATACCAGAGTAAAAGCAAAATTTAAAACAATATCCACTTTAACAGTGGCCATGTCTCTGTTTATCCATGTGGCTTTGTACATGTGCTAAAAATGCAGTGTACCTCAGTGATCAGAGGGCAGTCATTCAGTGAACCAAACCAGATGCTTCCTGGGAATAGCTTTAAAAGAGGGAGCAAAACTGCAGCTTTTAAAACCCCAAATCCAGAAGGTACATGTATTGTCTTTTGTTGCTAGATGCTGCAGCCACATCAGTGGCTGTGTTTGGAGTTGCAGCTGCCCTCCTTGTTTGGGCATTGCTGCAAAGGAACAGCTTGGCAGTCCAGTGTGAATAGCAGTAGAAGGAACTTTGAGGGAACTGACCCTAGTTCTAAGGACCTGTGGTTCCATGATAGTGTCAGTGCTCTGTTCTAGGCTTAGTCCTTGCTTAACTACAGCACACCCTTGTGTGTCTGTCTTGGGCAAGTGGAAGCCTCCAGTTGCTAGAGCTTTGATTTGTGGAGAGGGAGCAGCTGTGAGTCAGCTATGTTCTATTTTGACTTCTTCCTGCACCACACAGCAGTAGTGATAATCCTGTTTGTTTTGGTGAATAATTGCTTCTCCTACCTTCCCTTCCTTTTCATGGTACAGAGAGCTGGGCTGTGGACTTGCAGAATGTTCTGACTTAAAGAAAGACCAGAACACAGTCAGCATTGGCCATTCTCAAGCACATTCATTTTATCATATTAACTGGAATATAAACTAACACGGACATAATTAATAAATGTGCCTTTTCTTGGATTAGAAACAATTCTTAAGTCCTTAATAAGAAATTGATTTGCTCTATTTAATGAAAGATAATGAGTGCAGTGGGTCTGAGTCTGAAGTTGGCTTTTTCTTTGGTGAACAGAAGTGCTGCTGTCCCGTAGGAATGTCCTCTCATTGTTCAGCTAACTTACTGCCTTCTGCATAGAGACTGGGAAATGAGTTTTCATTGAAATCTATTTGGTTTATGAAAATTTTATCTTGAGACATCAGCAGTGCTGCTATTTATGATAGTGAGGAGACTTCGGGGAGAAAAATACAGAAGTTGTAGAGCTAATAAATTTTATGTTTGTTGCAGGTAGCTTAACCAAAGCCAGTTTTCCCCTATTTTGTTCCCTTTTTTGGTAGCAAGTCTGGGGCCCATTGCAATACAAATGCCCTTATCCTCCTCCAAAACAATTACTTGGCAGATAGCTGAATCTCAGAAAATGAATTATCCTGATTTCTTTCTCTTACTACAAAGAGACCTGGAAGCCTTTTCTTGTAAAGCACCTTGAAGATGAAAGGTCTTTTTAAAGATACATATGATCTCTTTATTTTCAGAATTCATACGTGACAAATCTATGTAAATCTATACAGGTTTCTACCAGAAATGACAGTTTACAGAACTATTACATAAACTGACGTGCAGAACATGTCTTCTGTCTAATCATGGAGAAAATGAAATACAAGTATATTCTTTGCATGTAACATTTGAAGGTCTTGCTGGAGTGCTGGACTTCTCTTAAAGATTTTATATGTTTATGTCCATTCAGCAGATGAAACAGAGCCAGACCAACAGGACCTTCCAGAGAGGAAAGCTGAAATTGCAAGGTGTTGGATTAAGTATTGCCTGAATCTTCTGCAAAGCGCTCGGAAATTGCTTGAGGTAACAGAAGATCTGTTCTGTAACTGTCACTGTCTAACTGCAAACTAAGTCTGCTGTGATGTTTGCAAGAGGAATCAATTTGCATTTGGTAACAGGGAATAAGCAATAGCCCAGTGAACAAAACAGCAAATGCTTGCAGAGTAGCAAGTGTTTTGTGGTATGCTTTGACTTACATGCAGCACTTAAGAGTAAGCACAGATAGGGGATCAACTCTGGAGAGTGATCAGCACATTGCATTTGCAGCAGCTGCACAAAGTTTCCTCCTCTCTGCTGCATTTTCTTGCAGCTTGATTTGACAGATTCCTTCTTATTTAACGGCTAGTAAGAACATTGTCTTAATATGCAACAGTTTTCTGTGCTGATGTTCTCATTCATTCAAGCATTTGATTAATTCAGATTTGATTCAGTTCACTTAATTCATTTAAGTATTTCTTCAGATGTTAAACCAGCATTTGCTGAAACGCTTTGTGAAGCAGAGTCTTTGGGCTTAACATTTATTCCTTCGGCTATTTTGTCACACAGGGTATGGAGACTGAACCACCTTAATTTTATGTCTTTTCAGAGTTGATAATGTAATTTATATGATTCTTTTGTTAATATAAGGCCTCATAAATCAACGATTTCTTTTGTCTTATTGCTCACTAGTTTATATTTCAAAGTAAGTCTCCCTTTATAAGCCAGATTCATTTTTAATTAGCATGCTTTCTTATTTCAGGATAACATAGGAGAGCTGGATCCAGACAGGCAATTGGAACTTAAAGCCCAAAGGAAAAAAGAAGAGGATGAAAAAGAGAAAGGCAGGAAAAAAGCTGTCCTTTTTGGGACAAGTGATATATGTGACTCTGTCTTAGCCATGGAGGAGAAAGTGAGCAGCGTATATCCTTTAGATTTTCAAGAAGCCAGAGAAATCTTCCTGGTTGGTCAGAACTATGTTCAGGAAGCAAAAGAGTTCTTTCAGGTTGATGGTTATGTTACTGACCACATTGAAATTGTTCAGGATCACAGTGCTTTGTTTAAGGTACTTGCTTTCTTTGAAGAGGACTATGAGAGGCGCTGCAAAATGCACAAGCGTAGAATAGACATGCTGGAGCCAATCTGTGCAGACCTGAACCCCCAGTACTACCTGTTGATCTGTAGGCAGCTCCAGTGTGAACTAGCTGACACCTATTATGAGATGATGGATTTAAAGGTAGCTATTGGTAACAGGTTAGAGAAACTAGACTCGCATACGGTTAAAAAAATCAATTCTCTGGCTCAGTTTGCAATCAAATATTACGAACTTTTCTTGGATTCTTTGAGGAACCCTGATAAGGTGTTCCCTGAAAAACTCGAGGAGGATGTTCTTCGCCCTGCAATGGTGGCTAAATTTCATATTGCACGACTATATGGTAAGCTTATTACTTCAGATAGCAAAAAGCAACTGGAAAATATGCAGACATCATTGGAATATTACACATTTCTGGTAGACTATTGTGAGAAGTATCCTGATGCTGTCCCTGCTGTTGAAACTGAACTAGAACTCAGTAAGGAGATGGTGAATCTTCTTCCAGCAAGCATGGAGAGGCTAAGAGCAAAGCTGTCTTAATTTGTGTAAATACTTGCCTTGGAGGCAGTGGGCACTATCAGAACAGTTACCTTTCCAAGCCAGTGCTGTGGCACAGCTTCCCTACTGGTTGATAGAAGTAATGTGTCTGCAGGGACATCCACCTAGAGCCTGCACTAGTGTAACCTTGTGAAAACTCAGAGCTCTCCTGGTCCATAGCTCACCCACACTAAGGGTATAAACTCTAAATGTAAAGTATAAGTCCAGCTAATGCCTTGTACTGTGTGTCCTATATGTAAATATAAATCTTTTCTCCCTCACAGCTTTTTCTTTGGTGTATGATTCAGTTTTTAAGTGTAGTGCTGTATGAAAATAGTCTCTTTAAAGAGAATCTTCTTCTCTAAGCAATTTTTTTCTAATAAACCTGAGGCACGTTCTTCCAACTAGAATGCATTTTATCTCTTCTAACGTTTATTCCCAGAAAACTTTATCAATGTGAAGGAACTTGTTTTCAGTATTTATTTTGTATGTTGCTTGTTGTTCTTTTCCCTTGTTAATCAAAACCTAGTTGATAGAGGATCAATAAATGGACTAGCTTGGCTAAATGTTTCTTCAGAGTCCTTGGAATTCTGTTTCCTTTGTCTTACTAAGATACAATATATGCTTCAACTTTGGCCAAAATAAATAGTTGTGAAAGTGTTTCCATATGAGTGTCTTCAGTAAAAAACACATGAGCAATTGTAGGGCCAGAGCAAGAAAGCAGCAGACTTTCTTTGTGGTGGGAGGAGATGCCCTGCTCTTAATACACCGTGGAGTATTCATGGCTTACAGGTCCCATGCTCCAGACGTTTCCTAATCCAGCTTGATACCATGGATGGCTTCTTACCTTGTGCTGCTCAGGCAGCCCAGGTGCTGTTTTAGCAGGAGCTGCCATTGGGACCTCCCTGGAGTTGTTTTAGGTGAGATACAGGCAGAGCACACGGGCCAGCTGCATAGTAAGAAATGGTGGCCAGGGGCATGGGGCAAGTAAAGGGACAGTGAGGCTTTGGGCAGTAGAGCACAGGCAGTCTTAACCACTGACATGGTGACAGGGTGGGAAGATGTTCACAACACTGGAGGGCATTGAAGGAGAACAGTCCAAACAACTGGATTCTTCTGGAAAGTGAGGGGGAGGAAACATCACATTTGCTTAAAGGGTTTGAGGGGAAAACTTGTATGTCTGAAATGTGTTGTAAAAATCTCTTCTGTGGAGAATTCTGCAAGCTAGACTGCTAACCACAAATAGGCCAACAAATGGGTGCTGGAAGTGAGCAGCAGCAAAACTCAAAACTAGACCAGCTACTTGTGTGCCTGTAGAATCAGGGAGAGAGTGAGCACATGTGCCTGTGTGTTCTTTCTGTTTTACTAAATAATTGTCTAGTCAGCCTCGAGGAGTTTCATTTCTGCAGTCAGATCTTTAATTCAGATTTTCCTGTGGCCTGAGAGTAAGACAGCCCTCATTTCTCAGTGAAACATTTCTCAGCAGACTCTATTGCACATTGTTTTTGTCTGATTTCAGTTAAAGCTAGTGTGCACTTTTACCACAAACTACAAGCTTAAAGTTTTTTCTACTACCTTTTAGTTTCATATTCAAGTAGAAGGCAGCAATACGTGTTTGGAGTAGCTGTTTGGGGTTTTTTCCTTCTATAATTTGCCTTTGAGCAGATTTTGTAGAGCTTGGATTGCCTGCCTTATCATTAGTTTTCTTGTAATTTGGAGGAGGATAGTTAGTGGGCTATCCTAGCATAAAAGATTTTTTTTTTCCTCTTCAAATACTGGTCTGAAGTAAGTGTGAAAAGTTACCTGCAGGTAACTGCAAAGGTGAATGGAGTGCAGGGTGATGTCTCCTGTTTAACCATTAGATGTACACCTTTTAATTATTTGACGTACCCATTTTAATCATCAGCAGGTGCAGAGAAACACTCTGAATCCACCAAAACCAGAGAGCTCGGCAGACCTTAGGTAGGAGTAGGTCCATAGTTAAGAAGGCCTGTAATATGAGGGATCAGAGGTTTTTGTGATTGGAACTGTGGCTTAGAGAGCTCTATCCTCTGAAGATACCCAGAACACTTTGGCTTTCCAGCTTTGTTCATAAATATATTTCATGTAAATGCATATGGAGTTACAGAAACCAATTATGCCAGTTCATCTCCTAGACTAAATGTTCAAGGCTTCTGCCAGCTAATTATATTTTATTACTGGAGACTACATCATGCCAAATGCACAGCACAAAGTGCTATGCTGTGCTTCTTCTAAGGCGTGTCTTTTGAAGCAAACCCTTTGAATAATTCCTGTTTGTTCAATGACTTGAGAGAATGAACTTATGTAAGATTGTGTATTTAGTTAAAAGAAAAGGAGGTAGAGAGCTTGTAGGATTAAGCAGCAAAGCTCCCTTCAGGAATGTTGAGTTTTAACTGTAAAGTATGTGTGAGGTCAGGCATTTATTTCAAAGATTAATTGAAGATTAGGTTCCTGTGAACTCTGTTTAACCTGCATTTCTATTCCTTTCTGTACAGCAAAAAAGTCTTAAAACTGAAACCTCCTTTTTGTTGTTCTACTAGTTCTTTCTCCTTAGCCAGCATAAAGCAGCAAGATTTACAAGAAGTCCAAGTTTGTGCAGAATTCCTGTTAAGTGTGAGATCAGAGCTATAACCTCAGTGCACTTCTTCAAATAGCAGGCAACACTCATGAGAAATGATTTGATTTGATTGAAACCAGTTTTGGTATTATTGAACTGCTTAATTCTTATGCTGGCTAGACATATGGTAGGTGTTATAAAATGGAGTGATGGGGATGGTTGTGCTGTGCTTCAGTATTTTGTGAGAGAAGGAAACCAGCGCCTTGTTGCCTCTTCCTGCAAGGTTGTCAGAGCAGGCTCTTTGTTTCTTTTTCTCGAGGGGCCTGGGCTGGAGAGTGGCAGGAGGTGACTGCTGTGACCTCTGTTGCTCTTAAGCCATCTGAAGCACTGGGCAGAAGGAGCCCTCCCTTCCCCTAAGCAGCAGGAAACAGGTCCCCTGTGTTGCAAGGGGAGCTGCCAGTGCTGGTCGCTGCCTCGTGTGGCAAAAGCTCCCTGGGCTGGTTCTTCTTTTGTTCTCCTAAGAGCTCCTAGGTGTGGAGTTTTGGTCCTGCCCCAGCACAGGCTCGGTGTGGATGGTTTCCTTCTCTGTGTGCACATGGAGATGTCAGTGTAATGCAGTGATGGTGCTGGGTGCAATTACTGCACATCCAGAAGTACTATGGGAGCCTGATTAGCCTTGCCGCTGATGCTTTAAGTTATAGCTTTTATATTTTTTCAGATTCTGTGCTGTTTTAGTATGCAGTTCTGGGTTTCATATTAAGTGCTAGTCAGCTCTCTTCACAGAGTAAGTAGACAAAACAATTCCTTTTCTAGCTTGGGACCAAGGACAACCAATAGAAATTTCAGGCCCAAGAGCATAAAGGATGGTGAATTGAAGAGAGAAAACCAAGGAGGATGGAGCTTCATAACCTGAAGCTGAAATTGGACAATTAACTCCAATATGCTAGTTGACCAAAACTTATAAAAGACCTCATGACAGGTTGTCCATTCTGTGACCATTTTGGGTTCATCTTGGGTGTAGCCCAGCTGGGCTCTTGTGCTGCCCAGGTGTGCCCATTGAGGCCTTTTAATAAATGCCTGCTTTATCCTTTTGCTCTCTGGTTAGTTTCTGTTCCAGGTCAGCCTCCAAGAGGCATGAACACCAGACAATGAGAAACACCAGTGATCTTGTTAACATGTGGCTTTGCTCACTTTTGTTTGGGGTTTCCTTTTTGTTTGGCACTGAGAGAGCAAAGATGACCTTTACTTGTGTGTTTCTATAAAAAGACTGAGATAGTTGCTGTTACCTGGATGTTTTCTGTGGCACTTTTCAGATGCCCAGATGTAGTCCTGCAAAGGAGCATGTAGCTAGTCTAGCAGCTTATGAGGCAAACCTTTCTGCAGTCTTGAAATTACAGAACTAAAGACTGTTACAACAAAGCCAAGTGCATAAAGTTGCGAGAAGCATTTGTCAACTTTCTTTCCTCTTGTATTGCAACATCTATGGCTATTTTAGAGCTTGCTACAAATGATTAATTTTTCGTTTGAAAAGTGCTTTTACCTACTTCCCAGGAACTCTGTCCAAAGTGCCTCCTCGTGCTTTTTCATTTTGCAGTTTTGGGTGGTTTCTAACTCTTCCTTGTCATGGGTAGGTGCAAAACCAGCCATTTCCTGATGAGGACTCTTTGCCTGGCTGCCTTTTTTCCAAAACCATTGTTTGGTTGTGCCTTTGCAGCTGAAGAGCCAGGCAGACTGTTGGGATATGAAACACCTTTCAAAAACGCATTGCTTCCATTCAGAACAGAAAATGTCTGTGATACTGACTGTTTGTTTAGGGAGAAGTGACTGATAAAGTAGTGCCTTAACACCAAAGGTTTTAATAATTTGGGTGTTTATAGCAATGTTGTAAATATCTAGTGCTTGGATTTTTGGCATCTGGTGTGCACAAAATTCAGCAAAGTCTTTTTACATGCTCATTGTTGCTTTGAAAGAGATTTACCATTTGGCATTGGACCAGGATACAAGGATTTCTCTATCTGAGTTTTTTAATGCAATTTCCTGCAGAAACCAAGAGGAATTGGATAGTGATCAGCAAAAGACTGGGATAGGCATGTGATGAGTGAGCTGGTGTTAGTCTCTGAATACTGTAAGAGGAGTAAAAAGTGCTTGTGTCAGAGAGTTACTCTGAGATCTGCAGGAAAAATGCATGGGGTAAACACAAAAAAGAATAAACAAGATTGTATTCTGCATACTTAAGTGTCTTGGAGTAGAGCAAGAGCAAAAAGCTCCCAGGCAGGGTCTCAAACCCCTCTGAGGCCATCTCTGGATTGCCAGTGAGTTCAGCTAACACCAGAGAAGTTTCTCAGCAGGCCATGAAAGAATGCAGTCAGATGGGCCCAGAGCCTCCTCCCACCAGAATGCCAGGACTTTTTAAATAATAGAAGTAGTGATGCCCTAGAAGTGATTTCTAGTGCAGACAAGGAGACGGAAATTGAGATACTGCATCTGATTGCCAGCACATGGTCTGCAGGCAAGGAGGGGACAAAAAACCCAACATAATTCCCTGCTAGCAAAGTTTATTTTGAAATCAAATATTTGCCAATGGCTTGTGCATTGTACACCTGGTAAGTATCAGACACTGCTATCCATCTTGCCTGTCCATATCTGGAACTTTTGGCAAATAGGTGAAAAACACTTTTTAACGTCTCCATGTGCTTTGCCTCAATGTTTTTTACAGTACTGAGCTGCCAAGTTACATAGGGCTCATGGAAAGACATATTTTGCTTCTCTCTGCAAAGGCAAAAGTGAAGGGTCTTGAGACTTCTCTCCCTGGCCAGCCTGTCCTGGTCTCCATGCTGCACCCTTTGCTGGAAATGTTGGATGAGGTGAATCTTGCCCCAGGCTTCAGCTTTCCCTGCTGACTGACCCCTGAGTCCTTAAAGTATGAAAATACAAAAAAAAAAAAAACCAAAAACTTTTTTCTTAGTTAATGCAAATTATGTTTTCAAAAGGGTTTTGCTCATCTTGAAAGGGGGCAGAGCAGCTTTGTCAGCAGAGCAGTTTCTGCACGTGAGGAACAGCAGTCTGGAGCCTGTTGCTTTGTGCTGCACCACCACACACCCAGAGAGCACAGAGCAGATCCTTCAAAAAGGGCTTGGAGGCCTGGGGAATTCCAGTCCTACTGGGGAGAAGCTCCTGGGGCACATCTGATTTTCCTGCTTTTCCCCATTTTTCTCTTCTGTCACATTTCGAAACAAAAGGATGCTTCTTTGAAATCAAATGTGCTTAAAACTAGCTAAAAAGGGCCCAGCTCCTTTGGTTGACAGGGAAAAAAATCCTGTTATTTTATAATGTAAACATAAATTCACCTTTCCCCAACAATTTGGTGAAGATCACAAAACTATGACTCCAAGCTGGTTAACTGGAGCCCGAACACCAGCTCTGCTCCACTTTACACACAGGATGGGAGAAGCAGGTCTGGCTCATGGGGAGACCTCCACAGGAGAATCACTGCTTCCCATAATTCTTCATCTTCCCAAATTTACTGACGCCCTTACTCCCCACACATTGAGTGGAGTTTGTCTGTGTCACCATTGGTACTTGTACACAGAAATAAGTTAGCTCTTGTGCAGGCAGTGGAGGCAAGGTGAGTGGCTTGGGGTGGATCTATGGGCAAGAGTGCAGGGCTGAAAAAAGCAACTAAAAGCTGCTGAGTAGCTCCTTGTGTGAGGTTGTCCTGTGCTGGAGAAACCATCTGATGGGAAAATAGCTGTGTCTGACTCTTGGGTAGCTGAGCTTGAACCAGTAACATGCAGCAATGCCAACTGGTTCACAGTGAGAACACATTCCCTGAGAGGCAGTGGAGGAGCAGGGCACCAGGCTTTGCTTTGAAAACATCTTGGTCCCAGCATCCTTCTCTCCCTTCTGGGTTTAGGGACATTTTCCCAACAAATCCTGTGTGACCTCTTGCTCCACTGTGCAAGTCCTGCTTGCATTGCAGGGCTGGTGCTGGTTTGGATGGAGTTTTAAAAGACAGTCAGCTGCTGAAATTGCCTCCCTAATCAGTAACCAGAGCTTGGCTGCTGTGTCATGTCTTAACAAGCTGTTGCTTTTAAACTGTAGTCCTGAAATTGCCAGCCAAAACCTCCTGCTGCACTGTGCTTCAGCAGGTGGAAGCAGAAAGCATCAGCACTCCCAGCAGCAAGGAAAGCTGCTTTTTCCTCCTGAAGGACAGGCCTGTTGCTTGGTTCATGTTTCTGGGAGAGAGGGGAGATTGCTGATGGGGAAAGGTCGTGGCAGCTTCCTGTCTGTCAGCAGCTGTGCTTGATCTTGGTGCAGCTGTGGCTTTCCAGCAAAGATCTCCCCCTGCACTTGTTGACCTTCACCATGGGAAGAAACAAGGAGTCATTCTTCCATGAGATCTAGATGGCAGTGAGTGCCTGATTTCTACGTGATAAATGTTGGTGCTCTCTTACAAGATCCAAATCTTATCTGCACAGACCAGGCCCTGGCACTGCCCTCAGAGGAGAGAGGCCTTGGCATGAGAGGCCAAGGGGTGCCATGTGCTGCCTGAGCCATGAACTCGGGTGAACACGAGTCGGGTGCTGAGCTCAGATGTGACCCAGGTGAAGAATTTATTTTTACTCGGGGATGGATTTAGAAATCCCCTCATCTGAACACAAACTTTCTCTGGGCTGCCAGCTCTTTGCTGTTTTGAAGCAAGGAGAGATTTTTTGCTTTCAGTCCCTAAAGGTTGGTTGGTTGGTTGAATATGAGCTGGTGGCAAAAGGCATCCTTAAATTTAGCTGGACTGCCTGCCTGGAGGGCAGGTCACTTTTGAAGGGCACCAAGGGTGATTTTGGGCATTTAACAGGGCAGCTCACAGGTACTCCCTGAGATGGACAAAGTGCTCAAGGCCCATTGGATGTCCAGGTCTCATGAATCTCATCCCACTTCAGCAGTGAATGTGAGGGAAGAAAACTGTTCTGCCTTCCCAAAAGGCAAGATGGGCAAAACCAATGCTCCTTGTGCTGAACCCAGCTGCCCTTCAGACACTCTCCCCCGTGCTCAAAACCAATGCTCCTTGTGCTGAACCCAGCTGCCCTTCAGACACTCTCCCCCGTGCTCAAAACCAATGCTCCTTGTGCTGAACCCAGCTGCCCTTCAGACACTCTCCCCCATGCTCTGTCTGTCCCCTATTTTTTTCCATTGCCATAATTTTCTCTTCACTGTCGTTTCCAGCTCTGCTTGTAACAAATGTATCCTTTTCTCTACCTGCTGCTCCCCAGAGCAATGATCAGTAAAAATTATATATTTCTACTTTCTCAGCAGAGCAAATAAAGAGCTGAGCATCACAGGCAGGGCCAAGTACTTCAGGATCCCCCCAGCTGCTCCAGCTGGCTGCTGGCTTTGCTGCTCCATGGGGATGAGTATTTGAGGGGTGCAGGGGTCAGCTTGGATTCCCATGGAAGCCAGGGCCGAGTTCCCATCAGCTAAGGTAGGGGAAAACCCTAACTGCTCTGGGGTAGATAAACCCTAAATGCTCTGGGGTCGCTCTGCTCTCAGGGTCAGGTTTTCCCCTGAGAGCAGAGCAACCCCAGAGCAGTTAGGGTTTATCTGATTTCTGAGCAGTTGTCAATGAGAAACTTCTTTATCAGGACTCTTCCTGGACAGATAGTGCCTTGCCTTTGTGCCTCACTGATAAGCACCAGGACTTTGGGTGCCCTTGCACCCACAGGAGTCCATCTGTCCATCTGGCTGCCTGTCAGGAACACAGGCTGCAAAGTAAACCTGTACTGCTTGCTCAGGATAAGCAGCAGAGGCCTGACACTGCTACCCCAGACCACCCCTCTGGACCAACATTTACCATCAGCATTTAACTGGGCTAAAGCAGAGGAGGGGTTGGTGTCCAAAGAATTGGCCAAAACACCCCCATGATGCCCCTCTGGGTTACTGCTGGGATTTTCTTTTGCCCTGTATTCTGCCCTCAGCAGCAGAAGGGATGTCCTCGTGCCAGGCACTCCTGCAGAGTGGTCCACATTTAGTGATGTTACTAAATCAGTGATTACTCCTGAGGCCGGCTGGGAGATACAACAGCCCTGAAAGCTATGACTGAGGAGCAGATCCACACTTTAGAGCTTGAAGTGTCTATTATAGTTTAAGATTACTCCCAGATTTTTCAGGCACATAATAGAAAGTGCTGGGTGTCTGCTCAGGGATCTGGGTGTGCAATGTCAAGGCAGCCTTCTCCCTCCACCTGCTCCCCAAATTAATACCTGACAAAAATGCAAAGCAAGAGCTCTGCAGGTTAAGAAATCTGCTTTGCATGTGATTTGAAACTAATGGCAGCACTTCAGTGCAGGAGCTGTAAGCAAGGCTTCAGGAGCAAACTGTGCTCTCAAATACATGTTCCTTATTTATTTGCTTCTTTTTGTAGGCCTGTTCTGTTGGGATATTTAATCTTTCAGTTTACATACACAGGATCTGTGCAGGAAGAACACTATCCTATGAATCTTCCTCACAGTTTATGAAAGGCAAATTTGAGGTAGCTGACCTTGGTATGGTGACTGTGCTCTCCTCTGCAGATTTAAAATATTTAACTTAAAATCCTGTTTCTCTTAAACTCTGATAGTCATGCCATGGCACGTTTCAAGGTTAGTGTTCCAGTATAGTTTAGCTCATGTCTCATTTTCTGTTTAAAAAAGGAAAGTTTGGTAACTTTCAGCAGTTTGTGGCCTCTAGTCCAAGATGAGATTTTTTTAAAATTAGAGCAGATTATTTTCATTATATGTCTTGAGTGGTTTACAGATGGTGTTCCTTGGGCATCCCACAGCACTCCACAAAGGGCATGCTTTACTTTTAACACCTGCGCATCCCAGACTGTTTCAGATCCAGGTCTCCAATCATTTCCATATTTGTAGGAAGGTGGAAAACTCTTGCCAAACGCAGTGGGGTGTGGGCACCATCAGAGCACAGCAGGGCAGGAGATGGGCACAAGCTGACCCTCCCTGCAGGCTTCAGGGCCCTGTTACACAGATGTATGTGAGACAGCAGTGAAACATTTGCTTTGGACTTCCCACAGCTACCAATTGTAAAGTGATCTCATTTCCTGAGGTATGCTGCAGACACAGAAAAAAACCCCCAAACTGTGTGGCAAAACTGCCAGTGCTATAAGTTCCCCCATCAGCTGATGGTACAATACAGATAACTTGGCTCTGCAAGATCCCTCTCCAGATACAGGGAATTTGCAGCTCCCCTACCCACAGCAGCTCCCCCAGCTCCTGCAGAATCCCCAGTTGCCCATGACCATGCCCAGTGGTGGGCATTGCTCTGGCTGCATGCCGTGGGCTTCCAGTGCCATGGTGGAAAATGCCCTGGGCTGGTGGGAGGGACAAAAATAGCCAGTGGAGTTTTGCTTTCTCACACGGGGGCTGTTTGTGCACAGTGGAGGGATGTGGAATGGGTCAGCATGTACCTGTGATCAGTGGAAAGAGAGAGGTGCTATTGCAGGGATGGTTTCCACAGCCTTCAGGAAGAGGAGGCTGATCATCTCCCTCACGTGTTTGCTCAGCTTCCTATTGATGCTGAGTACTGCCTTCAACAAAAACAAAAGAAAAGAAAAAAGAGCTGATGCTAAAAATACAAAGTAGAAATGAGGGTGGTAAGAACAGCCACTGCACATGAGTCCTTCCATACCTGCTTGGTTTGAGTCTCCTAATTCTCCCGTGCCAGAGAAAAAACCCCATGTGCAGAGGGTCATACAGCTGAACATGCAACTCGATCCCTCAGTCCGGTGGTAAATCCCAGCCTGGGAGGGGTGGGAGCTGCTGGAGTTTTTTCTGCTGCTTCACGGGGTTTTGGTGGAACTCCATGCCCTGGGGAAAGTCACTGCTCAGCCAAGATCCCCACTAGGGGCCTCTGTGGACTTTCCACCACATAAAAATAGATTTTTACCACAGACAACTTGCACTATCAGCCCCAGGACCGACAAGGTGCTGCAGCACGTCAGGCACACACATTGGTGCCCCAGTTAATCCAGCAGCACGCCCTATGACTGAGAAAAACCTCCACTGCTTTGATAACCTTGTTTGTAATTTCTTCTTAAGTGAACTCAAGCCTGGTTTAATCACAGCCGAAAGGCAAGCAAAAGGTATGAGCCAGCTGAAAGGCAGCTTCTATTTATCTGTCTATATAAGAGCTTTCATGGCTTTTCAGATGTGTTCCTTGTGGAGCCACATGTGATCCAAACCCTTTACCACATTCCCTGGGGCATTTGCACCACACAATGATGTTCTGGCCAAGCAAATTGCCTATGCTCTTCCAGAAAGGAGTTGATATATTTCTACCAGAATGTAATATCTAACTTAATACTAGTTTTTCACTTCTGCTGCAAATATCTATGATTCTGCTTTCAAAAAAAAAAAAAAAAAAAACCAAAAAACAAAAAACACAACAACAACAACAACAAAACTTCAAGTCTGGCATGAGATTCCAGAGATAATTTACTTCTGTGGGAAAAGATGATTCCCCAGTCAGTGAGACACGTACTGACTGGAAGTAGCTGGCTTCTAACCCATCTGCTGGACTGGTGTGGGCTTGAGGCAGGGAAAAGCAGTGCCAGTGCCAATGCAAAAATGCAGCTGACCGAAAAGCAGGGAACATTAAGCACTGCTTTTCCACTCTGGAGGCCTCTCAGCACTGGGCAGAGGCTGGGTGGGATGCGAGGCTTGACCACAAGCTGCATGCAGCACCACCTTCAGTCCAGCTGATGGGTACTGGGTTTGCTTTCTTCCTCGGGCAAAACAGTAGATGCAGGCAGAGGAACTTTTAATTTGGATTGATGAAGGCAGGAAGGCCACAGTGCTGGGCTTTTCTATTCATGTCTCATTCCTGTCAATCAGGAAGTGGTGACGCAGGTTATGGGTTGGGTTTGAGGTTTTGGAAACTTTTTCTAAAAGTTGATCTCCTCCGTCTTATTTCTGAAGTGTGAAGCAGTGGTGAAGGCTGGTCGCGAGCAGAGGGATGCCAGCCAAAATGCAGCTCCTTATCAGATGTAATGGGAGGATTTTCCTGGCTATTTGTTTAATCCTCTTTGTGGGATACACAGCACAAGGTAAAAAGGGGCGGTTGTTCTCTCGGTAATCCTCTTTCTGGGCTATGCAGTGGAGGCCAAGTAAGCAGCCTCCAAATTTCACAAACTGGCCTTCTTCTGGGGGTAATGAGATCTACTCAGAAAATCTGTTTTGCTAACGTTTCCTTTTCTGGAGGGGTAATGGTAAGAAAATGTGCTTTTTGCAATTGGAGCATTTCAATTTTTGAGAAAAGTCTTCATAAAATGTGTTGTTGCCTGTGAGTATGTTTTCAGTCTACATATCTCAATATATATATTTCTAAATATGTATTTCATAGGCATCTGGTTACTGCTGGTTACTCAGTTATGGAGTTACAGACATAGTATGTAACAGTTCCCATGTCATAACTCCTACGGTTGGCTTTCTGGGGGGAGTAGGAAAGGAAACTAGTTGTAAGTATGAGGAAACTAAACGGTTTATTCCATAAAATATTGCAACACACACCACTAAAATGACAAAAGGGAAATAGTGATTCATGATGCCATGCCCCGTTGATTTGTTTCTTGTGAGAGAAAAACTGCTCTTCAAGCATGTAGAGTATAATTTGTTCACAAACCAAAGCTGTGTCAGTGATAGGCTCTCATTATGCATTACCACTCTGAGGGATTATGGCCTGCTTGTTCTATGTTGCTTATTTGCAAATTTTTCAGCTGGAGCTGTTTATTTTGTTGCCACTGTTATTATTAAAAACCTTCTTTATAATAAGCGAGGAGAAGAAAATAAGTATGAAAAAGGAATATACTGTAGAAGCAGGAGGAAATTACACCCGTGAGATCTTTTCTCTTTTACAGAATAGTGTAGGAGGTAGCTGAAAGTCATCCAGTACATTATGGAAATATATAGGGCAATAGAGAAGTGTAATTACAGAAAGATATTCCCAAGAAACCTAGAAAAAAAATAGATAAAATGCTAACAGGTTGAGAATGCGTCAGGAGGCTTCTGAACAAATTAATTACATGAGACCAAGAGGAAGGATGAAACGTCACTGCTCTTATCTTTATTATGTGATCCTTATTTTGTTGTTTTGGTATTTTTTGAAGACACACATTTTCAGTGACAGCCCCAATCAGGCACCTGGGGATCACCAGAACTGAATACCTGGGTTTGCAGAACCTTGTTGTGTCTAGGAGGCACCTGAACTGCCTCTCCCCTCTGGCAAGTGCTCCCAGAGCCTCCAAACATGCTCCCGTGGCACACCTTGAGTTTCTCACCTCCCCACCAAAAAACTCAACCTGTAGAATGTGAAGGGGCAGAGCTGGAGCCAGCAGAGGAAGGAGCGCACAGGAGCCAGCTCTCTGCTGGGTGCCTTGTCCCCAGAGGTTTTCACATTATTTTCACATACCTCCACCTTCAAGGAGAGTTGCAGGAGGCTGAGGCCCCGGGTCAGCCATGGCTGTGCCATTCTGAGAGCTGGGGATGAGCCTTGCTGTGACGCCAGTGGTTTCCCATGGACTTCCTGGTGCTGTGTGTGAGGGGATTCCCTGGGATTTTTCATGGACTTCCTGGTGCCATGTACGAGATGTGCCTGATGTCTCTGATGACAAAAATGTCACTTAGGATGTCAGCAGCCATTTTAAAAAAAAGACTTTAGGGTTACTTTACTTTTCCGGAGTTGAGCAATCAGGGCCACATAAATGACTTTCATCTGCTCCTTTAAGCCTAATTAGGTGCTTGTAAAGTTCATAGGACTTGGTGAATAATGTCCTGGTCCTTGTGGACAATGTGTGGCTGCTTCCGTCAGGTGCTCCGATGCAGAGGGCGAGGTACAAGAGGGTGAGGTGCCGGCCCGATGCCTGGTCTGCGAACTGCATCGAGGAGAAGGGGCCCTGGTTTTACGTGCCCACTGGTGGGGCCAACAGGATCCTTCCTCCCATGGCAGACCCGTCCCTGTAAGTTCATCTGCCACGGGGCTGTTATTGCTGCTAACCGTCCCAAAATGTATCATTCCTGCCTTGACAGTCCTGTCACAGCGTGGCTCGCCCACGGTAACGTGAGGCTTCGATGTGTTCATCTGAGAGAGAAAACTGCCACTCTGCCTTTCAGGATGAAGAGGTACCAGGAGCTGGGTGACATATTCCCTCTCTCGGATGAGGATTCCGGCTCTGGGTCCAACACCGTGGTGGAAGCAGAGCCAGCCTCTGGGTCAGGGCTTGGTGACAATGACAGCTTCTCTGAGGCGAAGCTGCCTGTCTTCCTGGAGAGCCTGCGAGGCACCGAGCTGAAGGAAAAGCTGTCCGAGGAGGATTTGCTCCTGTAGGGCTGCAGACGTTTTCCTCAAGTGCCGCTCCCTCGCCTCTCCCCCAGAGCCCGACCCCACAGCCATGAAGCGGTTTTAAACCAGTATCAATAAATACTTTGCCTTAAGATCTTTGCCGCTTTCACTTACTAAAAGCATTGTTGTTCACTCTGAGCTGCCTTTTTATGTGTGTACGTGCAGCAGCCATCCCAATGGGGGGAACGACAGCGAAGGGCGCGCAGCCAGCTCTGTGGGAAAGTCATCGTGCTGTGAGGGGACCAATTCCAGCCCTTTGTGCGCTGGGATCCGCCTGCACTTTTCCAGCAGTCAGCCAATCGCGTAACCCGGAGAAGAGCGCGAAACCCTGCCAAAAGCCGAGCTTTACTACCGCGCTACTCGCCCGAGGGCGCCCCCTCAGCGCTGCCGCCTCCCGGCCGCCAGGCGGCGCCCTCGCGGGGCGGGCACGGAGCTGGAGGGGGCGGTCACGTGCGGCGGGGCGTGGTCGCGGCGCTGGGTGGGCGTGGCCTGGGGGCCCGTAGGGTCACATGACCAGGGGCGCGCGGCCGGGGGCGGCTGGTGCTGGTGCGCGCGGGGCCGGTGTCGGGCCGCGGAGGGGGCGCGTACCATGGTGAGTGCGGGTGGGGAGGCGGTGGCTCTAGGAGGGGGGCGCAGCGGGGCGCCGAGGAGCGCATGGCGAGCGCGGGGCGAGGGGGGGCACCGCCGATCCGCCATCGCCTGAGGCGGCGGCGGCGGCGGCCTGGGCAGGGCGGTGCCTCTTGTCCCCCTCCTTCCTTCTAAAAGCAAGGATTTAGGGGGTTATTAATTTTATTGGCGGATTAAAAGTGCCGGCACGACCTCGGTAGGGCGGGGTTTGGTCGTGGATCTCGGGTTCCGTGTGCCCGCGCGGCTGCCGTCGGGAGAGCGCACGGCCGGAGCCGGGCTTATCGCTGGATCTTCCGGCAGTGGCGTGCGGCAGCGCTGGCAGCCGCGGGCTGCGCTCCCGCAGGAGCACACCCTGCAGGAAACGGCGGCGCCCGGAGCCTGCCGGGCTGGGCCGAGTGCCGGGCGCGCTGCGATGAGCCCCTTCAGAGGATAGGTGTTGTACAGAGTCGTCGGGATCGCTGGCTTTGTGGTCCTGGGGTTCTGGGCTCCTGACACGTGTCTCTGTTGGCGTGCAGGAGCCGCGCCGGGCTCCGTGCGGAGCTGGCATTTCTGCACCCTCTGTCAGTCCTTCAGTGCAGCTATTGCACTTCAGGGCTGAACGCAGCTTGAGTTTTGGTCCTGATGTAGCAGAATCTCCAGCGTCTGTCTTTTGCACAAAACCAAGAGCACAGCCTGGCATTTGGCCAGTTTCTGGAAACCCCAGTTCTATGTCTGCATTCTCTTAAACTGTAACATAAGTCCTAAGATAGTTATCTGAAATACTTCTTGTTTTGCATAGTTTCCCCGCAGCAGTATCTTTGATAGCAGCTGGAGGAGATGCCAGCTGTTGATTTCTTTATTTCACACGTGCTTGTTCTCTCTGGAGGAGATCATAGCTAATCTCGAAGGAGTACGGTTGAAATATTTACATGCAGTCTCCTGAGAAGTGATGTCTTACCAATGTTCAGTCTGGTAGATCATTTAAATGGTCAGCTTGTATTTCAGAAGGTACTGTGACAGCATTCTGTATAGTTGGCTTAAAAGTTTTCTTAAAGGTGCTTCCTTGTTTAGTTAGAGGGGAGTATAAAACTAATCTGGTAAACAGGTACAGTTTCAAGGAAAAAATGTTGCTACGTTCAACAGTATCTTGTGTTTAAAATAGTTTACAATTTGGAATTCTTGTTGAAACTTTCTTCGTTTTCCCTTGCCCTTCCCCAGAAGCCAAGAATCAGTAATGGTTCTAGTGTGCACTGTCTACAAAACAAAAATATTTTTTCAGCAGACCATACAAATCTGTGCTTGGCAGAGACTTGGAAGACATTTCGGTCTTCTGTCTGATGGCTGTGTTGGTCATCTGCTGCTGCTTTCCCCTCAGAAGGTGTGGCAGATATAACAGTTTCAGTTAGAGCCATATACATCTTTGTGGATTGGAGTGGGGCTGATTGCTGAACACATACCAAGTCGTTTTAGTGTGGATCACTGTTCTATAGCTCCACTGTGTCTTCTGTGGGAGGGGTGAGCACCAAGTCACTCAGTGTTCCTACTGCTAAGCAGTAGCATTCAGATGAAATCTTTCTCTAGGCTCTTTGCCTTTTATGTTGCATTTCAAACTTCAGGACCCCAGAATGTCTTGGAATGAGTTCTTACTCCTTATTTTTATGTTAAATTGGTGAAGTGACAATGATTGTGTCATTTAATCCCAGCTGGCAAGAAAACATCACCTCAGCTGCTCGCTTATCTCCCCATTCTGGTAGGATGGGGAGGAGAAGCAAAAGTAAAACTTGCAGGTTGAGATAACAGTTTAATAATTGAAGCAAAGTAAAATATTATAATAATGGTGTAAATAATAACAATAACGATAATGAAAAAGAAACACAAACAGGTAATGCACAGTGTAGTTGCTCACCACCTGCTGGCTGATGGCAAACCCCTGTCAGCCCCTTCTGGGCAGGAAATTGTAAGGTGTGGAAAACCCCTTTGCTTGGTTTGGGTCACCTGTCCCAGCCATGCTCCCTCCCAGCTCTTTGGTGTACCTCCTCAGTGACAGAGCATGAAACACAAAAAAGTTCTTGACTTGGAATGAACCTGTCTTAGCAACAGCTAAAATATCAGCGTGTTATCAATGTTATTCTCAGACTGAATCCCAAAACCAGCGCTGTGTCAGCTGCTGAGAAGAAATTAACTCTGGAAGAACTTAAATCTAGAAGAAGTTAACTCCAGTCAAAAGCAGGACAGACTGTTTCATGTATATGAAATTCATCTGGTTGAGGCAGATGTTCTCATGGAGAACACAGTGTAATTTCTCCAAAAACCCCACAAAAATCACACTGAATTAGTGAAGTGTTGTCCGCTTTAGTACATCAAAGCAGATTAGTGCCTAAATCTTTGGAGGAAAATATTGGCTTTTGTACTAATCTTGCTGAGTTTCCCATAGAGCCACTAGCATGTTTTGCAGCTTTTTGTAAGAAGTGTTTGCGTAAGATCAAAGGATGATCTCCGGGGTTCTTGTGTTTGGTGCCGGTCAAAAGTTCGAGCGTAGAGAATGCCGAGGAGAGGTGAGGACAAACAATGTGCCTGAAGCAGTGTCCCAGGTCAACTTGTAACACCCACTCTCTCTGGTGGCAGCCTTGTGCAGCTGAGGTGGGCTCTGTGAGGAGCTGCTGCCTCTCAGAGCTGCTGCTGCTGTCTGCTAAGACAGCTGTGGTGTGTAGGCAGAGGCAGCACATAAAATCCCGATTTCCCTTCCCCAGCCAGGGGGATGCTTTGGGCTTCGCATTATATCCCTGTGATTGTTTCCTTCCATTCTACTTTCCTCTAGTGTTTGGGTCTTTTTAGTAGTAGAAATGGTGCTTACTCTTTGTACTTTTTATAAACATGATGTTTTGTAAGAGCTGTCACTGCTTGTTACTGACCTGATTACAGTTATTTGCTAGATGAACAGCTGTCCTTTGTCATCACTGTTTCTTGGGTCTCTGATACATAATGGCTTTGTAACTTCATGGAAGTTACAAAATGTTACAAGTGTTTTTTCCCCAGTGTACAACTGCAAGTAAACATCACATTTAAAATGGACTGTCCACTGCGTAGTAACTTATCCAATTTTTGTTATTCCAGAGTTTTCTTGGAAACCTTTTCGTTCCTGTTTGTGAGATTGAGGTTGTACTTAATGATGCTGAAACACGAAAACCAGCAGAAATTAAAACAGAAGATGGTAAAGTAGAAAAGCATTATCTCTTCTACGATGGAGAATCTGTTTCAGGAAAGGTAAATTTTTATAAAAAGTGACTATTAATTATTCTGATTCTGGCAAGCAAATGCATATTGGAAGGTAAATGAAAAACTGCTGTAAGAACTGCATTTTCAGCTTGTGTTGTTATTCAAAGAGGAAACTGGTTTGCTATGTATGTTTTCTTTAACCACAGTCATTCAGGCAGCTGATACAACTCAACATTTTTGAATTGTAACTGTTTATTTATTTCTTGTCATCTGATATTTATGAATGAGTTTTTTGTGCAATGATGTGCAATCCTACCATCGCTTCTGATGAGAAAACTGTTCCAGACTGGATCCCCTCCTTCCCCTTCCCTTTGAACTTCAAAATCCACAGTTTCATACAGGTAACAGTAATTTTTGACTGGCACAGTCAAAAAATTTGCATACCTTGAAGATAAGCCTTGCTTTCCATGCCCTGAAGTGGCTTCTGGATTGCATCAGAGGGGCAGCAGAGGAGCAACATATGAAGTTCAGCTGACTGATGAGTCAACAAGAGTTTTTCTTTCTGGAAAAAGGACAATGAAGTTGAGATTACCAGAGGGATTTCTCTACATTCAGTATTGCACCTGGGAGCTCCTTGCCATCACTCTGTTTTACTGGAGCTGTTCTCACTCCGAGTATTTCTGTTACAATTCATGTTTCCTTCAGAACACATGAGCTGGGTATTGTTGGGTTCTGAGATTGACTTCTGAAAGCCTGCTTACATTTTGACTGGCCTGTATCACTGGGCATCTTCCAGCTCTGGTGATTCCGTACAAAGATCCTGCTTCTCGAGAAGGATCCTTCCAGGGATGTGAAGGGCCCCAAGATGAGCCTCAACCCCAGGAACCTGAGGGACAAGCTTATGATCACTGGCTGGAGCATTGTGTGCTTGTATTGGTGATGCCTGATGAGTTTTGGCTAGCACAAGCACAGTGGCATGAGGGTCCAGAAATTTTTTGGACAGCTTCCCTCAACCCCATCCTTTTTTTCACCACAAAGATGGATTGTTCCAGTGGTTTACTTCCTCCTCAGATAGTGACAGGATTTTGAAGTGCAGGAATTTCTCTGGTCATCACTGCCTTATAAGAAAACATCCTATATGCTTAATATTTACATGTTTCAATACAAAGTAACCTTGTGGAATCCTTTCTTGTCTGTTTTTGAGAATCAGAGTCACAAATGAAAGTCTTCATAGTGGGTTTCAATATCTTATTATTTTTCATTGACTTACCAACACCACTATTTAGCTGTCTGCCAGAGAAGGGACTGAAACTCCCTGGGTTTGAAAGGAATCAGTCTCCTGGCAATTAATTTTTGAACTTCCAGATGTGACTGTCAGAAGAGGCTTTGAAGCATCATGACTGGCTCTGCTTGAGCTCTGGCTTGGATACTTAATTTTGGGACTTCAAAGTTTCAGTTCTAGTTGTAAAATTCAGTCTTGTGGATGATTAGGTTTTTCTTGAATGTTTTAGTGGTGCCTTGGAAATGCTTAATTTCATGATCAGCTGTTTATTTGGCTGCCTTCAAGCTCAGGTAGGGCTGTCAAGAAGAGATCTTGGTTTTCATAGGCATGTGCTAATATGTTTTCCTTTTTACTGAGATAGTGTTAGGGTGAAAATGTTGAAAAAATTTAACTTGTGTTTTGTTGTTTGCTTTTTGTTTTGCCTTGGTAGGTGAACGTCTCCCTTAAACACGGGAAGAGACTAGAGCACCAAGGAATTAGAATTGAATTTGTAGGACAAATTGGTGAGTTCCAGCTATCAAGGGGCTCTTAGGTGCTTGTGGTATATGGAACTTGGCACTTGTGACTATCAGCAGTTTGGCTCAAACAATACAACCTGTTCTGATCAGTGGATGATGAGGGCCAGAGGAAAGTTGTATTTTCCTTACTTTAAAGCAAGCGATGTACTAATTTGTATGCTCAGAAAGTCATTGGAGAAAGATACATACATGTGAGAGAACCGGGTTGGTGAGTATTCAGTCTGTCTCAGACTAGCTAAAAGTTTGATTAATAACCACTAGAGATTTAGGAGAACTGAACTTGTGGTCTTGTCTGAAAGAGAAGAGGCATAGCAAAGAAATTAAGAGGCAACCTATAGCAGAATACTTAAAAATATTCTATGGCAGTTGGTTTTGTAAAACCTATTAGAAATGTAAATTTCTTACAACTACCGAGGTCTGCTTAGAGTTGAACCATGGAGAATCTGTTATATCTCACTTCTTACCAGTCCAGGCAATCTCTCTACACCCTTAGGCTGATGCTAAAATTCCTTCCCTCTCAGAGAACCATTTGCATTATTGTCCCCCTTGGAAATAATTACTTAAGTTTCAGCCTCATACAGTTGCCTTTAAATGGAAATTCACAAATTCTGTATTTCTCATCAGTCAGTAGGCTCCAGTAGTCTGTGTCTGAGGTGTTGTGTAGCAGGCATGACTGAGACCTGGCACCTGCTGCTTTATGCTCTGAGCAGTTTTGATCAGTGAGGCTGTAAAATTAAACTTTGAGAATAAAGCATCACTGTGATGGGAGTGAGGCATATAGATAGGGGAAAAAAGAGCTCAGGTATGTTATAGCTTCATTTAGTCTGTTGTCTTCCAATAGCTGTACAGATTGTTTTTATCTACTCTTGGCTTATACATTTATTCGCTAGATGAATTTAATTTGATGCAGTGTTTCTTGAAATTCATGCATTTCTGTGACTTTCTGTTATGCTACATTTGGAAGTCCACAGAATTATGCAGATGTGGTTTAAGCTACTGCTCTTTGTACTTGTCCATGTTTTCTTGCATCCTTCCAAGTTTTAGTATAAAAATGCAGAAAGCTTTCCAGTAGTGTGATCTCTCTGCACTATATGCAGACTAACTCCATATCAAAGCTGTATTTTGAACCAGCTTTTCAGAGTACAGCTTTTCTGACTGAAAAAAGTCAGATTTTTCTGACTGGCCTAAATGTATTTGATATGCAGCATTAGATAAACTGTGTATTAGATAACTGATTGTCCCAGCAAACTAAGTACATTTTTAGATAATTTGTGGTCATATTGGAAAATAGGAATTACTAGTTAGTGTCAGTTTCTACCATATTGGCAGTGATAAACTGTGGAGTTGGTCTGTTAAGTTCATTTGTTCTTTTCTGAAAAACTTCAGTCTGTGTAAAACCAGCTACCAATGCTAGTGTTCAGTTTTGAATGGTAGAGAAGTTTATTTTTAGATACTGAAGTGTTTGGGTTTTGGTTTTTTGGTTTTTAGGGTAATTTCTGTTAAGAATTGCACAGCACATATCTAGGAATGAATAAGTGACACTGCTCTGGGGACAGGAGATGCTGTTGCTGTGAATCTGCCTTTGTTTCCAAACGACTGACTTAGACCAGGGGTCATAATAAGCCATTTGACTGTAGACTAGTAGTAAAATAAATTATTTGCTAGATGTTGTTAATCTGCAGACCAGATTAGGTTCACTGCCCTAAATAAGGCATTCCTGTCATTGCTTATGTTTAGTCCCTGCAGCAATAAATGCTGGAAGCCAAAACCAGGCAATGCTAATTACAGAGCAAGAAGTACTTATTAAAGCTAGCTAAACTGTCATTAAAAAACAATGCCGTGCTAGTGAAGCTCTCAATGTATTCTCTTCGTTCCAGTTAGTTCTTTAGGGATGCTAACTGCAGGTTGCTAGAACTGAAGGTAATTTGAAAAACTGAATAAAACATTTGGTCAAATATGTGCATTTTAAGTTAATTGCTTCTGTTATACTTCTCCCACCTGCTCCTGCCAAATTAGAGACAATTTTGTTTGCTAAAAATAAACACTGAAACTTATTTTCCTTTAACTTTCTAACTTTAGAACTCTTCAATGACAAAAGCAATACCCATGAATTTGTAAACTTAGTGAAAGAACTGGCCTTACCCGGAGAACTGACCCAAAGCAGAAACTATGACTTTGAATTCATGCAGGTTGAAAAGCCATATGAATCCTACATTGGTGCCAACGTCAGACTGAGGTTTGTAACTGTTAAACCTTTCTTTTTTTCTTCTCCTCCCCTGCAGAAAATTCATAACTTAGCAATTATGCTGCCCCCTCTTCCTCCTTTTAGTTATTACATAGAACTTATGAAAGCCAGTAGCTAGTGTGCCTTGATTGGAGTTGTGGAGATTGTAACACAAGGTGGTCTTTTCTACTTAATTTGGAATTTCTCAATGCTGTTTGTATAAATAAAATTCCTTCAGTTTAATCAAGTGAAGACAGTCCATGTCTCTCCTTTAAAAAAAATCCCATACCCACAACTGAAGAAAACACTCCCACACGTGAGTGTTTTGTGTTTTGATGTCTTACTCTTTTCTGCTTAGTCTTATGCAGTTGTACACTGGTCTTTCAAAGAGTATCTGTACTTCAGAACACGAGGGCTCTTAGTAAATGTGAATAATTCTGGCTAACTCAGTGGCTTTCTTCTTAGGTATTTTCTAAAAGTGACAATCGTGAGACGGCTGTCAGACTTGGTGAAAGAATATGATCTGATTGTTCACCAGCTGGCTACGTACCCAGATGTAAACAACTCCATCAAAATGGAAGTAGGCATTGAAGACTGTCTCCATATAGAGTTTGAATACAATAAGTCAAAGTAAGTGTCAGAAATGCATTCAAGTAAATAACTCAGTATAAAAGGGTACAGTATGTAATATATGGTGACCAACTTCACCTTCTGGAGACTTAAAATGTAAAATACTAATTACACAAAGGCCTTTTTGAGATATAGTTGGCTGTTCTGTCTTCAGTACTACCAGGAAGGTCACTAGCAAATTTTTGAGACTTAATTTTTGCATTTATGTCTTTTCAGTATGACTAAGAGCAGTTCCTTTACTGATACGGATGGAATGAAGGAAATGTTGTAGTTGCTGTGGTCTAGCTGAGGTGCTTAGTTCAGTGGGGAAGTAAGCTCCAGGTGGTTTCCAGGCAGATAACTGCCTGTGTGACTTGTGTTCAAGAAGGTGTAAAACTTGTGTTTATTCTTTAACAAAACCACCCCCCATTTTGTTCTTTTAAAGGTATCACTTAAAGGATGTGATTGTTGGAAAAATTTATTTCCTCTTAGTGAGAATAAAAATTCAGCACATGGAGTTGCAGCTGATCAAAAAGGAGATTACAGGAATTGGTAAGAGAAACAAATTCCAAATGAAATGGCAACTTGTGTGCTAGTTGAGCTTTATGCAGACCAGGAGAGTGAAGTCAGTAGTTGCAGCTCTGGCTAAACCAGTGCTCCACCAGCTTCTTTCTCACTAGTGTTTGACCTCCATTTGCATTTTGTGCTTTGGCAATAAGGCTTGTAGTCAACACTGTCAGTCTGTTTAATTGTTCTGGGGTTGTGATTCTTGGGACTCTTCACAAATGTGAACCCTTGTAAACGGGACATGGGCATAAATACACAATAGCTTAATCAGCCTTAATAGATACTGAACAAGGGAAGAGGTGTAAAATGCATTCTGAAGACCCCCTTGCCTCTACAGGGATTAACTGGTTAAGGGGCCTTGGTAAACATTAGCATGAATCAGTCATGTTCTAGAAATGTGTCATTTTCTGTCATCCTAGAACACTGATAGGATGGAAATATCAAGCAGCTTTGAAGCAGAAACAGCTTGATTATTGCAGATAAGGCTGTGGCTCACCACACTTCATTCCCCAGCAGCTGGAGTTCTTGGGAGCTTCTTGTGTGGAGAATGAGAAACCTTCCAGTAGAGGAAGGGCAGAAAGTTCTACTTTATTTCTGGCCCTCGAGCTGGCTGATAACCCTTCAGTTTCTAGTCTGAGCATGGCCTAGCAGTACCAGTTGCCAGCACTGCTCACCAAGCAGAGCAGTTTCAAGATTCCAGGCCCTCTTGCTTGTCCCTTGTTTAAAGCTTGCATATCCAGGGCTCCTTTGAAGCTCTGGTGCCTGCCTCTTCTGTGCCAGCGTGGCAGGGGGAGAGTAAGAAAGAGATGCCTGGGAGAGGCTTGCTTGCTTTAGCCATGTCTGACTTCCCTGAAAGACAAAGGCAAAAATGCAGTGCTGTGTCAATTTAAATGCTTCAGAATGGAAGTTGTTGCTAATAAAACTTGGTGAATGTTTAAAACTGAAGCCTTTGTTCTCACAGTGAAAACTTGTTTCACCAGGACCCAGTACCACAACAGAGACCGAAACCATTGCAAAGTACGAAATAATGGATGGTGCACCAGTTAAAGGTCAGTAACTGTGATTGTTTCAAAGGGTGAGCATTTAGTGTTAAAATCCCGTTTAAAAGATTTGGGGCAGAAGAGAGGATTTATAATTTATTTTTTTTTTTTTTAGCTGGAGAAACCACACTTCTCTTAAGGTTGCTGAAATAATGATGGTCTCTCTATTTGGAGAAGACATTTCTATGGACTTAGGGCATTTCCTTGGGATCCCATTACCCTTATTTTACCATTGGAAATTCTATGGCTGATTCTTTCATCAAACTTGACTCCATGGTGTAAAACCAGCTCTAGAGAGTTCAAAATACTGATCCTTCTGTCTTTCCTGGCTGCCATGCTTGCACTGCGAAAGGGTTCTCACTTTTCGTACTTGCTTCTGTGCTCAGTGTTATGTTTCTGATTTTTTGGTGGGTGTTTTTTTGTCTTGTGCATGTTGATTTTGCTGGTTTTTTAAACCAAGGAGCAGGCACAGACAGAGTTTGGGAAACTGCTTTTATTTTGCATGTCTGATGAAACTGTATTAACTATTCCAGTTGCAAGGAAGTAATTTAAGCTTTCTGTTTTTTGCAGGTGAATCGATTCCTATAAGATTGTTCTTAGCAGGCTATGACCCAACTCCAACAATGAGGGATGTGAACAAAAAATTTTCAGTGAGGTACTTCTTAAATTTGGTGCTTGTGGATGAAGAAGACAGACGATACTTCAAACAGCAGGTATGGTCTATAGCAGTCCAGTTGCAGAATTGTCTGGGCTGTTTTATGTGCTGCTTTGAACCTTCAGCAGGTTAGAAGCCACCTGTGCTTCATGTGTGGTGTAAGCATTCCTGCTGGCCAGTGTGTTAACAGCTCTGTAGATGATGCTAGCTTGCAGAAAAGGAGCCAAGGGGGGATGCTGGATACTATTCCAGCAAGGACAGGGTGCTTGGTACCATAGAACTTGCATTGGGAATACCCAGACAAAACACTGGGTGGGTAAAATGAGTTGCTGGTGCGTTTGTTTGCTTCCTTAAACTCCTGCAGTGAAATCTCCCCTCCTGCATCAGCCTGGCTTCAAAACTGCAAAGTCTTAATAAGGACTAAGGCATTTGACTGAAAATGTTAGAGAAGGTGAGGTGATACTGAGGAAAGGTTTAGCCAAAAGGTTCACTGGAAGAAGCTGTGTGGATTAGATCAGGATCTTCCTACTATGAAGTAGACAAGACAGTAAAATTAAACAGGGAAAACAAGAACTAGCTGGAGTGTACAATGGCTATGGTAGGCTTTGGGGTTTGAGAAAAGGAGGAAGAAAAATTTCTTGAACTCTTTAATACTATTAAAATTTAGGGTAGGATAGTTAAGGAAGGGGTGACTGCTCAAGATGGCAAGTACTCAAGCAGTAACTAAATATGTAAACTTAATGGTGGTATCTTTCTGTTATTTTATATGAACTGCACTGAAAGTAGTGGGGATGCATTTTTTTTGTGGGCTCTTGTGTTTGGTTATCTTTTTTATTTTCCTGAAAGATACAGTGTATCAGAACTTAAGATACTTGATGCTGTTTCCTTAAAGGTAACTGTTGGTCTCAAGAGTGTTTTCTTCCTCAAACAGGAAATAATTTTATGGAGAAAAGCTCCTGAGAAGCTGAGGAAACAACGGACAAACTTCCACCAGCGATTTGAATCTCCAGAGTCACAAGCATCTGCTGAGCAACCCGAAATGTGAACTGGTCTAAGGTGAAAAACTTTGCAGTGCTTCAGCAGGTTAAAGATGGCAGCAGCCTGTGGGAAAAGAAGGCCAGAATTCTCATTACAACTGTCTTCCTTCATCTCGCAGTGCTGCGTTTACCATACTACTAAAACGTTCTTCAGTTAAACATTCAAGTATGTATATACATTTAAAATAAAGTGCTTTCTCAAACACTGGAACTTTCTTAAGCTACTATTTTATACTGCACATTTACTTTTATTTGATAATGTTATATGCACTTGGGTATGCAAGAGCTTAAATCTAGATTTTTCCATGCATGGTAGGCTGGTGTATTTGATTTTTTGCTGCTCACCTCTACAGTGTAGACTAAAACATTTCCCGTCTCTCATGTTGTTTATTGCATGTTCGTTTCCAATGTTGCTTATTTGCTTTGTTTTGTTTTGAAACTGCATTAAGACACAATTGACTAAATCACACTAAAAATCAAGGTTTATGGTGCATTTGTCCTCAAATCTCTTAATTACTACATTAGGCAGGGTTTAACTGAAGCTGCATGTACGTGCACTGTGATTGGAACCCTCAGGCACCTCACCAGTGGTTCTAAGAGGCTTTGCGTCTGTCAGTAACAAAGAATTTTGGTAAACATCTTTGCCCTCTTTGCCCCAATTCTCTGTCCAACTTCTCTAAGCCTTTCACATGACCTGCTCCTAACTTTTGGGGGCTCGTTACCCAGTAATTAGCAACTGTAGGGATGTCATGAGTTCACCTTCAGGCAGTGAGTGGGTAAAGTATTTGAACAGAGTTACCTTATTGATGAAGTAAATGCTGGTAACATTGATTATTTTGCAAATATGTGAAACTGTGTTTCCTCCTGGCTTCATGATTCCATTGTCTTCACAGTCAGTCTCTGTAACTGTCCTGACAGGAGAGGCAAAATGTCCTCAGAGGCCATCCCTCTGGGCCTGTCAGAGGGCACACAAGCCTTTTGTGGTCTTCTGCAAAGGGATTTGAAGGCAGGCAAGCCTTGAAACGTAGAAGCTTGTCTGGCACAGCAGATGGTTTGTCTTTATCATCATCTCGTAGGCATTTAGTGTTTGAAGCCGTAGCTTAAAGAGTTAGTGTTCATCTGTTCACCAGGGAGCGTAGGGTCTGGTACCAGGCCTGTGGCTTGGGCACAAATCGAAGCCTGCTGTGAGGAAGGCAACTTGCACTTGTAGTTCACTTGGCCTTTCAACCAAGGCTTCTCAACTCCGGTGCAAGTGTCATTGGTAACCTTACTTTATGAGTAAGTAAATAAAAAAAAAAAAAAAATTACATTTCTGTAAGAACTGTTTTATTACTGCGGCACTTTGATAAAGCAAAGACTCTGTGTACTTTATGCTAGGATACTCCTAACGTGGATATCTTCGGCTGAGAGCAAATCCAACTCCCTCATGTAAGTGCCTGTTCAGAAACTTCTAAGAATAAAGTTAAAAAAAAAGCCAAATATTTTCATGGTCACTTGCATGTCCTAAACGTGGGAACGATGATTTTGAAAAACTTGATTGTACCTAACCAGCCTCAGATTGTGCAACCATGTATTACGAGCGGGAGGAAAACATCCTAAGCTGCTATTTGAATTATTAAACCAGCTGTATTCTCACTAAACACCGCCTTGTCTGTGTGTGAGGGGCGCTGCGCTCCCTGAGGGCGCCGGGGGGATTGGGGGGGTGGCGGCGGGAGCGGTGCCGCGCACGCGCGGCTGGGCGGGGCGGGCGCGGGGCGATGATGCGCAGCCCGCGCGCCGCCGCCCTTGTCCGCGGATGAGTCGCTGCGCGTGGCCGCTGCTGCGGCGGCTCCCGGCGCGCGCGGCGCTCGCGCTCCGGCATGGCGGCCGCGGCGCTCCCCGCGCGCGCCCCGCCGCCGCCTCCTCCTCATCGTCCGCCTCGTCCGGGGACGGCGGCGCCTCCCGCGCCCCCGACACCTCGCTCTTCGTGCCCGTGCCGCTGAAGCTCGGCCTCGGCGGCGCAGCCGAAGAAGATGTGGGCGCCGAGCTCACGCGGCCCCTCGATAAGGGTGAGCGCGGGCGGGACCGTGAGGGGACGGCGGGGGGGGGGCGGCTCTCAGACACCGCCCGTGAGGCCGCGCCGCGAGCGCCGTGCCCAGCGCTCGGTTCAAGGAAGGGCGTTGAGGAGCTCGAGCCGGTCCAGAGAAAGGGCAACGGGGCTGGAGCGAGAATCTGGTGAGGAGCGGCTGGGGGAGCTGCTGGGCTGGGCCAGGGGGAGAGGAGGCTCAGGAACACCACCTCGCTCTCTACAGCTCCCTGACAGGAGGCTGTAGCCAGAGGGGACAAGAGGAAACGGCCTCAAGCTGTGCAATGGGAGGTTTAGGTTGGACACTGGGAGGAGTTTCTATTCAGGAAAAGTGATTAAACGTTGGGAGGGGCTGCCCAGCAGTGGTGATATTCACCGTCTTTGGAGGTGTTTAGGAAAGGCTGCATGTGGCAGTCAGTGCTCTGCTCTGGGGCACAAGGTGGTGCTCGGTCATAGCTTGGACTCGATGATCGTAGAGGTCTTGTCCAGCTTCATTGATTCCGTGATCCTGTGACCTTCCTGAGGGCTGAGGCAACTGGCCCCTCCTGCTCTCGGCTCCTTTCCTGGGCTCAGAAAGACCCTCCCCGGTGTGAGCAGGGGATCTTTCCCTGCAGGTTGTCTGACCAGTGTCCATAGTTGTGGCCGTGAAGGTGAAGTGGGATAAAGGTGGGATGACACCTGCATGTGGTGGGATTCGTGGGGCAGTGCAAAGCGTGATCCGTGTCCTGCTCAGAATATGCTGTGATCGACTAGGGCCTGATGGCGTGCCCTGTGTGGGGGAAACGCTCTGCTGGCCTGCTTCCTCCATTCTCTCTTTTGGCGCCATCAGGGTAAAGGTGCTTGGCTTGGGGCGGGTCCTGCAGCCTGACTGTAATCTTGTGCATTCCAGAACCATAACTGTATCTGGGCTTAAAAGGCATAGTTTCCTCGAATGTCGGTGTTATAGACCGAAGAGATTGTCTGTGTGTGAATGTGCCTAGATCACAAATGGGTGAAGTGACAGATTCAGATTAGATTGGGTATTAGGAAAAGAAACTCTTCCCTGTGAAGTTGGTGGGGCCCTGGCACAGGTTGCCCAGAGAAGCTGTGGCTGCTCCATCCCTGGAAGTGTCCAAGGCCAAGTTGGATGGTGTTTGGAGTAGCCTGAGATAGTGGAAGGTGTTCCTGCCCATGGCCAGGGACTGGAGTAATGTGATCATTAGGGTCTCTTCCAACCAGACAGTTCTGTGATCTTATGACTCCATAATCTTTAAAGATTTGGTAAATAAGAGACAGGTTCTTGATTCTTCTGATGTTTGCTGCTCTGAAAGCATTAAGGGTGCAAATGGCTTTTTTTTTTTTCATATTTTCTCCTAATTAAGTGTTCTGATGACATATTATTTATCTTAACTCCAGAGTATAGGAGCATGGGAAGTGACCTTAATTGTTCAGAACTGTGGAGAAAAGAATATACAACCTTGAAAGATAAAAAAACCAACCTAGTCAGGATGAAGAATCCTGAACAGCTGTGATGCAAAAATCTGTGTTGTCAGACTTGTCTTTTATATGAATCTTGCATTCCTCAGGTGCTAATAAAAATGAATGGTGGCTTCTTATCCGTACATATTGTCTCATTTATTAGAGGAGCAGTTATGTTGGATATCTTCAAAACTACAACTAAAATGCTCTGGGCAAATGAATATAGATTCTGTTAGGTCTTTGCTAAGTTATTGAGAGAGAACAGATTGGCTAAAATGATGTGTGCTGTTACAGGTGAGAATTAACTGCTTCAGACAGCCTGACGTTCTTCCATGTGAGACTGGCCAGGAGTAGCAGCCAGGTGACCTGTGTGGTGCTCACCTGGCTTGTTGGCCTCTAGTGCTCTCTTTGTTGCTGTCAACGATAGTTTGAAAAAACAATAGCCTATTTTAAAAGTATTGGTATTTTGAAACCAAATAATGTTAGAGAAAACCGGACAAGACATTCTTAACATGTAGCCGTTTTTTAAAAATGGAATAAATAGTCTTCCTCTGCTTTCCCCTTCAGATTCGGACCATACACAGTATTATGCATCAGGTTTTTTTATATTTTAAATGAAGGTACTTTGTCAGATTCTGCTGCCAAGTACCAAACTAGATTCAGTAAAGAAAGATGTGTATTTATGAGCTTTCTGGTTACAGCTTATGAAGAAACTTTGTTAGTGAGCATAATTCCAGTGTGAATCATCTTGTTAGCTCATTACGTGCTCAAGTGAGAGTTCACACTAGTCAGACACTGTTAGGAAGGCTAAAGGTCTTTTTAGAAACTTACTTTTGTAAAGCCAGTTTTGTAAAAACTTCTAATAGACCTGGAATTCATTCACTGCGTCTGTTTTCCATGACTTCATAGGAAGTGTACCCCTGTGAGTGCTGGTGGATGCTTTCAGCTTTGATGTGTGTATCTTCTGTATCAGTTGTTGTTGGATGTCAGTTCTGTAGCTTCACTTGTCTCAGACCATGGGGCTGTGCTTTACTTGTGGGAAGTGCAATTCAGGAAAGACGAGGTGTTGGCAGGAGATGCCTGAACTGGGGGCTTAGTTAGATGCACAGGTTGCTTGGATTGGACAATGGGAGTCTAATAGTTGGGGAGGAATTCTAAAATAAAGCACGTCAGCTGCCCCAGTGCCTGACTCCAGTGGATTGTTGTCATCAGAGATACAGGGAAATAACTCAAAAGTCTTCCTGCAAACAGGGTTGAAACGTCTAAATGAATCTGATACATTGGAGACTAACTGCATGATTTCTGAACTTTACTGCTGTTGGGCTGTCTTTTTACAGAGAACCTTAAAAATGCTGCTGAGAAGTCAGAGTAATCGAGGAGTAAGAGCTAAAACAGTTCTAGAATGAGAAAACAGTAAACCAAGGGAAATCTCAAACCAGGAGTTAATGGTAGAAAGGGTGGTGATTGAGACAGGAGACAGATGTCCTGAGCTGGATAAGCTCACATGGGCTGCAATGCCAGCTTTGTTTTGTTTAGATTTACCTTATTGTTAGGACAAATGTTTGTGCTTAGGAAGGATTGTGACCTTGGGCTGGTCCCAATGTCATGTTGCCTTGGATAGAAACACGTTTTGGCATTGACCTTTTACTCTTGTAGTAAGGCCAACGGGCTGTGAATCTAGCTGCGTGGTTGATGATGTGTTAATTGCTGGAGCTTCTTAGGGACACCCTGAAGAGCATTCAGCCCTGTGCTTGCTCATACTGCACTGTCTTCCAGTCTGTCTGATTCTGGGGCCCTTACCGTGAGTGTGGATGCCTTCCTTGGAAATGTAATCCTGCCGGTGCCTTTGGAACATTTCAGAACATGAGTTAATCCATTAAGAGACTCCTGTAGCTGTGCATGGGGTATGGGATGGACATTTAAATTTGCCATATTCTTGTCAGCTGGTGATTTTCATTGTGCCTAGTGGATTGTCTCTGTTACAGGTTTTTAGAGAGGCACTCTTTCAATAAATTAAGGTTGATCCCATGGGAAGCTTTCCACGTCACGTCAGTTATGGAGTGAGTTGAGGAGCAGAGCTTGACAGTGTTGTGTCCGGTGACTTGTGCTGCCATCAGGAGTGTGCTGCATTTATCACTCCTAGCATTTTGCAATGCAGGGTTCATAGACTTGAGTTTTTGAATAATGTAAGCTCATGAGCAGGTGTTCATGAAATTTGTTAGATTTTTAGTGAATTTCTGATCTGCTGCAGATGGACAGGGACACATCTTAACTGACATTTAATGAACTAAAATCAGCGTGTTCTTGAGTAAATACAGTTTTGTTGCAACACTGAACTTGTGTTTTAGGGGAGGGAAAGTGTTTATTAATAGCTTTGTAAGAGATTTTATTCAAAGAAAGCTGAGTAATTTGTGATACATATGAAGAAACTCTGGTTTTCCTCTTCCTTCCTTTTATTTCACCTGAGAAAAGAAAGAATACTGTGTCTTGTTTACCTGATCTTTCTGAAGAGTCTTAGAAGCAGGGTGGAGGGAAGAATGTACCTCAGGATGTTGATTAAAAGCTGTCACCAAGTAATTCAAGCAGATTTGCATTTCATATTAAAACCTCCTGATAGGTACTGATAAAAAGCAAACAAAAACCCACCCCACAACTTTAATTAGTTTGTTCCATGACTTGTCAGCTGCATGTTCCCATCTTTATGGTTTCCTGTCAAGTACCAGGGGAGATGGCTGGCACCATCTTCATGGCAGTTCTTTCTCTGCTGCAGTTAAAGGTTGTACTTTTCCACAATAGCCCCAGTCTCACTCACTGAATGTATTTGATTTAGGGGAGTTCATTTGAGTCTGTTCAGCATGGAAAGATTTCTCTCTCCAGAGTATGGAGACTATAAACCAGGATCCTAGAGCCAGGAGAATGGGATTTAATTTTGAGGAAGCTAAAAAAAAAGTGTTACTCTTTTTCTACAGGTGAAGTCCTGAAAAACTTAAACAAGTTCTACAAAAGAAAAGAAATTCAAAGACTAGGAGCAGAAAATGGACTAGATGGTAAGATGTTTGTAGTTTATGATATTTTAATGTGAAATCTGTTTTAATTCAAGCATGGTATTAAATGTGATCTTTTTATCACAACACTGCTTCTTTATGTTGTCTCCTCCACTTAGTTCAAAGAACCTTTATATTTACTTCTAATAGCTTACATAAAGGTATAAGTATTTAATGAACTACTTCAGTGTTGTATTGGATATTTACAAATAGACTTTTCTGATCCTGGCCTCATTGACTTTGTTCCTTTTTTTTTTTGCAGCTCGCCTCTTTCACCAAGCATTTATAAGCTTTAGGAAGTATATAATGGAATCCACTTCTGTGAGTGCTGATTTGCATATTATTCTCAATGACATATGCTGTGGTGCAGGCAAGTATCTGGAATGCTTGTAAAATAAAATGTGCATTTCTACTTGGTTTTACCTGTGTACACGTGGACCCCCTACTATGCTGTGAGAGAGAATAAAAATCCCTGCTTCCCTATCAGAACCATTTGTGTCCATCCTAGGGAATGTTCTGTTAAATCTCCCAAGTGGAAATGAAAGATGTGGATATGTTAGCATGAAGCAGCCTGTTGTTGTACAGCATCTGTTCAGTGCTGAAATGAAAACGGTGCTGTTCTGTTTATTCCTCTCTTTAAGACCCAGTAGTCACTAGGGGGCACTTGGAGAACTTTCTCTGGGCTGGTGGCTTTAGGGGCAGCTTTGTGACAGTGCTCTGTTTCCCTGTGGCACTCACAGAGGCGTGTTTGCCTGCTTAGTGCAGCCTGTGTTGTGATGAGCAGCACTTACCTGAGAGGTGATGCCAGCTGGGAGCAGCAGAGTCAGCTTTCTCCAGGTTTTGAGCTGCACAGTGTGTGTTTTAAGGATGGCATTTAAAAGGTTGCAGTGGCTCTTAGTTTTGTCTTAAAATGTAAATGTGTAGATTTTAAATGTTGGCCATCTTAGGAAATTGTCTCAATATATTTCTTGTGCATAAAAGGTTCCACAGAATTTTCTCATTTCCACTTCTTATTTGGTTATATATGAGCATTATGCCTTATATATATTATACTGAATTTTTAAAATTTGACTTTTGCTTGTATAAAGATGATAATTAAATATAATAGTTTAAAAAAAATTCCACAATAGTTTTTATTCGTTGAATAATAATTCTCAATTTAACCTCCCCCAAAATTGAACATCCCCTCCAAAAAACCAAAACCACTCCAATAAACCCAAAACTTCTGCTTTTTCTTTTTGTGTGTGTATGTTTGATAACAGATTTTTTAGATCAAGATAGTTCTTTGAAATTCTATGAGAGCTGGACAGTAGGAGTGTGACCTGAAATGAGACCTTTAAGGCCCACATGTCTACTCTGCAGACATTCAGAAGAATGAACCTGGATTTCTCTTCTGAGTTGATTTTAGTTTTTTTTTATTTTCTCTCCTAGGGATTGGAAACTTAGAATATGGAACCAGCATCCTAAGTCTCAGTAGCTTAGAGAGGCTGCAAATCTGTTTTTCTTTGTTTATTCATAAAAGCACTTTAAATGATCTCTCCTCTCCCTCTCCTCCTCTCCCTCTCCTCCTCTCCCTCTCCTCTCCTCAGTAGGCTGAGCAGAGTGAATATACTGAAATAGGATGCATTTTTTAATACTATTGTGAGTCCATGTACTTGTGTTATTTCCCTTTCTGCCACTGAGAGAATTATTGAACTTTGTAGAGAGCCAGAAGTTGAAAAGATTACATAAGTGCAGGGTGGGAGTAGCAGAAAATTTTTTTTCACTGTTCATTATGAAGGCAGACACTCAGGCAAGCACAGAAACCTTCTGAAGAGGATTTGTTCTTCTAGGTCACGTGGATGATCTGTTTCCATTTTTCCTGAGGCATGCAAAGCAGATCTTTCCAATGCTGGACTGCATGGATGATCTGCGCAAGATCAGCGACCTGAGGCTGCCGCCCAACTGGTCAGTGTGCTGAAGTGGCTGCACTCTTTTCTTAGTGTCATAGAATTTGACAGTCTCTGGGCTTAAATGTAATTATGCTACATTTTCAGTTCTATTTCTCTGTTTTTACAGTTATTTGTGTCAGGAACTCTTGTATCTTTTACAAGATACATCACAGTGAATTAAAAAGACAATAAGATTATATCAGCTATGAAAGTCACTGAGTTGGTGTGGCTTTTCCAGGAAGGTGTTTTCCAACAGTATGTTTGGGAGAGAGCACATCAAAACATTAAAATACTGATAAGCACAAGGAGAGAGAATTGCAGGAATAAAGAGAATTATTTTGAATGCAATGTTCAGAATTTCACTCTGAAAGTGTCGTATGACTTAGAAGATCAATGTGTAAGACACAGTAACCTCTTTATATGGTCTATAAGAACTTGATATTTCTGCTTTCAACACACATTAAAATGACTAATAAATAAATGCTTAAGCTAATTTCCAGTTTCTCTTGAATCAATATCCAGATAAATGTTTAAAAGATCTGCTTTTTTTGTCTTTGCTTTAGGTATCCAGATGCCAGGGCTATTCAGAGAAAGATAATATTCCATGCTGGTCCTACAAACAGTGGAAAAACTTACCATGCTATCCAGAGATTTTTGTCAGCCAAATCTGGAATATACTGTGGTCCACTAAAACTTCTGGCTCATGAGATCTTCCAAAAGAGTAATGATGCTGTCAGTATGTCGTATTACTTACCAACATCCTTAGTACTGGAACAGTCTCATGAATGCATGTCTGTAACTCCTGCAGTGACCCCAGGTGGTCCCTGGAGCCCTGTGCTTGAGCAGGTGCCTTTGCTTTGCAGTGCTGTCAGCTCTTGTGAAACCAGTTGTGCATTTCTGCTTCAGGAGCTGAATGCAGCATCATTTCCCCAAGTGGAACAGTGCTGTCCCCAGAGCATGTGCTGTGCAAATCATCCCTGTCACCTGCCTCTGCTCTTCTGGAATTTGTTGCTCTCTGGGTTAGCCAGGTTCTACTATTAGGTTTTTCAGCCTAGGGACTATGCCTTCTTTTGCCCATAACCTGTATTATAGCTTGTACACAAAAAATTACCCTTGCTTAACTCCCATCAACCTTCTGCTTCAATGTATAAATATATTTCACTTCGCTGTCTTTGAAAAATTCTGCAAATTCAGATGCTTTGAAGAGCAGTGCTTTATTTTAGGTCCCTAGAGGAAATTCTCATTAGTGTTTTATATTGCTTCTGACATATTTTTGGAGGCTGTTTCCAGCTGCAGAGAACCAGACCAGTTCTGAAGCTCTACAGCCACATACCACATGTTAACACAGCACAGTGTGTGTGTACAGTAGTGATGTTGTGATTTCTCTTTTTTTTGATGTAGAGTTTGAAACTCCTATTATCAGTCTGTCACATCAGAAAGATTGGCTTGTCCTAGGAGATAGCTGTAACATAGACATGTATTCACAGTGTGACTGTGGGTACCATGCAGTGATGTTCCTTGGTTCCTCAGTGGTTACTGAACTTGTCAGTTTTTGGCTCCTGGATTATGTTTAGGCCCTTGGGGCTTGAACAGGGCTTCCAGCAGGGCTCTGCAGGTGGCTGTGGGTATGGATGGAGCAGCCATCAGCAGCAAGCAGTGTAGGGCTGGCAGGTGGCAGCCTCTGCTGTCTCTCACAGCTGATCCTCATGAGCTCTTGATATGTGAGTATGAAGCAGCAGGGCAATTGCCAAAGAAGCTGGAGCAGGCTGGAGCTTGCAAGACTTGTTCACTGCTGGGCCTTGCTGCATGAGCCCCTCGTACTCCTCTAACGGTTCTTTTGTGGCAGATGTGACAGCTCTGAAATGCTGTGGGGACGATGTAGCCTCCTGCAGGAGTAGGAGCAGGTATCTAATTACAGATACCACCTCTTCATTAAACCTCCACTCTGCGAGGACTTAAATGCAAGGCACAAGTCTCTCAAGGCTGAGTATTTATTTCCTGGATAGCTTCCATTACACTGTCCTAGAAACTACTGTAAGAAACTACTGTTTTTTGTCCTCTTTGGAAAGGCGACTCTTTTATGTTCAAGAAACTTAACCTGAGATTTCGGAATGCCTTTAGAATGTGCCATGTGACCTGGTGACAGGAGAAGAGCGTGTGTTTGCCAATGAAGATGCCAGACAGGCTCCTCATGTTGCTTGTACCATTGAAATGTGCAGCACTAATACACCTTGTAAGTACACATAATTGTTTCTGTCCTATCTGTGGTATCCTTGTGTGTTATTGCTTGGACTCAAAAGTAGGTGAGCTCTTCTTTTTCACTCTTCTTGGAACAATTCTTGAATTATGATAGAGCAGTTCAAGAAACTTGGATCATCTCAGAATAGCTTTTTGGTGATAGAGTATTAGCTTTGTTTGAGCAATCTTTTATAGGAAACCTATGAGTTTCTTCAGTTCCTTCATGTCTTGTACTGCTGTTCTAGATACTCTTCCTTGATGCCTCGTATTTTTCTTGTTTTGTTTTAAGATGAAGTTGCTGTGATTGATGAAATTCAGATGATCAGAGATCCTGCCAGAGGCTGGGCTTGGACAAGAGCACTTCTAGGTAAGCCTGTTTGTGTTGGCAATGAATTAGCTTAGTGGCACGTGAAATTCAAGCTTAGCAGTCAGTATAGTCATTAGTGGTTATAATATATGATGCAAAATAAAAGTATTTTTTTAAATGTCTTCTCACAGCAAGTTAGAGAGATACTCTGCCTCAAAGGATTTGTCTGCATGACAGGAGCTACCTGTTGTGTTTTACTTAAACAGGTTTTTAGAATTTTGTTCAGATGCCTCTTTTATTTTTCCTTCCTTGGATAATATGGAGTCTTTACTACATTGTGCTGTCTTTTTACATTGATTATTTCCAAGAATTATGTTTTTCCATTTAATTAAAACAACACCAGTTTTCAAGAGACTACCTTTGTAGGGATTCTGCTAAGTAATGGTAACTTTGAATATTTTACAGTGTTAATTTCAAATGGCTCATTTATAGATCTGCATCAGTCTGTTATGTTCTTAGAAGAATGCGTATTTTGATAATTTTAGAATTTTCCTAGAGGAATTTTTGGGACATTTTTCCTCGTATTTAGAACAGAAGTTTGGAATCTGATTCCCTCTCGACCCTTCCTTTTGTTGCTTTTGATTCGAAGTTCAGCAGATTTGTCACACTTTCTTTACTTCTTTTTTTTCCCTTTTTTGTTCTGGCTGAATTAGAGGTGAGTTTGTGCAGAAAACAAAACTCCTCAGTTCTGCTATGGTTTGGTAGCTCATAAAACATGAGTAGTAAATGAAACATACTCAAATCTTTGCTCCATTTGACCAGTGGCTGAGAGTACCTCTTGTTTTGGCTGAGAGGGTGCAGTGAGGTATTGGCTGCTCTGATTACCACACTTAATGAATTGTCAATATCACTTGCTGGTAAGAGATCAAGAGCAGCTCTAAGGAAATAGTGTATTGTGGGAGAAGCTTTTGGTGCAGGTTTGTGTCCTTGAAGGAGGTGAAATACAGTGTTTATTGTGTTTAGCAACCAAATTACCATTTTTTGATACCTTGAGAGCCAGCTATGCTGTTGTTTATAAACAAGTAACATTTTGCTTTTTATTTCACTGGACCTTGTTCAGGCCTCTGTGCAGAAGAAATCCACGTTTGTGGAGAACCTGCTGCTATTGACTTGGTGACAGAGCTCATGTACACTACAGGGGAGGAAGTTGAAGTAAGTAATTCTGAGAACATCAGGTTCTCTCTGCTGTAAAACAAGGAAAAAATGTGTAGGGCCTTTTAGGGGTATCATTGCTCAGCGTTATCCTGCAGGAGGTCTTGTTAAAATGTTTCTGTAAAGCAAAGATGTTGCAAAGTTCTTTCTCTTTTTAAATAGTGGTACTGTTTTCCTGAAGGAAGATAAGTGGTTTGAGTTCCCTTCACAGGATACAGCTGTTCTTGGACTTCTACAGTTCTGATCTTTCAGGAGGGCACAGTGCTCTCGAGTTTGCTGACTTTACAGCATGTGTTGATAGTCTCGATCTGATGGAATTGGAGTTTAAAAAGATACCATCTTTGATAACTTTGATTCTAGGTCCGAAACTACAAGAGACTGACTCCTCTGACTGTGCTGGATTATGCCTTAGAGTCCTTGGATAACCTCCGTCCTGGGGACTGCATTGTCTGTTTCAGTAAGAATGACATTTACTCTGTCAGCCGACAGATTGAAGCCAGAGGATTAGAATGTGCTGTCATATATGGCAGTCTGCCACCAGGTAAAGCACTTGTGCTTTTATTGTTAAGGAAGTGTTCTGTTTCTCGCTGCTTTTCTTAGGAGAAAACCCCGTTGTACTGCTTTCTTTATTTTAAAATAAAGCAGTGCAAGTTTCCTAGTTTTGCTTCTCTATATAGCTAGAGAAAGTAATCAGCTTTCGTTGACTGGTGTTTTAATCTTGGGATTAGACCTTTATATGTACTTAATTTTGATCTTCAGATAGATAAAATTAAATGAGGTCTATCCACAGCTCTGGGAATTATTTAAATCCCTCCTGCCCCTTTCCCCCTTCTGCAGCCAAATACCAATCAAATACCAATTTATTTTTTTTTCTTCAGCCTATTATAATGACAGTAGACTTAGTGATGTGTTGTCTTTGTTGCTGTTATGTTGTTTTGTTGTTATGAAGTTTGCTACGTGAAGTGTTCTGTCACTGTCATTGTCTTTTAGGAACAAAGCTTGAACAGGCAAAGAAATTCAATGATCCAGATGATCCTTGCAAAATTTTAGTTGCTACAGATGCAATTGGAATGGGACTTAATTTGTAAGTACTTGCTGCAGGTTATGGCACTCTTATTTTCCTTTGGGTGTGATGTTCACATTAATTTCCTTGCTTTTTGTCTCCCCAGTCTGATTAACTCATCTAAATATCTGCTCTGTCTAGATAGCACAGTACATCTCAATTTTGAAGTAGTGATCAATTTAATTAGGCAGAACTAAGCTTTAATTTTAAAACTGGTTCCAGGAACTAAATGGTTCCCTTGGCCTAATTCAGTGTGATAGTTGGCCCTGGATGGCAAGACCTACTGGATCAACTGGAGTCAAATGTGCTAGGTTGTCAGAATTACAGCTCTCTTGCATTTCTGAAATACAGAGCAAGTTCAGCCCAGTGTCAGATGCATTTCACTGGTGAAGGACTTGCAGTTACATTGCAACAAACTACTGAGGCAGGTGGTGGTGAATGGGTTGGGAGGTGATTAGGACATGATTGATGTGTGCAGGGGTGATGATTCTCCTGCCATTTAGAATATGCTGTGTCCATAAGTAGTATCTGTCATACCCTAATTTATAGAGGAGAAAAAAGCTTATAAAAAAGCAAAAGCTTTAATTCTTCATATTGCAAGTAATTTGTAAAAAAGGTTTCCTCTTTGTTTTCGTTCAAATATTTCAGGTGTATCAGAAGAATAATTTTTAACTCCATAGTAAAGCCAACTGTCAATGAGAAGGGAGAGAAGGAGATTGACTCCATTACCACCTCCCAGGCCCTGCAGATTGCAGGCAGGGCGGGGCGTTTTGGCTCCTCCTTCAAAGAGGGAGAAGTGACCACGATGCAGCGCGAGGACCTGGCGCAGCTCAAGGAAATCCTGAGCGACGCCGTGCCCCCTGTCAAGGTGAGATCAGCAGGACCCACTGTATACACGTGTGCTCTGGGGCTGCCTTCTGATATTCTGATCCCCAATTATTTTTCCTTCTGTCTGTCTGTTTGCAATTTAGTAATAAAAGTGGGTTGTGTTTTGCCAGAGTGATTTTGGATATATGTCCTGTTTGGAGAATTGCAGTGTTGCTTTTATATCGAATCTGCTCTTTTTAAGAATTAAAAGCTCAAGCACAAAAGTTCTTAATTTTCAGCTTGGTGTGCTAAATAAACTGGAGTCTGCAGGGTGCTTTGGTTTCTTTTTTGTCTTTCAGTATGTTGTTTCTGGTGCATTAACTTAAAAAACAATATTGAGAATTAATGGAAGGTTTTTGTTTTTTTGTTTTTTTTTTCCATTTAGGCAGCTGGCCTACATCCTACTCCTGAGCAGATAGAAATGTTTGCTTATCACCTCCCTGATGCCACTCTATCCAACTTAATTGTAAGAATTATTAAAATATTAACTTCTGCTTTAAAAACAAAGTATCACTACTAGTCGCTGCTTTGTACAAACCTGCCCTTGGGAGGCCTGACAGACAGCCTTGGGTGTGTTTTTTTTATCAATTGGATTCTTCTCTCTACTACACAAGTGACTGCAGATAGGTTTAGGATGTTTAGCTTTTCTGTGCCACAATAAACTTGAAAGCTGTTGAAACGTGTCAGTCATTTTTACATGTGTTTAAAACTGTGCAGCAGCTTTTCTGAATTTTAAATGTAGACATTTTGGTCTGGTTTTGTAGCTGAAAATATTAGAGATCTAAATTTAGATAAACTATTTGAAAATTCCTGGGAAACTAGTCATGTCAGATTTCCACATATCTGAAAGCTACCTGATTTTTTTTCCTGTTTCTGTGGATTTTGTGGTATGACACTGTGTAACTTTTAGAAAACTGATTTTGTGGGATCAATTTGATCTCCTCTTTAGATAGATACTACTTCTTTTGGATGTACTTAAATGTTATAAAGTAGAAATTAAGATTCCAATACCATATTGAAAAAAATGTTATCACAGCTTTTAGTAAACTGAGAAATCCTTGGCAGCTTTCATGGTTTAAAATGTGCGTTATTGGTCCTGCTGATCTGCTGTTATGTAGCAAAAGGTATATTTCTAACCTTGAAATAAAAGATTATACCTGGAGACCTCCGGGAAGACCTAGCCTGGTAGGGTAACAACTCATCTTTAAATTTTGGATTAGCAATTTCTGGGCTTTCATAGTAGTAGTTATATAAAAACCTTGTGCTATTTTTGATCTTTTAAATATTCAGTCACATATTTAGTTAAAAAGCTCAGCATTTCTTTAAAGATGTTTTTTAAAAGTCTTTCAAAGATTTACATTAGAGAAATAGTTTTGGAGGCCCATAAAATTCCCCCTGCAGGGTGCACTGCATCTTCCATTTCTCCAAACCTTGCGTGTGTGTCATGTTTCCTTTGAACTCCTCTATTGGAATACTGTATTTAGCTTGTGTTTTCTTTCTTCCTAAAATAGATCTGATCCTAGCATTGGGCTAAAAATACCTCAATTATTGAATTGTATGCTGTAAAGTTGGCTTTTTGGGTCATGCCAGAGTGACAAACCTGGAGAAATTTCTAAACATAGTGGCAACTGGTTCCTGTGATGCTGGTTTTTTACCTAAAATGTACCTTTCCAGAACTTTGTTAATTAGGAGACTGACTGAAAGTGTTTTAAAGTGTAGTGTGTCTTCTCCTCTGATCCTGTGTTGGTGAATTTAATGCAAATTCTGCTAAAAGAACAAGGGGACTCCTCTGCCCACTTTGTTATTACTGTGGTCAAATTTAATGGTTTTCAATTGTTCTTTTAGTTTAACTAGTCTTTGAAACTCTAAAATAATTTTTTGTTTGGTAAGTCAAAGTTTAATAACCCTCTGCTCTTATAATATTCTTACATTTTGTTATATTTTCACAGGATATTTTTGTGAGCCTCTCACAAGTCGATGGGATGTACTTTGTCTGCAATATTGATGACTTTAAGTTTCTAGCAGATATGATTCAGCACATTCCACTAAATCTGCGATCACGATACGTCTTCTGCACTGCACCCTTGAACAGAAAAGAGCCTTTTGTGTGTACCACTTTGTTGAAGGTCAGCTATTTTTTCCCTCAAAAAATGTGGTGTTTATATTGGGCCCAAGAGGGTTTTGGTGCACTGGGACTGTATCTAGCTGCTGTATTTTTTGAGAGCATTCTTCAAGTGCTCACAGGTAGTATGAGGGATATGAAATAGCTGGACATGTATTGAATTCTTCACTATTTTTAGTTGACTGAAGCTTTTAATTTCTGAAAGCTGGTTCTCATGGTGTAAGTTAAGGTTTGGATGGCTTCTCTGCTGTTTGCCTCTGAAAATCCTACTGCTTGTCCTTGTATGTCAGCTCTTAACTGGGACAGATGAAAGTTCTGTTCCCTAGTCACTTGTGCACTGTTAAGCTTTGCAGTGTTCCTAACAGCAGTCATTAAAAAACAAGTTACTGCTCTAATACAGTTATGTAGAATTTAAACCTCAGAAAACATGGAGCTGTAAGTTCCTCTCAGAATTGTCACTTTGCTTTTCAGGCCTGGATGAACTGTTGTTTTGCTGTGCCCCTGGAGTGATTATTTTGAGGGATTTGTAGTCAGCTGATTTTTCAGGTTTAGTAATAACGTCATTTGGGACTGTTACTTTGTTAGACAGTATTGCCATTTTTCCTTTTCTAAAGACTGCATTAAACTTTTAAAATGAAATAGTGTAAAAATGAAACTGATGTGGTCCCCTCATGTCACAAATACTAGAACCCTGCTTTTTAAAAATGGCTAGTAGTCTTTAAAAAATGAGTGATTGATTAAATAGTTGAAAAAAGTCCTTCATTAGGAAAATGCTGAGCTTTTGGATTCCAAGTAGTGAAGGTGCAGAGGGGCACAGTGTGGTGTTAGAGGGGGGGGTAGGCTGTTGTGAGTGCTTGTGTGAATGTAAGCCCCATTCTTTGGCTAAGAGAGCCCACTTTAGTATCAGCCAGATAGGCAGTTATTCCAAGTAATCAGTACTCTTGAGAATTTTAGATTTAAATCTTACTTGACTTGTTTTTCTGTTAGTTGAAGAGCTGAGGTGTCTGGATTTCAGAAGAGTGCATTTCTAGTGCAGATTAATCTGTTTGGTTTGTGGGTAATGCGTTTCCTAAACCAGGGAATACATTTAATATTCTATAAACCCTGGCAACCCCGAAACAAGATAATTAACCAAATAAGAAGAGGAAGTTTAAAAAGGACACAAAGTCCATCTGCTTTGCTAGATGAAATCAAATGCCTTCAGTGTTAAGCTTTTCTGGATAGCTCTGTGCTTTTCTTGCTTAACTGTGTGCATGACCCATGGACAAATTGTGTTAATGAGGCCCTGGAAAGGAGAGGTGACTCCTGTGTTGAGTAATTAAGTAAAAGAATGTGTGGCATTTGGGTTGTGTAAAACAAAGCAGGTGTTTTATGGAGTATTCTATGTATGCAGACTCTGGAGATTTAACTCTTTGGGGATTTCTTTCTTGACCGAATCTGCTTGTTTTTCAGTTTGCACGACAGTTCAGCAGAAATGAGCCTCTGACATTTGGCTGGCTCTGCCGGCACACCAAGTGGCCCTTAGCTGCTCCAAAAAATATCAAGGAACTTGTACACCTTGAAGCTGTGCATGATGTGTTTGACCTCTATCTATGGTTAAGGTATTTGTGCTTGAAAACTGTCGGTTTTTTGGGGTTTTTTGGGTTTTTTTCCTATTATTTATGACTTACAATGCTAGAAGTGCAGTGTCTTCAAGCCCATGTGTAGAATGGGCTCCTTTGGCCTTTTAGAGGCTCTTGACAAATGCAATGTTGAGTGAGTGAGTTCTGCAGGCAGCAGTTGGTGACTGACAGAAAGAGAAAGGCATATACAAAGTGATCCTGGACTGGAGCAGCAGAAATGCAGATTAAAATACAGTAACCTTCCCATGCAACATGTAACAAATATTCTTTTTACTTAGTATATCCCATTTTTATCCCAGTGAGAAGGTTTAATTATGTGTTCTTTTGCCTCTCTTCAGTTACCGCTTCATGGATATGTTCCCCGACGCTGTTCTTGTAAGGGACATTCAGAAAAAACTAGATGACATTATACAAATTGGTGTCTGCAACATCACAAAGCTGATCCGAGCATCCCAGTCTGCAGCTGCTGCTGGCACGGGTGAAGTCGTGTCAGAAGACTTTCCTCTCTCAAGGACTCAGAAGGTGCTTTCAGACCATCACGGTGCAGCCTCCACAGACGCGCTCTCCGTGGCAGTGGAGGCTGCAGCACTCAGAAGAGGGAAGAGCTCGAGAGCCTCTCGGCTTGGGGGCAGACAGGAGGAGCTGAAAAGCTATGGACGTGGATCTCTTGCCAACAGATTGCTGCAGGAGGGACTGCTGACCCAGGAAATGCTGAGACAGCTGGAGAGTGAGTGGCAGGATCAGCACAGGAATGGTAGATTTGGCTTTGGTTCAAAAAGAGTTGATCAGCATAGTTCAAAGGAAACTAGGAAAAAGAGAAAGTAGAGCCATGTCCCAATTCTGTTTAGTTTTTATTAATAAAATAAAATACTATTTTAATAACTTCTTTGGCATTTCATGTTTACAATGCTGCAGCTCCTTGATGTTTTTCCTTCTCCCATGACCAGTAATGTGAAACACTGAGAGAAATGGACTCTTTAAAACTCAGAGGCCATAAGTTTGTCTTTACTACTCAGCTGTACACTCTTCCAATCATGGTGTTCAGCATAAGTGTATGATCTACTGCTGTGTGAAAATTTGAATTTGGTGTCTTCTTGCAAGATATCTTCTCATCATCAATAAATGTCAGATATTTCACTAGTAATGAATTAGCTACTCATTCCACCCCTTCCCAAAGGGCAGAGTTTAACAGACTACAAGCAAGCAATGAACTGCCTGGAACAAAATTGGCTTAGAATACTGATAGGAGTCACATGCCTCTAACCATTGTGTCCTGTGAAAATGTGGAAGGAGGTGAAAAGCATTTGTGGTAATGTGTCAGGAGTGATGGAGTTCTGGCCACAAAAATTTGGGAGTGAATTTCAGTTCTGTAATCTGAGGGGTAGTTATGATGCTGTGTGATCTGGTATTCTTGTGAGCAGGTTTAAGGTGTACTTTTGAGCTCCCAGTATGGATACTGGAGAGTGGAAAGAATCAGATGCTGGAACTGCTGTGCATTTACAGAAACGGGTTTCGGCACTCGTACATGTCGCTGGGCTGCCTGAGGAGAATAATGCTACACTGGCCATATGTCTGGGGTTGGCTGTGTACAAGTGCATAGGTCCTGCTTACGTTAATGTTGGGAAACCTTTAAGATCCAGGCTGAGTTTCACTGTCAAGTTCCTGACTTTCTGAAGTGGTCAGCTGTATTTCTCTGCAAGTTTGCTCTGAATCCCCTTTTCTTTCTCTTGGTGTCAATCTTTTATACTGCAGCAGTTTGAAAAATGTTTTTACAGCTCTCTTCAGTAGTTCATGTACTCTTTCCTCATTGTTTACTAAAAAGCAAGCTGTGCCTGAATGTTTCTAGTCCTCATGATCTGGTTCCAGTACACTGCTGGTGGGAAGAGAAAGTTTTAGGTCCTTCCCCTGCAAAGCCATGTCTTTTTTCCTCCCCAAGAAAAACCAAGCAACTCTGTGTGTGTGGCAATGGCCATGTGAGTGTTGTGGATTTTCTGCTTTGCAGATGAGTAGTTCAGCTTTGCTTTCCCAGAGTCCTGCTGAACAGCAGCACCACTTGCACAGAGTGCAAGCTTGCATTAACCCTTAGCAGTGTGTTGCATTTACCACTCTCACACAGCTTGTGTGATGTGGATTGTGTGATGGAGAAGTTTCAGTTGGCTCCTTGTTCCTTGGCACTCACTGGAAGGGAAGGGGTAGTTGCTCAAGCCTGCAGGCACGTTTTGACCGTATGCATTGTCCGACTTACCTTGGGACTGCATTTCCCCCAGATCCAGGGTGGATCTGCAACCCACTGAAACCACCTTGGTTTTCCATGGACAGCTCTTGTTTTCTCTGCCAGTGTGTGTGAGGTTGGCTTGTGGGAGACCCACACTGGTAATGTGCTTTCCTTCTGTTTGGCTGCATTTATCCTTTAATCGTCCTGTAAGCTGAGTGGTAGTGTATATTTTTGAGCAAGGAAAGAGTGTCTGGGACTTAAGGGTGTAAGCCAGCCTTGTGTTTCAGCACCAAGCCTTGCAATAAAGAAGCTAAATGACTATAAGCATTCTTTTTTGTCTTTTGCTGAGATTAGCACTTTGCTTAACTGGCTGCTTGTTTCCATAGTGACTCCATAGTAACTGTTTTAGAAGCTCTGAAGTTTATTCAGGCATTTCCAGGCTGACTTTATGGAAGTTTTCTTCTGAGCTAATGTTGTGGCTGTCATTGACTCCCATTCAAATGGCTGCCAAATTGGTCCCATGTGGTACAATCTGGACTGGTGTGGTACAGAGTTAAAAACTACCCTTTTTTACCCTGCTTTGTGGGGCTGTGCTGAAGCTTTATTTTTAAGCAATAGCAATGCTGTTCTCTTGATCTGGGAATCACGTTTGCAGAACTGTTTCAGGTGTTCAGATTTCCAGGTGAATTTCAGGCATTGAAATTAGAGATGTTTGGAAGTTTATCCATTAATGGTTTATTTGCAGTCCTTCAAATGTAAAATGCTGATTGTAACAGTGCTGCTTGGTAAAATCCTTCTGTGCTGTAACCATCTCTTCTGATTTTTCTTGCCAGTCCCCTCAGGTGTTCTGCCTTAATTTATATCCTAATGTTGCACTAGGAGTGGCATGTGCAGGAAGAATGAATATGGGGATCCCTTTCTCTCCTGAGCTTTAATGAACTTATGGGAATATAATGGGGAATGAACTGCTACTGCAGCGAAGGGGGAATGCGTTCTAGGGGTTGGTCTTGGAATCATAAACTATAAAACAGAAGGATTTCCCCTGATAACTTGCTAGTAGCCTTGTCCACTCTCCTTGTTAACCTGGGTACCAAATTTAGCAGCCAGCATTGCTGCCTTTGACAGCTCACCAAAGATAGATGAGTTTATCATTACTGATACAGTGCCTCTTTCTGGAGGTAACAAGGGCATATCTAGCTGATGTACTCGAGACTTTCTGATGAGTTTCTGCATTGTAGCTATGAGCTCCTTTTCTCTGCAGGCCTTTGACTGCAAGGCTGTGGGAGGCAGATGAGCACCAGACTCTTCAGGATTCTCCATTGTGCCGTGAGATGGAGTTTGGAGGCAGAACTACATGAGAGGAAAGTAGGGAGGGGGGCATTGCAATCTTAAAGTCTTGTTGGCCCTTGCAAAGCAGGGAGGGAAGGTTCGTGAATAACTTTTAGTGGGTACAGCTGTAACTAAAGGGAAAAACAACATATCATCTCAAGCTTCAAAGCTGCATGAAATTGGAGCTGATCTGTTCACTTGGGGCTGGATTGGGTCTCATGTCCTGACCAGGATATATAGAAAATGGCTGTAACACTTTTGGGTGTTGGGCCCTTGGTGCATTGAGCTGCTGTCTGTGTGGAGATGAGATAATGTCTTGTCTTTTCTTGCACAACAGCCTGCCGGAAGCTGGGATGCCCCAGGGGTGAGTGAACAAGTTACACAGTGATTCTGACATGTCAGGTATTTCACAGAGCCTGCTGCCAGTTCAGGAACATTTAGATCTTTGAGACCCTTTTCCAGTGGTGTCCATCAGAGAAAGAAAGGAGAGATTGAAATATAAATCTACTGTATTACAGACACAATGAGCTCTGGATCAAAGTGGGATGGAGCTTGAAAGGTGATGTTTTCAGTTTTGCTGGCCAGAGGGGTTGTGACTCGGATGGCATGGGTAAACAATGAGGAGAGAGACAGTCTCTTTGAGAGTCAGTGTCTGACTTAATGAGCCAGCAGTTATTAAAAGATTAGTAGAGGAGAAGTGAACCGTGCTTTCTGGCTGGTAGTGTGGCTTATTTTCTTCTTTCTTTTCTCTCGAAGATCAAAGGCCTAATTTTAGAACAAGCCCTATTTATGGACTGCTCAGACACTCTGTCTGCTTTATTCTTGTTCTAGAATAATGGAAAATAAATAGAGCTGGCAGGATCTCCCAGTGTCCAGAGCTCATCCCTGATGCAAGGCAGGAGGAGAAAAAAAGAAAAAGACCTTTCCTAGCAGAGGTTCTGTATGATTTGTGTCTGCAGAGGGAGTTCCCCTCCCTCAGCTCTTTCAATCTTTCCTCATGATCAGAAGCTGGAAAACTGTGACCTGTGACTGCTGCTGATGTTCAGCAGAGCTAACTCCTTCTGATCCCTGCCTTCTTGATGTGCAGTAGCTGACAGGACTGGGCAGAGTCCTCTTTCCAAGACTGGTGCTGAGTATGGAGTTGAGTGTTGGTTTGTGTTCCTGTGGACTATCCTCCTGTATATACAGCCCACCATGATCAGTTGTACTTCCTTCTTTTCACAATAGCACGAGATGGTTGGGTCCTCTCTAAGCTGTGACCTGATGTAGCTAGACATCCTTTCTACTGAATGGCTGCCTCTGCACTTCTCTGGATTTCTAGACAGTTTTCTACCACTCAGTAGTTCTTTGTGTTTCCTCACATTATTTGGCACTCCCCTCCCCCTTTCCTCTTCTCTCCCTGCTGTTTTTCTAATCTATCAAAATATTTTTTGTTACCTTCTTCTGCAAAATTTAGGGTGATAATTGTCTGCAGGAACTGTGCTCAGTTCAGCTGAACAGTAACTGAGGGGAAACACATTGTACGTAGGTGTAGTTTGAGAGTGAGCATCTAACTACCCTATGAGAATGCCTTTTTTTCTTTTTTTTTTCTCCTTTGTTGTCAGCATTTCAGTCTTTGGATGTTGTTTCCATAGTCCATGTCACTTGATACAGTGACAAAATCCTGGAAACACTTGTGTATTCAGTATTAATCTGAGAGTGATGGTTAAAGGCCATGTCAAAATCTGATGGTGTAAGCAAGCTTTTCTTGCTGTAGGTGCTCTGTGCTGCCAGTTAAAGGCATCCTTCAGTGGGGCAGCCTGATACCCACACTGCTGCCTGCCAGGAAAACCTGTCCTCTCCCCAGGTTTTGCAGTACTGAGGATCTTCACTGCTCTGAAGCTTTGGATGAGGGGAGAAGAATCTGTCTCAAACCTCTCTGCTGGGAATTGTGCAAGAGGCATTCCAGCTGGGGGCAGGGGTCTGTGTGTCTCTCCCCTTTTACACAGCTGAAGCTTAATTGGTACAAAGCTGCAGATAAGGGTGCACTGTGCAGAACCAGAGTGAAGTTAATTCATGCAGAAGAGCTTGTCTCACAAGTGGGAGCACTGAGCAGAGGGAAGAAGTCTCCTGAAACCGTTTAACTTTGCAGATTCCCGGCAGCCCTTGGCTGCACGCAGCAGCAGTGGGAGCCTGTCAGCCCCTGGAATGAAGTGGGGCAGGCTGCGTAGCAACTGCATTCAGAGGTGGTAACAATTCCCAAGTGGGGCAGTAACAAAATCGATTTTATTCCCCTTCAGCTTGGCAGCTCTCCAGGTGCCTGCTCTGGCACAATGAAGTGTGTAGCTGGGGAGGGAGGGACTTTGGGTTGATGTGGGGGTGTGTGATACAAAGAGGCAGAAGTTTAATCACTGAGCTGATCACACTGGATGGATTTATTTCTGGACTCAGTTTCCCAGGAACTCCACTATTCCACACTGGGGAGAATGCCTCTGCTGAAGTTTCTCTAGCTCCAGCTTCGTGAATAAAAATCCGTTGCTTTGGAATTATTCACAGCAGCTCTGTCACTACCGACTCATCCATCTGCTTCAAGAAAATGTTTGCTGTCCACTTGCTAGCTTTCCATTTCACAAAGCTAAAAGAGGATCAAATGAAAAAGGTAAGGTGCAGCATTAGCTGATTGCTGTTTTAAGAACTGTGTTACCCAGATACGGAGGGGTCTGCAGTATGTAATATATGTAATATAATATATACAGACCAAATAATGGCATTAGCCACTAAAGCCATTCAGCCAAATGGGCTAGGAGGTAGTTAGACCTTAAACCACCTGTCGAGTGTGAAAATAGGTCTGGTTAGTGGTTTTCCCTGCAAAGTGCTCTCCCAGTAACAGAGCAAATTCTCTTCAGTAAGGGAAAGTGCTTAAGCTTTATCTGGCATGGTGTGCCCAGAGGACAGAAAGGATGATTCTTGCTGAGTCGCTTTGCAAGTGTAGCAGGAATGATGGGATTTCTCAATTCTGAGTGGGAATCAGGAGTCAGTCACATAGGGAAAACCCCTGTGGTCTTTGGTCTGGGTCTGCTGAGATTTGGGAGAGATTTCCATCTGGTGTTGGGGTTCCTTTGCCTCCTCACTGGTTATGCAAAACTGGCTAATTGCTCAGATGTTAATTAAGGGTGTGTCCTTTAATTACAGTTGGAAAAACTTGAGATGGCTCAGATCAGAAGCTATCAGTACTGGGAGTAAGCTGCCTAATAGTGGTCACTCTTCCTTAATCTACTTTCATGGCCATACTGAACTAGCTTTTTGGGCTTATGTCAGTCGTAAGACCATGTGAGACCTGTAAGCTTCATGGGTCAGAGGGCCTCTGGTTTGTGGACATGTCCCCTGTGGGCCCCTCTGTATTTCTGGTGTCTTCATTGAGTGCTGTCAGGTGGCTGTTGCTGCCAGGCTCCATCCTCTGGTTTTCCAGCTGGGGCTGGAAAGGTGGGAGGTGGGACTGTCTGCAGATCATGGTGGGAGATCCAAGGTCCTGGCGCATAGATCTGCTTGCACCACTGAGTTCATCAGCAAAGTGAGCAACTCTGGATTCTCCTGTCTGTGCCCAAAACATGGAGTGGCTTGTTCAAGGAGGACTCCTTCCATTAATTCTGTTTTGGAGAGAGGCATTCCTGGTATCTCAACAATCACATGTCTCTGACTCTGTCAGAGCCCTTTTATCCCTAGGATTTAATGTGATAAGAAAAAGGCCTCGGTGTCCCTGCTCTCTCTTATCTAGACAGTACAATTTCTTCTTTCTTTTTACTAAGAAAGACCTTGTGGAGCAGTGCTTGGGTGTAGTGGGCTTTGCAGAGAAACATCCAGCTTGTAGGTGAGTGAGGACAGTGGAGATGAGGGAGCAGAGGAATTCTGGCAAACCCACTAAAAAAATCAAAGTCTTTCTGTGAGGTACAAACTAGCCCTCCCTGAAGGCAAGAAACCACATGCTCCTCAGACTTCTTTTAAGTAGCCCAGGGTAGGCTGTGCAGAACAGAATTGATTTCTTCCTTATTAGAAAGATGGAATGTCTTTCTACCTCTCCCTCCCCGAGCTTATTTACTCTGTGGTGGCAAAACCAAGAGCCTGCCTGCCATGAAAACAGTGCTATTTCCATAAATGAGGCAAGGAACTGCTCCTGTGCCATGAGAAGGGGGCAACCAGTTTGGTTTAGTACAGCCTGGCCATTCCTGTGTTTACAAGTAAATGGTTATGAGAACAGGGCCTTGCTCTGGTTGTAAATCAGGCTGGAGAGCCAGAGCAGGCTTTCCTGGGCTCTGCCTTATCTAGTTCCTTGGAGAGGACTCTGCTCTGTCTGCTCCTATGGTTGTAGGTAAACAGGCTGGGGAATGCAATGTCTGTGGGCAGCAGGGGGATAGTGCATGTTCTCTGCAACAGACATGGTAATTTTTATTACTCTTGAGGATTTTTTCCCCACAGGGATTTCTGTCACAAGGCTGTCTGAGTCTGTGTCTGAGTGCATGAGTGCTGTATGTCTCTAGTCACTGTATTTTCTCCAAAAAATCGCTATGGATGCATAGGCTAAGATGATGGATCCTACACAGCGGTGGGGCCTTGAAAAACCCGTGGAGAAAATCAAGTGCTTGTGCAAACAAGGGCTACCAAGACAAATCTGAATAATGGCCTTTTCAAGGCACAGCTGTATCCAGAGGCAGCTGCTGCTCTCGGACAATTGTATATTGTAGTTTAACACTTTCTCTGTGTTTTAAGTAACTGCTGGTGTGACTTTCAGGATCCTGGCTCTTTCAGGTGGGTTATGGCTGACCATCAGTTTAAAATGGGACTGTGAATAGGTAATTGGTTTGTGGCTCATTAAAATAGGTGGCCAGTCCAAATTGCAGCAGAGACCAATTTATCTATGACCTGCGTTGCCCTCTTTTTAAACAATGCAACCTCCTAAATTGCTGGTGGGACTTGGTTTGTGTCCTTCCAACCCTCCAGACCTCCCTGTGTCAGTGGGACTGGTGAAATGCTCTGAACAGACAAAGCACCATAACAACATAGCCCGTGGTGCAAGAGCTGAGTGTCTGTAGTAGCAAAGCACTGGCAATTGTCCCACCTTTCTCCTCTGCCCTCCTCTTCTGGTCCTGAGTCTCATGTAGTGGGGAGTGGGGTGTGAACACAAATTACCTTTCAGGGGACATCCAGCTATTTGGAGCATGCAATTATTATGCCTGCATCAAGTTCATACTGCACCAAATTCTGGCTCCCCAGTGGAAAAGCTTCTCGATGTTGACAGATTCTTTTTTTCCCTGTGTAAATCCTTTGTTGTATCCAGTTATGGAGTTTCTAGGCCACACTACTTATAGCCCTGCCAGGTACGTGTCAGTCCCAGCAGCACATGGTCCTTAAGGAAAAAACCTTTCACTTTGTCCTGGTGAACCTGTTCAAAAACACTGATTTGCCTCTCTGCCAGTTTATATGAATGAGCTGCTTCATAGATACTTTTGAATTCTTTTATATTCAACTGGCTTCTATTTTGATGTATTTTGTGAGTTACAGTCCTTTAACAATGGATACTGATTGCACCCAAAAAATGTGTTTTAGATGTCATCCTAGAATCACAAGAGAATGAGGAACAGAGTTAGAGTGAGAAAAAGGCTTTGAGTTCCAGCCTGGCATGCCAACAAAGTCTGTGGAGTGAAGCAGTAGCTGAATAGATGTTTTTGGGTTGTGGCTGACACGCTTGGGTACTGATGGCATTTTCTGGACCTGCCTCAGAGAGGTCAAATTCTCACAGGATTGAGGTACTTTGCAGTTCTAGTTCATTCCATCTATAACAGGAGAGGATGGTGTGAAAACAGCTTGTCAGGATCTCAAGCAAATCTCATGGCCTTATGTAGATTGTCAAGTTACTGAGCCATCAGAAAAGATGGCCAGCTTTTTGGGCAGTAATTTACCAAGGCTGCATAAAACATTTTCTAAACAAAATTTTTTTAGAAGAGTGAAGGTCCTGATGATGACCTGGAGCTCGCTTGCACTGACAGCCACGAGAACTTAGGTGCTGAGTTCGAAAACGAAACCATCAGCAGCTGCTGAGCACCAAGGAGCCTGCATGCCTCTGAGTAACACCTCCCACCTTTGCAGGTGGACAGGTACCTGTTCCCCCTGCACCTCTCTGACGATGCCTTGCTGGATGTGATGGCTCGGTTCCAGGCTGAGATGCTGAAGGGCCTGGGCAGGGACACCAACCCCATGGCCACGGTGAAGATGCTGCCATCCTTCGTGCACTCGCTGCCCGATGGCTCCGGTGAGTCCTCTGAGCACTGCTGCTTTGGCAGAGCAGCTGCTGCCAGCACTGCAGGGACACAGGGCAGCCAGTGGCTCTGGGTTACTGCCTGTCTCACTGAGAAAGCACGTGTGTATATTGGGAGAGTGGGGTTTTTTTTTCCTTGCACCAGGTGGAGCTGCCCGATGGCTCCAGTGAGTCGTCCGAGCACTGCTGCTTTAGCAGAGGAGCTGCTGCCAGCACTCCAGGGCTGCTCAGCAGGGACACAGGGCAGCCAGTGGCTCTGGGTTACTGCCTGTCTCATTGAGAAAGCACATGTGCATATTGGCAGAGTGGTTTTTTATTCCTTGCACCAGCTGGATTTTGACCTAGTGCTGCTTGCGAGTGCTCAGGAACAGCCTCTCCCATCTGTTCCTAGTGCAGGCCTTGCTGCAGGAGCTGTGGCTGGACATGGCAAGGGCAGCCTCTACAGCTCAGAGCCTGCAGTGCAGTGCAGTGTGCCTGTGGCATGTGTGGCCTGGCTGCCTTGGAGCTACAGGGGAAGGCAGGATGCTGCAGTGAAACCCCTGAAATTGCTAAATGACAGCAACTCAGCATCCTCAGAGCTGTGATACCCAAACTCTGCACTGCTTTTTCTAATTCCCCAACAAGTGATCCCTTTTGTCCTTCCTTGCCTTTTCCATTGGGAAAACCTGCTTCTGGATGGGGTCTTCCAGGAAATTGTCTGCTCTGCCTCTTTGGCTGAGATTTGAATATAGAGGGAGAAAGTGCAGTAGTGTCCTCTGGGAGGATGTGATGTGAGACAGGAACTAAAAGCCCATCGTGTTTGGAGAAGTATGCACATCCAAAATAACTCCTCAGCTGGCTCCTGGCAGCGCAGCCTGACAGAAAATAATGTTTTTCCCAGGTTTAATTAAGTTAGTTTGTGTGGGATTCTGTGTCTGGCCTCGGTCAGAACTCAGTGTAAACTGCGCAGAAAACTGAAATGTTAGCTTTTCACATTATTTCCACATGACTTTATTCCTTCTGATGGTTATTTCTTTGCAGTTAAATGAGGAATATATGCTTTAATGGCATAAAGAAGATATTTGAAGGCTAGTCCCTTGAAATGAGGCATGTCTGAGAAAAATTATACACAAGCTGCCTGGATGGAAGGGGGCACTCTTCCTTTGCTGCTAACTTCATTAAAAACAAAGAAGTACTCTCTTAACCCCTGCAATCTCAGTCACTGGTCCTGAGGTCTCACAGTCCTTTGATGCTGTCCTGGAACAGCAGGGAGCCCCTGAGGCCAGGAGACTTGGAAGACTGCATGTGGTGTCATCATTGTTGCAAGAGTTGATGTTCAAGGCCAAGGTTGGACAGTGCTCTCCTGGCCTGTGTGGCCTTTCCAAGGTGTTAAGGACATGCTGCAGCATCTGGCTGGGCTATCTCTTACTCACACACTGCCTACTCTAAGTATCACATTGATTTTTTGGTTTTTGCTCTCTTGAAAAATCCTTGTTGGTTATTTTGTTTCCAGACAGGTTAAAACTTCCAGCTGGTTTAAACAGCTCAAGCTTGGATAGTTATTCCCCATTTGCAATAGCAATTAACTTTGAGATTTTTTTGGTGCCCTCAGTGTTGCTGCCTGAAATGACTCATATAGAACATCTTCCGTTCTTCATTGTTTAGGGATTGATTATGTCTGACTAATGTCACAGTTTACTGAGTAATCCAGTCTGCCTTCTCACCTTTGATAGCTGACCATGGTATTACAGGTAGAATTTCCTGCTTCCTTCCCTTTCAGGACCAGAATTAATAAAATTTAATCACATGTTTGGACTGTGGAACAAAGATCATGCAAGGCTAGGCACATACCACTGTGTTTTCCTTTTGGGAAGGGCATTTTCCTGTGTGTGGGATAAACAATTGTTTTATTGTGGCAGTGAGGCCAAACTGTTCTTCCATCTGAGGTCTGCTGCTGGAGATCTATGTGTCTGAGCAAGCCTGTGAAACAAAATGGTACTTTCACAGAAACACCAAAAGATATTTCAAAAGGATGGTGTTGGTTGACTTTGGGTAGCAAATTAGCTTTGCCCCACTTGGAATTTGACTTCTGCACTAGAGCTGAGTCCTAACATATGCCTGCAAATCCTGCATCCTCTACTGGATACAGGTAATGGTTTCACATTCTGACTGTCCTACATTTCACGTGACAGTTTTGCAGCCTCTGTGTGCTCTGTGGCTTTGCAGTTGCTTTGTTTGGTTGCCTTTCTTGCTGAAAAGCTCATCCTCCTGCAGCTTGAAAACATGCTGCTGTGGAAGAAGCAGGGTGGGCAAATCCAAACAGCCAAATAAAAACTGAATTAGCTATTACATAGCAAGCCAAAAGGAGAGGCCTGATAGCCTTGCTTAGGGTTTCCAGCTCTCAGTCTTCCTGATGCTCCCAGGCCCACAGGATAAGGACCTGCCATGATGGGGCAGGAGAGCCTGTGGCTGTGGTGAGGGAGGGCCCTGGCTGTGGCCATCAGCAGGGCACCTGAGCCACACTTCCTGGCCACCCCAGTGATGGTTGCCCCCTTGTGTTGCAGAGAAGGGTGACTTCCTGGCTGTGGACCTGGGTGGCTCCCAGTTCCGTGCCCACCTGGTGAAGGTGTTTGATGATGGGAAGCAGAGCAGCCAGCTGGAGAGCAAGTTTTACCCCACGCCCAAGGAGGTCACTCAGGGGAATGGAGCCGAGGTAGGGCACTGTGCTGTGCTGCTACTGTGCTGAGGGCCTGCCTGTGGGACACAGCCCAACTGCCCTCTCTTGCTGTGCAGCTCTTTGATTACATTGCTGACTGCCTGTCAGACTTCATGGAGACCAAAGACCTGAAGCATAAGAAGTTACCTCTTGGCTTTACATTTTCTTTTCCATGCAAACAGACCAAATTGGAAGAGGTAAGGTGCATAAAGAAATACTCTTGTCAAGCCGAGCTCCTTGCAGACTCTGGAGAAGCAGTTGAATGCAGCTGTTACCCTGTGGCTTTTATGTGAGGTCATGTTTACATGGCTCTCTGAAGGAGGGGTGGGTGACTTTTAGCATTTAGCTAGACTGGACTACTCTTGAACCATTCATTTCTCATCTCAAGGCAACATGGTCTCTAAGCTGAAGCTATTCTATTACTTAATCAGTACCCAATTCCACAGGAACCATGTGCCCCTGTATTAACACCATTAGAGACAGACATGTGCTTTTGTGTCTTGAAGCATCTTTATTTTTTTAATCACTCTCAGTTTTTATTTACAGTTGTCTCTGAGTAGGAAATACCTGTAGCTAAGCTGCCTGAGACGCCTCTTGGGGAAACGAAGGGCCAGTTGCAATTATTTTGTTGTTCTCTCATCCAAGCCTCTCTTATTTTTGTGCTTTGGGATCCAGTCCTGCAAATGCTTTTTGTTTAATGCTATTAGATTTTGATCAGCATAGGAAAGCCACATGTGGTTTAAATGAAGCACAGGGAGAAACATTTCCAGAATTGGGACTTTGTGACTGTACCCACTTGGTTGTGTTGGTACTGAAAGGCACCCAAAGGTAAGATGTTCTGCTCTGACTTATTTTGGCTTAATAAATAGTTAATTTTAATAGTGGACTTCTCCACACACTTCAGGCTCGACGGGCTTTGTGGTTTGTGTGCTAAACTTTGTGTGCTTTTTTGGGTCAGTGCACTGTTACTTTCCAGGGGGTTCTTCTTGCCTGGACAAAACACTTCAGGGTCCGGGGAGTTCAGGACACAGATGTGGTCAGCTCTCTGCGCAAGGCCTTCCAGAAGCATAAGGCAAGTTCTGTACCTGCAGCAGCTCAACCTGAGGGGCCTCAGAACGTCCTCCTGGGAAATCAGCTCTTGGTGTGTCAGACATCCTTCAGGGATGGTCAGTAGCAAGTGCCCAGCATGGCTGTACAGCTGGTAAATCTGAATCTCGCAGCTGTAACTCAGGCTGCCCCAGTTACAGCAAGGGCAGCTGCACGCTGATAACCCAGGCTGGCTGTGACAACTCACCAGTATGGCCCCACTGGCTCAGCCCAGGGGAATCTCTTGTGAAACTACACAACAGTGAGATATAAAACACTCAATAATTTCACACACTGTGTTTCACAGCCTGGCCTGTGGGATGAAGGTTGATGGGGGAAATTCTCATCTCAAATTGGTACGCCTAACTCTACCTGGGCTTGCCTGTCCACTTCAGTCTGTAGGATGGAGTCATTGATTGCAATTTTTAAGGTCAGCAGTAAGACATGATTAAATCTGCCCTTGAACTAGCATCTAGCCTTTGAATAACACTGTGTTTTAGTATTTTGGAAAGCCTTCTTTTCATGTTTGGTGCTATTGGTAACACCAGCTAAGAAACGCAAGGAGTCTTTCCATGTCTTGATGACTTCCTAGGAAAGAGGAAATTCTGTCTTCTCATGTGGTAAAAATCCAGCCTTGATTTTGGTTCACTTCTTTTTCTGCATCAGTCTTGTAGTTATTAGTAACACAGGATCTGAGACTTCCTGGGTAAAGTGTGGCCTCCTCCTGGTGTTGGCATCTGAGTTACAACAATCCTTTGATAAGTGTGAAAGGAAAACTGCACAGTCAAGTAGAAGGCCCTCCTACTTGAGTGTGGTGTTGCTGCACAGCTGTAGCTGCATTTATGTGTGTTTTCTGTCCCATTTGGTGGGCTCTGCTCAGGTAGTAGGGTGTTATCCTTTCACACAGCCCCTAAGCACGGGATCACAACATTCACACCAATAACATGCCACTTCTCTGGCAAATGAGGTGGGATTGGGGAAAAAAATATCCCTCAAGCAAAGAGGCTGGTGAAACACTTGAGAATTCAGAGCTATTTGTAGCCTTACAGGAATGTGGGAAGAGTGTTGTAAAAGGAAGTAGTGTCTTTCAACCGAGGAGTTTTCCTGAATGAGGCCTTCGAAGTGCAACCCAGGGAGTATGTCTGTGTGCCAGGAGGCTTTCTGAGCTTTTTTCCCTGTTAATCACTCATCTTTATGCTATTAGGACATAGATGTTGATGTCTTAGCACTGGTCAATGACACAGTGGGAACCATGATGACTTGTGGATATGATGACCAGCGCTGTGAAGTTGGACTCATAATTGGTAATTTTTTCTGTTCATCATGAAGGGTTTTTTCCCCTCTCATTTGTTGAATTACTACAAATCTGAAGTAGGAGGGAGTTTCACAATACAGGAAAGAGCAGAAAGAAAATGGAAAAAACAATGGTTGGATTTTCAAGCCTGGCTGCCTTCTGTAAAGCAGCTGTTTTTATGCTGATCACATTGCCATCAAATACCACGGTCCCCATTTTGTCTGGGTTCAGTTGTGACCAGCATACTAAACTTTTCTGCTGACTGTATACAAAATTACTCTGTCTGTCCAGAGAAAGCTGAATTCCCCTCACGTCTGGTAGTACCAGCTATGCTTTCCACAGTTTCTCCATTTCATGCACCATGATGCCTTTTGTTAGGCACACTGAAGTACATTTGAAAAAGAAAAAAAAATGGTTTTAAACAAGTCAAGCCTTAGAATAATTTCAGGGTTATTTTCATTCACTGTGAAATGATGATTTCACAGGTGCAGGTGGCCTATATTAGCATCCTGTGCCACAGGTTTATGTGTTTGTATTTTCTTCCAAAGACAACATACTGACTTATTCCCAAACGTGTGGACTTAAACAAAAAAAGCACATATGGAACAAACAGTATTGTGTCCAACACTCACAGGAACTGGCACCAATGCCTGCTACATGGAGGAGATGAGGCACATCAGCCTGGTGGAAGGGGATGAAGGGAGGATGTGCATTAACACCGAGTGGGGGGCCTTTGGAGATGACGGTGCTTTGGATGATCTCCGCACAGAGTTCGATCGGGAGCTGGATCTGGGATCTCTCAACCCTGGCAAACAATTGTAAGTGATTCCCTGGCTGACTTGCAGTCTGAGTTCTCAGAGTGTTTTTCCACTGTTTGCCAAGAGCCCCTTTGGAACAGGAATTCTCTTAAGTGAACCTGAGGTGACTTGATGCTGGTTCTGTCTAATCCAGATCTTTCCCTTCTTGGAAGGGTGAGTATCTTTCACACCTCCCTGCTTCAGGCCAAGGGGTTGCTGCTACAGTTGCTCATGTGTTGTTAAAACCAGGTGGTTGCTCTGGTATGATGCTGAGGAGCTGGGAACACCTGTAATCGTTCCTGTGCTCCATTCCAGGTTCGAGAAGATGATCAGCAGCCTGTATTTGGGGGAACTTGTAAGGCTTATTCTCCTAAAGATGACAAAGGAAGGTCTGCTCTTCAATGGGAAAGTGTCAACAGCTCTGCTTACTAAGGGCAAAATTGAAATGAAACACGTGTCTGCAATGGAAAAGTAAGAATTTGTAATATTCTCTTTGAGAGTAGCCACTCTCAAAGTTAGTCTTCAAAAGTACAGCAGTGATAATGAAACTGTAGTGAAAATCTGTGAGTGCTGGGAACAATCCTGAACTGTTCAACTTGATTTTGCTTTTGCCTAGGAGAAAAGTTGACCTTTGTGTAAGTAGGAAGGGGTGTAAGACAGTTTTAGCAAAGTACCACAGTAGCAAGTGTATTGGTAAACATCCTAGATGCAGGTTGTTTAAATAACCCCTCTGGAGACCTGAGTGTGTGGGATGTTTGCTACAGTTTTCAGCCTCTCTGATGTGGAACACTGGGCTGTGGAGATGTAGTCCAGGTTATAGATCAGTTAATGGATGGCTACATGGAAAACTTGGATTCTGGTGTGTTGAAGAGGATTCCTGGTCCTCATTGACACTGCAGGAATTATTTTCTTTGTTGTATTGAGTGAAGCTGTGTATCTATTCTTGTGCTCTCCTTCTTTGGAGTGTTTTATCCCATTCTCTTCTTGACTAGCTGATTGGTCTCACCAAATGCTGAACCCCAGGAAGCAGCCTCTCTCCCCTGAGTACTTTAGGGAATGCTGTAGGAAACACATTACTGGTTTATGAAACCAATTATGATGCTGTCTGATAGATTGTGTCGTGGTCTCCTCTCATTTCTTTTGGTCAGGGTATTGATTTATATGTTTTTGCTTTTGGTGGTGTATTCTTTTGTTTTGGGTTAGGTACACGGAAGGTCTGAGCAACACAAAAGAGATCCTCACAGAGCTGAACCTGTTTCCCTCTGAGGAGGACTGTGTTGCTGTTCAGCATGTCTGCACCATCGTTTCCTTCCGCTCGGCCAACCTCTGTGCCGCCGCCTTGGCCGCCATCCTGACCCGGCTCAGGGAGAATAAAAAGCTGCTGAGGATGCGAACCACTGTTGGGATTGATGGGGGTCTCTATAAAACCCACCCCAAGTGAGTAACTGAAGAGGGCTTGGTAATTGCTGGCTGTATGTTGAGAGCCTCCATCTGTGTGTGTGTGTGGCTTTTTCAGAGAGCTGCCGGTTTTGCTTCAGCTTCGGGGTGAGATCAAGCTGGCTTAGTTATTGCAAAGCTGTCCCAGGAACTTTAGAATTTGGAGTGGGGTGGGAAAAACATGACACCTGGAATAATGGTGTTGGAGGAAATGCAGCAGATTTCCCAAGTGACTCCTGGGCCTCTAGGACACTTGCAATTCACTGTGGGTATTTTCTTTCCTTTCTTTCTCCCTCCACTACTTGCCTGTTTTTGAACCCGTGCTTTCCCAAACTGGAAACTTTCTCCAGTTATTCTCCCAAACTGGCTGGAGGTCTGATTGCAGATGGGGAGGGGGTGAAGCAAACTGTGCTGGCCAAACATATGTAAAAATATGTACAAACCAGAGAACAGGACAGGACTGCTGAGCGATGCGTCTTGAGATGTTTTTTATTTTTTCTTCAAGGGTCTCTTTAGATGAGACAGCAGCTCACACCCCAGACAACAGCCACTGAGTTCTGTTTTACAATATACTTTAAAAGTCTTTTAGCCAATATCAGAAAGCAAAAGCTTACTTGACATGAGCTTTAGCCAACCAGTGCTAATACACGTATGCCTGCTTAACACAATGCTTCCTTGTTACTCTTAAAATACAATGCACAGTACTTCATTATTAAGCCTAAAATTTTTATATCTTGACAGATACATTTTTCTGCTATCCTAAGGTTGGCTTGACCTAGATTGAAGACACTGCTTATTGTGTCTTCACAATGTCCTTCTTCACTATCTAATGTAACTCTTTTACTTTCAGAATCAGCATCTGCAGCATAGCTCTAAGGTTTTCTGTTTTCTTCTGTCTCTGACACCTGCTTTTACAACTTTCCCAAGCCCTTTACTTTCAATAATTCCCACAGCAAACCAGGCATGCACGGCCCAAAGGCGAGAGCCTGAAGTTGCTGTGTCCCTGCCAGGTACACCCAGCCCTGCACAGGGTGCTCAGGAGGCTGGTGCCCCTGTGTCCCTGCCAGGTATGCCCAGCCCTGCACAGGGTGCTCAGGAGGCTGGTGCCCCTGTGTCCCTGCCAGGTACACCCAGCCCTGCACAGGGTGCTCAGGAGGCTGGTGCCCCTGCGTCCCTGCCAGGTACACCCAGCCCTGCACAGGGTGCTCAGGAGGCTGGTGCCCCTGTGTCCCTGCCAGGTACACCCAGCCCTGCACAGGGTGCTCAGGAGGCTGGTGCCCCTGTGTCCCTGCCAGGTACGCCCAGCGCCCGCACAGGGTGCTCAGGAGGCTGGTGCCCTGTGTCCCTGTGTCCCTGCCAGGTATGCCCAGCGCCTGCACAGGGTGCTCAGGAGGCTGGTGCCCTGTGTCCCTGTGTCCCTGCCAGGTATGCCCAGCGCCTGCACAGGGTGCTCAGGAGGCTGGTGCCCTGTGTCCCTGCCAGGTATGCCCAGCGCCTGCACAGGGTGCTCAGGAGGCTGGTGCCCACGTGCGACGTGCGCTTTGTGCTGTCCGAGGGCGGCAGCGGGCGTGGCGCTGCCCTGGTGACGGCCGTGGCGCGCAGGCTGGCCGCCCAGCGCCAGCGCCTCGACGCCACGCTGGCGCCCTTCCTGCTGCCCCTGGGCATCCTCCAGGAGGTGAGGGACACCATGAGGGCCGAGCTGGAATACGGGCTCAAGAGGGAGATGCAGGCCAAGGCCACGGTGAAGATGCTGCCCACGTTCGTCTGTGGGACGCCAGATGGAACAGGTGAAGTGAGTTCCTGAACACTTGGAGGCGATTCGGGAAAGTTGCTGGTCTGTTTTTGGGGGTGAGGCTAATTATGTGCTAATTATGAAAAATGAGGTTCATTCTCTTGGTGAAATTTAAAAGGGTTTAATAAAGGCAATAAGAGACATAAAAATAAAGCAAAGGTTAAACGGCTGGGTGTCTTGGTGTGCTGCTAAGAGCACACTGGTGTCTTGGAACTACCCCTTTTTATCCTGTTCTTCATGCATGGACTTATGCATGGGACTTTCGCAGCAAACTTATCTTTTGACTTATGCATCAAACTTTTCCAGGAACTGTTCTGCATGGCCACTCCTTGGGCCTGCCTTTTTAGAGCATGCAGTTCTCATTTTATTCAGTTCTTATCAGCCTTTGATTTGGGCTTTGGTCCCTTTTTCACAGGCAGTGGATGCTGACAGTCACTTGGGCCTCTTTTGGAAGTTATCTGTTCAGGCAGCTAAAACACACTACACCTAAATTCCAAACTACAGCAAAAAACCCATTATATATCTATTCAGGCAGTTAAAACACACTGAAAACTACAGAAAAATAAACTCCCATCATACTTATAACATTCATTCCAACACTTGTGAAAAGCCAACACCAAAATATGTATTTATAACATAATTAATCTGGCACATGCCAGGGGGATTTATGTTGTCAAACCGGTGCTTCCTGCTATGTTATTGGTTATCTTCACTCCCATGCTAGTACACTTGATGGGATAAACGCCATAGGGAACAGTGTGCTCTCATGGGTATGTCATTCTGCCTGGCAAACATGCCACCAGAAGTACTAAAATGAAAGACCTTTCTTCTCCTTCAGAGAAAGGGAAGTTCCTCGCCCTTGATCTTGGTGGCACGAATTTCAGGGTTCTGCTGGTCAAAATCAAAAGCGGGAGAAGAAGATCAGTGCAAATGTATAACAAAATCTTTGCCATTCCTTTGGAGATCATGCAAGGGACAGGAGAAGAGGTAATCTGAAATGAATGTTTAACTGGTCCAGCCAAGGCCCATTGTATGGGATTACTTGTAAGATTTATAGGCTGCTTCTTTCCTTCCAGCTCTTTGACCATATTGTCCAGTGCATAGCAGACTTTCTGGACTATATGGGGATTAAAGGTGCTCGGCTTCCTCTGGGCTTCACCTTCTCCTTCCCCTGCAGGCAATCCAGCATTTACAAGGTAAGAACTGCAGCACAGAATGGGTCACATGGCAGCTCTGCAGCCACTTGGGAGATTGCATCATTTTGGACAAGGGTGACTTGTTGGCTTGGAGAATTTATTACTTTACTTTGCAAATAAGTTGTGTTGCATGAGAAAGTTATCAGCCCGTGCTATCCATCTGCCTGTGGGAGACAGAACTTTCACTTCTTTTCTCTGGTCAGTGGTGGACATGACTTGCTTTTGTTCTATAAAGATTAAGCCCTTGTGACAGCAAAACGAAATGCATATTTTTAATAACCCAGGAATCTCCTTATGCTGCCTTAGCTCTTCAATGGCAAGAGATAACAAATGGTTCCTCCTGTTTGCTCAGCTACAATCTCAGGTTGTTTTCCAAGCTGTGCTGTACAGCTCTGACAGTGTAACTTCTGCACTACATTAGCTTCTTTTTGTTGAGTGTGAGTGAATAGACCTGAACTTGTTCAGCTTGGAAAAGTTGACTTTTTGACAGATACCATATCTTTTATCTTTTCAGCTCTTATGTAAGAAAAGATTATTTTTATGAATTTCCAAGAGGGGCAGGGAATGTTGTGCTGCTTAGTTCTAGTCAAATATGTAGGATATTGGGGAAATGAGAGACTGCTATTTTATTGAATGTTTTTTTCCTGGTGGGGTTCACAATAGCTTCTAGGCATGGAAGTTAGTCTGCTCTGTCTCAGTTTTCAGCTCACAGTTGAGAGAACAGCAACAGGACTTGGCCTTTTGGGTAGACATGAATTCATATGCCTTTTAAACCCACAGCATGGCATTTAGGTCTTGACAAATGATTAGGAAGCAAATTCCACAGTATTGTTTGCAAACTGAGTGAGACACATCTGTGTCAGGGTCCCATAACATGTTCTGTGTGTTTGGTCTTTAACTAGAATTTGAGGGTGTTTCTTAATAGCTGCCTTTTCTACCAGTTGTCTTCTATTTTTTTGAATTATTTGGACAGACAGTCCAGAGCCACTTAGGAATTGTAAAGCTAATTACTTAATGTAACCTGGAAATCAACTTCTGTCAGACCAGGTCATTGTTTGAAAAGAAACAAAGTAGTGTTGTCTGGAGTTGTGGCATCATACCAAATGTCCTTCAGTAAATGACCCAAAAATTAACAATAGATGGTCATTAATGTTTGATGGGTGTTTAATGATTTACAGCAAAAGTATTTTTTGCAGTCTTTCCCTCACAGGTAATACAAAGGCTGTGTGCACAAGAGGTGAGATGAGGTTTTCCAAATGAGATTTAGAAGGTACTGAGTTAGTTGAGTAACTTTGGAGCCACTGCCATCAGCAGTTGATTAACAAAGATACACGTGCACAGCCTGCACTAGACACCCACAGGAACCTGTCCGGGGAAATATGTCATTTAAAAAAAAAAAAAAAAAAAAAAAAAAAAAAAAAAAAAAAAAAAGCATTGGGGTTGGAGGCAAGAAAAACCTGATGCTTGCAATGTACAGTCTACTCTTTGTCTTCACTTATGACTTTCTTTCTCTTCTGTTTCAGGGAACACTTGTGGGATGGACAAAAGGATTCAAGGCAACAGACTGTGAGGGGGAAGATGTTGTCGATATGCTAAGAGAGGCCATCAGGAGAAGAAATGTGATCTCTTTTTTTCTGCTCATTTTGGTGTATTTAATGCACCCTCACTCTTCCTCTGGCGTTGCACTACTGATTGTGACTTGTGTTTTAGGAGTTTGACTTGGACATTGTGGCAGTGGTGAATGACACTGTTGGGACCATGATGACTTGTGGGTATGAGGATCCAAACTGTGAGATTGGCCTTATTGCAGGTACAGTGGTGGTCAAGTGACCACTGTGAGAAGGAAGCACCTATGCAGAGCTGGGCTTTGGGATCTGTAAATTAGCACGTTTTCTTTGAGTTTGATATATGGTGTTATTAGTTGCCTGGGCTTCTTGGCAGATTTGTATGGTATTCAGCAAGAAACTTAACAACATATGCAGCAGATAAGTTCCTGAATCTATTGGACTTTTGATCATATCTCTGATGGTGTCTAACAGGTGGAGGCAGGGTAAAAAGGTACAAGCAGATAGAGCATGAATTCTTGTTTTGACACGTGTATTCATAGTTATTGTGTAGCCAAGTGATAGACCATGGCACTAGCAAATATTTTTAAAAATCTGAATGAATTCTTATTGGGCTTTTTAGATGATTCCCCCAATAGGTTCCTCTAGGCTTTGATCCAGAAGCATAGAATCATAGAATGGCTTGTGTTGGAAGGAACCTTGAAACTTGAGATACGGCAAAGAGAACTTTAAGATGAACACTGCAATCACCTTCTATAAGTTTCTGGTGCTGCTTCACTTTTCCAGCTGAAGTCTTGTTGTTTCTTTCCTTCTAGGAACAGGCAGCAATGTTTGCTACATGGAGGACATGAAAAACATAGAAATAGTGGAAGGGAATGAAGGAAAAATGTGCATTAATACAGAATGGGGAGCATTTGGTGACAATGGCTGCATTGACCACATCAGGACAAAATATGACAGAGAAGTAGATGAAGGCTCTCTAAATCCAGGGAAACAGAGGTAAAAAGTGATGGTCCTGGCGCCAAGAGCCTGATGAAGTCAGTCTTTGAGAGACACTGGCTGCTTTCTAAAATGTGCTTAATGAATGAATAATCAGAAAGGAAATTTTAATATTGCATTTCGTTTGTTGCTTGGTAAGTAACCTAGATATCAAAAACAAACAAAACAAAACCAAAACAAAAACCCCCAAAACAAACACGAAACAAAAAGACAAAGACATCACAGCACTGTTTTCATCTTAAAGTGTTACCAAACAGGGCAGCTTTTAAGATTTCCCTGCAAAGTCTAGGTCATGCTTTGTTCCTCCTCTTAGGTTGATTTTTCAAAGACAAAATACAAGTCAAGCAAGCCCATAAGCTGAACTTGACTGTTCTTTGTTGGGTAAAGACAGTATTGATTAGGTGTGACTCACTGGTGAATGCCTGCTGGGACAGGGAAGCATTTCACTTCAGTGAGGACTCTGGCTTTAACACTATATTCTGTTTAATATTTCAAGGTTTTTTTTTGTTGTTTTTTTTTTCTACTTCTGTTACCATTTGGCATAGGTAAATATATTGTAATTAATGTTTGCACTTGAAGTCACTGCAACAGATTTTTTGGTGATTGAAAAATGGAGTTTAATGGCTATTGCTCTGCAAGCTTGGACTGCTGTTTTTTGGAGTTCATAGGGCACATACATACCACTCATGCTAAACAGGGCCATGCCTTTAAATGAACATTTTTATTCCTCTTTTGACCCAACAGGTATGAAAAAATGACCAGTGGAATGTACCTAGGTGAAATAGTAAGGCAAATTTTAATTGACTTAACCAAACAAGGGCTGCTGTTCAGAGGACACATTTCGGAATCACTCAGGAAAAGAGGCATATTTGAAACAAAATTCCTGTCTCAGATTGAGAGGTAAAGTTGTTAGATTTACATGGTTTAAATCCTTAAAGTCTTCTGGGAAACCTAGAATACAGTCTTTAGTAAGTGTGTGGAGCCCCTTCCTTCAAAAAGTCAATTAAGTCAGTTATAGTTTTCTTCTTTGTGCATCCCCCACCTCCAGAATAAAAGTTAGAAATGAGAAACTGGGGGAGTTTCAGAATTATTTTTGTAATTATATGAATTATAATTTCCTTTCCACACAACTGGGTTATCTCAGATGCCTTAGCCATCAAGCTAATTCTTGTGGGACTTAAAATAGCACTTACTTGAGAGTAAGAAGTCAGTGTGTGTTGGTTTCAATCAACCTAACACACAGTGATGCATGAATATGTGCTTACCTATATATCTGTGCATGACTGCAATGGTCTCTAGACTATTTGAAACTTTTTCTGCTGTGGAAAGCCTTGAAAGGAGTGTCTTGGTCTTGAGATCTAAAGTAACAGTCAGGTGGCTGATCTGGCTCTGCTCCCTCAGCACTTTGGGAGTTAGGCGAATGCCTGCTGTTTGTGCCTTCTGGAGACGCAGCCTAACATGGCCAAGGGCGTGGCAGCAGCAGCTCTGCAATCTGGATTCAGACAGAAATCAGCCTTAGAGGAGCTGGGGAGTGTTAGAGCTGAGGGGTGCCATTTCCTTTGAGTGAGGCCTGTGTGAGGTGCTGGAGCTCTCCCTGACCCCCTGTGCTGCCCTGTGCGCAGTGACCGGCTCGCCCTCCTCCAAGTGCGGCGCGTCCTGCAGCAGCTGGGCCTGGACAGCACCTGTGACGACAGCATCATTGTCAAGGAGGTCTGTGGGGCTGTTTCCAGAAGAGCTGCCCAGCTCTGTGGGGCAGGGCTGGCTGCTATTGTGGAGAAGAAGAGGGAGAACCGAGGTGTGGAGCGCTTGCAAATCACTGTTGGAGTAGATGGGACTCTGTACAAGCTCCATCCACAGTGAGTACTGCTTCCCTTTGCTCTTGGCTCGTTTTCACTGTGAAAACATACCCAGCTGTACCAGGTCTCTGCTGAGGTGATTAAAAACCTGAGAGGGGGTAAGGATCTAACACATTTCCCTGCATTTTGTCATTTCACTTTGCTAGCCATAGGATCAAAAATGGTCGAGTCAACTCCAGTTGCCACTGGGAGGCTCTTTTCTCTGGATGTTGAGTGAAACTAATATTTACTTGCCAGTGTTTTGGCAGATTTCTACAATATCTGAGTCTCCTAGATGGAAAACTGTCTTGAGTTTTTGGAGTTGGGTCAGTATTCTTTGAAAGCCCAGAAATAGATGCATTGCCTTTTGAGTTGGGAGAAGAGAACCTCCTTCATGATCTCGGAGGATGTGGGCAGTGTGTGGCACCATGCTGAACGAAATTCAAGTGGAAAAATAAAAATTAGAATCTGATTGTGTACAAAACTTTGTATCTTTCATGAGTAGGAGAAAAAGCAAAAGAAAGCAATGGCTGAGGTTATTGTTCCTTGCTTGTAGGTGAATACCAAGATCTTAGATCAGAAAGCAGCTGCTAAAATGTTCTGTTCTTCTCTCCCTTCCCTTTCAGTTTTTCCAGGTTCCTGCGGGAAACTGTGAAGGAACTGGCACCTCAGTGTGATGTGACTTTCATGCTGTCTGAAGATGGAAGTGGGAAGGGAGCTGCCCTCATCACTGCAGTTGCAAAAAGATTGCATAATGTTGGACAGAAGTAGAAATGAGCAGTCAAGTAATTTCATTTTACTGCCAGGCGTGTGCAGTAGGGATTTGCTGAGTGGTGACTCAAGATAGCTTTGCCAGACACCAGTACACAGGTACCTCTTCTCGGGGAGCAGCTGGTTTTGAGCAGCCAGGACTGTGGATTTTTGTCCTTTGGTAACTTGGATTAGGTGTTTCTGCTCCCCACTGGCATGATGTCTCAGCATACCACAGTCTACTCAGTTCTCAACTTCCTGCAATGCATCTCTAGTGCACATGGGAGAGTGAAAACAAAACAAACTAAATCAACCCAAATGTGTCTTTTTACAACATCTTAATCAAGCTACTGCACCACACCTGAGTTTATCACCAGTTTCTTAGGATTCATGTGCTTAGTTTTGTCTTGGCCTGGCTCAAAGAATATTGAGATTCTGATGTTGCATATTCTCTAGTGGAGATATTTGTTCAGTGCTTCCCTGGTTTTACAATAAATTTACAGATTAAATAAATTAATGGACTTTGGTCAGTGATGCTCCCCCTGCTGCTGTCCTGGTTGCAAGTGTAATGTAATACTTCCCTGAGTACAGGAGAAATGTTTAATAGTCAAATGTAAATGAAAAATGTGGTTCCACAAAATAGCAGTTTGTGTCGAAATATGTCAGTGCCTCTGAGTGCCATAAAGCTAAACCAGTGCTGGATGGGTTCTGACTGTGATTGATCCTTTTGATACTGAAAGAAGGAGAGAATGTAGGAGCTACACAGTCTGCAATGTCTGTGTCAGGGCTACCTAGAGGGTATCAAACAGGCCACCAAAAGAGCTGTGTAGAGGGGAAAAAAAATCACCTGAATTTCTGAAAGTCGTCTCTTTGTTTTCCCTCTGTTATCTTCTTGCATGTGCCTGAGAGAATTGTTTCCATTTTGTGCGAAGGAGTTTATCCTTGGTTTTCAGTTTCTGTTGCCTGCTGCTCTGCCTGTTTGTAGTCTGTTTGTAAATAAATCTGTTTTGTTGTGAACCTTTGCTTCTCTGTCCAGTGCATCTTCTGAGTTGTGGGAATGACATGCAGGCAACTGGGAATGCTTTCTTAAAATCTAAATCTTTAAGCCTAAACCTTTCTTTAAATCTAAATCTGTAAGAGTACTCAGCAGCACTTCAGTGACTGTAAAGGTGGTTTGTGGACAGAGCTCAGAGATCGTGAGTCAAATGTCCCTCACCTGATTTACCCAGAACAAACCAAAACCATAATATGGTGCAGAGAAGCAGCAGATCTGTGCTGCCTCTTCTCTGTTCTCAAGTATTCCTGCATCTCTTTTAATCCTCTCTTTGTGAGTATTTCCTTCCTTGTGGGCTGGTAGCAGAAAGTGGGGCCAAGAAATGTGCTTTAAGCCTAGTTAGGTCAAAAGTAACTGTGTGCAGGGGGATAAGCAGTTTGGTTTATGTAATAATCTGTAACAAGGCCATGGCTGGGTTTAAATTTAGCAATCATAAATTCAGTATTGGAAGCTGCAGACTTCTGCTGTTTTGTAGTTTGTAAAAAACCCAAAACATGTCAACAGCTCTGTGTCTGTGTTGGAGTTACTGGGCGGGTAGAAGATACTTGCAAATAATTTTCACTTCTGAAGGAATTCCTCATGGTGGTGAGCTCACTGTACCAAGCAGTTGGGAAGAGACAAGTTATGAACTTGTATTGTATTGAATGTTTTTTCTCCTTTTGTCAAGAAACTTAGCATTTTACTTTTTCTTTGTATTTCAGAATCCACAGAGCTGCAGAAACCAAAGCTTCCTATGTAGTAAAGGCTGGAATGGAAGTTTGTTGCTGGTGATGAACAGGTTAAATTTGGAGGGACTGGGTATAGAAGAAAAAGAAATCAGATATTGAGTCTATGTGGGGCCTAGAATAGCTCTTGTGGACTGCTTTAGGCCCCAAAGGCAGAAACAGGGATTTTGGCACCTGAGATCTTGTACTGTGTATGTGGTTTTGGGCCTTTTGGGGGGAGTGGATTCTGCTAATCTGCCAAAGTGCTTGTGTGAGTGAAGTGTGTCCCTGTACATCTGGAGTGAGGTGATGCAGGCTTGCTCTAGGATGGCCACGTGAGTATGGTGCAGAACACCTTTTGTACTTTTATTCTAAAGCCTGTTCTGCACAATTGGAATGCAAATCAATAACGAAACAAGGTAAACTCCTCACAATTAGCAAGAAATCCTGTCTTGCTTTGATTTTTCCTTTTAGTCTTTTTGGGAAATGAAATACACAAAGTCAGTTTACACCTCAGCTGCAGTTATTCCTTTTCCTGCAGCAGATTAGGTCCACACAATAACATTTTTTTGCATGTGCAGGTTTGTTTTTTTTTTCAGTGAGTTTGTGGGTGTCATGGAACCCAATCACATGGACCTGAAACTGCTCACACAGTGCTCGGTGGCTCTTCCTGAGGTCCCTGGGGTGCAGGCCACGTGTGCTCCTGCCTTTTCTGCAGGCAGCTGCCTTGCTCTGGACCCAGACAGCTCCCACACCCTCCAATCCACATCATCTGGGCAGGGAGGTGGAATCTGAGCTAGGAGGGCTCCAATCCACATCTTCTGGGCAGGGAGGTGTAATCTGAGCTAGGAGGGCTCCAATCCACATCTTCTGGGCAGGGAGGTGGAATCTGAGCTGGGAGGGTGGCTGCTGTCTGAAGGGGAGTGAGCAAAGCTTTGCTGGGCAGGATTGGCCACTGTGGGATTTCATCAGGGGTGCAATCTTCACTTGTGGTTTTGCAGGCATCCCATAAACACATGGTGCTTGGGCTTTCTCTAAGCCAGGATGTTCTCCATCTGGGTCAGGATGCAGCATCAAGTTCCTGACTATGTCAACATGTGGAAACTCAGCCACTGGTGCAAACTTGCGATTTGCCTTGTACAGATATTAAACTGTTGAAGCAAAACACTTCTCTGCCATCTGTACCATCAGATGTGGTGATTCAGTTCAAAGCCCTAGCTCACAATAAAAGTAGAGGTCTTCTTTTAAATGGAACACATTTAAATGCAGCATTTCCTGTGCTGAACAGTATGTGCTGCAGTTCATCACATGACGTTGTTAGTCAATATGGAAAAAAATGGGATTGTTCCAGTTTCACATCCTAAATTTTTATTTTTCTACTTTTACTTTTCTACTGCTTCTTGGATAGCTTTGTGATGATTCATTTCTGCCTGCCTTCTCTCCAGTTAATACATTTAGTGCTTGAATTTATCAATTTTGTGTTGATGCTTCTTGAAGACATGAACATCTTTTTTCACATCTAGGTCACACATGTAATTTGGAAAGTTGAAAGATCTTTAAATCACAGATGTGACAGAAGTATTACTGAGAGAAGGAAATAAGGTTTGTGCCTTTCAGAAATTCCCAGGAGATGGTTGCAGTTACCTTTTCATCCATGGGGGAAACAATAATCCTAAATATGTTGTTTTGCGAGCTAGAGACCCATTTTGGTGGCTGTAGATTTGGACAGTGCTGGCCCTTGACTCATAACCCATAAGAGAAAATGCAGTAGCAGCTCAGTGGTGACATATTCCCTTTGTCACTCTGACAAAGTTCAGGAGTAAATATAGCATCATGTGGAAATCCTTCAGAAATCCTGATTAGCATGATCTCCCTTCTTGAGAAGTCAATATTATATAGGATTAGCAGATTAAAGGAGTCTGAGGCTGAAATGTAGGTAATACCAAAATGAAAGTATTGTTTCTTCGATCTTTCTTGATTTGATTTTTTGTGCTTGATGAAATGAGCTGGCTTGGGTTTGCGGTCACCATAGGAATTAGGTGGAGGGGGAGTGAGGCAGGGAGAGCAGGAGACTTGGTGAACATTGTCCTGTTCTAGGTAAACTTAGAGTTTCTCTGAAAAGGACCACCACTGCCTTGAACTGTCACTGTGGGCTTATCCAAAGCATTTCTCAGTCTTGTAAAGTCATCAAGTGATAAATACATAGATAGCTATAAAATAATAATAATTAAAGGACCTACACACAGGTGGCCTGTTGAGGGGAGAGGAAGAAGGGAAATAAGGCAGATATCTTCTTTGTCCCAGCACTGAATCCACTCTGTAAAGCTGATGTGAAAGGCAAGATATAAACCCTCCAAAATCTTAATTAATGTTTTCCTTTCTCTCATTGATACTATCACCTTGCAGGTGCACACTGGAGGTGCTGCAAACGTGATGGGTCATGTCTGTCTGAGAGGAGAGTGCCAAAATAATTTTCATCTTGTTGTGTACTTTTTTAACACCCTCCAGTTGCCAGCCCCATCCCTGCTCAGCACCACAATTCATCTGCACTCTGTGTCTGGGGGCCTCACACAGCCCAGGCACCTCTAGAGTCAGTAAAATATGAGTTCTGGGAAGAGAGAACAGATTTGATAAGAAACCTGGTAAACATGGGTTCCTCCAGAAAGCCCTTCCCACTGGCACAAGGAATTTGCTACAGGAAAATGGACAAAGGGCTCCAGGTGGGAGGATTCCTGTGCAGGAGTTGAAGAACCAAATGTTGGGGAATCTTGGCAAGCAGGAGCCTGCTGGGAGGAGTGGAAGAAGGTCCTTTCAATCTTGATCTTCCTGACACAAAAATCCCAAACCTAAAACAACCCAACTTTCCCCAAAACAATCCAAATTCTTATTTTTATCTAAAGAAGTCTAAGTTAAAACCAGACATAAACCAAACCAAAGCTATAAATATATATATTAAAAAAAAAGCAAAAAAAAAAAGCCAAAAGAGACGAGGGGGAGACTGAGTTTGTTTCACCACCACTATATTTTATTGTCTTCTTCTGCTGGAAAGGAGAAATAAGGCTGTTTGGAGAAGAGGGGAGAGATGAGGAACCTCTTCACAGGGTTGTGAAGAGTATGGCACATCAACAGTTAAAGCTTCCCTATAAATTTGTTACTGCATATCAGAACTACTTTAAAGTAAGTCTTAATCGTGGAGAAAAGAGATGACAGCAAGGTAAGGTATGAAACGTTAAGAGCTGTTAATTACAAGGACTATTCAAGGGAATTAACTGAGTTAAGTGGTTAACTGTTCACTGTTAAGGGGGGAGGCAGTGGGGCTGTTTACCTCACTGGCATCCATTTCATTTGGACTTGGGGATGAGATGTAGCTCCCAGCCTCAGGCATGTCAGAACAGGATTCTCTTCTCAAACCCACCGGTGTTACTGACTCGGTTCTCTTTTCTGAGGCTGTTTTGGTTCTGTTTGTTGCTTGGATGTTCAGCTTGCCAAAGGTTTCTGTGCACCTGGGCAGCCCCCGTTCCCACTGGGAAGCCTTGGCCAGGGCTGCTGGGCCATCTGTTCAGCTGTGGCACTGGGACCACTGCCCTGGTCGAGGGCTGTCCTCATCGTGGCAGGCTTGTCCCCTCCTGGGAGCTAAAAAAAGGCTGTTCTGTGTTGCCACAAGAGTTGGAGAGCAGGGAAATGTGGAGGGAATGAGAGCTCAGCCCAAGCATTCCCCTCAGTGCTCACCTGTGGGGTGAGCTGAGATCCTGGGGCAGCAGCCACCTCTGGTGTGGGAGCATAAATAAAGCACCACTAGCACTGGGGTGGAAGTGGTCAATGGGCCAATGGAACAGACCAGCTGGTGATGGACAACTTGGTCCAAGAGGGGATCTCTCAGCAGGAGGAGAAAATGGATGGCAGAGAGGTATGGAGGCAAAGAAAGCCTGTGAGGGTGTGGGCAGGTCAACAAGGAAGGTGCTTTCCCAGCAGGCACATCCTGAACACTCCAAAGCGGAAAGTTACGGGTGCTGATTTGGGAGCAGCAGCTGATTCTGGAAACAAATGGGATAAATACTGGCATGAGAGAAGAAAAAAAAAAAAAAAAAAAAAAAAAAATTGAAATGCCTGAAGGGCACATCTGCTGTGGCCAGCGATTCTGCAGGAAATGCACTGAAACCAGAAAGAGTCGAGGAAACTGGACATGAACACAGTTCCCAGTGAAGCAAAAATGAAAGCCAAGGGCCTGGGAAGTTCCTGTGATAGCCTGCTGAGAATTTGGCTTTCTTTCCCTGGCTCTGCAATGAAGTAGCTGTGTTTAATGTGGGCCCAAGTCTGGCTGTGCTGAAGGAATTGTAAAGGTGTTTTGTGCTCTGAACTCAGAAATTCTGCTCCAGAGCCTTTTCTGTTGCTTTCAAGTGTGTGTTTTCAGAGCAAGGTCTAAAAAGGGTTTTCAGAGCTGTAGGTCTAAAGCTCAGTCTGTTAGTCTGAAATTTGAATAATTTCATGGTCATTAAATTTTGCACAAAAAGGAATTGACTCTAAAAGCAGCTGATATGTTATCATGATTAGAGCAATAGCAATGCCTTCTTTCATCACAATGAAGTTACATTGTTAGAGAGCATAATTGACATTTTTTATTGAAAGATTAAGAAGACTTTGTTTACAGCTTGCAAACAAAGAGGTTTTAATTCAGCAGACTGCATCAGGAATAAGCAGTAAGTGACATTTTCATCTGCTGGCCGGCTAGAGCTTTAGCTGCAGAATGCTGTGGATAGAGAAGTATGAAGGAATTTGCAGCTCAATATCTGCCCAGTAAAGCGTGCACCACGCTGGCAAATGCCAGAAAGCTGACAGGGAGAAACCTTGAGTGCAAAGAAACAAAGGGCTGTAGTTAATATCAGCACCTTTGGGGAAGACACCACGGCTTTTGGAGACCAGCTTCATGCTGCCCACTGTGCAAACGTCATGGTATGGCATTTCTGAGGATGCTTTTGCCACGGAGCCCTCAGGATAACACCTGTCTACTCAACTGGCTGCTAAAGTAGGTATCTGGGTTATTTCTGTTTCTCTGGGTTTATTGCCTCATGGTCTAATAGGCTCAGGAGCTAATTGGTACTGGCATTTCAAAGTGGCATGTTGTGATTGGAAGGGGTTGCTGTGGAAGTGTTTGGAAAGCAGATCCAAATGAAGCACCATTGTCATTCGACTGCAGAGGCTCTTTTGCTTTTCAAATATATTTGGGAGCCTCTTTGTGCTGGTGGTTGTGTCTTACTGTCCAGACTGCTCTCCAGATAAAGTCAAGGGTATGTGAAAAATTTGGGGTTTTTTTAAAGCAAATTCCTCTTGTGCAGTTGGAAGTCATTTGGATTTATCATCCCAGCTCTGGTCAAAGTTTAAGAGCCCAAGTCAAACCCTGCTGTTCTGAACAATGCAGTGCTGTAGAGTGAGGAAAAAGTCCCCTCGGGGCACTTGGGGTGCTGACAAATCCCTGCAAGGAGGGTGCTCACCCCAGCAGCCAGGGGAGCCTCTGTTGAAGCACGTGCAGTGACTCTGCTGTGAGGGGAGGGAAGGGTAAAGCATGAGAGCTGCTCACCTGTGCAACACCTGCAACCCAGCAGCTTCGTGCTGGCAACCTGAATGCACAGCACCTGATACAGAGGGCAGGGCATGAAACAGCTGAGGGCATTTTCTGGGTCTGAATGTTGACTGATAGCCACAGGCTGTTGTTGCTGTTATCTGTCCAAAACAAGGTTATGGATAAAACTTGTGATGAAAATATTTGTTCGTATCGATGTCAAATGTCAGGGTAGAAATATCCTGCTGGCAGACAGGGATGCCCATGGGTCTGCCAGTTCTGGGTCAGGTCCCAGATGGGACTGGGGGACTCAGCAGCTGTCAAAGGAGCCAGCAGGGATGAGTTGCAGTGGCCTAAGATATAGGGGCTCTTGTGAGGAAATTCTGCTTTCCTAAAAATTATATCTTCTCCAAGAAAGGAAGGGAAAGACAAACAGGATGGGATTATCTCTTGCTGCAGTGAATACTGAGAGCACAGCTGAAATCTGGGGGCAGAGCTGTTGACCAGGAAGTCAGCAGAGCTGGGTTCCCCATTCAAAGCACTGAGATGACGAGAAAAGCTTATTTTTACATTACAAAAAAAGAAGTTTCCATCACCAATCTTTTGTAGCTATGTGGTGAAGCCAGACTCTCAGGTTTCCTACCAGGAATGGGTCAGGGGGATGAAAAAAACCTATTCAACCAAAACAAGAACTTGCTTTCTGACACATACATGAGTTTTTGTTTTTTGAAGAGTATTTATTCCACCTCTACTTTTCTTTTTGTGTCTGAAAATCTGAGAATGAAGATAGGGGTCCAGAATCTCTTCTGGATTTGTGTATGGCCTGGTGTGGCTGCTTGACACCCAGCCAGCCTGCCTGCAGTCTCTCCTGAGAGAGATGGGACAAAACAGGAGGAAGAAGCTCATGGTGGATAGAAGGATATCTTCACCATGGGAAAAAGTTATTCCACTTAAGGAATATGAATTAAAATGGATTTGGATGGGGAGAAACAAAGACAAGATTAATGCAATGCCTTCCCCAGTGTAGAACTGTTATTAGTGTGCAGCAGTTTTCCCCAGTGTGGATACCTGTGCCACCACAGTCTAACCATGGAACTCCAGCAAGCAGAAGAGTCCAGCTTGGGGCAGTTCCTACTTTTCCTCACAGAGAGCCTTCAGTTCCACTGCCACCCCAAAAATCCCGAGAAAGCCAGACTGTTGGGGTGGGGAGAGAGGACAGCTCAAACACACCACATAGATGCCCAAGGACCTGGTGGGGGCTGACCCCAGCAGGTTTCTGATTGCACTCTAAAATGTTTCATGACAGCAGCCTGTAGAGTTGAGGAAGCCAAAATTTTGCTCAGTGGTGCTGTTTGCATCTGCCTCCAACCTCTGTTAAGACAACTGTGGGCTTTAACCAAAAAAAAAAAAGCATCACAGGATTATTACAAAGCAGCTCAAAGTCTGCAGTTGCTCCCAGATGATGCTTAACTGCAAGCCCAGCGTCTGTGACTGTCTTCCTTTACTGTGAATATTTTGGGGTTTTTGAGGTTTTGTGGGTTCTTTTAATAAGAATAAGAAACTGTTGGCAGGAGTCAGGTGTTCCAGTGCACATTTGCTTGCTAAGCCCTCCTTCTCTGTGTGCAGCAGGAATCTCAGGGCACGGCTGTGTCTTGGGGCTGTGTGAGGGCCAGTGCCTAGCTGGCATTTTCCCTATTTCCACCATTCTTCTGGGTCACGCTTGTGACCCATAGCCCACAGGCCCCCAGTTTTCTCTCCCTCTTGGGGTGATGTTAGCTGTGAGCGTGCACCTGCTGTATCCCAGCCCCTGGAGGGGTTTTTAGGAGAGCCCCTGTCGTCTGTGGGGTGTTTGGCTTTCAGAGACATCTTGAGGCTGTGGAGGGAGATGTGAAAACCTACAGTTCTGCCTCTTTTGTTGTTGGCAGTGCCCTGTGATGACCATGTGATGTAGCCAGTGGTGCTCCTGATATGGCCACTCGGGAGGAGCCCAATGCTGTGGATGTGCCGGGCTCCTGCTGCTCCCCATCGTGTCAGGTGAGTCCCTGCTTTCCATGCCTCTGGGCTAAAGGGTGGAGGGCTCCCACTTGCTGGGGAGAGCCCTGTGTTGTGAGAATATTGACTGGCCTTGCAGGAGAGTCCCTTACACTGGGTCTTGCTGGAAAAGGAGCCTGAGGCCTCAGCAATTAAGGCTGGCACATTTGTGGGTCTGGGACTTGTGATACAAACTGACTTTTGCTAGCATCAAAAGCTGGATGAAGGAGAAATCTGTGTCCTGAGTGGGCTGAGAGGTGTCACCATGTTTGGTGTTAGTGGAAAGCCAAAAAAGAGGGGCAGGTTGTGTTCCCTGTGCTGAAATTATCTCTTGGTTATGGATTTACTGCTCACGTAGCCAAGGTGTGCTCTTGTTCAAGGGGCACTGGTTTGTGCCATCCCAGCCTTCTTGGGGCAGCACACAGCTGTCTGCTGAGGTTAACTGCTTTTTGCAGGGCTGAAGGACTGGCTTTGTTTTTTAAAGTCTTCCCACACAGTGGGTGCATTAGAGCTAAACTTTGACAAACGAGCTCGATGATCTGTGAGGAGCTGAAAGCAGATTTAGGAAAACTGTCTCCATATAGTACAGTAAATTAGGCTATATTTTCCTTTGTTTAAATCATTGTAACTGCCTTATCACTTAAGTGAGTTGCTGGTCAGGCAGCCATCCTTTAACTGGTGTTAAACTGTTTCTTCTGAAGATAACATTTGAATCAAACAACTGAAAATACTTTAAATTTATCCCATTTGAAATTTCAAACCAGTTTGCTCTCTATATTTTGCCCTTTTTCTCAGTATAATTTCTTTTAACATTGTTTACTAGCATTGGATATTTAGTAGATATAAGAAATCTCTACTTGTGCTCATTTCAGTTTGCTGGAGTCAAAAGGGCTTTTATTAAATGAAACAAATGTTTCAGCTTCTGGTCAGGAAAGGCAGTTCATTGACATTGGGTTCATCTCCCTGACACCAACCCCCTTGTATTGCCTTACAAACTGAGTTTGTTGATATATTTCTGTGTGCATATAAATATGTGTGTATGGTCTGCTTCATAGGTATATGAGCTGCAATAAAGACTTACTACCAGTGCACTATAAGAAATGCATGCTTGATGCAGCAGTTCTCATCTCAATGGAAAAAATGTTTAACTCATGCAGGGCCCAAGCTGAGTCAGAAAACTGGAATTGTTATTGCTTTCCTTTGCAGAGATGTAAAATCAGTTGTATTTCTGACACTGGAGAGAAAAAAGGTGCATCTAGGTGAACATCTAGGACAGGCAGGGAAAAAAGAAAGATGAGTTTGGTTGGATTGCACTTGTGTTTCACTTTTGGTGTGTAAGGGAAGAGCAAAGTGAGTGGACTTGCATGCAAAGTGCCAAGGGATGGCAGCAGGCTGGGTCTGTGCTGGAAAACCTCAGTGGGGTGGAAAGCAGCTTAGAGTAGCTCTGCTGTGCAGCACAGGAGATGGAAGTTAAGTTTTGTGGTGGTGTGACTCTAGGGAGCACTTTCCTCTTTTCCCCACATAGGTTTTGGAAGCAGCAGTTAACTAAAGATGAGGTAATTGGGTTTGTCTCCAGCTTAATGAACCTTGCAGTCACTAAGAGGCTGAGAAAGAAATCATCATCCAGGCCTTGCAAATCATGGGGGTTAATTGTAAGCCACGAGTTTGGGGTTTATGTTTATCTGCTTTCTGTTGGTTTTTTTTTTTTTTTTTTTTTTTTTTTTTTTTTTTTTTTTTGTGGGGGTCATGTTCTTTGCATCCCTCTGATGCTGAAGAACAGCAACTAAAGCAGTAAAAGGATTTATTTAACAGCAATTAAAGAAATAAAAGCCAACACAGCTGACTGAGGCTCAGGTCTCGGGGGCTGAGGCACGGAGCATCTCCATCTGCCCCAGGGGTGTCTGTTCCCATGTGGAGCAGTAGACAACGCTCCTCCTTTGCTGGATATGCTTTCCTCTCCACTGTCCTCCTCATGGCTAGAGTCTAGAGTCTTAATTCACACCTTACAGAAATACTGCCTCATCTTTGGAGGGATTTAAGTCTTGAAACCCACACGCTTGTGTAGTATCTTCAGCCCTCAAATGGTCAGTGTGATGAGCAGTGCTAAAACCTTTCCAAAGGGACTTCATTAAAAAGTAGCTCACCCTTCCCCTGGAGCATCTCCAGAAGAACTGACCAAACGCCTTGTTAGTCTTTGTGCCTGAAACATCTTATGGAAACATACTCCTGGAATGCTGCACCAGAAGAATAAAAACCACTTTCTAAATGTACAGTGCTCTGTCCACACATGGAGTGGCCTTTCCTGTGCATGGAATGAGCTCCTCTCAAGGCATTCCTAGATAATTTGTTTTTTTCATAGGGAAAACATGAGAGAAAGCATCCTGGCTGGCTGTGTGGTAGTGCCTGCTTGCTGTGCCTCCTGGCAAGGTGAAATTGCATATAATGTGGTTAGACTTGTTTGGCTGAATTGCTCATCAAACTGATAGATCTGCTGCTTTTAGATTTTCTTAGTAGCTTCTGCACTAAGTTCAGCACAAAGGAATGGTGTTTTCTTCTGAGCCAGCCCTTGGTTTCCTACCCTGTAAGGAGAACTTTCCCTTGTTAGTTAGAAATGCTGTCATGGACTGGCAACTTAGTATTTATTAGAGATGCTGCTTTCTTTCACTTTGCTTTGAGAACTGTGAAAGGAAAATGCAATGTGGGAGAAAAAGGGATCGAGACTTCTCAAGACACCTTAAAAAACCCCCAGCAAACTCAACTACAGCTTTATTTTTTTCTTGTAAAAAATCCATCAGCTGTGTACATCAAAACTAAGATTTAAACAGAAAAAAATCCCCTCATTGCATAGTTCAATCAGAATGCAGACTTGTATAGAGCAGAGAAAGTTTAATGAAGAAATAGGCAAAGGGGGAAAAAGTCTTACCCACATCTAGGAGAGCTGATTCACAGAATTACATCAATCAGCTGAAACACTTGGGTAGCGTTAAATGGGGCAAATAAGATTAGAGCTCAATCAAAATAGCTGCAAGTCATCAGGTGTCACATTCAGCCTCCAGTAATTTGTCTTAAAGGACAGTGGTTTTCAAAATAGCCTTCTGGATGCCTGGCAGAGCACGTGAGGTGCTGGTAATTAACTGGCTGCTGAATTGATCCCTTCCAGTAAAGCAGAAGGGAAAACCCAGGGCTTGAAGCAGTGGCAGTAGGAGACTCGTGGAGGCAGAGGTGAAGAGCTGTGGCCTCTGCCTGTCAGCCTGGGCACAGCTCCTCCCAGGCCCCCCAACAATCACACCAGTGCCTCACTGCTGGCCTGGCAGTGCAAGGAGGGCTTGCCAAGCCATATCCATGAGGATATTTGGCTGCCCTTCCAGCTCTCTGGCAGGGGGAAGCTCATTCATCCCAGTGCTGGTTACAGCATCAAAGCTGGTCATGCGCCCTTATCCTTGCACGGAGCAGTTTAAAAATACCTCACATTTAAATATTGAAGCTGTTTTGCCTTGGATGGACTGTTACATTTTCTCTAGTGGCTTTTACTCTGTCAGGTTCATTTTTCCTGAATGCCATGCTCAACAAAAGAGACAAACCCAATTATTTGCAATACTTGTTTAGCCATCCCTTAATTGCTCTTGACTTTGTCACATGAACCCCCTCCTACTCCTGTGTAGACTTAATTCTTTAATTTATTCAGGGGTTGTGATGTGTGCAGGTTTTATTTTCATTGTACAGAACGAAGAGAGCTTGTCTAGTGATATTTTGAACTTACTTTTTACTTCTTGTAGCTTAAAGAAAACCTGAGACTGTTGTTCCTGAGTTTGGAAATATGTTATAATACAAATGATCAGGGAGCCAAAGGCCACTTTAGTGATCTATGTCATTCTCAACTCACTTCCAAGTCACAATTTTGTCAGACAAAGAAAACAAACGTCCTCCTCTTGCATGTTCTTACAACAGGTGTTATGTTAAAGAGAATACCACTGTGAGTATTTTAGCTGTCTGATTCAAATTCCTTGAGAGCCAGAGGGGGAATGCATTGAATTCCTTTCATTTGGTCAAAGATAAGTTGAAAGCAACTCGAGCTTGTGTCCAGGTATTTTACATGAATAAGCATTCCTGCAGCAAAGTAACTGAGGGGGGAGTATTGTGCACATAGGTGGTGTTTAGGGTGACTGAGCTGGAGGAGATGGATAGTAAGGCTTGTAAACCTCATGTAGAGGCAGCTCCACTAAGATAAAACCTGTGGAATTGAGCAGCATCAGGCAGCATTCAGACCAAAAAGAGCTAAGCATGTCTTACCTAGTGAAGCAAAAGCTGTGAATGTGTAGGGTTACTTTCAGAGTATTTATAGAAAGCGAACACCCGAGAGCGAGGAGAGTGATTTCAGATGGAAGATAAGGCTTAGCAGATGACAGATGGATTGAAAACAGGAGCAAGCCTGGCTGGGAATTAAAGACAGTTTCTGACCAGCAGAAGAGGAGGAGCGTGACTGAGCAGTGAATTCTCTTGGAGGGAGAGCTCGGTCAATCTGTGTGAGGGATTGGGTGACGCTGCTGGACACTGGGATGATTCAGCTCAGCCCATGTCCCTGTGGCACCCGAGAGCTCTGGCTGTGCTGGTGGCAGGGCACTGCTGCTGTGCCTGCAGCGAGGCAGCCTGGCTGTGCCGGGGAGCACGGCCAGCTCTGCTCCTCAGCTTGCCAAGCAAATGAGCAGGAGCAACACGTGCAGAGCAGTGAAACGCTTGGTGAAAATCTCTCCGAACCTGGAGCCAGAGAAGGAAACCCTGCCCACCCTGCCCGCAGCGACTAGGGCAGTCTGAAGGAGAATGTGTCTGCCAAAGCTGCTCTCGATTTTGGCCAGTGAAACCATTTAATTAAAGCAGCACTGAAAAGGAAGCCGGAAATTCAAGAAGCAGATTTTTAATCACTTAGACTGTGGTAGACAATCTGTATGCAACTCACACCTCCAGCATCACCACATGGGTGTGTGTTCCTGTCCCTCTGCAGGCTAGAGCCCCATGTGCTGCTGACGTGTGTAACTTCCCATCTGCATTTGCCCTTTAGCTTTTGGGGGCCCTGTGTCATGGTGGTGGACACCTTGGGGTGCTGGGGAAGGTACTCCAACACGGCAAAATTGTGGGCAGCACTCGTGGGGAGGAAGAGCTCTCTCCATCAGCATATTATCATGGAATCATAGGATATCCTGAGCTGGAAGGGACCCACGAGGATCATGGAGTCTAGTTCCTGGCCCTGCACAGGATTGCTGTAAGAATCACACCATGTGCCTGAGAGCACCTAGGCCTAACTCCACCATGTCAACAAAACCATGGCATGAGGTGCCACGTCCACTCTTCCCTCAGATGTCTCCAGGGAAGGTGACTCCACCACCTCCCTGGGTAGCCCATTCCAATGTCTAATCACCCTTCCATAAAGAAATTCTTTCTGCTGCCCAACCTAAACCTCCCCTGGCACAGCTCAAAGCTATGTCCTCTCGTCCTGATCCCCCCAGGAGTGTAAGGGAGTTGTAGAGAGAGAAGGTTCCCCTAAGTGCCCTTTTCTCCAGGCTCCACACCCAACTCCGCCGGGCGCTCCCCATCAATTTGTTCTTCAGACGCTTCCCCAGCTCCGTGCCTTTCTCTGGAGGCGCTCCAGCCCCTCCAGCGCCTTCCTGGTCCCGGGGCCCGGAGCCGGACACAGCGCTCCGGGCACGGCCGCACAGTGCTGAGAACAGTGCGACAATCCCATCCCGAGCCCTGCTGCCCACACTATCCCTGCACAAGCCAGGATGCCACTGGCCTTGTCCACCAAGAAGGGGTTTTGTTTATTTTCTCCTTTTCTTGTTTCTTTTCTTCCCCCCAGGGAAGCCTCCAGCAGCCCTTCCGCACGGCTGCTGTAGGGCGCTCCGGGCGCTGCCCTCCTCCCCCGCGGGCTCGGCACGGCGCCTGGCCGCTCCGCGCCGCGGGCCCGGCACGTCGCGCCGGGCGGGGCCGGGCCGGGCCGGGGCCGGGGCCGGGGCCGGGCCCGAGGAGGAGCAGGAGAAGGAAGGGGCGGCGCTCGGCTCGGCTCGGCGCGGCGCGGCCATCCCCGGGGCCCCGCATCGCTGCGTGCGCGGAGCCGCCGCTGCAGCCGGCAGGATGATCGCCGCCCAGCTCCTGGCCTACTACTTCACGGAGCTGAAGGAGGACCAGGTCAAAAAGGTTAGATGGACATCCCCCGGCCCAGGGCCGTCCCCCGCCCACACCGCTTGATTTTTATTTATTTTTTTTTTAAATTGTTTTTAAAAATTTTTAGGTTTTTTTTCCCCCGTACGTTGGTTTCGTTGCTTTGTCCCCAGAGCCACCCGGCTGCGGGAGAAAGGAGGGATAACCCCGGGTTTAAGCCCTCCGGAGCATCGCCGGTGGAGATGGGAGTGGGCTGTGGGTGATGGATGCACAGCGGCCGGTCAGGCAGGACCTGGGGGCTTCGGCAGTGAGGTGGGGGGCGTGATGGCTTTTCCTGGATTCCGTAGGCACCAGCATCCCCGGTAAGGGGATTTCCCCTTCTTTCTGAGGATGCCTGTGAGCATCCCTACTCCGTCAGGCGAGGAGCAGGTAGTTTTTGAATTGTGTGCCGCCGCAGGATCGGAATTTACAGGAAATGGTTGTCGGTTGTGCTTAAAAAGAAGCATTTCTATAGGCTTCTTTTCCTTCAGCATTAGGTGTTTGCTGCTGTGTGGTTGGCACAGCCTCGGGATCGAGCACTGCCACAAGGAAAAGGGTGCGGAGCACAGGATAAATAAAAATATGGCAGTTAGGTCCTGGCTGAGCATATTGCAGAGCTGTAGGGAGCGGGGAGCGTGGGCTAGGATGTGGGGACACGAACTGGGAAAATGATTGCCAATGTCGATGAGTCGGGCTGACGTCAGGAAGCAGAGGCTTCCCCTCTGCCACCTCCTCAGGCGGTGCCTGTGACCCACCGGGACGTGTGGCTGATGGCATCCGTGAAATATTTCGGGAAAGCCTCAGTGACAGCATTAGTAGTACTGAGCTGTAGTGTTCTTAGGGATTCTGTAGATTCTTGAGAATCTGCCCAGCCAGGAGGAGATCACCCTTTGGGCTCCTGACTGTGCCTGGGGGACCTCAGCTCCAGCGGGTGTGTGACCCACCCTGCCCCACCCGAGACACGCTCACCGCTGCCCACTCCTCCCTCGGAGCCAACCTGAGACAGCTTCCCGTGGTTTCCACGTCTCCTTCCCTGCTTTAGGTCTTCTGCTTTTCCGCCCAGCGGCTCTCGCGAGGAGCCAGAGGCTGTGCTCAGCCTGCAGCGTTCTGCACGTCCTGGCCCCGGGTACGTGGCTCTCCTTGCTGCCCAGGCCCAGGATGTTCCTGTTCCTGCAGGATCTGAGTGCTGCTGCTGGTGCCAGGCGTGCATGCCTGGGTAAGGCCTTCTCTGCCTCGCTGGGTGTGTTATATTTAGAACGCCGAGATAAGCAGGAGTGTTCGCGTTGGCCAAGGAGCAGCAGAAAGGCTGCGGGGAAGGCACAGGGGGAGCAGGCAGGCACAGGGGAACTCTGTGGGGTTCTGAGGGTTATTTATTGCAGACTGTTTTGGCACCGTGGGGCTGCTATTGTCTGACAACATGGGCAAACCGTTTGGCCAGGGAGCTGTAAAGCATTCTTATGGTTCAATTTGGTTTTGTCTGGAAAAGCGAAGAAAAAAATAAAACCCACTTGAAAAGCCAAAAAAGCAGGCTACTGTTTTTAGAGGATGTAAGACATCTTTTCCTGTTTGCGTCCTTTGGGAATGGATATTGAGCCGCCTCAGTTTTGGCTGTCCTGTAGGGAGGAGGATGTCTGTGGCAGCCAGAGGCTCTGCTGCCCTGCCGCTGCTGGGAGCTGCTGGGCTCCATTCCCTGGCTCCCCGTGGGGCAGAAGTGCTCTTGCTCCATCCCAGCGTGCTGCCTCTGAGGTTTGTGCTCCATCAGTGTGCTGCTCCTAGGGATACGTGCCTGCACGGCTTCAGGTCCCTCCCTCTCCTCCCTGCTTCCGGGAGAGCAGCACTTTCTGCTGGTACGTGCCTCTGGCTGAGGGCTGCCAGCCAAGGCGTTGTCCCTGCTCTCCGTGCTGCCCCGTGGGGCTCCTGGATGCCGTGGCTGCTCCTCAGCCTCACTGGTCCATCACAGCCATCAGCTCAGCATTTGGTGGCACAGCTGGCAGGTCACCTTCAGGATGCTGCTGTGGGTCACAGGAGGCGTGTGAACAGGTTAAAAGTACTGACCAGCCAAGGCTGAACATTCTTCTTTTTTTGTGACCTTATTTTCCTTTTTTTTTTTTTTTTTTTTTTTTTTTTTTTTTTTTTTTGAATTCTCATGCTCTGCAGGTGCCTTTCTACAATGGGAAGCCTGTCGAGGGCATGGATGAGGCTGGTGGTTTTAGGCCCTGAGGATAACCTGCATCTAAGAACTAGTGCTGCTGTACTGGTCTGCTGAATTTGTGTGTACCCCCTAAGGTTTCCATGTGTTTTTTTTCAAATTTGTTATTTTTGGAACGTTTTTCAAGATGAGTTTTGGCAAGCAGGAGGAGTAGGCAGGTGTAGTGCTGAAGGAAGTGGTTGTTCATGGCGTGAACCCTGTGGCCCCTGCAAGGGGGCATTTCCTAGTGGAACCACTCCTAATGGCACTTCCATGTCACCTTAGGGTGCAGCAGCAAGCTGGCAGTGTGTGCTGCCCTGTACTGTGTGAATATACATGTGATCCAAGCAGCTTAAATTATCCAGATGTTTTTGCAGGCATCTGTTCCCTGAGTGTTAGTGACGTTCTGGGACAGCAGCAGGAACTCAGCATCCTCGCTCAGACAGGGGACTTGGCACACACTCAGCTGTGGCCCCGGTTTCTCTGAAGAGCTGACTCCGTCCCGAGGGACAGGGGAGTCACTGGCAGCTGTGCCACTGGCCGGTGTGCGGGAGAGCTTTGTAAAACTTCCTTTTGTTTCCTACAGGTTTGTACCTGCCGTAGCTGGCCCCAGCAAAGGGAGCCTCTAGGTGTTGCCTGGTTTCTGTCTGTCAGGGAACAATATGTTTTTGTTGTCTCACCTGAATGAAGAAAAAGATCTTGCAATTCAGGAGTGACATGCAGATGGTTAACCTTGAAAAAAAAAGGGTGGAATGGAGTATAAAATGTAATAACTGGTATCAAGAAGATCCCTGGACTGGCGACCCTCCCCTATAAAGGCTTTTTAGGAACCAATCTGATAAATCATAAGTAAGCACAAACAATTTCAAAATGTCTAAACTACTTGTTTTAACATGCTTTGGCTCCTGATGAATCTTCCTCATGCTGAAAGGAGTATGATTAGCTCTAGAGAAAAATGTTTTCATGGTGAAGGGTTTTGGAATGAAGGCTGTGCCAGTAAAATAGGTGCTAATGATTTCTGAAATTGTTGTGGGAGTGCTCTCTTCTTGGATACCACTGAGTGTTGTCAGTGTCCGGGGAATGAGGCATGTGTTTAAGGAATGGCCCTTAGGTTTAAGCCTTTAGTGCTGCCTCTTTAATTTATAATTATTCACAACTGCTGCAGTGTTTGGATTTTCAGAAACTTCTTTTCCCCAAGTACAAATTGTGTCTTTCCTATGTGACCAGGAAAAATTACGTGAATGTGGTTCAGATGATGAAATCCTATTTTTAAAAAATTGCTCACAGATTCTGTCTCTGGTTTGTTTTGGTTTAGTTTCTTTTAAGAAAAAGAGAAAAAAAAAAAAGCGATTGAGCTCTTGGAGGACTCCATAGTTGGGAAGATGCCCTTCCTCGGGGGTGACTCTGAGGTGGCAGCTAAATAAAGGAGTGTTTTCTGCTCCTGGCCCACACAACTGTCTGTCTGAAATTGTTCCTGCCCTCTGCCATCCCCTGGGAGGGGCTGGCACTTGTCTCCCGGAGTGGGGCTGCGGGTCTGCTTGGGTGCTGTCCTTCCCACAGCTTCCCTGTGCATGCGGCTGAGATTTGCTTTGTGATCGGCTTTTATTGCCGGCAGAGCAGGGAGTTATTAAACCTCCATCCCATAATCCAGCCTCCGGCTCCCCCCCGCCTCAAGTTATTTATGGCCGTTTGCTGGGAGTTTTCCCTTGGAGGGCTGCACTTATTCCTTGCCGCCACACTGCTGGAATGACTAACCCTCTTCCCGCCTGGGAGAAAAAAAAAACCCAAACCCAACTACTTTATTTGGTTTGGGTTTTTTTCTATTCCCCCCCCCCCCCCCCCCCCCCCCATTTTTTCGTGGTTTTGGATGCTGTAACACACAGGGAGTGACTTTGTCCAGGCGGAGGCTCGGTGTCCCCGCCCCGGGAATCTCGGGGGTGGGGATGGATGGCCGCGGTGCCGTGAACCGCGATGCTCCCTGCGTGCAGGAGGGTCCAGCCCGATTATGTAAGGGCGCTGGCCGCGCTCATTGGTCTCTCACGGCCGCAAAAAGAGCCCTCCCTCCCGTTTTTCCTCGCTGCTGAGGGCAGCACAGGGGCAGAGGTGGGGAGAATGGGCTCGTCAGTCCTGACTGTGCAAACGCCACAACCTGCGCTCACAACAGGGCTTTCGGTGAGCGGGAATCCTTCCGCCCTGGTTTTGGGAGGAGGATGCAGCAGTGGGGCTTTGTAGAGGGGTATATTAGTTGCACGGTGAGGTCTGACTGTGAATGGTGTTTACTGTAGCTTTCACTGGGAGATCTGGGGAATCGTCCCTCTGAGCGGCAGCGTGGGCTGCGGAAAGCTCAGCCTAAAAAGAGGTTGGTTCCCCCCTTCCCTTTAAAGGGAGTATCCTCATGCTCTGACATCATGGCTTTACACACTCTGCTAAAAAAAGCCATGGAAGGGTTTGCCATGAAGGAGAGACCTCCTTGCTTAGCCATACTCCAGCCTCTGCATCCATCCCCACAGCGTTTGGGGCTGCAGAGAGGGCGCATCCATCAGGTTTTTTAGTCTTGGAGTGAAATTATGCCAGTGACTGGCTGTGGTTGTTGCTGTGAAGGGGCTGTCAGCCCATGAGGGCGGCACAGGACACAGCAGGGATGTGGGGATGCTGTCCTGGGGTCTTGCATTTGGCCTCTGTTGCAGAGAACCTGAGCTCAGCTCTTCTACCCTTCAGCTGTACGCCTGCACTGTCACGTCACCAGTTTGTGGGGAAAATGCATGGTCTCATTTCATCGTGGTATTATCAATCATGGTATTGTTCCTCTGCAAGCAATGACATTGAAAAGTTCACAGCTTGTGCAGCCTCTGGCTGTGTCCCCTGTGGTCCAGGCTTGCCTGTGGTTCGGGATCAGGCTGGGTAGCTGTGCCCAGCAGCACTCTCCATTGCCTTCACCTTGTCTGTGGAAATAAGTGCTGGGTCACGGCAGGAGGGTGTCTGGCTCAGGGAGATACTGTCTTTGGGGAGACCTTGAGTGGGGTGGGCAGGAGTACTTTCTGTATGAACAATTAAATTGGAGCCGGTTTTATGGTTCAGTTTAGGGTTTAATGACATTTTGATTGCATTTCCTTTGCGAAGGGCGTTATTCATCACTTCCCATCTCAAAGTCCCTGGTATATGGAGGGAGCACTTGCAAGCGTGTGTTTCACATAAAGTGTTTTATTGTGGCCTTGGCCTTGTGAGACATAGTGCCATCTTGGAGATGAGCTGCTCTCAAGGCTTCCAGAGCAGCCAAGGAGACTCATGGAGCTAGCACAGAGCTAGCCTGGGGTTTAAAACCAGGTGGCTTTTCCAGTTTTGCTGAGGACAGAAAACATGGGCAGGGCTTTATATTTTCAGTCTTGCTAAGCTGCAAGCAAAAGTGATCCTGAAGGTGTGGCTTCGATCTGAGCCGTTTGTGGAACCAAATTTCCAAGGCAGGTAAAGAAACAAGGCAAGAATAGACTGGCAACTGAGGTGAAAAGGGTGGGAGGTATGTTTGGCAAGAATCCCTCAAGGCCATGTTGTATTTTTCAGGCATCAAAGCGTCTTTCAGTCTTCCTGACAGTGAAGATGGTTGTAATATTATGGAAAGTTATATTGGAAAACTAGAACTGCCTCCTTTTTTCCAAGGCAGTGAAGCAAGCTCCTGTCATTGGAATCCACAAGGGAGAAGTCAACAACTTTTAATTTGATGTTTTTGTCTTGAGGAAGAAGGTGCCACCTGCCTAGGGTCAAGTTTTGTCTTTCCAGACCCTCTGGTTATTATAGCTTTGGAGTGGGATAAGGAAAGTGGTCTGCTACACAAAAATAATTTCTCAGCCTGTGATGTAGCCCCAAAACTACTGTGGCAAGTCCTTCCCGATGTAAGGCTTGAAACACAAAGCACCTCTGACACCCGCACCACCCCAGCTGGGACCAGGTGCCAAAAGAGGGATTTTGAGCTCCAGCTGTTTAGCTCATGGACAGTCAGGAGAGCTGAGAAGTGGGGCAAGGGCTGGAGGTGGTGGTCTGAGGCTGTGGGCAGATGGTTTTGTTTGGAAGAGAGGAGGCAAAGTGATGTGGGGCTGGGTTGTGCCTTGAGAAGATAGTAGGATGGAGGTCACCTCAGTAGGCCCTGGACTTGCACATTTCCCATGATTTTGAGTCAGAAGATAAGACACAAGGCATGTGGCTTTGTCATCAGCTTGCCCAGAGCCCTGGGGCAATCAAAGAGAGGTCCAGAGGTCTGCACCTCGGGGCAGCCTTTCACGCCCTGCTGGGGTGGTGTTGTCTTCCCCAGATTGACAAGTACCTCTACGCCATGCGGCTCTCGGACGAAACGCTGCTGGACGTCATGGCTCGCTTCAGGAGGGAGATGAAGAACGGCCTCTCCAGGGATGTTAACCCAACAGCTGCTGTCAAGATGCTGCCCACCTTTGTGAGGTCCATTCCTGATGGCTCAGGTAAGGAGCTCAGTGCTTGCCTGCCAGAGTAAACACTCTGTAGTAGTGGTGTGCTTTGTGGAAACTGTTCAAAGTACACAATGTGCTACCAAGAACAAGAGGGATTTGCTTCCTGGCAAGCCCAGGCAACACTTCGGAGGCAGCCTCCCCTCTGTGTGCAGGTCTGTTCCCGCAGATGCTGGAAGATTTTGTGATTCCTTTGTCAAAGCCATTTTGATGCCAATGGAAGGGCCCTTCCTAGCAGTCAGTTCACTATCAGTCATTTACTGTACATCTACTCTGAGACTGTCTGCCAATAATCAATACTTCACATAGAATGATTTTTGATTCATGCAGTTCACACTCATGTGACCTAGAGTCTTAAACGCTGTGCCTTTTAGTAATTTGCTGTTTCCTTAAACATCTCTTCTCCTTACTTTTTCCCAAGTGGAAGTGTGAACCAGTACAGGCTGAATTTGAGTTTCCTGGCATTCATTTTGCATTTTGTAGCTTCCTCTTCCAGACTGTCTTGGGGAAAAACTAACAGAACTCAAGGAGGATGTAGCGTGTGGCTCCCACACTGCTGCTCTGGTGTGCTAAGCTTTTTCCATCTAGACGCAGGACTTGTTTTTTCCATGCCCACTCTACCAGATAAAAGTGGCACAAACTGCTATCAGACACCAAAAAGATGTTATGTTGGTAATTGAGACCAGGACTGCCTCTATTACTTAAAAATTACTATGTGTTTGTAGAAAATTCCATATAGAGAGTATCTAAATATATTTATAAACATTGTATAATAGTGTTTATTATTTAGTAGTAACACTGAGTTTCCCTCTCACGTAGCATGAGCTGGTTATCTAGTGTGGTGCCTACCACAAATTAACTAGTCTGGTGCCTACCTGTGTGCAGAAATTGCAAGACCTGCATAACAGAGTTATTGCCTATTTTGAGGCCTTCTGTTTTTTTGAGTTAAAATCCAGAGTTTATTGGTGAAAGAACATGAGGCCAGGTGCTTTGTGTAACTTGATGCTGCTGTCTGGCAGGTGGAATTCTTTGATAGCTTTGCTTTGCTGTTGCTTTCTGCCATCTCAAGCTTTTTAGTTGAGATGTGATTTGCTGTCTGAAAAAAAACCAAAGGGAGAATGTATTTGAACCCCGTGTTTCCCTTAATTTAGCATTTCTGGCTGTTATGTTGAAATGTTGTGTTGAAATTTGCAGTCTGTTGAGAAAGCCAGAAGCTGCCACACACAGCTGGGTCACAGGCAGAGGTTGCACTAAGGGTTTGCCCATGAGGTGACTTGAGGGCTCTTGTGTGGAATCCTAGCATTTTTACTGGCTCCAAAATCCTTGGTTTTTCATTCATGTTTGTTTTGAGTTCATTGGAGTGGTGACTTGTCCCCAGTTCCTGCTTTGCCAGGTGCAGCCCAGGATCAAACCTGAGCTGCTTGCAGTGAGCAAAAAAATTTTGAAAACTCTTCCATTGTACAAAATGTGAAGATTATTAGATGGCCCAGGAAAAAGGGGGTCTGCACATGGCCAGGAGAGGTGTGAGAGGTTGCTGAGCCCTGCTGGAGCGAAGGATGAGCCAGAGCAGTGAGTAGGTTGTGCGTAGGCGTGTCTGTATGTCAAGGCGTTAATTTCAGATCATGCATTACACACCTGCTTAAAAAAGAACCTCGTGTATTGTGTACTGGGTGCTCAGTTCTTGATCCTGTGCCCGCCTGGCTCCTGCCAGCCTCTCCAGGCTGGGTGCACTGCTGGCAGTGCTTTGCAGCATGGATTAGAGCAAGGCAGTGCTTTGCCCTGGACAATTTCTATAGAATTCAGTGGTGAGCTGTATGTGTAGGTGGCTAGAACCTCTTTGGATAGGTGTTAGAAAAGCAGGCAGTGCCATTCCATTCTTTCCCATGTTCTGACCCCAGGTATGAGCAATATTTGCTGTCAGGGGGTGTTGTGGCATTTCTTTCCCTGACTCACCCATGTGTCCCTGTCACGTGTGGCCCAGCTGTCACACAGATGCAGTCAGGGCAGGTGCAGAGCCCCTTTCCCTCTTCCCTCTTGCTCCAAAACGTTCTGGGGGGCCCTCATGGATGTGGCTGTGTTGATGTGCCCAAAGATGGCAATTCCTGCCTTCAGCTGTCCCTCCGTAAAAGCCAGAGGCTGAAAGCCTGCCCTTTTCTCTGGCCTGTCTCTAATTACTGCCTTGTAAGCTCTTTCCTCTGAATCCAATTATTATTATGGGAGCTGACTATTCAGAAAAATACTGTTGTTTAGTTTCAGATCTGTGCTTGTGTTCTTTTTCAACAAGGAGTTTGTGAGCAATAATTCTAGAGGCTCTGGAGGTGTTGATGTTAGCAGTTTTTTCCCCCCTTCATTCAGAGTTGTTTAATTTACAAAAGCAACGAGGTTTGTCTGTCTACAGTGCCCAGAATGGTACCTCTAGCTAATTCAAAATGCTTTCAAAGGCCAGATAAATTCTCAGCTGGTTTGCTTGCACCTTGGTGTCACAAAGCACAGATTAAATGCTGCTACTTGGGTTTAATTCCTCAAGTACACTAAAAGAAAACTCTAGTTGCATGCAGAAAGCTTTACACTGTACTTCAGAAATCTTTTAAAGGGTAAAGGATGATTCTTAATAATTTTTTACCTTGCGATGAGCTTGACGGTGCTGGAAATCAAACAACCTCACCTGTTAATTTATTTACAGGAAAAGTATTTCTGAAGTGTAGGGTTTGTTTGAGGTATGCACTTAGGCTTGAAAAAGGGCCATCTGTTCCAATGTTGATTTTCGCATTAGTTATTGGAGGTAATGGCTTGCACTCAACAGATGATACCCATACGATAAAGCTTATTTGGGTATTTGGCTTAATGAGAAACTTGTGGTCAGTGTTTGACTTCCGGACTTGCTGCACTGAGCTGGGTTGTGAATTTTTTCTGCTGAGCCAAATAAAGGGAAGTGCATCTCCAGTTTGTGTATGCTCATGTTTTAAATGACATTTGTACTGGTTCAAAGCACTCTTTAAAGCCACACTGCTCAGAAACAGGTAGGGAAGCACTGCAAGGTCTGTGTTTTGGCAAACTGAGTTTACCCATGTCTTGAGCAGCAAGAAGGAGAAGTTGCATTGAAGTGCAGTAAAATTAGGAGGTGTATTAAAAGTTGTGGGCTCCCACTGTAATTTTGCCATGTTTTTCTGTATGGAGTTTATTGTTCCTTGTGGTTTCTCACATGACAGTGTTTTGTTTCTGTATTACACTGCAGCCTTAGAAAACCAAAAGGACATTTGCAGTGTGGTCTTGCCTCTCTTGGTCTGTTTCTGTTAAAGATCCTGTCCTGAGGGACACCTTGTCCAGTTCATCAGCTTTGCTGAGTGGGATGAGGCTCCCAAAGGTGCATGGGGGTGATGAGGAAGAACAGCTCACCAGGTTGGATTTTAGGAATTTTGATATGAGATTGGACAGAGTAATCTCAGAGGAAAGTATAGCTCTGAAAATCCTTGTGGATAAATTGCATACCTGGAATTTTGGTGACAGTCTGGGGTCAGAAGGCTCTGGGAGCTGAGTGTGTTTGAGGTAACATGTCAAAACGATCTTCCCAGCTGCTAGAGGTTTTTCCACTTTGAACTTAGGTAGAAGTAGAAAAACAGTGATGTCAGGAATGGCCTTCTGAAAGTGCTAGCTGGTGAGGAGGCAGGATGAGAAAACACCAGGTGCCTTTGCTCTGCTGCCCTCTGAGCAGGCTGAGCCCGGGGATGCTGTGCACAGACACAAATGCTTGCAAAGACCCCCAGTGATCTGCAGCCTGGACACACTCCAGGTTGTTATCTTGTGGGTGTGAGAAAGTTGTGCACACTGCTTCCCTAAATATTATCTTTTTGCAGACTTTGACAATCGCTGTCTTTGCTCCCTCTTTGATAAGGCATGAGATAGCACGAGCAGGTCAGTCAAATATGTTTGCCTTGCTCTCCAGGGGTGCTGAAGGTGTCATTCCTCAGATAGCCAGGCCACGTGCCTGGAGTCTGTGGGGATTGGAGGGTACTGGATTGGCTTCAGCTCTCTCCAGCACAGGGGGGAGATGGAGGTACCCCAGCTCTTTCCCTGGCACCTGGGCAGATATTATGAGCTCTGTGCAAGGTATCACAACTTCTGAGGAACACCTGCAGCAGTACAAAGCTCGTTTTTTAGGCTGTCATTTCTCTGACTTCTCTTACCTGTCTGCAGTTTGCAGTGAATCTCAGCCTTTCTCAGCACACGAGATGAGGGCTTGTTCCTACTTTAATTACATCTCAGTGTAATTTGTTGATTCTAGAGCAGCCACCATTCACTGTTACTTGCCAAAATGACACAGGTTTATTTACAGCAAAAGGCTGCTTGTCAGTGGTCTGGCACCCCTTCATTTTACTGACTCTATTTTCAACATCTCTTTTGGCTTTCCCCTGACATCTTTACTCTGCCAGCTTCATCATGAGCTCTAGATATGGCCTGTCCACTGTTTTGGATACTTTTTGGGTAAACCTTCATTGCAGTTACCTGTGTTTCAATGGTTGTTGGCGTTGCCATTGCACCAGCTTCATGTTAAATTGTAGGAAATCAGATAGATGGAATCAGGTTCACATGGATGCCCTGCAGCTGCAACTTCCTTGCTGTAGGGACTGCACATTTGCTTCAGTGCCACACTTAACCAAGCTTGATGTTTCCCTCATTTGTGTTGCATACGATTTTTAATCACTTGTGTCTCGTTTTCCACGTAGAGAAAGGAGATTTCATCGCACTGGATCTCGGTGGCTCTTACTTCCGAATTCTTCGGGTGAAGGTATCGCATGAAAAAAAGCAGACAGTGCAGATGGAAAGTGAAATTTATAACACCCCAGAAGACATCATGCACGGGAGTGGAACACGGGTAAGCAAGCACCTCTTCCTTGGCACGTCTCTCTGAAGATTAGCTGCTTAGAATTTAGAAAACCCCCACAAGAGTGATCTTAACAACAGTTGTACCTACAGCATGCAGACTGCACTTCAGTGTCAGTACTGAAAATGAATAAGCAGTACTTAGTGTAACAGAGCATGCATGGGTGCTGCAAACCTGCTGTCACCATGTGGGAGACTTCTGGATGAGTTAGGGAAAAAAAATAGCTTAGAAATAAAAATTCTGGCTTTTATAGGGAACTTACTTTCCATGAGTACAAATGGAGAGCAGGAAAACAACTTAGTCTTTGTAAGCAATGAACATGACCAGCCCTGCAATTGTAGTGTTAGATGAGGGATAGAAATCCCCATGACAGCCACATCTCTGTGCTGGCAGTCTGAGCAACTCAGCATTCATGAAAAGTACAAGTACATTAGAAAAATTACGGGAAGCTGATAGAATGTTTTGGCACAGCTTCAACTTAAGTTTTGCTGAGTAATTGAAAGAGTAGAACTCCTGTTCCAAGAGTAGAAAATATTTGTATCCATTCACTTGGATTCCAAATTGAGTTCTTTGAAAGAATTTTTTTTTTTAATGATCAGGAAGTTGTTTACACTGGCAGATTTGTCTCTGTCAGCATAAGGCAAACAAGAAATTTTCATTGTTGGAAACAGCAAAATTTTTACACTTTTTATTAAAATGAGGTGCTGTTCAGGAGTATGAGACCTGCAGGAAACTTAAAGCTTGTTTCAGAAGAATAAACAAATGAGGAGAAAAAGAAAAATTATGGGAACAGCATTTCTACCTTTAATATGTTTTGTGTAGTCACCTTAATACCTTTATTGTTGGTATGCAATAAGTGCTTGTGCATTTTCATGCAGCAGTGAGTGTAAGATGGCAATCATGGCTTGTCAGTAGAACTGATGAAAGCATTGCTGTGATATCTGAACCACAGCAGTAAAATAACCTTCTTGTTAGGACTTTTCCTAACATTACTGCTTTGCAAGCCAAAAGATCTTGCAGTGGCTTTCCCACAGAATGGTTTTGGAGGGGAGCTGAGCTGAGCTGAGCTGCCTGTGGCTGGAAGAGGCAGGGAAGTTGGGTGGGAGGCTCAGAGGCAGGTTGGGAGCAGGGGGTTGCTTGTCCGTGGATGGGTGTCAGGAAGTGGAGGCTGACATGCAGCAGGGCTGTCTGCACCCCCAAGTGTCTGTCCTGGGGAGGCGAGGCTTTAGAGGATTTGAGATGGAGACATGATAAGGGTGGTAAGGAGAAGCCAGGAAGGGAGACATCAGGTCTGCTTTCTTTCCATGTCTTTGTCATATCTGTGGTTTTTAATTTTTCAAGATCCAAAGGCCATTTGGCTGTTGGGAAGCAGCAGTGTGGAGCTCAGGCTGATAGGCTTTGTCATGGTTTTTAAGCTGAAAGGAAGGCGAGCGATGCTTCCACTGACCCCATGGGCACAGTGTTTAAGTACCAGGAGAATAAGAGCAGAACTTGGAAGCATTATCAGAGTAGCACCTGGGTTTGAAGTTGTTCCATGACAATGTCCAGTGCTTGCTGTGTGCCTTCAGAGGGAAGTGCGGGGGGTGCCCATGAGGCAGAAAGGCAGCTGAGGATTTGGTGCTTATGGCTGATGTCTGTGCTTGAGGATTTCTGAAATGTCCGAGCCAGATTTGTGGAATACTTGGACTGAACTCACTGTGTTGGGTAGGCTACTAATGATTTCCAGCATGCTGTGTCATTAACTTTGCTGAGTTACACTCCTAAAGCTTAGTGTATAATCAGCTTATTGAAGGATTGTGATTTATGGCTTCACATCTCACTAACATGGTTCGTTTTGATATTTTCTACTTCATGGCATTCAGACTTCCATTTTTGCCCAGCTGTCAGTTTTACCAGTCAGAGACAGTTCCCTATTGAAGTCAAGGGCAAAACTCTCATTGACTTCAGCAGTGTAATAGCAGGTCTAAAATTTGTAAGAAGCCTATGTCATCTCAGTGAATGGGAATGTGCCTGAGACTTGATTTTGGTGCTGCTTTTTGTGTTCTGCCACCACTGGAGGTGACTTACGGATTTGTGGCTGTTCTGTGGATCTGAAACTGTGGTTTCCTTGCTCCTTAAATCATCCCCATTGAGGGGCTTGGTCCTGAACTTGGATCTTCAGTGCTTGTCCAAGTCTCCGTGTCTTCTGGCCAAAGGCATCATTGTGGCAACCTCTTGGAGCCCAACTTGAGCAGGCAACTTCTTGGTCAGGGGAATTAAGCCTGATCTGTTGCTCAGGGTCTCAGGCTGTATTGCTTCAGGTCTATAAATCAGACTGGTCCTTTCCTCTTGGCTGGAGCATTTGCTCTGTCTGTCTCTTTGACATATGATAACATATTTGGCTCACCGTGTTCCCTACTGCAAATCTGTGGGTTAAAGAAGATTTTGAGTTTTCCTTAGTGCACCTTCCCTACTTTAGTGAAATTCTGCTGGATCTTTGTAATATTGCCTTTACTACCCAGTCAGAGCCATTTGGCACTGGTGAGGTTTGGGTGTTAGTATGGGCATGGGCACACACAGACACTTCCTTGAGTCTCCTTAGGAAAAAATCTTCTGAGCGTCAAAACTAATAAATGCCTGTCTTTTTTTCTGCTTTTGAGCCATGCCTTCCCTCTGTGGTTTATGAACAACAGTAGCACAGCCAGACCGTGCATCACTGACTAGACACAGCTCCTGTAGTGTCCACATTATGGCTAATACTTAACTGCATTTGCCTGCCCTCCCAGTGTGCTGCTAACCCACATAGGTGGGCTTCAGCAGGTCCTGCCAGGACTGCCTGGGCAAACACAGCAGGTGCACGGACTTTTGGGAGTCTATTGGGAATGCCCAGGAATTTTTTGCATTTAGACTTACAAAGCAGATCCCGTCTTTTCTCTATGCATTTGTAGTTCGTTGCATGAGAGGGATTTTTGTAACAACATACACAGTCAACATTTCTGCTTCCTGCTCTCTGCACTCCCCGGGGGGTTTGAGGTTGGCCCCTGGATTTTGTTTGTAGTCCTGGAAGCAGCTGAAAGTTTAGTAGGATTGAGTATTCAGCAAGATACTTTCAGATGGAAAGCGTAATCAAAACACACACTCCTGCTGTTTCTGTGTTCCTCCAGGAGAAGTTGCCATATTTTATTGCATAACTGTAGTTCTTTTCATAACTCCTCTGTCCCTCATCTGGACTGTTGAAAATTGTCTTCCAGAAGTGCAGCAGTGTGAATTGCATTCCCATGTTATTTCTCTGTGTGGGCTGAGAAAAAATGTTGCCCAGGACAATGAATGGCAACATTCTCCCTGGGAAACCACTGTACTTTTCCTTAATCAAATCTGACCTCATTTAAGCCGTGAGTTTAAGGTGTTCAGTTTAATTGTAACATTACACACACTGCTTCTTGACCTGCTTTGAAGGACAAAATATTCCTATCATCATTTGTAATTGCTGCAGTCTTTCTGTAGTACATTCCTGTCTCTCCAAGACTCTAAATTGTTCTTAATAAAGCTGTGTGGGCTAATTGGAACCAACAGATGTCTTTGTGTACTCCCTCCCAGTTATCCCCAGTCTTCTAGGCAGATTACCTGCTCTCATCCCACCAGTGCTGCAGATAGAACTGGGTTTATTTCGTTTGGGTTTTTGTTTTTCAGGGAGTTAAAATGTGAGGCACAGTTGTATCCCGAGGCAGGCAGTAACTCGTTTATAGCTTGCCATCCGTTTGTGGTATGGGTCAGTTGAAGGCATGTCTGGCTTTCTGGTGCTGGTAAATACAAACATGTATTTTTGTTGCTTCAATTGCTCAGGCTTGATTTCAGCTTTGAGCATTGCAGTCTACCTGAGGGGCTTTCTAAATGGCTCAGTGTGAGAGGTCTTTGTGCTTCCCTGGTTCCTGGCCTGGCTGACAGGGACACGTGCCATGGTCACAGGTGCCATCGAGGCATCTGGGTGGGAGCTGTGTGCAGGCTGCCTGTATAGTTCAACCTTTCAAAAATGCAGAAAATAGTCCCATTTTGGGTTGTTTCTCAGAATGTGAAAAAATATTTAGATGAATCCCTTGGGTTTCCTTTTTGTTTGTTGTGTGCTTTAGGAGTAGATTTGGGTGGCTCCTGCAAAGTGCTGGGTTCTCTGATCTCAGCAATGCTTGAGTGAAGCAGATGGTGTCTTCTCTACATCACTGTAAAAGTGCTCAACCTCCTGTGGGACTGGATCCCTAATGTTGACTTGCTCCTTCCTATTGTAGAAAGGTTAAAAGACCATTTTTGTTCTCATCAAATGTTAAGTGGAAGAGTTACAGCAGGCTTGAGTGCCATGAGCCTTGTTTCAGGAAGTGTTTTTATATGGGTGGAAAACATGCCTGCAGATTTAGGTATGTAAAAGGACAGTGCATTTCATAATTTATTAGTTATTAAGTTGTTAATATACCTTGCTTGAGAGTATTTTCATAGCTATGCTATTTATACTTTTTATAAAATCTGGAGAGCTATTTTCCCCTTTCCCCCTACTCAGAGCAGTTTTCATATGGAGTTTGAAACATTTTCTCCCTGAAGCTAAATCTGTTTTATATTTTTCTTACAGCTTTTTGATCATGTTGCTGAATGCCTGGGAGACTTTATGGAGAAACAACAAATCAAAGACAAGAAACTGCCAGTTGGGTTTACATTTTCCTTCCCTGTCGACAATCCAAGCTAGATGAGGTAAGAAGATTTCACAATTTTCGTAATACACAGAAGAGCTGCCATGTTATTAAAACCCTGCCATGAAAGTAGTATCCCAGACAGGTCTCATTTTGGGGATAAATGAATATTATATTTCACTGTCAGACTGTGTTTATGTTTATGTTTCTGCCTGAAAGAGCTGGGTAACAAAAGAGGAGGAGACAGCTGATGTTTTGTGCTGAGCTCCTCAGTGTTATGGTTTACCCTCTAAGCAGGGCAGTGGTTTTCCCTGCCTCCTGTGCAGCCTTTTTCACCTCTCCACGGGGTGTGACTGGGAAGGACCCAGCCCAGCAGGGTTTGCTGGGTCTTGCTGCCCCTCACAAGTACACAGGGATCTGGATCTGAGTGTCCCTGCTGAGCAGTGATCTTGAGCCAGGGCCCTGGGGGCGGTCAGTCAGGTCACCTGGAGCCAGCCTGCTTTCCAGAGGGATGGGGATAACCAGCCTGGTGCAGTGCCTGATGAGATTCCCATGACAAGGATGCTGTGGTATTTTCCTCCTTTTGCTCCTTGTACCACAAATGACTCAGCAGCCTCCCGGTAGAGGGTTGCCATGGCAGCAGTGTAGCAAACGAATGCAGGAAGGTTAAATCTACACAAAACACACCGAGGTTGCCCTGCTGTCGTAGTTTGAAAAAAATGAGTTTTTTGAACTTCAGTGGTCAAACCAATGAGTGCTCAGGTTTAAAGACTGGCACCTGGTGTGGCCACTGAGGACAAGGATCCGCCTCTGAGAACACAAGGGGTTCAAAGCAGAGGGCTCCCCGGAAAGCTCTCTCTTGGTTCCGGTCCCTGAGGATGGAGGGATCTCCCCTGCCCAGCGGCTGGCTGGGCGGGGGAGGGGAAGCCATGCGGCCTGGGTGAGGTAGGCCTGGAACCTCGGGCAGAGAGGGGGAGAGGAAAAATCCTGCAAGATGGAAGGGTGGAGAAAGTACAAGAACCTTGAGAGGCATCAGGCAGCCTTCTTCCCCCCCCCCGGAGAGAGAGAGAGAGAGAGACGAGAGACCGTGTCTGTAATCTCCGTCACCTTGAAATTTGATATCAGTAACTGGACAGCACGGCCGAAGGAGTATGGGGGGGGTGGCGTGAGAAGAGTGCCCAGCAGCAAAGATACCGTGAGAGTTCTGGGAAAACAAAGCCCAAGATTTTAACCCTTTTCGTAGATGATGGAAACTTTATAAATGCTAATCCTCCTGAATTTGAAGAAGAATGACAGAGAGAACTAAGCAGAGATGATGAAAGTTTGTGCAAGTGGAAGATTGTCAGAGAATGCTGAAAAGAATCCTAGGTGGAGGAGATGATGGAGTGGCCTTTGGCTGGACTGTTCTTGCAGCCATGGATGGACTCATTTCTTTTCTGTAACACAGAAACGGCATCTGGGGAGAGGCATTGGCTTGGAGCCAAGAGTGGACAGTAGTGTGAACAGAGATGAGAGGAAGAGCTCTGTTCTCAAGGCCCCTCGGCCCCAGGGGGTAATATTGGGGGGGACAGGTGTCCCAAAATTTGAGAAGCTGTCGTTTCTTGGAACTAACCAAAGCATCTTTAAAAAGAGAAACCCTAGAAGCAGCTCTGGTCCATGCACAGTGGTGAGAGCACTGGACATGGAGGAAGAGGCCACGATGTGGTGCAAGGAAGACTCCTATCTCTCCTTGATGGACTGAGTACCGATTATCGAAAGGGTGGTAATAGACTAAGGATTAATTATCTAAAGGGTGGTAACGTGATTGGGAATTTTTAGTTTGTTTTATTGTGTTGAGAACTGGTGGTGGGGGGGAGGAAGAGTGTTTTTTAAAGTTTTCATGTTCTTCTGTATGTGTCTTCTTTGCATATTATAAGTAATAAAGTTCTTTTCTTTTGCTTTCTAAATTAGAAACTGTTTTGCTTTATGTTTGGTCACATCTCACAGCAAATACCAGGGACAGTATATCCTCATAGGGGCACTGGCCTTGTGCCAATGTCAAACCTTTGACACCTGCTAAAGCACGACCTGCTTTTCCAGCTTGCAGGTCTCTAGGTTAGCCTGGTGCAACAGCCCCCCAGATGCTGGTGCTGAGGAGGGCCAGGTGAGGCACAATTTTTGTTACATTTCATACTTCTTGAGCAGTGCTGAGAGCTGAACCCAAGGGTGCTGACTAACTCAGGGTCTGGAAGCAGTTCAGAGCAGAGAGCTGCCTTTAGCTGCATCAGATCAGAAGAGATGAGTTGATCTTGGGGCAGCTCTCCCATCTGGCCGTGGTGCATGGTGAGGCTTATGCTCCTGACCACTGCAGAGCCATGCTGGGGATGTGGTTGTGAAGTTGAGTTGCCCTTGGGAAGGTTTGCTTAGCTGCATGATGAAAGGTGCTTGTTTGTGGGCTGGTTTTCTCCAACCAGCTGGGATGGAACTGTGCCTGTGTGGGGCAGGGGACAGCAGCATGTGGGGTGCTGTGGGGACACCTGAGCAGTGGCAGAGTGGAGTGGGATAGTAACGAGACAAGGGAGGGTGTCTCTTAAAGAGAAAAATCAACAACAACAACAAATCATTGACAGAAGTTTTGCTGATGTGTTTTGAGTGTTTGAAATATACGTTTTTTCTGGATTCTGTGGGCCAGGTTTGTTCTTGGATTGCTGCTTCTGTGAGGCTGTGCTTGCCTGGGTGCTGTTTTCTTGTGCTTGGTGAGCAGGAGGCAAGGTGGTCCTTGTTTGCTCTGAGGATGATAAGATGGGCACCGCATGGTTGGGCCCCACTCAACCCTGCTGCATTCCAAGGGCTCCTTTCTGCTGCCAAGGCTTTGCTGGTGAAGGAAAAATTCCTTCCAGCACAGTGACCAGTCATGCTGAGAGGAGCTGCTCTTTGCCAGTGTGGTTTGACCAGTTTCTTATGAACGTTTTGTGAAACAAGGTGCCCTTTTTTCCCCTGAAAGCTGTGCCAGCAGAGCGGGCTTTGCCCACAGAGTCCCTGCACAGCAACACGGGGCTTTGCTGGGTGTCTAAATGGTACCCATGATAGCAGCACGTTGGCAGAACTTACACAAAATGAGTTTGTGGTCTAGGGGTAGGAGAGTATCTCCTGGTCTGGAAAGAGCTGTCCTGACCCTCTGTCCCCTGTAGCTATCTCTAAGGGAGGGAAAATTTGATTTTTAAGCTGATATATGGGCAAACGTACACTTGGGCAATGGCTGCTTGTGCCTACAGGCTTCAGCTTTTGTGGTTTTTAGCTTCTTAGACTCCTGTTGTGATATGAATATTTTGGTGGTATGGAAAGCTGAGCTGGTTGGAGTTTTCTCTCTGTCACTTGATTACTGTCAGTGCTCTTTTCTTTCTTTTATTATTATTTACCTGTACACTGAATGCTCTGATTCAGCCAGGCATTATGTAAATAGCGAAAAATCAGTGTAGTCATTACCTTGGGGGATCTGCAGGCTCTTCATGATGGTTTGCAGACAGGTAATTCAGTACCAGGATTTCCTTTTTGATCTGTGCTGTAAAGTAGGGACATGCATTGTTACATCCTCGAGTATTTTCATTTGCCTCAACCCATAAACACGGTCCCACAGTTAAACAAGCCCGGACAGATGGGACTCCAGGCAGTAAATGTGCAGCAGCCTGATCCTCACTGCAGCTGAATTCTGGACATGCCAACACCATATCCCTGCTCTGTAGTCAGCCCTGTACAGTCAGCTTTTTCTGAAAGCAGTCTATTTCCACAGCCCAAAAGGATTAAATGGTTTTCCAAGAAAAAACTGTCTAGGAGTAGCAGGGAGAAGAGTAGGCTGAAAATACAAAAAATGCAAACACACCATTTTCTAGCAAGGAAGGGAAAAAGAATTTTCCATCTTTCAGCTCACTGTAATTAGGCTCTAAGACCACATGTGTTCTCAGTTTGGGTTGTTAGAGGTCACGTGAGAAAAGAGACCTGAAGATTCATTTGAAGTATGAAATCTTGTTTGAAAAAAAAAAAAACCAGCATGTGTCTTATGGTTTCATCCTGTTGATTGTTGTTGTCTTCTTTTATCAGGGTATTCTGATAACCTGGACAAAGCGCTTCAAAGCGAGCGGAGTGGAGGGAGCAGATGTTGTGAGGCTGCTTAACAAGGCCATCAAGAAACGTGGGGTAAATTGCACTTCTTTTTCTTTTTTAGCTGTATCTCAGCTTTGTCAGGGACCACTCTTCACATCACTCACTTGAGCAGGTGGTCTGAGTGGTGGTGAAACTCTGCTTTCTTGCATGAAAATGTGTGGGTTTGCTGGAAAAATGAAGCTGCATCAGGGTTATTGTGTGGAAGCTGTCATTTTCCTCACAGCAAGAACTGAGTTGCTGTGTTGTGGCTTTTTGCTGGCAACTCTCAGTGATTTTATCAGTCTTCAAAAGCTGAAGAAGTGCTGTGTGGCAGTTCTGTGGCTTTTGAGTGATACCAACATGTCCCATCCCTGAGAAACTTGTTTCTCATGGGCCGGACTCAGCTCAGTTGTGCACCTGCTGTGTGTGGGAGCAGGAGAGGAGCTGAGTAGACGAGAAGGGAATTTCAGGCTCAGCAAGCTGTTGCTCCCTGCAGTTTCTCAGTGTTGACTTTATAGAGAGTGAAGGTGACCAGGTTGCTGATTTTAACAAATAAAAAGGCAGTGAGCGTGAGAGGGAATGAATTTGGGTTTGTGTAATGCTTGCAGCCAGGTCATATGTTGATTACTCAGCATCCAAAAATTTGTTGGAAACTGTGAAGTATTTGCTTTCTTTGGGCAGTTGTGGACTCAAGCAAACCTGAATTTTGCTGTCACCAAACAGCATTACTGGGGTCAGTTACTATCATTGGACTTGGTAGAATCACACACTGAAGAACCTGGAAAGGAATGGCTGCATGTCATTTATTTAATTGCATTATTTTTGTATTAAAATCTTCACTTGAAATAAAACACCTTGATGGTTTAAGTGAATCTATAAGAAATATTTTCTAGATTGACTTCTCAAGCAACTGCTTCAAATCATTCCATGAAGTTTCAGTGCAAAGTTCCTTCTCCCTCGTGTATAGGCCTTTTCTTTCCTGCCCGAGCATGCTTATGTGAGAGCAGCCCTGTGCTCTCTAGAGTGATCCTGGTGCTGTTTTACTGCTTGCATTAGTCTGCTCTCACTGCCTTCTTGGGTACGTGGGATGGGGAGCTGGCAGACAGAACAGGGAGTATTTTGAAAGACAATCTGTGTTGTTCAGACAGATTATTGCTCCCCTGTTCCTCGTGAATCTATTCGCTGAAAGCACGCCGGTGAGGAGCAGGAGCCACATTCCCAGGGGAGCCCTGTGGCCCCAGTAACTCTCTGCTACTCCCCAGGACTACGACGCCGACATCATGGCCGTGGTGAACGACACCGTGGGCACCATGATGACCTGCGGCTTTGACGACCAGCGCTGCGAAGTTGGCTTGATCATTGGTGAGGCTGGGTGCGGCCGCGGCGGGCGCGGGGCTGCTCTGCCTCGGCCTGGGCAGCCTGGCCAGCACCTTCTGCTGTCCTTCCCCCCAAGGCACGGGCACCAACGCCTGCTACATGGAGGAGATGCGGCACATCGACCTGGTGGAGGGGGACGAGGGCAGGATGTGCATTAACACGGAGTGGGGGGCCTTTGGAGACGACGGCTCGCTGGAAGACATCAGGACCGAGTTTGATCGAGAGATCGACCGCGGGTCCCTCAATCCCGGCAAGCAGCTGTGAGTGAGGCAGCCACTCGTGGACATCTGTCCTGTCCTTTGCTGTCCTGTGCCCCATTGCCCACTTGTGTTGGGAATTCTGTGGTTCAATAAAGCTTTGCCCGTGGCAAGGCAAACCTCCGGCTGGGCCAGGCCTTAGGGTGGCACAGCTGGGCTCTGCTTCCCAGAGCTGCCCATGGATTTGTGGGTGACTGCTGTCCTCTCCTGCAGGTTTGAGAAGATGGTCAGTGGGCTGTACATGGGCGAGCTGGTAAGGCTCATCCTGGTGAAGATGGCCAAGGAGGGGCTTCTCTTTGAGGGGAGAATCACCCCTGAGCTTCTCACCAAAGGGAAGTTCGAGACCAAGCATGTTTCTGCCATTGAAAAGTGAGTAATCTTTCCCTTTTCACTCCTTGGCTTCACAGTGACTCTGAATGTTAGTTTTCCTGCTCTTTTTGCTTTGTGGGAAAGTGTGCTACATTGGAGGTGGCTGCCATTCTCTACTGCCTGTGCAGAGCTGGCATGTGGGGAGCCTCAGCAGACAGTCTGTGCCCTCGTCCCCAAGATTTCTCCGTTCTGTGTTGGGAGGAACTATAAAGTCTGCCAGTCCATGCAGCTTTCAGGGTACGAGCTGTAGTACCTCTCTCACTGCTCACAGAGTTGCTACCCTGTAGCTAAACAGGGGAGTGAGTTGGCTTAGTGCCTCCTACCAAATACTTGTGTTACTTCTTGCTGTATCCCTGGGATTGTTGGACAGAAAGAAAACAAGTGTGACAAGACAGAGCATTCAGTCTCGTAGGCAATGCCAGGTCCTGCACAATGACCTCTGAGCTATGTGCCAGTTGGTTTCTTAGAGTGTCATCACCCCTTTGGTCAGTACTTACAGGCTCTCCACCCTGTGTTTTTAAAATTCACATCACTGGGATAGTTTGTACCATAGTCATTGGGCTGGATTTTCCTTTTGAAATGGCAAATACGACACCAAGGGAACAGCCAGTAACTTCTTTAATGCCTGTTCCTCCTGCCACAGTTTAGTCCTGTCCCTGCAGATCATGTTACCTGAACAGTTTTTCCATTTCCAAATGTGTGTTCATTTGTCTTAACCACAGAGGTCTGTGTTGTGGACCAAGGTAATGTTAAACAGCAGTGGAAAAAAAAGCAATTATTGAGAAATTCAGTTATTAAGAGGAAAAGTTTGCCCTGAAATCCCACCTTACTTCCTGAAGAGACAGTTTGGTTATAGGTAGGGGACACATCCCTGTGCAGCTTCAAATTTCTAGCTGGTGCTGGCAAGATGCAAGAGTCCTTAAAAAGATGTATGGAGTGCAGTTAGGGATGGCAAGATGCATACCCCTTGTATTTTTGTCTGGGAAATCTGGGAAATGATGGAGCTGGACAAGGAGAAGTTTTGCCAGATTTGCTCTCGGGTTGGATGCTCATGAGGAAAAAAAAACAATGCGAGAGGCAGAGATTCAGTGGGGTAGTAAAAGCCTGAAAAGAGACCCGTTAGGATGAAATTGCTTAGGCAACCTTTGCCTCAGCAAAGGTTTTGTTTTTTGTACTGGGCTTAATTTATCAAGACATGGGAGGGAATGAATGTGGGCATTAGGTATATGCTCAGGCCTGTGCTGAAGTGTGGGGCTGGTGCTTCATGCTTGAGAGAAGCCGTTTGCAGCTTAAAGCATCACTGTAATGAAAGAGCATTTTAATTCCTCCAGGTCCTCCCTGTAGTGAGGCTGCTGGAATTGCATTGTTTGTAGGAGGCATGTTTGCACCAGGCTTTAATGGAAGGCTTTTCCATCTGTGAATGAATGCACATTTAGAGCATTTTATTTCAAGCCTCGTGGAGCTTTCTAGTCCACATCTCCAAGAAGTGTTCTTTCTGACATTCTCAGCCCCCAGGCAGGGACACCCATGTTTTGGATGCGCCTCGGTCCTGCAGTCCCCTTTGAGGAGTCCCCTTTCCTTTGCAGGAGCAAAGAAGGTTTGAACAAAGCCAAAGAGATCCTGACTCGGCTGGGGGTGGAGCCGTCGCACGAGGACTGCATCGCCGTCCAGCATGTGTGCACCATCGTGTCCTTCCGCTCGGCCAACCTGGTGGCCTCCACCCTGGGCGCCATCCTCAACCAGCTGCGCGACAACAAGGGCGTGGGCCGCCTGCGCACCACCGTGGGCGTGGACGGCTCCCTCTACAAGATGCACCCACAGTGAGTGCCTCTGCTCTAACATGGCCCCTGCCATGGGCTCTGGTGTTCCAAGGGGGGAGCATGTCACCCTGAGTGAGACACCACCCAGGGGGCTGTGAGGTGATGAACCCAGAGTGTGGGTTTAGGGCTGAGCTGGGGAGCTTGGATCCCTCTGCAAGGTGTACCCACAGTGGGTGCATCTGTTCCTGCCACGGGCTCTGGTGTGCCAACGGGGGAGCATGTCACCCTGAGACATCACCCAGGGGGTTGTGAGGTGATGAACCCAGAGTGTGGGTTTAGGGCTGAGCTTGGGGGAAAGGAGAGATGTCTTTGAGGTGAGGAAGTTGTGTGAGGTTTGCAAAACCCACAAAATCACACAGAAAAGAACCAAAACATTGAGTAACTGTCAATTTCCCTGAGCAATGTCAGGGAAAACTATGGTGGTCTGAGTAGATACCTTAAGGTATCACCAAGAGACCTCTTGGAAGGAGAGTTTCTTTGTAGGCAATACTTCTTTGTGCCCATTGATTGGGCTGTGAGGAGACCTGTGTTAATTCACCTTCATCTCCATTTCCAGTTTAATGCCCATGCCTAACCCTATTTTTGCCAGTCTTTTCTGAAGATACAATTGGAAACCAGGGAGGAGAAAAAATAGCTTTTAGATTTCTGTGGCCTTTAAAAAAAGATTTTGTCTCGTTTTTCCCCATCTTGAAAGTTAAATTTTTAGTGAAACAGCTGTACAGATAGATTTATGTAGAAATCAGAAAATTTTATTTGTGGGGGAACTTCTGAAAGAAGTATGCTTAATGTTTCATTTTCAGTCTCTCATTATTGGTTGAAAAAGATATTTTCCTCTGTTAAAGAAAACCATAGAATTTCAGCAAACAAAGAAGTTTCCAAGAACAGTGTTCTGACTAGCTTTTTCAGATTGGGCAAGGTCTGGGCAAGATAATAAACATGGGCAGTTTTGGTTTCTTAAGTGTTTCCCCCACCATCTAAACCAGAGTTCAGGAGAGGACCCCAGGGGAGGGAATTGGAGCAGCCTTGCAGCCAGGGAGTTTCTCCCATCCACGATCAGGTTCAGGGGATGAGACTGATGCTCTCCCCTGCTTTTTGCTGGCTTTGCTTTGAAGTTTGGGAGGAAGGAGGCTGTGGGGAAGAACTGCTCTTCCCTGGCAGTTTTCCTACTTGGGAGGCTGTAGCTAGTTTGAGCATGGTGAGTTTGCCCACTCCCCTTGCATTGGGTTGGTGTCAGCAGTGCAGATTTGGGGGTGATGCAGTGCAGATTTTGGGGGGCGGCAGTGCAGATATTGGGGGGATGCAGTGCAGATTTGGGGGTGATGCAGTGCAGATTTTGAGGGGATGCAGTGCAGATTTTGGGGGATGCAGTGCAGATTTTGGGGTGTGGCAGCACAGATTTTGGGGTGTGGCAGCACAGATTTTGGGGGGATGCAGTGCAGATTTGGGGGTGATGCAGTGCAGATTTTGAGGGGATGCAGTGCAGATTTTGGGGGATGCAGTGCAGATTTTGGGGTGTGGCAGCACAGATTTTGGGGGATGCAGTGCAGGTTTTGGGGTGTGGCAGTGCAGATTTTGGGGGAGATGCAATGCAGATTTTGGGGTGGATGCAGTGCAGATTTTGGGGGATGCAATGCAGATTTTGTGGGAATGCAGTGCAGATTTTGGGGTGGATGCAGTGCAGGTTTTGGTGCGTGGGCAGAGCAGAGGCCGGGCTCACAGCCTGCCCTCGCCGCAGGTATGCCCGGCGCTTGCACAAGACCACGCGGCGCCTGGTACCCGACTCGGAGGTGCGGTTCCTGCTGTCGGAGAGCGGCAGCGGCAAGGGCGCGGCCATGGTGACGGCCGTGGCGTACCGGCTGTCGGAGCAGCACCGCCTCATCGACGAGACCCTGGCCGAGTTCAAGCTCACCCACGAGCAGCTACTGCAGGTGAAGAAGAGGATGAGGGCGGAGATGGAAGCGGGGCTGAAGAAGAAGACTCACGACACTGCCAAAGTGAAAATGCTGCCCACCTTCGTCCGCAGCACACCGGATGGGACAGGTAGAGCTGCAGCGGGGATGCTGGCTCGGCTACAGGGCACTCAAAAGGGACTCCCAGTGTGGGGTTTGGTGAGCCTGAGCAGATCTGATATGACCAGAAACTTCCTGTGCAAAGGAGGATATCTCAGCACTGGCCCTGTGCTGGTTGCTGGCAGCCTGGTCCTGTGTCCTTGCCTCTGGGCGCAAGCAAAGTCACAGCTTGAGGGGAGAAGATTACAGCTGGGATCATAAAACCACAGCTAGGATCATAAAACAACAACTGGGTTCATAAACCCAAACCCATACAAAGCCTGTTCACATTACTTGGGTACTTTGCATCTCAGGGTGGCTGGCCGAATTTCAGCTCTCTCTCGGAGCAGTTGTGTGGGTCATTTTTCCCTTGTTGATTTATAGGAAAACAAAATAATCAGAGCAGCATCTAAAATCCACATTTGATGAAGATCTTCCCAACTAAGTTTTTAGGAGATTTTCTATCAAAATACTTTGAGAGAAGCATTTCTTCAGATTTTACTTATGGTTCTTCAAATATACACATATTCTTTTACAGAGAATGGAGACTTTCTGGCACTTGACCTTGGAGGGACAAACTTCAGAGTTTTGCTGGTGAAAATCCGCAGTGGTAAGAGGAGAACAGTTGAGATGCACAACAAGATCTATGCCATTCCCATAGAGGTGATGCAAGGAACAGGAGAAGAGGTATTCTTGTTTCTCTTCGGCTGCACTGTTGCTTTTTAAATAACTCCTTAATAGCACATAACATGTACAACTTCAAATAATCATGATTTTTCTCTCTAAAGCTGTTTGATCACATCGTTACCTGCATTTCTGATTTCCTGGATTACATGGGGATTAAAGGAGCACGTCTTCCTCTTGGCTTCACCTTTTCCTTCCCTTGCAAGCAGACCAGCCTGGATGCTGTAAGTTCCTTAGTATCTTTTAGATATTAAAATAGAATCTGCTTCTGTGCTTATGCCAGGCCTGGTTTCTCTGCCTTCTTGTGTCATCCACGTGACACTTACAGGAAGGTCATACAAGGGGAATGTTCATGTGCTGACCCTGACCAGTACAGCTGCTCCTGTAAATAGTTCCTGTAAGGGTAGTAATGCAAATGCTGCTCAGCCTGTGGCTGTGACAGATAAGAGCATTTAAATTTTCCATGGGGTCATATCCCTTTTTTAAAGCATTATGTTTTTTCCAACTGGGTAAACCTGCTGGTCCATGGCACTTCCCTGGTTTTGCAAGCAGTAAGCAAAAGTCTATCCCTGCTGCCAGTGCCTATTCCCAGCTGATCTTGTCTCACTGGATGGAGTGGTTGCACTGTGGGCTGTGTCACCCTAAGAGCGACAGTGTGACCTGCAGCACATCCCTGACAAATGGACTTGTGTTCTTTGACTTATGTGTTTAACTTCTTCACTGCCACGTGCTTACACCACCCTCTGCAGCTGTTAATAGTTTCCTGTATACTTAACTGGGGTTTCTTGTAAGAAAGGCTTTTTTAAAAATTTTTTAAAAATTTTTTCAAAAAATTGTTGCAGTGCTCTGGCAATTTAGAGCCCAGTCACAATTAGTTGTTTTAGATGCAAATTCAGCATACCGAGGAGATATTCCTTTACACAGAGACTCTTCTGTAAAACTTCACCTTAAAGTATTTGAAATGTTAACTGTACAGAATAATATCTGAGACCTAGCAATTTGATAACCTATTTTCTTGCTTTGTAGGGTATCCTTCTCAATTGGACAAAAGGCTTCAAAGCTACAGACTGTGAGGGAGAAGATGTTGTATATTTACTTAGAGAAGGAATTAAAAGAAGAGAGGTGATTTTTCTTTTTTGTTTTTTCCTCATTCTACTCCTCTCCAAACTTGACAGACCTTGTGGGTCAGGCTGGCTCCCTCTCACAGGATATGTGTGCCTTGTAGACACAGGCTGTCTTGCACAGAAGATTGTTTTTCCCCAGAGGCTTCTGACTTTCCACATTTGCCAGAACTTTCAAGGCTTCTTTCAAACTCTGTGGAAATTTCCACATGCATGGAGAAAGCAGGAGTTTTCAAAATGGTGATTGTAGGAATGCACCTTGGTGCACCCTAAAGGGCAATTTTCTCCTCCTCTTCTTGATCTTGAAAAAGCCTCAACCACTTTAGCCAAAACTTTCTTGGAAGGGAAGAAAAGTAGCCTGAGAAGGGTGTTAATTTTGCACAGTTTTTATCAGCTGGTGAAAAGGAGGTCTTAAAACCTTTGTTTACTCTAATTGCTACTCAATGGCTGTCATACTGAATGTTTGTGCCATGTGCCTGTGTAAAAGATGTGTGCTTAAACATACCTAAGCCAAGGAGAACAGCCAGGGATATGCTTCATTCTGAAGACAGTCTGTCATAGGTGGGGCATACACTTTAGCTGCCTGCTGGTAGATTCGGTTCCTGTTTTTGCATGTGTGAAATCAGACTGGTGATTTCAGTTATTGGTTTCCAGTGTGTTTTTACAGCAGTCCTTTGGTGTGAGGGACTGCCCCTAGCCCAGAGTTCTCACTGGTATTTTCTCTCTCCCAAAGGAATTTGACTTGGATGTGGTGGCTGTGGTGAATGATACAGTGGGCACAATGATGACTTGTGCTTATGAAGATCCAAACTGTGAAATTGGGCTCATTGTGGGTACGTGTTAGAGCTGCTTTTTATTAAACAGCACGTCCACACATCTCTCTGTACTCTCATGGAGGCATCCCTGTGGTTAACTGAAAATAAAGCTAGGCTATCTAGGAGTAAAAGAGAGCAGAATTCAACAGCCAGCTTAGTTCTCACAGTCAGTTGAGATAAGCAGAGGCTGTGATGCACAATAAATTCTGCCTGTTTTATCTGGTAAAGGCAAAGTGCTGCTTGGGAGGAGAGCAGATGTGGGCTCAGGGAGCCTCACCAGCTCCTGGAGCTCCTGCTAGTTTAACCTGTAAGAGTGTCCCTGCTGGGGTGTTCTGGTGGCCCACAGCTTTCCTCAAGCCTGTGGTCTTTCAGAGCAAAGTTGCAGAGTGCAGCCACAGTTCCCAAATGGCACGTGGTGAGGAGCTCTGATGGCCTGAGTGCAGTGACACACAGCTCCCTTCCCAGCAGAGACAGCTGAAGTGCCTCCACAGGTGACTGCCCATGCCTTTGCAAATGCCATGCTTGGGGAGCCTGAGTCACAGTGTGAATTCCCAGAGCCCTCCAGAGAAATGAGTTTTCCGTGGGAGACCAGGGGACAAGGCCCCTGCAAGCTTTAAGAATGCTTTCAATTGTGAGGTGGCTTGTAGGAAAATAAAACGCCACCAATGCCTCCTCTCCAGACAGCTGGAAAATGTCCAGGATGAGTCAGCACAGTGCAGCGTGGGTAGGAAGCCGTGGCTGCAGCTCCATTGGAGGCATGTTTTCAGGAACCAGAGTTCCCTGCAGGAAGGACAGCGTGTCCTTGGGGTCCTGAGAACATCCCCTGGGGACCCTCCTGCGGCCCTGCCAGATCTGCTGTGCAGCCAGAGTGTCCGTGTGCAGAGCAGGCAGGCACAGGAGGCCTGGCTACCTCTGGGATAATGGGAATGAAAGCCCCAGGGCTCTGACAGCTCCCTCTGCCCTGCCTGAGGCTCCTGAGGGAGGTTGGGCACTGGTGGTGATCTGCAGTTGGATTTGGGCTGCTTTGGTCCTGCAAACCCAGACGTTCCCCCCGCCAAACCCTGCGCTGTGGCTCAGCTCTCCTGCAGCAGGGGAGTACTGTGGGAGGATCTATTTCAGCTCAGACTGTACTGATATAATTCCCTGACAAAATGGCAAAGGAAAACAGACCTGCTGTAGCAACTGGTGCATAATCTGGGATGCAGGCTTTAATGAGAGTTTGTTAAGTAACTTCAAGAGAACTTTTGCCCTGGTAGCAGCTAAAGCTGCCTCTCTTTGCTAATAAAGCTTTATTCCCTAAAGACCTCTGTGTTCATGGAGCACTTTGCCACACCACCTAGGATCCTCTTTAAGAAATATCAGATATGGCCTTCTCTCAAAATGGAAGTAACCTTCCTGCTGGAGAAAATAAGCAATTAAAATCAGAACCATCTGGTAAAACCCCTGCTGCCTCCGAACTTGCTGAGGTTTTCAGTTCAACACATTTTCCCCTGAATGCTGTGGGTCCGTGGGCTTTGTGGAAGGTGGTTCCCAACTGCAAAATCCAGCTGTCTGCTTCCTGCTGTTTTGGGGTCAGGAGCATGTGATGTTTTGTGTGCTCCAAGCACTGCCCTGCTCTTCTTCCCTGCAGCATGGGACCCTCAGCCCAGCTGGCCTGGGTGAGCTTCCTCTCTGAGCCACCCTGAGCAATGCACCACAGGAGTAATGTTCTTCAGTTTAGGACTGTTGAAGAGTCAGAGCTTGGGTTTTTTCCCTGATGTTTCAAATGATGATTCAGCTACTTCTTCCTGAAAAAACCCACATTCAAAATCCCCCAGAAGGTTTGTCAGGGCTGAGGTGCTGGCTTGAGCATTCTTTTGTTCCACCCAAAGAGTAACTTGAGTGTTTGTTTCTTTCAGGAACGGGCAGCAATGCCTGTTACATGGAGGAGATGAGGAACATAGAGATGGTGGATGGTGAGCAAGGGCGGATGTGTGTGAACACGGAGTGGGGAGCGTTCGGGGACAACGGGTGCCTGGATGACATCAGGACAATTTATGACAAAGCAGTTGATGACTTCTCACTGAATGCTGGAAAGCAAAGGTACTGCTGCAGGAGAGATGGTGTGCTGTGCATGTGAACCAGACTGCCCTAAGTGCTTTTCAGAGAGATTTCTCCCAGCTGTGAAAGGAGAGGTTATGAGAGGAAAATGCCTGCAGTCCTGCTATCCTGTGGGATCTCCCCTTTCTGTGCTTTTCTTCTGCTATCCTGTGGGATCTCCCCTTTCTGTGCTTTTCCTGGACACTGGTTTTTTGTGATTTATTTGCTGCCATGGGACTCCACAGCAGGGCTTTTGGTGAGGACTTCAAAAGTCTTGAAATTATGGAGAGGGCCTTTTTTCCATCCTGTGCAGTACTGAGGGGGATAAGATGGCTAGTCATTCTTTTACTCTGGGTCTCAGGTTAATCTCTTTTAGCTGAACTCTCTTTGTGGAGGGCTGTGCCTGTGGAAATCCTGAACTTACAGCAGCTGGCATGGTTAAGGCCTTGGAGCTGCTCACTGTAAAGCAGACAGGAGCTCTCTAGCAGTTGGAGCCAGCTTTTATTTGAGACAGTTTTCTGGATGGGATAGGTCATGTTAGACGACTTGCTTTTCTTGCTCTTGGAATTTGGTCCCCTTTTTGGGGCTCAGCTTTTGTTTGGGCAAGTGCTTCCCTGTCCCCTTCAAGAAAAAGTTGACAAAATGGTGTGTACCCAGCACTGGCAAAACTGGGCTGAGACTGTTCCTTGCTAGGACTACAATTTTTCATCATTTCTTTGCAGCAGTGCTTTGATGCCAGGAGCTTTTAAAAAGATTTTGTGACTAGAGTAAATCTGCCCACAAAAACCTAAGGAATACAGACAAGTTGGCAAGTCCCATGGGAAGCTCTTTAGAAGCTGAGGCTTTAGCAGACCCAGAGGGGCAGACATGGAGCGAGCCTGCAGGCAGCAGAGTTGGCATGGAGTAAGCAGCCAGAGGCAGCAGTGGAGACTGCCAGGGATTATTTTATTCTAGAGATAGTTAGGCACGCAGGGGGGAGGATGCTTGCTGGGTACAAGCTTGAGAGAGTCCATGGTATTAAATGGACTGCGTGGCCTGCTTCCAGCAGGATGGCGCGCTGGGCTCTGCTCAATCCAGGGCACAAACCCGCTGTAGAGCCTCAGGAGGTGAAATGAAGGATGCATCACTGAATGTCCTTCTCAGGAAATGGAACTGTTCAGTTCTTGTTGGTAAGGACACAACTCACAGACCCCAAAATGCTCCATTCAAACCAGAATGATGCTGGAAGGGAGGGAGTGCAAAACATGCCTGAGACCTCCAAACAGAAGAAGTTCAGTGGCTCCATGCAGCAAAATTACAGGGAAACCAGAAGGTACAGTTGCTGCAAATCCAGTGTTTTTCAGGGAGTCCTGTGCTTCAAAACCAGCTCTGTGCAAGATAAAGGATGGGAAAAACCATGTCCAACCTGTTCACAGGGCCACTGACCTGCAAGTTGGCAAGCTGGTGGTCCAGGGTTGGTTTATGCTCTTCAGTTAATTCAAGCACCAGGCTTCCAGTAGGAAACCAGTTGTCCCAAAACCCCAGGGAGGAACCAAGCTGTCTTGAACCCCTCTCAGCCCCCAACTCTGCACACAGGACCCAAGTTTCCCACTTGCCTCAAGCTAGAGAGAGAGAGGGTCTTCCACCTGCAGACCTCTGTCTAGCAGAAGATTAGGAGAGTCCCAGGAGTGATGCTTAGCGCTGGTATCTGCAGCCTTGTGTGGGTAGGACACCTGGCTGATAACGCACCTGTGCTGCTGCCTTTTTAATCTTGGGCTGGTTCCCTCTGAGCTGGACTGCTGTCTTTCCTTGCAGGTATGAGAAAATGATCAGCGGGATGTACCTGGGGGAAATAGTCCGCAATATTTTGATCGACTTCACCAAACGGGGTTTCCTGTTCCGAGGCCAGATTTCAGAGACACTGAAGACCAGACATATCTTTGAAACCAAGTTCCTTTCTCAGATTGAGAGGTAAGAGCACTGCAGGGGAGGCTGCTTAGAGCGAAATAGTGTGGTAGTGTTCGTCTGGTGACACTGCTAAATGGGAGGGACAGCTGGAGAGCATTGCTTGCTTCTTTGGAGAGAATTTAGGTTTCATTCTTTGTGCAAGTGCAGGAGGATTCTTTACAATATCAGCTGAATTTCTAGCAATGCTCACTTCTAAACCCTGGGAAGGGCTGTCAAGGATTCCCTCACTCTATCATTTTATTTCCTTGTTTGGAAATCAAGCCATTTTCCCGGGTCCCTTGTGTGTTTTTTAGCTGCAGTTGTGGAATTGAATGAACACTAGCTGAGTGAGCACTGCTTACCGGGTGTTTTTGTGCTTTTATTGCTTGGACTCTGTATTTTAAAGCAATCTCTGAGGCTTCACAGGGGGAAAAAACCCCAAGGCCATCATTAAAAATATTTTCCTGGAATGCCCAATAGTAAAAAAAGAGAAGGGGAGGCAATGCAGAGCTGGACTTGGAGCCTCTGTTGCTGCTTGCACACCTCTCCTGCACTGCAGCACAGTGCGCGGGTGACTGAATTTGCATTCCCTCAGGTCACTTGTGCTGTCAGGAGAGGCTGCAGCCCGTGTGTGGTGCATGGCTACAGCCATCAGTGCAGTGGGGTTTATGGCTTGGCTGAGGGAAACCTGTAACACCGTGTTTCCCTCCTACAGTGACAGGTTAGCCTTGCTGCAGGTGCGGACCATCCTGCAGCAGCTGGGGCTCAACAGCACCTGCGACGACAGCATCATTGTCAAGACGGTCTGCGGGGCAGTGTCGAGGAGAGCAGCTCAGTTGTGTGGTGCTGGAATGGCTGCCATTGTAGATAAAATTCGGGAGAACAGAGGGTTAGAGCACCTGGAGATAACAGTTGGTGTGGATGGCACTCTTTACAAACTCCACCCACAGTGAGTGTTTGCCTTCTCAGCGTTTGTCTGTGCGTTGCGTGTATGTCCTTCCTCTTCACTCTCCCAACTGGACTCTCTCACTTGCTGGGATAAGAACCAGGAAAAAAGAAAGTGTTCATCAGGGGGCTCAGGGCTTTCTGAAGGGCAATGAGAGGATCAAGAATGACTTGGGAAAGATTCTTGGAGTGGTGACAAATTGAAGGGGACGCAGCTTGCCGAGTGAATTGAAAGCTGTATAGCAAGAGAAGGATCTCTTGGCTCTGGACAGGCCATGACAGAGCAGTGCTGAAATGCCTGGTGCCTCCTTGGAGGATGTTTCTGTCCAGTGTCCAGCGCAGAAGAGCTGCTGCAGAGCAATTCAGGTGAGGGCAGGAGTCTAGAAAAGCTGGGGACAGGAGAAGAGAACTAGTGCCCACCTCTAGTGTGCGTGGAGGGAGGTGGGTGGGAAGGAGAGGACTTATGTGGTCTGTTGTTTCCCTTTGCTGTGGATTAGTGATCCCAGTTAACCTCACACAGACAAGTGGGGCTGAGGTGCAAGTGCTTTTTTCCTTTAACTCCTGCTGCTCCCAGGCTTCAAATCCACCCAGCATTTTACTTCTTAGCTGGTGAAAGGGGACACAGTGCAAATACCCGTGGCAGTGCTTCACTCCACAGTTGCTGCAGGACATTCCTCATCCACTGCCCTTGTTTCCTTTCACAGCTTTTCGAGGATCATGCACCAAACAGTCAAAGACCTGGCACCCAACTGTGACGTGACCTTCCTGCTGTCGGAGGACGGCAGCGGCAAAGGGGCAGCGCTCATCACAGCTGTGGGATGCAGGCTTCGTGAGGCTGAGCAGAACTGAACTCCACAATCCTGGCCTCAATTCTGTCTTGTGTTTCTCATAAAGCAGCGACTGCATAGTCAGAACTGGTAAAAACCCAGAGCTCACTGCTTTATTGGGGAAAAAAATTACAGCTAATGACATAAAAAAATAGGATACAAGATAGAATGTGTGCTGTTAATAATATCTCCTGTTTCTGGACCCCGATCTGCATGTTTCTTACTCACCTTGTTGGTACCTTCCCCATCTGTAGGTCATGGAAAAAGCCAGTCTATAACTTCTGCAGTTGTCAAAAATCAGTTGTTTGAGACAAAATTGCCCCCAAATGACGTGCGTTGAGAGCTCCCGTTGCATTGTACCAAACGTGTTCTTTGCAGCACCCCTGTTCAGCGCACTGCCAGCACGCTGACCACCAGGCCTGGGTGTTGATGCTTTTAAGTGAAGGGGAAGCAACAGTTCCTTCCTGCATTATCTACCTGCTGTTGTTTCGTCTAAAGCGGTTGTGAAAACAATTATGGTGTGTCAGCACTGTGCACGCACGTAACTCTGTAGTGGGACTTGGCACCGCGACTTACTCGCTTCCTTGATGCCTCTTGTCATGGTGAAAGTAAACACCCCTTGTCCCACAGATCTGGTTCCACTGGCATTCCCCATTGCTTCTGTGAGTAGTGTTGTATTACTGGGTGAAATCTGTCACGTTTCGGCCAGAAATCCCTAAAGAGTAAAGCCAAGTGGTTGGTGACTGGGGTAATCCAAATCTCCAGAGCTGCGAAATCGGGAGATCCATGGTCCCTACCCGGCTGTGCTCTATTCTTCTGTCTAAGGGTTTTTATAGAGAATAGTTCCCATCTCTTCCTGTTAGTCTGGGTCAGGGCACTGCAGCTGCCCTTCCACCAAACCTGCAGCTCAGCCACATGCCCCGGATGCGCCTCCTTCTGTCTCTCGCCTTAAATGGGTATTTGCTTCCACACAGAACTTTAATGCTGTTCAGCAGTCACTGGCACACAGACACTCAAACAGCGTGCAGAAAGGAAGAGGAGGGTTGCGTTTTGATCTTGCCTTTGAGGAGCCGGGTGCGTAAACAACCCACAAAGCCAAAATTGGGTGCAGCTTATTCCAAGGACGAAAGCAACAGCAGATCATTTACACGTGGTGTCCCCTGTCCTCTGTCCAGTCGATGCCATTATTATATTTGCATACCAGTTGCATCACTTAACTTGAGAAGCAGTTAGGAATGTACATGTCCAGTAACATTTGTAAGTTACACCACTTTCTGCAAAGAGGGAGACCACACAGTAGTCCTTAATCCCCACTCTTCTACCAAAAATGAATTTGAGATGTCCACATGGTTTTCCCTGCTGCCTTTTCCTGCAGAAAGTAGATGGAAATTTGCAAGCTACTCTTCTCTGCTCTCGTTCCACTCCCTAAGATTTGGATTGCCCTACCTATCAATAACATTTCAATATGCATTATGGTGCACTGTGAGTGAATGTTGTAAAGTAACCTGTGAGTCACAAACAGTCATTGCAGCTTTAATTGTGTGTCTACCTGAAAAATTGCATGCCTAACTGGTTTTGCAAAGGTAGAGGGTCTTTTTACTTTGCACACTAGTAGCTCCGGTACTAGTGTTACGTGATACTTGTGAAAATATTAAACTTTTTTGATGTGCGTTAACTGGTGTTTAGTGGTTCTTTCTGGAAGAGGTGCTGTTGGCTGATGGCTTAGTGCTTTGGGAAGAGCTATTGTGTAGGGAGAGCTGCAACCTAATCCCAGTGGTGCCTGTGTTTTGTGTGTGTGTTTTTATTCCCGGGCATTCGGGGTCAGGTTCACACAGGTCCCTGTGCCTCGTGTTTCCTGATGTAGTTCAGCAGAGGCGCAGCGCTGACGGCACCCAAACCTTAGGGGCCTAAGTGTGGCTTGTTCGGGTGCATCCCGTGCCCTGTCTTGTGCAGGGGGCTCTGTGGTGCAGGAGAACCTCGGGGCTGTGCCCAGGGCAGTGTGGTTACCTTAGGCTTGTGATGGATACAGCATGTGCCCGAGCTGCCTGCGTGCAGAGGGTTAACCTCGGCAGGATCCCCGGGTCAGCTGCTCCCACACCACTGGTTGGCACAGCTGCTGTGTTGGAGTTGTGGTAGATGAAAGCCCCTTTGGCGTACACTAAAGCTGTGCTTCTCCAATAACCCATTTCACGTTGCAGCTTGAATAGTCTCTGACAGCCCTGATGTGCAGCTATGACCCCAAACAGGAGACAGAAGAAGGTGAGAAACTTTTTGGGCAGAGGGGACACGTTGCATTTGAATTGCTTGAAGGTTTGCAAATCTTGTGCCTGCCGTCGGCAGTGCCGTTAGGGGTGGTGTGAGCCGTGCCTGGGGGCCTGGGTTTGGAGCTCTTCAGCATCTGAGGGCCAGGCTCAGTGCAGGATAGAGGGTGAATGAGAAGTGGAAGTTAAACTTGGTCTCAGGGTGACTGTGAATTTTGGAGATGCTGGCATAGGTCGTTTTGTTTATTGGATCCAGCTCATAACAAATAGGGAGTGAGTTTGTGTTTCTAACTTTTCCTACTGTGGACCATAGTTGGTGTAATTGATAAGACACGGCAGTTCTTTTCCAAAGGGAGACATGGTGGGATTTTCATTTCCAGACTTCTTCTTACCCCTAGGAAACTGTTCCAAGTGAATCACAAGCTATAAGTGTCTGAAAAAATGTCTCCAATGTTACCCAAGCAATGACTGAGATGTCTTTCTTAAAGCTTTTAGGCTTGGTGAATAAAATCACAGTTCTCTTAACTGTTAAGCTGTAATTACTGCAATATGAACACAAAAATCTTATATTTCCTGGAGAAAAGATCATTTGCATACCACTGTTGTAATGTCATCTGCTCCTTTCTCCTCTGGGGTTCTCTCAGAAGCCTTTTGAATGGGTTTTAAAACAAGCAGACCTTGTTTTGTTTTGTTTTCTTAAGAAAATAGCAGAAGGCAAAATAAAGTGTTTCTGAACTTCTGAACCCCGTTCTGTGCTTTTTGTTCGTTCCTTTGCCATAAAAATGAGATTCTTCAAGTGTTTTTCTTTACTGACTGCAGGGACTGCTTTGCTACTTAGAGCACAAGTAAACATGCAGGGGAGGGATTTATGCTGGCCTGGATGTCCTTACTGCTGTGTTGTATTTAATCCTGTCTATATTTATATGAAGAATTGCATGTACTTACCATGGAGCATGGTGTTCCTGTTGCCTCATGTATCACAGGAATAATGTAGCCTGCCCCGAGCTGCCTTCTGTATGACAAGAGCTCCGAGCATCTCTGCTTCCTTATTGCTGTTTCTATGGGATGAAACCTCAGGATCTGCACTGTGGGTCCACCAGGGCATGGAGAATTCCTTTTGCAACGTGAAGAAATTGTCCTCTGCTTTCTGCTCCCAAGAAGAGAAAGAGATGCCTTGAGCTGTCAGGAAATTGGGTGCCAGTCAGGGACTGCCCGGGGATGTGCTGGCAGCACCTGTGTGACACTGGGGCACCTGGAACAGGCTCTGGCTGCCTGTTGAGGTGGGATGGAAGAGGGAGGGGCATGGTGGGATGCTCAAGATAGGCCTGTTTGGTCTAAAAAGCTCTGCATTAGAAAGCTGCAGAGTTTAAAGGCCTTAGACTCACACCAGCTGGGCAGGGGGAGTACAGCTCACGTATATCATATACTGAACTCTGTGAGTAGGTGTTCCCCAGAGCAGGAGTCTCTGCCATGTCTAGCCTGGTCCCAGCGATGTGTGCCTGGCAGAGCATCCCTCCCAAGTGGTTTTGCATCCCTTTGGCAGAAGGACTTGGTGGTGGCTGCTCTCCCTCTGCCCAGCACACACCCTAGCAGTGCAGTCTTGGGAGGAGCAGGCTGGCCTGGGGAGAGGCTGTCCAGGCAACACCTGGATGAGAAACTCTCTGCTGGAATGATTTTACATCGTGAATTTTTTCAAAGGGGCCTGGGCTTTCTTGTCCCAATAGTGGGACAAGTTTGTTGCCTAACATAATTGTTCTCCACAGAGCCAGGGAGGTGGAGAAGTGGAGAAGGAACGTGTATCATATTGATATAGTACTGAAACAGTCTTGGGAAAATCCTGTCCCTGAGTACTCTTTCAGTTCAAGCCATGAACATTTTCTCTGTATTTACCACAGAACTTAAGCCTGGCAGCACTTTGTAGTTTGGCTTTCACAGAGCAAAGGAGAATATTTCAAATAACTGGATCTTGTCAACATTACAATTTAATTGATAAGGTATGGCTCTGTGATAATATTTACAAAAGTGTCATGAGAGGTGAAAGTGATTTTGAGGTGCTAACTTATCACACCAGTATTAAATGCTGTATTACTTTTACATAAGGTTTATATTTCATCTTCTCCTGTTTTGTGTGCTTGCACATAATGCCTCAGATGGCCTTTATTTTCATATCTGGGAAGAGCAGTGAGGATAAATATGGGGTAAGTCTGGAAAGAGAAGGTGAAGGGACTATCTGGGAAAAGACAGTGATGGGACACTGCTGTTAGGACTAAAAGGATGCAAAGGAGGTGGATTCTAATAGAATCCATGAGCCCTGACCAAGCTAGTGGGCATCCCTGGCTACTGGCCCTTCTGAGAACCTTGCTCTCCAAATTAGGCACCACAATTAATGTGAAGGAGAAATCACTTGAGTACGGTTTAATAGGAAAACAACATCATATTTTGGGACAGGGTTATAGAAATCCATGCAATGACAACAACTTAAGGAACTGTTTCTGCTGGCAAAATTGCAGTATGAAAATCCCAGAATTCAGAAAATGTTGAGGGCAGTCTGGATTTTTCAGTCTGGCTGTGTTAGTATTTGCCTTTGTTGTAAACAGGCTTTGATGGGGGACTTAGCTGCCCACACAGCCCTGGGGGTCCATTCCATGAGCCCCAGCCTTTCTGCTCCATCACCTCCTTCCTGAACTTAAGTGTCTTGGTGCAACAGAAACCAGGAGATCACAATGTAGAAGAGAATAATTTATATTCTACTGGTTGGCACTGCCTCAGATCTGCTCCGCTGATTTTTTGACCTCCTGGGCCTGATGTCTGCTCTGTATTGCAGTCGCTGATGTAAGGGAGGGCTAAACTTCTACTCTTAGCTGGGTGATATTTGGACCTCCATGGATAGAAGTGTTATCAACACACTGCCTTCAATGCTGGTGGCATCTAAAGAAGTCCTGTAGGAAACAGTTGCTCCAGAGAAGACCTTTCTCAGGCCTCTACAGATCTGCTGCCTTGGCATGGTCTATGGAGATAGAGCCAGAACCAGGAAATCAAAGTGTTAATTGGGTGAGGCTAAATGATGTCTTCTCTTTCTCATTCAGCTGAGTTTCTGTGTTGAAACTTGTTGTTCTTGACTTCCTGTGGGTTGCCTGGTAGAGAGATGGGGACATCAGTTTAAGTTTGTCTTTTTCTGTTGCTTTTATGCACGGACACCACCGGAAGGCAAGCTTGAAGCCAGAACGGAACCTGTAAAAGTGAGTAAAGCAATTAAATGGTGAAATGATCTTTCTAATTGCTCAGAGAATGAACAAACTCAAGACCTGGTCCTACCCGTGAATGACTATGGAAATAAATATTTCTGCTGAAATCAAAGGAATCAAAAAGCTAAATGCATAAAACTGTGGAGGGAGGTGCATTAGGAGTTTATGATCAGATTTCCATGTATTTTAAACAAACATATGTAGTTTAAATAAACATATATATAAGACATAGAATAAACATATATGTTTGATGTGCTCAGTAGGTGGTGCTGACCATGCTGGTAACTGCATTTGTGAGACACAGAACATCTGAGGAAAATACACCACTGGGAGCTTTTTAAAAAAACCCTATGAATAATTAAATGAGGAAGCTGTCTGCTTTCTGAGAGAGGAGGGGGAGGACTTGTTTGTGCGTTCCGTGTTAAGTGCAGTTTGGGTGAACGGGCTACAGAACTCTTCTTGTGGGGGCTCACAGGCAGGATGCTGTTAGAAACGCTCAAAGATGCCAGCCCGGCAGCATCCTCTGGAAATCAGCATTCGGCTGGATCAGTCCCAGTGAAACCGCACGGGAAAAGTGCTGATAACCATTTATCACCTTTGAATCTCCCTTCAAGCAGCGGGGCTGAAGAGAGATGGGGGTTCTGGGTGCAGGATTTGGCAGGGAGCCCCGCGGGCAGCCAGAGCAGCTCCCAGCGCTGCGCAGCGTGCAGCCCTCCCAGCGCAGAGCAAGAGGGACACCTCTTGGCACGCCAGGGTTGTGCTCCCCCAGCTGCTCCCTCCAGCTGACACGGCCCCATGGCACCTTCACAGGTCACCCGTGGGCTGCTCCTGCCTCCCACCCATGGGGGTGAGCCCAGGACTGTGAGGGGAGCTCAGGGCTGTGCTGGGGGCAGTGGCCTGGCAAGAGCAGGTGGCCGAGCCAGCCCAGCATTAGCTCAGCAGATGCAGTGCAGGGATTACAGATTCCTCCCTTGGAAATGGGATGGGCTACGTGTGGAAATGGCTGCAAATGTGGCTGTGCTCATCCTATGCCTGCTGCCTGTGCTCTATTCAGAAAAGACTAAGGGCTGAGTTAAATCTCAGAGTGCATCCTATCTCACACTATTAGGACAGGGTAAGTTAAGTTGTCTGGTGACAGCAGTTGAAAATCACAGCTGTTCTTACCTCCAGAGATTCACGTTTCTGCAGGCTGAGATTTTAGTTTTCTCTCTGCACGTGTGTTCACACTACTCACCTCTGGTTCAGGCAGCAGTAAATGATGGGGTTGTACATTGTCGAGCTCATGGCGAGGAGGAAGACTGCGAGATACACCTGCTGAATGTACTTCTGCTGGTAGATGTCTGCCTTGAAGCTCCCCAGGATGAAGTATATGTGATAGGGCAGCCAGCAGACAGCAAAAATGATCACCACTATCACCATGGTCTTCACAAACTAGGGAAACAAAACCAGGGGGTTATTCTTGAGTTCTGTGTGACTGGGCTTGCTGGGGCAGTGGAAAGTGCTGGTTTCAGTTTGAGGCTGGATTGCCCTCCTGAAGTGCAGTGTATGGAATGTGGACCTGTGTTGTCCTTGAAAATCAGCCTTCTGATTTGTTTCAGTATAATGGAGTCAGGTCTCATGAATTCTGAGATAAACAAGAATCATGTTTACATTCCTTTGTGAAAAAATATCACCTGATGGACTTCTCAAGTGACCAGTGGAGATGGAGAGGTGGGAACTTCTCTGTCCAGTCTCTGATCACTGTCCAGAAACTTATAGATACGAGATCAACAATAAACGAGAGAGTTCTTCTTTTCTCTGCCTGCACACCTGTTGCGTGTGCTGCTGTGTGTTCCTCTCTGTGTCACAGTGACAGAGCTGGACTGCTGTGGCACAGAAACCAGCCCTGGTGATGAAAACGGGGAACAGGGAGGGAGTGCCCTGGCCGTGAAACTGGAACAGGGAGGGAGTGCCCTGGTGATGGGAACAGGGCGGGGTTACAGCAAAGGTTTCTCAGTGCCCTGAGTGGACTCTGCCGAGGAGCTGCTTGTAGCTACACCAGGGAGATGTGCAGGCAAGCGAGATCGCCGCTGTTCCACTGAGACTGCTCCACTCTGTCCAGAGTTTTTCCCTGGTTTATCCTGTGTGGATTCTCTGGACACAAAGCTTTACTCTCTAAGGGCTGCTGGCAGCCAGCCTGCTGCTGTTGAGTCTTTCTTCCTTGAAGGCTGACTGGTGCACGTAATCACCTTTTATTTTTGAACTTGCAGGCTGATTTACCCTGGACCCGACATATTTTGTTAACATTTCAAGCCCAATGCCACGAGATTTTGTATCAAACACAAGCTCCATTTTGGAACTGGAGCCAGCAGGGCTGGTGTGCTGGGGGTAGCTATACTTAAGTTTCCCTTCTGACCTTTTTTTTGGCATTCACTTGGTGTTCGTAGCGAACTCTGTTCAGGTGGTTGCCTGGAGCCGCGCTGCTCCACAGAGTAATTCCTATAATGCTGTAGGCAACAAACATCACCATTAAAGGCAGTAAATAAATCAACACAATCACGGCAATGTGATACCTGAAAGAGAAGAACAAACAGTTTTTCACAGTCAGTATGGCTCTTGGAGAGCTCTTTCAGAAATTGTCTTTTAGATATGTGCGTGTTGGCTCCCATTAGCGAAACCACAAAGAAATTTTGCCTATAATTATTATTACAGGGACTTCTGTTAACAGCAAAATCTCGTCCCTCTTGTGGTGTGATGAGGGGTCCTTGGGCTGGGTTCCCTGCTCTTTCAAGACAGAGGAACATCATTTATCTTTTAGCAGCCTGGGCTTTGCTATCCTACTGCAGCCAGGAGAGAGAGGGAGAGATGGTGGTAAAAGTACAAGTCCTTAAATCACAGGCATGGAAAGGAATGGTCCAAAACCTACAGAGCTGATGAATGCAGTGGTGGCAACAGTGGGAAAAAGGCAGTTCAGGGACTGCAAAAGATACCTGGCTGCTAACAGGGTGCACAAAGATGCAGATAGTGAGGAAGAGATGCTGCCTGTGTTTGTGTAGCTGGCTGTTTTTATTTTATTGAGCACACACAGTTAATGTACCACCAACGGGCTACTCAGTTACTGCTCCAGCTGAACGCACTGCCATCCCTTTAGCTGTATTTTAACCTCAACCCTTTCTAGCTCTCCATGTCACCCCACAAACTTCTGCTGGTTCCCTCATGCTGGGGGCTGATTAGATTAAGCAACGACCATTTATGGGAAGGGAACAACCTGCTCACTCCATTACAGCAGCTGCCAAATTAACATAAACAGTGTGAAAAGCAGGATTAGGCAGGAGGGCTCCAGCACACACTGCTGGCAGTGACCCCAAAAGGCTGGGTGGGTGCAAATGGTCTTTCTCAGTCTGACAAGGCTCTGGGGTTACTCCTCACATTAGTGCTTTGCAGAGTGCTGTTGAAATGGGTGTTTGCTCCTTGGGGTGGCTGCAAATACCAGACTGGTGGCTGCATAATGGAAAACATTATATTTGTGATATGTGGTGAGTTTGTCCCTGCCCATGTTCCACTTTTTCCTCTTATGCTCAGAGCAGTTCCTCTTTTGAAGGTGTAATACTGTGTGTGGAGTACAGCAAAGCCCTTTTAGGGTTCCCATCTTGGGAGGAAGAAGGGATGAAGGGAGCCTGAGTTTGAGCACATGTATAAAGAAACTTTTAGTCTTGTAGTTTTACTACTTTGCTGCAAAGTTAACCTGTCACCAGAAGAAAAATCCTCTGTGGTTAAGGTTTTTCACTCTGGTTAAACTTCTATATCCTTTATATCCAATATTTTTCAGGCACTGGCAGTCAGTAGTGCATTGTTTAGGATTTTAAATTTTTTTTCTTTTTTTACTTCCTTCTGTCATAATTATGCACATCTTTCCTGCAGAAAAGGATTTTCCTTTGTTCTGAAGTCTAGAAATCTTGAAAGATGGGTTTACTCAACTGCCAAGGTTTCAGAGAACACGCTGTCAGGAGCCCAGTTCTCAGTATTTTTTGTTTTTCTTTGGGTTTCTTAGTATTCTTTTTTCCTTGTTATTTGGACTAGTCTATGCACATGGCTTTTTCTCTATGGTCAGAGTTGCAGGCATCTGTCCCAACAAATCCATCAGTCAGTATGATTTCTGGGGAGCCATGTTTCCAACCTCCCTTCTAAGAGAGTTACCAAAACCTGCAGATCTGAGGCTGTTCAGGGAGAGAGAGATGGTGAGTGATCTGTTGTGGTCAGGAGCTGCTGCTCTTCAGCTGGAGATCCCAGAAAGGATCTGCCCTGATATTTGCCACGTTCAGGACCAGCCTTTCCAGCCCGCAGGGATTTTGTCAGCATGCTGGGGAACTTGTTTGGATCCTTTCCATGCCATGGATGAAATTTATTAAATAAATAAATAAATACACTTCCTCATGCTTTTCATCTGAACAGAATAGTCATCAGTGACTCAAGTATTGGTGGCTATCTACTCTCCCTCCTCCTCTGTCGACAGGAGCCTGGCACACTCTGCTCCCCAGCAAGTACCATGGGCTCCTGAAAGGAGCCCCAGGAGGAGCATCACCCAGCAGGAGAGGTTTGAGCCGGGTTTTACTCTTTGCTCAACTGGGAACAACTGGCAAACACTGTCTGAACATGCTGCAGCTTGGCCAAAGCTACACGAAGGTCATGGAACTTGGCACATTTTAGTGTGAAAATCAGTTAGTTTAGTAAAAGCTAAGTTGAGGAGGCATCCAGCTGTCTGCCAGAGATGAAGACTGAGCAGGGAAAATCTCCCAAGTGCACAGAGCCAGACAAAAGCCTTCACAGTGGGTTCTGGTTTGAAAAATTGTTTGCACTTCCTTAATCGATCTGTTCCTTTTCCTCAGTTCTTCCACTGCTACTTTGTGTAAATATGTTTTGCTGGATAAATTTCTCACATGTGCTTTGGACGATGAGTAATCACAGCAGATCCCCTAAATGCAGGGTAGGGCCTGTTTCATCTGTTTGAACAATCTTGCTTTCAAGCAGGAGGAAATCACTGTGAGGCTTAGGGACTTTGGGGAGCGCAGATGCGTGCCCAGATAAATATGCCTATAAAACCTTAGGATGTTTGAAACATGCTGCTCTCAGGTTTTACTTTCCTTTTACCCCCCACAAAGAGCAGCATCATTTTTAGCTAATTACATGGCTTCTCAGCATTAAAGATACCCAGTTTCCTCCCGCCTGATGGAGGAAGAAAATCCAGAATCTTTGAAACCAGCATTTACTGATTGTTTAGAGACTTTTTGCACTGGTTTCTCTCAAATTCACCAAGCCCTGTATGAAGGGTTTCTAGACATTACAACCAGTTTTCAAAGCAGAGGAGGATGGCAGGTTCAGGATTACCCCAAACCATGACCTCCTGTAGCTTTTTCCAGAGCTGGCTTTAATTGAGTTTAGATGGGTTGTCCCAGCCCCACACTCTCTCCCGGCACTCTCCGTAGCCATCACTTTGGAGACGAAATTCTTTTCCAGGTTAACTTTTGCCTGAACTGGGAGTTTTAAGGGGTCTCTTACATGAGCTGGTGCTTGGATCCGACGTCCCCTGGCCAGACCACGATGCATTTCATGGCTCCGTTGTCCAGCGTGATCTCGGCGTAGAAGCACTGCGGGAAGGCGAGCCCGAAGGCCACCAGCCAGATCATCCCAATGATGACTCTGGTGCTGCCAGCAGAGAGCCTGGGCTTGAAGGGATGAATTATGGCCACATACCTGCAAGAGACAGGTAGTGAAATTGGCAATCTGTGCAACAAACACTGTGAGTGTCAAAACTCACCAGGACTTTATTAATACAGACATTTTGACAGCTGCCAGGCTAGAAATAATAAGAAACTAAATCCTTTCTGAAGAGAACCATTGCAAGTCTTAGGGCAGGATATATTGAACCCACATGGATGGATTATGTTCTCTGTTTATAGGCTCTGCAAGTGTTCCCCTTAGGGAATTTTTCATATAATCCCAGAATGGTTTGGGTTGGAAGGCACCTTAAAGGTTACCTAGTCCCAGTCCCCAGCCATGGACAGGGACACCTTCCACTATCCCAGGTTGCTCCAAGCCCCATCCAACCTGGCCTTGGACACTTCCAGGGATGAAGCAGCCACAGCTCCCCTGGGCAACCTGTGCCAGTGCCTCACCTCCCTCTCAGGGGAAGAATTTCTTCCCAACATCTCATCTAACCCTGCACTCCATCAGCATGAAGCCATTCCCCCTTGTTCTGTCACTCCAGGCCCTTGTTAGAAGTGTTCTCACTTTTTTTTTAAAAGTTACTTTTGCAAGTGCCTTACCAAAAAAAGCCCAGCCAAGCATTCTTTTTCCTCCTAATCACGTCAATCTCTGATGCTTCACATTAGCACAAGAGCAGACTGGGGTCTTGAGTATCATTAACCCAAATTTTTTCTGCTGATTTTTAGCTGTGGAAAACTGGTGCTATCTGCCTCTGTGACCAAGCAGTTGTGCCAGCAGCAGAGGGAAGGGCTGACCCTTCCATCCCACACTTGCTCAGAGCCCTCACAGCACCTCTGACTATTGGATTACTCATGAGCCCAGGGCACTCTCTGGTTTTAAGTTCCCTGTGTGGAAATGCACGGTGTTGTAATGAGTACATAATCAATTATGCATTTCTTGTCATGCTTTCCCAATTCTTTGTCATGGTTGTTACAAAGGCAAAATAGAGTGGAAAATGCCCATTGCCTCCTAGTTATCATAGCAAAAATCTGACAAATTGTGTTGTCTCATGGCCATGCTGTTGGTAGGGAGCTCTGCCCAGCCATTGCAGGACAGGCAGCACAGAGAGCAATCCAGAGCTGCACAGCAGCAGGGCCTTATTTAGCTATAAAATTTTCATGTCACCTCGCTTTTCTTTAGCTTGCCACAGGCAGTGTCATACAGAGCTCGAGTCTGGTCAGGGAGGAATCCCCTGGTGGATATTTGCCCACAGAAGTGCCTGAAACGATGATTTGTAGCCCTCAGTGCTGGGAATAAATGATGCCAGCCACTGTGCTGTCGCTGCAGCCCGTGTTGCAGGCATCAAAGGTGTTACAGGGCTGGCTGGAGGCTTTCCCACTCTGCCAGGGGGGCACTCCCGAGGCAAGCTGCGAGTTTAGGCGAGCTCCTGCAAGTTGGGAGATTTACCAAACCAGCTGAGATCCTCTGGCTGTGGCAGCACAGCCTTTGCCCCGCTGCTGCCCGTGCTCCTTGTGCCCTCCCTCAATGTCCCTGTGACATCCCGGGATGCTGGCACTACATTCTCAGCGCCCTTTCTCTGGTCCTCGTACATGGAGAGCAAACAAGCTGATTTTTGGACCCTCCTGTGCACTTTCCAAACAGGTCACAGGAGGCTCTGCTAACCGGAGTGTGAAACTCGAGCTGATCGATAGGAGTGCATTTCTGCCTCGGGCGCTGCAGCGCAAACAGCTGCTCTGCTAATGGGGAAACGGGGTGATCCTGATCCCAACAGTGAGCACCAGCACCAGGGACTTTTCTGTGGCAGACAGAAAAGACTTAGAGCTGTCACCTCTTAGCCTCCTTCCTTAAAATAAACCACTTCAGAAGATGTTGTTAACTATCGAAATTAAACATCGGAGCTGGAGTGGACACGAGTTTTCTTAACAATAAATGTAAGTGTCGAGTTTCCAGGAGACCATGTCAGGATCTATTTTAAGGCTAAGCAAAGAATAGCTAAATATGGTTTGCAGTAATGTGCCAAGTCTTCTTTCTGATCTGTGCCATGAGACTAAAGAGATTTTGGCTATGTAGGTACTTTTACCAAAAAACCCCAAGGAACAAGAGTAGGAAGACATGATAACAGGCTGAAACGGCTTTTAAAAAATATTCTTGGGCAGACAACATGTGTAAAATAGCAGTTACCAACAACCTTTGATTTCCAGCCAGGAGCAGCAAAAAAGTATTTGAGTCTAAATAGGGATTTGCTTTCATCTGGACAACTGCAGACTGACAAACACATCCCTCAGCCCTGCCCTCGTGAGCTGTCCCACACTGTCCCCAGCTCCTGCACAGCTTTTAGGAGGCATTAGACCTGTGGAAAAGCCCTCTTCCCTCTCCTAACTTGCCTGTCTGGTGTGATTGGTCTGTGATTGCTTCCTGAGGCTGCGTGTGCCGGGGTGATCTAAGCTGGGAGCTGCGGGGGAATTTGGGGGAGCCACCCTGATGGCTCAGGCAGTGAAGCTTTTCCTTTCTGTGTGGCTCCAGAAGGACACTGGCTCCCCTCCCGAGGGAGCTGCAAGGGCCCTTGGGGATACGGGTGCTTGATAAGGAGCACAGGAAACCTGGAGGAAACTGCAAAGTCAACAAGAGGGCTCTGATAAAGGAGTGCTGGTGTTTCTGGGTGCCGGGTCAGGCTGCCCCAGGGAAGTCCTTCACTGTGAGGCTGCAGCAGGAAGGGTGGAATTAATGGAGGGAAGACAGGAAGGATGGAAGGAAGGAGCCTAAAGGGAAATAGCCTCCTCTGCTTCTTGCACGCAGCTCTGCCTTTAAGAGAGGAAATTGCCACAGACTTTTGGCCACTTTCTAGCAAAAAGGAAAACAGCTTCGTGCTATTTAACAATGAGCTGTAAACACAGTCAGACTCCAGAAATTAAAGCTTAAGTAAAAGTGACTTGGCAGCTGGAAGGGAATTTTATGAAAATACCAAATTGCCCTAGAAGTCAAACAGAATCACTGTAATTACTTCCCTCCCTCTCAGAATAAGTCATTCTAGTGAACCAGGGGAGCAGACTCTGCCATTTCCAATCTAATTCCCATTATTTCTGCTGGTTTGCTGGACTTGCAGCAGAATTAGGGCTGCTGATATTCAGCAGCCTGCAGCATATTCTCCTTTTTCCATATATATCTGTCTCATGGTTTAAAAAAAAAAAAAAAAACCAACAAAGTCACCAAAGAGTTTTCAGGGTGATTGGGGGACAATTTATGATCAATAATGTGGGAACAACAAAATACCAGCCACTTCCACTCATTACAGATTTGGGCGTGATTCAGACCAGGATAAATCCAGAAGATCACGCCATAATTAGCATCAAAGCCCACAGTCTGGCACTCCTTCCACTTTGCTGATAAGGCACCTGACAGAGTAGGGGCCAATTGCACAAATTATTGCAATATTTTTTTTTTTAATGATTTACAGGGGATCTTTTTATCTTCTTCAATCGTCTCTTACCTCTCTGCAGCCACGGCTGTCATGGAGTAAATGCTCACAAACACCACAGTGATGGGGAACCAGTTCTGAAACCTGCAGAATTCCTCACCAAAATACCAGACATTGTGACTGGCATAGATAAAATTGAAGATGGTGTTGAAAGTGGACATCAGCAGGTCCGAAAGAGCCAAGTTAACGATGAAGTAATTGGTAGCGGTCCTCATCCTCCTGTGCGCCAGAATAATCCAGATGATGGTGATGTTGCCAACGATGGATGTGATAATGATGAAGGAGTAGGTGATGGCCCACAGAGCAATCCTCCATCCTGGCTGGCTGAACTGGGTTGCTGCTGTCCAGTTGCCACTGTCCTCCCGGGAGCCGGCCTGTGAAAGGTTGCTCGTGTTAAAAGCGGAAAACACACCCATGGCTTTTCACTGCTCCTAAGCGTCAAAGAAAATCCTCTGGCATCTGCTCATTTCCTTGCAGTAGATGCTGGCGGTGTGAATTTCCATGCATTTAACCAAGTGCTGTTAAAAAGACGTTGGGATGAGCTGTCTCATGTCTTCTTGTCCTGTTTTCCAAGTGATGCAACGCAGTTCCAGGAGGAGATGAGCAATGCCAAGGGCCTCCTCCTTCTTTCCTGGCATTTTAACCTATGCTTGAAGAGCAAAAACTAAAGAACAGCTCTCTTCTTCAAGTTTCTTTTTCTTCTATAAAAAAAGAAGAAAAAAAAGGGAGAGGAAGGTGTTTTTCAGGCCAGTGGCAAGTGATGCCTTCCTTTAGATTACTTTTAGGGGCAAGAAAACATAAATGGAAGCCAAAGAGCACTTGAATCCAAGTAGAAATTCTTTGTCAGTGCAGCAGTTTTCTAAAGCATCAGGTGTCTGAATCCCCTGCAGTGGGACTGAGGACATTTGCTGTTCTTTGCCTCTGTAACTATTCAGCTGTCAGCACAAGGCAGGAGCTGCACTGGGATAAAATCTCAACAGGTTTTAACGGAACTTTGAAAAGGAGGTGGAGCCTCTTGCAGGGGCAAACTACACAACCAATTTGACATCAAATGAAATGTGGCGAAAGTGGTATGTGAAGCTTCTCCCCCTGCTGCACTTAGTTTCCAATAACCTCTGCAATGGCCAGGATTTTCCAGGCTTATGTGCAAGGGTAGTTACTTTGCCAGCCTTACCAGCCCTGCAATCCTCGTGTTTCCAGGACTCTACCTGATTTCCTGCGAGCTCTCATAGTGAGAGAGAAACTATATTCGATGCAGTTCAGCAAGATCCTTCCTTTTGGATGGCTGCAGCCCCTTTCCCAGGGAGTGCTGCAGGAACTTGGCGACCTCATGCATGCAGAAATTTTGGGTTCTTGTAGGAAAGGGCATCCCCTGACTTGCTTGGAGCACAGCTCTCCTGCTCGCTGTCAGCTTTAAAGCAAAGGGCATAAACATGAACAACACACTAGGCTGAGATTTCCCAGGGTGCTTGGCACTGACTCGTGCCTGCTCAGCTGGGAGCTGAAGGTGTTTCAGGTATGAAAACCTGCCTTCAGGATTCAGAAGTGCCTGCAGTTCTGGGATAACAGGAGTTTTCCAGCTCCTGTGGTTGCTGGAGCTGCAGCTTGTGCCCGGCTCTCCTGTAACAGGGCAGTGTTTATCAGTTCAGGATCCTTTGCACCAGCTCAGCCCAGACTCTTTCCTTGCTTCATTAATTTCTGGAGGCAGCCTTGAGTTAACACATCACCTAACCAACTCTTTCAAGCAGGTTTTCTCTGTTATGATGCTGCCCAAGTGTTGCTTTTAAAGAAATCAATACCTGTAGTCCTGCATGTAATGTCTCTTTCTCTTCACAATAGGCTTCCCTGCTGGTAACCCCTCTCACTTCCCCACACAGAAACCTAAAAGGTTCACTTGTATGTATCTTCTAACATGCATTGCGAAGCTCTTCCAGGTCCTTCTTCAAAGTCTTACACTGACACCTCATTAAACAGCTTAGGCACCTTCCACTGAGTACACAGCTCAGGAGGGCTGTTTGTGATTTGCAATACAAATTCAACAGCTAATAGTGTTCTTCAAATTTTTTAAAATATGCTGTCCCAAATCCCTGCAAATTTGAAGGAGAATAGGAGCAAAAACCTCCGTAAATTTCTCTGGGAGTGCGCTGAAGTGCTTTATCAGTTACAGAAATTAGAACGGAAGCAAATGCTCAAAAAAGGGTTGCACTTATTGACCCTTCAGTGGTGAAGCTGTAACCACCCTCGGCTGACTTTGAAGAGGGTCGAGGTGCTCAGGTTTCTTAGGAACCTTCTTGTGAACCATCTGCCCTGTCCCTGATCTGTTAGTCAGGTGATAATCGAAGAGCAGCCACCCTTTGGTCAACATTTCATCATACGAGCCAGGAGGGATTTGCCTTCCTGTACCCACACCCACGCCTTTTATTCATTTGCTGGTTGTGCATTGACAAGGTTATCATCCTGGAGCCTGGCCAGTGATTTAGTGCGTGCTATCAGCCTTTTGACTTGAAAACTGGAGCAATTTTTGACACTGGCCAGCTCTGTATTCCTCAGGGAAGTCACATTTGCCTGAGACAATGGGTGAAACCTGCCTTGCCAGTGGTTTTGGGGTTAAACCGGAGAAATGGATGACCTGAGAGCAGGGGGTTTGGCTGGTTTCACTGCTGCTTTTATTATGGGCAGGATTGTCAAGGCCAAACGTTACCGTGCTGAGTCATCAATCCCAGGTCTGAGCAAAGGGTGAGAGATGCAAACAAAAGATGTGGGTCTGCAAGGTCAGACTGAGGGGTGTTTTGTGTTTTGGAAACATAATACAAGGTAATATAGGCAGTAGAGGCTTTAATTGTACTGCAATTGGACTCTGCTTTTGGAGGAAGACCCTTTGTCCAGGTAACAGCTCTGAGAGCAGGACATGAGGAGGGGGGCTGCAAGGAAGCAGCGAAAATGCCTCTGGTAGCACTGCAAAACTTTCTGGCACGGTTTGGTGCAGGGCTAGCTGTAGCTCACTTCTTTCTGCAGAGCTCCTGAGGCCCTGGGGCAAATGCTCTGCAGTCCGTGGCTTTTGGTGTCTTTAGGACAACCCCTGGTGATCAGTGAGGAAATGTGGAAGTTACTGATCCTTAATATGAACAAAACCACTGCTAGTTGTGCTGTTGGATGGTCCCAGGAGCAGGTGCTGTAATGAACAATCTGCCAGGCTGAGGGGGAGAGAACACAATCACAATAGGACCCTTGGGCAGTTCGTAGCATCTTATTTTAACAACCGTTTGCAGCTAAACTATAATTGTGTCCAGAAATCTTGCCATTTGTATAGACAACGTCTGGGATTCAGGAAAAGAAAGGGGTTGCTCAATTATTGTCAGGCAGTTTCATAACAGGAGCCTGTTTTGATAGATTGACTCAGTTCTGAGGGAAAACAACAGGAAAACTGACATTCCTTTACTCAGCTTCCCCATCCAGCAGGATGTGCCCCGAAATTTTATGTACAGGAATTAGCACAAAGGAGAAGGTAAGGTATTAAAAAAGTCAAACCAGAGCAATCAATTTAGTTAAATACTCAAACAAGGAAGATGCCTTAGTGACAAGGTTATGCTTGGATGTGAATGACACCCATGAGACATGAGGACCATGTGACAGACACTAATCCCAACAACTCTATGTGATGGGATTTCCAGCCTGCATGCCATTGCTAAGTGTCAGGGATTTTTGCAAATCTCTAAAAAATCGAAGTTGTTGATATTTTAGAGGATGAATGCTATAGGACATTGTATTATCATCAGAAACATTAGAGGTGAAGAGCTGTTCTGTTGCTGGGAGTGTCCTGGGCTGGATTGATTTCCAGAAGCAGAATGTAGTAGCACTACAGTAGCAATGGTACTTTTTATAACAGAGTTATCCAGGGATATTTTTTAGACTTCAGAAACGAGATTTTGTATTGTACGACCTAAAGAAATGATGCATGACTGAATGTTTACACAGTTCTCATACACGGCTCAGAGGTTTTCCCGTCTCTTTGCTAGGTAACTTAAGGATAAATGCTGCCCCACTTCATCTCCTCTGATACCAGACACTGATTTTCAATGCCATCTGTCTCTGCTCCGGGCCCGGATGAAACAACCGACTTTGTGACAGTTGTCTGCCACTTTGAATGAGACTTTTTCCCCCGGGGGAAAATAGCCCTTTGTGGGACAGGAGTGCAGCACTGCGGGCTTGAAAGGGCTGATTTCATCTCGGAGCCATGAATGGCGTTTGCAGTTCATGATCGCTGTGCCAGACCCAACGCGGACCCACTGTCCCAGCGGCGGGGCGGGGATGGACGCCGGGCTAGGCGTGCAGAATGCCCAGTAGCTGCTGGTCCTGGCAGGACCCGACCCCCTTCGCATGTGCAATCGCGTGGGAGCCTTAAAGGAGAGGTAAAACCCCTGGCAACGCTTCCTCGTGCCGCTGCAGGCTGTAGGCATTCCGCTTTGTCATGTTTTCGGATGCTCGACCGAAAATCTGAGCGCCCGTGCAGCGCCTTACCCACGGCCGTATTCTTTTTGTCCCGACGGCGTTAATGGCGATGGCCATGGAACAGGGTCTGGGGATAACAGGGGTCTGGGGAGGCGCGCAGGGCTCCGGCGGCACAGCGGGGCTAACGCCGACCGATCGGCCGGGAACTGAAAAGGTTAAAAAACCCAACAACAACAACAACAAAGGAACAGACAGGAGGAGAGCAGCAAGGCGCTCCCGGCGCGTCCCGGCGCGGTCCGTGCACTCCCCGCTGCCGGAAGCGGCGGCGCCCCCGGGCCCGCCCGGCGGGGCGGCCGGGAAGGGGCGGAGGGCCCGGCGGGGCGGCGGCAGGTGCCGCGGGACGATGGCGGCGGGGGACCCGGAGCAGGCGCGGTACTGCGGGCGCCTCTCATACCTGTGCCTCAAGCTCACCCTCATCACCTACTCCACCACGTTCTGGGTGAGCGCGGCCGGGGCCCTGCGCGGGGCTCGGGCTGCAGCAGTCGGGGATGTTTCCGCGGCTGAGGTGGCGGCTGGCACACCCGGGGCCGTGCTGGCACACCCGGGGCCGAGGTGGCACACCCGGGGCTGTGGGACTGACAAACTGGTTTCGGCGGATGGGGATTTGCAGGGGTTGGAAGTTGGGCAGGTGGAAATCGCTGGCGTGAGTTTTCAGCAGCTCTGCCCTGCAGGGGAGTTGGGCAGAAGGAGCCTTTGCCCTGCAGCGTCTCTCCTTGGTGTGTTGGGTTCGTCCTCTGCTGAGCCTCGGCAGAGTGGGTGAGGCTGCCAGGCTGTGGAGTTCACAGGTGTGTGACTCTTGCCGGCCTCTTCCAGGTGTTTGGGAAAGCCACAGAGCCCCAGGTGATGGGCTCAGACTATGATCTGACATGTGGTAAATCCACACCCGGCAGCCCCTGGGCTGGAAGGAGCCTTTAGGGCCCTTTGCAAGTGCTCTTTGTAAGCACTGTGATTTTTAAAGGTGCTTTTTTTCAGGCTCTGGGATACTGGGAGGGTGCTGATGTCAGAGGTGCTCAGGCAGGGTTACTTCCATCTGGCTTTTTCACTTTAAACGCTGCTTAAGTTCTCGTTTGGCTGGTCTGGTTTTGTCTGACACAGAATTTACCAGCTGGGAGCAAAAGGCTTTTGTTTTGCTGCGTGGGAGAAGAGGCTTAGATCCACCATTCAACCTATGATTAAATGAACAAAGATTGAAACGCAAAGTGATCGGGTGTTTTAGGCTCTTGGGTATCTTTTGTCTGTCTGAGCAGACAAACCAACCCTCGGGCTTAGGCTCCCGTGTTCCTCCACAGCTATCCTGCAGTCGTGAGTTCCGGAGGAGGGAAATTCCCATTTGTTGGGTTATTTTTCAGACCCACGGAGGGCCGTGCTCGCTGTGTGCCGCGCGTTTTCTGCCGGCAGTGAAAATCCCTCGCTGCTGGGATGTAAACGCTCGTCTGGTGGCAGAGAAAAGGCCCTTCTGAAACCATCCTCGGAGCGCCCACGGAGGACAAAGCCTCTTTCAGGCAGCCTGAGGATTTTATTTACTCTTTGTCGTCGCTCGCTCTGGGTTTTCAATGCGCTGCCCTCGTTCCTAAGGGCGAGATCCCGTTCGTTGGGCGCGCCGGGAAGATGCTGTGCTGTGGCAGGGGGAGGGCGGGATGGGGAAGAGGGAAGGGGGAAGGCAGGATGGGGATGAGGGGGGATTGTTTTGGGAAGGCTGGCGCTGGAGCTCAGTCGAGTCAGGCATGTGGGCTTCGCTCGCGGAATTTTCTTTTATTCCAGCTTAGCCAAGCAGATCTCATCAGCCGTAAATGTCAGCCCGGTTCTCTTCCCAGCACTGCTGTTCTTGCTGAGTTTGTTGGTTTGATTTTTGTTTTTTTTTTCCTTTAATCAGTGTAAATGGGAGTCAAGCTTGGCTGTGGGAGCGTTGGCTCTCTTGGTTGTTGGGTGGTTTGTGATGTTCTGCTGCTGTTTGACCTGCGGCAAACCGAGTTCATTCGGTTCCCTCCCTGCTGTTGCAGTTTCTCTGGTGCCTTATGAGTGATGAAGTCCCAGATTTGAGTCCCCAGGCTGGCTTTAAACCACGAGGAACTAAATACCAGCCTTCTCCAAAGCAGAAAGGAAATTAAAGCATTGCTGGGTGTGTCAGGGGGGGATGTTTGCTACAGGCCTTCTGGTCTTCCTCTGTCACCCAGGGTTTTAAAAAATAGCTGTCACTGTAACTTTTCCAAATGACACTTTCCCTGGAGAATGGGGCTGTAATGTCATTTTTTTGCCCAGCTGAAACAAAATCCAGCATTCTAAACAGAAGGTGCTGTTGTTGAGCTTCATTTAAGAACTGTAAATACAGGGTTAAAGCTTCTGCTTATAAATAAATTAATAAATGCTTCTTTCTCTTGGGAAAGCAGCTTCTGTCTGTGCAAAAGCCCCAGAGAAATCCCCTGGTGTTTGCTGGTGGATGCTCAATTAATGTGAGTCAGGGCAGTTAATTTTTCCTGTGTACACAGCTGGAATTGCCAAAGTGGGACTGTTGTGAAGGATGCCGGATGTAAACAGTCCCTGAGCCCGTGGGGTCCAACCAGGAGGGCTCTGTCCCCACCCCAGGCAGAGGAAGGGAGAGCACAGACGGGAGAAGAGACTGGGCTGGGATGGCTGCTGGGTCAGCACATCTGCTTGCCAGAAAGAAATGCTGCAGTTGGCTTGTCTATATTAAGGGTTTAAAAGATTTTTATTAAATGCTTAAGAAAACAGGAGATAATGAAAGCATAAATCTTGGAGGGTGTGGGGTGAAGATATGTGTATATAAAGATGCTGTATGCATTTATGTATCTTAAGCTCTTTAGGCAGGAAGTATCTTGTATTTTACTTACAGGCACTTTTTAGTTGAAACCCCCCTGAAATTTAATGATTTGATGAGAAAACTATGGTTAAGAAAAGAACATTTCAGTAAAAAGTTCTAGTCTTGAGACAACACTCTTCTGGAATTCTGATAATCCCTATCAAGCTTTAATACCTGTGGTTTGTCCAGTGTTTTTTTTTGTTATTTTTGTTTGGTTTTTTACTTTTTAAACAAGGGCTCTGCTAGGCAAGAGTTATTGTTGTTAATGGCATTTCAGTGTTTGCCTCAATTTGGTCAAATTTTAAGTTGCTTTTTAAATAGCTTCAGTATATTTACTTTTTATGGGTGAACCCTTCTGAGAATTTTCTCTTTAAATGACAAACTGATGACATCCCCTGCGTATTGTCCTTTGATGTCATTAGTCATTCCCATAGAAAATCAAGAACTTCCAGTGAGTTGCTATTTATTTTAAGATATCCCATAATTAAAAAAGTATTTCAACTGTTTGGCTCATGAACTCTTGTGTGTCCCGCTAGCCCTTTGTCCGGGATATACTGTGTCATATCCAAAATTAAGAAGTGACATTAAAAATTAAGCAGTATTTATTAAGAAGCATTGGTGTGCAGAGAGCAGACTCGTGTTTCTTGGGGAAATGTCAGGTCAGGAAAGGGGAGTGTTTATCAGATTGCCAAAATGATGGATTTGTGGCTGGTCTCTTCCCTGACGATGTGTCTGGCTGTTGGAGTCAGCAGCAAAGTTTTTCCTCTGCAATTTTTGTAATTAAGTATTGTGGGCTATTTTTAATTTTAATTAATTCAGCATAATTCAAAGTGATTTGCAGCACACTGTAGTTTTAATACCAAACGATTTTGACTTAACTAATTATTTTGATTGATCTATCTTTCCCTTGTTAAATTAAATATGTTCCTTCCTATTTCACTTGTCAGCTTTATCTGCTAGTTGCTCAAGAAAGTGACATGATTTCAAACTTCTATTTTATCTTTTTTTTTTAAAGTTTTTAATCTGGTGCCTTTCTCCTGATGGCAGGAGGAGTGGAGGTATAGGAAATATCCGACTGTATTTACTGAGCCTAAATACAGTAGGAATTAATATGAAGGTGCAGACCAGTCTAGAAACTGTTATGTTAGAGGCACATACATAGTTCTATATATTTATACACACAGAGAGAAGGACAGACAGACAGGCAAAGGAGGGTCATTAATGCCATGGCAGTTGCTCATTATATGTGATATATGTGATCTCAGGTGGGTAATAAATTACATTTCAGCCAGTGATGTATATTTTGATTAGTTTAATTTCCAGAATGTTAAAACATGATGAAATATATTTTTGAAATGAACAAGTTTCGGTTTTTTCCAATTCAGCTCTTTTCCTGCTTTAGTCTTTGACTTTTTTTAATTTATTTTTTTAATCCAAACTTCTGCTTTGGGTGTTTCATTGTTTATAATGAATCCTGAAGTGAGCAGTGACAGGTTCCTGTGTACTCACAAGCTGTCATCTCTGTGTTTACTGGCAGAAAGAATAACATCCCTGCTCTCCTCTGTTTCTCTTCAGGTGATTGGAGCCCTCGTCCTCGCCGTTGGGATTTATGCAGAAATTGAAAGACAGAAGTACAAAACTCTAGAAAGTGCCTTTCTAGCCCCAGCAATTATTTTAATACTTTTGGGCATTGTAATGTTCCTGGTATCCTTTGTGGGTGTACTGGCCTCTCTGAGAGACAATTTATGCCTTCTGCAAGCAGTAAGTGTTGGAATTTTTATTCCCAGTTTCTAAGGCTCATTGCTTTTGCTTTTCACTGTCCTCTGAATTCACATCCACAATGATGTCTGCACTGAAAAGTATTTTCACCAAGTTGCTTTTTAAAAAAATTTAAATTAAACCTGAATTTCGTGCCTGTGGGCCCTCCCTCAGGGAGCAGCAGCTTTTGGTCTTGCTGGTGACAGGACTGGGAGAGCCTGAGCCCATTGCTGGGGAAAGAAACTTCCCAGCAGTGAAGGTGTTGTGGGAAATAAGCAGGAATGTGAGTTATCATCAGTTAGTGTGTACCTTGTGCAAACTCAGCTGCTGATGTACCAGTTGATGCTGGCTGCTGGTTTCAGCCCAGGGGAAGCAGCTCAAGGGGGAAACCCTGGCTTGGGCTGAATTCCCAGTGTGGCCAGAGTCTGGCTGTCCTGCCCTGGGCAGTGGAATGTGGAGGGCAGCTGGAGAAATGTGTGTTCAAGGTAGACACGGGGCTCAGGCCTCTGAGAGAAGGGCCCTGAGGGTGGAGTGAAAGGGACGAGGGGTTTTTCCCCCAGTGCCTCTGAAAAGGTGAATTTTAGGGAAGTTCCTGGGTAACGCTGTGGTTGCAGATGGAAACTGCACCTGTGACTAATTAAAATGAAAGTGTGCAAACTTTGTTTTCACCTGCACGGAATCACAGAGAGTTTGGGTTGGGAGGGACCTTTCAAAGGCCATGTAGTCCAACCCCCTTGCAATAAGCAGGGACACCTTCCACTAGACCAGGTTGCTCAAAACGTGACCCAACCTGGCCTTGTCATGTCAGTTCAGTGTAACAAAATGCTAAATATGTGGTTTGTTATGGAGGGCAAAGCTGGAAATAGCCATGGATTTTGAAGTTATATTGGAATTTTACTGAGAGCCCCTCCTTAGGCTTCTTTCCCACTGAGCATGGTGGTGTGTCAGATGGCAGGAACATTTTCTGTTCCCATTCTGGTAGCAAACCCAGCTGGGTATTCAACAAAGCAAGTCCCTGATGCCAGCCTCCCAGGCTGATTCCAGAGTTAGCAGGAGAAAAGGTACCTGTCTGCTGAATTGCTGACACTGAGTGCCCAGAAGTTAAAGCAGCTTTCAGAGGGGAGCATTGGGGATTATTTTCAGACGAGGGATCATAAAACGTCACTCCTGATGAAGTTCATTGTTACACAGCAGACCTAAATTCACTTAACACCCATCTTTTATGCCTGAAGGCTTGGAAAAACATTTCAAGTACTGGCATGCTGCAGCTCTCTCACAGTGCAAGGGATTTCTTCATAATTTTCACATTTTGCACATTCTTCGATGGGCAGTCATGGATGCACACGTGGCTGTGTGAGTGCATTTGTGAGCACGTGTATGTATGCAGGGAAATAAATGTGGGAAGCACTCACTAAAAGGTTCCAAGCCTGGAATTTTGCTCTGATTTAGCACTGGCAGTGTAGTATTGGGTGGTTTGGATTATCTTAAGGTGTGCTGCTTTATTCACTAATTGAAAGCTAACAGGTAAGTACTGGTTTTGTGGGAAGGACAGAAACATGCAGTGTGGTATGGTTTGTAGCTGTCCATCAATATGCTTCTCTGGTGTGCTGTTGTGGAAAGGAGTATCTTGGCAGGATAATAACATCTAATGGTTTTGAGTCTGTTCAGAGCAGAAAAATAATGTGCTTGCCAATTGGGCAAAACCCAGAATAATTTAAGTGAGGAAGAAAGTTTTATAAGAGCAAACCCATAATTTTATATTTTCCTTTGAAATGCCATATTGAAAACCAACTGCTGTTGGCAATTGAATGCTAGACTTAGGGGCACTAATTGAAAGAGTAATTGCAGTTCTGCCTAATGACTCACTTGCACTTGTTTTCCTGCAGTTCATGTACATCCTTGGTATATGCTTGCTGATCGAGCTGACAGGTGGAGTGGTGGCCCTGATCTTCAGGAACCAGGTGAGCTGCTTACTTCAGGTTTGGATATGATTCAGCTCTGCTAAATAGCAGCTGTTCAAGTACACTGTGTGCCCCTGCAGTACATGTGATGAGATGCTCAGGATGCAGCTGCCCCCTGCCCAGAGAGGCAGACAGGTGGGTCACCCTCAACCCTACAGCTTCAGTCTGATGGTCAGCTACTCCAGGGGTCTCGCTGGCAGAGACTTACACACACCTGTTTCACAAACTACGTGGCCTACGTGCTGGCTAGTCTGGCTTGATATTTACAGGTGATCATAGACTGACATGGTCTCACTCAATCCAGTTGTGGCACTTAAATCCCCATGCAAACACGGCTGTGCAACCAGTAAAAAAAAAAAGGAGTTAGAAGTGTTAGAAGACAGGAAAGACAAGGCATGGATAGACATTCATACTGATCAGCACCATTCTACATGTAACCAGCCCCTGCTATTCCCCTTGCCTCCCTCTTCTCATGCTTGTTCATTCCCAAACCACCTAGACCCATCCCTTACCCCACTTTCTGTTCCTCCCCCAAACATCCTGTTGTGAGTCTTGTCCCCTAATGCTCTTGCCCTGGACCCCCCAGTGTTTTCCATGCCCCAGGCAGCACTCTTTTTGTAGGATACTTTACAACCTCTCCCACTGATTTATCATGATGGGTGCTACCATGGGCCTGATGGCCCCCCTGCAACAGATTCAGAAGGATCTGGGACAGACCTTTATTTCTCTTTCTGGGTAGTTTGTGTTCCCCAGCCTGTGGTTGTCTCTCTTTGCTCCTTTCCCTTTGTGCAGTTGAGCCTTTCCTGGGTTGACTGCAGCACTCATTGGCAGAGGTGTGGAGATGGGTCCAGCCTTTTCAGGGTCCTCAGGCTCAGCTGTGGTGGGGTTTGCCACCGTTCTGGAAACGAATTCCAGGTTAACGACCTTGCAGAAAATCGGGTGGCTACGAATGTGCAGTGCAGGCAAAACGAGTTCCCAGCTCTTGATGCATGACAAAATGCTTTCTTCTGTGTTGCCATCTGGGTCTGATTGCTAATTTGGGAAGCTTCCAGGTGGATTTGAAGACTGTTGCTTTTTAGTGACCAAAATGTTTTGCCTCAGTTAAAGGACAGCTCTTCCCTGCCCACGTCCATAAGCAACATAACTGATTTATGTGGGAGACTCCATCATTGACGAGCCTGCTGTATCTGTATTCAACCCTTGATTTTGCTGCACAGAAAGCAGCAGGCTATTTTTTTTGGTTTTTTTTCAGTTAGAAATGCTTTAAAACAGAAATGTATTCACTATGGCAAGTACTAGATGTCCATGCATTGATTTATTGCAGGACAGCTACGCTTAGGGACAGGTTTCTTCCCTTGTTTGTCAAGGTTAGTGGAGAAGTTTGGGTTAGTATGGGGAGAAAAAAGAAGTATTTATGGAAGCTTAGGGTAGTAGCCTCTATTTAAGTCTTGTTTGTCTTGCGTGTCATGTGCATTTTTCCCATTTCTTTATCTACTTCCCTTTCAAATCTGTAGAGTCTAAATGAGGTTCTTGACCAGTTTGGAGGGTCCTGTGTTATTTCTCATCTCTGATGTGATAATCCTTTTTGTTCTGGTTAGTTTGTAAGTGTTGCAGTTTGTAATACTGAGAGGATGAGTATTTCAGGTTTTCTGACCTGTAAGGCTTTAACTTTGTCCATTTCAGCAGCTGGACTGAAAGGAAAGTTGTTACATTTTGGTTGTGATTAGTCCCCGGTTTTGCTGTGCTAAGATTATGCTGGATCTTGAAAACTAAATAGTCTTTTTTTCTTTTATCTCATCTTCTGAACATTCAAAACACTTTGTTAATTTAATTTCTAATATGCCATGCAGAGGAGATACCATTTTATATCTGCTGTTGCCTCACTGCCATATTTCTCAAAACAACCACTGTAAAACATACAGATACACCTGTGAGTGGAATAAAGCTCTCTATCAGGCAATTATGGACTCTTTGGAAAATCAAATTACTGGAAGATTGGTGGAAAATAAAATTCATGGACAGTGGTGACACAGTCAAGTCTTGTTCCCCGGGGCGTTGTGCAGACCACAGTGCCAAGGTCCACCACCCAAATCCAGTGCTCTGTCACCCAGAGGGTGATGAGGGTCCCTGCTCTGTCACCCAGAGGATGATGAGGGTCCCCAGTGACAGGGATCCTGCCTGGGTATAATGGGACCATCTCTGGGAGATGCTTGGAAAATCTCAGCAGTGGAGCTGTTGCACTTCCCAACCCAAACCCCACAGGGAGGCTGCTACCAAAATGAGTGCTTTGTGTTTTTTCTCTTAAAAAAAAAAAGCCAAAAAAAAAAAGCCTTTTCTTTGTGCTCATTGGTTACACTTGTCACTTTAACCTGCTCTTCTAATTCTGTTCAGCCCACGTGCTCATTGTGCAACCCATGAATCTTGTTTTCATTTTGCTTTCTAGACAATCAAATTTTTGAACGATAACATTCGAAGAGGGATTGAGAATTACTATGATGATTTAGACTTCAAGAACATCATGGATTCTGTTCAAAAGCAGGTTGGTTGCGTTATTTCCTCCCCTCGGACTAACTCAGCAACAGTTTTGAGTTTTTCCAGTGATGTGACAATCAAGTTGTTACTGATGAGGGGGATGAGATCTCATGTGTCATCTCTTATGGTGTTGCTGCTGAGGTCAGGGCTCATCCAGTATTCCAGCTGGCATTTAAAACCTGCTTACATCACTGCAAAAAGAGAGGGCCAAAATGCAGCTTTTGCCTTGGCAGGTGCAATTGAAATGCTCAGGGTGAGATCCTACAAACCTGTAGGTTTATAGTGGTCCCACAGCTGGATTCAGATGAATTCAGCCTAGATTCCACCCCTGGCCTTGCACTCAACATTTCTGCTGGCTGGTCCAGGAGATTGAGAAGCATCTTGTTAACAGGAGGCATTGGATAAAGAGAAATGAGGTGGCATTTAGGCTGCTGCAGCCTGGGTTGTGTGGCTGCTTGAGGACATGCACAGAGCTCTTTAACAAGGTGGTTATGGGAAGGAAATACCAGTGCAAGAGCATCTACCTGCAATTAAAATTCAGAAACTCTGGTGAGCCCAGCTGGGCATTACTTAATGGCACGTGGTGTTGACTCACAGCCTTTATTTTTAATAAGGCTGGTCTGTTGAAATGTTTATTGGGTTTTTGAAGAGTTCTGCCATGCAGTTCAGAGACTGTAGAAGAAGCAAGAAGTGTTCAGAAATGTGATGTCAGGGCCCATGTGACATCTGTGACCATGCCAAGTAATAGTTATTAGAAAAAAATTACTTAGGAAGTGATACATACATTCTAGGACATCGTTATGGAGATGGCAGCCTGCTTTGAAAAACACAGTTAGCATGGAAAGTCTGTCAAAAGCAGACCATCCTGAGGAAATTTTGTCATTAGACTTCATAATGCTTTAAAGTTTCCATGCACTGCCCAGAATTATGGGTATGTGTGGCAAACGTGCATGTTAGTGATTAAATGAACTCCTCCTTTTCCCTTCGTTTAAATTATAAAGTGAATATTTATATTAAGTCAGTGTAAACTTACAGTATTTGTTTGGCAGCTTTTAGTTCTTCTAAATTACAGCCACAGTGTTTTGGTGACATTAATTTATGCCTTAGAGCAATGCCTTTGTCTTTTAGATCCAGTTGGAAATGTAGCTGTAGTCCTTAAAACAACTGCAGAGGTAGATTACAGGTCAGGATAGAGTCAATGTAAAAACACTGCTCAATGATGTCCAGAGCTGGAAAGATAATTTTTCAACTCAGAAAAGATGGGAGGTGGAACTTAGCACCAAGTACTTTGCTCTGGCACCCTGGGTTATACTTTAATGAGTGCCAGAGGAATATTACCAATATCTTTAATTTTTAAAATTGTATTTATCATATACATTCACACATGCCTTGCTGATAAAATGACAGAAATTTTTGGTAGCTCAGGGCTTTTAAAATTTTTTTGTTCTTACTTTGGTTTTTATTCCTTTTCCATTTGGTATCATAGAACCATTTAAGTTGGAGAAGACCTTTAAGATCATTGAGTCTTGTGTCTTTTTTTTTTTTTTTTTTTTTTCCTCCAGTTTAAGTGCTGTGGTGGGGAAGATTATAGAGATTGGTCCCAAAACGTGTACCACAACTGTGCAGCTCCAGGGCCACTGGCTTTGGGGTGCCCTACACTTGCTGTATCAGAAATAAGGTAAGTCCTGTCATCTCAGCAGCACTGGAACCTGACTTGAGGAAGTCTGGGGTAAGAAGTGAAGGAAAATGGGTCCTTTCCTCCCCTAATGGATCTGTGGGTCTTGACAGCTTGAAAGGGAGAAAATAACAGATTAGATGTGTTGGCTGTGGTCCATTTTACTGACCCACTTCCCAGCCCCAGAAGGGATGTTGAGAGCTCCACTAATCACATGGCTCGCCTGAACCAGAGCTGGTTAAAATTCAGTTTTGTTGGTGTTTTCCCCAGGGTTTGCTGCTCCAGCTTTGGTGGCTTCCGTGGGTGGGGTCAGGGTGATGTGCTCCAGCTGCTGTGTGAATTAAAAACCAAACAGAATGGCCTTGTCATCTCCAGAATAATAAAAAAAATAAAATAAAATGATGTGGGCAACTGACCTCATGGTCAGGACATGCTTATGGGCTCAGGTCTACCCTGACCTATCCTTGAAAACTACCTGCCCTTAAAATCCTGGAAGGACTGGAGTCTGAACCAGTTTCTCAGTCTGTGATGAATTGGTACTAACTGGTGCTGACAGCACTAGGAGCAGGAGTTGATTTTCATGTCAATATGTTTTGATTAATTCTGTAATTCACTGCTCTTCATTTGAGGGATGCATGATATGCTGAATTTGATGAAGAGCTGTTCCTCAATGACTCCAGTACAGGCAGTCCCTGCCTCACTGGGTTTTGGTCTCTAGTCTGAACCCTGGACAGAGAGACTGGGGGTGTGTAAGAGCAGAGCTCATGATGGATATTCTGCTGCTGCCTGGTTTGGGCTGCCCTTTCAACACCTGCCTTGACTGTTTGATTAAAAATAAAGGAAAAATAGTTGTAATGGTTGTGTCAGTAATCCTGCTAGGTGTTGCTGAGAAATGTGTATCATAGGAAGGTGTTTATTACATGTGCTCACACATTTTTGGTGTGTGTGGGAATGAGTCTGTTTAAATCTGTGATGAGCTCTGATTTATTCTCAGAAGCCAAACCTTAACAGTTATGCTTTGAGTCTTAGGTGTTTGGGAGAAAGGATCTGCAGCTGGATGGAGCAGAACAACTCAGGATTTTGCCTTCAGGAAAGGGAAAGCACTGAAATAAAAACTTCTCCAGGGACAAACAGGGAATATATTCTCCGTATGCTTCCCCAACAGCTGAGGGGGGGAGGGATTAGGCTGCTTGCAGCCCATAAAATGTTAAGCTCAGGGAGGTGAATTGGAAGGCAGGGAGAAGCCCCAAATGGAAGTGTGGTTCCTCCAGGTGCCGCAGCAGGGGAGAGCCCATGGCTCTGGAGCAGGAGATGCTGCTGCTGTGCTGCCTGCAGTGTGGCACCAGCACCAGGGCTGTGCACGGCTGCCTCGGGGGAAAAACAACCAGAACAAGCATCAATCTTGTGTGTTTGACAAACCCTTCCAAATACAGGCTGGTTTCTGTCCTGGAAAGCTGCAGATATGGTTTGTGATTACTCATTGGCTTTGTAGTCATGGAAAACTCCCGCTAATGTCGGTGCCTGGATTCTGATCCTTTGTAAAAGCCTTCTGCTAACACGAGCCAGCTCATACTGGGGGGGCTCTAAAGGAACTCTGTTTAAGTCAAATTATTTATTAAAGACTTACACTAGTGTAGCAGTTAGGAGTTAGTCCCAAAAGCCTATAATCCTCTGTCTCCAATGCATTTATCTCCTCTGCATACATTTGCTTATGCCACGATGTCCTGTTAGCAAATTCTGTGTTTAAAGTTAAATGATGGGACTGAGTTCCTTGTGGTCACATATTTTGAGAGTGACCACGTGTCAGTCAGTCAGGCTTCAGCAGTTTTGGCAACATGAAATCACTCACAGCCAGCACAACACACTGGTGCCCAGTATTGATATTGACATTGACTTCCAAGTGTATTTATTACCTGTGGCAGATGGGTATCCCACACAGTTTCCCAACAGCCCTGTGGAATAGTCCAAGATTTTTCTTCTAGCAATGTGCTGAACTCTTTTTGTCAGACAGTTGTGCATTCAAGGTGAGAGCCCAGCATTTTGGGGGCTTAAAGACTCATTTTTCTCCATGTCTTTGGCTTTGTTCACTGCTTCCTTTGATGCCAATGGGTTTTTGCATTTTTAAGTGAAGGACGGTGTTTTCAGGTTGGTTTTTCCAGGCTCTCAAGGTAGAACTTTGGAACCCACAGAAGGCATTACATTGCTTCAGAAAATGTGTTAGTAATCTGTGGTGAATGCAAGCACTCAGTCTCTTTTAAATATATGGGGTTTATATTCATGTATATAATGGTATTGTATGAATATTGTAATGAATTTATCTTGTAAAAAGCATTCATTGGAAGTTATTTGAAACTGAAGCTATTTCTGAGCTTAAATTTGTCATTGTCTTGGCAGGAAGGCCGTGTCAACCCCTGGTTTTTATATATAATAAGGTGTGTTAAGTTATTAAGGCTTTAAAAGGAAATCCAGCTGTTCATCCCATGGGAACAGCTGTGTCACACAGCTCTGTCACAGCTCACACTGGTTGCTGCTGCCAGCCTGGTTTTGCTGGGTAGAAATGGTTCAAATGTCTTGTGACACACTGACAATGCTCATTCCTCTGAAATCACGTGGAGCTCTGGCTAAATCTGACGCTGGGGCTGCTGGGGTAAACTGATGTTGGACTGGGGAATAACCCTGACATTGCTTTTGTATGAGGGTGAACACAGAGTAAAAATAATATCTTTGTGATTTTAGTTTCCTGCTGCAGTTCATATTTGTTGTTTTCTTTTCAGACAGACATTATCAACACCATGTGTGGATACAAAACCATTGACCAAGAGGTAACAGAGCCAGTGCCCACCCTGTCATGGCAGAGGGTGCTGCTTCTCTGCTTTTTTTTTTTTTTTTTTTTTTTTTTTGGTCTGTTACAAAAGTGTCTCCTGTGTGCTTTAATCACAGTTAAAATGGTTCTTTTTTCTGGAATAATTTCCATATATGAGGAAAACTAATCTTGTTTGATTTTTGTATTTTCCACAATTCCGTGTTTGTTGACAACTCCCCCTGAGCTAATTGCACAATTAATGCACAAAAAGCTGCTTTCAAAATTTGAAGCCATGACTTGAGTTTGTGAAAGCTTTTAGTACTTAAAAGCCACCGTTCCTCACTGAGTAAAATTGGCATTGATAAAAGCCAGCTTAGCTGTGTCTAAGTATTTTATATCCCAGGAGTGGGTGTTTTATTTTCAAGCCTGTGAGAGTATTCCTGGAAGAGCGGTGTGGTTTTCCTGGTTGTGTTGTCCACCTTCTCCTCCCTCCAGGGGTGGGATGGGGTCTCCTCCTCCAGCCTTGCCTTTGGGGAGCAGCCCCAGGGACTGCAGAGGAGGCACTGCCTGCTCACGGTGGTAATTGCAGGTGATTAAGAAGGGAAATCGGTCGTCGGATCTGCCCTGGGTTCTCCACTCCTGGCTTTGGAGTGCCGGGATGAGGCCGGGTGGGGGGCTGGTCTGAAAGAGCTCCTCTCCCCGGCTCCTTTGAGGCACTTGGAGCACAATGCCAGCCTCGGTTGTTGGTTTTTGGATTACCGGTTATCTTTAAATACAATTTGGCTTCATTTAGATTCATTGATTTGTGGCTTAATCACCTGAACGCTCTGGCCGGGCTCTGCCATGGAGCACTTGAGCATATGCTTAACTTTACCCCATTCATCTGCCTAGGACTCTCTGCAGCCTCAAGTGCTTTCTATATTATGGGCTGGGGTCACAGAGCAGCACAGCTTGCAGGACTGAATCCGAAATCCTCTTGTTCCTGTCCTTTTTAGGGTCTTTTTGCAAAGCACTTGGTCCACAATTTGTGTTTTGCCACTGCTGTGTTTTCAACTTGGAGGCGGAGATGAAAGCTAAAGAGAGACTTCTCTGCTTTCCAAGTGGTCTTTAAATGGGAGTTGGGTGCATTTCTTGTTGAAAAATAGCTGTGACAAACAGGTTTAAGACAATGAAATAACTTACTCAGGGGTAGAATAACTTCTAAAAAATAGAGCAATTTGTTGAGGTGTGGAGCAGCTTAACAGCAGATGGCAGAGTTACCGATGAGTTCTTTGTTAAACTCAGTGGGTTTAAAGAGCCTGTTGAACCCTTACTCTGATATTTTGCAGCGCTTGAGCCTTCAGCACGTCATCTACGTCCGAGGGTGCACGAACGCTGTGCTCATTTGGTTTTTGGACAACTACAGCATCATGGCTGGTGTGCTGCTCGGCATATTGCTGCCCCAGGTGAGAGGGGACCGAGAGGGAACAGCTGGTTTGCTGGTGTGTGAAATCTCTTTTGACTAAAATCATGGTTTTAATCTTGCATCACTGCAAAAAGAGAGGGCCAAAATGCAGCTTTTGCCTTGGCACGTGCAATTGAAATGCTCAAGGTGAGGTCCTACAAACCTGTAGGTTTATAGTGGCCCCACTGTTACTGTAACGCAGATAGAAACACACAGCAGCACACACAACAGGTGTTCAGGCAGAGAAGAAGAAAGGAAGTGTCCAGTTTATGGTTGACTTCGTATCTATAAGTTTCTGGACAGTGATCAGAGATTGGACAGAGAAGTTCCCACCTCTCCATCTTCACTGGTCACTTGAGAAGTCCATCAGGTGATATCTTTTATAAAGGAATGTAAACATGATTTTTGTTTATCTTACAATTAATGAGAACTAACTCCACTATACTAAAACAAATCAGAAGGCTGATTTTCAGGGACAGCAGCCCCACAGCTGGATTCAGATGAGTTCAGCCTAAATTCCACCCTTGTAATGTGACTGATAAGCTGAGGTGGCATTCTGGCAATTCGGTAGCATGGCTGTGATAACATTGCTGGGTTTTGCTGAGGTAATTCGCTTTCGCTTGGTTTTTTTTTTTTTTTTTTTTTTGAGTCCTACCTTATCTGTGACAGCTGGGACTTTCTAACGCTGCAGTATGCTGACTGGGGCCGCCCTTCCTTTGGCAGTTCCTGGGCGTGCTGCTGTCCTTGCTGTACATCACCCGGGTGGAGGACATCATCACGGAGCACAAGCTGAGTGAGAGCCTGGTGGGAGACGTGCACGACGGAGCCGCCCCCGAGTTCTCCGGCGCCGGCTGCTGCATGTGTTACCCGGGCTGACCCGGGCTGCAGCTAGAACCAGGCAAACCCAGCAACTTTGGCCCGTGCTGGCTGTTCCAGACTGTTCCAGCTGGCGGTGGGTGCCACCCAGGAGGCACCGGAGGGGCCCCTGCGCGCTGCCGGAGCGTGGGTGGCTCTGTGGATCCTCACATCCCCTCTGAGTGATTGCTGAGTGCTAACACGGCCAGGAAAACTGGAGAAGATTTCAACCTCGATTTTCTAGGAAGCGCCCTTGCGTCTCGGGATGTCGTGTTTAAGTGTTTGTCCTTTTCCAGCTTTATTTTCTTACTCCTCCCAGAGAGATTCCTTACGGTGGATATTGACCGATAATCACTAATCGCGGTGGATTTACTGACAATAATGGATGTGATGCTGATCGCTTTCATTGCTCTGTGCCTTTTAATAATGGGGCAAATGCCAGTGTCAAATCAGTCAGGTAATGCTTGATCTATTTTTTAATGCAGTTTGCTACTGTCTGGCTTTTGTATAAACGTACAGGATGTTTGGGTCTTGGATGTACTGTATTTTTCCCCTTTAGTAAATTAACTAGGTGATTTATGACTTATATTTTTTTGGAGTTCTGTATGTCAAGATGTTTCTAAAATCTACTGTTGAAATAAAAACAATGAGTAGTTTTTCTTAAAAAAAAAAAAAGCACATGGTTTTGTTTAAAATTATTTTTATTTCCTTATGTAAATTAAGCACGTCCCTCGAACGCTCAATCAAAAGAAATAGCAGGAGCTGTGATTTTGGCTTGGGTCTGCCTGCCTGGGGTTTTGGAGAGTCACTGAACATCTGTGCCTCCTTTGCTTCTCTTAGTCCACCAAGAGCTCTGGGGTTTTTGTTGGTGTTCCTTTGTCCTGAACGTTTCTCTGCAGTCTCTCCAGCCCCAGCCAGGCCTGCAGGCAAAATGCAAAACCTAATTATTGTAATATTTCAATTAAACCAAAGTCAGGATGAGAATAAAGCAGGTTTGTATCCTGAATGTAAATCTCTGCTTTTCCAAACACTCCACTCAGAAAAACAGGGCAATGTCCAATAATTTTCTCCCCTTGCTGCTTTTTGTTGTCGTTTAAAAAAAAAATTTTCTTGCCCTGGACATTTTTTCCTGTTTTCTTCAAAACTCAGCGTTTGCTGCTTATCTCTCTGCCTTCACCAAGAGTTTCTGAGCAAACTTTATGTGTTTCCAGGAGCCAGGAAAGGGCTCCTCCTGTTCTTCGGTGATGCTGATGGTTTCTAGGGAGGGAGATCCCTCTCCACTCGGGCAGTGCGAGGTTTCCTACACAGCACACTCTAGCGTTGGGCTCTGCACATGGCTACTGCTTGTTTGATTACTCCTTGCCCAAATTTTCCTGGTCTCTGTCTTGTATGATGTGTTCTGGTAAGTTAAGAGGCCAGGTGTGTTTTAAGGGAGGATTTGTGTACAAAGAGAGGAAAGAGGAGCAGCTCGGCAGGATGGAGCTGACTTCTGGGGAGGGATGGGAGAATTGAAAGCTGAAGTTGGTTTGTAGCAGAGGCTGGGCTGGGAAGGTAGGAATGACAAAGGTAGTTCTCCTTTGGTGACAAAAGTAATTTAATTTTTTTTTTCTAATAGTGTCTTGTGAATGGGGTGTGGTGTGAAACATGAGATAGCCCAGAAACCAGGAGGTGGAGGAAGCTTGGCTTAACTTTGGGTGGTTTAAATGAAATGGGGAGAGTATTTTGGGATATGAGACAGCAATTATCCCTAAAGAAGAAAATTTATGGGCTGTATTGAATTTTCAGCCATCCCCAGTGTCATTCACAGTGCTTGGGTGGGAGTGATGTCAACCTGACAATCACAAGGTAAACCCTGTGTGATTTTGAATAATAAATGATTGATTCAAAAACTATTGACCCTTCCTATTCCCTAGGATCTGAGGAAATTTACTCTTGGTTTCACAGGTCATGGTGACTGGAGGGGGGATGATGCCTTTTGGGAGGAGGGAGATGCAGCCATTCTCTGCTTAGCTGCCTGCTCCAGAGAGCTGATGAGAAAATTGTCTTCAGTGGAGGAAGAACGCTGATCTAATTTAATCCCTCTCCTCCTGGCAGGAGCAGCCACAGCTGGCCTGCTCCTCATAGATGCATCCTTACCCCGATTTAAGAAAATGCTCCTTGGCTGCTTCTTAAAAGACTTCAGATGACTCCACAAAATCCCAGAACTATGGATTTTTCTGTGTATGTAATTTTAAAGCTGTGAGCTGCCAGTGGTTCATGCTCCACGTGTTCCTGCTTTCCATCACCATTCAGAAAAAGAGATTTGCCTCTCTGTTTCATGAGGCCACAGAGGCACAGACTTGGCCCAGCACGTGGGTGATGCATGCGGGTGAGCTGGTGCCTGGCTGGAGCATCATGCACAGTATTGATGCCTGGAAAAGGCTGACCTGCAACAGAGACTGGCCAGAGCAAAGGGATAAAGCAGGGATTTATTAAAAGGCCCCAATGGGCACAGCTGGGCAGTGCAAGAACCTGGCTGGACTACACCCAAGATGTACCCAAATTGGTCACAAAATGGACAACTGATCACGAGGTCTCACACTTTTATAAGTTCTGATCCATCAGCATATTGGAGTTAATTGTCCAATTACAGCTTCAGGTTATGAAGCTCCATCCTCTTTGTTTTTCTTTTCAATTCACCGTTGTTTATATTCTTGGGTCTGAAATTTCTGTCGGTTGTCCTTGCTCCCAAGCTAGAAAGGGAATTTTTTTGTCTCCCTACTCTGTGAAGAGAGCTTACCAGCACTTAATATGAAGCCCAGAACTGCACACTAAAACAGCACAGGATCTGAAAAAATATAAAAGCTAAAACTTAAGGCATCAATATCTGCTTATATGCTGCTGCTGTTGCTTGATTAAAATCTTTAATTAGTGCAGATCAGGAGGAGAAAGGCCGAGCAGGTCTCCCTCTGGTGGTATGGATATGCCGTTCTGTGGAGCACTAATTAAATCTCTGCTCGCGGGGAATGAAATCTCTTCACCAGGGTTTCTTCAGTGGCCCTTTCCCCTGCTCTGCTTCAAGAAGCTCCTTTGTGCAGGCACAGCTTCCAAGGAAATCCCTTGATAGCACCGAACCTGTGCAGGGATTATCATCTGACCATGAGGCAGGGAGGGATGGACACTCAGGATACAGATTTGGTTCATTCCTCAGAGGTGGGATGAGCTCATTTCCTCCTGATGGGGAAAAGTGTCAGTGTTTTAAGACGTAAAAAACCATTTAGCTGAAAGTTGTTTTGTAGATTTGTGTTCCTAAAGCTCTTCTCTTCACTAGGGCTTCCCAGCGTTCATGGCTTTTCTGCACCGGCTGATTATTCAAAGGTTTTTGTGTGGGTTCAGGAATTGATTTTTGGTTGGAAATAATGTGGTGGGTGTTGGACTGCAGAGGGCAGATGCTCCCACTTGCTGGGTTCCTGTGGACTGTGCTGGCCCAGGGAGATCCCCTCGACCACAGGAAGCCCAGCAGCACAGAAGCTGCTTTGGGTGTGCATCCTCCTGGAATGTCTGTGCCTTCTGGGGAGCGAGGGCAGCATCCTCCCCTGTGGGGGGAGAGCAGTGCTGCTGTTTGTCTTGTCAAAATTGCATTCAGTGCATTGTGCTGCTTCAAACTGACACAGCTCCATCTGTTTGTGCCCTCGGGATGAAAGTCCTGCTTGGGTTTGGATTCAGCTCCTGGTTCTGAAGTCTGTCCCCGCAGCTCTAAGGGATAAAACTTTGCCCCGCAGCAGCGTTCAGAGCCCTAGGCAAAGGGGCTGTTAAATGCCCTCAGAAAAGTGGGAGTCCTGTGCCTTTCCTGCGGGCTCCTTTGGAGGAGGTAAGTTGTTTTTTTTTTTTGTTTTTTTTTTTCCTGTGGAAAGTTTTGTCCTTGATGAAGAGCTGGAAAGGAGAGGAGAGGAGCTGACCTGCCTGGGATGTGCACACCAGGACAAAGCTGCCTCACCTTTCTGGGCAGTTGGTATTGTTTTTCTGATCCCAGCCCCATCACTGTGCTCAGCCCTGCTTGGAGAGTCCTCGTGGGTCAGCACCAGGGGTTCTGGGACAGGAGGTGTACCTGGGGAGGCACAAGGAGCTCCTGGCACCAGGTGAGCATTGCTTTGCTGCAGTGTTCCCAGGATGGCAGGGACCCTGCAGTGGGACCTGCTCAGGGCAGATCTCTCTGGATCTGGATCTTTTGCTGAAGCAAAGCAGAGCTGCACTGTCTCCTCCAGCTTGAGGCTACACCTTCCTGGGTTAAAACAAACATAGCACCCTGAGGGGTTTGGAGGGGGCTGGGGAAAACCTGCTGGCTGAAGGGCCAGAGCCAGGGGGAAGGGAGCCCTCTGAGGTCCCTGGAGCTACATGGAGGCCCTGGAAAGGCTGCTGAGCTGCTGTGGAATATTAGTTCTTGGAGAAGCCCACGTGCAGGGCTTTGAAGCTGCTGAGGTTTTTTCCAACGTAGCTGGGTTTTGCTGGCTGGGACAGCTGCCTCTCCCCCTCTATCCCAGCAGGGGTGTTGTGCCCCCTCTGGTTCTACACAGCACACAGCTGGCATGGGGAAGTGCAGATTCTCAGGGCCTCATGCTGGTTTGCTGGGAAAGGTGGAGCAGAGGTGCAAACTGTGCCTGGAGCTTGGCTGGATCAACGGGGTCCTCTGGAGAAATGGCCAAATCCGTGGCAGAAGGGGAGAAGAGGCAGGTAAGGAACTTCTGTGTGAGATCCAAAAGCCTTGTCCCTCCTGATCACTAGAGCTTGCAGGCAGTGTCCCTCAACCCAAGGCCTTTGCTCAGGCAGGAGTGCTCCATCCCGTGATGGTCTCCACCTTCCCATCATTTGGTGTTTCCTAAAATAGTGTCAGTTCTCCAGGAGAGAGAGGTGAAATATCCAAGCCCCCAAAAGGGGGTTTAGCTCGCTTCCCAGCCAGTTGTTATCTTGTTTCCATATAAAATGCATTTGTGCTGCTGAAAGCACCTGAGGGAAGGAGGTCTCTAAGGAATGCTCTCTGTCTCATCCCAGTGCACATGTGGGGTCATCCCACAGCCCCATCCCAGGAGCAGGGACAGCACCGGGCTGGCTGGGCTGTGCTCTTTGAGCCTCCCATGACAAGCAGGCCCCTTGCCCAGCAGAGGAAGGAGAGCAGCTCCCCTTGCCACCCCTCATCCTGCAATCCCGACCCTGGCACCTTGTGGTCGGGGCAGGATGTGGCCCTGCCACCCCCAGCCCGGTGCAGCGGCATGCCAGCCCCCCACCCCAATTATTGCTGGGTGTCGCAAAAGACATTGAAAAGCAAGGAGGAGAGCTGTGAAGAGGGTCATTTTAGTGGCTCTTTCTCTCTTTTTTTTTTTTTTTTCTTTTTTTTTCTTTTTTTTCTTTTTTTTTTTTTTTTTTTTTTCCCAGAAGGAAGTTAGAAAAGCAGAGCCCTCAAAGCCGCATTGAAAGGGTGACAGAGACGGGATAATGCGTAAGACTGAGGGAAGGAATCTCAGAGCACTCGCCACGGTGTTTTAATGATCTGTTAACAATTGCCCCTTTCAGGGGAGAACATATGGTAGATGGTTTGCTTTTTTTTTTTTTTTTTTTTTTTTTTTTTTTTTTAAAAAAAATAGAAAAAGACAAAAAAAAGAAAAAAGAAATTACTTCAGAAACTTAAATGAAGGTGGAAAATGGTGGGGATTTCGGTGAAGAGCTGGGGGAGGGAGGTGCAGCCCCTGGGCAGAGGGGATGTCAGATGATGAGAGCATGTCAGATAATGCATCCCTGAGCACAGGGGGCCTTGCTGGAGCCAGAGACCCCCAAAAATTCCTGAATCTGGGACCTGCTGGGGTAACTGGGGCTGGTTGCCTGACAGTGGAGGAAAATGGTGAGGGTGCTGATAAACCCCAGGAAACTGCTGGGAGCCTTTAGGATGTGCTGGAGCATCTGCCCCAGGCCGTGCTCAAGCCCAGCTGCGCGGGCAGGGTTGGTCCCGATCCCCTCCCCACAGCTGGGGCAGATGGTGACAATACTCTGGCTGCACGCAGGTGGCGAGGGCTTCGAGGTTTCCCTGCTGTTACCTGCCTTGAGGTCATTGCCTTTCCCCCACTGCAGCCCGTTGGCACGAGTTTAAATTGTGGCTCGCCAAAATCACACGCACAGGCTTGGTGGTAACTTGTCTCGCAGAGCTGGGATGCAGCTGAACTACTGGATTACAACTGCAGATTTTGTGAAAATACAAGGGTTTTTTGAAAAAAAGAATTGTTGCCAATGCATGATTTCTTATTGAGATGCAGGAGTCACTCAGCTTTACAGAGGTCCTGGCATGGGCTAGCAGGAGGGGCTGTGCTCTTTATGGGCTCCCCAGGTTTGTTATACACCTGGACTTGGGGAAGCAGATGGTCCCATCTGGATATAAAATCATCTTCTACTCAGTGCTGCAGTGGTGCAGGACAGGAGAGGGCTCTGATTCAAAGGTTAGGAGTTGGGCAGATGGAGCCCAGTGCTGGATGAAGGGTTGGGAGAGGGGCTCTGGCATGGGGTGTGTGCAGATGGGCAGGAATGGCTGGGGAAGGCTGTGCTGGGGCACCATGCCTGCCCGACAGGGACACCATTGCAGGATGCACCAGAAGAGGGGCACAAAGCTGTGGGGAAGGGAACAAGGGAGTGGCAGAACTAGAGCAGAGGAAGGGATGAAGCCTCCCGAGACTGAAAAAAGGGAGAAAGACTGAAAGATGGGAAGAGACCAAGCTGGCACAGGGCTGGTCAGGGAGGGGATGGGGTCACGCACCCTGAGTGTGGGTGCTGCTGGCATTGGTGAGGGGGCTACAAGTACATTAACTCCTGTGGGCCAGTTCTCACAGCCCTGTAGGGTGCCAGATGTGGATGGCACAGCTGAGAATGTCGATGGGAGGATCATGAACTGGCTACCAGCAAGTGCATGAGGCCAGTGGGAAAATATCCATGGTACAGGTTTGAGTCTCATCCCTCCTGGCAGCAGGTGCTGGCAGTAGCAGTGAGCCCTGCACCACACCAGACACATCTCTCTGTGGTGGCAGCAACCTAGCACCAAATTCAGTCGGCAGAGAAAGGGTTAAATCCCCCCTCCCCCCCAGTCTTGCTCTGGCTCATGTTGAGGGCTTCCATGGAGCTCTGTAGAGGGGTGAGTGGTGTGTGTCCATCAGGGCACCTCTGCCCTTTTTTTCCAGATTGGACAGGGTATTTCCTCCCAAACTCCTGTGTTGTAGCAACTTTGCTCCTCAAAAGCCAGGTCTCGTGGATTCCGGTGTGTTCGAAGTCTGACCAGTGGAGCCTCTAAATCAAGAGAGGAAAGCACATCTTTAATTATTTTTGGAGGCCATTAAGGACCATCTGTCTGTTTGATGGGCAGCTGGGGAGTGAGGAGTTTCAGAGAGAACCTGTATGACCAGTTTGCTGTGCTTCTAACTCCATCATGCATCAAAATGCCAGAAGTTGTATTTTTATCCTTATAAGAATGAAGGGCTGGTCAGGAAGGTGACAGTCTGAGCTCAGCACATCCATGGTCTGTAATTATTCACTGGTGGCCAAAGGAGAGCTGATGCAAATGAATACTGAAGCCTCAAGTCTGTGTTGCCCAACTGGTGGCTGGTAAATTGACCACTGCCAGCTGGTGAGGTCTGAGTGCTGCTGCTGGAGCAGGCAGAGCTCACCAGAAACTTGGTGTAAAGTTTAAAGAACTTGGAAAACCTAAGTGAAGGAGATGTGTGACTCACTCTGTCTGCCCAGGCTGGCAACAGGGTGGAGGAAAAACCTTTTTTCCTGGCAGGTGAGAAGGGCTGGGGCAAGGAGCCACTCACCACAAATGGGGAGGGGAGCAAGCCTGGCAGAGGTGGGAAGGACAAGAGGAGACTGGCTCCCAGAGAAGTGAGTACCTTTTCTTCCTGGGTAGGTGCTTGGATGGTTGAATAAATACTTTAAGGTAACATAGGACCCACCTGTGGGCATCACAGGTGACCCTTTTGTACCTGGCATTTGTTCCCTGCCTTTCCTCTCCACGGTATTTCTTTTATTTGCCTCTCCAATCCAGAGATAATCCATTTTTTTTCTATGCTAGAGACTGTTGCATTCTGATCCAGAGTGTCTCAGAACAGCTGTCTGCTCTTGCAGCCTTGTGAAGCCATCTCCTGCCTGGCTGTTTTGAGGGCACATAAACATGGAGGAGGTTTATTGTAGGGTGGGATTGCACGCTGAAAACTCTTGGGCTTTCTATCAGGGCTTCTCCTCTTCTGGTGAAGTGACAGCATCCCTTACCCCAGGGCTTATTTCCCCTTGAAGAGAATCATAGAATTATAGAATGATTTGGATGGAAGGAATACTAAAGATCACCTAGCTCCACTCCCCCCTGCCATGGGCAGGGATACCACCCACTAGCCCAGGTTGCCCTAAGCCATGTCCAACCTGGCACTGGACACTTCCAGGGATTCAGGGGCAGCCCCAGCTTCTCTGGGCAGCCTGTGCCAGGGCCTGCCCACCCTCATGGTGAAGAATTCCTCCCCAGTATCCTATCTAACACTGCCCCTTGTCAGTGGGAAGCCGTTCCCCCTTGTCCTGTCACTCCATGCCCTTGTCCTAAGCCTTTCTCCAGTTCCCTTAGAGCCCCTTTAGGCTCTGGAAGGGGCTCTAAGGTTTCCCTGGAGCCTTCCCTTCTCCAGGCTGAACACCCCCAGCTCTCTCAGGTCGTCTCATAGCAGAGGTTCTTCCAGCCCTTGGAGCATTTTCGTGTCCCCAAGGGACATTTCGATGCGTGATAACAGGTGCTGGGCACTGGTCATACCGGCTCGCTCTGGAACTTCCACCCCTCGGCTGCCCTTTAAACGGGCATACCGTGCTCTGTTGCCTCCAGGTCAGCGCTCAGGAGGTTCTGAACGACTTCCCGAGGCGGCTCCTTCCGTCCCGGCGGGCATTCCTGGCCCCTGCCCGTGGCCGACTCCCTCCCCGCGGCCGCGCCGCTGCGCCCGCCCGTGCGCTCCGTCGGGTGGCTCCGGGGGACGCGCTCCAGCCGCCTCGTGCCGGGGCTCGCCTTTCCTCCCCAGTTTGGTTTTTGTATATATAGGTATAAACGTCTTTTTGCGCCCCTTCTTCTCCCACTCTCGTAGGAAAAGGAGAGAGGGGGGGAGGAAGGGAGAAATATTGTTTGAATTCACAAAGCGGGGCATCTGGTGCACCTTGCGCCTGGCATCTGTGCTCCTTGTGTCCCGAGCAGCGCGCTCGCACCGGGGCGAGGGGCAGGAGGGGCCGGCGTGCATCTGTTGGGCGCCACAATAAAGTCACAAAACAGCGGCGCGGGCCCGGCCCCGCCGCGCTGCCCTCTCAAAGGGGGACGCGGGGCAGCGGCTCCCAGGTATTATGCGCCGGGTAGGTAGGGCCGGGGCAGCAGCTGCTCCGCCGACCCGCCCGACATATGGCAGCGCAAATCACGGTTCCTCCTGAGCAGCACGGCCGGAGGGAGCGGGGGAAGGACGGGGCGGCCCCCGGGGCAGGTGCCTCCGCCGTGCGCCCGCCGCTGCCGCCGCCGCAGCACCGGCCCCACCAGCGCGCACCGGTGGCCCCGGCGTGGGTGGAGGGCGCGGAGCGGCCGGCGGCCCCCGGACCCTGGGGTCACCCCCAGCATCGAGAGCGGGCCCAGCCTTATCCGCCCTCCCCTTTCCCGAGCAAACAGCCCCCGGCGGGCGGACGGGCTGCGGCCGAGCCCCGGCTCGCCAAACTTTCCCGACGCCTGGCAGGCGAGGGATGCGCCGGGGCCGCTCTGGTTACCATATGTTTTCAATAAAATAAGACAAATAGGGCAGGGAGATAGGGATTGCAGTAAACCTGTTATAAAGCAGCATAAACCAGGCCAATGTAAACGGCAGCAGGGCCCCTCCTGGAAGGGCCGTTGGGTGCCAGCTCCGCACCGGGCGGCCCGGCCAGGTGTGAGCAGGAGCCCGCAGCGGTGCCCCCGCAGGTTTTTATCACGTTCGTGGTAATATGGTGCTTGTTATGCTAACTATGAGTAAACATCCCCGGCCGGGCTTTGTGGAGACGGGAGGGAGTTATCGGAAAGTGGCAGTGGGAAGGTGATTTAACAATAAAGTTGTCTTGTTTGCCAGCAGGTGATGTCTGCCCCCAGCCCCATGATTAATGCTTCCCAAAGTACTCCACTTTACAATCTCTTGTAATTATTTATTAAACGAAATCTATTTATTATTATTTTAGCAAACAGCGGTACCAGGTGGGGCTTTCTTTTCCTCTTCAGCTTTTGTTTGAAGGACGTTTGAAGTGGGCAGTCTGAGGCTTGGAAACTCGCTCGCCAGATTTTTTTGTCATCCAATTGCACAGACACAAAAAAAAACAAAACCTCCAACCCCGCCGGCCCTTCCTATTCATCCTCCGCTGCCCTCCGAGCCGCCCCTCGAGAAGGGGCGCCCGAGCCGCCGCGGTGGCCGGCCCCCCTCGGCACCCTCCCCCGCCCTTCCAGCGGGGCTGTCCGCCCGCCGCGCCGCGCTCCTGGAGAGGCAGCGCGCACAGCCCCACATCGCCGCGCATCGCGCCGGCCAAGGCCACTCCGAGGGGCCGGGGACCAGGCCGGGCTGGGGGAGCCGTCTCCCGCCCCGCCGCGGCCCGCCGGGGCCGTTCCGGCCGCTCCCGGCACAGGGATCCCCGACCGGGACCCGCCGCGCCGCTTTGGTGAAGGAGAGGGGGGACTCCCGCCCCGCCAGGGCTGCGCCCTCCCGGCGGCCCTGCCCGCACCCCGGGGGCGTCGTGCCGTACAGGGGGAGCCCGGCCTCACTTATCCCGGCCCCTCGCCCTCCGCCGGGGAAAGATGCCCCGGGCCCGGGCCGCTCCCCGCCGCCCGCCGAAGCCGGTGCGCAAAAGTCCCCGGCACGTTTTGCGCACCGAGCTCCGTCGGCAGCGCGGCTGCCCCCGGGCCCAGCGCCGGGCCGGCGGGGCGGGGGTGGCCTCGGGCCTTGGGAAGGCCCTTCCCCCGCGGGACCCAGCCTCTGTTTCCCTCGTGGGAGCAAAGTCAAGACGCGAGTGGGGGCTGGAGAACGGCGTTCTGTCTCCTCCGGTGCTGGCGCTCGCCTCCCGCAGCGCAGCGCCCGCAGCTCCGCCGGTCGATGCGCGGGGGGCGCGGGAATGTTCCCGGCGCTGCAGGGGCAAGGAGAAGGGTGACGGGAGGCAGCGGGGTCCCCTCGCACCCCTCCTGGATTGGAGGGAATGTGCCGGGAGTGCCCCGCGGCTCCGGAGCAGCGGCAAGTGTTTGTGGCTGTGCCGAGGGAGCGGAGCCGGAATGGTGCCAGCTGGACTCTCACGTCTGGCACCGAAGGAGACACCGCCTGGCCCGGCGGTGCGTCCACGGCCACTCCGCGGCCCGAAGCTTCCACGCGTTATGCAGCCGAGTGCTGGGGAGCTCTCTGTCACCACTGGGACGCTGTACCCCGCCCCGACCCCACTGCACCCCGGCAGAACACCGGAGAGTGCAGCCGCCCCGTCCGTGGCGCTGCCCCCACCGCAGCTCGGCCCGGGGGGAGCTGGTCCGGGGGTCCCGTCCCGGGGAGGGCTGGCGGACAGGGGCGGGGGGTCCCGGCGCGGCACGACGCGGCGTGGAAGCCAATGGGGTCTCGCGTGGCGGGGCCGGGGCAGCGGGCGGTGCCGGGGCCGGCACGCTCCCGTCGAGCTGATAAGATAAAAGCGTGCCAAGGGGTGGGTGCGGGCGGGGGGGTGCACACGCTGCCCGGCCGGGAAATCCCCATTGTCTGCCAGCCCTATATATAGGGGCTTAAAGGCAGTCGTGTGCCGGCGGCACAACCTCTCCTGCCCGCACTCCAGGGACCGCGGGGAGCGGAGTGCGCAGCCAGAGCCGCTCTTCTGCCCCGCAGCCTCGGCTGGGCTCAGCTTCACAGCCGCGGGGGACAGGGCTCCGGCTCCCGGGCCAGCCTGGCTTCTCAGGATGGCCCCGCAGAGCGACCGCTCGCCGGACGAAGGGCAGCCGTATTTCGGTGGTGCCGAGGACCCCTCCTCGGCGGCCGGCGGGGGCTCCGCGGGCAGCCGGGGCTCTTCGCCGGCCCGCCCCGCCCTGGCGCCGCGGGACACGGCGGCCCGCAGGAAGGGGAAGGCGCGGCGGGGCCGTGGCAAGGCGCGGAACGAGGGCTTGCTCAGCAAGCAGAAGAGGAGCCGCCGCATGAAGGCAAACGACCGGGAGAGAAACCGCATGCACCACCTCAACTCCGCCCTGGACGCGCTCCGCAGCGTCCTGCCCACCTTCCCCGACGACGCCAAGCTCACCAAGATCGAGACGCTCCGCTTCGCCCACAACTACATTTGGGCGCTCACACAGAGCCTGCGCCTGGCCGAGCAGAACCTGCCCGAGCCCCCCGCGCCGCCGCCACCCCCCGCCACCGCCTCCCCCGGGCCCTGGGACTCGCCCTGCCCTGCGGCCCCGCCGCCCGCAGCCCTGCGCTTCCCCGCCTTCCTCTGAGCCCGCCGGTGTCCCCCCGCTTGTGGCCTTCACAGAGCCCGCGGGAGCCCCGCTCCCCCCCGCCCCGTCCCGTCCCGCTCGGCTGGAAAGAGCGGCGGGAGCGGGCGGACAAAAACAAATCACGGTTTTGTACCCGTTAACGGTAAATTATATTAATTTGTCGCTATCGGTATTTATTGATTATATTTCGTAACAAATATGTATTTTGTATATAAGAGTATTTTCAGCAGCGGTGGTCCAGCTGTCTGTACCCGCAGTTATATTTTGGGTTTTCCGAAGAAAAAGAAGAGGAAAATTAAAGCGTGTCGAGACCAGACCTGTGCGACGCTGTGTTTTTATCACCGAGGGCTCTGCGGGAGTTTCAAAATCACGCTCTCCAGCGCCGGGGAGGGCAGCGCGGGGGCCTGCTCGGGGCCCCGGGCGGTGCGCCCGGTGCGGGGTCGCTCTCTTGCGGGGAGGAGCGGCGACGGAGAGCGGCGCAGCGGGGTCCCGCGCCTGTGCGCACGCCGGCGTGTGCCGGTCGAGGCCGACGCTGGGATTTAAAGCTGGCCTCTCTCTCTGCAGGTGCCTTTTCCCGCAGAGCTGCGGCCAGTCCCGTCTCGCCGTCCCCAGGTGAGCTGTGCCGGGCTGCGAGGCTGCTTTAAGGACGTCCCCGAGGCACAGCGCTCCAGCACCCGGAGCAGCATCGCCTCAGGCCGACCCCATCCTCCCCGGGACTGAGATTAGCCGGGGCAGGGGCGGGATCGGGGGCAGCAGCCGGAACCTGAAGCCCTGAGCGGGGCCGGGGGGAGCGTCCGGCCGGCTAAAAGCGCAGGAGATGGAAAAGGCACTACCTCCCCTGCCACGGTGAGAAGAGAGCCCGCATTAATTCCGCAAGCCCTTCCCGGCCCTCTCCTGCCGGGACTCAATTTGTAGCTGGTAGATTTACGGCCAGGCCGCCTCCCCGCTCCGCGCTGCCCCGGCGGGGCGGCCGCCGCTAGACAAAGCGGCCCGCGAGGCCAAAAACCTATTGTGATGCTAATTGTTCTCTGCTGAGCCCGTTTGCCCGCGGCAAAGAGACGCTATTGAGGCAATTTGTAGAACAAAAGAAATTTGGTTACTGGAAACAAAGCTGCACGCACAAACAACTCCCCACGCCCCGCAACGACCTCCCCGCACCGCACCGCACCGCACCGCAAGAGGCGAGAGCGGAACCTGCCCGGGTGCGGCAGCCCGGGGTCCTTGTCTCACCACCCCGATGGGGGGCAACCACGGGGACCCCCTTCCTTCCCCCCCTTCCCCTTCCTGCGCGCTGCTCCCGCTCCCCGGGGGCCGTGGGCGGGCTGGAGCGGGGCAGGCCCAGCGGCGTGCAGAGGGCTGGGTGTCCGTGGGTACCTCTGGGTGCCCGTGGTGCCGCTGAGTGCCCGTGGGTGCCCGTGGGCGCAGGTGGGGGGCCGCTGGGTGCCCGTGGGTGCCGGTGGGTGCCCGTGGGTGCCGGTGGGGGCGCGCAGCGGCCCCGGCGCCCCGTCCCGCCCCGGCGCCGCGGGCTCTGGCCATGGTGCTGAAGGCAGGCCGGTGGCACGGCGCGGTTGTCCCCTCGACGGGGCTCAGCCCTCGGATTCTGGCCGAGCCGACACGGGATGATGCGGAGCCCCTCCCGATGTGTCTCTGCCGGGAGTTGCTGGGGTGCTGTCCATTCAGGTGGGCTGTGGGGGACATCGCCCAGTCCTGCCGTGAAGGGAGGGACCGGCACGGCCCCGGTGCTAAGCGGACACTCTGCAGATCGGAAAACACACGGGGCTTGGTGGACTTTGGAGAAGCAGTGACCTCTAACTTGTGCACTTGATCCAGCCTCGGTCAACAAACTGTCCCAGGGAGAAGAGCTGCAGGTGTCCCACACACCTGGCAGAAGGGAGCCAAGGCACCATGGTGCCAGTGTTGACAAGCAAGGTGAGCAGATCTCGCTTTCTTCTGGAGTTTTTTTTTTTGAGATCTGCACTTTCCGCTGCCTCCTGTGACCCTCCCTTCTATGCAGAACCTCCCTCCTTTTCCCATTCACTGCTTTGAGAAGAAACACCCACATTGCTGGAGAAACACAGGCCATGGGGCAAGGTTGAGAACTCGGAAAAGGCCGTGTGTGCCTATCTCTGTATGTTACTCTTATAGTCCTGAACGTGATCTATCTGTGTCGTAGATCAGATAGGCAGAATGAAAGACCTAATAGTATTCCTGCCCCTTCCCCCCCTTTCTGGCTGAATTGCGTATTGTTTTCCTACTCTAACAGTCTGCAAAATGCTCCAAGGCCTCTGTGTGTGGCCACAGGCAAAACACCGTCATTATTTGGGTGATAAAATCATTTAATGTTTTCCCTGCTAGTGCAGCTCCACTCCGATATCTCCCTGCAGGAGGTATCACATTGCCCTCACTATCTGCATGTACCGTGGGACCGAGGAGGATCACAACACACTCACTGATCTGCAAAAGCAGCGTTTTTCAAAAAATGGCAAAAGAGAACTCAGCCTGGACATGGGTGAGAAAAGGAGCAAGAAGAGCACGATAGTCCAGTGAGGCACAGGTATTACCAAAATTCACAAAGAACTCTGTGCTGCTGTGTTTTCAGAAAGGGGTCACTATAGTGGGTTTTACTGCATTGCCGATTTTTTTTCTGGAGACTTAGGATGCTTCTGGTCTTCCAGCCGTGGGGCTGTAGGTTGGGGGTGGATGGTGGGGGGGGTGTGCAGATTTACTACCTCTAGAGAACTAGTGACTTCTTTAGGGGCTTGAATGCGTTTTTTTTCTTCTTTGCCTCCACATTATTAGGTTAATCATTGCTTGAACTGGTTGCTATGGTTTTGGCAAACCCATGGAAACTTGATAATGAAGACTGAAAGACTCCTTTTCCATTTATCTTTTCTCTATGTTTAGTGCATGATGGTCTCATTTCTCTTGACGGGGCTGTCCCAGCGCCAGTGCTCAGCTTTTATAAGCACGGCTGCTGCAATGGCCTCCGGGCTTTTTTTGATGTGGCAGAAACAGGTGGCTGCTGGGACTGTGGCCGTTTGGTAGGCTCAGGCTTGTGCTCTCACATACTTGCAGGCGACAGGATGAAAACCAACTTAACCCGGGCCCTGCCACTTTTGGTGCCTGAAATCCCACGCCAGGTGAACACAACTTTTATTTTTGCAGCCAGGGGAGAATGTGTCACTACAACCTGATGTTTTCATGCCCTAAATAATCAGTTTTATGTCTCCTTCTGTTTAGACGAGACAGTCTAAACATCAGTTGGACTTGATGATTTTAAAGGTATTTCCCAACCTTAACAATTCCACAGTTCTACAATTTTTTGAATATGTGATATTACCATTTATTACAGAAATAAGGAGATTTTATACCTGCCTCGCTCTGAATCTCCCCTCTCCTCTGTGGCTGCTGAACTCTGGTTTTGCTGGTATTCAGCAAACCCTGACTGTGGAGTCTCCTGCAACTGTCTCACCAATGCTCTGCTCTAGACAAGGTTAAAACGGAGGATTGAGGATAACAAACAGCCGAAAACAGAGGCTGTAAATTATTTGCATGGTTCAGAGAGGCCAGGCTCATTGTCAGGGCCAGGGAAGGGGAAACACCCAGGTCCTTTCCTCAGCAACAGACTCATCCCCCTCCTCCTCGATCCTGGTCGGCTCCCTCGTGTCTGAAGGCTGGCAAGAAAATGAAGGTGATTCCCATAATCCCAGGGCAATTCCTTTGACCTCAGGCCTCCACTCTGTGCTCTAAATAAGGCTTTAAGTGAGTTGCTTCCTGCCCTCTCACATTGTCTGCCTCTGACACTTCAGTCAGGTTTCTTGGAGGAGGAGGAGGAGGAGGCTGCAAACGGCTGCCTGTCCCCTCCACGCCACTGGGAACCAGCGGGGGCTCCTGCAAGCCAAGCAGACCCTCTCACCTCTTCCAGAGTGCACGGGGCCACGCCCGTGTCTCCCAGCAGTGCTCCTGAGCGGGGCCATGCAGGATGCGTGGCTGCGCCTGCACTGGCCGCACGTTTCGGTGTAGCCGTGCTTGCCGGCAGAGAAAAGGCGAAGAATCGGGATTCTTTCACATGATCAGCCTTCAAAAGTCTGCCTTTCCCCCCCCTCCTCCCAGCTATAATGACAATCCAAAGAGTTCCTGATAGGGTTTTAAAAGATGCTTATTCATTCACCGTCCACCAAGCATGAAAATCCAGCTCATTTGTTCATTTGTAGCCATTCTTCGCCCAAACGACCCCACAGGGGCTGAAGCCTGTTGCCGAAAACTTGTCACTCACACTTTTAACTTCTTTTTGTTGTACTTCTCTTTATTTCATTCTTCTGGGTCCCCACCTCCGCCACCACCCCACCCTCTCCTCCGGTCACAAAGGCAAGTCTGGGAAGCTCTTTAAAGCCGCAGTGCCCCCTTTTAAAAATCAATACAAAAAAAAAAAAAAAAAAAAAAAAAGAGCAATGGCTGAAAGGAGATCCCAAGTTTGTGTAAGGAAGGGAGGAACTCCATCCTATCTGCATAGCACAGACTGGGAGTGCAGGAGGGGCTGTGGTACTGGGTGCCAATGCCCCTAAGCCACCTTAAGCCTTGCCTGGGCTTCATGTGGCACCCTGACCAAAAGAGCTGGGCCCTTCTGTGTCAAGGGAAACATAACCTGAACGTTTAAGGGGCTTTTAAAGAAGGGCCAAAAGCATCGACCAAGCAGTGAGCTTCCTGAGGAGCAGACACTGGCATGGCCTTTCTGCCACAGTGTCCAGAGGCTTTGCAGCCCAGGGCTGATGTGACAGCACTGCTTGCTAACAGGATTGCTCTGCACTGCCCTTTGGGAGCTGTGGGCTTAAAGTGCACGAAAAAAGGGTAGATCTTGTGTTTTGAACTGGGCTAGACTGTGCTAACTGATCTCTGAGCAGGTGCTATGTGCTGGTGAATCCAAGTCCTTGGCTGGCTAGGTGGACTCTTCTCAGCTTAGACTATTTAGTGATGCTTCTTTCTTCGTGATAACACCCCCAGCATCTTTCTCCGTTCCTGGACACACAGTGTCCTTTGAAGGGTTTCATGGTAAAAGCTCAGTGTTGCCTTTGCTTGGGTCACTCTGCCTTCCTAGTTATCCTCTTACCTGGAATGTTCCTAGAAAAACCCATGTTGAGACAAGCAGGAGTGTGATTTTTCCCACCAGGAACCTCCTGCCCCTCTAAGCTCCATACACCCCCACAGTGGTGTTTGCTGGGCCACGGGCCAGAGCAGAATGCTGGGCCTGAGACATTTGGAATCACGTCAGCCACCCCAGCATCACTGGGGATTCTACCTGGGGCAAAATCAAAGTGTGAGGTGTCTTTCCCTTCTGTGTGAGGGACAAACAGAAGTTTTGTGCCTAACAGTCCCCATTGATATTTCTGACTGCATTTAACCCTTGAAGCCAGGGGTTGTGCAGCTACAGCCACGAAGAATTGCTGCCTTTTTTTTTTTTCTTTTCATCCAAAGTTGTGAGGCTTTACCTCATTTTCCTGGGGCCTCAGATGAGATTTTGCCTGGACTTTGGGCAGCTCTGCTTGAAGCTGGCCCTGGCAAAGGGAATCACATGTCCACCTTCAGCCTAAAGGCTGTGGATGGAATGTGGGCTGCTCACCCAGGTTGAGCCTGTTATTTCAGATTGAAGCTGCAGGGACATTATTTCTCCCCTCCTTCCCACTCTATGCTCACTAGTGGGGCTCATTTCCTCTCCTTCTCAAGGTACCACAACCCCAGTCTACAATACACAAATTTCAGTGGAAAAAGTTGCCACCAGCATGCCCTGGTATAAAGGGTGATCCTCTCTCCAGGGCAGGGGCAATAGCACAAGCTGAAGGGGAGAAGAGAAATCCTCTCCCTGTCATCTCCCAGGTACCAATCCATCATCCCCAGGTGCTGGGCACCAGGGCCCAAGCTCTCCCTGGGCAGGTTGTTTCAGGCACCGAGACCTCACGCCTGCAGGACAGGGGAAAGATTAATGGGGCAGGTGCTGGTGCCCAGAGCTGGCTCTTGCCCTGATAAGGTGGGAGCTGAGATAGCACTGGGTCAATACTCAGCGCTGGCCACCTGGATCTGGAGCTGCAGCCACCTGAGGGGCTCCAGGGAGGAGAGGGCACGGGGGGGCCTTTCCCCCCAGCACAGCCCAGCTGTGTCCTGGGGCAGACACAGCTGCTGTACCTCACCACGGCTCCTTGCACTGTGCTGGTGGAGAGCCCCTGCTCCTGGCTGGACCCCCGGCCTCCCCCAGCCATCTGTTCCCCCTGCCTGCTCCCAGCCTTTGGCTTTCTCCACACAGCCCAGCTCCTGGGGCAAAGCCAAGGTTTCAGCCTCCCCCACCGTTAATAATTCCCGAGGGATCACAGCGTTCCCATTTATCACCCTTCCTCCAAGCCCCAGCTGTTATTTATGTTTGTGCCCCCCTCGCCTTTCCCAGTGCTCTGCTATGCCCTCGCTGCATCCCGTGATGCCCCCATGTCCCCACGTTTCCCCAGGGGTTTGCACATGTGGGGGTCCCACCATCAATCCTCCCCACTTGAGGCACCAGAGCTCAGAGATAAAGGTTGGCTGCACACATTCAAACAGTGAAAAGGCACCTGTTGCAGGAAAAACTGCAACCTGGGTTATCCAAAACCTTCTGTGGTTTGAAAAAGCTGCTGTGGTAATAAACCCCGATGTGATTCATCCTTGCCTGCTCCTGGAACTTGGTTTTGTTGAACATTTGGTGGTGGGCAGGTGCCATGGGAGAAGTCTGCCAAATTTTATTAATATTTTCTTTGAGGAGCAGCATGCTTCTGGCTGCAGTTTACCTATCCCTGCCCTTAGAATCCATAGCTGGGAGATGTCCCTGTCTTGCCCTGTTCACTTTGGGGCACTTTATCTCAGTGACCTGGGAGACTGACAGATGGGACCCTGGGGCTGCAAATAGCAACGCTATAAATCCATTTTTTGAGTGCACTTGCCATCCTGCAGTACGGCCTCTGCACTATCACAAGAGGAACCTTTCGGAGCATTTTCTTCTTTTCCCATGATCTGTCCCTGCTCGCTTGTGGGATGCTGTGCTCTCCCGGCTGCCCCACGCCGGGCTGCACGGCCGATTAGGGACCCTCTTTGTCACCTAATTGGATTTTTCTCCCCTTGTTAGCCCGCAATGAAAATGTCACGGGCTGCAGGGAGGTGCCCATTCATCTCGAATTCAATTCGGTCCCCTCTCGCCGCTATTCACCCCCCAGCAGGCAGCTGCCGCTCACCGGGGGATGCCACCGGGGTCCCGCGCCCGCAGCCACCCCGGGGCCGGCGAGAGGGGAAGGTGCTCATGCTTGGCCGGAGGATCGGGGTCTGCGCGGCCCCGGCTCTCTCTCCAGCGGCTCCCCAGGCTTGCGGCGGGATTTCGGGCTGTGCAAGGCGGTGCCTTACCAGGAGGTGGTGCTGGGATCCTGCGCCCTTGGCCTTGGCCGGACGCGGGCCAGGACGCCGGGCTTTGGGCACGCTGCCCTTTTCAGGGAGCCTTTCCCTTTCGGTTGTAGGGGGCTGCGAGGGGTCGGGGGAGGCGATGCTGGGTCATGGCAGGAGAGCAAGGAGCCTCCACAAGGTCCTGAAGGAAAAGCGTGGAGCTATGGTTCAGACCGGGAAGGACCCTTCCCCAGCAGCAACATGCCGGGGAAGCCTCAGAGACAGACAGACCACAGCTCCTGCCTGAAGAGCAGTATTTTGGGGAGGTTTCTGGTCCCCTGCTGCCCTGACATCGCCTAAGCTCGCTCATGAACCCCCAAACCTCACTTCAGTCAGGGGAAGGGACCCCAGGCAAACGATGCTGCAGCCAGCATGTGTTAGAGACAAGCACTGAGCACTGAGAAGTTTCTTGCACTCCGGGCTGTGGAAGGGTGTTTCATAAACGGCAATTACAGAGCTGTCAGCCCCCCAGTGCAGCCGCAGAGGGGCAGCTCGTCCGTAAAATCGCATCTCAGGTCAGGTCGTCTTGGCCACCAGGCGCTGGGGAGCAAGAAGGGGATGCGGAGGTGATGGGAAACGGCGCTGCCGCGGGCTGAGCCGAGCCGAGCCCCCGGGGCTGGTCGGGCTGAGCCCGGCTACGTAAGGGCTATGCAATTCCCCCCGGGTATGAGATGTTAAATAAAAAAGAGCAGGGTTTTCCTTTAATACCCCGTATGACTAGAGAAGGTGAAATTATTTGTGGCAAACAATGGTGTTGATAACTTTTTCCGTTCCTTGCTTTCCTGCGAGTAAACATCTATTCTTACTTTTAAAAAAGCCTCCAGACGCCAGGATTGTTTCTGTCCTGACTGGACGCCTCCCAGCCGGGAAAAGAGCTTTCCTGTTGCCTGCACAAATTCCTCCTCAGTGATCTGCTAAAGCCCAAAGCACCTTTGCCTTTCCCTGAACCATACTTGTACCTGAAAACCTCTGTGACCTAAACTTGACAAAAAGCAGATGAAAGAGCTACAGGGCTGCCCAGGGAGAATTAATGATCTGCAAACAGACAGATACTCACAAAATGGTTTTTTTTCTTGCTCTTCTCCTCTCTCTTCTGCTGTCATATATATTTGGAGAGACACTTGGAAAAATGTACCCCTGGGGGTATGGTCCCCAAGAGAGATTAAGGATTTTGCAGGGGTTCGCCAGTGCTCGAAGCAGGTGATGGATGGGGGGAGAAGGAGGAGAAGGGGTCCATGGGAGCATTGGGAAGGGAAGACCATTAATTTCCTTACTCAAATGACCTCTGCCTATGCTGCCTGGGAACTGGGATCCTCAAAATCCACCCTATGGACAAGCAAAGCCAAGCGATGTAGGTGAGCTCCCCGTTGCCTTGGCTCACAGCATGATTGCATCACTGGCCAAGCTGTGAAGCCAGAGCTCCTGCTCCAAGATATTTTTATTGCCTGGGAAACAGGCTGAGGAAAGGTGTGGCTTGTTTTTATTTTTTTTCCTTCCCTATCTTTATTTGACCAAATCCAGGAAAACTCAGGGGACGGCTTACATTTTGGAGCAGCGCAACGGGCTCTGCTTTGCAGACAGCTCCAGATAGTTCACAGGGCCACAGAGATGCTGCCCACAGTCCTCTTTCCCTCAAACTGTCATGCTTTCACACACCTCCATGGTGTTCAAAATGAATGCATCAGGTTCCCTGGAGCAGAGGGCGGGGGAGCCCTGGGGAGGCCTGGCTCCCCAACTCCCGCAGGAAGGAGTGGCTGCCGGCTGCCTAAAACGGGCTGGTGCGTCACTGCCAGAGGTTTCTTGGCACACACTGGGAGCCCCTGAGCACCCTGCAGGACAATACATCAAGAGGGTGAAAAAAACCCAACAATACCTCAGGAAGCAGCCCAGGACACCGCAGGGAAGAAGCCTGATTTAGACCATTTCCTGGCCTGAAGGTCCATGCCATGGCATGGCTAGGGCTGTCCAGGCTCGTTGATAGAGTGGCTGAATGAGATGGTTTGCAGCTCCCCACATATTTCCTTATCTACTTATTTATCAGCTATTTATTATTTCATCAAACTGCTCGATTTTTGCAATTGCACTATACCCAAGCAGGCTGGCCCAGGCAGAAGTAAGATCTGCAAAAGGCATGTGGAGAAACCTGGGGGAGGTATCTGAGGGGGGAAAATATAAAATATGCATTTCTTATAGCACTGGCCAGTTTTGCCTCCTGTGGGCTGCGTTTGTGCCCTGACAATGCTTGCCACCTCTCCCTCCCTCCTCCTGGCTTTGGAGTGGGGATTCCTATGGCAGGACACTGTGCCTGTCCCCTCTGCCACTGGCACTGCTCCTGCTCTGTGCTGTCCCCCATCCCACCTCCCAGTCACATCCACACTGCTGGCCCTGGTAAGGCCACAGCAGTGACCTGGCTTTGCTTTGGGAGTTTGCAAAAAGCAAATTAAAAATCCAAGCAGCTGGGAAGGGGCTGCACTACCTTTCCCATTGCTCCCCTTGTACTTTTTACCCCAGCAAGGTCAGCCCTGTAAAACACAGATGGGGGAACCCTGTGGCTTCTTGATTACTGTTGGTGTAACCCCTCCCAGGATAATGTCACCAGTGGAAACAGAGTGTGGGAGAAGCAGGGCTGGGGAGCTGCGGTTTTGCTATAGGGAATTTTGGAGGAAAGCCCAGTTTTCACCCTTGGAACCCTGTGTTCCTCCAAGACACCTCTGCCCTGAAGGGCACCTTGCAAGGGCATCAGCCAGGTATGGACTGGCTCAGCATTTTCACATTTCTAGAAGCCAGATTGTTTTCCCAGTCCTTTTTATATCTTTATATATACACACAAGATTTTAAAAGAATTTAGTTTTAAAAAAAATGCCTTGGCCATGGGGCTCATCTCTCTGGAGCCAAACTGCATGACCTCTGTCAGAACAATTTGATGTATGTACTTCAACCACTAACGCTCAGCAATGTACTTTTGGTTTAATATTTGCGTCAAAACAGAAGTTAAAGAGCCCTTTCTCAACACTTACTACTCTTTATATGGCTTTCATGACTTTACTAACTCCAGTCAGCATTCCTAAATATTTCTTTTTCTTACTTTTCAGCTGAAAAACTTTTTCCACCGGGACTCAATGTCCGTGTGAGTCTGGGTGGTTACAAAGGCTCCGGCAAGCCGGTGAGCTGGGATTTGGGAGCAAGCAGCCCCTGGCAGGCAGTCCCAAGCCTCTTCTAAGGGCTCCCCACCTCACCTCTGCCCTGGCTCTGTGCAGAGGGGCTTCTCCTTGCCCCCAAAAGGCTGAGAAATGCTTATTGGACAGCCAGAGCTTTTCCTGCCACAGTGAGATGGGACTGAAGCTCCTTCCCCGTGGCAGGCATGTGTCTGGAGAGGCCTTGCGCATTCCAGTAATTCCCCCCAATTACTTTAATTTCCCTCCCCACCAGTTTTCTGTAACTCTGCTCTGCTATGCGTGATGATGAAAGGCATTTAAACTCCCAAAGAAAAAACAGACCTTGGAAATCAAAGTCTCTCTTTAGAGCTTCTCAGAATCGGAGAGGCCGGGGACTAATAAAACCCCGAGTTACGAAGTGCCGCGGAGGCTGAAACCTGCCTGCGAGTGCCGCAGCGGGGGCGGAACAGGGACCCATTGATCGCGGAGCCGGGCGCCAGGGAAAAGCCGAGGGGCAGCCCGGGGAGCCGCTGGCACCGCTGGGAAGGCGAGGAACAGCACGGGCTTTGTCGGAGGTGCTGCAGTCCGGGCGGGCTGGAGAGGAGCTTTGGTGATGCTGGCATGTGCAGCACCCGGCCGGCACCTGGGCTGGGGCGAGGGGCCGGGGCTTCCTGCGGCAGGAGGGGCAGCCAGAACTTTCCCTGGGCTTCAGGGCTGGGCTCATGCCCGAGCTGAGCTTTATAGGCCAAATAAAGAGGCTTTTTGCCCTTTGGTCCTGCGCTAGAGCACAGCAGGCTCGGCCAGTGCAGATCAAGGATGACTTTGGACGATGCTTCGGGGATGGGCAAAGAAAGTGTCTGAGCACTAATCCTGCATTGGATTCAACTGTCCAGAGGGGCTGGGTGTAGGATTAACCAGGGCATGGTGAAACAGTGCAAGGGGTATGCACAGCTTAGGGGCAGACAGATCTGTGAGGCCCCCAAGGATAAGGCCCACGAGGGACAGGACCCCTAGGACAGTTATTAGTTGTGCCAAGCCTTGAGGGCATTAATTTGCATTATTGACCCTGAGCACTCTCACCTGGAGCCTCCCCACACTCATGGTCTGGCTCTATTTAAGCCCAACCTGGGGTTGTTATTCTTTCCCTTCTTCTGGGTGGTGTAGAAAGGTGCAAATTTGTGGAGAGAGCTGAGCTCCTGCTCCATGCAGGTAGCTCAGCTGCAACACTGAAGGTCTTTTTCACAGGTCACTCTGCCTCCTACACCCCAGCTGTTTTGGAGATTAACCTCCCTTCCTGGATTGTTGGTACACACCTGATGGAGGAACAGCTTTTCAGTAGGAAGAGGCTGGGTGAGGAAAAGTCATCATGGTGTGGGGAAGGAGAGGGTTTCATCCAGCAAATGCATTTTTGGGAAAGGTGAGCTGTGCCCTGCGTGAGGCCAGTGGTGTGGGGGTGTGAGCAGGTGGGGTGTTTGGCTGGATCTCCCTCTTCCCTCTCCCGGCTGTGGCTGTGCAGGCAAACCCTTGTGGTGAGGACACAAGGTCCAGGCTTGCAGGAGAACAGCTTTGTCTCTGCTGGCCTGGCTCGGGGAGGATGCAGTGTGCTGGGGGAAAGCAGCTCTTTTATCCATTCCCTCACACCTGCATTAATACCCAGGGGAGATTTCCAATTTCTCCTTCCATTTCCAGCCTTCTCCTGTGGATCTTGCCTGATGGGTGAGGAGCTCTGCTTCAGAGGCAGAATGTAGAGGTAAACTAAGGTAACATGTCAGCTGGGTCAACGTGATGATTCTTAGGTTGCTAAATTACCACGGGTTATGATATCCCACTTAATGCAGGAGATTTACAGAACATTGGTTCTTGTAACTGCCTTTCCAGAGCCTTCCCATCCACCTCTGCTTCCCAAGCAAATCCATTCCCATATATGCCCAGCCACACCCCAGACAGAGCATGTAAGGGAATGGATTTGCTTGGGAAAAATTCTTTGTGCAATTGAGAGCCCCATGGGGTACTTATTTTACTTCATTTTTTAATTTTAGGTCATATTTTTCTATATTCTGTTTTTAGTTTTTTGGAAATTTGGCATCTGCCAGGGAACATTGCCTGGCCATGCTTTGCAAGGCTGAGTGTGTCTCTCCTGGCACGGGGCTGCTTTCTACAGTGTTGCTGGACAAATCTATTGAGCAGAAGGTGGTAGAGGAGGAATTAACTTTTAAAACATACAGACACCACATATGCAAAATATTCCTCTCTTATGCAGCACCTGGGATTTGAGCAAATGACAATAACAGAGTGGTGGGGCTGGCCTGGGCTAAAGGCAACAAGGGTCTGGCCAAACACAGGCAGGGCTGAGGAGCTCCTGGCAGCCACTGAGGAAATGATGAGAGTTTTTAAACATTGTTATTTTTGCCACTGCGTCTCTGTTTTCCTGATGGTTCTCCTTGTCTGGGTACCCTGGGTCTGTGCTCCCCAACAGCTGAGCTGGATGTAAGGATTTCATGAGCAAAACGTTTGATTTACGGATTTTGAAAAAACTTTATCTACGTATTACATTAAAAAATACCTGCTTTTGGTAGCAAGTGGGGAAACTTGCCTGGCTGGGCAGGGCCTGCTCTATGATATGTCCATGACCAGTAAAGCCCATCTGGTGAGAAGGGCCGGGGCAAAATTACCTGTTTACACCTGGGTGTGCAAACCCCCACCTTGCAGCAGTGGCAGCACCCACTGGGCACAGTGACTTGAGTGGCATTTGAGTCCAGTGACAAGGATGGGAATCCAGGAGCTGCTCCAGTGAGGGGCAGGTGCAGGGAAGAAGCACCATATGCTAAACAGCCTGGAGGAAGCTTTCAAACCTCCGTTGTAAAAATCCCCATCTTTCTCCCTGTATTTAATGCATCTTTGTATGGACACTAATTCCTCAAGTGTCCACGCCAGGGTTGACTTTTAGTATGTTTGTCCAGGCAGGCTGCCAGCGAGAGGTTCCTACAAGGCTCCCGAGCTCTGACATTTGTTAAGGCAGCAGTAAATCACAGAGGCTCTTTGGGCAAGGTTTTTCCTGACAAAACGGCGGAGACGAGCAAAAGGGAGAAAAGACCACAACAAAATGCAAAGGGCTTATTTACGTCGGGGAAGAGTGACTGTCCTGAATGAAGCAGATGGGGGACAATAAGGGAAAACTCCATCTCTGCTCCCCCCATCTCCCCTATTCATTGTTGGGCAATGGCTGAAAAGAGAAACAGTCTGAGGGTGATCCTGTCGGCTGAGGAAGGTGAGGAGGAAAGCCCAGCTGGCCAGGTCAGTCAGGGAGAAACTTGCTGAGATGTCAAGGCCTTGGAAGCCTCAGACTGAGATGGAGCTTTGGAGTGGGATTAAAACCCTAAAGTGTGACACCCCCTCCCCCCCCCCCCCCCCCCCCCCCCCCAAATCCCTACTTGGCAGCTGGCTGTGGTTTTGAGTAAAAAGATGGTTTAGGGAAGAAACAACTCAACGTTAATAAATGGGGAGACCACACCCCAAAACAGCCACTTCTGTGGCAGCATCTCCATCCCATTCTGGTGCTGTAGCCATTCCTCCTCTGCCTACCCCCAGCCCTGCTGCAGTGTGAGTATTTATTTATCCCTGCCAGCTTTCTGTCTTCCCTCTTTTTCCCGTCTTATTTATGGCTGTTGCCTTTCAGCTCCCGGCCACTGCAGCCTGAACTTGGCCATTATGTGTGGCTCGTTGCAGAGGCCATCAATCTGCGGGGCCAGCACGCAGCCTGATGGACTTCCCTCATCATCATCAATTTTCCCCATCGTGCTGGTGCATCCCTTTGGATCTCGGGCAGCTGCACATGTGCCCCTGGTGGCCTCTGCACTCCCACCCCTGGACACCCGCTTCATCCTCACAGAAGCCTTTTGTCCCAGGATGCTCACAGCCATCAGGTGGGCCTGCAGAGTCCAGACATGAAAGCAGGGCTTGAGGTGGCTCCAAAGGGGTGACAGGAATGCATTGCATGGGAAAAAGTACATTATTTTGCTCTAAATAAGCACTGTGGGGCTCTGCTTAGCCAGCTAGGCATTTAAGCTCTATAAGTTTAAACTCTTAAATTCTCTATATTTATTTGGCAGCAAAGTTTTGCCTGTGCTATATCCTGGGTGCAGGCAGAGCTGTGGCCTCTGCTGCCTTTGCAAATGACCCCCTCAAAGAGGCTGCTGAGCTGCAGCTCTTGCCTTCCTTGGCACTGGGAACACTCCCAAGGTGTTCTGTCCATCTTGCTGTGTGTGGGTGCTCTTTGCATCTTGGTCTGTGAGGGGCTGGGGTGAGGGGGTGGCACTGCTTCAACAGCAAATGGCAAAGCTCCCCCTTGTTTCAGAGTGATGTCATGAGAATTTTGTGGGTACCACCCGCTGCAGGGATATGTTTTGGAGGGGAGGCAAGAGACACTGCAGAGCTCTGCCTGCTCAGTGCTGGCAATGTGATAGCCCTGGATTGTGCCAGTTTTGGAGAGGTGCAAATCTCCCAGAGGAACAGCTCAGGCTGCAGGGAGATGACACCCAGCTCAGCCCAGATGTCTAATGCCTCCCTGAATTGTCCCAACCATCTCTTCCTGTCAGGGGCACAAAAGCAGCTGAAAATGAGAAGGTAATTTTTAGTGACTTGCATGGTTTCATCCTGATTTATGCAGAATAAGTCAGAACTGGAAATAAGGCACCATTTAAAAAAGCCCAACAAAAATCAGGAGAGCTGCTCCAGCAAAGCTGTGGTCTACTGGGTGCACATGCCTGGGGCTGAGAAATGCTTTTTGTGGCTGGATATTGATGCAAACAGAGCAGCTTTGCTCTGTGTGGGTGCCACTGCCCCATCTCTTCTGAGGAGTGAAGGCTGTGGCTTTTGGGGAAGCCAGCGAGGTGCCTGGCGTCTTTTGCCAGAGGGATCAAAAGTTTTTGGGCTAAAGCAATGTAGGACTGACCAGTGGTCAGACAGGAGCATTGTAGGAGCTTAATTTCATTAGAAGCAGAGGTCAGAGTCCCTGGCGTGCCCCGTGGATGCCAAGAGCAGCTTCTGGGACGCTGACTCCTGCCAGTTTGAGCGCGTTACCGTGGCTCTGCTGCTGCCTTGTGGTGGGAGATGCTGGGCTGTCACCGTCTGACCCGTGTGGGGAGGAGCAAAAGCCCGGGCTGGGTCTCTCTCAGCTGCTTCATGTTGCTGCGTCGTTTGAAAATAACTGTGTGGCTGCAGTGGGTGAGCGGCCGGTGACATCTCTCCTTCCCGTGGGTATTTTTAGGGGTGGCACTTAGACTTGGCGCAGGTACAAGCAGCTGGAGAATGCGTGGCATTTCCTCTTCCTGACAGGCAATCCGGGCAGGCGGGATGATGCTTGCGGTCCTGCTGTGCCTGCTGCCCGCAGGTGGCGGCTATGGAGAGCAGGGGCACTGAAATAATGTCACCCCTGGCCCTGCTGCCCAAAGGGTTTGGCTAGGCTCGTGCTTGCAGGTCTGGCTGAAATGGAGGCAAAATGCTGCTGGTTCACAGTGTGGGCTAGTGCTTCAAACCACCAAGACATTGCTGTGTGCACAAGGAGCTTTTCCAGGGGGCAGCTCCAGCTGCTGGCTGCTACGATGGGGATTTCTGCTGTTGGTCTGGTATGAGCTGGGATTGCAGAGCCTGGGCTGGTTTTGAGCATCCTGTTGAACCTGACATCTCCTGCTGCCATCACAGCTTGAGAGGGAATAGCAGCCTGGCTGCTTGCTGGTCCTTCTGCCCAATGTGCTTGCTGTGAGAGGAAAAGTGTGACCTGTGGTCTTGCCCTTACCCATCTCCCCACCTCTCCTTCCCTCCTCCTCCTCTCTCCCTTCACCTGGAAAAAAAAAATCCACCACTAGAGACCCATCTGGAGAAGTCTTTTAGGAGGGGAAGCCCATAAATTTCCCTCTGGCTCCCCTGACCTTTGGTTTCCCAGGGGAGGTGTGTGGAGGGAGAGGAAGCATTTTCTCCGTGGCAGTGACACAGAGGACTGGGGTCTCCCTTTGCTGAGCCAGATGTTATACAGATCCAGCCCGTCGGGGTGGAAAGGTGAGCTTTGCCATGAAGTCTAGGAGAAGGATGCTGGTAGGTGGTTTACAAAAGCTTTGCTCTGTCCTGCTGCGCGTGGCACTGGGGGAAACGGAATCCCCCACCTTTGTCCAGCAACAGATACCCCCACCACACACGCAGGAGGGGAGCGGAGGAGGTGAATTCGATCTTGGCATTTCCATTTGGTGCGTTCCGAAGCGATGCAAGGCTCGGAAGCACAATCCTCTGGAGCCTGGCGGGGAGGAAGCCCGCAGCCCTTGGTGCGCGCCGGCTGCGGCAGCGGCCCGGCTCGCAGCACTCGCGGAGGTGCTCGGCGCAGACGCTCCCTGCGGCGTACCTGGGCTGAACAATACCCGCTTTCTTCCCCGGGAGCACAGTGGGGCTGCCCTGGTTTCCAGAGGGGCGATTTATGAGCTGCAAGGGACTCTGACATTGATCTCCCCTGCTTGGGAAGAAAGGGAAGGAAAAGGGTTCATTTTCAGTATAGTAGTTGTCACAGTGGCACCTGGATTTATCTTGCTCTGGAGTAATACAGTGTGGTGCAGCACTGGGTAATGTCTCTACCCATAAAAGTTGGGTTTCAAAGCTAAACTCAGCTTCGATTTCTAGCAGTGAAGTACTAATGCTGGATCAATTAGTCTAAGGCTTCCTGTGCTCTTCCGTGAAAACCAGGAAACTTGAATCCAGGTGCTTCCACTGAATTCTGCTGCCCGGCTCACTACTGCCTCAGGCCAGGCAGGCTTGAGGCACTGGGCTATAACACAGTTACTCCCAATACTGCCCTTCATCTGTGTTAAGGAAAAGTGAGTGTTGGCCAGCCAGCTGTGAATGTGAAGGTATCACCTGGTGCTCTCCCTCGATGTGCTTTTGGCTGGACAGGTCTGGGAGGTGTCCCCAAACACAACCCAAGTTGTGACACTGCTTGTCTGTTCAGTGAGGGCACTTGACTTATTGTTGTTACAGTTGACTTCAGGCTAAAAAACTACTGGTGCCTTCCAGTTGCCCCTTAATTTTGTCTTGGGGAGGTCTGGGTCAGGTTTATTTCAGGTTAGATGGTGACACCCTGCCTGGGGTGAGAGCAATAACCTACCCATCCCTTGTCATGCTTCTGTCCCCTGGAGGATGCTGTGGGTCCACTCTGGTTAGTAAAAGGCTATTTCCTTGGAGATTCCTCAAGGAAATGTGCCAGCCATCCTTCTTCTAAGGAAGAAGACTGGTAGCTTTCAGAGGGTCTCAAATGGGCAGACCCATTGGTCTGTGTCCAAAGAGTTGTTTTATCCTGAAGGAGACATCCCTGCCTCTCTGCAGAGGAATGACAGATTCATCCCTGCAATCCCCCAGGCCTGCTGGTTGAGAAACGTGGTGAGAGGTACAGCCCTAGTCCTGTGTACACCACAAACGGCCTTTCCACCGTGTTCTGGGCATCTTTGAGACAGCAGGTCGCCCTAAGACTGCACTCCTGACACGGCAGTGAAGGGCAGCTGTGATTTATTTGCCAAAGAAACCAGAAAAGGTTCCCTGAGGCTCTTGGGGGTATCTCCTGCTGACTGTGACCCCTCTGAATGCATGGGCTGAAGCAGGGTGTCCTTGTCAGATTGTGTTCAATCTACCCATCAGATCTTTACTGTGGGTTGGTGCAAATCCTCCTCCTGGACTGATTTCATCCATGACTTTGGTACTCATCCATGACTTTGGCATCCCTTTGGTGGGGATTTAAAAGGTCTGGCTCTGTCCTCCCTCGTGCGTGTGTCTGTGCTGGTGTATATAACAGCTCAGGGCTTGAGGGGGGGTAGTTGCTGGCCACTCTTTCACAGAGAGCTCTGCACCTGTTTCTCCCCAATGGTTTAAAGTGTAATAAAAGGATATAAATACTGCAGTGACGTTTACTCAGGCCAGCTCAGAGCTCCTGGGCACAAGCAGTCCAGTGTGGGACCATCAGCTGTGCCTCGGCAGGCGCCACTCTCCAGGGAAGGCAATTTGAACTCCTTGGTCTAGCAACACCAGGAAGAGACGGCTTAGATTTTTTTTTTCCTTTTTAGGGGAGAAAAAAAGGCTATCCCAGCACCTTTTGCCAGATGTGTTAATGAAAATGCATATCAGTACCAGTGAGAGTCTCCTGGAACTGCCAGTTACCTCTGTGTGGAGCTGTGGAAGTGGCAGGTCATATTTTGGGCAGCTATGCACAGCACACAGGGTGCTGCAGAGGGAAGGAGACTCAGGGAGCACCATGATTTCCTCCTCAGCCTTCTGGCAGTGATGGGGGCCTGGTGTGGGGGAATCATCCTGTGCATTTTCCTTTCCTCAAGAGCTCTGATTTTCCATTTGGCAGGGGGAGAAGGAAACCCTTGTGCCTTGAGTCCTGTATGTGCTTTTAAAAAGTTCTGGGAAGGAGCATGTTCCTGAAGGCTGTGCTGACATCAAAGGTGGCCCCAGCCCTTGTCCCCACGGTCCCCACCTGTTCTCCCTGTGGTACAAGCCTGTAATCCTGTTCTCTGACATCACCCTCGGTCCCTGGGCTGAGGGGTGTGACATGGTGTGGGGGGATCAGGCCGTCCCTGGAGCAGCAGGCGCCGGTGGCCGCAGGTCCCCTCTGGCACGCATCCCGGCAGTCCCAGAACGCTGTCGCCACTCTCCAGGGATGGAGCCTCTTTCCAGGAGATGGCAGCAGCTTTTCGGAGCTGGGACTGCGTTCCTGAGGACAGGCAGCTGGGAGGCAGGATGAATGAATAGTCGAGAGAGACCAGGCTGGGTGAAAGGAAGAGGGTGCTCAGGAAGCTGCAACAGTGACTCTTGTGACAGCGGTGGCTCGTGGCTTGACGGCAAGCCTGTCCCCAGTGATGCTCAGTGCTGCCTTTCAGTACTTAAAAGGGGCTTATAAAAAGAGAGAGGGTAACTTTTTACATAGGCAAATAGTGGTAGAACAAGGAGCAAAATTTTTAAACCAAGAAAGGAGAGATTTAGATTAGATGTCAAAAATTCTTCCCTGTGAGAGAGGTGAGGCACTGGCCCAAGTTGCCTAGATGAACAGGATTCCCCATCCTGGAAGCCCCATCAAGGCTGGATGGGGCTGTGAGCTGGTCTGGTGGAAGGTGTCCTTGCCCATGGCTGGGGAGTGGAACCAGATGACATTTAAGGGCCCTGCCACTCCAGACCATTCTGTGATGGTTCTCTGTTCCGGGGGCATGATAACCCTTCCTGTGCATGTCCGTGCTGCTGTGGTGGGATCATTCATCTCTGGCACTCCATTGCCTTCCTTTCATCTGGGCCACAGCACCCAGTTTTGCTTTGCTCCTACTCACTCCCTGTTTTTTTGGCTATTTTGCTTTTCTGTGACAAGCAGGTACCAACAGCCCTGTTGCTTCCCGTGGCTGCCCTCCTCATCCTCCTCTGTCCCCACCAGTTGACTGTGCAACAAGACCCGGGGAGGGAGGGCTCCCCCAGCCCCAGCTGACACTTTCTGGCCTTGTGGCTTTGCAAGCAGCTTCAGAGACAGCTGGAGGCTCCCTGGGGTGCAGAGACATGGGCTGCTCATAAAACCCGCTGTCTGTCAGCCCTGGTGCCTGGATGCCTGTCTGCTGCCTGAACTGGGGAGAAAGGGGGATTAGCAGAGGGCTGGGGCCTGGTTCCCAGCAGGGTGCACCATGGTCCTGCTCTGGGACACATCCCTGTATGGAGCTGTGGGCCTCCTCTGTGAGGGAGACTGTGTCATGAGCCACTGCTGGAGAGATCGTTTAATGGGAAATTTCTCTGGGCCGAGTCAAATACTGTGTTATGGTTGGTGAACGTGGTTTAACTTCTTTGGAAGTCCCTGCAGCTGAGAATAGAGTAGGCCTCAAATGCTGACAGCGAGGGACACGAAGGCAGGAGGGTGTTTTGTGACTCCATGGGTCAGTCAGTGCTGACTGGGTGCTCTTGATGCCTTACAAGCTCATAGGCTTTGGGATCATGACTTTTGAGTGTATGTATGCAGTCATTTGATTCTGTTGTGCCTCTGTTTCACCTTTTATAAAATGAGAATAATGATACAGAAACTCTTTTAAAAGGACTTCAAGATCTAAGGCTATGCAAGCAGGGATGGCTGGAGTTCATTGTGATGAATTTTATTTAGTGCCTTGCCTTAGGTACCCACTTTTGCAGCAGGAGGCATCAACTTCTGCATGCCAAGAATGAGATGAAGGCAAGGATCTCAGGATCATTGGCAAATCCTTATGCCTTTCACAAAGAAGAGTAAAGCCCTGTCTTTTTGTCTTTTAGCCAAACATTGCCTTGTGATGATCTCTCCTTTTTTTTTTCTTTTTTGTTTTTAACAAAAAACCAGTGAGTGGGAAGGGAGCAGCCTCCCAGGCAGTGGCAGGGGTGCTGTGGGCTGCCAGGAGACAGTTTGCAAAGCGAGGGGAGATAAGACACCAAGTGACAGCCGCTAGTGAGCTGCTTCCAGAGGGTAGGGTATAAATAGACAACAAAGAGATTTGGTGTCAGAGCAGCTCTCGCACCTTTCTGCTGCCCAGCCTGGCAGGCGTGAGTGGGGAAATGCAGCTGGGGAGCCAGTGAAATCTGCTCCGGGGTTTAAGTGCACAAGGATAACGTAATGACAAGATAAGGCATTTATCAGCCTCTTATGGACCTCTGTCCATCTGCAGTGGGCTCACTCTGCAGTGCTGACTGGCCATAGCAGGTGGCACTTGGAGGGACCCCCCAGCAGGAGCCCAGAGTTGCTGGCTCCTGCCTTGACTGCCCAGACAGCTCCTACACAAGGCTGTTGTTGTCCTAAAAAGGTGCCCTGCTTGTCTCAGCTCTATCCCTTGTAATTTATGATGGTACCTGCCACGTGCTGCTCCAGGTCAAGGCTTATCCAGCCTTATCCACTGCTCTTGCAGAGAGCCTGGGCTCTTTGTGGGGTCCTGGCTTGTTCTCCTGCCCACTGATCATTCTGGGCAGCCTCGCCTAGGCTTTTCCTGCTGTTTCCTTCTCTGGCTGGGTTGTGCTTTCCCCTCAGGTGCTGCTGTCCCCAGATGCTCCATTTCCTACCTGCTCTCAGGGTAGGAACCAAACTACCAGCCTAAGGATGCTATGGCTTTGATGAGGTGGTGCAATGTTTTGCCATAGTAATCCTGGAAGTCCAAGGGTGCTCTAAAATACTAAGAGTGTTGCACCAGCAAGCAACAAGTCCTTTCCAAGCTTGCTGGCTATTTTCAAAACTCACGTAACTTTTCATAACTTTGCCAGTGGCACCACTTTGATGACTTTCAGGCAGCTTTGTGCTGCTTGGGGTCTGGGTTTGTCTCCTAGCTTGCTGTCAGACTTGGCAGGCTTTGGCTCCTACGATGAGCATGTCCTGCCCTGAGCAGTTTTGCATGGATGCTGTAAAGCACTCCCATAAAGACTACCTTGGTGAAAAGAACAGATTTAGGCTGAGGAAGGAAAAGCAGTGGAAAGACCTCTTCTATGGCAGATCAGCCCAGCCTGTGAGAATAAGAAAAGCCCAGGTTTTTATGTGCTGGTGTAAACCCATGCTGGCTTTCTCGGCGGCAGGGTATGGGGAGAGGCATCTGCGGGGGCGGGTGGGGCTGCTGGGGCTTGCAGCGAGCTCAGCTGTGGGGATGCTGCAGTGCTCGGCAGCGACAGACGGGCTGACAGCGGTATTCGGGGCACAAAGCAGGGCTGCTCCCCTGTCTGTCAGCCGGGTGGAATTCCTGGGATACGGAGAGCCCTTTGTGTGGGGATCAGCTGTCGAACGGCCGCCTATTTTTAGGGCGGCAGATGCCGTGCTATGCGAGGAGAAGGCTGATGGCGAGAGAGGTGTGTGCTCCCGCCGCGCAGGTAGTGCTTTCTGCTCTGAGCTGTACCCCTCCGTGTCTGGATGTAGGAGCTGAGCAGAGACTCAGTATTTACGTACAGTTCTGTCTGCTGATGGGTTTGGTCAGCTCATTGCAGAAATGAAGTGAGCTACGACGGCAGCACTTCTGTGCACAGGTGTCTGATGGGTCTTCCCCACCGGCTGGCTTCAGCCTGAAGGGCAGGGAGGGAGAAAACCCTAAGGCTTTTCACTTCTCTCAGGGTTTGAAAAAAATGGGTGACCTTATAGAAAGGCTAAAAAAAAAAAAAAAGCGCACAATCTTTCCTTGTGCTTGAGGGGAACACTGTGTGAGTACAACGTGTATCAGACACCAGAGAGGCTAAGCCAGATGTCTGAGGATGTAGTAAAGGGGGTTTCATAAACTCCACTGCTCCACAGCTGTGTACAACAGCGTGTATCTTCCCGTGCCAGTGGCTCTGTTCTGCGTAGATGGCCTTGTTCTTTTACCACCAGGTGTATGGAAATGCATCCATGTGTACAAATACAGATTTTGGAGGTTTGCGCATTCATCTCCAGACACGACCTGAAAACTTTGCTGAAGACAAGTCATTTGCTGAGCAAAACCAACCTTTGCATAGTGGCTTTTTTTAGCTAACGTATAGAATAATGAAGTTTTTTCCACTGACCCAGCTCATGGACTCATCATCCACACTGGTGATGCTGAGGGAGAGGAAAAGAGCCCAGAGCTGCTCCTTTAATAAGAAATCCTTGCAACTGCTCTAACAGAGAAATAACTTTGCCAACAGCCTGCACACTTTCTTTACATGTGCTAAACTGCTCTAGATGCAGCTGAATTTCTTTAAACAAAAGGCATTTGTTTAAAAACATTCTGACAAAAGTGTTACAAATGTTTTATGTTTGGGTTTTTTTTTCCATAGGAATGAACTTATGGAAGTATCTTTACCTGAAATAGGGTTTTCAGTTACGTGCAATTTACATGTACGTGTTTCTTTCTTTGCCATTTTTCTTACAAAAATGTTTGGGTTTGTTTTGTCATTTTAGAGAAATCCGTATTTTCTCTGTTTTTCATTCTAGTAGATAAGAAGAAAAAATTAGTACAAAGGAAAAACTTGCAACAATTCCCTAGACAAGGGGGAATGGTTTTAAGTTGAAGGAAAGTAGATTTAGGTTAGCTATTAGAAATAAATTCTTTATTGTGAGGTGCTTCTGCAAGTTGCGGAGGGAAGCTGTGGATACCACATTCCTGGAAGTGCTCAAGGCCAGGTGGAGCAATGTGGTCAAGTGGAAGGTGTCCCTTCCTGTGGCAGGGGTTTGGAACACAATGATCATTAATGTACTTACCAACCCAAACCATTCTAGGATTCTATGAACAATTCACCTGCCTCCCAAACTTCCTGCTGAACATTTTGGAAGCCTTTCTGGAGGCTCTTTCCTGTGGAAGGATCCTTTCTTATGCACCCAGACCTGATTAGAAATTAGTATTCTTGGGAAGGACTTCCCCAAAAGGAAGACAATTGCCGTATTTTCTAAAGCTTCTCCAAAAGTACACAATCAAAGGTCTGGGCTGATCAGGGTGTAAACATACAGCAATGTGCTACCGAGGTGTGGTTTGGAGAGCTGCTTAATACCACTCAGAGGAAAGACAAGGAACACTGTGATTGCCTTAGTTTGCTGATTGCATACCTTGCCTATCAAGGCTGGGAAAATACAGAAATCAGAAATCCTCTGCTCTCAGGCCGCGGTAATGCCTGCAGCAAGTGAGCCCTTGGTTTTTACCTGGTGTAAAGAAAGGGTTGTTTATGAAAGGAATGACAAATGCCTGTACTTCTGGGATGCAGCAGTGTTTTCCTGATTGCCAGGGGTGGGATGCTGCTCCCTGCCTCCCGCTCTGGGTGGCAGCACTTGCTGGCAGCATGTTATGGCTCTCTGTGGAGATCCTCTGGATCTGTGGAATGGGAGAGGGGGTGTGCTCTCCAAAAGCTGCATTGTGAGGCTGATGTGTCTGTACATGTACCTGTTCCCAGCTTCTGGGAGAGCAGCAGTGACTGTGCAGTGTCTTAGAGGTTCTGGAGCCTCAACCTCCTGTCAGTTTTATTTTCTTGCAGATATCTGCCCCCATCCTGAAATAAACACCTGCATATGTACAAGCCTTGGAAAAGGAAGAACAGGCTGTACCTAAACCCTCTCCTGCACTGAGCCAGGAGCTCCAGGCCCACATTATTTTGGGGCACCTTCTATAGAAACAAGACTGTCTGTGTGTGCCTTCCAACTAGATGTAATTTAGCAGTAAACACAGAGCACTTTGTCAGCCTGCTGCTGAAACCTTGACATATGGGGATGCGATGGTCTTGGATCTTAGATCACCTCCAAATATTGTCAGCAATTAAAAGCAATAATGGGGGTATGAGAAATTCAGGACACCAACTGTTCCTCTTTGAAAACAAAACCAACCAAAAAAAACACAAGCAAAGCAATAAAAAAACCCAAACAAACCCAAACCTCAGCCTTGGTCTGGGCAAAGAAACAGCAAAGACTTGCCAGCACCAGTGGCTTGCAGCAAAGTCTCAGTGTTTGCAGAGCAGTGGCCAAGGTGTTATGTTTTTGACTCTAAATGAGGTTAATGAAAGTTGCATGCACTCAAATCCCCGAGTGCCACTTTGAAAATGCAGGAGCTAACAGTGATTATTTATTGATTTCATTTTGTCCCCCTGGCTCATGTGGGAGGTTGGAAGAGAGAGAGCAGCAGCCTGTATGTGTATGAGAAGGCTGGGGAGAAAGTGTGTATGGATACAGGGAATCTGGGGCTGGCAATTGAAGTTTGCAATCCTCCGATTTGGGGATTTTTTTTTTTTCCCCAAGCACCAGTTCGGATGGTCCACAGGGGGCCTGCTTTTGTGCCTGTGCCTCCATCCTCAACTAGGCAGCCATCCTGGCCAGCTCATTCTACCTCGCCTGCAAGCTGCCCAAGGTTGCAAAAATTGGCAGGGCAAGGAGGGGAGGAGACCCTCTGGGTAAGCTTCACTCTACAGGGACACCAGTTCAGAAACCCAGAAACTTTTAAGTCATATTAAAAGATCAGTTTTAAAAAATATCTTCTCCCTTCCCTCTCTTTCTAGTTTTGCAGAATCTCAGCCCATAAAACTTGGCAGTTCCTCAGGGTGGAGGAGGGTGACTCCTTGTTTACATGCAGCCATGGGTACCCCAGCATGCCCAAAACATCTGTCATTGGTGGAAAGGAGCATTGCTCTGGCAAGGGTCCTCTTTCTTTGCAGTAAAGAACAAGCTAATTTGCTTATTTGTGTTTAATGCTTCTTCCAGATGGGCAGAAATAATACATGACACACAGCCCCACTGTTGCCCAAACTGTTGAAGCACTGTGGAACATATTTGCATCACGAAGACAAGCTGGGGAGATTGTTTAACTTACTGGTCTCCAGTTTGGAGCAGTCCTTCAGCCACAATATAAATGCAACCTCCCAGCAAGACTAAACTTTCTCAGAGAAATGAGCAAAATTCTCAGAGGAGAAGAACTGTACTCCTTTGTCCTCCTCCACTGAGATGGAAACCTCTGTGGCACCTTCTTGGTAGCCACTTTCAGGCCATGTTTGCTGTGAAAGCAGTTTCAGACCCCTTGGTTGTCACTGCAGACAATGGTTTGCCTCCTGTGCTGATGCTGTGAAGAAGGGCCTTGAATGTGCTTTGTATGGCACACCAATATGCCACAAGTAGATGGAAATTTTTTCATGGAACTGATGCTCTTGGTGAAGCTTGACCAATTTTTCCAACTGTGTTGTTGTTAAAATTTATGGGAATGTGGGTGTCCTACCTTAGTGCCCTGATACTTCTTTAATTTACCATTCCATTTTGCTAATTTAAGTTGGCCGAATCTTTCTCTGTGAATTTTATAGAGTGCAATAGAGGTTTCAAAAGGAGACAGTCTGACTTCTTGCTCTTCAGTTCACCTGGCATACCTGCTATGAGGTGAGAGACCTTTTCCTGCAATTGGAACCGCCTTTCTGGCAGCAGTGATGTGGTGCAAGTAGTCTCAGTTAGTGTGTGGGGAGCAGAGGGGCTCTGATGTGCAGCCCTCCCCTTGCTGTGGAAATGTCAGTGGCATTTCTGGCCCTTGTTTCCAGTGCAAGTGTTCTCTGTCCTGCCCTTCAAGAAGTGATCAGGAGAGGAGTCAGTTTTCACGTCTCAAAAGGGACTGGAAGGAGAGAAAGAGGGACAAAGCTAAATATCATCAGTGCCTTAGGCCTGTAGTGTAAGACACGTATGATAACCCCTCTGATATCCCAATGTCTGTGAAATGCAACTAGTCTCTGGAGTATCCTCAAATAAAAAAGTGTTTTCCTAGTTGATTTTTACCTTCCATGCCCTGTGACCTGCTAACTGGGGGTGACATCCAGCCCCTCTGCCTCTACAGCTTTCAGAAGCCTGTTTCTGACTTTACCTTTTTTGCAGCACTCTTGCAGGCAAAGGGTTACTTGTTGAGATGCAGCTCTGCCTAATTAAGAGTAACAGCATCTTCCCCTGCAGTGAGGTTTGGGTTTTTTTGAGAATTCATCACTCCAGAGCACGATAGTGAAATTACTGCCTGGGCTGGACTTGGCCCCCTGTGCATTAACCCTTTGCTGCAGCCTAGCCTCTGAGACCTGCTGCCTTTTGCTCCCAGCTAAGTCCTGTGCTGTGCTGTGACCCAGAGCACTGCTGGCCGAGAACTGCAGCTGGGATGGCTCAGATGTGCTTGCAGTCCGGAGCAGAAATGAGGCAAAGCCTCCATGTGTCTTATGGTTTTGATCCCAAACAATACACTGACTGCATAAATTAGAAGTTGGCTCAGGCTCACTTGAAGCTCAGCCCAGGTTTGCTTGAAACTCAGCCTAATTTTTCCTGAAAGAAAAGCTGAGTGGGAGAGGAGTTCTGGGTCAGGGAAGGGGTGCTTGGCAGGTCACAGCAGCCTGAAGAGCTGCAGTTTATCAGCTCACAGAAATTATTAGCCCACAGAAGCAGGGCTGCCTGTATTTTTAATTTCTTGCCTATACTGAGCCATGCAGATGATGGGCAAAAATGCCTTTGGCACCCTGGAGCAAGCTGGGGATTGCTTCTGGCTGCTTGTGGATTATTAACTCAGTTAGGCCCCAAAAAAATCCACCCTGATCAACCCCCCTAGCAAAAAGCTTTATTTCCCCTGTTGCTGCCTTTCCATGCAGGTGCTATGTGTCCTGGCTGATGACTGCACCAGCTCCTGGAGGCAATTCACATCCTCAGCAGGGCTGCACTGGGAGAGAGGCAGGGAGCCCTGTGGACCCTAATTCCCAGAAATGGAGAAGACAAACGATGGAAAAAGGTTTGAGAGGGGCTTGCTGCTCTCATGGTTAGCAGCTGGGCCCTAAAACAGGCTGTAACTTGGAGGGCTGGTCTATACTTCCATGACAAGAGCAAGCAACCAAGCTGGGGGAAAAGCTTGAAAGCTGAAAAACCAAGTAGAGCTAGTAAGCTTCCTGTGTTTTGGGCTGAACCCAAAATGGGCACAACACCATAGGACATTGAACAACCACCCTAAGATGTGGGAACAATGTGGTTTGGTTTTTTTTTTTTTTTTTTAGGGATAGGGTTCAGCCTCCAGGTTCCTGTTAGGCTGGGGCTTTCAAGTGGAGGTAGAGGGAAATGAGTGTATGGGAAGGCACTTGAGGAAATGGGTGAGCTCATCTTGTACTGCTCCAGCGCTCTGTGAAGGTGCTAGTGGGATCAGGGCTGCTGGGTGCTTGGGGCAGAGGGGTCCAGCAGTGCTTTTTGGCAGCTCTCACCTCAGCAAAGCCCCTTTGGATTCCAAACCAGCAGTTTCTGCTTTCTGCAGTAATTTTGGTTTTATTGCCTAGGGGTGAGGGTTCCTGCAAACAAGTGAAACACAGGCGGGGGTGATAAAAGGTGCAAATTGAACTGGCCTCATGCAGTCCCTGGGAAGCAACAGTGGATGAAGAGACTTCCAACTCTTTCACAGCTCTCTCTTCTTTGTTGTAAATTGAGCTTGAGGTGTTGCTGTAAGGAAAACAATAATTTTTTGATGGCTCCATTACAGTTGTGACCATCCCCTGTGGAGAGCCTTATGGACTGGTGTTTTCTGTTCATTACACCTCACTTTGCCAAGACCTGGTTTCCTGCTGGCAGTCTCATATCCTCCATCTTTGTTTTCCTTTATTTCCCTAAAAAAATAGGAAGGTAATTATGCTTTCCTTGCACCCTTGCTTACCTCTTCTTACCAAGGGAGGTGTGCAAAAGCAGTGTGGGCAGCAAGGAACCCTTGAGTTCTCACCCCTGGTGCCTATGGGCCACCTAGATTTAGCCTTTCCCCTTTTTTTCTAGAGGAAGGTTTTAGAAAAAAAGGAGGAAAAGAAGAACAGGATCCTTTAGCCATCCTTACCCAGGAAACCCAGGGTCTGATGTGGTACCACATCTCTGTCAGGAATTATAATCCTTATGGGACATCTATCCCTGCTTGCCTTTGGCTTATCTTCAGCTTTGGGCCCTAACAGATGCTTTGCAGCCTTTCTACAAATGTTTGGGAAGAGAAGCCAAAGTTAGGCTCTTTTGGCAGGGTTTCCACAACAAATGCCTAGTTCCCAGGGAAGATGGATGTCATTAACCGAAGCTGAATCCATGGAGGGGTCCTCAGGATGGTGCCAGGGGCTGCTGCTGGGGGCTCGCCTCCAGCCAGTGATGTAAACTGAGGAGGAAATAAAGGCTCTCCCCCATCCTTGCCAGCTCTTATTCTCCACAAGGAGCTGGAATCCTGGCTGTTCTAACAACCAGACAGAGTAGCAGGAGATCCCTTTCCTTCAGTGCTATCTGCTTTGCATTTAGTGGGATTTAAGGTCCACTGCCTGTCCCTGCTTGCTGTTTGGCCTTCCTTGTTTTGGCAGGGCTCCTTGCTACTTGTTTCTTCTCTTTGAAGGTCTGTGTTCAGCCACAACGAGGGACTCCTGAATTTGGAGTCAAAAATGACCTTACTGAGCCATGCAAGGCTAACATGAGACTACAGGGAGGTGACTCAGTCGTTTCAGTACATGTTTCCATGTTCCCAGCTGCTGTAGGAAGTAAACAGTAAGTGGTTAACATCAATAGTAAGACACATATAGAAGAAAACGTTGTCCTAACAACGTTAAATCTATGGTTTAAATTGGGCAATGGCAGGAAATTTGGAATTAAGGATGGATGCTTGTCTCACGCTTCTCCATTTGCCTTGGGAAATAAAAATAATTCAGGCACAAAGTGAATGAAATGGCACTGGAAATGCCATATTACTGTATTTCCTGGCTTTTATGGCAGGGAACGAAGAAGTAAGACTAAATGAGGTCTTTTGTGTCCTTCAGTTCAAAGTGATGGCAACAAAATCCATCCAGGTCTCAGGAGTCAACAGAGACCAAGACGAGTTTTACTCAGTTTTATCACTGTGTTGTGTAACCATGACACTGGAGAGGTTCTTCTTTTGGGGGCAATTATATTTGTTCTTTTAGATGAGCAGTTTATTGAAGTTTCTTTTGGTTCAGGTCCACTGGGACTACGTGGATGCCAGAGGATAAGTTCAGTCCAAAAAAACCCCAAACCCTCATATTTACTGAGGTAGAGAGATTTCAGAGGAATAGAAATACTTCCAGGTCAAAAATCACAGTGAAGCTGTTGCAGTCTATTTGTGAGTACTGTCCGGGCAGAAGGTCTGAAAGTTCTGTGTGACAAAGTCACCTTCTGATGCTCTTGTTGATGGCAAGGAGTGTTTGTTCAATGATCAGCTTCATGGAGGTCAGTGGGACTGTTGCAGAACATGAACTGCAGCATAAGGGCTGAGAAAGTCAGCTGAATGACTGAAAGATTTGGCAGCTTTAACGACTGAGTTGTTTGCATATTTCTGGGGGAAGGTGATGGTGTTAAGCAATCCTGTTGACAGAAATCAGGATTCAATTCTGTAGACTGTAAAAGCCTTATTTGTCTTCCGTTCAACAGCTAACCTGGGAGATCTCTACAAACAGCCCATTTCAGGGTGTGTTTGAGGGTGATTCCTAAAACCCAAGAGACAGAAAAATCAAGTTTGGAAAGTATGCTGGCTGGGCCCTGGGTCAGAGACACATAGGGGGAAAAAACACCATCTCAGCACGGAGTGTTCTGGAACACAGACAGACAGAAGTACCAGGAAGGCCTTTGGACTGGAAATGTGTCGTGCATGTTACATCCTTTGCTCTTTATCCTCCTTTTTCTGAAGAACTGTCTGTGGACATTTGGAGATTATGCTGTTAGCTGAACAAACAAAAGGGATTAAGGCTGGGCTGGTTCATTTTTCCACCCTCCACCCATCTTGGAATTCATTACCATTCATTGCCACTAACCAAAATAACAAGGGGACCAGCCGCGCACAGCGCTGCTTCCTCCGTCCAAATTTCCATGGAGCGGCAGATTTGTCCATGAAGACCACCAGGCAGGCGTAGCCATAGGAAAGGAGCCAAGCTTCCCCAAATAGGGCTGGTCACACCAGGATCCCAGCACAAGGCTAGCTTGCATGCTAATCCCTTTTCACTAGAATCAATAAAGGCAGAGGGATGCTAATTTTGTGTTTGCTTGTGTGTATTTAGATGTGTGCATGTGCTCACATTTAAACACACATGTGTCTGTGGGAAAGGTCTGAGCTTGGTCTCGTCTGACTTACAGGCATGAAGTCAGTTGAGTTGTTACCTGAGTCTGCCACAGTCCTCAAAACAGCCTTTCTGTGACCTGTTCTTCCTGCTGAGGTCAACTGGAAGAGCCACCCTTGAGGTCCTTTTTTTTTCTGCCTCCACACATGGGAGGTATGAGCTTGAATGGGAGCAGATGATTGAAGAGTAGCTGTTACATTTCCAGATGCCAAGAAGGATGAAAGAAATTCTCCTTCCACTCTGCCTTTGTGGGGGGTATCTGATGGGATGTGACATCTGAGCCTGTGGATGTCTGATGAAATAACTCCAGGCAGTGCATGGAGACACTCCGCTCCCTCTGTAACCAGTGGGAGAGCAAGGGAGCTGCTCCTACATGAGACTAATCACCCACAAACCCACCAAGAGTCTCAGGGAGATCCTCAGCATGTGGGTAATGCACATTTTTAATGCATAACACCAACTTCCCTCCATGCTGAGGGAACCTGCATTCCTCCAACCTGCAGCTGAGCTGGGTTGTGACCAGAAAGGTGGTGAGGTCCTAGAGAGAAAAAACACTGTCTGGCTCCCATGCTGGCATTCCATTTGACATAGCCCAGCCCCTCCAGTGCTGAGGTCTGAGTGTGTATCCTGCACCACTCACCAGTGTGAAGATTTTGGTATGCTACTTGAGGTGGTCTGGGAATTTAGCTGCCTCTTGGCTGTGGTGTCTGAAGCAGGGGTCCAAAAAATTGGTGTGCATGCACTCTGTGACCACTCAGAAAATGCTGCTGCTGGAGCCAAATTCATTCCTCCAACTTGCATGCAAACAAGCCACTAATTTCACTGGCAGTTGGATGTGCATATCTGAGGGCAAAATTTGGCCAAAAGCCTTTGAGCAGAAGTTTTAGCATAATCACCAAGAAATAAAAACAAAAGGGGGGAATTGCAAATGGCGTTTTGCAGAGAAAGAAGGATAAAAAAGTAGAAATCAAAGTGTTGAAAAGCTTTCCAGTAACAAAACTCTTCTGAGTTCTTTAAACAGCACAATAGCTATTGATGGGTAAAAAATAAAACAGGACTGTATATCCTCTTGAATTTATTCTGCTCCCAACAGGCTGTCCTTGGCATTCTTTTCGGAAGAAACCCTTGAGTAAACATGTTGTCCAATGTGGAAAGACACTGAGCAAGTCAGAGAAGCAATTTGTAAAATGTTCTGGGAGACACACCAATGCTGTCAGGGACAGGGAGCTGCTTAGCTTCACTTTGATTTACAGATAAATACAGTGTGTCTGGGCCTTCCAGTTGCCAACTGTGCAGGCAAGCTCCTGATTACGTGCTGTGTTCTGACTCCATGGGATTAATTGGGACCACCAGGAAGCATGGCAGCAAGAGTAACCTTCCTGATTGCATGCTGCTGTAAGGACTAAGAAGAGCTTGTGTGGCAAGATGGGGCTCAGCTTCTCCCATCATGGGACTTGGGGGCCGAGTGTAAGATGAAAGGTAAAGAGGACAGTGTAAAATTAGGATTTTCTGGATGTTCCCATGCAGGTAGAGCTCTGCGTATTGAGCGTGGCTGGCTGTGTCTGCCTGTTTTTTAACTGTGATGCACATTTTAGTGTATTTAAAGGTTTCTGCAGGATATTGAAGTGAAGTAAATGCCCAGTTGAGATTTTTTTTTGGTTTTTATGGCATAATGAAACCTGCATAAGACATTTGCCCTTCAAGCCTGTGGTGCAGCAAAATAAATGCTGGAGTAGCCTGGAAAGGGCTGGTTAGGACCTGGCTTTTATGGATGAAGGGATCAGTAGAGGAGGGATGGGGCTGTCTGAAAATGCAAGTGCAAATAAATATTACTCAAGCTGAGTGATTAACCACCAGGTTTCTGATGGTTGTCAATTACTGGACTTTTCCTCTAGAAATAGCTATTTCTACACAGAGGCTGGGACAGAGCAGGAGTGTGTATCAAGTGTAAATAAATGTCAGTTTTTGGTACAAGGTCCCAAAAAAGCTGGGATTATAGAACGGAGAAGGGAAGCCAGGAAGTAATGCCATGAAAAACAGCTTTGCTCTGAGTCGTTTATTTATTTATTTTTAATATGTCTCAGCAAGGTTATGAAAAAAGTACAAGTGGATCAGCTGGAAGTGTAATATTGAAGAGAACCTCATGTACTGCAGATGGGAAGAGAGGAAAATAAGCACCATGTGTGCATGGGGAGAATGGGGGGTAAGGTGAAATTGCATTCTTACAGGTGATATGTCATTGTATTGCTCTCGTGGTACAGGACAGCTCTGCACAGGAATGTGATGCCATGAGCCTTTGTCCCCAAAGAGGAGCTGCAGAGTTTTTGTCCAGCTCCAAGCGCTTGACATGCAGCAGGTTTGGATCATGATCCTCCACCTTGTAGTCCCTGATTTTTCTAGTCCTGATCTTCATCTTGCAACACCTGCTTTATGTGAATAAAACTAAGACAGCATCACTTTCTACCCTTTGCTGCCAGCAGGTTCTACACACCTCAAGCAGGAGATTGCCAGTTGGGAAGAGGCATTTTCAGGGGTACCTCAGGTTTCTGAGGCTTCGGAAGTAGCGTGTGAAAGCAGCCCTCACCCCTAAGACAGCAAACCATCATGCCATCATACAGGTTCTTACACTTGGAGGAATTTCTCAGGAGGTTCCTATTCCAGACAGGTTTCTGAGAAGTTTCTCTACCTCTTATGAAGCTCCTCTGACCGCAGCTATGGGGACTCTCCTTGGTGCAGCTGAAGCAGGAGCTGTCATGTGCAGGGATGCACAGGATTTGCCATCAGAACCTGAGGTAATGGGGCTGGTATTCACTGTCTGCCTTCCCCATGGCTGTTCTTAGCATTGCTGACATCAAAAACTGAGTCATGACACCTTTCCTTCTCCCTTTCCTTTTTTTTTTTTTTTTTTTTTTTTTTTTTTTTTTTTTTCTTTCTTCTTTCTGAAGAGGCTTAAAGAGTGTGTGTCCCTTCCACAGGTCTCTTCTCCACCAGCTCACCCTCAATTGAAGACAGCTGTGGGGAAATATTTCTGCTGTTTAGCTGAAGTGAAAACACATGGAGGTGGTGGTGGGGAAGGACGGGCAGTGTTTACAATGTAATTACTGTCATTTTGTGAAACTCTGGTAGAGGTGGGGAGAGGGGTGCGTTGAGCATGGGGGTGCATCTGTGCACAGGGTGAGACCCCCAGAGATGGCGGCTGAAGCGAAGCACTACAGCCCTCAGTGGGCCCTGTGAAGAACAGGCTGCTCCTGGAGCACAGGCACCGGTTTATCCCAGGTATCCAGACCACCGAGGCTGAGCAGGTGCCCTCTGCCCAGAGATGGCGGTGGGGCTGAGTGGTCTCTGTGTGAGGACAGGCAGGAATGTCCAGGGATGGCTGAGGGGTGTCTGTGAGGACAGGCAGGTTTGTCCGGGGATGGTGGTGGGGCTGAGGGGTGTCTGTGAGAACAGGCAGGTTTGTCCAGGGATGGCTGAGGGGTGTCTGTGAGGAGAGGCAGGAGGGTCTAGGGATGGCGGTTTGGCTGAGGGATCTCTGTGAGGACAGGCATGTTTGTCCAGGGATGGCGGTGGGGTGAGGGATCTCTGGGTGCTTGGATGGCGGTTGGGCTGAGGGGTGTCTGTGAGGACAGGCAGGAATGTCCAGGGATGGCGGTGGGGCTGAGGGATCTCTGGATCCGGGGATGGCGGTTTGGCTGAGGGATCTCTGTGAGGACAGGCAGGAATGTCAGGGATGGCGGTGGGGCTGAGGGATCTCTGTGAGGAGAGGCAGGTTTATTCAGGGATGGCGGTGGGACTGAGGGGTCTCTGGGTCCGGGGATGGCGGTTGGGCTGAAGGGTGTCTCTGAGGACAGGCAGGAATGTCAGGGATGGCGGTGGGGCTGAGGGGAGGCGGGAATCCCCTCAGGTACAGCCGGCTCTGGCGGCTCAGCCCAGCCCCTCCGAACTGCTGGTGTGATAGCTTGGGCACACTGAGGTACGGGAGGGGGAAAATGCTGGAAAATAGAGACGAATGAGGGGGGAAAAGTGATGGGCAGCCCAAGGGGGTTGAGGAGGAGGTGGGGGCCCTCCTCTGCTGCCATGGAGACGGCTCGATGGGGCAGGTTCGTGCCCCCTGCTTTTCCCCTTGTCCTGCTGCGGGGAGGAGTGCGAGTGACTGTGTGACAGCTGGGCACCTCCGACCCGACACAACCCGAGTTTGGGTCACATCGTTTTTGTGAGGAAAAGGTGGAAAATGAGCCCGGATACGCGAGTTTCATCTGTACGGCCGTGGGCTTAAGTGACGGAGCCTGAGGGGTCGGCTCAAGCCCTGCGGACCCCATCGCTGAGTCCGCACAGAGCATTTTAGCGCCGTTTTCTCATTTCGAGGGAAGTATTTGTGTGGGTTTTCAGCTTCAGAGTTCTAGATGCTCTGATGACAACATAGGTTTTCTTTTATCATGTGAGAAATGATGACAACACGGGTTTCTTTTATCATGTGAGAAACCCTGTAATGTGTTCATTTTCTGGGGCAAGAAGGTGTTTTGTCTAAGAAAGGAGAAAGAACAGTTACTTTGGCACTTGCAGCTGATAACGTGTATTTTGTGAGACAATCGGTTTTGACTATAGGATAGAGTTGATAGATTTGTGCGAAGTTAAATGAAGATAACACGATTTTATTGCAATTGTGATGTAAACTGAGACACAGCTCTGCCAAGAAAGGTATCCCTCCCTCCGGTATATTGCAGAATTGCGTATAGTTCATGACTGTGCAGATTAGTTGGCTTAGGGCTAAAAGAGGATATTGAAGACTACTTCTTTGGATCAGTCATTGTGGTTTTGTCTTCATGAGGCTGAGAGCATGAGGCAGCTTGATGGACTGATTTGCTGTTAGCACAGCTCTGTTTTTTCACCCGAAACAACATTTAACTGCTTAGTGTCCGGCTTCAGATTGAAAGAGGAGAAGTCTAGGTTAGGAAGAAATTCTTTGAGGGTGATGAGGCACTGGCACAGGTTGTCCAGAGAAGCTGGGGCTGCCCCATCCCTGGAAGTGTTCAAAGCCAAGTTGGACAAGGCTTGAAGCAACCTGGGATAGTGGAAGGTGTCTCTGTTCATGGGAGGGGATTGGAACAAGATGATCTCTAAGGTCCCCTCCAGTCCAGATCATTCTAGGATTCATCCTGTGATGCTATGCACTTTCCAACACTGCTCCCCACAACAATCCTCACATGGTTCTTTGGAGGGGTAGTCCCAAGAAATCTGCAAGATGAGAGTACTTATGGAATTGATTCCCTGGGGGAAGGAGGCTTTGATCCCCAGCAGGTGCTTCTTGGCATGGTAGGGTGGGAGTGGGAAAACCTGCAAACTGGGCTCTGTCTAGATGGAACCAGAGCAAGAAGAGGGAGCTGGTGACCCTGGCGTGTAGTAGGCAGCAGCTTGACATTAACAGACTGATAAACATGCTTGCTGTTGAGACCATACCATTCCTAGAAACTGCACACAATTTATATAAACAGCGGGGCTGTGAGCTCCAGGCCAAAGTGGGATTTTTTGTGGCTCTTGCCAGCAGTGGTCGTGAGGACTCTCATTGCTTTCAACCTATGTCTGACATAGATACAGCAGTGCAACCAGGCAATATGTTTTTGTCAAAAAACATATTTAATTTTTTGTTATTTCTTTTTGTATTTGGACTTTTCATCAAAGCCATCGCTGTTTTCCTTCATTTTTCCAAAGGCACCAAACAAACAAGCCTTCAAAGCAAAACAAGCTTGAGTTTTCTTTTCCCTCAGGAAATTTGTTTTCCCTATTTTCAGAAACCAGTTCTCACAAGTCCCTGCTGCTGGGCCTCCCAGACCCGTGCAAGGGGAGCATCAAAGGGGACAGGGCCTGGTGGGAGCTGTTTACAGCCTGAGCATGTTTGGTGCTGCAGTCTCCATACTTTCCAAAACACCAGTTTTTGGGGAAATTTGCCTGAATTTGACTTGGATCTTACTGTATAGCTGCCTGGTCCTGCAGACTTTTAATTTTTTTTATCCAGAGGAGCAATGAGCATCAGCCCTGGAGCTCTCTTGCACACCTGCAGTTATTGCTCATAGTTTAACATGTCAGTTCTTCTGTATACGTTATTTTTTTCACATCTGCTTTTGCACACATTATTTGATTTACTCCACAGAGGAATCCAAGGACTTGGCCACAGCAGCACATGAGTCAAAGGTAGAGCCTACTAGGACCACGGTGTCCCTTGTGAAGTCAGCCAGGAAAACACTTCATACCTGCAAATATCCCAGACAAACAGAAGGCAGTTTCAGAGAGGTGTGGGCAGGGAAGTGAAACTAAAACACACTATTCCTTTCAGAGTAATACACCGGCTTGGTCTTTACTAGTATGGACTCCCTGCAATTGTTTGGGCCTGAGCTGAAGTGGCTGTGAAGTGCAACCACTCAGATTTGATGGTGGTTTACACTTCTTTGCTAAATGTGTGTCCCTACAAGAGGTGCTGGAAATGGAGACTCGGGAGATGTGAGGGTACTGTTAGGTTGTGCAGTGGAGACCTGGCAGCAGACATGCCTGTCTCAGCTGGGTGTTGCTCAACACCTTGGCTCTCCTGCACAAAAAAATGTGCCTGGATGAGCCTCTTTTTCCAGGCCAGCCACTGTGGTCATGTTCTTGTGTAATGCAGTGCTTGTTACAAGTGAGTTCACCCACTCAGCTGCTGTGTGGGCTTCACTAAAGCTTTTCAGGAGTGATCTCACCTGTCCATAGAATGACTGGCAATCCTCTGACCTTCTTTGCAAGCTCTGGCTGTCCAGAGATGATGTCCCCAAGAAATCTTGTTCTTAACCTTTTCCCAAAGGACTAATTTCAGTGCCATGCATACTGCTAGGCTGACAGAGCCCCTGAAAACATGGAGCAACTTGGGAAGGGCACAGAGTCATTGCAATGGAATGGTTGTTCTTCTATCAGCTTCAAAGCATTAAGAGTGAGGGAGGCTTACTCATTGGTGTCCCTAAGGGCTTCTCAGGTCACCCTCAGCACCCCTCACTGCCTTTCCCCAGATGACACATGGCACTTGTGTCTTTGAGGTGTGAGTTGAACATAAACAGGCTTTTAAGTGATGTCCTGGTTGACAGGAACCCTTCCAGACCTGGAGGAGAATGCCTTCATGGGCACTATGAGATTCAGGACTTGCAAAGTAAGGGTTTGATAACTTTGCCTTGAAACTCCTTGTGGCTGTTTATTCATCTCTTTCTTTCTTTGACCCTGTTAGCAGTTTATCTTAAGGCAACTTAGAGTGGCCTTGTTTCCCTGAGGAGGAAAGGGAGGAATACTTCAAGAATGAAAAGCATTCATTGATCACCAAAGGCCATCAAGCAGTAGAGTGGCAGAGGTGGGAAAAACACCAAGCTGTCAATCCATCAGGCCACAGAGACCTAGAATATTACATGCCTTGCAACAAAAAGGCTTAAAGAGCAAAAAATGTCACAGGGACTGAGATAATGCCACAGAGTGTCTGAGGCCACCCTCTTATGCAGATTACACCTGTGTCTATTGCAGACAATGGGCATCTTCCAATGCTGTTTCCCTGCAAGTGGTCAGCCCCTGGCACTGTGCCTGCCTGTGGGATACAGTTTGTGTCTCAGCCTGAGTTGCTGCTCCCAGCAGCTCCCCAAGCTGGATGTGTGGAACAGTGCAGCTCGCAGACCTGCTCCCAGACGCTTTGGGGGCTGCCTCGAGGCACTTGCAACCTTGCCTCACTAGTCCCTAACAAAGCAAATGGCAGCTCAGGCTTGTTGCTGTCAGTGGCAGGATTTTGACACCTTGTGGCTGTCAGCAGTGTTAGTGTTCCATGCACAGTGTGCCACTGGCCATACTCTGTCTGTAACCTAAACCAGCCTTGAATGTATCCTTGATTTTGTCCTGGCAGGAGACGAGAGAATCCAAATCCAAAAGCAGTGTGGCGTTTGGTTTCTTAAAATTAGTTTTGATTTGGGGTAGTGTTAAACAAGTTGACCAAGCCTAGCAGAGAGAGAGTCACCCTTGGAAAAGACAACCTGGAAGGACCTTCCCAGGAAGACCAATTCTGAATCTGGCAGTTATGAAGCTGCAGCAGCTGTCAGATCGGCTTCTAGGAAAAATAACAGGACAGTGGGGCAGAGCTGACAGCTGAACTGGTACAGGTGGCAAAAAGCGATGCTGCCTCACCAGGGGCTGAAGTGACCATTAGCCTCTCATAGGGTGTAAAAAATCCAGAGCCAAAAAAATAAAAAGCCAGAACATGCTTTGGACAAAGCTGACTTGGGACCTGGATGCACTGGTATATCTGCTGGTGAGTGCAACTGGATTTTCCATCTGGAAGGCATGACTGTCTGGCCTAGAAGCCAATTTAAAGAACAAATTAGATCTGGCTGTTTGTCAAAGTCTCCTCCTCAAAATGCAATAAGGCCAGGGTGGTTATATAATGTAAACCATTCTTGGTAGCTTAGTGGTCCTGAAACAACAAACAAACCAAGGAGGGAAAAATTGGTTTGCAAAATTCAAAGCTGAAGGAGTTCAGCTGAGGAATTCAGTCCACATGATCCAGCAGAGATGTGTGCTGCTATTCCTGTATGTCTTGAAAGGAAACTGCCACCAGATCCTCTGCTATTTTCTGTCCACAGGGCCCTACTGATAGGCGTGATATTTCAGCCTCTGCACTAAACCCCGTGCTCCAAATATGCAGGGACAGTTGTGTGCAGAGCCAAGCAGTGTTCCCCGCTGTTGGGGCACCAGTGGGAGGCAACTCCTTCCTCACCAGCACATATCAGAGCCCTCAGGAAAGGCAAACCTCTGTGGATAAACACAGGTCGTGGTGGCTTTGCCCTGATCCATTGCAACAGCCTCTGACACAAGGTAGGATGGGCAGTTCAGAAAGAATTTCTTCACCTAGAAGGTTTCCAAGCATTGGAATGGGCTGCCCAAGGAGGTGGTGGAGTCACCATTCCTGGAGGTTTTCAAGGAATAACTGAGTGTGTCACTTAGTGCTATGATTTTGTTGACAAAGGCTAGACTCCATAACCTTGGAGGTCTTTTCCAACCAAATGATTCTGTAATTTGCAAGGTGTGTGGGAGGCAGTAGCCCCTGCAAACAAGGGGTTTCATGCTGTCTCCTTTGCTGACCCCTTTTAAAGCAGGGAAGTTTATTTTAATCATGATGTTGGTAGCAGCATGTGGCCAAATTAAATAAAATATTTTTTGAGCCTGAAGGAAGTGAACCACCATTTCAGACTGATGTCCTTCGAGGGCCATTGCAAGGGTCTGTTTACTACTTAATACTGATCTAGTAATTATATATGCTTTACTTCCTGCTGTTCGTAATCATCAACAGGCCTCTCAAACTTGAAGAAGGTAGGAAGCCTGAACATGAAGTGGACAGCACTGATCTAATGAGGAGAAAGAGAAAGAATGTTACAATGCATCAGGATGAGGTTTCAGATGCCTGAGGTAAAAAAGGAGTGCTTGGCTTAGGTGTGTGGACAGTGAGTTTTGTGGTTAGAGGACCCAGGTCTCCCCTCCTCTTATTGGGACCTGTCACAATGGATTCCCTTTTTCTGGACTGGCATAAATGTAGAGTGACTATACTGACAGCAAGCTGGCACGAGACCTAAGTGGCAAAGACTAAGGAAGCTAAAAAGAGCTTTTTTTCCATTGACTTTAATGAGTCCCAAATGAGAAGGGTTGGACCTTTTCTCTTAAAACAATTTTGTTTATTTGCACTCAGCTTCAGACATGCCCTTTGGGTGCCCAGTCTGATGGAGACACTACATCCTGGAATGCTGCAGCCATTGTGAACTGGTCTTGCCTAGTGTGCCTTTGGGATAGAGAATCATCTTTCCATAGTCCCCATGTGATGCTTCTTAAAGGAGGTAAAGCCCCCAGTGGCAGCTAAAAACCCAACAAGCTGAAAGAGACTCCATAGATGGCTGAAGGTTTACTGGTAGAGCTGCTTTTAATAAAGCAGGTTAATTAACCTGCCAGGGAGGATTTACATCAGGTGCTATGGAAGCAATTGTGGTGGGAGGGAAAACTCTGCTGTGGAGCCATGCTGCTCTCTGTCACCATCAATCTCCTCCCAGGCCCACACCCTCCCTACTTCCCTTCGCTTTCCTCTCCCTTGCACTGGTGTGCAGGAATGACCCACGGGGAGCTGCAGCTTGGGGGCAGAGGGCATGAGTGAGGGCTTTGCCCTGTGCAGGGGAAACAGTGGCCCTGCAGAAGGACATTAGCAGTGCTCCTTGTGTCCTGGCTTTCCTCCGCGAGTAATTTTCAGGGAAATTGAACCCGACTCCGCTCCATTAGCCACTAACCTCTTGTCTGCTGGGCCTGTCTTTTGCATTACGATGGAGCAGAGCTGCTGTCAGGGTCTGAATCAGCTTTGATAAAAGACTAAGTATTGGAATGAGAGGAAGTATTTACCTAAAGTTGTTTTCAATTTCCTGAGCTTGCTGTATCCATTCTCTTTCACTTCTGGATTCCAAAACAATCAGTCTTCTGGGGGAGCCTTGCTTCATTACTTTTGCTTCCCCCAGTGCAGTTGACACTTAGTCTGGGTTTCCCAATCCTCCCAGCTCTGATTCATTAACTTCAAAGTTCATACAAAGCTGTTGTGGGTTTCCCGGCTGCTTGCGCTGGGATATGTGCCTGCCCAGCACTGCAGGGTTTGGTTTTCCTGGACAGAGCTCTGACAGCTCTGCCTCCCTCCCCTGTGCACATGGCATCTGGTCGACCCTAGGCTGGACCCAAGATTTTGGGGTTTCTGGCTCACCCCATAGGGGGTGTTCACCCTACCCGTGTTGACTGGTTGTCCCGGTTTGGTGGCAGCTTGAGCCTGATCCACACCTGCCAAAGCTGAAGAGGAAGGGTTTTTTCTTAGTGATGTGTGTGGAAATAGGTAGTGGAGGATTAACAGGCACCCTCTGCCTGGTAGAGGTGGGGGGGAGGCAGGAGGAGGGTGGGCTTTGGGGTGAGTGTAATAGCCCAGCTGTGCAGTGAGGCTGAAGGCATTCAGCAGTAGGTTTTCACTAGGCTGTTTAACAGCAAATCTAAATGCAAATCAGTGCTCTGGCTTATCAGTCCCACACGTGCCAGTGCACTGTGGTGAATACCTCGGTGCACAAGTAACCAACTGAGCATGCAATGCCTGAGCTTGGTTTTAATAGAGGGAGGTTTTCTACTCAGCAAGGGGCCAAGTGAGTTGCTGTTGGGAACAGAGGAGCTTTTCCTCAGAGCACCAGCCTTGGGGTGGAGAACATTGTGCCCGGATGATTTCATGCATGAAAATCTCACCCTTATTTTTCCACCTGGATGAGAAGATTTGGAGTGTTCAGTCTAAGAACCTCTTCACTACAGCCAAAGCTTGCTAGTGCTCTAGTTGTACTGAGAGCCTGTAGCAATGCTCTGCACCAGGAATTTCCCAGGTTCACCAAAACAAAGAATTTCCTTCAAAAGCAGCTCTCCCAGCGTAGGCACATCTCTGTCATGAGCAAAACCCATCTTCCACAGGCTGCTGTGGGAATTCATAGGCTTGCAAGGTCCTGGGGAGTAGTGCCAAAGAGATGGAGGGTTTTTCTTTGGTTTTTTTTTGTAGCAATATTGTTCTTCTTAATTTAACTTCTCTTTAACACCCCAGCTCTGCAGGAACCAAGATAACAGCAAAAAACAGGCTAGCAGAGATGACCATCTCTGCAACTCCTGTGGCACTGAAAATTAAAAATCAGCTCCAAACAAGGGAGAAACAGCCCAGCGACAAACAAAAAACCAAACAACTGCTGCAAAGAAATAAAACTTCATCCTGTGAAGTGCTTCTTGGCCGTGAAGGGCTTCTGCTGTGAGAACAAAGTTCCTCCATGAAGCGGGGTGCAGAGCCTGGTTTGCTCAGAGCCATTTCCCTCATCATCTGAACAAAAGGTGAGAGGTCAGTTGAGAACACAAGGACAGGCGTGGGCAGTTTAACTGTGTGTCCACCACTTGCTGCCTCACACTCTCCTCCAGCAAAGCCTTCCCTCTGCGGGGTGTGCAGCACGAGGGGTGGCCCCAAACTGCGCAAAACCCGTCTTTGCTCCCTCCTCCCTTGGAAGCTCTGACCCAACCTCTGCAGGAGCTGCTGGTGGCCAGGCTCCCACCCTGGATGCAGCTCAGCTCTGCTTGAGTGTTCTCACACAGCTCTGGAGACAGGTTCCCACCGCTGCAGCTGCACGAAGCCGCTTTAGATTTGGTGGGAGGGAGGTAACAATGAGCTCAGGCATTTTAGGGTTATGAAAATATAAAACCCCTAACCAGATACTACTAACTTTGCTTCTTGCTTACTTCCTTTGCTGCTACCAGTGCTAGGAGTTCACATTGTGCAGTGAGCCCCTTTGTTTTGTAGGAGACCAAGTGATTGAAAACAGCCATGATATTACTATGCGTGGACAGTACATTTTTTCCATGTATTTTCATAACCCTTTTCCCAAAGGATCAAATGTGTCTTTATTCTATAACTCCACAATGGGTTAGAGCAGCTCCTCAGGCGGAATTGTTCTGCTCCATAGGCCACTTAATACTTCCTATAAACAAATACCAAATTAGGTAGGTAATACTCAATATTCCTGACCTTACTTGCAAAGTATGTGTAACTGCATCTCAGAGAGACAAGGGTGGAGATACCCATTGTGAACCTGAGGTTAGAGATGACAAAATACCTGTTGTAGGGTTTTGTTTTATTTTCTTTTTGTTTTTGGAGTTGTCTGTTGGCCGTAGTCTTATTTTAATAAGAAGTGAGGGTATGCGTATGTGTAAAACTGCATTTCCCACAAAAGAAATTAAGGGAAGCTTTGATCTCAGACCTCTATTGTACCTCATGCATCTCTGGTACCTAAGCCAAAGTGTATCTAGCTGAGAATGGAGTTTCACAATAATGCCTTGGGATATATTTTTAAGTATGCGTGTGCATGCTTGCATTTTGTCCCTAGTTAACACTATGTAATTTTCTAAATATTCCAAATTTGAGCGATGTCATCAAGATTACACATCAGAGCAGGACCTCTTGGTCCTTCAGAGTCCCTGGCATGGGAAGTTTCCACTTTGCTTGCCTTTTGAGAGCAGGCTGCCTGGGACAGACACGATACTGTGGGAGGACCTCGTCTGCACTATGGGCCCAGTGCAGATGCTGCCAAACTGTCATGGAGGTGACATTTTCCCACTACAAACCTGGCAGCCTCTAGGCCTAGTGCAGCTGAGGACTGGGAAGGTCCATGACCAGGACAGGGAAAAAAAACCCCTTAATCTCTCTGCCCCAGTATCCCATTTGTGTAAGAGTGTTCTGACCTTTCCTCACAAGGACCCTGAAAGCTGATGTGAGTTTTTCTATTTCCCCATTGCTCTTTCTGTCAGGCAGCCTCCCTAAGACGTTCTACTCTCACTGCCTTGCCTTGGAGGGATGTGGCTGCGCTTGCCTCAGCCCCTTGCAGTGCTCCATCTGAGCAGCATTTTGCAAAGGGATGGTCTGCAGACCATGTACTTCCATTTGCAAGAGTCCTTCCCCACCCCTTGTTTTGTTACCCTCCTTCCTCGTCTCTTCTCTGCTCAGAAAACATCTGTTTCCAGATGTTGTTCTTCAGTCTAATAAATGCAGCGAAAGGCCTTGAGTTAATATATTTACAATAGCTGGAGATGTCGGCTGCTAGTTAATGGCTCGTTCGAGCACACCAAGACCCCCGTGTTTCCTGCGGGGGTGGGGGGGGACAGGCAAAGCAGAAGAACAGGAAGAGAAAGAGAGCTTGGGTGGGGTTTTTCTCCCTAGTAAATGGTCTGAAAAGGGGAAGGTTCGTGGTGGGATTGAGCACATGGCCATCTCCAGGAAGTTGGCTTCAACTTCCAGTATTGAGAGGAATGACATGTTATTTTTATAATGGAAGGTTGTCTTTTAAGTGAAGGAGGGTGAGGAAAGCCTGATGCTGTTATCTATCCCTTTTCAGGTGAAAACCTGTTGTAGAATTGTGCTCACAGAAGCAAGAACCTCATCCATGCCTAGCTCTATTCATTTCTAGCCTGTGGCATGGAGTGGTTCATGCCCACAGTACCTGTCTCGGGCCAAAGAGGGTTTATGGCCTATTGCAATGAGATCATGTTGTGCCCTCTGAGGAATCCCCACATATTGTGAGCACTGTGTGTTGCAGAGCAATGCTGGGCAAGCTCTGTGAGGTGCTTTGCCCATGTACAGGTGTCCCTGAGAAAGACAAAGTGCTTGAGCCAGGTCAAGACTCAGCAAGCTAGAGTCTTGCCACACCTGCTTGTAACTGATCAATCAACCCAGTGCCATGTGCTAGATGTGAAACTTTTTCATCGTACAGAGGAGTTTCAGCTGCTTTGGGAGGTTGTATATGAGTTCTGTTGGCTCCAGTTCTTTGTATGTTTGTGCTGAGGTCCTTAACCACCCTGGAAGACCTGTTGGAAGCAACGGAAGTGTGTGGTTACTGTCCTTACAAGGAATTTCATCAACCTCCCCAAGGAAAGAGGGATACAGCCTCAAGCTCAGCATATGTTCTATGGGCGTTCTGAGTCAGTGAAATCACTTCTGATTGCAAGTGAGCATTTGTTTCTACTCAACCAGTTTTGAGAGTCATGAACTTGCAGGAGGACTGGTTTCAGGCCAGCGCTCACCTCCTCTTAGGCTGTTGAGAGAGCTGAAGTCTGGGCTGTGCTCAACTCAAGGAGTGCTGAGATGATTCCATGTGCCAGGCCTGTCTCTGGAGGCAGCTTTTTTGTTGAGTAGTGCTGCAGACTCGACACGCGTAGTTGGCTCAGGTTTGTGGCTAAATTAGTCCATCTCTATTGGCATGGGATAACAGGGCTCCTTAATATCTCATGGATGGAAAAATTACCCTCCTGCACATCTGCGGCTAAGGCTTCCGCACGAAACCCATCTGAGTGGAGCTCCCCAGCCTGTAGCAACTATGACATACCCTCTAAATGAGCTGATCAGCTGGAGAGGGGCTGGCGGGGAGGCAGGAAAAGGCACTTACAGAGTCATTCAGGCGATGCTCGTGTCTGGACAGCAGGATCAAAAATCAGCGCAGAAGAGCAGAGAGTTCTCCCCAGCCATTGTGGGGAAATGAGATGTAGGCACCCAGCAGATTTCCATTTTTAGGTTAGAGGGTGCATTTTTGTGATTTCAGTGTTTAGGTTGATATAAAGGGGGAGAGAGAGACAGCCTTAGGTGAAACTTTGTATAACACAGGCAGGTAGCTGCAGTCATCAGTAGTTCAACCCCAGTCTTTGGGTAGTGAGCGCACTGCAGCACTTTCTAGGACACTCAGCACCAGTTGCTAACTGGTATTTTCCCGAGAAGATCTCTGCTTCTCAAACACTGTATCATCAGCCTCTAAGCATCTCCCTTTCATTTCTCTGTCTACTTATTTACTGTGATTGCAGGTGGTATCTTGGGTAACTCCCATGGACTGTGGTTTACCTCTGGTAGAGCCAGGGCCTCAAAGACTTCTTTTCCTTTTGTAAAGGAATAGGCTGCTAACACAGGGAGAGACTGGGCAGGGGGTAGGAGACCAGGGTGGCTACACCTCCTAGATGAATAGACACCCTTTGTGTGCCAGGTCTGTGGGTTACACAGCTCTGCCCTGCTTGTATGAAAAACTGTTGAAAGGCTGCAGCCATCAGAGGGGTGTTTTCCATGCGTGCCGGAACAGCAACGCAAATTTGAGCAATGAGATGACAAGAAAACCACTAAAAGAAATAAAGAAAGGATTTCCTGCCTCGCAGACGCTAAACCCCATTTTGGGAAGTGAGTGGCTGTGAAAGGCATGAAGCCATTCAAAGAATTGGGGCAGTGTGCTACTGGGCCCTCCAAAGGTTTGTCTGGTGGAGAAGAAACAGCTCGTGCTTGCATTAACCTGCTCCCAGAGGTCTATTTCTTCCAGCCCCTGAAACAGAGAGCAGGCCAGAGATGAATATGAGTTTTCTCTGCCAGTTAATTTCCAGCACAGACTGCACGAAAAATCTTCATTTAAAATGTGTAAATGACAGTGAAAGGGCCACAAGGGAGCCAGATTTTAAGAGACCAATTTGCTTTAATGACAGTGCACCCACAGTGAGCTCTGTGCTGCTTCACTGCTGAGCGTGCTCAAGGAGAGGATGAAAGTACGGACAGACACACAGGCAGGGGCTCAGCAGAGCCTGCATGTCACCCTGGAGGATAAAATATTGTATGTTATGCTCAGAAAAACTGGGAGAGGTGGCCCTCCCTTGCTCCTGAAGAACAGAAGGAGGCTTTGTTTCCCAGATGCATGGCTTGGAGCTGCCCTACAGCACGTTTTGGGGAGACCACTCCCTGCCGAAGGGGGATTGTCTGCCTGGTGCCCTGTGCCTGGTGGGACGTGGAGAGGATGGGAAGTTCTGCTTCACTAGAGGGCCTCAGCAGATTAGTTCCTCAGAACACCCTCGGCAGGTTGTACCCCCAAATCAGGCCCCAAAAGTCCCCCCTTGCCCTGCAGCTCGCCTGCCTGGGGTGTTTGTCCTGCTCCCCTTTGCTTGTTTCTTGCAGAGCCTTCAGCTGCCAGTTCTTGTTTCCAGATGTTTTCCTCTGCTTCTCACACTGCCTGGCTGCTCTCTGCAAAATATCGGGGTCCAAATACACCAGTGCCTCAGGGCTGACTCAGGATCTGCGTGGGGGACGCGACAGCCCGTTTGTACCATCCCATAAAGTGCTCTCGGCTGCCTGGAGGAAAGGAAGACGCAGGCTGATGTGAGCCCAGCCTCTGCTTTACAATCTCTTTCCTGCCACTATAAATAACCTCGGCGAGAGTCACTTCAAAGGGAAGGGCTGGCGGCGGAGAGGTGGTTTGGGGACCGAGCGGGACAGGGGCGTCCCACTGCCCGATCCCACCCCGGCGCTTTGCATAAATAAATAAATCATGCAGCAAGGGAGAGGTGGAGAGAGAGGGCGAGCAGAGGAGGTTACTTTGGGAAGCCGCGCAGCTCGCTCATCCCAGCCCCGTAGTTCGGAGGGAGTGTGTCATGTTACAGGGGAGCCACGATAAGCCAGAGCACAACGTCGCCGGAGCAGCTGAGAATTACCTCTCTCTAATGGGGACTTTCATGTGCGAGCTCCTGGCCAGTCTGCGAAGGAACTGAAACTGACAGCTTAGAAAGAATCAAAAACCTACCAGCGAACCAAAAGACTGAAATACAGGAGGGGGAAAAAAAAAAATCTTGATAAGATTTTTTCCCCCTCGCACTCTGCTGCAGTTGGATCCCTTTTTTCTGCACCTCTTTTATGTGTGTGTGGTTTGTTTTTATTTTTAAAAGACACCCCCCCCCATCCATTTTTGTCATTATTGCTGTCACTTGAGATTTGCTGGCACTGGGATCCCCTTCGACGTTCTTTTTCTATGTCTTGTGGATTGTGCTTCTTGGAGTAGGAGTGAAGCTGTATTTATTCTATTTATTTATTTATTGTTTCTCAGGACAGGGAGGGAATGTTGGAGGAGAAGAGCTGGAAAGGCGTCGACGAAGCAGCTTTTGACAGGGGGTGTGTGGCTCCCCCCAGGACCAGCGATGGGGAGAGATGCTGCCGCCTCCCTCTGCTGCTGGGCTCGGGGCTGCCCGGCATCTCCCTGCTCTCTCTGGTGCTGAGCCTCCTGCTGTACTTTCGGACCTCCGACCTGCAGTCCCGGGTGTCCCACTTGGAAGCAGACAGACCCACACAACTCCCTGCCTGGCTCTCAGCAGACCAAATGGAGACAGCTATTTTGGGAAGAGTTGACCAACTGCTCAATGAGGTCGGTGTTCTTTCATTTTGCATGTATAGTTGGCAGTGTTATAGATTTTAGGCATGCTTGCATAGTCACATTAACCATTTTTTCCCCTTCCTTAAAAATGTATCTCTGCACAAGTGATGCTGCTGCTAGGTTGAATTCCCTGTTCCTTCGGGTCCCTCCCACCTCTCAAACTTGCTTAGCGTTTACTTCTCTCTTCTCAGCCCATTCTGTAGCTGCACTTTGCAACGAGGAAAACCTCGTCCCTGGTCCTGGTGGGGAGGCAAAAACCTCCAGCCCTTCTCTTCGGGAGTCTTGTATACTGAAAGAGTTAGAATTAGAGCTAGGGGTTAAACCTGGGGATTCAGCATGGGTTTGAGCCCTAGGAGAGGGACAGGCAAGGCATGTTGCAGCCAGCATGGCTATGCGAAGAGGTAGTTGCAAACACATTTATTTTGTGATGGGCTGGCATCGCTGCTGTACCAGCCCTGACCTCTTCCACAGCTCAGGAAAATCAGACACATTGGCATTGCCAGGATGGCTTCTGGTACTGCCAGGGCATCAATGCAGAGCATATGGCTGTGTTATACTCACTTGAGTCCCATCCAAACTCCACTGGACCCTGTGGGCTCTCCTCTGATGATGGGGAATGCTGCTACTGGCTTCAGCAGGTCAATATAGAGGGCCCAAAAGCACAGATTGTTCTTGCTGACACCTTTTACTTTGCTGTGTTGATGCTGCCGGGGGCTGTCTGTGTTCCTCTGCTGTGGCTGCGATGAGTATTCCTTGCCTTGTTGGGCTTTGAAGTGGTGTTGACATGTGTCAGGGAGCAGATGGTGGCTCATGTCTCTGAACTCTCCAGACAGGTCCCCACTGACCTGTTCCCACAGCTCTAGGAAAGGCTTGGGGGTGAAATTCAGGGCCGGAGCCATTCCCACCCACCTCTCCTTTTCTCTATTTATTCAAGGTTTGGCTTGAGTCATGCTGGAGAGATCCCTGCGGTTAGCCCAAAAACTGTTTGCATCTAAAAAAAAATCCCTCATGGGCTGCTATTGCCAAATGAGGCGAGGAACGGGATGATCAGAGTGCTGACTACTGGGACCTGCCTTGGGCAGTGCTGCCTGGCACCTGGGGTGACCTGGACCCCCCCCTGCTTTCTAGGAGCAGTGAAAGTCTGTGGTGAGGAGTTTAAACCTACAGCTGACAGGCTCTGCTTCTGTTTATGGGTCTTGTGAGAGCAGTCCCTGGATCGGCTGGGGTATGCAGCCAAAAGCTGTGAACCCTGAGTTAGCAAACACTGCAGGAGCTGAAGGATATGGTTTTGAGTTGCTTCTTTGGATGAGGAATAAGGGAAAGACAGGGTCCACGGGGCAATATCCTACCTTAAAAAGGGGTTTGGGGAGGCAGAAGCATTGCAAGTGATTGGATCTGTGCCCTGTGGCTGCACTCTCATGCAGGGACTCCTTCCCTGCCACCAGGCAGGGGTTAAGTGCAGCAATCCCTCTGTTGCTGCTGGCATGAGTCTGCTGGAAAGTCGAAGTTTATTTCTACCGAGATTTGAGAAGTGCCACAATAGGCTTCCCGGGAGCGGTGCCTGGGGCCGGATGGCCCCGTGTCCTGCTGGCTCTGCTGGCAGCGGCACCTTTACACCTTTTTATAGCTCGGCTTAGCGAGGAAATGGGGTCTCAGGATGCCCGTGTGCCCAGCTGCACCCCTGTTTGCTCAGCAGCCTGTCCTGTGCTCTTGGGGGTGGCCCCAGTCCCCACTGCAGCCGGTGTGGGGAGCAGCTGTCAGACAGAAACGACTGCTCGAGGGGCCAGCACTTGCTCCCGAGTACCACTAGGGTTACCAGCTCCATCCTGGGCCACAGCTTCAAAACGAGCTTGGAGAAAAGTGCTGGAGGCTGTGGAGGAGGAGGGAGGCCCGGCCCACATCTCCTGTCCCTTTATACCTGTGAAGTTCTGATGCCCATGGGAGAGGAGGGCTCTGTTCCTCGGCGAGGAGACCCTTGCCAGCTGTGCTGCCCACTCTGCAAGCATCTAAACCCCAGACCTCCACACTCAGTGGAGTGATCCAGAGGCACTGGCATGGACCAAGCAGCTCGACGGCCAGGGCAAGGGGCTGCTGGTGGACAGATGGTAGGGTGCCATATGAGGCTTTTGATTAGGAAAGAAAAATCATTCCAGTCCTTTTTGTTAAGTCTGAAGTGGGCCCTGGGCTGACTGGTGAGGGGCAAGGATGGAGAAAAACAGGGTAGATAAAGAGAACAGGGAAAGGATGGGAGAAAAAAGAGTAAGGAAAGCACAGTAAGTTGTGCTGACCATGACTGGGGGAGAGGGGCTGTGATGGACGTGGAAGTGGGATATTCATCTCCCCCTGCTCAGACCCTCACTGCCTCTCATTGCCACATCCTCACAGTTTCCTGGTGTTTCAACCTTAATGGGTTTCACAGCTGCTGGCTCAGTGTTATCCATCACAAAATAAAACAGCAAAGCTTTAAAGGAACCCCAGCTTTAGAAAAAGGTGTGTAGGGAGGTGGGAGGGGAGGCACAGCACAGGAGCACATTTCTAGCTCTGGTGGCTGTGAAGATGAACTGGAGAGATGTGAAGGAGTAAAGTATATGAGGGCTGATAGAGGGGCTCTGAGGTTATGCTAAAAACCTGTCCTGCTCTGAGCAGTAATGCCCTCCAGACTGGGCCATGACTGTGCCCAGGTGTGCCCCGGGTGTTCCTAGGGGTCTGCAAGGGATACCACTCAGATTGCACTGAGAAGTGCAAATTGCCAAAGTCCTTTTAGGGGCCTTTCTCCTAGGCACGCAGAAATAAAGCAAAGTGGCAGGGAGAGGAGCTGGGTGGGTTTGCTTAAGATGTTAGTTTTAAGGCAGCTGGTGGTGATGTTTTCTCCATCTCAGAGCCTGGTTTTTGAGCACCGGTGGCTGGCTGTGGCAGTTTCCATCTCAGCTCAGGAGGAGTGAGGAGAGGGCGGCAGATGCTTTCCCAGAAGCAGCCTGACCAGTGCTTTATTTGCTACTGTGTAAACCTCTGCCTGGTGTGGGCGAATACCACAAGGGAATTTTCTACCAGACTCAAATTGACTAGGTTTTCTTGTAAAAACATCTGTGCAGAATGGGCCAGAAACAGGTAGTACAGGGAGAACTTTATCTCCGTGTAGGAATTCGAATTCCTCTGCATTTATGAGACATCATAAAATGATACAAGGAGCACAAATAAACTCACTACTTGCATTTGCAAGAGAGGCAAAGCTTTCCAAAGAAGAAAAACAAGGTCCTTTCCCATGCTGGGTAACATTTGGTGCTATTTCATTTGCCAAAAACTCATCAGGGTGGAGAACAGGATGGATTCAGTGCTGTTGCTAGGAAAAAAAAATCCCAGAATTTGTGAGTTTGTAGATAGAAATGCATATGTGGGATGCAACAGCAGGTTATCCGGTGCGCCCTGGGGGAAGATCAGCTGCTGCTCAGCCTTCTCGGGGGCTTGTGTTGAAGGTGTTTGTTGTGGCTTTAGTGATTCTGAGGGATTCAGGAATGTGCCTGTGAATGGGGAGGCAGCACTGACCCTCACTGCTTTCCCAGTCGTCTCATTTCCCTGGAACCCTTTCCTCACTTATGCAAGCAAGGAGGGACACCAGAAAACTCCCTATCCTTCCCGACTTGAAGCATTTTTCCCCCTCCTTTTATTCCATATCTCAAACCACACTGCACAATTGTTTCCTGGGGTCTGTAAGCTTACTCTAAGCATTCCCTGCCTACATCTTTAGCTTAGTGTTCTTTGCCCCAAAATCAGGAGATTTATTTTTTTTCTTTCAACTTCTCTGGTAGCTAAGGCCCATTTCCTTTCAGTGCTTGCAAGCTCTGTACCTAGGTGGTGTTATTTCCAAGCTTTTTGCTCCATTTGGGAGGACTTGCTGCTTGCTTTTGCTTTGTGCCACATGGTCCCATGATCCCAGGAGCTGGGCCTTTAAGAAAAGACGGGGAAATTGGAGGTAAAACAATAAGAGTTAACAAAACCACCCACCCCTGAAATCCTCCTGATGGTTGTAATAGATTATCTATTTAAAATGTGTTTCTCTTAGCTGTTGGAGATAGTGGTGGGAAATGATTTCACCTCCCCGGGTGACTGCAAACAACCGGGAATGCTAAAGAGCTATTAATCTGCCCCCTTTGAAGAAGTGCCCTCCCTCTCACCTAATCTCAAGTGCCCATCCAAAATAGACAGGCACTTGCAAGGTTTAGGAGATTGGAGTGATGGTCTTTTAATGTCAGAAGTGGCCTTGCTGTCGCTGTTCTGTCCACCCATGTCAGCCCTGTCCTGCCACGCTTGTGGGGAGTTTACAAGACCCATGGGAAAAGCCCGTGCTGACTTTCTTGCCGGTTCCCAGCAGGTGTTTCAGCACGGCCCTCCTGGCCCTGCCCTCTTGCAGACGGGGTTTTCCCTTTCCTCGCACTCGGCAACGTGCGATGGCTCCCTGAACCCACAGAGGTGGGGATCAGCTGTGGCTCCAGCGCTGGCAAAGGCTTTTTCCAGCCACTTGCCGTGGGGTAGGGGGAAGATGCAGCTGTTATGTCACTGGATAATGTGACAGATGAGAGCAAGCCGGCTCTGCTGACAAAGCAATCCCCTCCCTAGGAAGTGTTTTCAACCTTTCTGGAAGGCAGCCTGTTGCTGCTCTTGATGTTACACTCTCCAGGTATCTCCCAGGTGAAAAGGCAAACCCCAGATCCCAGGAAGGACATTGCAAACACTAGATTCCCAGAGCATACCTTCTTTTAAAATTTTGCTTACAGAAGCCAACCTTGCCCTAAAATTGAATGGTTTTCTGTTGCCTGGGAATGAATGTTTTCTCTTGGAAGCAGCATTTTTATAGGGAAGTACCTTTGGTTTGCTCTCCTGAACAAAGCCAACTTCTTGTGTTGGACCAGGCAATATTTTCACATTGGAAACAAGGGAAGCAGAAAAGGCTGGGGGTTTGTTTTGCTTCACCATCTCCACCCAAAGTTGAACTGAGGTCTCCAAGAGCCAAGGACTTTTTCTGTGGCAGTGTTTGTTTAATAGACTGTGCAGGAGAATGAATGCCAGGTGCTCCTAAATCCCTGGCAGGTTTTGCCTCCCACTAAAGGGGAGCAATCCCACAGCACCACCACCCTTTGCCCTTCCCAGGCACGTGGGGAGCGCTTGGGCTTGAGGGAGACACGAGGGATGGCAAAGAATGTCCAGGTGCTGGTAGGTGTGCAATGGCTGCATGGTCATGGTACACAGGGCTGTGCTCCAGCCTGCCCAGCAGCACCCACACCTCCCTCCTCAGGGCTCCTGCCCTTGAGAAGGCTATTTCAGTTGTCCCAGGTCTTTCCACTACCTTGACCCTGCAGATAAAGCCTCAGGGAAATGTTATCGGCCCTCTTCCGTTCCCAGTCCTGCTCATGTCCTGCTGGGTCATCACTTCCCTGCCCAGTTACGCTGCTCCTCTTGTTGTAAGCCTGCACAGCAACCCAGTCAAGGCTTCTGGCAGCGCAGCCTAACTCAGCCATTCCCCCTTAGCCCCTCCAGTGCCTCTGCACGTGGTGGGGCCAGGGTCTCTTCCATGTTTCCTTGCAGACTGGTGTCCTGTAAAGGCCCCTGTTGCAGCCAGGGTGTTTAGACCCTTGTTGGCTAGGAAATGGCTTTCTGTTCCTGCTGTTGCAAACCATCACCCCTTCCTTGTCTGGGCCTGATTCCCAAACATGGGAACACCACCCAAATGTGGCAGTCTCGTGTTGGGACGTTTTGGTTGGCACACGTGGGAATGGGGCTGTGTACGTCCACAGACCAGTGTGATATCCAAATAAAAGCTCTGCTGTCCTGCTTGTGCCCATGTTTGACCACTAGCAGCTAGAAGCCAGGCAGTGCTGCAGAGCAGAGCTGTGCCATCTGGGGTGGCAGCAGGATGGGAATGTGCCCAAATGCAGAGATTCACATATCTGTGCTTTTAACTGAGAATGTAAACACCGATGAAATGCTCTAGGGGAACTGGCAATTTTCCTTGCCTAAAATCCTCTCCTCACAGTGTTATCAAATCAACTTGCTATCAAAACATTTTCAGTCTACCATGCAAAATAAAGCTCTGAAAATATTTAATTTCTAGTCACTCACAACAACTGTTACTCTTTTGACTTGCAATGAGGAATCCAGTCCTTTCAAAGTGAAAAATAGAAATGTTCCAGCCAATTCTGCCTTCCTTCATCCCAGGCAGAAACAAGTTGATTTACTTTTTGCCTCTCTAAAATAATTTTTTCCCCAAACTGATGCCGTCTTGCAGGAAGATGCTCAATTACTTGTGAAAATAAAGCAATTTCTATATGATCTTGGGGATGGGCTTCTGCTGTCCCCTATATAAGGCTATTTCTTTTGAAATATTGGCCCACTTGTGCAGTAGTTAAAAAAATAGGAAGGCTCAACTGGATGGGAAGTTGGGCTTGAAGGTTAGGAGGGAAGAGAGAGTGACTCGAGTTTGGGAACACCATCAGCTCAGCCTTTTCAAATCATTAACCATGTGTGGTTCACAGGCATTAATGAATAACTTATTTGGATTGATTTGCATTTTCTTCACTAAATTACTGTTGTTTTATAAAGTCTGTGAGGGTTGGTAAGGATGCTATCCCTGAAGCCCATTTTGCTGAGGTCATGGGTTAATTTTGTTGATGTTCCCAGCAAGGGAAGATGGCAGTGCCCTCAGGTGGACTTTATTTACCCTTCAAGAGATACGCAGATGGGCCCAGAGAGCAGGAAACTGACATGCTGGCATCATTAGAAATCCAAACTCATACATGAAATGAACATTCTGACAAAATTCCACCTTGTGGAAGCTCTTGACAGGTTTCTTTGTTTTCTGTCCTTGGGCAAGAAATTAAGTTTCACAGCATCTGAAGATTTCAGGGGATGCAGGTGCTGTTTTCAGTTCATCTTCAGCAACAACCTTGCAGTGGGAGGCTTCTGTCCATCCAGGTGTCTCCAAGAACATAAGGAGTCTGCTGCAGGGTGGAAGAGGACCCGCTTCAGATCTTCATTTTCTGCCCACTGAGTGGGTCTTCTGAGAAATGCAGCTTTGTCACGAGGACACGGTCACCAATTTCTTTGCTGGCTCTTGGTTTTGTAATGCCTGTCAGGAGGACCACATTTGGAGGCCATTACGAAACTCCCTCAGCCTGCTTTCAATCAACCCCTGCATTTCTAGTTAAAGACTATGAACTTTATTGCCTTTCTTCATTCCCAAACTGTTCTGCCCTGTCTCTCCCATCTCTACTTGGGCAGCATCCCCTCCCAGTTCCACTTCTTCAAGAATTTGAGGCTTTGGTTTCAATGGTATAAATTAATCCTTTTTCTGTTTTTCCTCTCTTGGCAGAAATTAATGTTCCACTTGCCAAGACATCGAGAAGTTCGAGACACGCACCAGCGATGCAACTGCCCGGCAGGTAGGGATCTGGGACAGCTGGCACTTTGGAAGGTGACAAAAACTGTTTTGTCTGCCTCTCATTGAAGGATTTTTAAATGAAGTCTCCTGTGTGAATACAAAGTTATGTGTACTTACATCACAGTTTGCTCAAGGTGTAGGAAAACGATACGGAGATGTGGGCAACAAGTCTGGTATGTACATAGATGCCAACATGTGACAGAAACAATAAGAAAAGGGATTGACATCCAGGTGGATGTCAAGATAGCCAATAAATAGAGAAGGATACATCTGGAGGGCCAATATTCCCACTGATTTTAGATACCAGTTTTGAAGTGAGCAGAGAAGCTCTTGGGAAGTGCATCTTTCTTGCCTGATTTTGGAAGATTTGAGACATGTAGGCTTAGATCCAACGCCAAAGCTGAATTTTGGTGAGCCAAAAAATGCCTCTAGCGTGAGAAGATTTGAATTCCTTAGTGTTCTACAGCTATCTGAGGCATCTTGCAGAATTAACAGCCTTCTGCTAGAAGCAGCCATTTAAGAGGGGCTTGAATGAAATGAAGCGGTCACTTGAGGTCCCACTCATATAACATACAGAAATATTATGGGATTGCCTAATTGCATTATGGTTTTAATCATGTTAATATCAAAAGGCTCTTTGAGACACATTTTCTGAAGTGGTTTCAATACAATAAGTGACAAATTGCTATGGAAAAAACGCTTGTGAATGGCATTTCATTCCACGAGTATGAATCATTCAGCCTTCCTCATTGTCTTTTGATGCATTTGACTAGGAAAAAAATAGAGAAGTGCCAGCTACCACTCACATTCAAAGCTGAAGTTCTGGGAGAATTTGAATCTGTATTTTCAAACTGGGTGACTGAAACTCATTTTGCAAAGAAGGTGGCAGGGAAAGTTATGTCTGGACGAGCACATGAAAGTAATATTTCCATTTTCAGTGGTCTCTCGTTTGGTTCTTTTCAGTGTCCAGTGTGAAAGTATCTGGCAGTGTGCTTATCAAAGGGTATTTAATTGTGGTCAACAGTTGGGATAAGGGTGGATAAAATTACAAAGGGGTTGTCTTTGCTGTAGGTAAGGTCTTGAAATCATTGTATTTAGGCTTGTACAGACATAGTACACGGTCTCTTGCCAGACTAAAATAGATTTGCAACACAGCAGCTTGTAAAAGCAAAAGTTAAAGCTGTGCAGGTTTGTGGTGGAAAAGAACTAAAATCCAGGATCCAGAACTGTAGAACATTGAAAAAAGCCTGATATGATTAGATCAGGACTGTTGGACTTTCTTTCTTAGTACCAGAAAGAAGCAACGGGAACAATTTTGGTTTAAATTTAAAAGATGGTACAAGTGAAATGTTTTCTAAGTATCATTTCTTGAAAGAACAGATCAAAACTGAGTTAAACTGATTTTAAATACTGACATTTTCCCTTCAATGGGAACACAAATCACAGCCTTCCTCCATTTTTAAGTTCTTGCCTGGACTTGACAAATAAATGCCATAAAACCACAAGAGTGAATGTCCTCCTGATGTTTCTGAGCCAGCTTGAAGAAGGAAACTTAGAACTTGAATACAGAGCAGAGAAAAAAGAGACTTGCTCCTTTTTGAGGCCATCTGAATGTGACTCCTACACCATTTGTATGATAGATGAGTCGCCCAGGTATTTCAGCATTGAGATCATAACACTTGGTTGCAGATACCCACATCCCTTGGGAAGCTTTGGCAGCAGTCTGTGCTGGATTTCTCATAACTCTCAGGTGCCCATTCATTCCATTAAGCTCATAGTATTGCTGAATAACAGCTTTGTTTCAGGAGGACAGTAATAATAAATTTCTCCTAAATGTCTCAAAAGGGTTGAGGCTTCCTTTTTACTTGTCAAACTTGATTGTCTTCATCAAATATTCTATGGATACAGAAACCGTATGTAAAATTCTCCCTCACCCCGTCAGCTAATCTGTTGAGGGAAATGAGACCATGGTCTAAAGGTGATGCTTGGAGCAGTACCGAAACAAAGGCACTTTCAACCAGCTATTGCCTCCTCTTAGACCCTTGGCTCCAGGGCATTTCCCTTTGGTCTCCAGGCTGGTGCAATGCAGGCCATCTGACCAGGTTTCAACGTGGTCTCTCTTCCAGCACAAGACCTTGGGAATCCTTTTCCTCTATGCATTTTTTAGCCTTGTGTTTAAAACGCCCCAAGGACCAGACAACATGACTTCTGCGGGAGACCAAGGTATTCAGAAGCGTCAAGATGTTGCAAGACTTGGCGCTTGCCTGTTGCTTCTCACTGGCCCACTTCACTGCCTATAAACACATCGTGCTCCTCAGCAAAATAAATGTTTATCAGAAGTGACATTTGAGTTCATTCCTAGCTGTGGGTCAGGTCCCTGCATGGCAGAGAAGGGCAAGAGGAAGACAAGTTCATTTGCTGACCTGTTCAGTGTGGATGTGGAGGTCCAGGGCAGTGTCACCCATTGCCATAGAAGAGCTTCAGAACCAATGGGATTGTGAACATAAATGGTTTAGAAAATCTGGGAATAGGAGAAAAAGAAGATTGTGAAGTGTGTGACTGTGCTGTGGCTATCTGAGAACCTGTGATAAGGATTCTAGAAATAACATGCTCAGGAAAACAGCACAGCTGTATTTATAGCAAACGATAAGGAAATGTAAGTTTCTTTTGACTGGAAAGTGGCTACTTCAGGTTACTTGGGCTGGGTGTGACTACCTGTGAGATGTTGCTCCTTGCCAACAAGGCTTGTGTTTTTTGTGTTTAGAGGTCACAGTGGGCTTCTCCAGCAGTGCCTCGGTGGGGAGGACACAGCCCTCAAGTTTAGCATAACCTATCTGAGTAATTAATGACTTTATTCCTTTCAATAGATAACCTCTATCATTCCTTCTGTCCCCATTTACTGCTAGATGGATTCCTTCTGTCCCCACTTCTCCAACGTTTTACAGGTTGGAGTAAAGAAACCTCAATGGCAGCAATGACTGCACTCAGCTATTCTCCCTGTGCTGGGATGGGGCCAAGCGTGGGCAGGGAGCTCAGCACACGTTTTGGTCTGAGGTTGTTGCATGCATGGATGTGACTTGGGGAATTTTTCTGGGACTGAGCAGATGCTTTTCCATATGGTGTATGGATGTGGTTGGGAGCTACCTGAGGCTGGAGGATCCTCTTACAGCCAACTGACCTCCCTTAATTTCCTCTATGTAGTAAAAAAATGCTGGGAGGGGAAAGCATTTTGTTTCAGGTTGACAGGGAAAAAACAACCTAAGCTTTCCTGGTCTAATCTTGATCCAGTTGCAGGTCCAGACTGTGTCTGCCTGGGCAGCCTCAAACAGCCAGAGATTACACCTCAATCCCTTCCCACAGCTTTCCTGGCGGAGGTGGGCGCTTGTGTATTTTGTATATTGTGGCTCTCTTTATTAGACCTTTCCCATCTTCCTCTCCTCAGCTCTGATTTTCACAGTCCCCACGTGGCTGTTTTTCACTGTGCTGGCTCTCTGCTCTGGTCTTCAATATCCCTTTAAAAAAAAAAGGCTGGCTGCTTTCCCTCTGCCTCCACAATGCTTGTTTTGGTCCGGTTTCTCCTTGGTCAGGTTGGGAGCCTGCGGTGCTGGAGGCGGTCAGCCATGCAAGCAGGGAAGCAGCTCAGAGGGATGCTGAATGACTTTTCCATCCCTCCCTGTGGCAGCACTCGAAGGCAGGGGAGGGACCTGGGCTGCAGGAGGAGGCAGCTCCCAGTGACTGGCACTGGCAGTCAGAGGAAGGTTGCACAGGCTTGCCACAAACCAGTGTACCTTCTGCTGTTACAGGGGCTTGGAGGATGGCGTGGGGCAGCTGCAAGGATTTTGGCAGTGGCCAGGAACTGAGGTGTTCTCTGGAACGTCTTTGAGGCTTTGCAAAGGAATGTCCCCTGGGCATTTCTTCTCATACAAAATTTCACCCACGTTTCCTATCTGCCCCAGCATGGGTCACTGAGAAAGCGGCTTGGCCACCCTTCAGCTGTGACTGACTTTACAGAAATACCAGCAGGAGATACTGCAACTCAAAATTGTTGCTGCTGTTCCACTTCTTGCAGGGAAGCTTGCAGGAGCCAAGTTGCAGCGGTGGCTCCAAGTGCACCACGTGGGACACGTGGCGCAATGCACTCAGTACAGGCATTCTGCTTTCCCTCTTGGCCACATCCATCCTATGCTGTCCAGACCCCTCAGCCTCAGCACACTGGCAGCTGCTGGACAAGGCCAGCAAGAAACAGTGTAGGGCTGCAGTGAGGTGTTGGCTTCCAACAGGGTGTAGCACCCAGAGCCAGCGGGGCCAGCCGATGGGAAGTAGATTTCCCACATCCCAACCTCTGCCTGTCCCCACAGACAGGTGCAGAGGAAGGAAAAAATGCTGGGCAAGGCAGCAGTTGAGGGCCTGGTGGGGATGGAAGGAGCAAGGGGAGACTGCTGGGCAGTGTGGGCCGTGCCTTGGCCCTGCAGCAGACTGGCAGGGTGTTGCATCCAAGTGGATGCATTCGTTTCTAACTTGGGATTTGTATCTTCTCCCCAAACACCTCTGTGGAGATAAGCCAAAGAGGGGGACAGTGCACAAGTTCTGCCTTCTCCCCACATCTCAGCTGGGATGCCATCTCTTGCCAGGTTCTTTTCATGGCTTTTATATTTTGTCACTGTCATGTTTAACATGATGCTTTTTCAGCTTGCTGGGGCTGCTTGGACAGATCACAGAATCGTAGATTGGTTTGGATTGGAAGGCATCTTAAAAGATTAACTAGTTCCACCTCTCTGCCACAGATGGGGACACCTGCTGTTAGACCAGTTTGCTCCAAGCCCTGTCCAACCTGACCTCAAACACTTCCGGGGATGACGCAGCCCCAGCTTCTCCGGGCAACCTGTGCCAGTGTCTTAATGCAGCTCAAGGGCTCCCATGAGATTAAAAACATGAGCACACTCGTGAGCCCCGAGAGGTGAAGGAGATGTTTGGGATCCCTAGTGTGGGGTGAGGGTGTGGAAAGGTCAACTCCAGCTATTTAAACACCAGCAGCCACAAGCCGTGTCAGTGGCCCTGGCTCAGAGCCATGAGGAAGATGAGGTGGGAGGGTGCAATGGAACACCCTTGGCCCCATGGCCTTACTGTCAGGAGGTGAATTGAACTGGTTGAAATGCTATGGTTTTGTATTTCACCCCTTTTGAGGACAGTAAGTCAGCGTGGCTTTCTATGCTGACTGTGCAGAAGGTGTTTTCCGCTTTGAAATGGCTCAACGCAGCTTTTTGACAAGCGCTAACAAAAAAATTGGAAAAAACCCTTTTGTCTCAAGCAGCTGCTCCTTGCCAAAAGCTTTGAGCTCTCTGAATTGTGTTTTCCCTTGGAAGGACTAAGCCCTCATGGCTTAGAGACCAGAGAGCCAGGATCTGGAGGGAGTAGTGCCTGGGCTGCTGCTATGGGCATCCGGCCCCGCTGCGGCTGCAGCAGCACATTGCCATGTCAGAAAATGGGATTCTCTGGCACGCCACCCCTGTAGCACATCTGGAAGAAAAATTGCAGCATTATCATTGCTTAAATACTACTCTCCTTTTTTTTCCCCTGCTTTGTAAGACATCTTCCTGTGAATTCTATTATTCCCTGAAATTTAAATATATTCCCCCATCCACATTTTTGGGCCCTCCAGAGTAAATACACACTTCAGCCTGGAAAGTTGCTCATGCGCCCTGGGTTGCTGGCTGTATTTTGGGTTGGGGTTTGTTTGGTTTAGACGTACTGTTGTTTCATTTGTTTTGAAGATGCAAACCACACAATGAATTCCATGGATTCTATGAGCAGTTATGAATAAATGGGGATGAACAATTCAGGAAAAAGCCAAACAAATAGTTTGGTCACTTAATTCTCTTTCTCTGAATGTGTAGGCTGCTGCGCTCTTAACCGGAGTGGCTTGAGGAGTCACCCCAACCTTGGCTTTTGTCACCTGTGTGTTGCCACATCCATGGCTGAGGGACAGGAAGAGGGAGAAAGGATGTTCCTTAAACCTCTAAGCATCAACTCATCCGGCTTAGTCTGCTTTTGGGATCTAACCTGACTTTATTAGGAAGTATTTAATTGATTTTAATAAACCTGCTGTTGCCTCAGCACAGACTAGGAGGGCTTGTGTAAGCCATTAATACACTTGTGAGCGTGGCCTGTTCTGCAAAATGGTTGGAGGGCTCAAAGCATCCCTGTGGTGCTACCATGCAATAGAGTTGGGATGGCAAATACCTTGGCCTTTCCCTCTTTGTCCAAAATATGCTTAGAAACAGCCAAAGCACTAGTTGAAACTGGAAGGTGATCTGGAACAGTGATGAGTACATGAACAGTACATGAGTACTCTGAAAGAAGGTAGACGGGTTACTTACACCCATCTACTTGTTCAGATAAATTCTACTTGCCATGCTCAGGCCTGCCTCCTGTACACCCTAAGGCTCCCCTCTTTGTCTTTTATTTGCCTTCTTATTTTAAAATTGTTATTTTTGGCTTTTTTACAATTTTAAACTGGCTGGAAGGTGGGAAGAATTTCCTCCAAAGACATGGAATTGCTATGGGGCTTTTTCTCTGGAAGCTGAGCTCTGCCCAAAGGTGCAAACAGGGGAACGTTTTTTTATTCAGATGTCGTGGTGACACAAGCATTAACTTTGATGGTGTTTGTATATTATGGCCCAAATGTTATATCTTAGATAAACCTTGGTTGTTTGATGCAGCCGTTCCCCATGCAAAACCAGGCATAAATGAGTATTAAAAGCATGGGAAAGAGATTTTGGAGCAGATACCCACTCTGAAGTGCTCTGGCCAAAGCACAGATTGAGGCAGGACAAAAACGCTGTGGCTGTGCCAGTTTTTATGGGGCAGTGGTCCCGATGTGACCTTCACTGTCCATGTCCAAATAACAATCTAGTGGCACATGGCACCCTGCATGCAGACCGGGGCCTGACTGGTTGCCTGTGGGGCACTGGGGCGCATGTTCAGGGCTGCAGCAGGGAGCTTCTGCATGTTTGACGGGTTTGTGTACAGATGTTTGCTAGAAGTGTTTACACCATTGCGTGCCTGTGCTTACAATGTATATGGTACATATGGGCATAAATCAGCGCCTTGACAAAGCAAGGCAAAACCATCCCAGCTGGCTGAGGAAACCCGAAGAGCACATTGTGCTACTGTACGGCAAGGGCTTTGATTCAGCACGAGCGTGCTACCGGGCTGGAGGATTCTCCCCAGGCCTGGCCTGTGTGCACATGGCCGCCTGGTTTGCGTCAGCCACTGACGCACATCCGGGCCCCGCGACGTGGCTCTCGGTGCGCTGCCCACGCTGGCAGCCCCGGAGGAATGAGGGTGAGCCGTGCGGGCCGCCAGGCTCCACGCCGGGGCACGGCGCCCGAGCCCCTTGGCGGAGCGTGGGCGCCCGCCAGCCGCCGAGGAGCGCTGGAAACACCCGCTGTGGCCCGAAGGAGAGGGGCCAGGCGCCGAGCGGCTCGCTCCGAGGCTGCTGGCGAGGGGACTTCGCTTCGGTGCCCATGCTGCATGCTGCCATTTGCCGGAGGACGATGGGGAGGTAAAACGTGGGTTCCTGGCCTGGTCAGTGGCGGGATGGCTCTGTTTGGTGTCCCTGTGGTGGGCAAAGAGGGATTTTAAGTGGGATGCAGAGGCCCGTGAGGAGGCGTCCTCTCCAAGGTTTCTGCTTTCAGTGTGGTAATACCCGATTCCCTGTTGGCTTTTCGGGGCATCTGCCTACACCTTTGCCCGGTGCGGACCAAGGACCAGGCTGATCCGCCGGTGCCCGAGGGTGTCCCAGGACGAAGATCAACAAGAAGAGGGGAGGGGCGGCTTTCCTTCCCCCGGATCGCCTTTCAGCCCTTGTGCCAGGCTGGGGCCACAGGTACGCTGATGGTACAGGGGCAGAGTCAGCCTTTAAAAGGGAGAGGTTGCATCATGCGGGGCTGGGCGGGCCTCGGGAGGCAGAAACCTCATCTGTTAAACATATACCGCCCCCCCCCCTCCGCCGGGGAACATTCAGTCCTCTCTTTGATGGACGTCCAAGAAAATACTTCTTCCACATCCTAAACTTGTTAGCACCAGTTAATCATCTTAACCTTCTTCTCCTCCGAACACACACTCCAATGAATTTCCCATCGCTGGCAGCTGTTAAAGATGCAGCGACGCTTTTTTGCGCCAGCCTTCGCAGGCGAGCATGCGGCCATTAATTATTAAACCTCCCGGCTGTCCCCCAGGTGGGAGAGCAGCTGCCCACATCTTGTGCTGAAGCCCCTTCGAAGTGACTGTCCGATGAGTCACTTTGAGGGTGGATCCACTTGATGCAGCTCTCCCTTTCTTGGAGCTTTACCAGGTCTGTGTCGCTCTGTGCACGGCCTCTTCAACGTTATGAATGCATTGTGAAGCAGAAGCTGTGAAAAATATTTGTTTGTGTTAGAGTGATGCTCAAACATCCCAGATTAACACTGCAGAATGCCAGCAGCACGACAGTCAGAGGCGTTGGAGAGATGTGTTCACGTGTGGGGTGTGTGCCATGCACCTGGTGAGAGGAGTGGGCTGTGACATGGCACCTAGTAACTGGACAGCTGCCCTTCATTGCATCTGGCTATTTCTCCCCTTTCCAGTCTGGAAACCCCCTCGTTGCCCATTGCGTGTCTTTGGTTTTCCCCTCAAAATAAGGCTGTCTTTCAGATAGAAGAAAGGTGGCACCCTGAGGCATCCATCCCCTTTGCAGTGCCCCAGGCTCTGGTGGGACAGTGAGGTGCCCTTTGATGCTATCTACCTCTTGCACATAAGGGATTGGGTGGGAACCATGGGCTCCCTGGGCCAATTCAACCCCTCACTCCCCAAACCAGGGCGGGGATGAATCCTGTTCTGCTTGCCCGTCGTGTTCTAGCCTGGCTTCTGAGACTCAGTGTCTGTTTCTTCCTCATGCAATGTCTTGGGCGAGCAGCATCACCAACGGGCTGTGCAAGCAGGTGGTAATTAAATCAGCGCATTCCCCGGGGGTGGGGGGTGGGGGGGCAGCTGATTAACAGCACATGGGGGGTTAAGGCACACACAGGCAGTATCAATCCATTGCTTGCCTCACTCCCCTCCCTTAGGATGTCTGGTTTTTTTCTTTTTGCTTTTCTTTTTTTCCTTTCTTTCAAAGAGAAAATGAAGATTATATCAGCTGAACTGGAATCTGAACTGACAGAGCTTTGTGTGAGGGACTTGTTTATTATGATTTGGCGTTGCTCCGGGCAGTGTGTCTGCCTTGCTGGGGACCACCCAGCTGTCCCATCCACGCCAGGCTCCCCTTGCTGGGCACCTCAACCAGCAGCAGGTAGAGGACCTTTTGGGAGGGCTCTCCAGAGGCTGAACCTGGTACTGGAATGTGGCATTGGGTGGATGCAGCCAGATCCTGGTGGCTGCTGTTTTCTTGTCCTTCTCCTCTGTCATCTGCCGCTGCTGTCTAAGGGAGGAGATGTTGCTGGAGGCAACAGCAGCTGTTGGGAGTTGTGTGTTGGCCTCGTCCCTAACGGAGCTGAAGAACACAATGGGCTAGGATTTTTTTAATCCTTTTTTTTTTTTTTGTTTAGTTTTTTAAATTAGCTCCTTGTTAGGGCAATTTTGGCAGCAAAGGAGTAGTTATGTCTCCCAAAATGGCAGTCCTTGCCTACAGATTAACTTCCCCTTAGAGCCTACAATATACAAGTGCCACATGCATGAAAGAGAGATTGAAACCCCAAAAGCACCCACAGAACTTACAGGTCTGTGGCACTGCCCTGGCCACAGCAAGGGAGCCACATGTCAGCTCTGCTCAACAGGAAGCAGAGTACCTGGCTCTGACCCCTCTGAAACCCAGGGAGAAGTGTGGTATTGTGAGGCTCTTTGCCATCCCCTGTGCAATGTGATTTAATGTGGGCTTAAAAACAGGAGAGGAGTGGGGGCAAGAAACATGTTTTCTTCTGAAAGGTTTAGCCTTGTGCTTCTTAGTTTGCCCCCAATTCATGTGTGTGGTGATCTCTTGCTTATGGATGACCTGAGCGCTTACAGAAAATGCTTATTTTCTGGGGTAGCAGGTGGACATGGGGAATATCAGGTGTGGTTGAGAATATTCTGTCTCTGAATTCCAAAGCCATCCTGGATAGATCCCCGTGCTCTGCTATTGCACTAAACTGTGTCTTAATGTTTTAACTCCAGGGTCCTGGAGTTTCTTGGGATGGTGATGGGAAGTGGCTCTCAGGCCCTTTAGGAAGGGAAGCTACAAACATGTGACTCTTGGCTGCAGGGCTGGTGTGGGGTATGTGCTGTGCCCAGCCCCACGTGGTTTGGCATGCATTCAGCCATTCCCCCCTCCTCCACATGGGTTTTTCTACGTGCCTTTCCCATGCAGCAAACTGTTGCAGACCTTGGTTCTCATCCTTCTCTTTGCTCTCTTCTTTTCTTAGAACAGTGAGGGTTTCCTGTTTTGATAAAATTTGCCTCTTTAGCAGTGGCTGAGGAGCCTTAATATATTTTTACCAGGTGTACCCCACAGCCCATGTACTTTGGACAAACTTCTCTCTAAATATAATGCCCTTTTACCCTCGTGCCCTCAGGGCCTTTCCTTTTGTCTGGGAAGAAGAGCTTCAGAGTAACTGATGGCTAAACTTGCTTGGTTTTCCTACGAGTTATTTTTTCTCTGCTCTGGGAAGAGGAGAAAGTATTTCTTGTTCATTTTTATTGTGTTCTAAAATAGAGTATAATTATAATGGGATCTCTGACTGCCTTAAAAAATAACCACCTGTATGCCTAAATAAGAAAAAAACTTGCCCTCTCAAACAAGATGGAGGTCCTGACAGAATTCAGCAAACTTCCTGAGTCAAATTTGCCATGTTGGGAAGATGAGAGGATACAGGTGCCTTCCAGACCATGCTCAGCGGGAGGCAGCAGTTGGTTGAGGTTCCTTCTTTGCCTTTCCGCTTGGATGGCTCTCTCTGTAGTGTGTGCTGTGCATCTGGTGTTGGCACTGGAGGCAGCAGGGAAGAGATCTGCACGCTCAGTTCATGCTAGGTGAGGGGAGCCGTGAGTCCTTTATCCCTGTAAGCCAACGCAGGTTGTCTCCATATGTGCCTGCTGCCCCAGCCTGGTTCCCACTGGGCATGGGGTAGCCAAGCCAAGCCAACCTCTCCAGCTTGAGATGTGCTAAAAAGCATCAGCTAGAGTTGGCTGAATGAATACTCTCCTCTTCTGCTCCATAAAACACGCTGAGCAAACCCACTTAGGCTCATAAACCCCATCACATTTTTCCTTTTGAAAGGACTAGCATCAGCCCCACTCTCCTCCACATGCTCTGTTTGGAAACAAGGCGACACATCAGGAAGAGCCTGAAGGAAGAATTTATGTTGTCTCTAATTAGTCAGTTTGTTCCATCCTTGAAGGAGAGGATAACGAGCGACAGGGATACATTGCTGGCCTCTGGAGGAAGAGCACTGTGGCTAGGCTCATGTCCAACTGCTGATAGGGTAATTAGTGGTAACTGGGAGCTATCAATCATCTGGGGTGGAAAAATGTCTGGGCTAAAGGAAAGACCCTCCCAAACATTTTCATAACTCAAAAGGGTGTGAGACAGGGTCTGGAAGACAGTACTGGCAGTCCGTGAGGTATTTGAGGAAGGAGTCTATTAAAAGATAAATTGAACACAATGGTCTTTTGTTCGTCCCTGGGTAGGTGACAGAATTTGCTGTTATAAAAGTTGCAAAGTATTTTGGAAGGAGGAAGGAAGAAGAAAAGAGTTAGCAGATGGAAAAGAGAGGAGAATAACAAAAATTAGGGGGAAGAAAAAAGTAACAGCGCACTGGTTATTAAAATCAGCTGCTAATTGCAAAAATTACATAGGATTAAAATGAATTATGCAATTTATCAAGTGAATAAAGTGTGCCATTTGCATTTGAAGTGCATGAGTGGAGAATTTATTCAAATAATTATTAGCCACAGTAAGGTCCAACTTTCTACTTTTCCCAGATGACCACATTATGAGAAAGATTGTAATTTTCAGCAGGAAGTAAAAATGCCATGGATTTTGGTTTTTGCTTTACCCAGCCATGATTTACTTTGGCCATTTTTTCCTTGTGGTTCCTTCCTAATTCTGCAGCTCTCTGAGGAATAGGGCTTGGGCAGGGCCTGGCCGAGTGCTGAAGAAGCAGCCAGCTCCTCAGTGCAGAAATGAGAGACTCCTCTTGAACAACCAGCTGCAATTTTCAAACTGGTTTGCATCTCTCCAGAGCTTTCAGATGCCAGCTTCTTATTCCTGGCATGGAATAGGATATGTTAGGGAATGTGGGGTGGGAGTTCCAGAGGGATTATCAAACATCTGCCAAAGGGTAGGGTTCTTTGGAGTGGTACCTTATTGAATTGGCGTGGGCATTGTCAGACTGAATTGCAAGGTGCTTCTGGTGCTCAGGTGTTTGAGGTGGATTTCAAAAACACAGAAAGAGCTGGGGAATTGGGCTAGTGCCCCTGGAGAGCAAGAACTGGGGAAGAAGTTGAGAAAACTCAGCAGCCTGAGAGAGAAACTGTTGAAGGCATGAGTTGAAGTTGTCCCAGTGCGAAGGAGCTACAGGAAGAGATGAGCTAAAGAAAATCACAAAGTCCTCAGCAAGGTGAAATTCAAGACAGGAGGAAGGTAAAGCTGGAAGGATTTAAAATGAATGGGTATGCTGGGTGAAAATCTGAGAGCCTAATGTGAGGTGGGACCGTCAGGGACATCAAGAAAAGGCTGAAATTGTTCCTTGAGTGAGGAGGAGACGTTCCTCCTCACTGGAACATGAATGCCAGTCACACCCGACAGTGAGGACATCAGCTTCTTAAAGAAAAGAGCCTTTGAGGGCTCAAGGAGAACAAGTGACATGTCAGAACATAAGGGCAAGGCAGAGGTCGTGGTGGCAGGAACTCCTTTTCCCTCCGTGAGTAAGATCCTGTGGGTAAGGTGAATAGACACCATGTCTTCTTCCTTCACCAAGTTGTCTGCCCCTGACTCCAGCAGTGAGCTGGAGAGGCCATTGCTGTTTGTGAATTACATTTCAAGAGGCAAAAATGCCACTGAGGGGGAGCAGTGAGAACAACCAGAGGTCCAGAAAACATGGCCTCTGCGGAGAGACTGGAAGAATTAGGTTTTGTTTAGTCTAAAGACAAGAGAAGACTGAGGAAGAGGACAGCAGACATCAAATACATGAGGTAACTGCAAAAAGGAGAGAAATAAAAAAATCTCTTCTTTGAATTTGCTGTGCATCAGAGGTCATTGACTGACTTAAACAACAACGCTGGAAATTTTGGGTAGTCTGTAAGAAAGATAATAAATATGGCCTTATGAATCAGGGGTTGGGTATTGCCTGGACTGGATCACTAGGGAAGCATGTGATGTTGCTATCCCCAGAGGACAGCAACAGGTTAGAGAAATATTTGCCCATATGGGCTAGGTACAGACTTTTTATTCCTTTGGTTGCTTTGAAGATGTTCCCTCCTCAGTTTCGTGTCACTCTCATTTCACAGGAATCCTTTAATGTCTGTTTGGTTTGCTCAGGGGAGGCAGGAGGGGAAGAGAAAGGGGGATAGTCAAGAGCAGTGGTTTTGGGCTGGTGGTTTGTGAGCCTGGGGGCACGCTGGCTCTTTGGCAGGAGGTGGTGGAGTGGAAGGAGTCTGCCACCATAAGGTTTCCATTTACCATCCAGGGGTCCACACCACTACTGGAAAACCTTGGGGGAGCCTTCCAGAATGAAACCCCCTGGGTGAGCTGACCCTGGGAGTCCTTCCCAGCCTGGATTTCTCTGCTCTCTGTGGTGCTAAGTGCTTCAGCATGGCAGGGACAAATGTGATTGTTTGCTGCTTGGGAAGAACTTGCTGACCCATGGATGCCTGCCCAAAATGAGCATTGTGCTGCCCAGCATTGGCCATCCCACCATCTCCCCCTGGCAGTGCCAGAGGTGCTGGGTTTGCTCTGGGTGGAGTTAGCACTGTGTGGGCCCTCTGCTATTGACCCTTTCCTGCACTTTGTTTTTGCAAGGGGCTCTCCCAAACGTTTGTCAGAATATTTCTGCTTGTCTATTGTTGAGCTCTCTAATTTGCCTAACGGGCTGGCTGTGGTTATGCCAAAGGCCCCACTTACCCTTATCAGATTCTTCTGCCTCTGGAGGCTGACTGGCTTCTGTTCTCCTTATTTTGAAACAAGCAGAGATGTTTGGAGATGCACTTGGTGATTGAACTCCACTATCAAACCCTCTCTTTTATTTTTGAGACTAGTGCTTAACCATGTTGATTGTTCTGTGAGGCTTCACCTTGGTGTCTGCTTTGATCATAGCATCCTTTGGACGTTTTTTTGTGCTGTGCTTGTAGCCTTCTGCTTGGCTTGGGACCATGGTGGTGGTGTGCTGGGATGCTCAGAGTGCCTGAGCAGTGACTTTTATCCTCAACAGCTGCTGATATTAACTGCAGAGTCTCAGTGATGTCATGGGTTTGATTTTGGGGGCGAGCTTGAATGACTGGCATAACCTGGTGCCTCAGCTTAGCGTTGGTCAGATTTTTTGGCAGTGAAATCCTGATGGTCCTTTCACTGTCCAACATTTCTGCAATCCTTTGAAGAACCTCTTGCCATTCTGTAAGGCTGTGTAGCTGAGAAGGGAATGTTTTAGGGATGGAGGAGCCTGGCCTTTTGCAGGGGCCTTCTGCTCTTTGGAGTGAGTTCTCCATACAGATTTTCTGTCACTGCTGACAAAACCTGAAGTGAAATTACTGTAGGTCATGCTTTGGGTAGTCAGTGTTTTAAATTTTTCTTATTATTTCCAAGATTTTTTGTCTTTACTTCTACCTACATCTAATAATAATGAATTATGGCAAGGCACATGGCAGTTTTGCCTTTCCATTTGAAGTTCTCTGAGTTAATGTTCCCTCCACTTCCCCTTGTATCATTTATCCCCTGATGGAGGTGGGGAAGTTGGCTTTAGAAGAATATGAGTACTCTGGAGCTGTTGTGTGAAAACCGCAGCATGGCCAGTGTTTAAAACAGGCCAAACCCATTGTTTGTGCTCTATGTACCCAGCTGGGCTATGCCTGCTCCAAAATGGGGTCAGTCTGCACTGAATGCCCATGGAGCCATGAATTAGGGGTTCCATGCCACCCTGGGTAAGGTCATGCTCAGGCCGCTGACATTTTAATCAGCATTTCATAACTAATTGCCTGGCCACAGCTATCTTGTTATCAATTAACAGAGCCCTGAATGTCAGGAAGTAACTGTATCTCCGTAACTCCCTAAGGCTGGCTTCTGGGTCTGTGAAATGGCTGGATTTCCTCACAGGGATGGATTACATGTTTACATCTTCCCTGCTGCCAGGAGTGTGTAGTGAGGATGACCCAAGTTAGCAACAATAATGTCTTCGTGTTCCCTCTCTCTCCTCCTCGTCTTATGTATGCTGTATGAGAAGAGAAAAAATAACCCCTTGTATATGAATTCTTGGAGCAGGCTGGAAGATACACACATTGTAGACATTGTACTGCCTGAATCCAAGAAATTAGAGGGAAAAAAATAAGCAACAGCATTTGAGAATGGACGCTTTTCCAGGCTTCAGGAAATGCCTGTAAGTGGACGGGATCATTTCAATGATTCTCTCAGTCCAGGGAGCTCTGCCGTCTCAAGCTGGAGAATATCTCTGTCATCAGCAGAAGGCCTCTCACCAAACCTGCTCCTCTGCATCCAGCTTTTAACATCTGATAGTCTGGAATATGAGACTTTCCAGATTAGCATAAATTTGACCTGCTTGCAAAACTAAGCATCTCCTTAGGGAGACTAAAGAAGCTACAGCGAGAAGGATGTCATCTTATCTCCCTTAGTGGCTGGGAGAAAAGGAATCATTGCATTTCTGTTGTTGTCAGTGGCTGGTTGAACAGGCCATGAGGAAGATGAAGCGAGCAGAGGGCTCTGTGGCATGGCCTTGCTGTTCACCACAGCTGTGGTCTTTCTGTATGTGCAGTAAGGTGAACCTACCCTTAGGTGGCTGCTCATTTGCTCACTTGGGCCACAGAAAGGCAGAGCTTCTTTAAGGAAGTTCTGTGTCTGCCTATAAACCAGAGCAGCTGAGAAGGGACAGTGCAGATGGTGCTAATTTCCAGAGGCCATATGTTTGGAGGGACCTTGGGTACCCCTACAAGAATTCTTTGTTTGCTCAATGTTCAGTTTCAAAGGTACTCTGGAGGTCTCCTCCTTGCAGGAGACCATTGCTTCCTCCCACTCGTCCACTCCTGACACGTTTTCTCCGTCCCCTCCTCCATCCCCCGCTGCTGCACAAGCCTCGCAGCTGGATAAACAGCTCTTGCAGTCACTTACAGCCCCGTGGTGCCTTCCAGCACGGAGAGATGCTTCCGGAGCAGCCCGCCGTGGGCGGGTGGTCGCGCTGCAGCCCGCGGGCCGGCACCGGCATCGCTCCGCTCCCTGCAAGATCGGGTTCAAAACTCGCAGCATCCAGAGGTGCTAATTGCAAGTGTGGGTTCTCTTGAGGAGTTTGGTGATCTGGAAGCTCTGGGTCTGTCTGCTGGCTGGGCTTCACTGTGGAATGGGCTTGGAAACGTTCACAGTAGCTTTTATTGCTTCTCTGTTGACTCATCCTTTCTCTGTGGACTGTTTATATGGAAAGGGGATCTAGCCCATCTCCTGTGCAGCACCACCTCTGTCTCACCCCAAAAGAGCCTGCTGGAAGGAGAGGAGGAACCCCCAATAGGTGTGATTTATGCTTGTGGCTGTCAAGATTGTTGTCTCCTGGCTGTTTGTGGAGCCCTTTGGAGTTCACCACCAAGACACAGCCCACCTAGGGGCTAGCAGCCCTGCTTCCACATGGTGGCCCCAGACTGGCTGGGCCTGCAGGACACATGTGACACAGGGACTGCATACAGTGGTGCTGTGGTGACTCTGTTGCAATTCAGAAGGTGGTTTGTGTAAAGGGTCTCATGCAGCCTGGTCAACTTGTGGGCTTGTTCCCTTGGCTTGCAGAGTTGTCAGCATCCCCATCTGGCCAGAGCAGCTCTGCCAGAGCTTTTGCCAGGGCTGAGCTCACTGCACTGCCAATGGCTGGAGCTGTTGAGAGTAGAGGCTCAAGTATCTCTGTCCTCCTTTACCCACTCTTTCCTCTAATGTGCATTAATCTACTGCTTGTATTAAGGAGCCGTTTTAGAACCTCTGCTCCCCCTTGTCTTTTATCACTGTGACAAAATATGAACAAAGCATTTTGCTGAAACTTTATTTTGCTTTGTAAAATCCCCTATGCTTTGCAGCAGCTTATCCAGCAGCACCTCCTCCCTTTCTGCTGTCTTAGGACCTCTTTCCTCCTCCTCCTCCTGCAGCCCATGCAAGATGATGTTGCTTTTGGAAATGACTCTGTCTGAGGGCTTCGCTTTCTCCTGGGTCACACGGATGATCCCTGGATGGTCTCTCCTGACTGACTTATTGCAGCCAAGACTGTGTCCCTGCAGCTCACTGAGCAGTGTTTACACAAGACTGTGTAGTCCCCTTCACATAACCATTAATTTTATAGGGGGCACGTAACAGAGATGGGCCTCCACTGTTCCTCCTGCCTTTGATCTGTGTGGGGTGTGTGGCCCCGAGCTGCCGGCATTGCTGATTTACTCCGCTCTGCGGACGGAGCTTCTGGAGCAAACGAGAGCTCTCAGTGGGATGGCAATACCATTACAGGCTGTGCTGCTGGCTGGTTGTGTTTGGGCTGCAAGGGCAGGGATGGCTCAGGGTTTGCATGTCCTGACATTTTGCTTTTAGTGTTAGCTCAACAGTTCAGTTCATGCAATCCATGAGTGCCCCAAGTCCACACAGACAGGTTGCTGGGTTATTAAAGGCCTGTAATGTTGCTAATGGAAATAAAGTCCGTGTGTTGGCAAGCTATAAGCATTGACCTTGTGACAGGGCACTCAGTCTGAAACAAAATCTCTCCAAAACATTTCTCTCACAGAACTTTATTGTCATCCAAGCCAGACTCAGAAAACTCTTTTTTTTTTTTTTTTTTTTTTTTCCTTTCTTTCTTTTCTCCCAGTCTGGCATAAATTAGGATTCCAGCATCAGTCTGACCTTGCCCTCCTAAATGAACTGTCTTATCAGAAGCCCTTTTGTTGTTTAGGCTTGGTATACCAAGCAGGACAGTGACCTCAGCATCAGCACCGTGGTGGGTGATTGCCAGGCCAACCAAATCTGGGTCTCCCCTGAGCTCCTGTCCTAAATTTGACTGGAGTTATTTTGAGTTGTTGAGCCTTCCAGCTGCGAGTGTTGACTTTAGCTCTGTCAGCCATCATGAAGGTGGTTAATATTTTTTGTATTTTAACCAGAAGTTACTTTCTAGAGGTAATCTCTTCTGATCAAGCCCAATGAAAACTATGCCTAACCAGTGGCGTTTGACAGGGCAGTTTCAGGTCACCAAACGTGGTGTGAGAGAGTCATGCTAAGTGAGAGATTTCCAGTGTGGAAAGCTTTTGTTCATCCAGAGTGTCCAGTTTCTTTTGTGGCCTTTCAGCCAGGGGCATTTTCAGGATGAGGATGTGTACCACAGGTGCTCACCATGACATCTGCCTGCCGTGCAGAGTGGAGCTTGCTGCCTGTTATCTGTCAGCTTGCCTGCTATACTGCTTAGCCTTACTTCTTGGCACTCTGTGTGAAGAAAAAAAAAAAAAAAAAAACAGAATGTCTATAAAGTATGGAAAATGTAGAAACCCCTGACAGTTGTATGGTGTGTCTTGCTTCTCCCACAGAGAGGAAACCACAAAATAGTGAGTCCAGGGGTTTCTTTCCACACACACAATATCTGTCAGGATTTTGAGGAATTTTCTGGGAACTGATGAAAGAAATGTGCTGTTTAAGCCCAGATATATATTGTACAACCATTCTGTATGAGGGAGATGCAGTGCTCCACACTGGCAGGTTCCAAAAAAGATTTCCAAAATAAAAGAAACCCAAAGGATTTGAGGGAATTTCTTCCAAGAGGCAGGTTGGCTTCTGTGGGATAAGAGGCAGAAGAAAAGGGGAAAATTTGCTTGTATTAAAGAGAAAATGTACCTGATGTCTTTAATAGCTGTAATTTCCTCATTAACCATTTCACACCTTTGCAAGATTACCAATGCTGGTGGGAAATAGGTAGGAATTTTATCAGCAAAGGGGCTCTTGCCTCTTCAAATTCAACTTTCTCAGCCACCGGGGTGGGCAGGATGTGAGGAGGAGTCATATAAATAACAAGTTCCCCGCTGTCATGTTTGCCAGAGGACCAAAACTGAGTTTGACAGTGTCGAGAGCCTGATTTGCATGGCCTTCCCAACACGGGGCTCTGACAGGGCTGTCAGAGGCTGCCCTGCACTCTCGGGGGTTATTAGCAGCTGCTAATTGCAGGGATACCTTAATTAACAAGCAGGAAGCTGAGGAAAATGCATCAGCAAATGGGAGCAGCCTGAGGATTAAGCCCAAAAGATGGTGGAATGTTTGGGGGTTTTTTTCTAGCTCTCCTTGCTAGGATTTATTGCATTAAAAAATCATTATTGTTTGTTTTTCTTCTCTCTTTCAGGTCCTCCTGTAAGTACCAAACCTCTACGGTTTTAGAAGCTGCTGGGACGGGGTCTGTGGGGCATGAACTCGCAGCCTCCTGTCTGTGATATCTGGTGTGCTAGCCACCTTTGCAGTCCTGGCAGCCTGGGCTATCCCAAACAGCAAGTACTGGGGGAGCTCAGGAGTGGGTCGGGGTGGGATTGCTCTTGGCTGCAGCTGAGCCTCTGAGGGGGAGCTGGAGAGAGCAGGGAGGGGGGCAAGGCAGGTTCATGTGGTGCAGAGATCTCTGTGTTACCAGCTGGGCCCGCAGCCTCCGGGGGAACCGGCTGTATGCGCTTCACATGCATGGGATGCCACGTGCTGAATGAGATGTGTTTGCAGAAAAGGGAAAGATAGATCACAAACACATGGCAGCTGAGCTGGAGGGACTTGTTCCCTGCTACTCACCCGGGCTGGCTGAACTGCTGGGCCTTCAAGTATAGCTGTGCAACTATCAATTTCAGAGGAAAAATTGTGTTGACAGCTTGCTTTTCAAATGTTAGCTAATGTAAAACCTCAGCGCAGACAATTTAGGCTTCAGGAAAATAGCTAGGTTATTGCAGAAATTTTCTCGCAGCTATTATGAGACCCACAGTGAACCAGAAGCAGCAATGCAAGGACTGAAGCTGTGTATGGATAGCTCTCAGGATTATAAAGAAATGCTGCGTTGTCTCTCTCTTTCCTCTTTCCAGAGGAAATGGTTTATATTCATGTACAATAGAGGGACTATTCAGGGTTTCTGTGAAGGAACATGAGAAGTTAAACATACGGTAGTCATCTTTTGTCTGTTCACGCAAAAATGCCTTAAACAGTTTGCAGATGACGTTCTGTGTAGTAGTCGCTGCATAACCTATTTTCTTTCCCCTTTCATCAGGCTGAAATGCTATAGACTGAACTCCCACAGATATACGAGCACAGACCTATTTAATGACAGCAATCTTCCAAAAAGTTGCACCTCCTAGGCCAAAAGGTCTGAAAGCATTTCACAGCTGGAAGCCCTGATCCACACAAAACTTCAGCGATAGCTTATCCCAGGGGCTTTCAGGACTGGCCGCTGAAGTGGTTGTGTTTCAGCCTTAGCTGTGGCTTTCTGGGAGGACAGCACATCTCTGCAGGCAGCTGGAGTCCCTCCATGGCTGTCCCTGCCACTTCAGCCTGGGCAGCCCATATGTTGGCTGGCTAAAGGGGCGAGGTGGGCACAGAATTGGTAGTGGTGTTGGCATTTCTATTACTGCTGTGAGAAAGTAGAGAGAAATCACTAGATCAACACAGGCGTCTTCGAGAGAGCAGTCAGTGCCTTTGTGGGGTGAGGAGGATGCATGCTCCAGGCTTCCTCTGCAGCAATAAGAGTTAGAAACCTAATATTGTAATGAGAGATTGAAGCCTGGCAGAAGCACATGGGACCACCAGAGAAGTGCTGACATTCTATGCTACTGTATCTGGCTTACTGCGACCCCTGAACCTGTCTTTGCAAGCAGACTTCTAGGACAGGCTGTGAGGAGTGCTACAGCCAGTGGAAATTACGAGAGGAAGTTGGGCAGACTGAGTGTTCTTAGCCAAAGTGGAATTTGTCTTGGACTAGTAGGACCCTCATCTCATTCAGGACCTCTTGGGTTTCTGATCAGCTGGCGAGCGAGATCGGCTCAGCTGCTGTGAGCAGAAGTTCACCTCTGAAGAGCCAAGTGAGTCCTTCATGTCAACATAGGAAATGTTCCCCCACCCCTCCATGTTTCTCATTGAAATAGAAATGAAATTTTTGAATCAATTTCTTGATTGAAATAGAGATGGTTTTATGAGCAACAACCTGGGCTCCTGACTGGCTGACTGTCCTGCACATTGTTCTGGTTAGTGACCCCAAAGCAACGACCACTCCACATCTCTCTCCCATTTTTGTTTCCCAGCTTGCAAAAGAGACAACACACTGTGTGACAGGGCTTAGCTCCTAGTGCTGGTGTTGGCTTGAGTGTGGAGGTGGGCAGAAATACTAATTAGAAGTGCACTGAGCCCTGCTTGCAGTTTAGGAAAACAAGGACAAAAGCCAGGGAGATGGATGAGCAACACCACAGCAGCAAAAGGGGACTTTATGTTCTTCTCTTGCCCAACCTACACTTCTACTCTTATTCCTGAAGTCAGTCAAGGTTTTGGTGAAGGCAAGGACAACCCTCAGTCATGTAAGGTATTTGATGAGATTGGGACTAAAAGGGGCGAAGGAAGGAAGTGATGAAATCGTGCAATAGTCCTTTTGCTGTCTGGACCACATCCGAAGCAAATGGTCCTCTCACGGACATTTTCTCCCCTATTTCTGATCATGCAACATTTCTGTGGCAACTGCAGCAATTCCATACATGAAAAAGTAATATTTAGCAGATGGAAACTAAGGAAGAAAGTCAAAGCCCTGCAATTAGCTTGTTCTCCGTGGACTTGCAGATACCTTCAGAGCTCGTGCGGAGAGCTGTGGGTAGAGTCGTGCCAAAAGGAGAGAAAACTTCATAAGCAGGAGATTAGGAAACCAAAGCAATCAGAGCTGATGGTCAAGGAGCTGTGGAGAGTTTTTTTAACTATTCTGTTTCCTGAACCCTTCCATGTGATTCCATGTCTTTATCAAGCCCTCCCTTCAGAGTTTTAGGCTAGCTTTTGCTGTTTTGGTGTATTTTGTTCCAGGGCCTCACAGAAAGGCCACAGCTCCTGGTAAATACTTCAGCATTTCTGTTTCACCCCCTCATTCTTTCTGTTCGCAGTACTGCTTTGATCAGGAGGCCCCCAGCATTCATAAGGTGGTAGAAAGTAAACTTACATAAAAATGTGACATGTTTTAAGGGTCCTCTACCCCTTTGGGATACTTCCCCGTGCATTGTCAGCGTGTGAGTGATCCTAACAGTGGTTTTGGGAATGACTTGGGGTCAGGTGACACTGCACAGAGCCTTATAAACACATGAACATAGGACCAGTGACAATTTGTGACAAAATGTGATTATTGCAAACAGGACACAGCCTGTACAGAGTAGGGACCACAGGGGGTTTGTAGGTCCAAACTTAAAGGGTAGCATAATCCTCATGGCCCCTTCTGTGTGTGGGAAACCCTGCTTTTGAAGAAGTCCTTGAGGGTCTGTTTGAAGAGGCAAAGTGTTCGGTGCTCTCAGTGATGGGATTTGCTAATTGCAGCAGGATTTTGAAGGCCTGAGTCACCTTGGGACAAATGCAGAAATCCCTAATAACAGTATCTGCATCTGAGTTAGTCATGACTGAGGAAGGAGCGTGGGTTTTGGAATTACAGCAGCGTGGCTTCCTGGTGATGGTTCCCTGCTCCCCAGGCTGTGGCTCACCTGGAGACTGCACGAGTCATAACAGGCAGTTTCCCAGTGAAGGAAGTGTAAACTGTGCTGCTGGCTCTCCCCTGACTCAGGGCAGAGGCTGCTGGTTGCCTTTCGTGCTCTTTTAACTCTGATGTGGGAGCTTCAGGCAGCTTTTCATGACTTTGTAACCAACCTACACCGTATCATCCACCCACAAGTGCTCTTTCCTGCCTCCTTGTCACAGACAACCTTTCCTTATAAACATCTGGCATTTATTTGCTGTCCTACTTGGAGCTCCCCCTTTGCTGGGAGTGCTGGGAGGGCTGCAGCTCTGCACAGTCACATACCAGACACGGTGCCGTCATGGACCGCTCCAGGTGCTCACGGGAGACCTGACAGCTCAGCCCCGGCCTTGGGCTCTTCCTGCTCAGGCACCAGCCACAGCAGAGACAGAAGAAGCAAATTCAGCTCTTACCTCAAAAACCACGAGGGAAATCAGCCCAGGCTCAGCTCTGGAGGAAAGCAGCATTTAAGGGACTAAAAGCAGAGGAAAGCTCAGCATTATGTTTTCCAGCAGCCACAAAGTAATCCCAGGGCCAGATGCCGACACCAGGAGTTCTGCTCACTGCTGGCACACAGAGATAGGCAAATATTAGCAGGACTGAGAACCCACCTAAAACCTTAGAAGAAAGCAGTTTCCCATCCTATATCCTCAACAAAATTTAAAATCAAGCAGCTGTTGAGGGTTTCATCCATCTGAAATTTTGCAAAGTGTATATGGCTCTTCAATTTATCACAGCATGTGCTGTGTGGTAAGGAATGCCCCCCATACTGAACAGCCCCCCCAGCTCTGCAGAGGGAAGTGGCTAAACTTCCACCAGGGAATGGTTTGATCCCAAGCAATAATGTTTGAGTTTGGGATACACAGCCTTTGTGTACACCCAGAAGAACAAACAGTGCTAAGTGCCTTCCCTTTCCAGAGATTTCAGATTATGTTCACACACGCTGGGACTGAACATGTGGGGAGGCATGAAGAGGTGGCAGCAATGGGGTGGTGTCTCCAGCTGCAGAAACCAGAAAACCAGGTTTATGTCTACAGACACAGTCAGCCAGGGGCAGGAACATTGTTTTACATATGGAAACCCCAAACATCACTGGAAACAGGACTGAGTGATTATTATCACATCATTTTTGCAAACTATAGAGCAAAAGCTACATGACTGCTGAAGCCATAATCATCAAGATCCTTTAGCAATGAGCTGCTATCTTCCTGATCTGCACAGCCTTCAGTTTTGGAGACCAGAAATGTAGAGGGGATAATTAATTTTTTTTTTTAATTGCATAGTACAATTTAGCTGTAAGAGGCAACCAACTGCCTTGTAGGTAAGTGGATGAAAAAAATTGTCTCTGGTCCTATGTTCATGTGTTTACAAGGCTCTGTGCAGTGTCACCTGACCCCAAGTCATTCCCAAAACCACTGTTAGGATCACTCACATGCTGACAATGCACTGGGAAGTATCTCAGAGGGATAGAGGACACTGAAAACAGCTGCTCATATGTCTTCTTCCAGACGTGCTTTTTCCTGTATCAGCTTGTGTTCTCACATTTTTCTCTTGCTTCTGGACAGGACAGTATTTTCAAGTCTAAGAGAATTGTGTTTTAAAGTGATAACTCTATAAATAAATAGCTAACACCCAGATGACTTTGGTCAAGAAAGAGAAAAACCTGACAGTTGGCCACTGCAGGAAGCCAGTTCCCAGGACCTGGATTTTATAAAGTGTTGGAAATAGGGATTGTACTTTGTTTGACTGGAGACTCCTGTCCTCCTTTTGCTGCCTGAATTGCTGTATGTAATTTCTGTTGTGAGATGTGTGGGTTTGTCACATGTGGAAATGAACTGGTGGCTCACACATTCTAAAGACAGGTTGAGGCACACGCAAAAACACTCTACTCTTTAACTTTCTCCCTCTCAAAATCCCTGGGTGCTTGCACCACAGTGTGAAGCTGCTGCTGTGGCTTAGTTCAGTTGTGCTGTTTTATAATCTTGCTTTTGGCCAGTTACCAATTCCCTCTGATTTTTGCCTTAATTGCCAGGGGGACAAAGGCGCGATGGGAATCCCTGGGCGGCCGGTAAGTCAACCCCTCTTTTGTGTGCCTTCTCTTTCTCATTCTCTTCCAACCCCTAGGATTTGGGGCTGGGGGAGGGTGGCTTTCAGGATAATCCTTGTCAGTTCCCTGAGCCCTACACCTGAGGGGCTCCCCTGGTCTCTGCAGGGTGACCAGCCCTGCAAGCCACATGCGTGCTGGGGAGGTGTTTCCATTTCACCTGCTGTACTATCCAGGCCCTCCTCTGGTCCAGCATCCCCCTGTTTGGGCGTCTCCTGCTGCCACCTCATGCGCCAGCTGGGCTTGCTAACCCTGGGTCTCCTAACACGCACCCCTGCTTGCCACTGGCAGCTGCCCCTTCCAGATAACTCTGCCCTGAGCAAAGGGGGCCATCCCCCACCTGGCTGAGTGCCGTAGTTTGGAGCTGCTCCTTGCTTGGGCATCCCATGGTGAGGATGGGGAAGAGGACTTAGGCAGGAGCTGAGGCCACCCTGCTCCTCCCAGCCCCATAGCCAGGGCTGTGGGGCAGGAGAGCGTGCCTTTGCTGCTAACGCCTGTGTTTGTCTCTCTCCCTTTCTCTCTCTCTCTCTCTCTCTCTTCCCTGCACCGTCTTGCATGTGGCTGTGACGGCTGCCACTGACCCAGGGACTAAAAGGGCAATCCGGAGAGAAGGTGAGTCAGCTCCCTGTAGCCTATAGCATCCCCAAACTGTCCTCTTCTAGGGCCAGCCCAAGCTGCCCTGTCACAGTCATGGCCACTGCAGCCAGCTTTGGGCTTCCACACCCCTGGGCTGCCCCATCTTCGTGTCAGTGCAAGTATATTTCCCAACTTCCTTTCAGGCCAGTCAGCCTCCAAAGATGCTTCGTTTCTTGTTTATGACAATTTACTAACAGCATAAGAGCCAGTGGGCACATGCAGGCTTCCCTCAAGGCCTCCTGGATTTTAACCATTGACTTTCTCCCTCTCTGGCAGCTGTGCTTGCCCCAACCAAGCTGCAGCTGTCCTCTCCCCCCAGGTTAGCCTGATCCCTGGTGCAGGTGAGAGGAATAAAAGTGGCATGCCACACTCCTGTTTCTGACACAGTGGAACCTCTTCCTCCTGAGGAAAGCTGATGGTGTCGTTTAAGTCATCTCACAGACTGTTTGCCATGCAGTGAGTTGCAATTTGTGCCCACAAAGAAGTGCTGGTTTAGAAAGCGATCTTACAGCTGGCCCGTTTTGAAGTGTTTGGCATTTCAGTGTTAGCATGTTTTCCCCAGAGCTGTGAGCACCTTCCCACCTCCCAGAGCAGGGAAGTGGAGGTGTTTGGGATTTGTGAATAACTGAATAACAATGTGTAGAAATTAAGAGAGGTGTGGATATTTACCTGACAAAGGGGGTCATCTCTGCAGTACCATACCAGACCTGTTTGCTCCTCTTCATAATAGGCTGAGTGCAAAATATAACAAGGAAGGGTAAAGTAGGATAGAGAGTCTTCATCCTTGTGTTCACTGTTTGCTCACTGGAGCCGACCAACATAATCCAACAGGCCAGAATTTCCCACTTGAAGCTATTCTGCTTTTTTCTCTGTATATCCTTGCATTTCTTTATGGCCAAAGTTTTCATGAAGGGACAGCAGGTAGATACAAACACACAAAGGAAAAAAAATCAGTCCTAATTGCCTCTGCTTCCCCAAAGCCCTTCATGAGAGCCCTAAGTCTTTGGCAGTCCATAGGCTTTGTTTTGCAGAGTGCTTTGCTTTCTTGCAGGCTGCTTAGTTTATGGGATGCTCCATCCCAAAGCTTCTCAGCCCTGGGCACTTCTGGAGCTGCCTCTCAGGAATACACCATGTTTCCAAAGAGAGTGACATGTCCTGCCCATCGCACGCTGTGGGTGGCTAGGAGTTGGAGAGGCAGCTGTTTCCTTTTCCAGCAAGCACTTTGCTTTGTTTTCATCTGCATCTCAGCTGAGTTTGAGAAGTACGCAAGCGAGGCATTTCTGGAGCCAACCAAACAAGCTGCCCACAGCTCCCATTTCCCTGGAACCCAGCACATCCCTCTTTTCCTTTCTTCTGCAGGACACAATCCTCCCAGAACTTGCAGGAAGGAAACAGAAAGGGTTTCAGGCCATCTTTCACACTTGCAATGGGGCAGAACCTCTGTTTTGCCAGAAAGTGTTTTATGTGTTTATACTTCTCCTTGCTGTCCAGCTTCCATTTTCTGGCACATCTGAGCAGCTCTCAAGGACATCTTTTCTCCCAAAGTGTCAGGCAGGAGCGGAGGGAGGCCAGAACAGCCCTGAATATCTCCTACATAAGGCACTCTCGTTTAACCCCAGTCTTGACAGGAATATAGATGTCTTTGTGTTTTCCTCTCCTCACCCCTTTTCCTCTGCTGTGTCTCTCTGCAGGGTGCTCCAGGAGAAGCTGGCATCTCTATCATCGGGCCCCGTGGTCCACCCGTAAGTGGCTTTTCCCTCTATTTTTTGTCTGATGCAGGATGTGGGCAAGCTATTGGAAAAGACTTAGGAGGGCATTAAGACTCAGCATCAGCTGGAAAGAGCAAAAACCCTGTATAATGTGGTTCCCATGCTGAGCCAGCCTTGGTTTTATACTGCTATTATATACTATATATAATGAAATTATAGCTCCTATTCCAGAACAAATGGGGAAGCCTTCCCTGGCAAGGAAACTAAATTCCTGCATTTAAAAGGAAGAAGCGTATTCTGTTTTGCAACAGGGTAGCTATCACTTTTGGAGAAAATTTGCTCTTTGCCTGGCTGATTTCAACCTTTGGTTTAATCGGCAGGGAACAAGCCCCCTGATTTCACTGTACATGACTGGGGAGCTCACAAAGAAAAAGGGTAGTTCAGAGGCCTTTGTCATACCCAAAATCTTGGAAGCTCTTTGTCAGCAGGGTTACCCCATATCTGTCTGAGAAAAGGCAGGATTTTGCACCCTCTTCCATTAAAAGTATCTCTACAAGGTGCAATGAGTCAGCCAAACAAAACTTTGCAAGGACAGGGTCATAAAAAAGACAAAGATGAAGGCCTGGAGTGTTTACATGCCCCAAATGCTGGATGCTTCTTGCACTTCGTTCAGCCATCAAGCCTCCGCTTTTGTGTGGGTGCAGCCAGACCTCCCCACTCCATCCCTGCACAGCCTCCACTGGAGATTTCCATGAAAAAAGACCTGGAGATTCAATTCTCTCCCTCCCAGTGGGCACTTCCGATTTCGATTAACCTGTGAAGAGCACCGTCCTTGACCTGCAGAGAGGATGGGCTGCTGGCAGCCTTTGTTTCACAGCAGAGGTCAAGTGAGAGAGACCTAGGCAGTGCAGACACTTGGCTACATCTGGCTTTCCAATTAACTTCCCAAAAGCCCCATGACAAGTGTTTCTAATAAAAACCAGCTTTGCTGTCCCCGGGCCCACCTGCTGGAGTTTGAGAAGCGACAGAACCAAAGCCCAGGACCCAAATGGGTCTCCCCAAGTGTTTTATGCCTAGCAGATGGTCCCTGGCCACATGTCCAGGCAAGGAAGAAGGGCTGGCAAGTCTCTCAAGCCAAGGCCTGAGCAGGACCATCCTGCTCCACACACAGCAGATTTTGGAGGGTAAGCGCCCCGTTGCTTTTGTTGTTTCTCACAAGCTCTGGCTCTCAGCATTCCGAGCAGTGTAATTATAGTAATCAGAGAGAAAAGCCATCAGTTCCTGTCCATGCAGGTCCTGCAAAGGAGACAGTTTTCTTGAAGTGCCTGGGCTGCAGGACAATTTTGTCTGCTTTAGTGCTGCTGTTTGGGAAAGCGCAGAACACATTGCATCTTTAAAGCAGCAGAAAAATTAGATGGCAAATGGTATCTAAAATGGGGTTTTGTCTACACCAATCAAAGCCCTGAGGTGCCAGGACTGGCCCAGCTCCACACTTTCCCCCTACTGTGAAGATGATCCAGTTTCCTGGGGAGCTGGTGATAGGTCAAAAGGATGGCTGAGCACTGAAGACTAACACGGAAACCCTGGCCAAGGGGCCACTCAGAAAGATGTGGGATGACAAATAGTTTCCAGATTTTTGTTTGGAGGTTGAAGTTTTTGCTAGAGCTCAGAGCTGCTTAACTCCTGGCCAGAGAGGGCCAGTGCGCCGATAGTGGCAGAAACAGACAGTCTCCATGATTTGGCAGCTCCCGGGATTACATACTTCATATAATCAACATTTTAAAAAGGAGACAAGGAAAACCAGCCACCCAACAAAAACAGTCTCTTGGAATCACTCGCTGGTGAACTGTTGTCTTGGCGTGATACCGTGCAAATCATTCTGCTGTCCTCCAAGGAGAAAGAGGCAACAGTCTGTAGTCTACAGAGGAAGCCAAATTGCACCATTTCCAGGTTTTCTCCCTAATTCTTTTTTTAGCACTTTTTGTCAGGGAGGTGTCCAACAGGGAACCAAAATTAATGAATTCTGGCTAGGCTCTTCTTGCTTCTTGCCTTTTCAGAAGCCAGCGGTGGACAGATCCTTTAATTTATGGCCTATCTTCCCTTCTGGTCACTGGCCAACAGGGCCAGGTGGTTTTGTGTGTATCTTGCAAAGCAAAGCTGACCAAGTTCAACTTTGCAGAACTAAAGAAACAGAGCAAATGTGGTTAGGTCCTGCTAGCATTGTGTACAAAACCAGAGCTCTTCAGTGCGACGTGAAGGATTTTGTGGTGGGGCATCCCTCAAACCCTGCAAAGAGGCTATTTGGGCCCATCCTCTGCAGGGGAAAACCTTCACTGAGTCTGTCTGCAGACAGAGGGTGGCTGGAGATGTTACCTGAAGGTGAAGGTTTTCCCTGTCAGTGTAGCTCTGAGGTCTCCCAAAGGTTCTTCGCTGTGGCAAACCTCAACCTCAAAGCCCAGGAGGCCCATCCTCTCCTTCCCCTTCCCTTCCCTCAGCCCCACATGGAATCACTCTAGTTAAGGCAGAGATGCACCCTGTTTATGCCCAGCTCTTTCCTAGGAAAGTCCTGTGGGGCTCCAGCAGTTCAGTCATGGTAGCTCAGATTGCTGAAGAAAGCATTTTTTTCCCCAGAATGACAGAACACATAAGGGAGCTGGGCATTTTGGCATTGTAGCGCAGCTTTCAGGCTAGGCAAGATGCCACAGTGGTCACTTGATGAGTGGGGCACAGGATTTACCTCATTTGGCTGTTTCTGTCTACATTAGTGTGCTTCAAGATCTGCTGAGGTCTGGGCCAAATGGACCATATGCTTCCTGACCTGGTTCATGCTGTTTTTTTGGGAAATAAACTGCAAAATCCTTAAGTGAAGTGGTATCTTTCCTGGATACCAACAAAGTTATGGTAACTGTGACCTGGGATGTCACAGGCCCCAGAATTGAAGAACTACAAAAAATTAACAGCCAGGATTTTTTTTTTTTTTTTTTTTTTTTTTTTTTTTTTTTTTTTTTTTTTTTTTGAGTAGGGGATGAAGAAGCTGCCAAACACATCCCAAGCTGTTGGCTGTACCTGATCCCAAACTGGTAGCCATAGCTAGCTAGCCAGGAAGGGGCTGGTGGAAAAGTCTTGGTGCTCATGTTCCTCTCATCACTCAGCCTAACTCTCTTAGCTCTCAGAGGATAAAAAACCCCAAATAAACCAGAAGAGAAAAAAAAAAATCATCTCCAGAATTATTTGAGAGGAAAATGAATGAGCTGGGACATGGGAGAAGGAGGAGAGGGATGGTTGTATTTAGACACCAGTGACCTGTGAGGCTTGTCTTGCACAGAACAGCACCCTGCATTAAACATCTCAGGTTTATGGCAGCAAGAATTGCCATAAAATGAGCTCAGCCTCTGGAATATGCTCCAAAAGCCTAACATATGGGCTAGGGACACCCATTTAATTAATGTAGAAACTTCAAGGAAACTGCCTGCAATCCAAACTGGAGCTGCTCCAGCATTTTCTTGGCCCTGTACAAATTGGAGTGGGGATGAGAGATTTCCCCTCCTTCCCCAGACACTTTCCCCTTGGAGGGGAATTCGGTATCTCTTCAGAGAGTTGTAGGATAATTGTTCAGAGGCTGGAGGAAAGGCTCTGTGGAGAGGACTTAGGATCCATCAAAATTCATTTCAGTTCCTCTAAAGTGCTGTCTCTGTTTCATCCTTCCCAGGGACAGCCTGGAACAAGAGGTTTTCCTGGATTCCCGGTAAGTGTAACTCTTAATTTATGAGGTACGGATGCGTGATATTACTAGGAAGCCTTATAAGTGCTTGCTGTATCTCATCATTTCTTCCTGAACCAATGACGTGATCTGATATCACTGGAAAAAGCAATTTTTTCTTCATTTGTTTTTCTGCTTCTTTTTGTTTTTTCTTTTAAATAATACTTAGGGAGAAAAAAAACCCCAAACCTTACCAAAGCAAACCACATAACTCTGGAAGGAAATTAATTTTTAAAAAAAGCCCCAAGTGTTACAATAACATAGTTAAAGCCAGATCTGTTTGGTAAAAGAAAACCATCCTAAGAAATAACCCTATCCCAAACAGAGAAAACAACCCCCAGGTAGGGGAAATTCCAACTTTAATTGAGCTTTTAGGTGATATTCCAATAGCAGCAAGTGCCTGGGATCCAAAAAGGGCCCTGCCTGTTGAGGGTCAGCTGGGAACTGTGCTAGGCTGAACACCCTGGTCATGCCAAAGGGAAAGGACGTAAGACATGAGGGGGAATTCTTCTCCAGCACAGTTGCAAGGGAACAGAGATTATGCCCAGGAGAGGACAAAGCAAATTTCATTTCAATCCTACAGCTGCTGGCAGCACTCTCTGAAGTGCTGAGGCTGCTGAAGGACTCAAACAGTTGCTATTTATTCATATGCATTTACCCTGGACAACTAGGAAGCCTGAGGCAAATCCCAGCCCAGATCCCTGCTCCCACCGGGCAGCTCAGCTGCTGCTCCAGGACACTGGATGTGCCAGAGCAGGTCTGCGGGGGAGACTCTCAGGCCTGGAAAGAGGGAGGAATTGGCAGCCTCCGAGCTGTCTGACTGGGTTCCATGGCTCTGCCTGTTGTGAAAAGGGGGCTGTGAGCTGCCCCTGGGCTGAGGAGAAGGAGCTCTCCCCAGGCCCTCTGGTCTTTGGCTTTTGGACGAGCAGCAAACCAATCTGCCCAGCCGATGAGAACGCGCTGGGTGGGACAGCTCTGCGGAGCCTGTTTCTCATCACACAGTACCTGCAGCATGTGCTGAGCTGAGTGTATGTCACCTCTTCCCTGTGGCACTGTTACTATTCTGTCATTTGCAAAATTCCACTTCCCCCGAAGGAGGGTGCCCTTTTAAAGTCTTGAGAAAACTGCTGATATTCAACTAGTTTACCCAACACTGTGAGATTTTAAATTCTGAGATTTTTTTTTTTTCAAAAATTGCCTATGAATCCCTCCTTGCTTCTCTTCCTGTGTCCAGCATTGCTGCTGAAACGTGCTGACAGTGAGTAGGTCCCTTCTGAAGCAGTCTGAAATCTGGGCTGGTACTCAGTGGGCCAGGGAGCTGCCAGAGTCCCCCACCCCGCTGGAGCTCAGTTTTGTATGTCCATCATACAAAAATGCTTTTGGTTGAAAATTTTAAACTTAGACTGCACTTCATGGAAGCCCAAACACTGTCTTGTTACTCTTGACATCTCTGATGATGAAATCCCAAATATGAGTATGTCAAGAGAGGGGCTCTGTAGTCACCTTCGCTCACTAAATTGTTGAATGTTTTCTTCTGCTAATTCTGGGTCACCTCACGTCACCCCAGCCCATGCAGTCTCGTGGCATGTAGTGCTTCCTGGGGCAGATGGACAGACACCCTGGGGAGAGCATTTCTCATCATTTTTCCTCTTTTATTTCAGGGCCCTATTGGCTTGGACGGCAAACCGGTAAGCGGAGAACTCTGCAGGCCTCCTGCCCTGCCTCCTGCTGGGTCCCACTGTGCTGCAGCCTCTGTGTCACACCGTGGGTTTCAAGGGGATTGGTTTGCAGTGTCATGCACATGCATGAATTGAAAGAAAATTAGGAGGTTGGCAGGCAGGAGGATGCCAGAGATGCCTTGGGGGAGATGCAGGAGTCAGAAGGTTAAGGAAGGCAAAGTATGGCCTATCCTTTCTGGGTACATCTGTAAAATAGCAGTTCTCAAGTGCAGCAGCCTGGCTGCTGCAGGGAAAGCCTTAGCAGGCATTCCTACCCAGAATCAGACAGGGAGACCAGATCCCTGAGGTATCAGCCCTCAGCCTTAGCCAGCAGCTTCCTTCTTTTTTCTGCTCTGCCAAAAAGAGCTGTAGTAGAGGAGGGAAGGATCCTAAAGACCTCTGTGAGACCTCCTTAGAGATCTGAAGTAGAAATCCAGGTTCTTCCCATCCTTCTAAGAGTTGGGCACAAATGAACTACTTCTCCATGAACCCAGAGGACATGAAACCTATAGCTCCATGTAGCAGCCACGTGGCCAGGCTCCCACCACTCTCCTCCAGTGCTGTAAGGGAGAAAGAGCTGGTAGCACATACCAGCTCCTCTGATTTCCTGCAGCAGGACCCTGTTTTTGCCATGAGGAACTTCACCCCCAAGAGAGATGCAGCAGCACCTTTCTTGTACTGCTCTGGGGACACACACTTCACTCAGCAGAAGCTGTTAAATCAACATCATCTAGAGTCTGCAGTGGCCAAAGCCGATGTGTGTTTCCTTTCTTTTGCAGGGCCATCCTGGACAGAAGGGAGAGATGGTAAAAATACATATGTTTGTCTGAGGGTGGTGGGTTGGTTTGCAGTGATGTCGTGCCTCAGCAGGCAACAAGCTCACGGGCAGGGTAGCAATCTTACCTCAGCTGATGCACTAGCTGCATCCCTAATTCTGTAACTTCATAATAGCAGTGCTGGGGTGCATGTCTGTAATTTTTGCATTATGGCTATCACATCCATCGTGTCACAACAGCAACTCTCTAGTTACTCATGGGATGTGTTTTCCTTGCACTTAGCAATTATGTTCTTTAAATATATTCTGGGAGCTGACATTTTTCGTGGTTGGCCTCAGAGGACAAATAAAAGTTGATGGAAAGATTTCTGAAAACCCATCTGGCAGCTTTCAACTTATCTAACAACAACCAAAAAAAGCATATATTTTGTATTAAATGCGGTTCCCCCCCCTCCCTTGCAGCTCTGTTTCATATGTGTGCATAATACTAAAATGCTTTTGGTTGAAAATTATAAGCTTAGATGGCACTTTATGGAAACCCAAACGCTGTCTTGTTTCTCTTGACATCTCTGATGATGAAATCCCAAATATGAGTATGTTAAGAGAGAGGCTTTGTAGTCACCTTCGCTCATAAAGTGTTGCATGTTCTCTTCTGCTAATTCTGTAATTCTTTTTTTGGAGCCCAAGTGTCAGTGTAGCCCTCTGGCAAGCACATGTTGAGGATCCCCCTCCCACTCCCCTGTTGCACAATCCTAACTCAGGATTCCGTCCTGGCTGCTTCTGGTTCCATCTCTGTCAGCTGAGATCCTGGGAACAAGAAGAGTGTGTTAGAGTGTGTTTTCCTGATGATTTTCCCCCTCTCCTTTTAATATTCCACACCCCCACCCCCCACCCCCCCCGTGGTGCAGCCAGAGCATGTGTGCATTTTCACTCCTCCAGAGTAATAAAGGGAACCCGGATCTCTCTTGGGAATTTTCTTCACGACTGTTTTTAAAAGCTCAGTTTTTCACCTGCTCCATATGCTGTCTTTTTGTCACTGTAAATGGAAAACCGTCCCATGTTAAATGCTGTGTTTCTTTAAAGGGTGCTGCAGGTCCCAGGGGACAACCCGTAAGTATCTCATCCCTCTCTCATCTCCCCCCTTTACCCTTGCATTCACTGAACTCCTTCATTTACTGAGGCCTTTCTTGATCACTGTTCTTTTATAGGGACCCCCAGGACAAAAAGGAGAGAAGGTAATTTCAATGGGGGCCTTGTTAAAAATTAAAAGTGAGGACGGGACTTGGTGGTCTTGATGCTGCTTGATCCGACTGTGAGTGAGGAATGCCAGGAGCAGAGGGCTCAGGGGATGGGGACAGGAGGCAGGGAGGGTGCAAACTGCCATAACTGCACTGAGTTTGATGCAGTCACAATGATTTACACCTTCTGGATCTGACCCTGCGTGCCTATTTTGGTCGTCTCTGTCTGTGGTTTAAGTTCTTTCCTTTTTAATCCTCTTCTTTCACAGGGTCAGTGTGCAGAGTACCCGCACAGGGTAAGTCATTAGCGTTATTATCTTCTGTCCCGTGCCTTCCTGCATGTTAATCCAACTTCGTTTGAATGGCTTTTTGTTGGAAGTAGAGATCGTTCCATTAGCAAGATGCGTCATCCGGGCCCCCAGGGCAGTGCTTGGCTGATGGACGTGTTTCGCAGAAAAGCAGCAGATAAGGTTTTCCAGGAGGGATGTTGGTTCTGCCGTCTGTCCCTGCCCACCGCAGAGGGGTCTCTCGATTGCCGCTGTCAATTCTGCTTCCTGTGCTTTGTGCTGGGGAGGGGGAGGTCCACGTCCTCACCCCAAAACCCAGTGAAACCCGGGGGTTCTGGAGGAGTACAGGTCACCCACTCACACCTTGAGCTGCTGCACTGTCTCTGTGCTGCTTCCGCAGCCTCTGCTCTGGTTGTGTGGCCGGAGCAGTGTGGGTTTTGAAGACCTGGGGAAAATTTTGTCATCATTCCTCCCTTTTTCTTTCTCTTCATGCTGGTGTCATCCCTGCATAGAGACAAGGGGAAGGGTCGTGCTCCCTGCCTGAGGGCAGCCCTGCACCCCCTGGCCATGGTGCTCTGTCAGGTCCCCAGTGAGCTGGACCACAAGCCTGGTGGACTCTGCCTGCAGGGAAGAGGCTGACAGGGAGGGTTGATGCCAGCAACTGTTTAATGAAAGCCAGGATGTTGCCCCACCTGCCCCTTCGTCTTGGCCTGGCCAGCATGTGCAGCAGCCAAGAGTGGAGAGAGAACATCATGGGGTTTGAGGGGATTTAACCAGTTCTAAAAACAACCAGAGCGCTGAAAATCCACTGGAAATGCATTGGAACGACATCATATGAAGTGGCTGGAATTTGTAATCTGGATGTACAGGGAGACAAGCTTAAGAGCTTTCTGTTTATTTTTGATGGGCCTGTGGATAATCAGCTGGGCTCTGGTCCCTGGCCCGGAGGGAGGAGGTTTGGAGCAGCAGAGCCACTGGAGAGAGAGCTTGGCTGGCAGCAAGGGAGAAGGGGGCTGTGGGTGAGTGCCAGTGCCCCTTGCAGTAACAGCCGGTCAGCTGTGTTTATTTAGTGAGCTGCTCACTAGATTGTTATGTTAAAAAGAAGTCAACAACACTGGTCACCCCAGCAGTGTCCTGAGTTCCTGTTACAGCCCTTGGCTCTGACTGTCCCCAGTGCTCAAGGTGAAAAGCAGTGGCAGGACCCAGAGCAACACTGGGAAGGGAGCTGGTGCATCCCTGGAAATAGTCTGGGCTCAGGCCCGTTTGGTGGGCATGCTGGTTTGGTGGGTCAGGGCTGTAAGGTGACTGATGAGCTACAGGGCTGTGACAGTGGGAAAAGGGTGGGTGCAAAGCCTCACATCCTGGCAGTGTCTCCTTTCCAAGGAGATACTTCTAGTCTCATGAGGCACCAAGCTCAACATTATAAAAACGCCCATGAGTTGTTCAAGGCTGAGACATGCTCACAGGAAAGGTGACTGTCCTCAGATGAACTCAAGGACAGGCAGTCCTGAACTGCAAGTTCAGGGAGCCAGAGGCACAGACCAGCCAGCAGAGGTGCAGTTCTCTTTCTTCCTCCCTGAATGAAAATTAGGATGGGCCTTGTTGCAAAAATGCCACACTGCTGAGTGAATTGCAATTTATTCTTGCTATTCTGTTTGATAAGGTTCTTTGTCAGCTGTTCTGGGTGAGGAAATGAAAACCAGCATTCTGAAAAACTGGGGATGTTGTTTTCAGTTTTGTTTCATATTTGTTTTCTTAGGAAGGAAATACAAGGTTAGGATATGTGCCTTGGCTCTTGTTGTAGTTTCTTATTTTTTTGTCTGTATGAGGCTGTGTGGCCTGCGGTGCTGTGAGGGATGAGCCCGTACACTGGGGCTGCCCGTCCAGGGTGAGAGGGCCACTCAGGGAAATGGGGGGACCAGGCATGCTGCGTTGGCTCTCAGAAATGCTGTTTGTTTAACTGACCCCGTTTGTCTCATGTGTGTTCACTGTTCCCCAGGAATACCTAAGTACCACACTTGCAGCACTGCGCTCTAACCAGATCCTTACGCTGAAGGTTTGTGGGGAGCAGTCTGAATGGACCCAGTTCTGATGCAAAGGCTTGAGGGTGCAGATCCAATATTGCATGCTGCCTCCTGGAAAAACTTCCTGTTGGGCCAGGAGCTGGGTGGAAGTGACTTTGGATTTCTTCTCTAAACTCTCCCACTTGCGCCTGAATTCGTTGCAGGGTCTTGCCTGTTTTCAGGACTGGTTCTCTCCATTTTCCTCCTTATCCATTCCAGCATCCTCCCTCAGCTTCCCTGTAAGCTGTATAATATTTCAGATACCCTTCAGCACTTGTGCAGCCAGGCAAAGCCAGCTTAGCTGGCTCTCCTGAGCTAAGGGGCCTCCTTCACTGTCTTTTAGAAAGGGAGGTTTGCCTTTGGATAAAACCAGCCCAGCTGAATTTCCAGCAGCACTGCTTTTGGAGTGATAACTTGTGGCTATCTGGATCAGTACATTTGAACACAACCACCTGATCATGATGCTGCAAAATTGGGTCACCACTTCTCTTTGCAACAGGACTGGATCCTTGCTTTCACTGCACACATGAAGGACAATGTTTAAAGGGAATAAAACGTGCTGCTTAGAAGTGTATGGTTTCTGTGGCGGGACACCTGCGGGCACGCCTCTGGGATCTGAGTGCTCAGCTCACGTGGGGAAATGTCACACATGGGCACGTTTTTCGTGCCCAAGCACAGAAAGGCTCTCTCATTTCTCTCTATGTAAATCAAGAGCAGCTTCAATGGAAAACTGATAGGAACAGGAAAGTGGATCAGGCCAGAGCAGCATTCCTGGGCCTGGAGCCGGGATGGTGGGTGTCAGGGTGACAGAAGCGTGCATACAAGTGGAAACTGGATACAGCAAAAGGATGAACAAATGCTCCTGAGCTTTAGTGCATTTGATTTCTGTGTGTCCGGGTCAGCTTTGTGCCCTGAGGCAGCATTCCTGGCTATAAGCAGTCAGAAGGTGATGATACTGTTGAGCAAGGAAAAACAAAGTGCGGGCTGCCAAGGCAATGCCTTGCAGAGGCGTCCAGCTCCAAGGCCTGCTCTTCTGCCTTGATCATGGTGGTTGTGTCTGCCAAGTGAACCAGGCCAGGACCTCTGTGCTGACCCCAGCGAACCTTTCTCTACTCCCTTCCACTCCTGGAGGAAGGGTGAGACCTGGAGATACACTGGGCTTCTTGTAAGAGTACTAGAAAATTGCACTTGGAAAACTTGGAGAAAATTGTAATTCTGATAGTTGCCTTAAATCTGATGATGTTGATAAGTTAAGAGAAACTTCACTAGTTTTTCTTGAAACTTGTCCCATCACTGGACACCCTAGCAGAGCCAGTGAGGGGATGTCCTGCAGTGAGCACTTCCAAAGGAGGTCAGCAGAGCTGAGTCAGAAATCCCCTGGTAGGTTCTATTTCCGAGCAGAGGAAGCTGTGAAAGCTCTGTGTGGTGGGAGCACAGGGATGGTGAGTGGGCACCCCACTCCTGCCAGGCTGGCACTGGTGGGTGCCCTGTGGCAGCACGAAGGAGCTCAGAGGTGTGCCAGCAGGGACCCGCGCCGCTCTCACGCTGGGCTTGGTTTTCACAGCAATCTCTCTGTTCCCCTCTTCTCTGTTCTCTCCCCTGGCTGCTCTCTGACTCTCGGTGCCCTAATGGCCTCCTTTGCCCTGCGACCTTCTGGTTTTATCTCCTTCAGCTGTTGCCTCTCCTCAATTCAGTGCGGCTGGCTCCACCTCCCGTCATAAAGAGACGCACTTTCCAGGTAGACTTTTCCTTGTTGCCTGTTTCTGAGCTTATCCCAGTGCTTGCAATTAATCAGCTTGCTACCTGTCTTTCTTCCCCTACAGAGGGCTTTCCAAGAGTTTCAGGCAGACTTGAGGGACTTTGTTTAAAGCAGAGGAAATCTTTGATGTGATAATGTTGCTAAAAAGAAAAGAAATGAAGCCAGTTTTTTGAACTAAAAGAAATGGGCCATGAAGCTGTTCTTGGGGCTGTTGACAAGCAGCCTTCCCCTTAAGGAGTCAGTTCCTGCATATTCAATCTCCAGAAGAGGTTGGAAGCCTCTTGCTGAAATACATCTAACGTCTGTGAAATTTAACTGAGATGAATGAATAGGCAAACGCTTCTTCTAAGGGCTAGTCTAGTCTGAGGCACTTGGGGAAATGTGTTTAAATAAGCTCTTAGAATGGTTTCATTAAATTACTTTAAACCTTTGTGTAAACACATTTATTTTGGTTTCCAGGGCCATAATTCATGTTTAGTTTATTTTGGAAATGAATTCATAAAGTGAATTACGGACATATGAATAGTGAATAAGAGTGTCCATAGTCAGAGTTCATGTGGCTTTTAATGAGCCCACTTTATGCTCCCTCATTCCATCAGCTGGGATTAGCTTTCCTGTGTGGACAAACTGCTGCAATTACCCTGCTGAAGTGTGCTGGGCACTCTCTATTAAGTGGCTGGGTTTTGTCACCCTGCTGCCTGTCTAGACAGCTGGGTGCTAGCAGGGAACTGCAGGGTGCAAGAGACCTTTACTGTGAGGTGCCTCGTCCTTGCCCAGCGCTGGACAAATCCTGACCTTACCACTGAGCCCATGGTTTCAGTTCAGTTTCTATCGATTCAGCCAGCATTCTCACCACACAGAGCCCCATGGATTGCACTGTTTGCCCTTCAAAGTGACAGTCTGGAGAGCCAGGCCAAGGACTGACCTCTTGGGAGGGCTTTGAAAGCAGAAGTTCCTCTCCAGGATGAAGTGGGAAACTTGAATAGCTGCCCTACATCCTGTCGTCAGCCAGGGCTGCAAATTCCCTCTGTCTGCAGAGAAAAACTTCACCGGAGTTTTGCCATGATCCGTTTTGCCTTCGCTGTATTCATTCTCTAAATGCAACAGGGTGTGGTCTGCTCCTACAGATCTGCCAGCACCTGGCAATTCCTGGCGCCCAGTATATGAATACTAAGACAAAAAGCAAGGCTGCAAAATGGATGTTATCACCAGTGCCTGGAAGAAAGTCGTGCTGCTAACTCTGAGCACTTCAGCAGGAGTGCTCTGCCCGAGGGGGCTTAGCCGAGGCATGGGCTCAGTGGGGTCCTCCGTGAGGAGCCTGGGCAAGCACTGCATTGCTGGGGTGCAGTCAGGGTGGCTGGCTGGTGTTTAAAAGAACTGAAAAATAGTTCCAGTCGACCACTAAAAATATAGAATGACAACTGAGGGCAATGACACCTGATCTCCCACTTACTCTATCGACTTACTGTCCATTTAGCTTTGTGGGGGTCCTTTTGTGTTGAAACACATTAATGAGACTATAATGATGTGGTAATAACACTTCATGTGTTTAGGGATCTGCAAGGATGGGCACTTGCCTAGACAAACCCTGCTGTGCCCAAGACAGCAAAGTGAGGGTGATGCAAACGGCACTTTGGGTGAGCTCCTTCCAGCCACTCCCCATGCTGGGGCAGGGCTCCCTGTCCCCTACCAGCACCCCATTCCAGCACCGTGCTGCGTTTTAATGCCCTAAATTTGGAGCATGAACTGGGCTGGCAGAGAGCAGCTGAGGTGGCAATAGAGGAGGAAGAGCCAAAGTGAGATGGCCAAAGCCCCCTTTGTCTTCCCCTGGTACACCCATGCTGGGGGTGTTGTAAGATGCAGTGGGAGGAAAGTCTTTGAAGCTGGAATGAGAGGTCAAGGCAAGAGGAAATCTAGAAATATATTCCAGTGTCCTCCCAATATCTTCATTAGATCCAAATTATCTTCCATATTTAAAAGCTGTGAGACCATTTACAGGACAGTTGAATAGCACTGAGTACGGAGGATAAGAAAGCTTAGAAAACATCCTGCATTCCCTTGCAAGGACCACAGGATGAATGAAAATCCACTTTAAAAATGGGGAGAAGCAAAGGCACCCTCCTGCCTGGCCCAGCAGGCTTCCCAGCGTGGGCTGAGGGTTGGACAGGAAAAGGGCTGTTGCTCCACATATGACCAAGCTTCTCGTGAGCCTGGCCCACGTGTTGGAAATTTTCTTTTAAATAGAGCTCATGGCAGAAAGGATGAAATTTGCAGCTTATTACTTTCATTTATCATTCTAAATAAAGCAAACATCCTTGTATCTGCATGTTTTACTAAAGGCAGCCAGGATAAACAGCGCACTCGGCAGGAACACAGGGCACAGATTTCATGCATTTTCCTCCAGTGTATAAGGCTGTAGAGAGGATAAATGCAGCGGAGACCCAACTGCTCACCCATGGACTTTTTAACTGAGAAGCAGCCATGTTTGGTTTCTAGCTTCCCGTGGATCCACCAAGGAAAGTCTCTCAGATTTAAATTGGCTCACCAGCAGTAGGTTGTCGTGGTATTTTACCTAGGGAGGTGAGCCTAATAAGCCAACAGCTTCGCATGGGTGCCGCAGTGCCCTGGGACCTCGCTGGATTCATCAATTACAGATCAGCAGTCTGGTATTCAGGCGTGGTGTTTCCAACCCACTGTCTCCTCAGTGCCGCTCAGTGCCACGTCCAGGTCCTTTGGGCCAGATGACATTGCTGAGGCATGAGCCACAGCCTGATGGCTACTGGGGGGCCTGGGGAGGAACTGGCTCAAACGGCTCTATTTCAGAGCTGAAAATGGCAGGTGGCTCAGCATGCACTGCCTTGTTAAATCTTAGACAAACAGGCTCTGCCTGGTGTACATGGGCGTGCCTTGGCTGGGCTCCAGGAATGCCATGATGATCGTGTTATTTTCTTTGGGGTTTGTGGCATTTCTGCTTTTGGTCCTTGGCAAAACAGAGGGAGTGTTGTCCAACAAATATAATATGGGGGAAAACAGGCTGAGGTAAGACACTGTGGCTCTGCCTGGAAGTGCCAGTGTCGTCACGGGAGGCTTTGCTTTACATGTGACTGTCAAGTGCTTTGGAAAGCACTCCTCAGGGACTCAAGAGATGTTGGTCTTTGACACATAAATTTTACTTGACTGGCTCAATGAAGAGAAAGGTCTCTTTGGACAGTTCTGCCATCACTAGATCCCTTTAGAAGAGAGCTATGACCAGGTGACCTCAAGATGTCTTTGCAAACCATTGCATGCTGGCTCCTGCTTCCCAGGCAGCCCAGCTGTCCTCGGCAGGCTCTCCATCACTCTTGGAAACTTCTCCTGGCAGTAACCTGGGACTTGCTTCTATCTTCTCTGCTTCAGTCAGGCTGGCCTGCCTTGGGCCTTTAGGGTGGTGGTCTGAAGGGTTTGTTCTGCCTGCTGATAACTCTTGTTCTACAAACTGCAGGGTGAACAAGGGCAAGCGGGGATCCAAGGCCCCCGGGGCCCCCTGGTCCTCCAGGGCCTGCTGGACCAGCTGGGCCCGAAGGAATCCCAGGACGTCCTGGGCCAATTGGACCCCCTGTAAGTCCTTACCAAAACCCAAATCCTTCTGCTTCCCCATCCCCTGGGGCACAGACTGTTTCCTCTGGCCTCTGTTGCTTCTAGTGAAGCTGAGATAGTCACGGACAGGAGGCTTGCAGAGTCTGTGGATGTGTGGAGAGGAAGATGTTCCGAGGAAGGAGGGGAGTGAGGGGGAAGGCAGAGACGTGGCCTGGGCAGTGCTGCTATCTGGACACGCAGTGGGTGACACCAGGCTCATTTCCTCCTCCTCAGCCCCTGCAGATGGCCCCGGGGAGGAAGTAACACGTGGGGTGTAATTGTCGTGCTCCCTGCCACCCCTTTAAAGTTTTGTCCCTATCCTAGCAAGCAGCCGGGGAGGGCGGGAACAGAAGCACCACTTATAAGATAATACCATTGCTGAATGGCAGGGCAGAGGACAGAAAATGCTGCTAATGGCCCTCTCTCTTGCACCAGGGCAGAGCGGGAGAGCCTGGAAAGCCTGGCAGAGATGGAAAGGTGGGTACCAGAAACCAGCTCTGTTCCTGGCTCTGTAGCCACTGCAAATTAAAGGAGCTTCCATCTCAAAGATTTTTCAAGGCCTGCTAGCAGGACAAGCAGATCTTGCCCTGCAGGCAAATGCACCTCTCTACTCATAATCCAGGGGTCAGGGATCCTGTAAGCATTCCCATTTCTCTCTGAGAGATCTTCATCGCTCTCTGAGGAGTGAAGGACAGGATAGCTAAACAGCTGAATTGCCAAAGCAGGCAACATCAAGAGTGGTATATGCATCAGAGAATATCTAGAGTAGTTTTCCTTTCCTGCCTGCTCACAGGCAGCTCCTGCATAGATGCTTTGTTTATTTATATTTACACACACATATGTCTGGTATGCTTCATCGTTCATATCAGGTAAATTGTTTGGTTATTTCTCATTTAAAGACACAAGTGGTTTGTTTGTTAATACATCCTCTGTGTTTAGCTTGCTAGAGGAAGCTTCAAATGCCTGATTTACTCCAGAGGTGCAGTGGGTTGGGAACAAGTTCCCCAAGCAAGCCAGAGAAACAGAAAAGATTCTGGAGCATAATGCATGAAGCAAAGCAGCTTTTTTGGTCTTCAAATTCAGCAAGAACAAATCTGGGGAGATGGAGCACAATGGGCATGAATTTTTTTGGGTGTGTGAACTAAGATATCTACACAAATAGATTGGGGGTGTTGGAGCTCACCTGTGCTAGTCTCTAAGGGGTGTTTAAATCAAAGCAGCCAGCATCCCCCATCACCCTGCTGTCCATGTAACATCTACACTTTCCAACCCCAGTGTCTGTTTTGACTTTATCCACAGGGCTTACCTGGGCCTCCTGGACCAAAGGTGAGACATCTCACCTCACTTAGAGGTGTAGAAAGGTGATGAGCAGAGGTGGACTCTCCTGAAGAGGACAGATGAGTACATTTTGATGGATGGAGGAGGGGTAAAAGAGGTTACATCAAATAGCTGAGAAAGATTTCTAACCCAGCTCAGCACTGCCTCTGGGTCCCGTGTGCTGACTCATGGGTTTCATCCAGGCAAAGCGTCTGAGTTGCATCTCGGCTGAGCCAGGCACGCCTCATCAGCCCATCTTGCAAAATTGTTTGCCACACACAGCTTTATTGGCTTCTTCCATTCTCAAAGCGTTTCCCAGTGCTTCAGGAATGGATTTTGCAATGCTATTGTTAACTCTGCCACGGTTTCCCATTTATTCACTTGCCAAAGTGCGAGGGAGGGGGTGGTTGTTGTTGTTTTTCAGCTGCAGCCACCCAACCTAATTTGTTTTTATCTGAGATATGTAGCTAGGGTGAGGAGATAGGAACTGTGGAGTTGGGGCACAGAGCTGACACTTGTTACCTGTCTGCCAGGGCTTTGCTGCCAGGCCTCAGCCCAGTGCAGGTGACGCTGACCTGTGGGTCAGAAGGGACAGGAGCTCAGTGGAATCACTCTGAGCGAAAGGCAAATTTTCCCCATGGAATGCTCTCCCATCCCAGCAATACCCCAGGGAAAAGGGCAGGGATTTGTCCCTCTCAGGCCAAGCCTCACTTTCTTTTGTCTTTTTGCCTTTTGCAGGGAGACACTGGGATTCAGGGATACCCTGGCAGAAAGGTAAGGAGGGAAGTAGTTAAATGAGATTAAGTGCACTGATGCTTTGTGGACTCATGGCTGGAAATCCATGGACTATGCTGGAGTCTCTGTTCCAGGCCCACAGATTCCCTGGTGTCACCTGTATAAAAAGATCCTGGGCCCAGAGTTGTCTTTAACTCTCCAGCAGCTATGGAACAAATATCTCCCTGCGTATTTGTAGCTCTCTACACCCACTTCCAGGCTGAAATAAATTTCTTGTGCATCCAGACCCATATGGGAGGCTGGAAAGGGCCGAATCCCTGGCTATTGCTCTCTGGGATACAGGAAGGAGTCGGTCCTGCTTTGGGATAAAAGGCAGAAACTGGCAATGCCCGAATGCCTTCAGCAGCAGTTGATTAACAGCAGGGTTGTCAAGCCCGGAGGGTGTAATGAAGAGACAGAAAGAGAGACAGGGGAAAGACACAAAGGAAGATCAAACGGGTGAGAGGGAATGAAGAGATACTGTTAAAGACATGTCAGCAGGAGAAGGGGAAGGTGAATGTTCTCAGCAGGAAGGAATCCTGTGTCCCCTGTTATCTCCACGTTGCTTTATGGGTGCTCTGCAAGCAAAATGGCAAGACCTGAGAGCTTTTTAATTAGCTCTGTATAAACTGAGAAGTTTTTGTTATGTCAGGAAGTGGAAATTATAGCCCCTGCAGACCACAGCCCACTGCTGCAGACAGACACAATTTATTGCCCCTTCTGCCAGTGACCTGTCAGATTTTCCATTAGGAGCCCATCCTGTTCTGTGCAGGGTGGGTGCCTCTCGGCAGCAGCCTCACAGCCAGGGCCTCTCTGCAGCTCCTCTTACATGAAACAACTCATCTGGCTACTTCACTTCCGAGCACAGAGCCCACACTAGCCTGGGAAGGATGAGCCCAAGCCTGTGGCCTTTCTCTGGGAAAGCTGGAAGGAATGGATGAATGTAGGGGACCAGATCCTAAGGGGAAGGGAAAAGAAGGCTAAATGTTGGGGAAAGTTGTTAACTGGGACACCTCAGTGTGGGACATCCCTCTCACACCTCTGCTGACCTTTCTGGCAACCCATAGCTCCTTTTCTTGCTGCTGTGTTTGCTTCTTGCACTGTTCTCTTTCTCTTCCTCAGGGTGAGGTGGGCGAGTCAGGCCTGCCTGGTGCCCATGGCCTGCCTGGAGCCTCTGGCCCCAAGGTAACCCTTGAACTCGAGTCACTGGGACACCTCTCAGGGGCAGATAAGTGGCACAAGCCTGTCCTAAAGGGATATCAAGGGCCAAGGGCTGGAGACAGTTCTCTAGAGCCTGGAATAAACCACATAGATAGGAACACTTGTTCCTGTGTGAAGAATCTGGGAAATTGTTGGCCAAAGTGATTCCATGCTTTCCTGAGCCAGGACTTACCCAGTCCTCCATTAAAGAATAAAACCAACCCAGCCCTTAGAGACTTTTGCACCAGGGCTGTGAAAATGAGGGTACACCATGAAATGTTTCAAAGGTTTCTACACCCTTATCATGTAGAAAAGCATTGGTATGGGCAACCTCCAGCATCCTCTCCAAGGACTTAAACTGCCTTTGCACTCCCTGGGAGGGGAGGGCTGCAGCCAGTGCTTGACTGGCACCATGTGCTGGGGTTGCATTTATCACACCCCTCTTTTGGCTGCTTTCTCTGTGTCTCTTGCTGTTACAATTGAATTGCTTGCTTGGTTTCCCTTTATGTTCACTGTCCCTCTCTGTTTCCCCCCTTTCTCTCTCCTTTGCTGGCAGGGTGAAAAAGGGGATGCCGGCATAAAGGTAGGCATGACGAATATGTTTTTCTAACGCACAGTAGATCACCTGGGAGATACTGCTCCTTGGGCTGATGGATTGTGAGGGGAAGCTGGGTCCAAGGCAGCTCAGTGGGGTGTCTGATGGAGTACACATCTGTGCTCTGATTAACCACAGACAGGCACTCCGAGCTCAGGCAATAAACGCAGCCTTTATCCGCTCGGTGGAATTCGATTCTTACCAAAGGCATTTCTCTGCCTATGAAGCTTGCTGGTGATTTGTTACATCTCTCTATTTGATGGGCTAGGTTGGGGTTTCCTCATAAAATCTGGTTAGCTGACGCATCAAATCCGCGATTCAGGCTGAGGTTTGGCACCAGCTTTTCTGTCTGTTTCTGGACACTTTTTACAGGCTCATATGGTCTCTGCCCAGATGTTATCTATTTGACTGAAATTTACTGTACCCATATATTTAAAGTATATTACTCAATGCAGACTGTGCTTAAAACATTACAACATTGGCAAGCGTTCGTGGCAGTCAGAGCACACTGTGTCATGCCATACATCTCAGACATCGTGAGGAAAGACTGGTCCTGTAATATTTGGAGAGGCATTAACAGTGACACGTATATTTCAAGTATTTAGTGTGTGGCATGCAGCTCATTTATCGTGCAGCACATACACTTTCTATATCTTTTCCATCTGGGTGGATTACTGTTTGAAGAGAGAAAAGGCTCCTTCAGAGATTACCAAGGATGTGTCACTTGGAGTTTAAAGAACTGTTCTTTGGGTTCGTAGCTGAATAGAGCAGCAGTGGTTGTCTTTCACCTACAATAAAACAATACCTCCTCAGAAATACTACAGTGCATGTAGAGTCCAAAGGTTCCCTGTGTCCATCTCCACATCAGTGTAATTCTATCAAGCACAAAGGTATTGCTTCTGTTTGTGGCAGTGTGAATGAAGGTGGGATTGCACATAGAACTGGTCTGTTTTGAGGCCTTGGAGTTTGCTGCTCTCTTGACAGCAGGTCTCCCATTAAGCTGAACTCTGAAGAGTGTGGCCAGAGTGTGGCCTGGGAGGGAGAAAAGGCTGAAAGGAGAATCTCTGTTTTGTCCTTGCTTAAACTCCCATGTTTCACTGCCAGCATTGGAACACCTGCTTTACTCATGCCCCTGCACAAGGACTAGCCAGCTCTTCGTGTGGGTTCTGGCAAAGGGGCAATCTCCAGGTATTGCAGTCATGTCTCACAGTCATCCAGAGGGTGAGAGCCTTCCCTGACTCGGGGCCACCCCAGAGACACAGTCTTGCTACTTGGCCCTTTATTTTTCTCTTATTCAGCCACTTCAGGAAGAGCAGAGATGAAACCCACCACCCTTTTTGTGATACTAAATTGCAGCTCCAAAGGGACATCTCTGCAGCCCCAAGGCAGCAACACAGACTATCATTTCACACACAGACCATCATTTGTTACTGTCAAGGTCACTTTTCTCTTGACTTCCTTTCTTTTTGCTCAGGGGATTGAAAGGGAGGTGCAGACACATTCTTAAATCAGCAGCCAGACCTGACCCAGTAGCAGCTCCTGAGCATCCAACAGCACATGCACTTGTGGTCTTTGGAAATTGCTTCTTTCTCTTGTCCTCCCACCTAGGAGGATTCACTGGGACTCTGGAAGACTTTTAAATCTTCCAACTTTGGATACAATTACCTAAACTGGATTTTACCTTCTTTTTGCCTTGAGGAGCCCTGGACAAACACTATGATTCTTAGGTTAGCTGTAGTGGCCAATTTTGCATGGAATATCCCTGCTTTGGCTGGCAGTGAAGAATCTCTCTGACCTGAAGAAGTTTCCTAGTATCACATAGAACCCTTGTTTAACCACCTCTCCCCACCCTGTGGCAGATGCAGCACAACCTAGATTTGTCTCTCAGCCGTTTTTTCTGTGACCACCATTTGTACTATGATCATGGACCTAAATCCGTGTCTCATGAAGGTCACTAGGCAGTGATTGTGATCACCTGGGCCACTTGAATGAGCATTTGACTCAGTGCCCCCAGCCTGTAATATTCAGCTTCACTGATGTTTTCTCTTTTTTTTTTTTTTTTTTTTTTTTTTTTTTTTTTTTTTTTTTTTTTTTCTGAAAGATCTACAGGATAAGGCTTTTTCTCATGCTCTGAGGAGGAGCCATAAAGTGCCCACAGCCTTTCTCAATAAGCCCCTGATAATTTGCTTCTCACAGCAAAGAGCAAAGGGGAAGGGTGTCTGCTTTAATTGGCAGCTAATGAACTGATCAGCGTGAGGCATCGTTAGCACCCATGGGGATGAAGCTGCTCGCACCAGGTAGAGGGGGAGGAGAGTGTGAGGTTTCTGCATGGGCAGGTGTAGCCTAACTCTTTCAGAGACACGGGGGAGCAGCTTCCTAAACCAGCGTGAAGCTCAGGAGAGCCGGAGATGCTACTGGCTGCTTTCTTGAAGCCTCCTGGGGAGCTGTGCTGGGTGTTTTGCCTTTCATAGCCAGCTCCTGCCTTGGCTGCACCGTCCTAGTGCTGCTTTTGGTGGGTGGCTGCTGCTGCCTGGCTACGGCACCAGGGGATCACAAAGGGAGCAGCTCAGCGGGTACTCGCTGTACTACAATGGCTTTCAAACACTTGAGGGTTTAAAGATGTTCTGGAGAGTTGTTTTTCCTGCTTTTTCTCAGGCGCTGGGTTTCTTTCTCTTCTTCAGTGGTGCAGTGTCACGTTTGTCGCTGCCCCGTCTCATTAGCCCTAGTGCCTGTGTGATCCTGAGGGCTGTTCCACCAGGAAACACAGCGGAGGATGGTTGCTGTGAGCCCCCCCTGCGGGCATTCATTTGCTCCCTCTCACCGAGGGGGCTTTGCTTTTGCAGGGTGAAATGATTGAACGGCTCTTCGGGCATGCAGTTCTTCCAGGGAAGGCTCTGGGAAAGGGGATTACTGTCACAGGCTGGGCTGCCCTATGGGGATGGTCTCTGCAAGCAAGGGTGGGTGTTCTCCCAGTGGGAAGCATTGGACTTCCCTGCTGTGTCTCGCTTTAAAAAGGCAGGGAGCATAGTTGGGAAGGAGAGAGGGATGGATCCATGTTCTCCACTACAAAGTATTCTTAATTACTGCTTTACTTTTCTTACTGCTGAAAATAGGGTAGTGAAGTAGGCTGTGTAGGGCAGGAGGTGCCCATACTAGGCCATGCATATTATGATATTAGAAGGTGTTTTACAAAACACAGTTCACAGGGTGCTGTAATTACAAAAATTTCTTTTTAAAAAAAGCATGTACATATATCCCTGCTAAGTAGCCCTTCCAAGCAAGGACTAAACACCCAGAACAAAATGACAACAGCAGTGTGCAGATTGCCTGAAAATGTTTTACTTTCCAGTTATCAGCAGACAAAATTCAGGCTAACAGCACAAGGCACCCCTTGGATTCTCTGTCTCTCCAAAGAGGTTGGTTCACCCCAGAGTTGCTGCAGGCCAAGTGCCTCCCTGTGCCCTGCAGCATGCTGTGGCATGGGATGTGGTAGCAGGGTACAGAGGCTGTGGCACTCCAGTGGGGTCAGTCCTGCTGTAAGGCTTGAGAGGTGCCACTGATGGGAAGTGGCCCCAGCTAGGGCAGTCAGCTTGATGACAGCCAGGTGGGGAAACAGCACCTCACCTCACTCAGGAGGGTTTCTCATCACCTGTGCCCTGGACTCTCCTCATGGAACCCTGGGAGGACTCATCTCCTGTCTCTTGCTCTCTTTCTCTGTGTGTCTTGCTCTGCTTCCAGGGGGAGAGAGGCATGCCAGGGCTGCCAGGAAGACATGGCTCTAAGGTACCTTGTAAGCAGAGGAGTGATGCTTGTCTGCCTGATCTCACCCATAGCACTCGACTGCCCCTGATGCACAGGCATTTGTGTGTGTGCCTGTGAGTCAGTGACTGTCCTCAGCTGAGTTATTTATGCTTCTAAATTGTGAAATACAGGGCCTAATTTTTGAAGGCCGTGGTGGGGGAAGAAGTGTTTTACAGAGCAAATGGCATGCCCGGTCTGATGCTGACTTGCAACATCAGGATCTTAATGCTTTACACCAGTGAGAGCAGCCAGTTGCTGATGTTTGTAGGGAATTGGCATTTTGTAAATTGGGTTCCCAGGTGGCTGCTGCAGAGGTGTGTTAGCCCAGCTGGGATAAGCAGGCTACCCAGGTGGGAACCTGAACTAATGCAGCGATGAATCAGGGTCAGTGTGTGAGCAGCCCTGCATGTCTGTGGATGGCAGTTTAAGGGTTGATACTAGAAAATAACATGATCTGTGTTCACTGCTGTTTGAAGGCTGGAATGTGAGGAACAGGCACCTCAAGGCTCTGCAAAGGTCTAACCAAAGCCACTTACTGCACATTATCCCTTTATGACTCTAGCCTGTATTCACTAAAACCTACTGACCCTCAGACAATCTGGAATGCTTCCCCTTCCCCTGCCATTTATTGCATAGAATCCCTGATCTCCATCTTCTGTCCTTGTGTTTTTTAGCTTTTGTCCCCGATTTCTGTTTCAGAAAGCTGAGAGGTATGATCCTGCTGCTCTCTGGCTCCCCACTCCTCCTTGTTTGAACTTTTCCAAGCTTTTTTCACTTTGAACTTGGCTCCCAGTTTTCCTCACTGCCTCATGTGCTACATCCCAAGCCCTCATATTTCCGAACTTCTAACACCACTTCTCTCCCTCCCCTCTCCTTAGTTATCCCCCATATTTGTTTTTTTAACTGAACCTTTTCTGACCAGGACATAAGTAATGCTAACACAGGGGATACAGAGATTTCAGAGTGGACAGTTGACAGGGACAACCAGCTTTTTGCAACAGTACTGTCAAGGGAAATGTGACAATCCCTGTGGGAGCAGCTGCCTCCTGAGGCTCTGAGGCTCCTGTCTTGGAGGGCAGGGCAGCCTGCTCTCCATGGTCCTGTGGTGGTGGCTTGCTCTGCTCTGCAGAATGACACCTGAATTGCAGTGCTTGGTTTTTGCCCTAAGGTGTCTGGCTTCAGAGCTCTCCTGGAAACATTTTGCTGCAGTGTTTGCCTTCTGTGATAAAACCAGACTGAGGGGAATAGCAAGGCCAGGGCTCTGGGGTATGAGCCGACCTTTCTAAGGATGCTTGAGCTGAGGTATCTGGGCTCAAGCCTTGAAGTGGGGTTTTGGTCCTTGGTCTGTCTTTGCATTCCTCAGTTATTTGGCACTGTTCTGCTTGTTGGCCTTTGCTTCACTTGCAGGACTAAAACCAGGGGTGGTGGGGGTGGAAATCTGTTTGTCCTGACTGAGTTGTGCTCGTGGTGCCCGCCTCTGGAAGAGCTTTCTGGAAGCCAGAGCCACTGCCACAGGCGAACGGCTGCTCAGGGAATGAGGACGTGTGGTGTTACAGCATTACTTCTGAGTTGTGGAAAGGAAAAGATGTGGATTTTTGCACTTCTAGTTTCACCTGACCGATACTGTTTTGTTTTAAAAAACCGTATGTGTGATTAATTTCAAACAAGCTGTTGCTGTCTTTCCTCTCTCTGCCAGGGCGCTCCTGGGGTGGCCGCCGCAGGGATGAAGGTCAGTTTTGCGCTGCAATGCCTTGAGTTGGGCACGGGCTAGAGCTGGGAGAGCGCTAGAAAATGGTCGGACAGCTCCCACTGATGGGGAGTATCAGAACTGCCGTGCCTTTGGCACAGGTACCAGACTTGTCGCCAGCCTCACCCCTGCTCCCCGCAGCGAGTCTGATGCCATAGCTGCCCCCAGCTGCACCCACAACATTGCTCTTCCCTGGGAAAACACGAGTCTTGTCTTCATCTGCTCTTTTGTACCTGGTAAACTTCTGCAAGTACTGCCAGAAGTACTGCTATGCAAGTCTGAGGTTTGGTGGTTTCTTATGGCAGCCTGGGAGCCTGGCTAATGAAGATAAAAGAAGTTCCAGGCACAAAAATACACAACTGAAGCACTCTTGTGCCCTTGCTTACCAGCTTGAGGCCCCCATAGATGAATGTTCCCCACTCTTACAGCTCTAGGAGGGTTTGTGCTCTCTCCTCCTGGTTTGTCACTGTTTTCCTGTCTCTTTCTCACCAGGGCGAGCCTGGGACTCCAGGAGAGAAGGTACTCTCAGAAGGTTTTGCTCTGAGCCTGCACTTCTGGTTGGTTTGTGTATTTTTCCCCTCCCTGAGCAGCTGAGGGAGCTGAGGAATGTCTGTGTACTTCCCAGTGACCAAATCCAGGCCCTAATGGCACCTGTCCCTCTAAGAAAATGGTAGTAAGATACAGTGATACCAAGCGAGAGAGGGACCAAACTGCAAATATGTATTTCCATCCTCCTGCTCACATCTGTGTCAATGGCAATACCTTCCAGCTGCCTTCCTCCTTTCCTCCCTCCTCCACAGGAGACACAGGGCAGACTTTGCTTAGGAAGTAGGTTTCTCCTGCCCCTTCCCTTGTCCCCCTTCTGTCTCCCAGTACTCCTGTGCCCCCAGAAGCCTTCCCGGGTCCCTGCAGAGGGCCATCCCTGTCTCAGCCTAGTGTGATTGCTGCTCATCCCCGAGGCAGGCACGGTGCACTGGTGTCCCATCCCTCTCCATCCCGGAGCAGCTGGCTCCTCTTGTTTGAGCCTTGCTGGGTCGTGTTACAGCATGTGACAGCCGTCTAACAGACACGTTCTCTGTCTCTTTTCTTCCCCACGAAGGGAGATTCTGGAGTGCCAGGGAGGATGGGCCCCCCAGGTTTGCCAGGGAAGAGGGGGCAGCGGGTAGGACATTGCGTGTTTTGGCAGGGTGTCCTGGCAGTGCTGCTGTGTGCTGCTTTGCCGTGCTTGGGGGGGATTATGTGTCCTTTGCTGGCTCCTGCCCCCTTGGTGAAGTGTGTTTGCCTGTTCCTGCTTGCAGGAGGTGGGGCAGGCAGGGCAGCATGAGATGCCTGGGATGTAGTCTTGTCCCGGGAACGATTAAGGACAGGGCTGCATCCCTTGGCTCCAGAAATAACACCCTAAACAGGGATTCAGTAATCTGACCTCCTTCCTCAAGAAATCCACTGCTTTGCACCCTGGTTCTGGCAGCACAGGATGTTTTCAGTAGTCCTTATGGACACGTGTATTCAAAATGGTCCTTGAATAAAAAGTGGGATACCAAGGCGGAATCAGGGATTCACAGAGCCCTGGGACAGGATTAGGAATTACATTTTTACAGAAACCTCCAGTGCCAAACCGTTTCCTTGAGTTTGAGGTCCTGAAAATGTTTTCCTTCTTTCCAGGGAGAGAAGCATTAATTTAGCAGTGTGCATGCTTTGGCAGGGAAAGAAAGCTAGGGGAGGGGGGGGCTTACAGGTGGCTGGAAGCCAAATTACATTGGAGAAAGGGGTCACTGCACTCTAGAATTGCCTGACAATAAGATTGCTGCTAGTAGATTATTTTCCAGGGAGCCCCAGTGCATGTCTGTTCCTGGAGCATTGATGCAAGTCCCCTGCATGTCAGATGCGTGCCCTTGAGCTCTGATGAGTAGGACCAGCCTCTGCAAGCCAGCAGCTTGGCTCCAGGAGAGAGCTGGGCACCTGTGGGAAGGAAAGAGGTTATGAATTGCTCTATAATCTGTACAAGTTGTTGAGTCTTGGAGCTGTGGGGATGGCAGCTAAGAACACACGTTTCCCTGGTGATGCATTTGAAACATCTCTTCAGGGTAAGAGAAACTTCCAGTCTCTCTCTCTGTCCTGGCAAAATGCAAACTTCCAAATAGGACACTGTACCTGGAAACCACGTGTTTAGCAGCTGAGTGGAATGGCCTGAAGAGAACTTAACTTCAACATCAAGACCTGTAATTGAGCTCCAATATTCAAAATATGGCCCAGGTGTCATGGTGAACTGAGCAAAGGCACTTCACCAAGGGAATGCTGGATGCTCTGCATTGCTCGCTGCCCATGGCATCCTCCATGCTCTGTGGTGCCTCACACAGCTCAGCCTGCAGCTCTCCAGGCATCATCTTACACCATCAGCTGCTCTCTTTGCTGTTTTTGCCACTCCTGTCTTCACTGCTTACATGACCAGTGCGTGTCCCAGAGCTTGGCTGCCGGCTGAGATGCTGCACTGCTTGGGTTTTTTTGAGAGCATGATGAGTCTGGGATTTGGAGCCAGGGAAGAGGAGCAGGGCATGGAGAAAGTCCTGCACTCCAACTAAAACTCATCCTGGGCTGCAGCTTCTGTGGGCATGTGGATCGGGAAAGCCTGTGCAAAAGAATTGACAGGGAAGAGTGTTTAGCTGACCAGAGGGATAGGGAAGATGCACAGGGGGAACCCTGGATCCCTTTCCCACTCACCTTCCTTTGGAGAGAAATGGTAATGACATGCAGAGACAGTCAAAAGGATGGGCAAAAACATGTAATATCTTGAGTTGGTACTGCTCAAGGAGGATGCCTTGTCTGTGCCCAAAATAAAAGCCCTAGGGAAGGGAAAGAGGTGTGAAACCAGGAGCAGCTCAGCCTTTTGCTGCTCCTCCTGGATGGAGAGCCTGCAGAGTCAGCTTCGACCATGTCTGTTTTGCCAACAGGGTGAGAAGGGACGAGCTGGTGACCCTGGGATTCCTGGACTCCCTGGCCCAAAGGTTTGGCTCTTTTTTTTTTTTTTTTTTTTTTTTTTTTTTTTTTTTTTTTTGGTGGGTCCACTCTCACCCCTTTTCTTCCCTCCCTCCTGTGCCCAGCTTATACATTCCTAGCTGACCTTGGCAGTGTGTTCTACATTGCTCAGTTGAATGTCATCTTCAGAAGAGATGTGATGTGAGGGAGGCACACAGAAGATGCCTTTTTTAGGAATTGCATGCCCTCATGCACTGAGGGGGAGTTTGTGGTCCTGGGAGCAGGACCACAGAATCATGTTCCAGTAGTTCCCCTTTAAAAGCATGACCTCAGGTGTAACATGGCATTTCAGCCTCCCTCCTGCTCCAAGGTCCATGGATGATGAGGAGATGGGCTTCTGGGGAGCTGCACTGCTGTGCTCTGTGTTGGAGGAATAGTTTTGTGCTCAGAGAGACCCAGGGCAGGTGAGATTAAGGCTAAGCCCCGAAACTGGCTTTTCCCCTGTGCTCAGAGATTTTCAGGTGGAAATCACACCTTTCAAATCAGACTTGCACAGAGTGCTTTTTCTTTGGGAAAGGGGGCAGTGCAGTGGATGCCAGTGGCCGTTTGAGGAGGGGATGAGGGTGTAATGGCAAAGCTTTCCTGTTACTGCCTTAGCATCTGCTCTGTGCAGAGGACTTGGTGTGCAGGGCTGAGTGGCTGATGACTACAGCTCCAGAGGGAGACATTCCAAAAGAAGCCATCCTCAGGTGGTTTCATCAGCTCAGTTTCAACAACAGAAGAGAGCACAGTGTTCAAAGGGAGGCTGTGGGATGAGGCCTGTCCACAGGCAGCCCTGTGCAGCCCAAGGGATGAGCATGGCTGTGGCTGCTGGCAGGGCTCCCCGAGGGCCTCAGGCAGGTCCATGCTGTCCTGGTTCCTGGCCAGCTGCTGCCTCTGGAGCAGTGCCTCCCTGGGCTCTCAAGAGTCCAGCTCATGGCCCTTGTCTTGGCTGTGTCTCTCTAAGCCAGTACTTTGGCAAGTGAAGTTACAGAGGTGCAGAGTCTCAGCTGAGACACCTGGCTTGTTCTTCTTTGCAAATAGGGAGAGAAGGGAATTGCTGAGAATGCCTTGGTGGGAGCTAAAGGAGAACCTGGCCCTCCAGGTCTGCCTGGACCCCCTGGACCAAAGGTGAGTGATTTTTTTTCCTTCACAGAGTTGTGTGTTATGAGGGACCGCACCCAGCACAAGGTGTGTAGGAAGGAGCAAAGGTTGCATTCATCTGTGCCCACCTCTGATTACCTGCTGGAGGGATATCAATTTCTGCAGAGTATTTTAGCACTGGTGTTCTATATGCTGCAGATTGTGAGCTGTTTTTGGAAGGAAAATACCCTTCTTGTTCTCAAATAACTCCCGTCTAGGCTCTGTGAGAAATCAGTCTGAACACTCCCTCTGCACTGGGTGGAACAGTGGCAGGAGTGGCAGTTACGGCAGGAGATTTGGGCTACCTGAGGAGAAGGGACACAGGAGGGGTGCAGTTCTACAGTTCTTCCTCCTGGAAATGTAAAGCCAGTGGGGAAGTTGCACCCTCTTAACACAATACAAACCCATTCCTTTCCCTTTCTCTTCCTTGTCAGGGAGAAGCTGGTGAAGTTGGTCAGCCTGGTGCTGCAGGATCACAGGGAGAAAAGGTACAGAATGCTTTTGCACAATCCAGCTCCGGGTTCAGTGGCTGCAGATTTGTTCTCGTGTGTACAAAACTTAGCTGAAAAGGAGAATTGTAAATCAGGCTGTCTAGCCCAGACAGAGAACTAGCAGAGCATGATTGCTGGAGTTCAAGAAAGTGAAGGGACAGGCTTTGCTAAAACTGTCATCTTCCTGTTTCAGGGGGAACGTGGTTCACCGGGAGACCAGGGACCCATGGGCCCGAGGGTAGGTGTTCCTTCACTGACAGAGGGGTCTGGCCCTTCAGAGGGGTCTAATGACAGTGGGACCACACTGACAGTCCAGATTGGGTCTTGCTGTCACTAAAAGTACTCTTGATGGGCAGTGGCTAAGTTTGAGATGGGCTGTTTCTCCACTCCATACCCTCACCCTTACATTAGAGGAAAAAATTCTCTCAGGGTGGCTCATTCTTAGGAGAAGGTGGGTTTGGACATCCCAGGCTGGACTCAGGCCCTTGACCTACCAGAAGAAGGGCAACAAGAGGGTGGGTGCATGCCCACATCTAACAATTGGTCAAACAATCCAGGTCACGGATTCTGGCTTCAACTTCACCTCCTCCCAGACTGACAGCTTTGGTCATGACATGGTGAGCTGAGCCAGGCTGGCTACAATGCTATAGAATCTCCTGCACTGCAGAGGCTTTCTTTAATAAATCAAAAACTTGACACTTGTGAAATGGGCCCCTCTGAGCCCCCTTTTTCAGAGTGAACCGCAGCTCTGAGCACCCTGAGGGGAGGGCAGTCCCAGCCCCTGGCTGAAGACCTGGTTTTTTGCAGGGCCCCAAAGGAGAGCCTGGGAAGGATGAAATGATGGACTATGATGGGAACATCAGTGAAGCTCTGCAGGTGAGCAGCTGCCCTCCTGTCCTGTGAGGTGACAGCTGGATGTTTTACTGCTTCCCAAGGGATACAGACAGGGAAGAGTGTAGATCTGCTTTCTCAGCAGTAACAGCAGAGGGAAGCATTTGGTGTGTGCCACACTCCCCTTCATCCCACAGCTCCCTGTATGCAGTGTTCTGGTAGATCCCTGGTTGGGCTGGGGTGTTGACATAGGGGTGACATGGATGCCCTTGGGAGTGGCCCATGGTGTGGGGTAGGTGGTGAATAAAGTCACCAGAGCTTCCTCACAAGCAGGTGTGGATGAAGTGCAGTGAGCACTCGGCTGTGCCCAGCTCTGGGCTGGGTTCCACTGGGAAAATGGAGAAATTGTAGAATAACAGCTCCGTGGGACTTGGAATGAGTTTTTAGTTTGGGGTTTTGTTGGTTTGTATTTTTCCTCTTATTAAGCTCCTTATTCCTTTGGGCCAGTGTTACATTAGTGGAGAACAAGCCAACTCCAGGAAAAAGCTTAGTTTTCCAATGGCTATTTTCTTTTCTAATTTTATTTTTTCCATTTTTTCTTTTCCCTAGGAAATACGAACTTTGGCCTTGATGGTGAGTTCCTGTCTGTGCTGTGGGGTTTTACATATGTCCATCCTAAGCAGATGGTCTGACAATTTAGGTGCAGCTAAAACACTTGGCCTTTGCCATTGGGAGCTAAAGCTGGGGCAGCTGACAGCTGAAAGAAGAGCTCATCTTGCCTTCTGATCTTGGCACTTGAATTCTAATCAGGGCTTTCATCTTTCTGCTTTAAGAGGTCATACATGCTGCTCAGAACAGGGAGTGCTCGGGAGGAGCAGGGAGAAGAGCAACCCTCTGCATTGCTCATCTTCCCAACAAAATATGATTTTAGGAATCCCTTGGAATATTCCTCTGTGATTTCCCCTTAAACTTAAGAGAGGTATCTGGTTTCAAAACACAAAAATAAAAATACTGTTGATAATAGGAAAATCTTTTTTTTTTTCTTTATCTAGGGACCCCCAGGGCATCCAGGTGTGGCTGGACCTCCAGGGCCACCAGGACAGAAGGTATTGTCTCAGTTCAGCACTTGGAGACCTCAGGAGTGGCCCAGGCAGTATTCCCACCCACAGTTCTTCCCAGTGCTCCTGTATTTCCTGTCCAGCACTATCAGACTGTCCTGCTGTCCTCTGCCACTCCTCCTCACACACAATATCCTGAAAATCTCTATTCCCATGATGATAATGCCTAATCTGAAAAATGAAGGACCCTTTCTACTTGCCCTCCCCTTCAGGAAGCAGCTTGTGGGAACCAAACTGTGGGATTGTGTTGGTTGAGGTCTACATGATTCTGCTGGGGCTGTGAGCTGGCAGTCAGGATCTACAAGATTGGCAAAATTCTCAGACAGTCACATAATGTAATGTTTCAACAGGGGTTTATATAGGTTTTTGTTTGTTGTTTTGATTGGTTGGTTGGTTTTGGGGTGGGGTTTTTTGTTGTTTTTTTTTTTTTTTTTTAATTCTATGACTGCAGAAAAACTCAGGGGTTTCTTTACTTTATTTTTGGTGATTATGGGGAAAACCCTTGGATTTTTCATGCTTCTTTTTCCTGTGAGTAGTCCATGCAGGCTATTTCTGCAATGCCTGCCCTTTATCATCACAGTGCCCCACAGAAAGAGTCAGAATAGCTGCTTTCAAACTGCCAAAGTAATAATTCTTTGTTTCAGGGTGAAATTGGCTTGCCAGGTCCTCCAGGCCACGATGGAGAAAAGGTAAGGCATGATGCTTTTCCCTTGAGAGGTCTTACCTTGAGTCATCTCTGTCACTGACATCACACCATTGCTTTTCCCACGAGGGAAAAAAGCATTTTGCTTCACAAAGAAGAGCATTAATGGTTTGACACTGTCCTAACATTTGTCATGGCAACTCTACTTTGTCCTCTCTCCAAAGGGCATAGCCATGAGGGAAAGGATGAGCAGAACAAGACGCTCTGGGCCAGGCAGGAGTAGCCTTACTCTGTCTGTAAATGATTCACTGTTAATGTTTCACTGTGAATTTCATTTAGGGACCACGTGGCAAGCCTGGAGAAATGGGCCCCCCTGGCCCTCAGGGACTGCCAGGAAAGGATGGCCCTCCTGGAATAAAGGGAGAGCCAGGCCACGTGGGGGTCAGAGGAGAGAAGGGCGACAAGGGAGAGCCAGGACAAGCGGGCTCACCGGTGAGTAAACCAAGGCCAGGGCTCCTTGGATGCCCCAGAGCCCCTGCAAGGTGCCTGCTGCTGTGTGAAGTGCCACAATATGGGAGATCCTGGCTTCCTGGCACATGTGTTGTCCTCTTGCTGGCGTGGCTGTCCCCAGGTGCCTGCCCTGCTCTCCCTTCCTCAGCTTGCTGCCTGGTGTCTTGCTGGCACCGAAACGCTGCTGGAAGTGAGCAGGTTGGACTGTGAGCCAGGAGGGTGAGGCACCAGCCCACCCCCTCCTGGGAGGGCAGCTGCATGGGGTAACCCCTCAGAACCCAGCCACTAACTGGGGCAGAGTGCCTGGCCTCCCAACTTCAGTCTGTCCCAGCTTCCGTGTCCCCAGCACTGCTCAAGGGGGTTATGTAACACCTTCCTGCCTCTTTACGGGATTACCAGGATGAAACTCCTGCTGTCTGTGGGGAGCGATTCCTAGCATGAATTCCAGCAAACTGCATAACCCTGAGCAGAAAGGAGGCAGGAAAGCAGTGCCCATCCCTGCTTTGGGGACTGGTACATCCGCAGTGACAGGAGGATGTTCTGCCATTTGCCCTTTCACTTTCAATATTAGCGAATCCCTGCATTTCCCTGCACACCTGGTGTATGTCAAGGGTTTTCAGAACACTCTTAGGATGACCAGAGCCAGTCTTGGCTCTTGCACTGGTATCTTATATGTCTGCCTGACTTAGTTGTGCAAAACTCCACAAATCTTTCTTGATCTGTAGGGTCTAGATGGCCCCACTGGAGAGAAAGGAGATCAAGGTGACCAAGGGATACCAGGACCATCAGGATTGCCAGGGCCCACTGGACTTCCAGGATTGACAGTAAGAGTGGGAAAGAAAAGGCTGCTCTTTCCTTCTTGGTAAAGAGAAAATAGCATAGAGCAGCTATTTCTGAGGGCTCATTTCCCAAAGTGCTGAGTATATTGGGAGCCTCAGAACTCTACCCCTTTGTTAGGTGTCACAGAATGTTCATCAGGCCTCCAGCAGCAGACAGGGAATGTGAAACACATGGTCTGTTCCCACTTCTCCTGGGGGAGCTGCTGCTTGCCAGCACATGGGTGGTTCCCAGACAGCTTCAATGGAGGGAGGCTCCAGAGAGCAGCTGGTGCTGATGGGGTCTGCTGTTGTGTGCAGGGAGAGAAGGGGGAGCCTGGAGACAGAGGGAATCCAGGCAATTGGTAGATTACTGTTCCCATGTTCCTTCGGGATCTGGCCAAGCAGGGGAGGGATGATTTGGCAGCTGAGCTGCTGGAAGCTGGCACACCTAGTGCCTGGTGACACCCCTTCACTGAGGACAGCAAGCCTCTTGCTGTGGGGCTGGATCAGCAGCCACCTCTGGCTCCTGATGCTCTCCTTTCCCTGATACAGGAATGATCTATCTCACAGCCACCAATCAATAAGGAGTGCCTGGGGAAGAACAGATCTTGGAAATAGTTTCCTCAACATTTGCAGTAAATGGATTTCTTGGGAACTATTTGCACGTGTATATACACCCATGTATTTTCAGGGGTCTTTTTTCAATATTTTGGTGTTCTTGAATTTGCCTGTTCTTCCCTCAAAGCTCACCCCTAGTTTTGGAGTGCCCTGCAGCAAGGAGTCCCACAGGTTATTGATACTTGTGGAGCCAGACACCTTCTTTCCTATCTTTTACTCTTTGATCCTATGCCTCCTTGTGGAAATAGTAGAGTAGTGGAAGTGGACCTTTCTTTGGAATAAACCTCACTGCTTTCCCTCCTCTTCAATACTGGCAACTTTTGCATGACCCTCCCCTGAGTCCTGCCAGTCCTTCCCAGCCTCTCAGTCCTGGATTGCTGCTGCTTCCTAACGAAGTCCTGAGGGGGAGTCCAGGTTTCCCAGCCTGGCAGTGGAGCTCTGCTGCACTCTGTGTCCTGTCTCCCCTCTGAGCAGCCCCATTTTGCCCCTGAGGGCAGCACATTCATGGTGATTTCTCTTGCCTTGCTTTCCAGATATCTGGGCCCCCTGGACCCCAAGGCCCTCCAGGACCTCCAGTAAGTTTGGGTGATTCACCAGAGGAGCAAGGCACTGGGAATGGGATTAGAGCAGGCAGTGGCTGGGGAGGGTTCTGTGTGGAGAAGACAGCCAGCACCACTGCAGTGTTGAAATGGGGACATGCTTAGTATCACTTGCAAACCCACCCCTGGGTAGTTCAGAGCTACAGTGGTCTGGGAGGGACAAAGAAAAAAGTTAGTCTGAGATGAAAGGGAAGACAGCAGTGAGATGGGATGGATGGGATTAAAGGGATCAACTGCAGAAATTGTCTTAATAGCACACCTGGCCCCCTGCCAGGGTGTGCTTGGCAGGAGGCTCCTCGTTAGAGATGAGAACAGTACATGAAGTGCCCACTACACAAAGAGAGAGGCCTTTGGGCTGAGGGCTTGTGCCCCAGAAAGCAAAACCTTCCTACTGCACGCTGAGCTGGGATACCTGGAGTTTAAAGCCCATCCTGAAACATTACTTGCATCTTGTCTCTCATCCCAAATACAGGGTCTTCAGGGTGTTCCCGGACCCAAGGTAAGGGTACAAAGTGTTACGTACTGAAATGTAACAAAGGTTGTCCCAGGTGCTAGAATTCCCTTTAGTAACAACTTCCTAGTGTTCAGGTGGTACTCTTCTTCCATCTTGGTAAGAGGATAGATAAATCCTTCTGGATATTTTCTTGGATGAAATGGATCAGCAGCTCTCATTTTAGGACCCAGAAAAATAATCATTCCCTCCAGTTTTCACCCAGAGAAGTGGGAATTCCCTGGAATTCTGCCCATGAGAATACAGTTGAAATCTTTGTGAGGAGGGTGGAGGTCTGTACAGTGGGATGAATAGTCTGCCACACAGTGCTAAGGAGCTGAGCTCTAGCTAAAAATTAGTCCTGCAATTACCCTGTACATTCTGCTGTAAAGCACTCAAAAACTTCACCACCCTTGGTGGTGAGAATCTTTCTAATCTCCATCTAAATGCTCAGCTGCACCATTGTCTTGCCTGCTGTAAAACAGCTCCTACACAAAAAGTAGTGGAGAGGAAACGTTCAAGGAGAGCTGCATCTTTTTGGTGATGTTCTGGGCAAAGATTGGAAAATGTGCAAAATGTCAGTTCTTCTAAATATCCTGACTATTTGGCCACCAGCATTGTTTGGGTGCTAAAAGGGATGGATGTGTTTGAAAAGCCTTATGAACAGGAATGAGGAGGAAAAAAGTTTTGGGTTACATTTTGAATTTAATAAAAAGGAGTATTGTGTTAATATTGCTTTACAGTTTATAATACAGAATTTTAAAAATACAGCTGGGAAAAAAATGCTGGATTTTTTTTTCTGAAGTGTTGAAACTGATGTCTTAGCATTTGCAAAAGTCTTTCCAAACATTTTTTCTGTATGATTTTTCTTCAAGGTCTTTACCTGCAGGGTCTGAGCCTCCTCTTATTGCCACTGAGTTAAAACAGGTGCTCCCACAGGGGTAATTTGAATGACAGTGGTTTTCTTCAAATTAGGCTGAGAATTGGGCTGAAGCATTCCTCTGCTGCCTCTTGTACTCCCTCTGCTCTCTGGCGCTCTCTGAAGGGAGGAATGTTTGTTACATAAGTGCTGTTACGGTGGGTTTATTTTCTGCTCCATCCTTCCTTTAGGGGGAAGCAGGGATTGACGGAGTGAAAGGAGAGAAGGGTGCCCAGGGTGAAAAAGGAGACAGAGGGCCACTGGGATTACCCGTAAGTATCCAGGAAGTAAGCAGCACTTTGTGAGCCAAACTTAATATCAGCTGTAAAAAGATCCCTCAATAGGGGACGCACGTGGGTATTTGGTATGTAAAGTCAGAGAAAGAGAGGGTCTATAAATAATTGTGCCTTTGCTTTTTAAACCCAAAGCCTTAATTTCTGTACTGAGGCTTCAACTTCTAGGTCTGTTGAATAGATCAGTGATCACTTTATTTCCTCCTGCTTCTAGTAGGACTGGGAAAAACAAGCAGTAGCTTTATCTGCAGTTCAGGGCAAGACCAGAAACATAAGTCAGATGTGGAAAGAGAAACGCCTTCCCCAGCCCTTTGTCTCCTGGGCTAAGGTTTGTACAAAGCCTGGTGGTTCTTAATGCAGCCAGCTTCTTTGATAGCTGATACTTTTCTGTCCCTTTTGCCATGGAATCAGTGCTCCCCCTACCCAGTGTGTCCCTGTTGTGTGTGAACTCAGACCCATTAGCCTGGTGTCAGAGCACTGCTTGGCTTAGAGAGAGGAATTATAGAGTATTATAGAGAAGTTGCAGGAGCTCTAGATACAAACCTGATGGTGAGTTGGTGGTAACTTAGTCCCACCAGTTGTTCCACCAGCCCCCAAGTTCTCTCATCATAAAAAGCACTGGTGGCACAGTAGACCTTCCCCATATATTCTGCCTGGAACAAACACTGCAGAGTGCATCTTGTGCTGTGTGGCTTTGTTGTCCTGTGTTCGACCACCCAGATCCTTTTCCCTGACTTTGGCTGAAATGTGACTGTCTCTGTTTGTAAAATGTTTTCCTCCTTTAGTTGTGCTGAACAGTAGTTCCCTTCTAGAGCTTGGATGAATCCCCTCTAACTCCAGGTGCTCAAATGAGCCCCAGGACATACCCCGGGGCTCCAGGCAGAGCCAGTGGGGAGAAAGGGGTTCTTTGGGAGGCTCAAAGGTAAGGGATTGTGCCTCAGTGAGAAGTCAGAAGCCAGTCCACTGAGAAATGCAAATGGAAGTTTTTTGTGTAAATGGTTATTCCCTCAAGCCTGAGGGTATCTGGAGAGGGGAAGAAGGTCCTTGTGACAGTCTGAGCAGAGGAGGCCCCAGCAATTTTTCCAACAGCTCATCTTTGTGGCAGGGAATGTGCTAGCTGCTTCTCCTAGAGCAGTGAGCCCCAAGGGTGTCCAAAGGTCTCTTGGCTTTTCCCATCACTCTTCTTGAGCTGCGAAGGTGGGAAGACTGGCTCAGAAGGGTCCTCTTAATAATGTTTTGTTTGGCTCAGCAATATTGGCTGGTCACCAGGAAGCACAGCTCATAAGACCAGATGCTGTGGAACTTACATCCTTCTTCAGAGCCACTGAACTCTCTTCATAAGCTTTTCCATGCCTGATCCAGTGTATCTTCAGCCTGTCAAATTAAATGCAGTGCCAAGCAAGTTCTGAAATATTTCAGACTGTAAAATCCTGAAGCTGGATCTGCTGCCTTTTCCTCTGACTTGGGGCTTGACATCATGCTGGAATTCCAGTCCTGATTGTTTCCAGTAGCCTTGGGTTTCTGCATGGCTGACAGAGTGAGGAGTTTGTAATGCTTAAGTGGAGGAAAACTCAGTATTTGGTACTTATATCCTACCACAGCTTTCCCTCCCAACCTGCCTGAGACAAGCCACTGGGCTGGATGGGCCTTGGCCAGAACCACTGTTGGGTCTTGTGGATGAGGAAACTCAGGGCAAGAGCCGAGCAGACAGCAAGGTGCCACTCGCTCTCAGTCTGGTGTAAATCTGCACTGGTGACACAGGGAGAGCAGCCACCTGTTTCATAAGCCCCCAAACAACTGCCTGTGGAGTGGAGCAAGTCTGCAGCTGACCCAGTGGGCACCACGAGCCCTGGGTTTTGTGGTAGTAACTTGAACAGCTGATGGCTCTGCACTGCCTGTAAATGCCTTGGTGACCAGCAGCCTCTGAGCCTTGTGTCTCACCTGTGTTGCCCAGCTTGCCACAAAGGCAATGCAGATTCCAGCTTCACTGTCACATTGTCCTTTTCACCACCTGTCACAGAACAGCTGCTTCCCCAGGAGTTTGCCTGGTAGCATTGAGAGAGGGGAATTTGCACTCTTAAGAAGATCTGAAAGTTGCAGGTCAATATTATATGTATTCAGTGTTTCTATGTTTTTGTTGGTTTGCTTCTAAGCACCATCACCTGTCCTTGAGATCTTAATTTTTGTTAATTACAAGGATATGTTTGTCTCAAGTCACTGCTTTACTCACCTCTCCCCTCTCCTCTGCCTTGTTTTTGTGAACCCTCCTCGTCTGTTCAGGGTGCTTCAGGTTTGGACGGCAGGCCTGGGCCACCGGTGAGTTCCATTTCTCTGTTACCCCCCTTTGTCCTCCCCACTATTGTGACTCCTTTTGTGTCTTCCACCTGAGTCTTGTTTACACCAGGGATAATCTTATTTTTACCAAAGCAGGCTTGGGAGGGGGGTTAAACATAAAGTGAGGAGTGATGTCACACACTTGTCTTCTTTGCTGCAAGTCTGGATTCTGGAATCACTGCCTACTTGTTCTGCCCTCTCTCAGTAACAAGATGAATGAAACCTCTGCATGGTTCCATGATGCTCTGTTCTCCTGTCCTCTTTATCCTGAGGGGTCTTCTACCTGTCATTCTCCTTGAGATGGGAGAGGGACTCATCATCAGGAACTGTAGTTGCAGGACAAGGGGGAGTGGCTTCAAAATGAAAGATTGAGTAGGTTTAGATTAGATATTAAGAAAAAGTTCTTTACTGTGAGGCAGTGACACAGGTCGCCCAGAGAATCTGTGGCTGCCCTTCCCCTGGAAATGTTCAAGACCAGGTTGGACAAGGCTTGGAGCAACCTGAGATAGTGGAAGGTGTCCCTACCCATGGCAGGGGGTTGGAACAAGGTGATCTTTAAGGACCCTACCAATCCCAAACCATTCTATGATTCTAAGTAATGCCAACCTGGTTCTGCAAACCACTCTTCTATTCTTGGATGACAGCTGTTAAATAGCCGCCAAATATTTTTAACCCCTCTTGGGAAATCACAGGTCACCCATGTACAATCCATTTGACTGTTTAAAAACAAAAAGCAGTTTCTCCTCCTCAGTGTAGCTGGAAGTGGTTTCAGCTGCTCTGACTTCTGAAGAGACTCTGAGTGGCAGCTTATACAGTTACTTGTTTGGGGAAACTGTAGATACAATTTTATAGACATGCAGGGGAGATTTCAATGTATTCCATGGCATTAAATGATGCATAAGTGAAGGCAACTAAGATTTCCATGATTGCATGAATCTAAGGAGAGCCTGATTTTTCTCTCTTCCTTTGCCACACTGAAGTTGTGTGCTGCATGAGCTACTCCTCCACTTGTATTCTGCACATCTTGACTTCTCTGAAAAGCTCTCCTGATCCACATGAGCTGTCCTGCTCTCATCAGAGGGTTACTTTAGTGACTAAGGATTTAATTGACATTAAACAGTGCAAGACCCTTTGCTTTAAGGCTCTTTAGAAGAGGACTCTCCATTTGGGAAGCTTGTTCCTGGGTTCTTCCTGGGAGTCAGGTAATATGCCTCAAAAGTATCCCTTTATTGAGGCTCCATGAGGGAACTGTAGATCCATACCTATGTGGTACCAGGAGCCTGAGTAGGAAGTGCCAGAATCCTGTTGTTAGCCAGGGGGCTATTACTGAACCACCATGCTGCCAGCATTAAAAATCACTTGGATTAATTTCCCAGAGGCCAGGTGAGTTTCAGGAGCACCAGCGAGGAAGTTTGGTGTGCTGGTGGGAGATGGCCTCTGTGTCAGAGGGTTAGGAAAAACACTGGCTTCTCCTGTCAGCATGGCTGGGAGCCTGGTGGAGTGACAGGAATGGCAAAGAGGGAGCAGAGGGACTGGAGGATACCCTTCCCAGCTCACATCTGGGCCTGTACACACCTGCATTCAGTGCTGCAGTTTGGGCTCTGTCAGCTTGCATGAGCCACTGACCCAGTGCTTCCATCTTGCTCAACTATGCTGACTCCAGGACGGGTAAAGGAAATAACGAAATAAGCAAAAAGAAAAGCAAATTGCTTATCACATGTGTAAATGGCCTTTATTCTGCTACAGCTTTCAGCCTTGTCTGGTATAAACTAGCAAGAAAGAATTCCTGTTTGTTGAGCTGGTAGAAATGCCTGCTGAAATAATTGTTAAGAGAGAGCTTCAGAATTAAAAATGGGGCTCTGTACAGTGGTGCTGGTGTGATCTAACATAGCAGTTCCCATGTTCTTCACATTGCCTTACCAACTACTTCAAATCTATCTCCACCAACACTGAAAGCTGTAGTGGTGCTAGGTACCTTCCACCGCCAGCCTGTCCTTCCAAGCTGCCCTTTTCCTAAGGGAGCAGCAGTGTCTCCTGGCTTTAAGGAGGCCCTGGAATAAAAGCCGCCTGATGTGTTTTCCTTCCTACGACTGCAGGGTATTCCAGGACCAATTGGGGTTTCAGGACCAGCAGGACCAAAAGGAGAAAGGGTGAGTTTGCTTCAGAACTGACAGATGCTCTGTAACTTCTCTGAAGATACAACAGCTCCAAGGGATAGAGGAGCTCTAGGCTTTTTCCAGAGGTGGAATTGTCCTCTCCTTGTGTATACAAGAGTCCCTCAGCTGCACCTCTTTTGTGCTTGAGTATCTCATCCTTGGGGGTTTTCAGGTCCTTTGAAATGCATCCTCTGCTGTGGTGCTTTGCTGCCTGTTTGTAGTGAAGAGGAACATAAGCAGTTTCTTCTCTTTTGTATCCATTTCAGGGCAGTAAAGGAGATCCTGGAGTTGCAGGACCAATGGGGCCAGCAGGGCTTCCTGTAAGTATGGGAATCCTGGGGATTTATCTCCAGAGCCTGTTTCCTTGCTGTGGTTGACAGCTGAAGCTGCTGCTGTAATACAGTGCTTGCAGTCACAGCTGGCTTAGGCCTAACTCAAGTTACAAGATTTTGTTCACTGCATGAGTGACAGAAAAAGCTGAACAGCTTCAGAGCAGACTCGGAGTGATGTGGAGGAGGCTGAAAGGAAGCTGTTAATTCTCCTTGGTCCTTGAACTACCTAAGGAAGCTTGTGGGACTCCGAGGATGTGTCTCTTGGTCCAAAATGCTGCTTTTGAGCAGCTCCCTTTACCTTTCTCAGGCTGGGTGCCTGCCTCCTGCCTGTCTGAGAGAGCCCTGTCTTGTCACTGCAGGGACAAAAGCTGCCTTCAGTGATGTTAACTCCACTCTCTGGGATTGCTGTTTTGCAAAATGGGGCCAGTGTTAGTGCTGTGGTCTGATGCAGTCACGGAGCAGCTTTGTTGTTTAACAGGAAAAAGGAAGTTTGTTGTATCATCATAACTAATTTGTTTCTTATCTGAAGAGTCCATAGGGTATGTTGTTACCACCTGGATGGTCTGATGGAGGTGAAGAGGAGGTTGTCTGTGGAAAAGTTTTGTTTATTTCTGACATAGCCATTGGTACAAATGGAAAAAAATCCCCTCAAAATCCTGAGCACACATTCCTCTTTTCAGTGGGAATATGGTGACATCTGTTTGTTGTTTTTTTTTTTTTGTTGTTTGTTTGTTTGTTTGTTTTGGTTTTTTCAAATATTTCTTTTTGTCTTGATGCATTTTAGGGTTTACAAGGTCTACCTGGTGACAAGGGAGTCCGGGTAAGTTACCAGGCAAACTCCTTGTGTTTAATTGCTAACACCTTACACAGTGACAGCCTAGTTAACTCCTGAGCACCTGTAGCAGCCACAGCATGTGTTTGTGTGCCAGACCTTCATCCAAGGAACTTTACACCCCTGTGTTTTGGGAGGTGATACCCATAGCTCATTCCATCACCTGGAACATTGTGCTACATGGCTCTGAAAGCTGTTGTAGGGATTTTCTAATGTGTTCTTATCTGTTCTAACTGAAGCACGTGCAGGGCTTATTTAGTTACTGATGTTTGTAGGGATTCTTGGGAGAATTAGCTGAGGTGCAGCCAGCAAATCTTATTTCAGTACTTCTAAATTGTCCCTGAAGCATGAAAAAGAAGGTTGCCTTCCATCAAACACTCCTGCAAAGAATTTGAAAGATGGAAATTTTGAAAAGATAAATTAAATTTGCCTATCTTGAAGAATCAGGCCTGAAGTCTCCTCAGGCTTTGTCCTGAATGGATGTGATGGTGAAGAGCTGGGTCAAACCCACTGACAGGAATGGCAGTGTTCCCATCTTACCACCTGTGTTACTGAAAGACAAACATTGCTAAGGAGTGCTTGTTGAGAAGCTCCTTCTTTTTCATCAGGTTTTCTTGCCTCTTAAGGCTTTGAATCTGAATCTTGTTGATAAAAGCATTTAGTAGCTATGGTTGAATATAATTTATATTTAGAAATATAAGTTCTTTTTGGATTCGAGTCTGTAATGTTACAATTGTATAAATGTCAAGCAGTTCAATACAGTCCAAGTGTGCATAGTCACACCTTTTATTCATAAGACTCTGGCATCACCTAAATTAGTCTGGAGGTGTAATTTTTATAGTGCATGTGCCCATGTGATGCTTTCATTATTTGGATTTGCTTTTGATGTATAGTGAGTGTTCTCTGTCCTCTATCTGCAATGGATTTCTGACCTTACTCTGCACAGAAAGGGCAGTTTTGGACAGCACTAGCCAACTGGCATCTTAAACTAGGGGAGAAAGGTTCAAGTTTCATGGAAGCACCAAAGTTCTCCCCTTTTTAAATCATTGCATTTCTGGCTTTGCTTCTTAACTTTCTCTTCAATTTTGTTTTGCTTGTGTGGCTTCTAAAAAAATGTAATTTTTAATTCCCAGACTTTTTCAGTTGGTTTTTTTAATTGTTTCAGTTAGATGGGATTTCTCTGAGCTCCAGCATAAAAGCAAGTGAAAACTGGGAGAAATTGCAACTCCTTGTAGAGGATGAGCTGGAAAGCACAAGTGGGGAGTTTTGCTGGCCCCTGGAAGTGTGCATGCACTCTGCCCCACTGCAGCCCGTGGTTTGCAATGGAAAAGTGTGAGAAACTCAGGAGTGTAAATGGCAATAGAGCAATATCTTAGGGGACCCTAGAAAATACCCTTTTTACCACTGAGCCTTTGTGCAGGGATTTTCCCCTTACAAGTGAAGTCCCTGTTTGCCAAAATCCTCCCTTTTGCTCTATGCTTTTTAAATCCCAGAAATGTTCCTGCTGCTCTTTGCTTGGAGCATAGCTGTGCCTGGAGGTGTGGCACTAATGGCAGTGGGAACAGGCAGCATTTTGTGTAATCCAGCTGAAAAAGTGTGAACCCTCAATTTGTCCTGCTGTTATTTTAATGCTGGGGGGGTGGTGTGTGTTTGTTTATGTTTGTGCATCTTCCTTGCTCCTACAGGTCCAACTTTGTCCCCTTTATCCCTTCCTCCTCTTCCACCATTCTTCCTGGTTCCTTCTTCCAGAGCAACCCATGCTGCTTTTTTTCCTGGATTATCCTCTCCATTCCAGTGCTTGGTTTTGGGTGGCTTCTCATTGCCTCTCCTTTCCCATCCATTTCTCTTGCCAGCTTTGGGTTTAACATTTATCTTTTAAAAAGAAGAATCAGCAGGCTGTGCTGTCTGATTTTATCCCTTAATTCCTTGAATTAATCCTTCCACTCCCCACGAGGACCCTAAGTTCAGTTCCTTGTGCAGCAGCCCCTTCCCCCGGTTTCATGCTCAGCAGCTTTGAGAATTTCCTGTTATACAGAAGGATTTGGTATGGATGTAACTGGCGAATACCTCCCTTTGCCCTGCCTTGTGCTGCCAGTTAAGGATTGGGGACCAGTCCCTGCCCCGTGGCTGTGCTGCCTAGGACTACTCCCTGGTCTAACAGGTTTTTTGGGAGAGCACTACTCAGAGCATCCCAAAGGACAGCCAGACTGTGCAGACTCAGAGCTGAGTACTTCCTCATTCAGTTCCCTGAGTGAGACTCTCCTTAAGAATGGGAATTCAGAGGGGTAAAAAAAGCATCTCAGTGCTGTGGCAGAGGGACCTTCCCAGGCAGCTGGAGATTGAGAAAAGGTTGGCACACTGCTGGCCAGAGGCGTGGTTTCCCATCCTGTGTCAGCTCTCCAAGGTGCCTGGGAAGCCCTGAGAAGTGGTGTGATGATCCCTTTGCTGAGCCCTCACAGTCTGTCCGTGTGGGACTGCAGCCATAGCCACGTTCATGCAGCTCAGTTACAGCTCAGCAGCTCCATATGTTGAGCTTCACTTAACATCTCAGAGGGAGATTGATTTTAAAATGTTTCCTAAATGTTTATCCTTTTTTAAACTATCACTGACATTTGTTTGAAATGGATGATCCTAAAGCTTTTGTGTATTCTTTTTTCTTGGACTAAACTATTATTTACAGGGGAGAGGGGCAAGAAAGGCTCTAGAGGGTCTAAAGGGGATAAGGGAGACCAAGGAGCACCTGGATTAGATGCACCCTGTCCGTTGGTATGTCCTGTTTCATCAAATGTATTGTTTTAAGATGTGTTGATGGGGAAGACAGAAGGAAATCATAACATAAATAATGGTCTTGCAAAAGTACAACATTGGGATAAGGCCCAGCTGGGTTCCCACCACAGTGGCAAAGCTGTGGGACCAACTGATCCTCTGAGAGATCAGGCTGCTGAGTGACCATGGTTATGTTCCTTCCTCTTCCAGACCTCACAGAGGTTTGGGTACATGGGGTGTCCCATGTGCTGGGAGCTCAGGGCTTTCTCCACTGCGGGTACAGCCCTGTCTCCTTTGCTGCTGGTTACAGCTCTTCTCTGGAGATGCTGATCGGATCAAACCTACGTGACAGCAGAACTGGAACGTTGGTGTCCTTGCCTTGGAATAACAGCCAGCTGATGGGATGGCCCGAGAGCTCACAGGGCACTTGAGCTGCACTACCCAGAGGGAGAACAAGTCTCAGTTAGCCTAAATTGGAGGTATTTCTGTCAAAGCGGATTGGCTATAAGTCCAGGCAAATGAATAAATACAGGAATATGTGTACATTCTAATCTAAATTCATATGCTGCAGCAAATGTGGCCAGAAATCTGCTAGCAGTGCCACAAATTCGGGGAGTACTTGGGGATCATACTTTTTGAAATCCAGCTGCTAGGTTTCTTAGTGAGGGTTGGAGGAATGGATGATTTTGGAATAGAGGAAACGCCATTCCCATCCTCTCAGCTTTAACTCTGAAAAGCATCTCCTGGCTCCTAGATGACAGAAAACCAGAAAGGAACCTGCTGCAGACACAGGTCCCTGTGCAGACGGGAGTGTGTTGGGTGTGCAGCTGGGTGCCCTGTGCCAGTCCCAGTGGGGACCTGGCCTCTCCTCCTGGACGTGGAGCTGGCTGGCACTGACTGAAATAACGATAGTGGTTGATTTCATGAACAGGGCCTCCGAGGTTTTAAAGGCGAGAAGGGTGAGCCGGGGTTACCTGGGCTGGACGGCCTGGATGCCCCATGCCCATTGGTATGGTGTACCTTCCCTTTCCTGCATGCTCGTTTGCTTTTTGGCTCTTTTTGGCTCTTTTTGGCTCTTTTTGGCTCTTTTTGATCCCCCCAAACAGCTGCACACCCTAGAAACACCCAGCAATTCCTCCCTTATCTGTCTCCATACTCCCTTCCCCTCATTGCTGCTGTCAGAACCAGGCCCTTCCCTTCATTCTGCTTCCCAGCTGCTGTCAGCACTACTTTGTGGCATGAGAAAAAATAGAGTTGGAATGTGGTCTTATTTACAACAGCTTCACTTCTTCCTTTGTCTTCACTTTGACAATTTCCAGTAAACCAATGTATGTGGACCCAGCTCTGCATGGGCTTGGCTTCCTCACGAGGAGCTGCAGTGCTTGTGTCCTTCATTAACTCTATTTTTAAGTGCTTGTGTGTGTTGAGCACAGCCTGACATGGTTCCATATGACCTCAGTCACCCCATGCATTAAGATGACTGAAAATAATAGTTATCCTATTGGTGGTAATCCCATGTGAAACTTATTAATGAGGACACTTAACCTCCTTGCTGGATAATTCCTGTTTATGCCTCTCCCCAAAAGTCCAAATTGCACTCATAGCATCCAAAAAACTTGAACTTAAAATTGCCTGTTTCCCCAATATCCATCTTATTCAAGTGGTAAAATGATTATTGTGTTAGTGCCTATCTAGCCCAAGTGTTGTAGGACAAAAGTATTCAGAAACACTTAACCCCAACTGATTTCTTAGTATCCCAATAAAGGTCACCAATTTACTCATTTTCTCTGAGTTTTCTGGAGATGCAGCATTCAGGTGACGTGTTTGGTCCCTGGGACAGTCTCAACATCTCTGTAATATGAAGACGTTTGTACTCCCCTGCCCATCCAGCCCTGGTTGGCATGACAAGGTTTTCTTGAGGATGGTCCTTCCAAGCTTTACACTCACTTAAGGAGATCTGATGCCATCTACAAGGGATGGGATTTTGTTATTTCAACTAGCTGGGAAAATGCATCCCAAAGCAAAAAGCCACCTTTAGTTTAAAGGGTTTTCCTAGTTTCTTGAGGGGAAAAAAAACCCAAAAAAACCCCCATAAATTACCATTAAAATCCTTTCTTATTTGAGCTTTATGAAGGGCTAGCATAATTTTCCTTCCAGTGTTCCCTCCTTTGGATGCTGCCATTGCCTCTTTGGGGCAGTGACCACTGGTAAAGTCTCAGTTGCTGCTCTGAAAATTCTGGGTAGTAGAAACTTCTTCCAGTCTCACAGGTGAAGCCATACCTGCCCAGAACAGTGCACAAGGAGGAAGACCACACACCCGTGTGTTTTGTGTCCCACTGATCACAGCCAGGTTTCTATGGAGTAACTTCTGGCTGGGTAAGGCACCTGATTTTACAGGTGCAAGGATTCCACCAGTGCCCAGGCAGATGCCCTTTCTGGTTTTGTGAGGATTCACCCCACGTGGCCATATTAGAACTTGCACCTCTTTTCATACCGATTTTCATTAAGGGAAACTTGCCAGAAAATCCGATGAAATATGGACACTGTTATTTTTTATACGTGGTATTCTGGCATGCAAACTAGCTTGGGAACATGAATAAGCATGTTTTTTGATCCAACTAGGTTAAAAGCTTAGCATCCAGCTGACACATCCATGTGTGTAGCTTATGGAGGCTGTGAACTAACCCTTTGCACATCTGAGATATGTGGAAGGAGATCCTTGGTACTAATCAGCATGTCATGTTTCCGTTCTCAGCACATTCACCCGCAACAAACACTTCCTTGTGACCCTGGTCTTCCTTTGATCCCTAAGCTGTGACTCCCTGGCCTCCCGTTCCTTCATACACCTAACTTCCCATCTCCTCCTGCCATGCACTGTACCAGTCATTCCTGTCACCACCAGTGTACCAATGGGAATACCACAATTTACCCAATAAATAACTCGTAATTCCGTATTTCCACATAGTTGGGGGAAGGGGAGGAAACAGCCCAAGGAGACCAAAGGCCAAAAAATGCATTTGAAAAGCAATATTGTTATAACATCACAGCAGTGTTCAGTTCATCAGCCCCCTGGAAGTGCATCTCCAGTAAATAGTTCATTTCTTAATATATTACTGTGCATTTGCTTTTCTGTTTGTATTTTTTTGGGGTTTCCTGGGGGATAGTGATAGCCCATGAATCTGCTATGTGTACAGCACAAGAATTTGACTTCTCGTGTCAGAGATGTATTTCTTTACACCTGACTTGATCTGCTTCTCCAGAGCCCCTTAGCACTGGTGCTATACCCAGCCCATCAAAGAGGGCTGCACAGGGTTGAAATGAATGGCAGTCTTTTACAAAAGCAGTTCCCAGCCATGGAGCCCGAGACATCACGGTTGCAGAAGTTCCAGGGGCTTTTCACAGAAATCCCACTGATGTTATTGAAGCCAAAGTCCCTTTTCAGGGAGCCAGCTGAGACACCCTGAACCAGCAGAGGAACTGCACAGCTGCTTGCCTTCCTAATTTCTCTGGAGCAGGGTCTCCCCAAAGGCAAGAGGGTGATAACTGGACAGTGTCTCACATGACAAAGCAAACCCTTTAACAGACAGGGCAGAAAGGAAATGGAGATTTTTTTTTTCCAGACCTTCCTCAGGGTCTGAGGTTAGGGCTGACTCTGGGATTGTCTTAAGCTCAGTCTTACAGAGCCAAGCCCGAGGACACCAAGCAGCCACCTCTCCCTTTGCATTGCCAGCCCCTAGTAGTGTTTATCTGGCTGAGCTGGAGCTCCTGTGTTCCTTCTTCCTTCAAGGAAGCCTGGATAGACTCCTTTCTTAGGGGAGAGTGGTTCTCGGGTATGTAAGTCCCTCGCACAGCCTGCAGGCATTTCCCCTCTTCACCCCAGCCCCTGCTTCAGGCTGCTCTGGTTCTGCCAGCCAGAAGTCTGGGTCATCCAAAGGATGAGGAATATCTCAGACTATTCCTCCAGCCCTGGTTCAAACTGTTTGTTGCAGTAACAGTTAACCCATGCCTTCCTTTCTCCGTCCCTATACTACTTTCTGTGTCCTAAACTGCTATTTCATCCATCTTTTTCACAGGGAGAAGATGGCCTTCCAGTTCAAGGCTGCTGGAATAAGGTAAAGTAATCTTGGAAATGTTGCTGTGCTGAGTTGGTAGTGCCACAGGTCCTGCTAATATTTTTCCATGAGTCTGGCTAAGGGTAGAAGAGGTGCGGATGCATGGATGGGATTTCCAGGACTGTAGCCCACAAAAGTGGCAACCAAAACTATTCCTCCTTTGTATATCACAGTTCAGCTTTACGGACTACAAAGGAGAGAGCTGTATCTGTGGCCTTTGAGCTGCCTGGCCCCACAATGCTCTGATATTTGCACAAAGATGGGATTTCCACCTGGATTCCCTCAGACCCCCCCGGGGCCTGGCCCACCTTCAGCGCCCGCTGTGGGTGTTAACCCCAAGTGCTCAAGCCACAGTGGGAGGAAGAGGGTGGAGGCAGTCAGCCTGGGATGAATCTTCCGCCCTCACTTTGCCACCTGGAGAGGTGGAAAGGGTCCCTGCTGACATTGCTGACATCCATCACCATTGCTTTTCCTCCTGCAGAACCCAGAGCCAGCTTCCCTAACAGTGTCCTTCCCCCCATGGCGTGGTGCTTCCCCCTGGGAGCTGTCACTAACACTTGTTTATGTTTTCTTTTGCAGTGATGGTTCTAACCCTGGACTGACCTCTGTGTGTTACTGTACATAGAATATTTATTTTTATACGGTGTTCTTCTCTGAAATGCCAAAAGTTATGCATTTTTACAAATTATCAAAAAGTAGCATATTTTTTTGTACAGAAAGTACTAGATCTCCCTTTTTTCCCCTTTTGTCAGATCTCTGTATGATTCTATGTCTGCATTACGCTTGTTTTGTCATGGAGTACAGCTGTAATATTTACATGGTATTTGTGCACACATGATGAATATAGGAACTTAATAAATTATTGCATTAAAAGTGCCCAAAGGAACTGCCCTGTATAGATTTAAAGGTCATTTTCATTTTTCAAGCTGGATCATTCAAGAATATTTCAAAGTATTATGTATTTTTTATTAAAGTGAAATATTAACATTTCTGCTGTGATGAATTTAAGTGTTGCTGAAAAGCCTCATATAGTCCCTGTGCACTGTGAATGTAGACACTATGATTTATAATTATCCTCCCATGACCTGGAAAAACCCTCATGAAAACGAGCCCTGGTTGGCAAGAAATTCTAATCCCTTTTTAAATTGTAGGCCTTCAAGCAGCTTAATTAAAGCCTTATTTCAAATTAAGTATAATACAGCATACCTTGATACCCTAACAAATGTGTGTTTGAAATCAATCCTTTTTAAAATGTTAACCAAAGGTCGCATGCAAATTTGCGGAGTGTGTAATTATCATTTGCATATGCACATTTTAATTATCCTTCCTGACCTACCTTTGTTGATGTCTTAAGTCTAAACTACCCAGAGAGGAAAACACTACCAGTCTAAACTGAACATAAGTGTGATTTCCTTAGAAAATGAGAGAAAAGTGGAAGCCTAGAACACATCCACTTGCCCTGACCCTTCACAAAGGGGGCAAATGCAGTGGGCAATGCAGGAGTGTGACTGTGGTGAGTAACACACCACACGAACTCCTTGTGAAATTTCTCCAACGCTCTTGGAGAAATGAATCTGACTCCATTTATTTCAGGGACTGCTCCCTTTTTATGCCTTTTTCCACAGCCCACTGTGATTGGCAAACAAAAGACAACCCCTTCACCCACATTGGTCAAACCAGAGGGACATCAAAAGAAAATCCCTCCCACAGAAAGAATTCCAAACACGAATATCGTTACAAAAGCAATCCTGATGTTTTGTTCTTTTGCCTGGACAGTAGTTTCAGCAACCCAAAACATCAGGAAAACGGAGCTTTAGAAACTCAGAAACTCCAGGCCTGAAAACCCAGACTACCTTGGAGTGTCAGGGGGAAGCCTACAGTATTTAGTGATCCCAAAGGTGAAATACAAGTGGTAATTTGTTAGTGAGATCCATCCACTGAAGTCCTGCTCTGTGCATGACGCTGCTGCTACAGCAGGAATTTGGCTGCTGCTGGCCACAGTTGTGCCAGTGGAAGGGATCACCACTGTGATCCTCCTATACTCAGCTATTCATCTGCTCACAAACTATTAATCAGTTATTTTTCCAGACGATTCCATGCACTCTTTTAGCACCATCATAATAAAATGACAGAGTAAGGGATGTTCCCTTGAACACAGGGGAAGGCCTGCTGGGGGCTGCCCAAGGAACCCAGCCCAGCCTCTGACTGCTGCAATCCATCTGTCACCTCACCCTTTCAGAAATGTATTGAACTTCATCTAAAAACCACTGAGGTTTCCACTGTCCTGTGTCCTTTCCTGCCCTGCCCTGCAGGCTGTTCTGACTTCAGTGCTCTTGCAGTTAGGAAACTCCTTGAAACTTTCAACCTAAACTAATCCATGGTATTTACAACCATTTGTTCTCATGCCAGCATTGTTCTTGGGATGAAACGTTTCCATGCATGATGTTTTCATGAGATGCCTGTTGTACTGGAGCTGAAAGGCACAGAAAGAAAATGAACCACAGAACACCGAGGGATTCTCTATGGTTTTCTCAGTAATACATGCCGTTAACATAAACCTCAACTCCCTATTAAAAGGCTTTGCAGCTGTGAAGCTGAGCTAATTGGAACAGCTAATGTTCCAATTGTGTTTTAATTACACACCTGTTAAAGCAGTTACTAAAGTCCCAGCCACGCATACTCCTCTTGCTTTGGGTTTGGAAGGTTGTAGTAGCAGCAGTGAGTTCATGCTCCGATCTTGAAGCATTCAGCTGCAAGGTAGGATGTCTGAATGCTTCAATCCATTCTAAAAATCCTGACTATTGTTAGGACTTAAAAACATAGCGATCCCTAGGAGAACCTGCTAATGCTTCCTGTTCCCTTTGGTCTGTGTAGCATGGGTTTTTGTGATTGCACTGCATGGGATTGTTGTTAGTTGTTTATAGCTGATCCAAGAGCAAAGCAAGTCCTGTTATCTTGTCCTGACACAGCTCCTGAAAGGTTAAGGACTCTCGAGGTGATGCTGTACCTGTTTTATTTCTTGGGCTGTTTTTTGACTGCTATATTTGTGAGGAAGCTCTTGCCTGAGGTGTCAGGGACCTTGAAGTGAAATTGCCAGAACTCTTGAAAATACCTGACTTGGGTCAGCAAAGACTTATCTACCACTGGGAAAATGTGTATGGTACCCACTCGTTGAAAGGTTGGAAATGGTGGCAAATGTTCCCTGTGGCTGTGGCAGATTATAGCCTGGGATTTTAATTGAAGTACCAGATAACCATTTGGGATTGCTGTTTTACAGCCCCAATGCTGGTACGATCTCATCAGCCACTGGGGTAGACAAGAGGGCTCAAATCAGTGATGCCACACTGACCTGCTGCTCTTCCCAAACCTAAGCTCCTTGCCTGTCAAAAGAAACCCAAGTGGGGCAGCTGGGTTTGTACCGTCCTGAGTATGGCAATTTAGTTTCAGGCTCTGTCCCTACTAAAACCTGTAACCAGGCTGCTGTTGCTGTGGATTCCTGTCAATTCTGCCTGTTGGTTTTCACATGAAACCTTTTGTCTGCCACTTCAAGGGTCAAACTCCTTGGCTGATAGCCAGAAAGTGAGTCTGATGGTGGAAAAGCTTGGAAAATGGTAGCAGAGTGAAAGGAGAATCTTCCTGAAGATTTGCTGGAGATGTTTTGCAAGTTCCCTCCCTGGAGCTTGGGAAGAGTTCCTCAGCAGTGCACCAGGAATGTGTGCCCAGATGCTGGGGCTGTGGGAGTTCAGCGTGCCAGCGCTTTCTGCTTTGCTTTCTGTTTTCTCCCAGAGGCCAGTGGCAGGGGTTGAGAATGGCACTGTTTATATCCTTTGGTCATTTTTACTTCATTCTACTATTGTGGTCAGACTCTTCAGATGAAGAATTAGGCTCATTTTCCAGCAGCAGCTACATAAATGAGTGCAAGACATAGAAAATGTTTCTGGGAGGGGATCCTTTGATCCAAGGAAGAAACCCTTCTTGAACAATTCTCTTTTAGAAAAGCAGAGAAACCCCCGTGTTCAGTTCAGAGTGCTGCTCAGAGAGGATGTGATAATGGTTTTTGCTACTATTTCTGGCTACCAGGTGACAAACTTTCACCTGTATCACTGATGATTCCATCTTTAACCTTTTCATCACAATCTTTCTTCTCCCATTAATTTATAAGGAAATGACATTGGTTCGTTTGGGGTTTTTTAAACCATACTGGATTCTGAAGGCATGAAATATGTTGTTAGAAGAAGAAAATACGGAGTGTGGAAAAAGTCTGGTTTCACTGATTGATTCCTTTGATTCCTGTACTTGTGCTTTGGTCCCCACTTCACCCTCTGGATGTACTTTGTCTGGAGCCCTCCAGAAATGTTTTCTGCTGGCCCATTAAGGACCTTTTGTGGGTTCATCTCCACAGATGTCCATCCAGATGGAAAAGAAGGATCACAAAGGTTCAATTCCATTGTTACATGTTTTAATATGTTCACTAAAGGGAAATAAAGATTTGGCAAAGTGCTGAGGGGTTCAGAGGACATTTCCCAGCTGCCTGGAGGGTAGAATATGAGGTCCTGGATATTTCCTACCAGCTGCCATTGCAAACCTGGCATCCTTCACTCAGCCCCCACTGCTGAAGGTTAACATGTAAGCTCAAGTGTCTTTCCACCACAGTTCTTGCAATTTATTTGCAAAACCTCAAATTTAAAATAAGTACCTATCTTTTGAACATGACAAAACATCTCTACTTCCCTGAGTGTGTTGGAAATCCCATTTCCCCAAATACTAAACCACACATTTCACTTTGAGGGAGTGATTCCCCGCTGGCCTAAATGATGTCATTTGCATATTTAAATACTTTGGTGAGCCAAGGCCATTGTTATTAGAGCTAATGAATGCTATTGTCTCAATCATTAGATCCAAGGGCTAAACAATTCACATTACAACTGGGGAGAAATTGCTGATTTTAAGCTCAAAGGGATGCCATTAACCCAGAGGAATCCCAGGTTCAAAACTCTTTCTCAGCACAGGTGAAATAATTCTGATCTTGTGATAAGGACACCTGTACCTGACACCCATCTCCTCTCTCCAATGCACAGAAAGTCTACTGTTGAAATAAGTCTAGGTTTGCAAAGACTGGGGGAAAACTACTTCCAGATTCATCTGAAGAATTGCAGATTTTTTTCTTGAGGTTTCTAACAAGATGTATTCTGGAAATAGAGCAGCGGGGGAAGAAATTGCTTCAGTTGGGAACCAGGCTGATGGAAAGATTAATTTATTTTATTTGGGTTTTTTTATTTTATTTTTTCTTTTTTGGGGTGGGCAGAGGGAGAACCTGATCAGAACTGCAGGCGGTAGGTGTGCATTTTTCTTTCTTTTTTAATGAAAACCATTATATATAGTTTGATAATGTTACTTTTACTTTTTGTTAATGATTTTTTTGCGGGGGGCAATTTGTTTGCTCTATTCTGTTTTCTTGTGTTTTCTTTTAGGTGTATTTTTAATGGGCTTTTGGAATAAGTGCATAAAAGTTCCTCACCCAAAATGTCCTAAGGACATTCCTGTCGTGTTTTTCCCCCCCCAGGTTCAGTAGTGAAAAGGTGCTTTCTGTCGGCAAACCCATTTTCAGTGGGGATAAACATATCCCCAAAGGCCACACCTAGGGACCAGGTGCCAGTGACCTCTCCCAGCCAGAACTGCTCCCTGCACAACTCTTCATTTACATTTACAAAGATCAAAAGGGCTATGTTAGGGACCAGCCGATTGGAAATGGTCTCTTCCCACCTTAGGTGGTCTGTCTGAAGGCAGTGAAGGCTGGCAAGAGTCGCTGTGTCCTCTTCAGCAACTTTCTACAGCCTGGAGTCACAGGCTTGGCTAGAAAGAGCTGAACGATTAAATTAGAAAGACGCTTATTTGAAGATGGCAAGTTTTTGGAGGGTACCTGCTCAAGTAGTACTGTCTGTTGCTATTGTTTCGCCTCCTCTGAATCCAGCAGCACACTCAGGTTCATGCTTAGCTTTAGGCTGTGCTTCACTCTGAGCCTATTTGCAAATGCTTTGCTAGATGAAGGTCTCCTCTTCTCTTACACTTTGGGTTTATTCTTCCCTTTTCCTTGTTTTGTCCCTATATCTTCCAGATGTCTTTGATCTAGACAAAATAACTGCTTTCTTTTCTGCATTTTCAGAAAACCTCTGTTGGTCAGGTTTTGATAATTTTCCACTCACTGTCACTATCTACCCTTCCTGCTATCCTTTTTCCCTCCTTGTAGGCCTGCTTTGGTAAGAATTTTGGTCTGATGAGAACATTGTGACAAAACATGAATTAGGATTTGTAGATGATTGTGGTTTATTTTAGAGTTGACTGTAAAGCTTTTACTGTTAAAAAGGCAGCAAGGGTAGTGCAGTTTTGTAGCTTTCTTATGATTTTGTTTGTTCTTTTTTAAACCGAGTTAGAATATTGCAGTTTTGTTTTCAAGAAAAACCTGCTGAACTTTTGTTTTTCCTGCAAAACATGAGTTTGTTGAACTGCTGTTTCAAAGCTTAGTAAGTTAGATACTAATGGCAGGTATGAGAGGACTGACTGTGGAGCTTGTGGACTGCAACTTACATTATTGCTTTCCATGGTATGCTGTTTGTCAGTCTCTTGCCTCCAGTGGGGTTTGCTGGGAGTGTGAAATTCCATTTTGTGATGATTCCATTGTTTTTTCACAGTCGTGTTTCAAAGTGTTGCTTCAGTAAATCGTCCCTTTTGCTCTCCTGCAAAGATTTGCTTTTACCCTGCTGTTGCACCCTACCAGCAGTGCCACAGACTGAGCAGTTTCACCCTTAGCTCCTCCAAAAAGTCACATTGATCCCCCCCTTGGCATTCAGAGTCCTCAGAGCAACAGCAAACACATCCCTGATGGCCTTTCCCACACCTGGAATGCTTGTGTCATTAGCACTGCTCCTGTTTCTCATCTTGGTGTCACTTGGACACCAAATTCTTTGGTACTGGGACACTTTCTGTCTGAGATCTGCCCATCAGCCAACACCAGACAAACACTAGTGACCTGCAGGGGAATGATTTCTGAAGCAACTCTGTGTCCTTACATATCTGATTTCCTTGTATTTTACAAGAGATGTTTCCCCTTTGATGGCATAGGATGTAGAATATTTATTGTAGCTGTAGTAAAGTGATGAATTGTGAGTAGACCTTGACAGGGCATTGTTTCTATGTTTCTCTTACAGACACTGATTGATTGAGATGTTTAAATCTGAATACATTTTGTACAATTTTGGTTTTTTTCACATTGAGCTTTTCAGCCTGTATATTGAATATTCAATGCTATTTGGCATTGATTCATGTATGTGCTGTGTATACTTTTGTGTTACCAGTAATTTTTCCTGTCATTGTGCTGTTTCTAAGACATTATTTCAACTCCTTTTGGCATAGTTCAGCTACTTGGAATTTTTTGGACTTCCACAAAATTCCACACTAAGTAATTGCTAGAATGAAGAGAACAAAGGGCTGTTCTTTCCCACAAACTTTTCAACCTCAGTAGGAGCTTCTTCAGCCAAAATGAGCATTTGACTTTTCTTTTTCACTTTTTTTTCTTGTTAATATGATAGCGCTGATTTGTTTGAGTTTTAATCCTGGGAATTCTGAATTCCATGTTGACCATTCCTAGCAATATTTTACAAAAGCAGAGACAGCTGTGCCATAAGGAGTTATACTGATCATAAAAGAATTGAAATATTGTAATTATTTGGTGTTTCTTTATAAATATTTTTCCACTAGTAAGTTTTTAAACAAATCTTTTCTCAGTGTGATATAAGATTAAAAAGACACTAAAGGACTAAACACTCAACATGTACAAGGAATGGGATTCAGGTAAATTATTTCCATCTGTGGGAGTGAAAAATAACTTAGGAATTTCTATGTCAGAACAAAAGCTGTGTTTCAGTTACACATTTCCTGAGTCCGTTAATTAATCCAGTAATTTCAATGAAACCATTCCTGTCCTGGAAACCAGAGATACACTTGAAGAACCCCCCAAGTCCATTCCTCAGTAGTAAATAAAGCTGAGTTTTGTAAAAGTAGTGTTGCTTAAATATAGCACCTTCAATGCATTTCTGTCTTCTTGTAAAAAATGGGAATTTTATGTTTAATCACCAAGTACCCCTATTTCAGATAAAGAAGCTGCTGCTGCTATCAGAGGTGCTGCTTTATATTGTGCTTAAAACTGCTATACAGAGCTGTATATTACTATTGTAAATACCTTACCTTAGTAAGGTGTTTACATTAATTATCTATGTTAGGGAAAGAAATACGTGAGATTTTAGGAGGAAGTTTGTTTGGGGAATGGGTTTTTGAAAAACTAAAAATGGGCTAAAAACCAGGCAGGAGGTTATTAAAAATATCTCTGGCTGGAGGGTGTTTGTAATGGTAAACATGACATCATATTCAAGATGTCATCCCATTGTTTTCCAAGAGGAATCTTATGAATTCCCCATGCCTTGTGTTGAAGCTTTAGTCCTTTGTGTCGATGTTTTAGTGAGGTTTCTGTTTTAATTTATAAATTAAATACATACAGAGATATCTATTTCAGTACAGTCTGCATTTGTTCCCTACGATGTACATACTTTCTTCTCCTTTTATAAAAATGCCTGTTTACCTACACGTAGTTTGTGTCTTTTGTAAATGACAGCACATGCATATCATAGCCCATAAATTCACTTACAGGTGAATTCACGTCCCCTTTTGGGGGGGTGGGGGTGGGTTTTAGGTTCCTGTGCTGAGGCAACCACGCCATCTGCTGTTTGCCAGTCAGGCCCGGGAACTGTGGAAATGGTGGGAAATGTCAACGGATTAAGAAGGAGGGAACCCTCAAAAAGACTTCTATCACTATAAAATTAGACAGCTGGAGAGCCGACAGTCCTACCTAGTGCCTGTGCTAAGGGAAAGGCAGCAACAACCGCTGAGCCCTAGCACGGGGCACCGTGGAATGTGAAAGGGAGAGAGCCTGGAACCTCCCACGGCATGAACAGCACCTTGCTCTTACAACAGGAATTAATCACCAAAAATCACACACCCACCCTAGCTGTGGACCTGAGAGAACAAGGGAAAAGAGGGGAGAGACAGGCTCTCTCTAGTTATGGCCATGCTAAAATTATTGTAATAATCAGCTTGGTGTGTTGTCTTTCCTTGGAACTGAGAGAAACAATGGGAAGTGTCCATCTGTCTCTCCCTTTCCCTCCCCTCTCCTATATGCCTGGGAGTGTTTCTGTGTGAGCCCAATCACCAATGCAGTGGAGGTTCCATGGAATGAAAGTGGTGTGATGAAAACCATTAGCTTTGAGTGGCCAGACACCAAAAATGTGCTTCGTTCCTGACCTCCCCTGGGTACAGATGGTGAGCTTGGAGCACGAGGCAAAAAGCCTCAAGGATCTGGATGTTTAACTGTGACTGAGGCATAAAGTTATATAGGAAAACAAATATGTTTTGATGATCCAACTTGGAATGTGTTTGAAACTTTGGTTTTTTTCATTTCCTTAAGGCTTCAAGGTCACTCTTGCTTTTTAAAGTGATGGCTCATGGATATGTATTGCTCTACCCTGGGAGAGCAGTGAAATCTTGCACTTGTGCAATAAATAAATGTTCTGGAGGCTTGGCTCTGTCCTGCGTCAAACGTGAGACCCAAAGGTTGGCTAACAAGCCATTTTTCAAAGCATTTTCCTTTGTTTATAGGACACAGTGCAGATATTTTCTTATTTTAGGGCTCTGCACCTAGCAGGAAAAGATAGCTAATGAGGTAAAATTTCTATTAAAATCAAACTCAGGAGCAATTATGAAAGCAGACAAACAAGCAAGTGCTGTGCTGTCCTTACCTGTGAATCTTCTCTGAAAAGAACTTTGAGCTTGATGGTCTGAGCCAGGGAGACAACGTGCTTGTCTGTGTCACCAGAGGAAAAAGGAAATGTGTGTCACTGCTCCAAACTACACCCGAGGGTGTAACAGCAAAGGGACAGACATTCTTATTGGCACAGGCATGCTCAATCAGAGCTAAGATCCCTCTGCAACACGGTGAGAAGTGGGAAGTGTGATCTACTCAGCACAGATCTGGAGGTAGCTGCAGTGACTCGGTGATCAAACAGTCCAATGACACATTGCTGCATCTTTGTTCCCCTGACAAAAAAATACCGTTCTGCAAATGCCCAACCCAAATCATCGCATCAGGAGTCCCCAGACAAAGAATGTGTCACTTTCTGCACCAAAAAGTTGTGCTATAGTAAATGCACAAACATTGTCGCCAAGAGTTTTCTTTAGGAAATTTACAGGGATAGAGACTTTTCTGCCTCTTAGCTCAGCAGTGCCTGGTTATCACATCGATCTGTGGCCAAAAGCACCACTCACAAATGTATCGTTTCATCCATCCAGCTTTCCTCAAACTCAGAAACTGAAATAGGTATTTTAGTAGTTCATGTAAAGATTGCAATCCTTAGGAGGCACAGAGCACCAAGACAAGAGCATCTGTCCTTTCTCAAGTCACCCTCAATTTCCTTAGCTAAGAGTCCCGACCTGTTTTAAATCTTTGCAGAAGCCATTCTATACTTGTGATTCCCACAATCTTCCCTATCCCTTTCTGGCAACTCTTTCTGAGTTGTGGAGAGGGAGTCTACCATGTATTCCTCAGCTGAAACCAATATTTCTTTCTGGGGTTTGTTACCTTATTCTTTTTTCCTTCGTTCTGAAACATGTTGATTGTGATCAAACATTCAATTAGTATTTTTACTTATATAACTAAGGAATAATTTAGACCATGATCTCTGCAGTCACCAGTTTAAGGATAAGTAACAAGGATTAAAACCTCCTTTTGAAGGATGAAAATACATCTTTGATATTTTGTTAAGCTGATAAGCTACATTTAACTTTTAGAATCAGCTGGTGTTAGGGAAGAAAGACCTTTCCCCTTGTTTACACATTCTAGCTAACCTGTGACTACAGCTAATCTGCCTCTGTTAAACAATGTGTCAGAATCTGACACACAGAGACTTTAAATTCTGAAGTATGTGGGATGGTCTAATTTAAGAAAGTACTATTAAAAGAGAGTTCTCTTTTAGTTCATCCTAAAAGAAAGTTAGGACATAGCTTTTCTGGCTTCTTTAGCCCATTGTACCCAATCTACTGGCATAACAAGCACAAAAGCAATATGAAAGGTGGAGGCTTTAAAAATGGCTAAAAAATGGGAAAAATCATTCATTACAGAAGTGTAGATTAGTTGCAGAACTCAGTTGTTACAGCTGTTCTCTATGACCATAGTACAGCCACACATCAACTTTGATTGATTGTATTTGGTTATCCTAGTTGCAGGGCAATGCTTACACTGATTTGATCAAGTCCCCTGGATTATATACACACAAAATAGAGCTTTTGGAGTACTTGGCATTCCTGTCCTGCCAGGATGATCCTGAATGCCTACCAGCCCGAGCGAGAGCAAAGCCCTATTGCTGGGTTCTGGAGCTATGAAATATTCATTGCAGCGTTTGAGCTGTAACAGCTTCTGCCCCAAAATGAGAGTGCCATAAACAGGCTGTTTCCCCCATCGCTGGGGAGTCAGGCAAGCAGCAGGCTAGAAATGATGAGATAGATGTGTTGTTTATTTTGACAAAGTAACAGATTGTATTTGCTCTCGGTAGGGAACAGGCAGATGGTCCTTGCACAACCTAGAGAGGGCAGGCCCTGCTCCTGCTGAGTGGGGAAAGCTCTGCCTGACTCCAGCATGGCACAAATGCGAGATGCTAACAGCTCTTCCTTCAACAACTCCACCTAAACAGCCAGAACATAGAGGGACTGGGACCAGAAGTCTCTTACCTGCTATAAAAGGCAGCTGGTTCCAAGGGCACTATTACTGCAGAACAATTCACACCTGGAAACTGTTCTTGTGTTGCCTTGCTCTGATCTCCTCTACTCTAGTTAAAAATTCTTTGTTGTGTCACAAAGTGACTCCAAGTCTTCCAGAAATATTTGAAACAACGTAAAATATCCATGTAATGCTGTTAATATTTGGGTTAAGGATAGGCTGTATCCACTGGAGAAATAGTGGAATACGAGTTTATGGCAAAACTATTAAAAATCACAACAGCAGGAAAATTGGTATTAAAATTCAGACATCTATGACTGACTTAAAAAGTGTTACACTGTGAAAATCTTCAGTGTCCTCTCTCACACTTCTCCAGCACTCCTGTTTCCCTCAGGAGAATGTTGTTTATAAACAGAAAAATGTTGTTATAAACAGAGTGAGTTCTCCTAATGTTGAAAGTTTGCCTCACACAAAGACTTTTTTTTCCCCTTGAAAGACCTCCCACATGCTTGTGTTCTTATCAATTATAGTTTAAGTCAGTACAGCAAATATTTGATGTTAAACTCTAACAAACTGGGAACGTTTTCAAAAACTTGGAATGCTTATTTTGCCTCATCTCAAATTATTTTTAATTACAAAGCCATGTGCTTTGTAATGGGTTATTTGATTCAGTTATTTGTACCTGGAAATAGAAATCTGTAAATGCTTTTCTTCCTTTCCACATGGGTTTTACATTGTCATTAATTTTTATGCTTAGTGCCTGAAAATCTTCTTGAGCTTCCTCCTACCCTCCCAATATGGTTCAATACACTGACAAGCCTACAGATATCTTCTTCCTTTGATAAATTCCAACTCTCAATGGCAAGATCTAGGTAAGGTTTCCTCTTACATGTAAAATAAATTAAACTCACATACATGAGGTTTTTTCCCTGTGGTCTGAAAGCAGCATCTTGACCTTGTTTTCAAAAAGAAGTGGGGAAGAGAACAGACTCCAAAGGATTAATCCACAGCAATGCATTGAGGCTCTTCCTCAATGCTTGAAAAGACAGTAAATATCTTTATTTCCATTTTAACGACAGTCAAAATACAGCTGTGTAAAGTGAACTGCTTTACCCAAGGTCACACAGCAGCCCAGGAAAACGCAGGTCCTGAACTGACGCCCTCTTTCTTCATGAGACAGTGCGATCCACGAATAGCATAACCTGGGGAAATATTCCATTGCTTTTTTACCCACCAAATCCAATTCTATGCAGACACAAAATTGCTTACTTTAGCAGAGCCAAAATCCAAACTCAGGTGAATCTTTTATGATTTTTTTACAGTGGCAAAGAGAATGCTGAATGCATGAATGGTTCTTTCTCTCTGTTGTTCCCAGACATCCTCCTAAAGTAACACAGCAAGCAAGCAGGAGTGGTCTGTGTTAATAATGTATCTCCTACTGCATTACAATAGCACCCAAATGTCTTTATAGCGAAACCAGTGCAACGATGTATTTGTATAGGAACGATGATATAAACCCAGTTTGATGTAAAAATATACCTGAGGTGAGTTAAAGAGGTGTAGCCCTGTACTCTCCTGTTTGCAGCAGCCTCTGCTCACGGATTTGGCGCTGCCAAGAGTCATAACACAATCGCTTATTGCGTCTCTTGGAGCTCGAGCTCTTGAATCCGTGCGACTGCAGGGAAGAAAAGAAAAACCCTCAGCCTCCATCCAGAAGGAAGTTTGCAGCCCTCATGGACGAACTGGAAAGCCTGCGAGCGCCCAGAACGCTCCAAGGCAAGACAACACAAAGAACTGCCGGCACTCTTTGTTACGGCCGTTCCAAGCCGACTTGGGGATGCTGGAATATTTGGGTTAGAGGCACCACAGCGAGGCACACAGGCCACCCTGCCAAAGGGACAGAGGGATGGGTGGCTCTCCCTAACAAAAACCAGGCGACCCTTGAGCTTTAGCCCGATCTGGGATTGCCTGGAAACCTCTCCATCTCCGAGCTCCTCCACCCTGGGAAAGGATGGGAAGGCTTTCTGCCTTTATGCTCCCGGCTACCACAAGCCCACTGGGACGAGGGTCAGGGGGGCCCTTTCTCTGCTGGGCGGGGAGGGGGTTCCTGCCCCCACTGCAGCCCTGGGGCCCGGGCGAGGAGGGCGGCAGCCGAGAGAGGGGGGCTGTAGCGGGCCCGGGCTGCAGTGACTCCTCCTAGAGGCGGTATGTGCGGAGCGGGAGGAAACCCCTGCCGCCCCCCTCACCAGCAGCCGCCATCGCCATTGAAACATACAATACGGGGAGAGCGGCTGAGGCGGAGCGAGGGCGGGGGGAGCCGAAAAGGGAAAGTGGGGAGGAAAGGGGAGGGGGGGGCAAGGAGAGGAGAAAAAGAGGGGGAGGAAAAAGAGGAAGGGAAGACAAGAAGGAGGAGGCGGCGGCAGCGGGCGCCGGCAGGTGAGGGGAGCGGCGTCGCGGGGGCTCCGGGGGGCCGCGGCGAGGCCCTGTCCTCTCCTTCCCTCTCTCCCCGGCCGCACGACCCACCTCCTCCTCCTCTTCCTCCTCCTCTTCCCGGCGCCGCTGCCGTTCTCCGGGAGGGCCCGGCCATGGCCGAGGCCCTGAGGGGAGAGGGCGTGAGTGGGGCGGGTGAGGGGCGGCCATTAAGCGGGGGGGGGGGGGGGGCGAGGCGCTAGTGGCGGCGCGCGCGGGGCCGGCCCCCGGTTAGATGTCTATCAGGGTGGGGGGAGCGGGCGGGCGGGCAGTTCTTCCTCGTTCACTGCCTCCGCTCGGCCCCCGCAGCGCTTCCCGTTCCGGGGCCGTGCGGCCGCCGCCACAGCCGCCCCTCGGCGGGCAGCGGGCGAAGGCTCCGCGGCGGCGGCGCTCGCTGAGGGCGGGTGTGGGGGGGGGGGTGGTGGGAGCGTTTGCGCGGGAAAGCCGGCGGACACACACACACACACACACACACACACAGACACGGACACAGACACACACAGACACACACACAGACACACACACAGACACACACACAGACACAGACACACACACAGACACACACACACAGACACAGACACACACAGACACACAGACACACACACACACACACACACACACACACACACACACACACACACACAGACACTCCGCTGCGCCTCGCGCGCCTGCGTGGCACGGCTGCTGCCCCCGCCCCTCTCCCGTCGATCAAGCGGCTTACAGCCAATCAGCGCGCTCGCTCCCCAGCCCGGGCTGCCGTGGCGGCCAATCAGCGGGAGGGTGGGCGGGGCGGCGGTGTCCGGGCAACGGCGAGGCGTGCGCGGGGCGGGGCGGCGGCCCTCAGGGGGCCGGCCCTGAGGGGGCTCCGGGGCGAGCGCGGCGTCCCCCGGGCCCGGCGGCTCTCGGCGGCTTCCAGGGGCTCCCGTCCCCAGGCCCGTCCCCTTCAGCCGCGCTGGTTTGTGAGTGGGAGCCGCCTCTGCGGGGACCCGCGGCGTTTGGGGTGCCCTGGAAGCTTTCTTGCCCTGGGAACGCGCTCTCTGTGTGTGGTTCTGGAGTCCGGGGGACGCTGCACCTGCCCTCTGAGTAGCGCTGTGTTTGTGCTTTAGAGTTCGGTCAGGTCACGAGCCCCTGCTGTAGGTCTTCTGAGTTACTTTTCATAAACATTTCTTTTGTAAATGAATGTGTATAGCCTAAGCTGGATCCAAGGTATGTCTGTGGGTTTCTTGTCAACTCCTAACTGTTCTAATAGATCTTCGGCTGGAGATGAGGGTCAAGTGCAGGTGTGTGACTAGTTCTGCATGTCCCTTATTTCAGTCTTCGACTGCTGAGTTTGCGTTATCTCAGTGTTTGGAAGCTCCGAGGGCTGGAGCCTCTCTGCTCAGGAGACAGGGAAAGTTGGGGATGGTCAGCCTGGCCATGAAAAGGCTCTGGGAGACCTTACTGTAGACCTTCTGTACTTACTCGTGAAAAAGACTTTTTACATGGGCAGATAGTGACACGATGAAGAGGAATGGTTTAAATCTAAAAAAGGAGAGATTCGTATCAGATGTTACAAAGGAACTCTTCCCTTAATTCTTCCCTGTGAGGGTGGGCAGGCCCTGGCACAGGCTGCCCAGAAAAGCTGGGGCTGCCCCATCCCTGGAAGTGTCCAAGGCCAGGCTGGACAGCGCTTGGAGCAACCTGGTCCAGTGGGAGGTGGACTCTTAGGTGTTTTTTTAGGAGGCAGAAATAAAATGTCACTGGTTGTCTTGGGCTCTGAAGAAGGCAAAACTCAACAGAGGAAAGCCCTTCTTGCAGTCATATTGTAGAGAGCTCCGTGAGGTGTGGTAGCTACTCAATCCCCCTTAGCAACACAGGGATGTTGGAGTCATGGCAGAGTGGGCGTGTGTTGTGACCAATTAAGGGATAGGGAAAATAATTGTTTGAAATCGCCCAAGCCTGATGTCATGGCAGCCAGATATAGGTACAGCCCTTGTAGCTCAGTGAGGACGGACTTAGCATGAGTGGCACAGGTTTATTTTTAAATAGAGGCTGCACTTCATGAAGAGAAACGTAGAGATGATGAATCAGCTGGCAGGGAGGGAATGAGTGTGGGTAGACTTTCAATTGATAAGCCCTTGAGGCTTGTCAGAAGAGAACAAGTATGACAGCAGTGCTCAACTTGTAGCTCTTTACCTGTTGGTTGCAGTTCAGGTGAGTGTGGCAGGGCTGGGCTCATGTGCCTCTTCCTGCAAGTAATCCCTGTCTGTGGGATTTCTTTGTCCAGGTCCACAGGAGTTTTCTCAGCATGTTTCTTTGTCCAGGTCCTGATGTGACTATGCCAGAGCTTGGCTTTCTACCAAAAAGTGCCTCCTGGAGGAGTCAAAACAAGACAAGAGTGCACTGTTGTTTTTGTTACTCCTCAGTGCACCCTGGTCCATGTAAGCTGCAAAGCAGAGACAGTGGTAGCAGAATTTTGGAACATCTTGTATTTAGGGTCTCACAAAATTCTGCAAATGTAACCTGCAGTGCATTTGGAAAATATTTTGGGATTTCAAAAGTTGGCTTGGCAGCAGGGGTGTAAATAACATCAGAGGCTTCCTGTGAGAGAGAAGGGGGAAATACAGGAGTAGGCAGGGGCGGAAAGTTCAGTGATGCAACAGAAGGATGAGCTAAAAGTGAGCAATTAAACCTAAATTTATATAATGCAGCAGCATGGCCCAGAGCAGTGTGGTTAGATGTATACAAATATGTTTTGATTTTCTGTCATGGAGATCAAGTACAACGATGGTGTTTTCTGTGGATCTAATCCCTTGACATTTGCCTTTTTCCATTGATTTTCACTGAACTGGGTTTCGATGCTATAGGAACAAATATGAGAGTTTAGCTTTATATAGTTTTGATACATACTTTCAGCATGGCTCTCTGTAGGGGTTCAGTGCTGGGCTGAACTCTTGGGCGGTGCAACTGCAAGAACCTGTTTGTACCCTGCTGCAAACATTTATTAATTTCTACTTTAAAATGAGTTACTGTTGCTCTAAAGAGAAGGCTGTTCCAGAAATTGACTCCTCTGATGGCTAGAAGTCTAATTCCCAGCCAAGGTTGATTATTTGGATGTCAGTTGTCACAAACTGAAAATGGACACGTTTTAAGGGTTCTTATTACTATGAAATTGAAAGTTTACAAAGGGTTTGTCACAAATTGCAAGTTTCATTGAGGAAGGGACCTTGGAAGATCACCTTGTTGAGCTTCCAGTCCTGAGGCAGATCCAGTGCTGCTCGAGTGATGTCTGACATGCATTCTCAAATTGTTCTAAAGTTGTCCTGATGGGAAGATTCTGCTGCCTCCCTGTCTGCCCGAGTCCAGTGCTCCTCTCTCCTCTGCTCTACAGCTTCTGTAAGAGTCACTGCTATAGGGAACACTTGCTCTCTCCTCCTTCACAGCATCCTCTAAAGACCAGTATCATGCCTCCCCACTTCTTTTCACCTTCCCTTTGAGCTCTGTTAACACCACTCGTGATTCCAGGCTGGCACTTGGCAGGGAATTCAGAGTGGCATGATGAGCAATGCCAGTTTTGACATGTGTGTGTCTGATAGGTTTACTGGTTTAATCTTTCCCAACTTTTCTTATAGTGCCTATGAAATATATTGCACACAGAAAGAAAAAAATTGTCTGATTGATACACATGATAAGGTTTTACAGGTCCCTGCTGATTTTGTATCATGAATGAAAAAGTGATGATAAAATTTAAAAGTATCACCTAGATTCTTTCTAATGCTTTTCAAAGTGTCTCCCTCACTGTATTTCCTTGTTTCACTGAGGTGAATGAATGCTGGGAGTGAGGTGCTGTGCCTTCCTTGGCAGAAATACCATCAGTGGCAGACCTGCTCTTTGTTTGCCTCTGAGGAGCAACCAGGCTCATAATTAGGCCTCCAGGGCAGCTATCAAAATGGAATTAAAACCAAGTTTTGTAAATAGAATTAAAACTTTCCCTATTTGACTGAGAGTGAGAACTAGGGGTGTAACTGTGACCTCAGGCAAGCTTTGGAGTGGCATGGCAGATTCCAGGGTTTGTTGTCTGTTTATCCATAATCTTGTGGTTGCCAGAAAAATAAGGAGAAAACAAGATTTGTTTCCTGATATTGCTACACTGACAGTGCAGTTCAAAGGCGAAATTACAGCAAATATTCCAATTACCCAGCTTTTAACGAGCAATGCCTGCACATTACCAGGCGGGTTTGGATTTTTGCTTGTGCAACAGCAGCACGAAGATGTTGCTCATCAATCCTGTTGGTTTTCTCTTGCAGCCCTTGGATTTGGAGCGAGGCATTGAGAAGCACCAGCAAATTGAGAAGCACGAGGCTCCAAGATGTCGGGGCGGAGCGGGAAGAAGAAAATGTCCAAGCTGTCCCGCTCGAGCAGGGCTGGGGTGATCTTCCCTGTGGGCAGGATGATGCGCTACCTGAAGAAAGGCACCTACAAGTACCGCATTGGGGTGGGGGCGCCCGTGTACATGGCAGCTGTCATAGAGTACCTCGCAGGTAAACCCAGAGCCTGCTCCTGGAAGTGCTCCTCACACACACACACACACACACAAAGGCAGGGTTAGCCACGGGCTGGGATGTGAACGTGTGGAGCACTCCTGGGAATCGGGCTCTGCGAGCGCAGGATTTGTGGAAATCGGAAAACGCTGAGGAGGTTGATTGGTTTCTTGGAGAGGCTGAGGGTGGAAATTCTCTCCTTTCCATGACTGGTCACTAGCTGGGAGTGTTGCTTTTTGTTGCTTTGCAGAGTGAGGAGTCATAGCTGTGTAGTTTCTGTCCCACAGAAAATTGCTATTGTTTAGGCTTTTTGATACACCTAGATGTGAATAATACAGGGAAAAAAAAAAAAAAAGCAAACGCCCCTTGTACTGCTTCTGTGCTTTTTAAGTGAGAAAACTGTTTTGCTGGCTGCATTTATCCATGCAGAACAGTGTCAAAGTGTTATGAAGTATAAAGGTGGGGTGTTTTTTAATTTTAGAAACCCTTTTGCTTTGTCTAAGTGTATAAAGAAAGTGTTCTGGGGTTTAAATCTTCCTACACATCCTGAGTTTTCTTTTACCTGCCTTTCTGAAATTGAACTTTGAGGAAGGGGCAGGTGTACCATGGTGATACAATACACTGTGATTCTGCACAGAAATATTTCAGAGTGTCCTATGGTCATATCTGCTAAGTTTCTTGTTTGATTATGGAAAACAGCACTTCAGCTAACTGTTAGAACTCCTGGTGCAGAGAGGATTCTGGTTCAGGGTACTGGGAGGTTACAGATCAAGACTGAGGTGCATTAGAGAATCTGTGAGGAGTCACAGCCTGGATGGAATTAGCTGAGTGGGTTGTGTTTCAGGAGTGTAGTTTATTGCCAAGGTGGCATGAAGAAGCTTGCATGGAGCCTGGTTGTCCATGCAACAGGTTTTATGTAAACACCTCTGTCTTTTTTACACATGAAGCTTGTTTTCACTACCAGACAATAAAAGCATTCTTTTCTTTCAAAGGTGTGAAGAAAATCTGAGATCTCATTAATTTCACAATTTCACTAATTTCATAATTTCACTATTAAAATTAAGTTTATCGTGAAGCCTAATAGTATGTTGCAAAAATTTCCATGTTTGTGGCAGTACATTCCAGGATGAGAATCAATTTTATTTTTTTTTTCCCTGAGGCTACTTCTGGAGCTGGAGTGACAAAGTATTGCTTGTGTTGAAGAAATCACTTTTATAACCTAATGTGATGCATAATGACTCTGCTGACCTTCTGTCTGGAGAGAAATATCTTTTGCTTCTCCTACTCCATAGGGAGATATTTCTAGGGTAAATATTTGGAGTTTCTTGTTTTGAGCTGTGGCAATTTTTACAAGGTGCAGTAATAAGTTGTCAACAGCACGTCTGGTATGTGCAACATTTCAGTGCTGCAGACTGACTTGTGGTCAGCACTGTTTGCCTATTACCTGAACTAGAACAATGTATGTCTTGGCTCTGCTCCTGGATAGTAAGTGCAGTTTAATTTAAATCATTAATCTGATATGAGCAGATTATGTGTGGGCCTACACTTTGCTTTAGGAAAAAAAAAAAAAGAATGTGTAGTCAACCAGGCAAGAAGATTGCTAGAGGTGTAGGCTGGGAGCCCACAGAAATTGTAAGGGAATGCTATTTTCAGCTGCTTGGTTCCGTAGAGAACTCCTGTATATATTGTGATAGAATGGAGTAACGTTTCTGAGCAAACATCTATTGCTGGTGGATTGTGTTCCTTCCAAACCAAAGTTCCTGTACTCTGACCAGGGTTTTGTTTGGAAATATTACAAAGGTGGAGAGTTCAGTTAAAAAAAACAGTGTTGCAACATCTAACCCTGCTGATCTAGTTATTCCTAATGTTATGGGTGAATCCAGTCTTTGGTTTTGGGAAGCCTGTAGAAACAAAATTGGTTTTTCCAAGGATGTTGTCAAAGAGGGTATTACATGTCAAACTGCTGAATTTTCTTAACATTATCTGATCTTTCTATTACAAATGCCATTCTTTTCTCCTGGATTTGCAGCTATGAAATGGTGGTTCCTTGGGATGAAAGGCTGCATGCAGGGGAACTGCTTCATTCTAAATTTAGGGAGGTGGCAGTAAGGGACTGTGACTTTTTAGCTGTTTCACAGAAGCAGGTTGAACATATTTTTTTTTGTTATGTTAAAACATTCATGAAAACTTCTCTAAACCCCTGAGTGCTTCTCTGTGTTAGAGCAGGGATTTGATGCTTTACAAAAGGGGAAGGGGGGGGGGTCTCTGCCACCTCAGAGAAATCTGCTCTCAGGCTCTAACTTTGATAAAACACAGTTTGCTCATGCTCAACAGAGACCTCTTTGACTTTAACAGCTAAAGTCTCTGAAGACTTGGTCTTCACTGAACACATTCCAGCCTCTCTCAGCTCCCAGATCATAATATTTTGGGGAGGCAGTGGTTATGGAAGAAGAATATTGATGTTAAAGACAGGGGCAGGGATAGGTCTGGCTTGTGGGGAGAGCTGGACTAATGACCAGTAGGCAATTAAATGGTGAGGAGTATCCAAATATCCTGCCAGGAAGCTGGGGAACAAGTTGAAAAAATAGGAAATAGGTCATGGATTGGATGGGGGTGGTGCTGGTAATGAAAAACCTGGGCAGGAATGTTGAGCCTGAGTAGGCAGGAGAAATGGTGACTGTCCAGGAAAGGCCACTGAGATGGAATTCTTGGTATGGATTGCCAGGGAAGGGAGGTTGGGTTGTGGAGCTGTGGGGAAGCAAGTCATGGCTGGGATAGGGGCAAGGTGGATGAGGCTGGGAGGGTCAAACAGGACCAGAACCACCTGAGTGCCTGCATTCCTCCAGGGCCTGGCATGGACCAGCAGCTCTCTGTGAGTGACCAGTCCTGCCTGGGCTGCTCTTGGCCTGTATTTGTGTTGCCCCAGAGCACTGAGCCTTGTGGCTGCATCATCCAGAGGGTGCATATACATCTGGAGCATCCTTACTCCCAGCTGATGAGGTTGAGACTGCTGTTTAGCTTTGGTATATGTTCTGTGTCCTGAGATACTAGATCCCTGTTTTTTTTTTTTTTTTTTTTGCTTTGTAAGCAAGATTGATCATGGCAGCACCTCACAGCCATCACCACCCCCAAATCTGCACTTTGCCTTATCAACCCCACCATTAAAATGCCAGCAATCACCACAATGTAGAGGCAGTGGAATCTCAGGAAGAGGTACTTTTACCTCAACTGATCAGCTAATTTGAAGATCTCCTCACTGTTCTAAACTTTTCTTTTTAATCTCTCTATGCTGTTTTACATTTTAGGCTTAAAAATCACATTGTAAAACTGCAGCTTAATTCCTATCCAGAAGGTTGTGTTTGCTGAAACAAGGTTGAGTTCCACTGGCTTCAGAGTTAAAATTCTGTGAAAAATTGGCCTGAGTCCCATCTGAGTGATGGATTTTGCAACAGACTCATGCTCTGAGTGTGCACAGAGCTGACTGCAGCACAGCCACCTAAATCAAACATTTACTGCATATGTTCCACAGGGCATCTTCCCAAAAAGTAGGCAGAGAGTACAGAAGCCCCTTGATGAGGAAGCAGAAGTCATGTCAGGATGTGCTGGTCAGAGGAACTTATGGAAGATTTCAATGGAAAGCCATCCTCTCTAAATTAGAGCAGAACACAACACCAGCAAAAGCTTCCTCCTTCACAGGAATCACCTGGAATACTCTTCTGCCTGTTGTGCTCATCTGCCATGCAGAGACAAACCCAGCAGATAGTTTTCCACCTGCAAATGGAGGACCAAGGACTCCATCATCCATAGATTTCTGCAGAGTAAAGGTATTACTGGTAGATTTTTATGTGGTAGTGTAACAGGAGCTGACACAATTTCTCCTGAAGGGGAGGTGTAAAAGAAGACAACCTGTATGAAATCTTTCCAATTTGCTGTCAGTAATCCTCATAGGATTTCTTTCTTAGCAGTCCATCTTCCCACAAGCTCAGCTGAACAAAAAGCTTTGGCCTGGCTAGGATGCTTCAGTTCCCAGACATTTCAAATCAGCTAAAGAAACCTCTTTTACCCTGTATGACAGGATGACAAGATGTAATCCCATTCAGGTCATAGCTTGGCTGCAGCTTGTCTCTGCTGGAAGAGAGTTATGTTCTTCTGAAGATGACTGGGTTTGAAGTTAAACTTCTGATGTGGAGGCATCTTTGTAGATTTTGACTCTTGCAGGAAGCAATATTATTTGAGATTTCAGTGTAATTCTTAATGCCTGTGCTTAGAGCACAGAAAGTAAAACCACCTTATGGCTGAGAATATCAAGATGCCCAGTTCCAAGAGAGCTTGTTGTGGTATAGGAATTTATTGCGGACCTATATTCTCAGACTAGTCTTTTTAGAATTTAGGTAACCTCAGCTGTTAAGATGTCTCTTTTTGAAATGTAAGGCAATTTCTTTAGGGATCTGTTATTGTTAGCAGAGCATGTGATAACTGAAGCCTCCAGTTTTGATACTGTATTTTGTAAATGCCTTTTTATATTCTTAAGATTATGAGCCCCTGCCTCCACCAGTAGAAAAAATATGCATAGAAACCTTCATTAGAAGGAGGTAAGGCAACCATTTACCTATGCAAATGTTTGGCATCCTTTGGTAAGTCATGTACATATTCCACAGTCTGCCATGCATCACCTGTGCCTCGGATTCCCTTCTTCCCAGTGTCCTGTGGTGGATGGCTGGCATTTGAGTGTTCTGCCTTTTTTGCTCTTAACATTAGGCAGAGGACTAAGAGTCCACCATCAGGATGCTGCTGGCCAAAGGACCCAAACCTGGGGCACTGGGGTGAGCACACAGGTAGCAGGATGTGCCTGTTGTTGGCACACCTGAAAGAACTTCATTTCCCACACAGGTTAGTATGTGTTACTTTTTGGATTTTTTTTTCCCCCGATGCAATTTTCCTCTGCTGTCAGCACACATCTGCAAAAGCCACTGGAGGAGCCTGGGTTTCTTTTCTTGCTCTCTGCTGGTCTGCACAATGGATGGAATCTGTTCTGCTGTCTGCTGCTGTGTTAGCTCTGCTGGCAGAGGTCTGGGAGAGGGTCTGACACTTCCAGCCCCATGGGGGTGAATATAGCTGGATTATGCAGGATCTCTTTGCAGTTTCGTCCTTTAAAATCCAGTCTGGACTCTCAGCTAGAGCTGAGAGGTTCCTGCCCTAACTTTCACAATTTACTGTGAATATACATACATATTTTTTAAAAAGGCATTTACATTTCCAACATTCACTTAAATATGTATGCTGCCTAGTAGTGAAGACTGGAAGACAAGTTTATATTTTTGTTATTCTAACTGAGTGGAATTGAAATATTGTATTTTTCCCATGAGCCATAGCTCAGCCTCCTGTTGGAATAATTTGGATTTTAGCCAAACATTATGTATGTTTCCACTAGATTTTTCATGAAAGTCCTTCTTTTTATAGTAGTCATAGTTCTCTATGTAGTTTGTAAAAAGGAGTAGGATGCCATTAAGACATCAATAAGTTTTCAACAGGACACTGATTGGCTGTAATTTCCATATTCCTCTTACTGATAAATGCAAACACAAACCCAAAACCTAGATGACAGGGACACTGTATGCTTTTAAAATAAAACAAAGTGTGAATATGATTTTTAGGAGGGAAAAAAATTCCTTTCTCCTTCCTTCTCATTGTTTCAATAGAATTCTTATATGAGAAATAACTTCTGAGAAGAGGCCAAACTATGTAAGCTAATAAATTATACTGATTGTTACAGTCCAAATAAACTTAGGTTGAGATGTCTGTATTTCTGTAATAATTGGGAAAAGCTCAGTGACTTTGGTTACAGTACAGATGTTACTGCTCATTTAGAGAAACTACCTTTGAAGTGACCTCCTGTTCCCAGAGATGAAGAAGGACCCTTCTATCAATATTTCATGCATTGAAGCTCTCACATTGTCTCTGCTTGCATCTGAGTCAAACCTTTCATATCTTGTTCTGAAACAAAGCTTCTCACAGATTTTCAGTGCCCTTTAATGCAGAATTCCAGCAGTGCCTGGCTAGTGTGTTGGCTTTCCAAGTATTTCTTCAAATGCACCTCAGTCTTCATCTTCCCTGGTCCTGAGAATCCTTGCTGTTTGTCAGAGCTGTCTGTTCCAGGTTGGGGGTTTCACTGCATGCTCAACTGTTCTGTTGTCACAGGGCTGCTGATAAATTTTGGACTGCTGATGTACATTTTTAGGGTTTTTTTTTGCCTTCTTGAAAGAGAATTCTGACTCGAGACTCTTAAAAGAAATTACGTGAACCCAGCTTAGCATATTTTATCCTTTAGGGAATTAGGAAGGACAAACGGATTTATCTAAATAGTTTTTGCCTTTCTGTAGCAAGAACCCTTTAAATCTGGAAAAATCCATGAAAAGGTAAATAAATGAATATTGAGAAGCAGTGTAAAATGTGTATGCAACATGTACCTAAGCTACATTTTTGTCACTTGGTTTTTATCTTGATGTGTTACAGCCGAAATCCTGGAGTTGGCAGGAAACGCGGCACGGGACAACAAGAAAGGAAGGATTGCCCCCAGACACATCCTCCTGGCAGTTGCAAATGATGAGGAGCTGAATCAGGTGCCTGTTTTCATTTTGGTGCAGGAGTTGTGTGCTGTGGCTTGAGTGAAGCTGCTACAAGGGAAGGTTAGAAAGAGCTGAGTCTGAGACGTGAATGAGATCACAGTTATTGGAGCAGAAGATTGTGCCCTCTTAAATAAAAGCAAACAAATACAAGGGTTCTGAGCTACCTCAGATCTTATGGACATAAACTTTGGTTCTTCTTAGCCTGTGAGTCCTGTTGAAACAAGTAGTCTTGATGCTTCACTTTTTCCTCAGGGACATTCAATACTTAAAATGTGCAAGACCTTTTCCCAAAAGCTGTAGAAGTGTGTGTTTTCTATTATATTGGCTGTGAGGCCCATGTAGGGTAGGGATCTGGCTCACTCTCTGCTGTTGCTGCCTCCCTGTCTGTTTGCCCAAACTGTGGTTTTCAGCACTCTGACTCCTGGGATCACTTGTGGGATCACTTCTGCTAAAGTTGTTGAGTGAGGACAGAGATCCCAGCATGGGCTGCAGATTGTACTATTCAGGGCTGCTGAAAAGGTTCAGTCAGCATCAGAGTATCTCCTCTGGATGAAGATGGATGATGTCATTCACACTTTGAATGCTCCTGCACTTAATATGACTGCTTTAAATAATGAAAATGTGGTGGCCATGAAGTCATATGGCTCTGTTTCCAGTCAAGTGGAGTAAAAATTCAAAACAGGCCAGAAAAGAAAGTATGCTAGCACAACCAGCCCTTTCCCAGCTCTGTGTCTCTGGTCAGTGACCTGTGAACTGGGATCTAGATCCAGTGTTGTCTCTTAGGAATTAGCCAGACTTTTTCCTCTACATGGTAGAGGAAAAAGCCCATTTCTGTTGTTGGCCTCAGCAAAGTAGGTCCTTGGAGCTATTCCTTGCTTTCACTGCATCTGTTTCCCTGCCAAAGAGATCTGCATCCAGTCCTCCTCTGAGCAGGCCTGTGGTGCAGTCCTTTTTTTAAGTAGCCCACAGCACTCTTCTTCTTCTCTTACCCTTTTTCACTGCTTGTGAGTCACCAAAGACATGTTTGCGCTAAGACCAGCACTGGAAGGGGGAGGAATTATTGTAGAGTCACAGAATTCTCCAGAGTGTGCTGGCTGACTTTGCTGTCACCTGCCAAGTTCTTTATTATTGAGGATTTTCTCCCTAATTGTTTTCTGGTGGTGCAGACTAAGAGGATCTGTAATATGCTTCCATACACTGTTTCTCCTTGCAGTTGCTCAAAGGTGTGACTATTGCAAGTGGAGGTGTCCTGCCCAGAATTCAGCCTGAGCTTCTAGCCAAGAAACGGGGTGCCAAAGGCAAATCTGAGACCATCCTTTCCCCTGCTCCTGAGAAGAAGGGGAGGAAAACCATGGTGAACAAAAAGAGTGGGAAGAAGGCAAAATCCACCAAGGCCCGGACGTCCAAAAAGGTAAGCACAGGGCAGGTACAGATTCTGTGTCATCCTCTGCAATATTTTCTTGATAATTGTGTAGAATCTCTTACCTCCACACTAACTCTGTGGCAGTGAACCCTTTTAAAATAAAGGAACCTGTGTTCTAAAACACTTTCTGCCAGAGATGTGCCTTCAGCCTTGTACAGTTACTGGGTTGCTGTTAAAGATTTTTCACTGTCCAGAGAACTTGTCCTGACATGGAATGTCAGTGTCATTGTGACAAGCTCTTTGTTTCATGTGTTTTCAGCTGTGCTGATTTTCAAAAGAGGAATAAGTCAATCAGAACTTGAGCACTGCACTTTCCCTTAGGGTTGCCCATCCTCTTGTCACTATCCAAAATGGATTAATTTCTTAGAGCAGTAACCCAGATCAGTGCTCTTGGTTTGTCATTCTTGAGCATGCACCTTGAAACACTGCTGAGTTTTTCATTGGCTTAAAGGATATCAAGCTTTAACTTAAACTTTTAAGACTTGGATTAAGCACATTCTTCTGGAGGCCTCGAAGTTTTAATACAGTTCCACAGCTGATAATATGCAGAAACAGCCTTTAAAAAGAAAACAGAGTTACTTGAAGGGATGTGTAATTGGATGCCTTTGTGTATTGATCTCAGCTACCACCTTACTTTAAATTGTGCACATGCAGCGTTTGGACTTGTTAGGAGGTTGTATCCTTTGACATACCTTAGAGCAATTATTGAGAGATGTGAGGAGATGCTCCTGCCCTCTAGGACTGGCAGGTTTGCTGCTCCTGGAGGTAAGCTGTAAGTTAGCATTTAATAACTGAAACTTAAACATTTGTTTTTCAGATCACAAAGTTGTTTTTCTTCAAATTGGAGCATTTGACTGAGTTACTAAGTGACTAAGTTTGATTTAATATGAGGTTCTGCTCTGTTAGCAACAAGAATAAACTAACACATGCCTACTCATATAAATACAACCTTAATTGTCAGTAAATCTACAGATGGGTGTGGGTGCCTCTGAATGTGACTACGAAAGTATGTAATGCCTCAGATGAACCACTGATTTAGCATTATATAAACAGTGCAGACCTCTTGTTACATAATCTTAGGGGATTACAAGGCTATGAGTAATGTATTGATCTGAGAAGATTTGTAGTAAGTTATTAAACGTCTCCATTATTGAACAATGCTAGGTGTTGATTATTTTGTTTCCTTTGAGAAGTCTTACTTTTCTTTCTCCCATCAAATAGAATAAACAAAAGGATAATGAAAAAGAAGGAGCTTCAAATTCAACAACTGAAGATGGACCTGGGGATGGTTTCACTGTCTTGTCCTCCAAGAGCCTTGTGCCAGGACAAAAGGTAATAAAGAGCAATTACAGATTGGGGCTTAGCATGAAGGGAAGGATGCTTTTCTCTCAAACCAAAGCATTTCCAAAATCAGCCTTTTTTTTCTTCAAACTGGGATATTAAAACATTTGTTTTCTAGCAATAACTTCCTCTGGAGCAAGCTCCTAAATTGTGGGCATATCACCAAATAATTTGAGCAGTGTGCAAATTAATTAATTAAAAGCTAGAAGTCAGAATCACAGATACTGAACAGAATAAAATAACTGATCTCTGAAAGACTGAATCCAGCCTCTTTCACTTCAGCTTTTTGGTATGAAAATGACTTGGCACTCAAATTACTTTTTTCCTGCCCCCTCATTATTATTTTTCAGCTTTCCCTGACCCAGAGTGACATCAGCCATATTGGCTCCATGAAAGTAGAAGGCATCGTTCACCCTACAACTGCTGAAATAGACCTCAAGGAGGAAATAGGTGAGGCTCTGTACATGCAGAAAAAACACATCTACAGCTGAAACAGTAGCTGGTCTACTGGCTGCCTGCTGAGATCCCATCCTGTTTCATCTGAATCTACCCCAAGCCATAAAATATCACTTACAGCTTCTGAAAATGAGGCTGGATCTGACTAGGTATAACAGGCTAAATCACTAATTTGTCTTCTTTTAATGACAAGCAAAACCCGGATAATTTGTTGAAGCACATGAGCAGCAAAGGTGTAAATAATTATTGTTGAGGTGTTTATTGGCTTATTTTTACATTTGCATCTGAAAATTGCATTGCAAAATTATATATTCATAACACTTCTAACTATGAATTTCATTGTAGGATGTTAATTTAGAAATACTCGTGTACAAAGCTTTATACTGCTCATGCAAAATAAGGAAATACTGTTATTACAGATATGGAAATTTGAGCAGAAGGGAGGTAAAAAAACTCTTCAGCCAGTTGCAGAGGGCACAGAATCTAGTAGCAGGCTTTTGGATCATTTATTTTTGGTCATCAGGACCTTCACTGGCATCCCAGCTGTGTTTGTTTCAATAAATAGGTATTGTATGGTGGGTTCATTTTGGAGGCTGAAAGCCTGAGTCCTGAAAATCCCACTCCACAAGTGAACTTAATCTGTGTCTGGGTAGAGTGGTAAACATAAAAATCAGCTGCTGCTGATGGATAGTGTGTGTACAGTGTTCTTTTAAATAATGAAGCCTTGTTTTTCCACACTGATACTCCAAAGCCAAGGCCTTTTGCTCTGTGTCCTTGCAGGCAAGGCACTGGAAAAGGCTGGAGGCAAAGAGTTCTTGGAAACAGTGAAAGAGCTTCGCAAATCTCAAGGACCTTTGGAAGTTGCTGAAGGTAAAAAGGATCTGTTCTCTTTCGGACACAGCTCATTTTATGTGTTCTTTTCTCTGGACATTCCGATCTGTTCTGTTGTTATGTGTCTTTGCTTATGTGGTGTAAATGTTTCCTCGAAGCTGTTGCTGATATGGGCAGCCTGCTGAGAGGGGAAAAAAAAGGAAGAATAGGGTCCCTGTGTGCAGTGCACGTTCTGTCTTTAGACTGATCCATTTGTCTTAGGTAATTTCTGTCCAAAAATGAAGGAAATCTTGTGCCATCTTTCCTGCCCTGTTTGTACTGCAGCCTGAGTGAGAATCAGAAACAGCTCTCAGCCTAACATATGAGGCATAGGAAAAATTAGTGATACTTCATGAATTATTCTCCTTTATGCATATTTGATGAATGTATATAACCCAAATAATTACCTTACTTAGAACACAAATGAAGATGTGATACTGCAGAACAGGCACACTATTTTTGAAGAGCAATTGCTCAGGCAGTGCACATTTTATTAGAAGAGCTCCCTTCAAAGGTTAACACATTTGTAGCAGGGAATAGTTTAGGACCTGAGATTGTGCTTCCTTTGTGGACAGATTAAACCAATTGAAGGTGTCTGGAAGACAGATGGAGAAAAGTTAAAATATGCCTTATTTGGCTTAGTATCTCTATACCCAAAAAAATAAATGCTTTAAATAGTCTAGTTTTGGAAAATTCCTAACTGAGTAGCCTAGTTTTATCATCTGAAATTATAGAGAAATTTTTATACAGGATAATTTGCTTCACTTTCATATCAAATCAAATTTATATGCTGTAAAATCAAAGCAAACTACTTTTCTCTGTCAACATCACTACCTAACTAGAAGGTAGACTCCTTTTATACTATTAAGACAGCTGGTTAAAATTTAAGTAGCATAGAATTCCTCTGTGATGGAGAACAAGTGAATATATCCAGGATTTTCATCCTCGGGCGAATTCCATCCTGCACAGCTGATTTCGGAGTGTTTAACCTGAGATTACCAAGACACCCAGGCCTTCAGCAGTGCTGATGATGACAATTACTACAAAATCAAACTGATGCCATTCTGTAAGCTCTGCAGGTCCTGGAGCAATATTATGTTTTTTTGAAAAATTAATCTGAGATTCTTAATTGGACGTAACTGGTGGGGATTTTCAACAAACAACTTTGATTTTCATGTCCTTATTTGAAATTACTCAGCTGTGAAGTGGGTCTAAATATTACTCCCCAACACTCTGGAGTTGTAAAGAAGGTGATGGTGATGATCATGCAGGATATTTGTGCAAAGCACTCAGTGACAGCATTGCAGAAATATCTGTGGGGATTACTGATACTGTGTTTAGGGCGAGGTTTTTGTGTTTTGCATAAAACAAACCCAGAGGCCGTGCTGAATGAGAGAGCTAAAAACCATTATTGAGTAGCTGTGTGCTCACCAAATGAGCCCTGGGTTCTTTGGTCTCCAAAGAAATAACAATTGACCACGAAAGGAATGATGAGACAGGTTGTGATTGCAAGCGAGCCGTTGTGGTGTATTTTAATCCCAAATGTATTTCTTTGGTGCTGTAATTAAGGAGGTATGTTGGGTTGAGAGGTCATTGCAGGGCAGTTTCTGTTCCAAACTAAATGTTATATTTTCATTTGTGTTAGCTGCACTCACTCAGTCTAGCGGCCTAGCAGCAAAGTTTGTCATCCACTGTCACATCCCACAGTGGGGCTCGGACAAGTGTGAAGAGCAGCTCGAGGAGACTGTCAAGAACTGCTTAACAGCTGCAGAAGACAAGAAGTTGAAGTCTGTGGCTTTCCCCCCGTTTCCCAGCGGCAGGTAGGACCCCCAGTGTCAGGCAGCAGAGGTGGAATTGGCTGTCAGAGCTCTGCTGTGACAGAGGTGCCCTCTGCTCTGTGCCCCTGCCTCTGCTGCTGCCATCTGACACAGAGCTGCACACATCAATCCAGCCTGAAGTGCAGCGTTTGCACAAAACTGCCAGAGAACCTTTGTAAAGAGAAATTAGCCAGCCCACAGGAGAGCTGAGTGGGCTTGCTGTGTTTTCTAGTGCCAGGCAGTCATTTTCATTCCTCTGCAGCACCTCGGGGTATGTGTCCCTTCGTTTTGCTGTGGGGAGTCTTATTAAACCTGCATTTGTACTAATAAGATTAGACCAGCATAATACTGAAGGCAGGTAACAATGATGCCACCTGAGTGGACTTGGGGTGTTCACTTAAGCCCTCCTGATAACAGACATTTAAAAGACCTGTCACACAAGCCTTTTATTTCAGAAGAAAATCTGCTTCTCAAATGTAGTTCTGCTTTCAAAAGGGAAAAACTACTAAACCAAGTGTGAAGCCACACATTTCTCTCTCAATAACTAGGAAGTAGAATGTGCTTGACTAAGAAATCTGAAGTATTTATCTTTGTCTTTTTTTTTTTTTTTTTCCTTTCAAATTTCATTTTGAATCAACAGTTTGTTGGTCTCTGATGACAAGAAATCTTACACAAGCCCTGCTGTCTTAGTTTGGAAGACAGGTATCAAAGGGGGCTTTCAGACAAAAATATGAGGATATGGATAACAGTTCTTTACTTGTGTTTAGCAAGGTAAAACAGAACAACAATAACTATGATATGAACAACAGATAGAACCAGGGAACCAGTCACAGCGTTTCTCTGCTGCTGGCACCCTCCCTCCCTGTTGGTGCAGTTACCGGCACCAACAGCTGTGGATGCAGAGTCCGGGGTGCTGGAGATGGATCAGAAGCTCCCTGGCGGTGGCTGGAGCTGCAGCACGAGTCCCAGCAGGACAGGGGTTGCAGAGTTCCGGGGTGCTGGAGATGGATCAGAAGCTCCCTGGCGGGGCTGGAGCTGCAGCACGAGTCCCGGCAGGACAGGGGGTGCAGAGTTCCGGGGTGCTGGAGATGGATCAGAAGCTCCCTGGCGGGGCTGGAGCTGCAGCACGAGTCCCGGCAGGACAGGGGGTGCAGAGTTCCGGGGTGCTGGAGATGGATCAGAAGCTCCCCGGCGGTGGCTGGAGCTGCAGCACGAGTCCCGGCAGGACAGGGGGTGCAGAGTTCCGGGGTGCTGGTACTTGGAGCAGGAGCAAAGAAAAAACAGCGAAGGGCAAAGAGAGCAGGACTCCGCCGTGGCCCGGCTCTCGGCGAGACAGTCCCGCGCTTCCCTCCCGGATTTCCGGGACACCCCCGAAAAAAGACCCCCTCCCCCCACCTCAGCCACTTCTTTTGTCTTTATTAACTACTCTTAAGTACTCAGACATTAGTTACCTGGCAACTTATGGGAGAAAAGAAAAAAAAAAATTCTACAAGTGAACCCAAACCCCAACACCTGCTAACTGCAGTAGTTGTTATTTTGTGTTAGAGGTCACGTGCTTATATTTATTTTGAAATGTATCTACTGATTTTGGTAGTAGTGCCCAAAGAGTAGAGTACATAGTACAGTCTTGTTGTGTTGGCCTGACAGTGAATAAAATTAAACTGCATTTGATCAGTGAAATCACCACACATCACTAAATACACTGAATGGTGAAAATGCCATTTTTACACAGATACTCTTCAAAGCAAAATATATTTTTGTGGATCAGGACAAAAGAATAAATAGAGGGGAAGTGCAATTTTTAGTCATTTTTTAATACACAGATCTTTTTGTTTATGGTTTTCAGTCAAAGCAAAACATGATACATTGTTTTAACAGACTTTAATATAAAAATTAACTGTAGCTTTTAATGACAAAAGAAATAGTTCCTAGACTTCATATCTTGTAAGAGCATAGAATAATCCATTCTTGGACCATTAGTCTTAGTGCAGATCCTTCTGCTGCTTTGTTCCATTTCAATCTCTTGCTCTTAAAATTACTCTTCCTAATTAAGAAAGAGAGTCTTAGCAGGTGCTGCTGGTTTACACTCCATTTATCAAAGGACCTCAACATTTCCTGGAAAAAGGCAGTTTTTCCAGTAGGACTTCCTGGGTTTGCTGTCATTTTACTCTACCTATATGTCTGCACATGAAATGTTGTTTTTGTGGGTAGATAAATAATTATACTGTATCAGTTCTGTGAGTTTTCTTTTTTTTTTTCTGTCCCATCTTTGGGACTGTTTACAGTAACTGATGTAACATTGCAATAGATGGGATGCTTCAATTGTGCCAGATCTTTTTGATGATTTTCAATATAAATATGATTGCATGTTAGAAAATATTGCCATCAAGAGGAGTGAATGAATGCATCTCTAATTTGGCTTGGGAGTTGTAATTTCAATTATTTTCACAGGAACCCCAAGCAAAGTATTTTAATGACAGAGTGAGGAAGTCAGCTAAGTAGGTGATGTTAAAAAAAAATAATCATCCTTAAAAATATTTTAGCCTGCCCAGCATGACATGGAAAAGTTTAACTCTAAGGGCAAGCATTAAAAAAAAATTGTGTGGTCACAAGAGGTAGAAGCAGCTGAAAACAGCAGCTATGCTAGCAAGGAGACTTAATTCAGCAGCGGGCGAATGTTGCTATCAAAACTTTGGGGTTTGCCAAACTGCAGCTGGCACTATCTTAGCCTGGCTGGCTCCTCTCAGCATCACTGCCCAGCACTCACCTGCTCTCTTTTCTTCCCTGACCACACAGAAACTGCTTCCCAAAACAGACAGCAGCCCAGGTGACCCTCAGAGCCATTTCCACCCATTTCGACGGCACCAGCTCTTCCTCCTTGAAGAACATTTACTTCCTGCTCTTCGACAGTGAAAGCATTGGCATCTACGTGCAAGAAATGGCCAAGCTAGACACGAAGTAGCAACAGCAGCCAAATGAAACTTTATTTTTCAACAAACTTGAGTAGCATTAAAAGCATTAGAGGTGGGTTTTATTTTTTCAATGTGACAATGAGGGGGAGTGGTAGTAGTGTGACGTGTTGTGACTTGATGGAGAGCTGTGATTAGAGATGAGAGGGGTTTAGTCCCATTTCTTCATGCCATTTTTATCACCTTAAGCAATTGAGTTATCATCTGGCTTCAGGAGTTTGGCGTCCTTTGTAACTTTAGTTTAGAAATTTCTAAAGAGTAATCTCATTTTAGGTTTGTAGTGATCATTTCTTCACACACACACGCACACACACACCCCATTTTCAAGAAAGCTCTTAAAAATGTTCTGCTCCTTTTTCCCCTCCCTCGAGGATAGATGGTAAACTTCTGCCTTCAGCCCACAGAGAGGTGAAAAGGGTTTTAGAAGTGATGCATGAGGAGCTTCTGTTTTGCTTTTAACTCACAATAACCTCTGTAATTACTGAGAATATTTCATGGTGATTTCATTTGTTTTATAAGAAAAAAAGAAAGAGATGTCTCAAGTGTGGTTATTATTATAAACCCTAATTTTGCTCTGGGGATTTCTCACCCTAAAAAGGGGAAAAAAAAAAAAAGGAAAAGAGAAAAGAAAAAAAAAAAAAAAAAAAAAAAAAGCAGCAGCATCTGTAATAAAGTGTGCTTGCTGTATCACAACCAACAGCTTTTGTGGCTGAAGTTTGGTGCTGTGACGTAATTAAAGCTGCTGAGGAGATTTTGACACAAAGCTGCATTATATTCTGTTGAATTCCAGGCTTACCATATCCCCTTCCAGGTTTTAGACAGGCATTACCCTGGTAGCACTGCAAGCCATTCTCCCTGCAAGCTGCAGAGCAGATGCCAGATCTGTAAGAAGCAGGTCCTTCTTAGAAGAGCAAGAATAGAGAAAGTCAGGGGAAAAAAAAACACAGAAATAACAACACATAGCAAACAAACCACAGAGATTCTGAAAACCACAGTGTTTATTGCTACAAATCAAGGTAAGCCAAGCTTGTTGCTCAGAGCTCTCTCAGTGGGGGGAGTAAAAGAAACATTTCTTCCCTGATTTTTATCATGGGAGCTTCTGTGCTGTTCATTTGGGAAATGCCTCCTTCCCCTTCACACCAAGACAGGCACCTCTTTTATGTGTCACAGTGACAGGTGGCTTGAGGAGGTGCTGCAGAGGACAGTATCAGTCAGTCCAAGCAATAGCAGAGCACCCTCACCCTCTTCTAGTTGCTGTACTCCTTGCTGGATTGTTACTGGTGCCCTCTTAGGAGGAGGGCATTGTCTGTCCCATCGTCTTCCAGCTCTTGGAGACGAACAGATCCCGGCTCTTGGCAATGGTCACCAGGAGACGTCCCACATAGCAACCATTCACCTGGCCTACACCATCATTCCTGCCCATGGAAAGCAGGAATGTTAGTGACCCTGCAAAGAAGATGCAGAGGTTTAAGTGAAGCAACTGTTGTCCAGCTCCCCTGCATCCACGTGAAACAGCTTTCAGCATAGTTTTGGTAAGTGTTTACAGCAGTGCTTATGAAGAAGAAGACCTGTTACTGTGATGTAGATAGAAACACACAGCAACACACATAACAGGTGTTCAGGCAGAGGAGAAGAAAAGAAGTCTCTCCTTTATTGTTGACCTCGTATATATAAGTTTCTGGACAGTGACCAGAGATTGGACAGAGAAGTTCCCACCTCTCCATCTCCACTGGTCACTTGAGAAGTCCATCAGGTGATATCTTTTACAAAGGAATGCAAACATGATCCTTGTTTATCTTAGAATTCATGAGAAATGACTCCACTATACTAAAACAAATCAGAAGGCTGATTTTCAGGGACAACAAAGACCCATTAGCCAGCTAGATTTTTGAGACAAGATTGTTATGTTTGTGTTTGTTGTAGTTTAATGGGAAAAAGAAGGAAAGGGAAGTCCTCTTACTTCTGAGATTTAATTGGGCAGTGAGCAATTTTAAGAAAAGAAAGTTTGATGAATAGCAGATTCCCACCAGTAGATAAGTGAATAGATGTGTGGTAGACTGACATAGGTAATCAATATCTACACTGTGTCTTCGGCAAGGACTAATATGAAGCCTGAGCTATAAGCTGACATATCCCCAGTTTTGAGTTCCTTCACAGAGAATTCAGTGAATTCAGAGTCCCATGAGAGTTAGACAGCCGTTCCTTGCAGAAAAGCAGCCCAACACCTAGGGCCAGGTGCTAGTAGCTGACCTTACCTGGCTTGTAGGTTTTGAGAGGCTTCTGTGTCAGGCTGTTGATGATATTTGTCACTACAATGTTGGCATGGAGCCCAGCATGGTAGGCCATCTTCGGCTCTTTCAGATCTGCACAGTCCCCAATGGCATAGATGTTCTCGTAGCCTTCCACCTGGAGGTGCTTGTTAACTTTCAAAGCACCATTACTTGCCATTTTGTCACCTGTTTTGCCAAACAGCAGGTTTTTAGAAGCAGCTTTGTGTGGCTTCTTGTGGCCTGAGACCCCAAAATGCTGCTGCTGTAATTAACACAAAGTGAGGGGTTGTTTTTCACCCTTTTCTGTGTGTCAGGGAAGAGATGCTTTTTGCCTTGCTGTAGTTAGTCACTGCAGTCTCGTGCAATGCATCATCCTTTGATATTTCAGTAAAATCACCCCCGCAGGCTGTACACAGTCCATTGCCCACCTCACACTCCTCAGGGACCAGACACTGAAGAACTGTGTTCCTCCTCCCCCCCTCATAGTCTGGGTTTTTTCACTTACCAAGTGCAGCAGCATATGCAGAAGAATTAATCTTTATCCCTGTGCACAGCACCACCATGTCAACAACCACCTCGGTACCCTTCTCTGTCCTCACTACCGTGTCTTTCTGGAACTGGTTTGGCCTGAGGTTTTCTATGTCGCTGACCTTTTCACCTGTTGCAACAGAGAGGATCACAAACCTTTGCAAGGCTGTGGTTTCCAGCTTACCCAGAATTCAAAAAAGTCAGAAAGGGGATGTGAGGAGATGCTTTGGCTAAAGGAAGAGCAGCTTGTAGGTGTTCAGAGGCATCGTTAAGGACATACTTAAGAGAAGCTGGACTCCTTTCCTGAGGAGAATCTCTTTCACCTCCTGACGGACACTGGCTAGCAGCTCCACGTCAGCCAGTGCAGTTTTTGAGTGAATGAGGATGACCTGTTGGGGACAAAACAGTAAATGGGGACACAGGAACAGAACAGGACTCACTGTGCACAAGGTCGGTGCAGCTATAGCTGGCCTCCCTCCACCCAAATTGATGCCTGCAAGAACAAGCCAGGAAGGGGCACCTAGTGCCACAGTCCTTGCTGGTGGCTGGTTACAGGCTCAGCAGCCAGATGTGCAGCCAGCTTAGGCACCTCCAGCAGCACCAATAGTCTCAGAAACCAGGATGAAGTTAATTGTGATGAAGATGCTCCTACCTCTTTGCCCGGGTACTCCGTTTTGATCTCGGCAGCCATCTCCACTCCAGCAGCACCACCTCCCACTACCAGGATGCGCTGAGATTTCTCAATCTTCAAGAGAAAATTTGTGTTACAAGAGAACTGCAAAGGGCAGGAAGCCAACTGCCTTCAGTCACTCCATGAACATCCTGGGACACAGCACAGGCCCAAGAGCACTAAACCTCTTAGCTCATTAAGAGGCAACCAGAAATGAATGCCTTGTGCACTCTTCCTGCCTACCCTGTAACGCTTTTTTTGAGCATTTCAGGTTTCCCCTTGTGCTAGAGAAGTTGTGATGAGCTCCTTGTCCTGGCTGCTCCCTGTGTCACTTTCTCTTAGACACAGCTGGCTCCAGTGGTATCTGGGACAGGCAGGCAGCACTTCCTAAGAGTTGGTTCCTCACCTCTTTGACCATGTCTTCATAGGTCTGGATGGCACTTTCCATGTCAATGACTTGGTTGAACTTCCCAGGGAATGGCCCATCACTGCCTGTTGCAAGAATGAGATGGGAGTAGTGAAGCTCCTAGGAGGGCAGAAAGTAGAATGGGATATTAGACCTCTTAAAAACAGAGCCAAGAACACAGTGGTTGCCTGCAAGGTCACTCATTCCCTCATATCCACCCCTTCCTGGTAACCAGAAAGTGACTTTAAGAAGAGGTCACACCAAATAACTGTTCCTCAAGGTCTGAGCTAAGCACCATTCCAGTGATTTGAGAGCTTTAAAGAAATTACCCTAAATTTACAGGGAATAACCTGGTATTTATGCTGGACACTCACAGCTGGTTCCAGAGACTAACTTCTCTCCTTTACTCTCTCCTGAACAGAGGTGAGATGCTCTGCCTGAAAAGTGTGATTGATGCTGCTGCTCTTGGCTCTTCCTGTAGTTAAATAAGGATCTGAGCCCCAGGTTTAATTGTTGAGCTCTAAATCCACCTCTAAGAATAAAAGCTCAGCTGAGCAGGAGATGGGGTTGGGTATTTACTGCACACCCACATCCCGGCACAGCTGAAGGCCACTTAGCTAGGCTGGGAGGGATGGGGCTGTGCAGGGAAAGGTGCCAAGTTCTTCAGGAGGATGGAACACACCCTGGTGAAGGCTGGCTTCCTGCACTAGCAGGTGATCCCATAAGGCAGCCAGGTCATTGCAACACCCACCTCACCATCACTGAGCACGACTTGTTGCCTCCCAGGGTCTATGCCCACGACCTTGCCTTGTTGGAAGCTGTCCCCAAAGGTGACCGAGTAGGAGATGAAAGTCTTCTTGGCAAATCCTGTGAAAAGGAGGCAATGGGAGAGCTCTTCTCTGGAGGTTAACAACCCCCTCTTCTCCCCTCATGCTGTCCTTGCTCAGACAAAAGCATGGCATGCATCTGGGACTGTGGGCTGGGCTTTTGCTGGGTATCATCTTGGCCCAGCAAGGAGCTTCAGGACTTTGGTCCTCAGATCAGATTACACCCTTGGCTATATGGCATTGTCTCTGCTCCTTGTATCTCCTGTACTGATTTACCAGTAACTGTGTCTGGGGTCCTGGCAATTTCAGGCCACATGTCAGAGGCTTTCTGCCCATCATCTGTCTCAGACCAAACTTTTGCTATCCTTTTGATGCTTGTTCCCAGCCTCGAATGTGATATTTTACCCCTAAATTCCCCAGTGACTGCACTAATGGGGTGGACCCAGCCAAGCCTGAGCAGTTCTGACAGGGTTTTATCATCCAGGCCTCACTGCTCAGCTGCTCCACATTTCAAGGGCCAGCTACAGCAAGTGATTGACTCACCCCTCCCAGCCGCCCTTGCTTTTAGCTTAGTCACCTTCTAAACTCTTGAAATAAAAAAATTAAAAAAAGAGATGGCGGAGGGTGGGGGGAAAGGAGGGATAGTCTGAGCAGTTTTTGCTCAGTTTTCCCAGCGGATTTGCAATTAGCTTAGCCACAGACGGGCTGTGGGTCCTCCGGGTGCCAAGTATTTGTTTTCCAGATGGAAAACGTCAAGTCTTTCACCATCGCAGGGCGGAGGAGGCAGTGCGAGCACCGCGTTCCCTGCCGCTCCCCGCGTCCCTCCGCAGATGCCGCCGAGCCAGGGGAGCTTCCCGGACCCTTACCGCTCTCCACGGCGGCCCGGAGGGCGGCCACGTTGTGATGGAAAGCATCTCTCACGTCCACCAGCACGAAAGGCACGCCCCAGGACTTGAGCAGGCTGGCGGCCGCCGTCCCTCCGAAGCCGCCGCCGACCACCACGACCCGCACGGAGTCCTCCAGGGACAGGCGGGAGCCCATGGCGAGCGGTCCGGCCGTGCCGGCAGCGCCCGGCCTCCCCGGGCGGGGCTGCAGGCGGAGCCGCTCCCGGGCTCTGAGCCCGCCAGAGCCCGGGGCTGGCACAGGGAATGAGCGTTCCCGGCCCCGGGCAGGAAATGATTCCTGCCAGGCGAGCGCCGTGCCCCCAGAGCAGAGCGCTTCACCTGCCGCAAGCCCCTCCGCGGGAAGGGGAGCGAGGGGTTTACAAACCGTGGGCTCTGCTCTTCACGAGTCTGCAGGCTGGGGGAATAATGCAGCGCAGGATGGCCCGCTCCGCCCGAAGAAACAACCCCTTGGAGAGGGAAATTAAGATTAAAGAATTACAGATTCAATTAGGAAAAGACGTCTGAGATTATCGTATCCAGCCCATGAACAAACCAGCACCCTGTCAACCCGACCGTGGCACTCAGCCTTTCCTTGAACACCTCCAGGAATGGTGAATCCACCATCTCTCTGAGCTGTCCATTCCAATGTCTAATCACCCTTAAAGTAAGGAAATTCCTCCTAATGTTCTACTTAAACACAGAAAACATGTACTTGCTCTGAGTGTAGCGGTGAAGGGAGCCCAGAAATGGCTGTGCAAGAGGGAGGATCACAAAATCTCGTAATGGTTTGGACCTCAGAGATCATCTGGTTCCAACCCCGCCACCATGGGCAGGGACACGAGCTCAGCATCACCACGGTGGAGTTAGTGGGACATAAAGAGGGAAGGGCTGAGGAGGCAGCAAAGCGCCCTGGAGAAGGGGAGTAGGGGGTGTCGAAGGTTGACAGTATAAAGGACACCCAGATCGTGTTCTTCCGCAGCACGGAAGTTGCCCCGAAGGCTTTCGGCTCCTGTGCCATTCCGGATAAATATAGCTGCTGGTCCTGTGGATAAAAATAGCTGCTGCACACACTGCGGTACTGTGAGCTGGCAGAGCTGCCCCCACACTCCCCTGCTCCCCCGCTGCTCCTCAGCCCTCCCTCCGCGAAACACCGCCCGGCGCCAAACCCCCCTCCCAGCAAAAGGTGGGAGACGACGAAGCAATTTTCCTGGAAAAGCAGGGCCTGAGCTCAGGATCGCCGCCAGAGGGTGCAGCCAGCTCGGCCGTGGGGACATGGGACACGGAGTCCAATCCAGCGCATCCTCGCCTCGGCCACAGGAGGGGCTCGGGGACTGGGCAAGGAGAGTGACAAAGGAGTGGGGGACGTTCCTGCACCCCACGCTCCTGGAAGAGACCTGGGAGGGGAGGGCTGGAGCAGCTAACAATAAAGCTGGAATGGAGCCTTGACGGGAAAGGCCATGGCTCCACTGAAATACACCCAGGGCAGGTTGGGTTCGTTACACAGGACTCAGCCAGAAATGCTGAAGTTTTCAATAGGAGAAAATTTCGATTAATCTGTGCGATATAAACCTTCAGAGCTGCCACAGGGAATCACCTGGCCAGGAGATCCAGGAGCTGTGAATGTCCAGAAGCTGGGAAATATCCCCAGGGTAACAGTTCTCCAGGTCTGCTCCCTGTCTTTTCTCCTGGCACTGGCATGGTACCTCTGTGAGGAGGCTGCTGGAAGAACCCGGCAATGGCTGGCTTTGGGAAAGCACAATTCAGAGCAAAAATTGTAAAAAGCCAAACCCACCTCCATTTCTAAAGGGATGAACTGTGCAATTTAAATCGGGTTTAAGTTTTTCCCTCAAATTAGATGGACAGGCTTGCTTCACACCCCTTTTTTGTGAAGCCATCCCAGTCAGGGCAGGGTTGTCCTTACCTGCATGACTTCCTTGGTGTTTCATCTTGCTGGAGCAAAGCTGGATCAAAGGCCCCTTCCTAGCAGTTGAAGATGATGAGGATGAGTTGCCACTTCCCAAATGCTGCTTCCCTGTCCCACTTTCTCTGCACATTTGTGCCCAGCTCTGTCTTTTCCAGAGGCAATTTTGAGCTTTTCATGCCGGGCATTTGCCTGTATTTTACAGCACATACCCACTGCTGGGAGCAATCCCTTACTCCAGGAGTAATCTGGTAATTTCCCCTGTCATCTGGTATTTTCCCCCTCCAGGTATATATGAGGGCTACCTTCAGGTGAACACAGTTGGACAACAGAAGATCAAGGCAACTTTTCATAAAAAGGGGAAAAATCTTCTGGGCCAGTGCATTGGAGATGCACAAACAAGCAAGAAAAGGTCAAAAAAAAAAAAAAAAGCAAAAGAGTGCCCAGAGCAAAAAGGGAGTGTAAAAGGAGCCTTTGTGAAAACCTCACACCCAACCCCAGGCAAACAGGAGAAACTTGGAGTGTCCAAAACTGTGGCCTGTGAGAACATTCTGTGTGCAGGTGAGGGCTCAGGTTTGGCAGACGGGAGGTTTGGATGATACTTCTCCAGCTGGCTGCAGGCAGGTGGAAAGTTCATCAGCCTCAGAGAGAGGTTTGTCTCCTTGCTAGTGGTTGGTGAGGCAGAGGCAGGTGGGCAGGCCCAGGGCAGTGATGGCCTGCCCTTCCCTGTTCCAGGCTCCCTGGACTTTTCCTCCCAGCTGCCCCATGGACCTCCTGCAGGATGGCAGGGGCCCAGTGGGAAGGAAGAGGTGCAGGGAAGGGGCTCTGTGAGATGGGCTTGCCCCAGTTTGCCACTCTGAGACAGGCAGCATGGGTATATGTACCTGGCTGTGAGTCCTCTCCTCAGCAGGTGTAACCCAACATCACCCAGAGCTGAGAGACATCCCTCTGGGGATCATCAATCCACAGATGGGTTCGACAGTGCTGTGTGGGGAGACTTCAGGGTACCACAAGTGTCCCTGCTCTGCACTGGCCCAAATCCCTGCAAGCCTCTGCATCTTTGTCCTGCCCTCCCTGATCATCAGGGCAGTTAGGCCTCCCTACCTTTGCAATAGCCCAGATAGGCTGGAAGAGGGATAGCATTCCTCCCTTCACCCTCTCTAGAGAGAGCTGTTCTCCCACCTGGGCCAGCCTGAAGGTCCCATGCTTCCCTGCCAAGCCTGAGCTGCTGGAGACTCTGTTTCTGGCTCACAGCCATCTCTGCAAAACCCCAAATCCTCTCCTGTATCAGCAGCCTCAAACACCACATTCCCTCTGCCCACAGACATATCCTGCACATTGTCCCGTGACAGCCTCAGTGGCACCAGTGTGGCTGCAGCCCTCTGCCTGTGCCCCTGGAGGCTTTGCTTCAGGAAAAGGAGGATTTTGAGTCTCCCAGGGATGAGGGATCGCTCTAGACAAACTGCCTGGCCCATTCTTGCCCCACGGCTCCCCACTTTGCCTGGGTGAGCTGGTTGTTCCTGCATGCCTCAGGGAGCTCTGCTTCAGCCAAGGTGGAATCGTGTCAGTTCAGAGCAAAGAATCACCTGGAAAAACTAATTCAGACAGTTCCTGGCTGCTTTTAAACATCAGCATTGGCTATTTTATACCTTATACATAAAAATCTACTTTTAGCAGAAATCAACAAGGTCCCACTTATATTCTCTCCCTGACAAGCCTAACTTTAATTTCCAGTTTTTCAGTGGCTTAAGAAGACAAGCTGCTTCCCATGGACAACAGCACCAAAATCACCCTATTTTGGTCAGGCTGGACCAGTCATGTGTATTTATAGGCAGCATTTCTGACCATAAATTGTTCACAGATCCCACTCAGAAAAGGGTGGGAAAACCCCAAGGGTGAAATGCAATGTCTCTGCAGTAAAGGTGATCTTTGTATCCATGAGAAAAGCAGTGAGGAGCTGGGATCTCCCTGCACTCCACCCCAGGGTAGTGCCACTATGCTGTTCTCCTTTTTCCTGGGGTCACAGTGTTCTCTGTGCCAAGGTGCTCCCCAGCTCCTCAGCGTGCTGTGGTGACAGGCTTCACCTCATCTGCCATCACCACCTACAAATTTGGGCTCATCCCAAGGGAGGTTGTGGGGAAATGGGGGTGGCCAGGTTCCTGTCAGCTCCTGGCATGGGATGAGCAGACACCGAGCAGGGCTGTCCTTCCCCTTGGAGGAAACCCCAACTCAGACAGCTCCTGCAACTGCCCTTGGGGTTTGTGCCATGCACATCTTTCCTACCCCTCCAGATCCAAGCATGTAGCAGACATTGGGAATTTTACAGGAATCCCATCTTGTGGGAATTCATCCCTTATTGTGCAGTGATCCAGGCAGGTGCCAACAAGAAGCTTTATCAGCTTTATTCATGTCAGCTGCCTGGCTGTAAGGATTGCAGGGATCTCCTTGGAAATTCTCTGGCTCCTGCAGCAGCGGAGCCCAGAGATTGACAGTGTGGTGGCAACTTTCTTTTATGGGATAACATGGTTTGTGGCATTAATCCTTTTGGGGTGGTAGGGAAGCATAAAGGATGTCAGTAGCTGGGGTTTCTTTGGGAAAAGGGAGAGGGCTTGAGCAAGCTCCTTTGCTCTTGGGGCAGCTTTTGAGAAAGAACAGCTTTCAGTCCTGATGTGGGGAGTTCTCTTCCCCTTGCCCCCCAGATTTCATTACAGTGAAAGCAGAGCATAGAATAAAACTGTGTTCTGAAAAAAAATGGGTCTCACAGACAGGCAGCCTTTGTCCGAAGGTGTAATTACAGGATAAATATGGGATGCAGACCAAGAAATGCAGTCTGGTCAGGCATGCAGTCTCTTAGAAAAACACAACAAGGTTGTCATTTAATGCTGAAATGTCCACATGTGCTGCAATCCTCATGGGTCCCTCCCTGGCCCATGGGTCTCCCCACTGACCCAGTGTTTGGGTGTTTGGATGGTGAAGCTGCAGGCATGGAAGAAAAGGGTTGATCTGGCCTCCAGCAGAAGCCAGTGGGGCTGGGTGAGGGCAGGCGATTGCTGCTGTGATGGATTTCCTTCCCTCCAGCCCCTGTGTAGAAATCCCCTCTGATAGGGCTGTGAGAAGACATGGGGGATTAGCTCATCCAATCCCATTAAATGGAGCTGGAACAAGTGAGGAGAAGGGTATGGGGGGTCAGGACAGCCAGCAGAGAAGCCATCACTTCTGCTGTTTGGGAGAGACCTCAGGCCAGGCTGGAAAAAGGGCTTTTTATGGATTTCTATGGACCAACCTGGCAGCTTGGCTTCATGGCCCAGCAGGGCCACCTGGGTGTTAAACTGCAGGGCATCCAAGGTGGCATTTCAGAGATGTGCCCACCTTGACAGCTCTCTTACTTGGCACCAGCAGCTTCTGCCTCACCACGGCAAGCCCAGCCATGCCAGCATGGCCCCAGGCAGCCCTGAGTGCTCCAAGAGGGAGGCAGAGAAACAGCAGGATGTACCTGCTGTCCAAAGTCAACTCTGGGTTAGACCGGCAGGAGAGAATCATTTCCCAGAAAGATCCCATTTAGAGGGGAACAGCACATCCATCATTTGTTAAAGCTCTCACTGGTGCTACATCATCTTGTGTCACCTGCAGTGACCCCAGGGAGAAGCAGTTTTGGCTGGTGGTCCTGTCCCACAGGACACAGGTCACCTCACTGCTCTTGACTACTTGTGGAAAAGGTCTCTCTGGTGACAATTAGCACCACAACATTCCTGAATTCCCCCCAAAGCACAGCTCCAGCAGGCTGGGAGGTGAGCCTGAAGGCAGTACAGCTGCAGGTTGGGGTTCTTTTATCTCCTTATTTTAAACCAAGCTTTTGTACTGCTTTATTTCGGAAGGCTTAGATCTTTTGAAAAGAGGATTAAAATTTGTTTTTTTGTTTTTTTGTTTTTTTTTTTTTTTTTAAATCGGTGTCTATGAGGAAGGTTGGGGCTGCATTCATTGCAGCTCCTGTTGGTGGCTTCCTGCGTGGTCTGTCTGGATGCAGGTACATCCTTGCTTTAAGGCACTGTCTCTTGCTATGACTTTCCCAATGTGTGCTTTTCCTCCCAAATCCGTGTGTTTCATCCTCTACGGAAAGAGCCAGGCAAGGCCTGGCAGCAGCCAGAGCAGGGTGAGCAGGAGGCCCCTTTTGTGGGGGGACAAAGCTCCCCCCAGCCAGCTCAGGGGGAATTCAGCTGCTCCAGCCTCCAGAGGAGCCGAGTCCCCTGTGGCTTCCTGATGCACCGGAGTCCGTGGGCTTAATGGGAGCAATTAGCCCCGCGGATTTCTGCATGGGTCGGGGGCATGTTTTCTCTCTGTCTCTGACGGGTTTGACGGGAAGCTGGAGGGTAGCCAGGAACAATTGCTGGAGCCAGCCGGGGTGGAGGCAGCGCAGGTGAGAACGGGCGGCAGTCGCCATCCCCGCTGGCCTCGGCTCAGCCCAACTCCCGCTTGTTTTCCATGCTCCTGGATTTACCTGTCTCTGTACCTGTAACTGGGCACTCTCCAGTGTCCCCTCTTCGGCTGTGGCAGCTCGGTAGCTACTCACCCCTCACGCTGTTCCACAAACAATTACCCTAAAAGTATTTTCTCTGCAAAAGCCAACCTAATGGTGCTTTTCCAGAGGCATTTACCAGGAGCCTGCGTCCGACTGCATTCCCCCTCCTGCTGGCCGAGCTCTGTGGGCTTTTCCCAGCGCGCAGCTGCGGAATATCCATCTGACCTCAGTGACCCTGCTGCTTTCCCAGCAGGAAGCCTCCAAACAAAACCCGATTCACTCAGCAGCCCCAGGGCTGCTTGTGATGCCGAGAGTTGCGTGTGAGGCGGGCGGGAGGCTGACGCTCTCCATCGCCTGTGAGCGGCGAGGGCGTGCCAAAAAATCCCCACTTTTGCGCCCTTTCCCCATCCAGCTGGCACCGAGCACCCTGAAATCACACCTTGAAGCCAGCTGCCGGCCGGCCCTGCTCGGAAAACCTCCGCAGCCGGGGCGGGCGGGCGGATGGCTGCCCGGGGCTCCGGCGTGGCTGCTCCCCGCCGGCCGGCCCCGCGCTCCTCAATGCCGCCTCTGTTCTCTCTCTTGGGTCGAAAACGCAGCTTTTGTGAGCTCAGCCCAGCCGCAGCCCTTCGCCGGAGCCCCAGCGCGTTCCTCCCGGCCGGCAAAGTGCAGCCCAACTGTGGCCAGCTGCCGCCTCGTTTCGTTTATTTATTTTTGCTTTTGGCCACCAGCTCTAGTTGGGGAGAAGGGGACATGCGGCTGCTGGGACCCCTCAGGGCTCCTCGGCAAGCCTGAGGTGGAGACAACCACTGTCCACCAAAATGCTTGACTTCTCCCTCAGGTGGCTGCCATAAACCAAAATACCTGGAGGAGAAAAAGAATGAGCTACAAAGAGGGCTAAAAATAGGCATTTTAATTAATTAAACGTGAATTGGAGGGGGGCAGCTCGGCGCTGGGTCAGCATCTGCACATGGCAAACACCCTAAAACCCCCTAGATTTCTGTGGTTCCCCCGGGCAGGAGACACCCACCAGTACTAAGGAGACAGAAGATGTTTTGGGCTCTGTGCTTTTGTTTTTAATCAGGTAAGTCTGACAATTTTTCAGCACCGCAGAATTTCACAGTCACTGCCACACCGGGGCCGGGTGGGGTTACAGCCCGTCAGTCCCTGGGGGCTGTCCCAAGATCGTACAGAAGGACACATGGTGGTCTCCAGCTAAATGTGACCTCTCTTCTGGGTCTCTCCCTTTGTGGTACGTTGTGCTGCTCTGATTTTTTGGCTTAGCTCCTTGACCAACCTCCCCCTCCTTTCCACATAATAAATAAATAAATTCGCTTGGTATGCAAATACACAGGAAAAAAGGGAAATAAACCCAAACCTCCAAAACCAAGTTTGAAGAGCACCAAACGATAATAGTCACCTCATTTTGTAGTAGCCCAAGTGCCAGCCAGGGCTCTGTGGGCAGTTCCCAGTCTGTGCTGGTGCATGAAGGCACTAAACCAAGAAGGTCTCTGGGGTCTGGGTGCTTGCTGGCACCACAGGGATTTTGTCCTTGCCCCATCCCAGCTGGCATGGGGGGTGGCAAGGCAGAGGTGCTTGGTCCTGTCCCCCTCTGCTTGCCGTCACCCTCCTCTTCCTCAGCGCAGCTCCCGAGCTGGGTAGGCGGCCCTGTTGCCGACCCCACCGCCCCTCACCCTTACCGTTTCCCCATTCCCGGAGAAATTGCGTAATTCAGGCTCTGCAGGACCCTGAGGCCAGCTCTGCCGGGATGCTCCGGCTCCTGGGACTGCCATCCGGCAGCAGCGAGGAGCATCTTCGGGAGCAGGGACCCGCAGGTCGTCTCCGGACCGGCCGGGAGCACGGCCGCAGCCCCTCGTTCCGCCCCGCCGCCGTCGGCCCGCTCCGTTACGTGACCCAGGCGGGCTGTGCCTCCTCCAGCAGGCTGAAGGAGCGGTTGGCCAGCGCCGCGGGGCTGCTGGCCAGCTTGTAGCCAAAGAGCTGCATGGCCGGGGCGCAGGCGTCCTGCACCACCTGCGCCAGCTTGAAGGGCATGCTGAACCGCCACTTGTCGAACTGCTCCGAGGAGTTCTTGCACGTGGAGTAGACGCCGTTGCCGTCGCGGGGAGCCTGCGTGTTCTTGCCGATCCACTCCTCCACCTGCGGGGTGAGCGGCAGCCCGGCGAAGCGGAACATCTCCCGCGCCTTCTTCAGCGGCGCCCGCGCCACGTCCTCGTAGCGCACCAGCATGTAGCGGCCCCGCAGCCAGCCCGGCCGCCGCAGCCCCAGCTCCGCCGAGACGCGGATGCTCTCGCAGTTGCCCCGCAGCCGCTGCACCTCCTCCTCCCGCAGGGGAGCCTCCCCTTCGGACGCCCACTTCTTCCAGGTCTCGTACTTGCCGGAGAAGGCCACCATGCGCGAGGCCAGGACGGCGCGGGGGTCTCGCACCAGCTGGATGATGCGCAGGTCCAGCCGGGGGTCCTCCACCAGCGGCTGCAGGAACTCCAGCTGCCGGATGCGCACGGTCTTCAGAGCCACGTGCTGCTTGCGCCGGCACGCCTCGGCCGCCAGCGTGATGTTGAGGGGGCCGCAGCGGCGGTTCTTGCAGTAGTACTTCTCAAAGACCTTCTTGGTGCTGGGCGTGCAGACGGGCTCCTCGCACAGCGAGTGGCTGGAGCCCCGGCGAAACAAGAAGGGTGTCAGGTGGCCCTCGGGCACCGGTGAGATGAAGTTCTCTAGGATGTAGAGGTCGCAGAGGAGGAGCTGCTTGAGGACATCTCGGTAAACCAAGGCTGAGCCCACAGCGCTGGCTCCCCCTGGCAGGAAGGTCACTGTCTTCTCGACGTGCCAGAGGGGCTCAAAGAGGTAGAAGATGCTGCCCTGCTGGTTGAAGAACTCCCCCACGAAGGAGGAGCCAGTGCGGGTGGTGGCCATCAGCAGGACGTGCCGCCGTGGCCCGGGGTCCCTGTCGCCTGCCAGCTGCAGGGTGATGTTGTACAGGTGGGACCTCAGCTGGGAGAATGCAGCGTCCAGCTCCTGCAGTGAGGCCAGCGAGCTGTTCTTGGCTGGTGCTGGGCTGACCTCCGTGCTGTTGGCCTCTGCCAGTGCCTGCGGGGACTGCTTCAGCTTGTCCGACACCCTGTGGGGAGAGCCAGCCCAGCCTGGAGGACAGCAGGACCACCCTGCGTCCCGGGGTGGGGGGGACTTGGGGGGCTCCTGCTGCATCGGAGCTCGGGACTGGGGGAGAGGGGCTGCAAACCAAGGGGTGGCTCAGGTACCCACTGCCTACCTGGAGATGAAGTTGTTCTCCTTCTCGATGATGACGAGGCTGATGACGAAGACCAGCAGGACGGCGTACTTGCTCCTCATCTTCAGGCAGTGCAACAGCTCCCGGATATCCTGGGGTAAGGCACGTCGGATCTCCATGGGGAACACACCCAGGTCCCTCCTGCACGCCGGGAAGGTGTCTTGGGCTAGGGCTTTGCCAGCCCTGCCTGTGGGGAGAAGAGGGCTCAGCATGGCGATGATTCCCTGCGGGGCAGGGTGGGAGGCTGACAAAGGCTTGACAAGAGCAGTGAAAAAGGGGGATCTCCTCCCTACTGCTCCATCCCACCCCGAGGAGCAGCTGCCTGAATGCCCCATCGGCTGCTCCTCCTCTTTCCCAAAATATATCTGCCTGACAGGAGCCCTTCCCATGCTTCCACCAGCTGCTCCTGCCTACCCGACAGCTGCCTGCTTCCCACTGGCAAAAACCTGCGGCTGCCAGCGAGGGAGTCCCTGGGTCAATCCGGATCTTTGGTGCATTGTGGCTCCCAACCTCTGGAAAGCGGAGGGTTGGAAGCTCTGCTGCAGGGCCCCAGTGTTGGGGCTGAGCAGCTTCCGCCTTCCCCCAGCATGGCAGCAGCAGCTGCTGAGCCTCGAAAATGAAACCCAGAGAGCTCTCAGGAACAACGGCGGACCGGAAAACCTTCGGGGGGCAGAATGCTCTGGGGGATGTTTTCGTCAAAAAAGAAAAAAAACCCCAAACGATGGTGCAGCTGCTTGGTGTGGGATGTAAAACCAGACTTGGCATCCCCGCCCAGCAGAAAAGACCTGCCCTCCCAGCCTTCCCTTCAGCGCCTGAATCGGGGTGCTGCTGGAAACCGCTCTGGGTTGCACAAAAACCACGCCCCAGATGGAGATTTTGGGGGTCACCGCTGCTGTTTCGGGCTCTGGGGCAGGTCCCCAATGTGCAGAATTACACCCCTAGACCTTCCTGGCACCACCAGCTGGTCGCGTGGGTGACGCCGTTCGCTCGTCCCGCTTTCTTGGCCAGAATTTTGGTGACTCAGGGAAAGTCTATTTAGCCTTGGCTTGGTTCTGCCAGCGCGACCCCGGCAGCCCGTCCCACCCCTGCTTTTGGGGTGAAGGAGGGGAGAGCCCCATACTTTGGGGGTCCCCGGGGTTTGCTGGAGGGGAGGTACCCTGGCCAAGCCTCGGGATCTGCAGCCCCCGGCAGAGCGTGGAGCGGGGAAGCCCTGCCAGGCATTGCGTCACGTCCCAGCCTCTTCCGCGTCGTGCTCGGCCAAAATGTGCATTTTTAAGTGTTGCTCGCTGAATGCCCCTCCGGCTGGGAAGGAGGGAGCATGGGCAGGAGGGGTGGGATGTGCCCCGTGGCCAGGGTAGCACCCCAGCCTGTCAGGTTCCCAGTCCTCTCTGTGTGAGGACCAGGAATTTCCCAGCCTGAGCAAACCACTCAGCTCCCGAGGCTTGGCTCCCAGCCATCTCCTTTCCAGCAAAATCTTCTAAAAAGAGATATCTACACCCACGCACCCAGGAAACTCAGGATTTAGTGGGATGCAGGGACTCTGGAGAGCCCGGGCAGCCTCAGAGCGCTCCCACAGTGGTCCCCCAGCTCCCCCCTTTCAGCAAGCGGCACCGAGATCCCCGGCACACGCGTGTGTGTGTGTGTGTTTGTGTGTGTGTGCGCCTAACAGCCCTGTTAGTTTAGTTTGTCATCACTATGCTCCTCGGGGACAGGCCAGCAGCCGGGGCAGGTGCCTTTCACCGGCCACCCCCATATCCCCCCTCCTCGGTCGTGCCCCCTCGATGACAGGACTTGTCGGAGTATTTGAGCAACCGAGAGGAGAGAAACAAATGCACAAAGTCCTCGGCGTGCGGCCGCGGCGGAGTCGCGGCATCCCAAGGGGCGGTGATCTGATGCCTGCCCTCGCCGGGGGCTGCGGACAGTGCCCTTGCACACACAGGGGATGGCATCAACCGCTTCCTCAGACAAATCCCTGGGCAGAGCCAGCCCGGAGTTTTCCCCCTCTAATGTCCCCAGCTGCCTGACCACAAATGAGCCACAGACCAGGAATTATTCACAGGGATGACACAGAGAACCATGGCCGGCAGCGCTGGCAACACCCTCATTCACAGGCCCGGGGCAGACATAATTCATTAAATAAACAGCCGGCTGCAAACCTCCTGCCTGGGACCCGCGGGGCGGCAGTGACAGGCGCGGGGGCCCCGTCAGGGCTGAGCCGCGGGGCTGGGGACACGCAGGTGATTTGATGAGGCTGCCTGGGGCCACTTGGCATCCTAAAGCCCTTCCTCGCTGGGGCCCGTGAGGCGCAGCCCGGCTGGGGCACTGAGCAAGCCACAAGCGCCCCTTTGTGAGTGGGAACAGAGGGGCTCTGTGTCCCCCGCGCCTTCCCCTCCAGGGCTCTGCTGGGATGGGATGGATGAGCAGAACCATCGGGATGCTGCTGCTGCTGCTGCTGCCCCAGGGTGCCCTGCCAGCGTCCACTCCTGGGGAATGCACCTGTGTGAGCAGACAGATGGATGGACATCATCCCTGGAGACAGCTGGCAGCGTTCTCTTGCTCTGCAGGTCCCAAAGCAAAGCGGAATAATTTCCAGGAATGCTAAACTGAGATGCCCTGGATGGCAGCACCCACAGCTTAGATGCTGCTCCTCGCCTTTTCCTATTCCTCAGGCTGGAAGTGCTTTTCAATCCAGCAGGGATGGCTGCAATTCCCATTGGGAGATGATAGCAGGATTTTTGGATTTTTCAGATGAGTTAAAGACAGAAAAGGAGCTTTTTTTTTGGGTGGTGTTGGGGATTTTGTTCCCATGCAAATCTGCCCAGGTGGGATCTGCCACTACCAGCAAGTTAACCTTGCCACAGCAAGGAAGGAATTGGACAGTAATGGAGACACCAAATCATTCCAGTCTGCTGGAGCGAGTTGGTTCATGGGATGGGTGTTCCCACTGGTGGTGCAGGTCGGAGTGAGGACAGCAGAGGCCCTGTGAGAGGAAGGAGGGAAGGGATGCTCCTGTCACCCTTCTGCAGGGCATTCCACAGGACTGCCTGACTGGCAGAGCAGAGCAGGGGTTTTCAGCTTGGTTTTGGGAAAGGGAAGTCTTGCACAAAGCCTTGGGACTCTTATTCTCCAACTCTGCCTGCCCTGAATCCCCACCAGGTGAGATCCAGGAAAGAAAGATGCCTGTGGCTGCCAGGGGCAGCCAGCTGGAGATGAGACTGTATGAAGTCACATTTTCCTCTGGTGATTCAACAGGCAACAACTGAGCACCCACATGCAAGAGTTCCCTCCCTGCCTGAGATCCTTCTGTCCATCCAGCCCCCATCCACTCCCATGCATCCCTCCATGGAAGTGACCTGCAGCTGAGCTCACTGCCCCCGGCGCTGCTGCTGCTGCTCTGAGTAATTCCCTCCACTTTACTTCATCAGACTTCCAGCAGACCCTCGGACCAGCAAGACACATGGGCAGAACAACAAAGAGATAAGGAGCACGGGCTTATCTTCTCTCCTTGCTGCTCTTTGTCTGCAACCTGGGAAAAAAAAAAAAACCCTCTGTATTTACTCTTTCAACTATTTCCGCTCCCAACTTCCTTCCGAGGCTGGCCTTGGGAAATGTGCCACCGGAGCTTCCCACTTTGCTTTCATCTCCCAGCAATTTTCATCCTGGTCCTGGCTCTCCTCCAAGGCATGGCACGAGCACAGCACTGCTTCAGTTTGCCCTGCGGCACACCTAAGGAGCCTGTCCAGGCAGGTATTTTTTGGTTAAAAACATGTCTAGTCAAGCTAAAAAAAAAAGAGGGGAAAAAAAGTCCCCCTCCTACGATGTTTATAAAGTTGCCGAGAATAGTCACAAGCCTCATCAAACTGAAGCCTGGAAACTGCCCATTGGAGGAGAAGGTTGGGAATGGAAAGTCCTTCTGACTCAGAGGTTACACTCAGGAGCAGCAGCAGGAGCAAACAGGCACCACTGAAACAACTTTGTTTTCATTGCACGGGCTCTCAAACTCCAGGTGCGTGAGGTTGTCTCCTGTCCACTCTATACTGTCCCACCTGCTCTCTGTGATGACCCAGATGAGCTGTCCTTGTTCCTCGTGTCCCAAAAACCACTCTGTGGAAGGGGTGTAGGGGCTGGTGAGGGCACAGCAATGTTGGTGACAGGACCAGTGCGGGCTTCCAAGCCAGGACAGATTGGTCTTTTCTCTCCCTCACCTTAGTGGTGTCCAAAGAGAGGTGTTTTCTCCTGACCCAGCAGAGAGGAGAGCTGCTGCTCCTGAACCTGATGGGACTCAGAGACATCAGTGCTGGGCATGGGGGTAAAACACATGCATCTGCCAGGCAGGGACCAGCCTCTGGAGTTGGATCTGGACCAGGACCCGACTAAAACACCTTCAACCTTGAAACCAACCCTCTGGAAACCACAGACACGGCTGGGGTGAGGTTTGCAGCACCACCTGCGGGAAGGGCGAGAGACTGAACACGCCGAACTGCTGGGCAGGCTACAGAGCAGACCACCAGGACGAGTGAGAGGACTGCCCGGCCCTGTGTGCTCGGCGCCGGGGGCACAATGCCGGCTGCTGTGCGTGCCAGCGGCCCCCGGCCACGTCGGGAACCGCAAACGCCCATCCCCACTTCAATGAGCCCTTTCTTCGGGGCGCAGAGCCCACGGTCCCTCCCACCGCCCCACACTCCTTCCCCTCACTGCTCCAACTCGCCTGGAAGCTCCTCCGCCAAACCCACCCCAAAAGCAGGGACACGGCGCTGTCTGCGCTCGCCTCTGCTCCCCCTTCAGCCCGAGAGAGGCGCCTGTGGCGCTCCAGGGATGCAGAAGGAACTGGTGGCAGGAGATGTTGGCCGTGGGGACAGTGACATGTGCTCGAGTCAGTGAGGGAGACTTGGGGGTGTGAAATCGAGGCGTGTGCTGAAGCAACATGGCAGATGTGGGAAAATTGCGGAGTTTAATCCCTGTCCTGGTGTAGCGCTGTAAATCGTTGACTGTGGAAAAGGAGACGCTTTCTTCCAGGCACCAAAGCCAGGCTCGGTGCAAGGGCAGTGGGGTGTGGGAGGCTCTCCCCGGTGTGGCCGGGAGCAGCTGATGAAATCCCGGCAGGCTCTGAGGGGGGGACTCTGCTGGGATGGCCTTTTCCTCCCAGGGTACCCCCATGCCATCCAGGTCCCGTCTGGGGCCGTGAAGGTGTCAGAGTCCCAGCTCCGGCAGAAACGTCGCTGGCGCCCGGGTGCCGGGGGCCAGCGTGCCCCGGTGGCCCCGGGACAGGAGGGGAAAGGGTGCGAACAACTTTCCAGTGCTCCCTGGTAGGGGCTGACAGGACGGATGATGCAACTCCGGGATGGTTGTGACAAACTCTCCTTTTCCAAAGTCTCCTTCTGTCACCCCAGCCGCACTCCACTCCGGACGGAGGCTCGGCGCTGCCGCCGCAGAGCTCGATCCTCTTCCACTGATATTTTTTTTCCCCTTGTTGTTTTTTTTTTTTTTTTTTTTTTTTTTTTTTTTTTTTTTTTTTTTTTTTTTTTTTTTCCCGAAAGAAAGGCACGGGGAGAGCTGCTGAGCGGTCATGTGCTGGGAGGACTTTCGGCGGCAGGGCGCTGGGATCCGGCTGTCCGCCGAGGGGAGGGAGGCAAGGGGAGGAAGGGAGGCACCGCCGGCGCTGCCCCGCTGCGGGAGCGGGCGGCGGGGGGCCCCGCACCGAGACAAAGGAGCGGCCGAGGCCGGAGGGCGCACAAAGGAGCCGGCGGAGCCCGGGGCCGCCCCGCGGGGGATGCGGCCACCGAGCCCGGGGCTCCCCGCCGGCCCCGCTCCCCCGGCCCGGGGTGGGGGGAGCTCGGGGCCGCGGCCCCTCTTCGCACGCCCAACTTCCCGCAACTCCCCGCCGCGCCGGGAAAGACCCGATCCCCGCCGCCATCCTCGCCCCGGGGCTCTCGCTGCCCATCGCGCCGGTCCCGGCCCCCGGCTGCGCTCCGGCCCCGGCGGTCCCGACCCGCGCTGCACCTACCCGGCGGCGGCCGCTCCGCGGGGCGAGCTCGCCCGGTCCTGCCGAGCGGGAGGAGAGAGAACAGCGAGTCCCCTGCTTTTCTTCACGGTGCTGTCATCCTCCTCCCTCCCTCCCTCCTTCCCCGATTCCCTCCCTCCCCTCTTCCCTCCCTCCCTCCCTCCTTCCTTCCTTCCTTCCTCCCTCCCGGGGCAGCGGCGGGGGGAGCGGTCCCGGCCCTGGACGCGGGTCCCGGGGCCGGGCCGGGCAGGGTCCCCAGCCCAACCCCCGCGCTGCCCCCACCCAGACACGCCGCGCCGGGAAAACGGGAGCTGCCGGCCCCAGCCCCGGGATCGCTGGAAGGGGCCGCCCGGCCGCTGGGGTGGGGAAAGGGGGAAGTGGGGTCCCGGGAGGCCACAGACACCCCGCGAAGTTGTCCCATCTGGGCCAAGGTGAGTCCCCTGCCGGGCACCACGGGGTGATTTGGGCTGTAGGCTTCCTGCCCAAAGCAGGGTCACTCTGGGGTGGTCAGGGCTTTATTCTGCAAACCTCCAAGGATGGAGCTAGTACAACCTCTCTGCTCATTGTCATACTGGAGAGATTGTTTCTTCTTCTATCCACTCCAAACCTCTCCTGCCCTGGCTCTCACCATCCCTTCATGTGAGGAACCTGGCTTCATCTCTGTGACCACCTTGTGGCAAGGTTCCTCTTTGTTATCCTCAGATAAAACTGGCTTCAAGGTCCACACCTTTCTCCCCAAATTCCACCTTGTCCCCGTACAGGAGCTGTGGGGGTTTGGTCCCACTGCGGTGTGCCATGCTGGTGAAGTCACATCTCTGTGCTCCAAGAGGGCAGGGAGTGAGAGCATCCTACTGGGAGCAGCCCAGGAGCATTGGGGGACACCGGCTGTCACTGTCCCTGCAGGGCAGAGCTTAGGGTCTGGAGCATTAAATCCTACAGAAATGACTATTCTGGCTGAAGGGCAGAAATTCACCCAGCTCCCTCAGAGCTCTGTAATGTTAGACACCGAGGAGCTGAAAGACATCTGGCTCTGCAAGCAGAGACAGATCCAAAAAACTAGTCCCCATAAAAACTTTCAGCCCTCTTTCACATTCCTGGCATAGTTTTTCTGCTACGCATGTGGCATAGACAGCAAAATGCAAGTTTTCTTGGCATTTAAGAGTGATGACCGACGTCGTTCATCGCTCCTCGGTGGCTTCCTGTGAGCCAAGGTGATGGGGATGGGTTTGCATGGAGAGTGCCAGCAGCTGGTGGCACAGCTGATATTGCAAACAGCAAGGCAGGAAAGCCTGGGCGTGATGTTCGTGGTGTAAATTCCTTCCTTCCTTCCTCCCTTCCTCCCTTCCTCTCTTCCTTCCTCTTCCTCTCTTCCTTCCTCCCTCTTTCTTCTTCTCTTTCTTTCTTCCTTCCTCTTTCTTCCTCTCTTTCTTTCCTCTTTTTTTTCCTCTCTTTCTTCCTCTTTTCCCTCCTCTCTCTCTCTCTCTCTCTCTCTCTCTCTCCCTCTCTTTCTTCCTCTCTTCTTTCCTTCCTCTTTTCCTTCCTCTCTCTCTCTCCCTCCCTCCCTCTTTCTTTTCCAGGAGGCACCCACAGGCACTGGCTCTTCAATCCAGACGCAGATCGGCAGGGTAGCTCTGATAACTCCAGGGTTCTGCAGCGTTGCTGATGGAGCTGGGATGCTGGGCAGTGTCTCGGGAACTCTGCCTAAACGAGGCAAACCCAGTGCCGTGCAGCCTGTCAGGATGATCAGGTCACAAAAGAGCAGGTAAGTCTGGCCGGCCACACAACGCAGGAGTTTTGTGGGATTCTGAGGCATGGCAAAACGTTTTTAAGCTCCTCGCTTGTTGTTTCAACTGGAACAGGGCATTTTGCTTCGGATTTTGCGGGCAAAGATCTTCGCAGAACCCCAGCTCTGATACGTACCTGATTCTGGGAGAGGGCAGAAGAGGCTAGCGGGCAGTAGAACGCCCACACTGTCGGGTGTCGGTGTCTTTGTGGGATGTTTTGCGGCGGTCGCGGGGGTGGCAGGAGCAGAGGAGGAGCCTTCCCCTGCTGTGGGGCACAGCCTGAGCCCGGGGCGTGCTCCCTGCCTGCTCTGCATGCACACGGGCGGCTCGGGACCGAGATCACCTTCCTGCCTCATCAATAATAAAGCTGGTCCGGGGAGGAACCCCTCACGCTGCCGGGAGAGGCGGCGGGAGCGGCAGGGAGTTGTGTTTCCTCCGCCCTTCGCTACCTGCGGGGATCACATTCCCTTCGTGGCCCATCCCTCTTCCCCAGGGATAAATAAGAGAGACGCCTCTCCTCGCTGCCTGTGTTGCACAAGCGTGCGGGAGGAGGCAGAGGAGCAGTCCCCAGAACGACATCAGGAGCAAGGAAAGGGCGACGTGTCTCTATAGCAACCCAGATGCGCTGGGGTTTCGGGGAATAAAGGCATCTGCTGCTGGTTTCACGCCCTCAGTTCAAGTTGATGATGTGGCAGTTACCAGGTCGGGCTTCAATTTATAAAAAAGCCTTCATTGCTTTTTCCTCTGTTAGCACCAGGGCGGCATCTGCCTGGGACATTGGCATGATAAAAAGCAGAGTCCTGTCTCACAGGATCTGCTTCAGTGATCCGGGTAGAGGTAAATCAGTCGTGGTTTTTGGGTGGGAAAATCTACTTAAACTGTAGGAAACAAAATGGGGGTGGTAGTGGTGGAAATTCGAGTTTGTAAGGAAGAGAATGATTCGAGGTAAAAATGAGATAATCAACAGGTAGGGAAAATTTTAGGTGATGTGTAAGGCACAGTGAATATTTTGGGAGTAAGATCTGAGACGATCTTTAGGGGACCGAATGACATTTTTTGCAATAATATACAAGTAATCAGCAGGGGGTTTTTTAGTGGTAAAATGTAGGCAATCTGTCTGGGAGAGAATGAACATTTTGGGGATAAGATAGAGATAGAGGGTTCTTTTCATTGTAAAATCTGTGCTAATCTGTAGAGGACAACAAATGAACTTTTGAGGGCTAAACGTGAGGTAATCTCTAGGGGACTATGCCTTCATCACAGATTATTGCACAATATCATCTTTTTGGTTTTAAAAAATCCAACTCAATGAGCAGCAGGACTGATCCATGTCCCAGACCACTTCCACCTTTTTTTACACCAGTGACTTCATCTGCTGGGAGCAGAAAGTGAGAAACCACACAAAATAAATGCAGGGAGATCTCAGGGAGTTGCAAACTGGTTTGGGTTGGAGAAAACCTAAAAGATCACTTGATTCCAATGATGAAATCAATTTTTCCTTCTATATTATCTAAAGCCCTTTGAGCTTTAGAAAGCTCAAAGGAAATCTCCCAGTCCTCAAGGAACAGGCTAACTTGCACTTTCCTTTGGCATAATAAAGCATTACTATTTCTGCACCTTTTTGAGTCTCCAAAGCCTGTTTAAACCAAAATGCCTCATGTGGATGCTGAATGTGAGAATAGAAAACCCCAAAGGATCCAATTTATTGGCAGAAGACTTTACAATTCTTCCTCTTTTCCTTTTTCCAAAGTAAATTCCCCGTGGATCATAAACCATAACTAACAATTTTCCCCACCCTCTGAAGAGGGAGCAGCTTCATCTCAGTGCCAGGGCCTCCAGTTTCCCATCACCTGCACCAGGCCTTCCCAAGAAAAGCACTTTAAAAAGTGCTTTAAAAGTGCTTTAATGAGAGCTCTAAAGGCTCCCTGGCTATGGGCTGCTATCAGGAAGGTGACAGTGTGAAAATCCTCCTTATCTTCCATGGGATGCATGCTGGTTTTAATCCCTGATCCACCTGTCCTTGGGCTTTTCCTCTTGAACCTTCCCACATAAATCTCACAGGGTTTCCATCCTCTGTGCCAAGGCTGCCCTGCTTTTCCTGTGGAATGCAGGACTGTTGAAGAATTGAAACTTTTCTAGGGTTTTTTTTGTTGTTGGTTGGTTTCTTTTGTTTGTTTGTTTGTTTTCTGGTTCCCAAGTCTAATTCCCAAGAAATTAATCTAACACCCTGGTTCTGATGATGCTCCTCTTAACTTTCCCATCATTTGGCCTCTTGTCATTTATTTTGTGGAAAGGAATAAAAATTGGTACCCCCATAAAAAAGAAGGATTTTTTTCTTCCCTCTTTGTGTAGTTAGTGTCAGAAGGTTTTGTGTCTGAAATAGTCTTAAGAGACTAAGGTTTAGAACCAGATATATTTGATTTTCCTGTATGCTTAATAAATGAAACCATATGAATAGTAGTGTGAGATAATAAACAGGTAAATTGTAGGTTAATTAATGATGTGTTTCCGAATCAGCCTTTCAAGCCTACATAAATAAAATGTAAACATATATCAGACAGCATAAATGTCTTTGTTTTGTGTTGGTTTTGGTTTGTTTGGGGTTTAAAATTTTTTTTTAATGTTTCTATGAATAATTAAACACTTCTATTCCCTCCTACGGGGAAACCTCTCAACGGGGCGCTCCACCCTCTCCGCCGCTGACGGGCGCTGTCAAAGAGAGCTGTAAAAAAGCCCGGCTTGGAGACTCGGCGTTTTCACCCGGGATGCTCCGAGCCCTGGGCCGCTCTCTCCTCTCCTCTCCCCGCGCTCCTGCTGCCACCTGCCGCCCGCCCGCCTCCTGGCCAGCGCTCCCGGCTTCAGCATCGCTCCCTGCGCTTGGGGCTGCCTCGGCTTTGGAGGGTTCCTCCCCGCCGTGCTCCCTGACCCTGCACCTTGTGGGGGGAAAGCGAGCGCTCTGCCAGACCCCACATCTGCTTTTTCTGTTCTCCTTCCCCATCTCTTCTGGAATAACCCAGAAAAGCTCCTGCCTGCTCCCTGCCTGACCCTTGTCACCCCTGACAGTGCCTGTTCTTGTCTCAGCCACTCTGCTGAGCCCCCCCGGGGGTGTCCCAGGCCCGGTGCCACCGTGCACAGCCCTGGTGCCTCAGCTGCCCGGGGGAGGGTGTTGCCATCAAAGAAGAAAAAGCAAATTGCCCACAAAGAGGGCAGCAAGCCCAAACACTGCCCTGGCGACAGGACCCAGGGGCTGGGGGAGAGGACAGTGAGCAAACAGCATGGGAAGGGCTGTCCCTAACCAGCAGCATCTGCTCAGCACCCAGGGAAGGAGTTCTGCTTGCCACGGAGAACTTGGCCAGTTTTTATCCAGTGCCTGTGGACACGGCTGATTTCTCATGTTTGCTCTCCTGCTGTCTGGCTTGTGCAGCCCCAGCACATCCCTTCATATGAGCTCTCCAGAGGGACTTTCAGTGGATCTTTCCCCCACTTTTGCTGCAGGTGTAATTAAAACAAGCCTTCATAATGAGGGTGGGAGCTCAGTGGGAATCATGCTGACAGCTGATGTGGTTTCCACTGAGCTCCACTCGCCCTTCCCTCACTTCAGCCCCCCACAAACATGTGCAGAATCTTCAAATGACCCTGCACCTCGTTTTCTGTTCCTTTTTCAGTTCCGCTTCTCTAAAACTGCTGAGGGTGAAATAAAGAAGTTGGTTTATTTTTAATCATCGCAAGCCTGCAACGCAAAAGATTTCACTTTTGACATGATGAGAGCAGCTGAGCCAGGGGATTTCTGTTGAGAAGAGAGGCTGGCAAACCTTAAAGTAGTGACACCAGAAGAAAAAGCCTCTGATTGTCCCCTATCCCAGCAAGGCCAGTCTGCTGCTCCCCCAGGTGAGCAGGAAGCCTTGTGCTTTCTGGTTCAGCTTTTGAAGCTTCTGTCACGGAGGAAAAAAGGCAAGTGAGAAGAGAGGGGGGATCACATGCAGGCTGCAAGTGCATTTGTACCAGTGTCATTGGCTCTGGAGCAGCCCTGCAGTGAAAAAAATGCCATCATGTGGCTGTCAGCATCTCAGTAAGGTCAGCAGCATCCTCAGCTGGGTAAAATCCATGTCTCCCTGCTCCCTACAAACATGAAAAATCCCCGTTTGACCAACCCACTTTCCCAGCACACCATTCAAGGAAGGGAACTCTATTTAGGCTCAACCAAGTATAGCTCCTTTTCTTTTCTTTTTCTTTTCTTTCTTTTCTTTTCTTTTCTTTTCTTTTCTTTTCTTTTCTTTTCTTTTCTTTTCTTTTCTTTTCTTTTCTTTTCTTTTCTTTTCTTTTCTTTTCTTTTCTTTTCTTTTCTTTTTCTTTTCTTTTTCTTTTTCTTTTTCTTTTTCTTTTTGTTTCTTTTCTTTTCCTTTGCTTTTCCTTGTCTTTCTGACCAGCATGTGTGGGAAGAGAAAGCCCCAGCAAAAAGGAGCTGATTGTGCTAAATGGCAGCAGTAACCCCCTCTGTGCCTCAGTGGGAGAGGAAATGTCTGCAAAATCATGACTTGTCTCGTTCTCTCACCTCCAAATAGAAGGAAGTGAGAACCACTTTATAGTGGAAAGTTCTGAGCACCCAGAAAACCCAAGGAGTGACTTGGGTTTTTGGGTGCTGAGCTATTCAGCTGGGGTGCCCACTGGGTTTTCTTGAGAAGTGCCACACAGGGCCACAGGTACAGACCAAAATGTGGTCTCTGCTGCAGCCTGTCCTCTTCTGCTCCTCACCCAGCACATCACAAGTCCTAAGAGTATGGAAGGAAACTCTGGCAAAACTGACTTATTAATATCTAAGCCAAACCCTTGGTGTCAAGTTGTGTATGAAATGGGGTGGTTTTATCAAGGTGTTCTCAAATGTTGACAAAACTTTCAAGAAGGGGTTCCTCATGCTGAGTGCTTTCATCAGTGAGGTTTATTGGTGCAGCTTATTTCCTCACCCTAATGTGTCAATTGTGTCTAATCTCTTTGTTGCCCTGTCATTTCATGGGGTGCTTAAATCCACCTAATGCAGGGGAAGGACCATCCTGTGCTCCCTTTCTGTCCCAGACACATGTTCCCTCTCCCTCCCTTTGTGAGATGTGCAGTAAAGTGAGCCTTAATCTCATCTTTTATTGCCTTTCCTTTGCAGGGGGAGTTTAGAGATGGATCCCCCCGATCCTCCTGATCTGGCTGGATCAGGAGCTGGTCAGGTCTGCTCAGGGCCAGCCTGTCCCTGGGCAGGGAAGCAGCAGGAGCACATGGCCAGGGTGTGACAGACAGCAGGAAAGCCCCTTCCCACCCAGCCCAGGCATGAACAGTTCCCCTGTGAACAGCACTCAGCCCCTGGTGGCTTCTGACAATCCCCTAAAGTCATGCCATGGCCTTGTGGGTCTGTGCACAAAGGAAAGATAACATCTCTGCCTGGAGACCCTTCTGGCTTGGTGATAACCAAATCTTCACTGCTTTACACACAATGAGGACAGCAGGACCTTTGGAGCCTTGCTCATCACAGAGAAGGGCCTTTCCCAAAAAGAATCTGAAAGAAAAGCAGGACAGAGAACCAGTATCTGCCCAGAAGCCTGGGGGGTTCACTGGGATGTCCACAGGGTCAGCCAAGCCCTGCAGCAGGACCTCTGGAAGATCCACCTCTAGGAGATGGCACTGCTGCATCCTGGCAGCCTGGGAGGACAGAACTTGCTCCTCCACCTTGGCTGCTCTGTGTCTCGTTTGAAAGGTGTGCTGGGGAATGAGAGACAGTGTCAGGGAGAGAGCAGGGTGAAGCCCATCAAAATCACCTGCTTTGAGGGCACACCTGGAGGAGGAACCACTGCTGCCAGCAGGGAGGCTGTCACTGGAACAGCTGGTCAGAGCAAGCTGGGGACACCCAGATACTTTTACTGGAAATCACTACAAATTCCACATATCTTCTGATTGTCCCAGGCAGCAATAGGAAAATCAAATTAAGAGCAAAACATGTTTGTTTTCTAAGCTTCCTTGTGAAACAGAAACAGCTCAAACCTGATAATCCTCATTTCTATGGAAAAAAACAGTTCCCAAATCTCTTGGTGTTAATTAAGTCTCATTTGTAGTTCTGCTAGCCAGGACAGAACAGGGTTCTGAACCTTGTCCCACTAAAGGAGCACAGAGAGAGACCAGCTGCAGCTGAGCATGAGAATTACAACCTGAGGGGAAGCAGCTGTTGGATAAGTTGGAAAAGGCACTTGCAGTGGCCTGGTGAGGGGAAATAGGGATGGTTACCTTCCAGCAGGCTTGTGGTAGGTGTCTTGGGTTGAGTTTTCTCCTTGTCCTTCCACAAGTGCTGGGTGTGACCCAGTGTGTTAAGCCAGGAATACCATTTGCTGCTCTCAATGGAATGGGTTTTTGCCTTTTTTTTATTCCTCTCTCTTCCATGGGCTCAGCCATGCTTTTGTTCTGCAGCTGACTGGGTTGCAGTGCCCAAGGTTGAATGCTAACTCCTACTTCTCTCTGCTCTTCCCTGGGGAAGGATAAGAAGGGTTTTGTTTCTCTGACGTTCACCACAGCAAGCAAAGCTGGGCAGAATGGTGAAATTTTCTCCAGCTATTTCCTGGCAGTAGCTGAGCTTGTGTGGGTACATGATGCTGACTTTCTTAGGGCCAGGATTAGCAAACTGAGGGTGAAAATAAGCCTTTATTGATGATTTTTTTTTTCTGTGAAGAGCAAGTGTAAAGACACACATGAGGTGATAATCATAGAAATTGTCATGGAAAATCAGGGTGCCAATACTTCATTAGTCAGCACTTCCCATGGAATTCATAAAGCATCTCCATTTCCTGTGTTTGCTCTTTTGAGATGCTCCAGTGTCTCCCCAGCTGCCCTTGGGTGAGCAGTGGGAAGGACACAGGCAAGGAGATTGCTCCAAGGAATCCTCTTGTGAAATCCAAAGGTATTGAATCGTACCTGTTTGCCCTCCTTGTCACACAGTCCTGGTGGTTTTTCCCCTGGAGTGACACATGCTTTTCCTTTATGAAATTGGCAGGTGAAGAAACCCTAGAAGAGGCTCAGGAAGTTTGCCTTGGGATGCCTTCAGACTTGGAGCAAGCAAGAGATGAACACCACACTGGGCAACTTGCTCCAAAGTGGTAAAATCCCAGACTTAGCTGGGACAGTGGAAGAAAGAGATTGAGTCTCTGGCTGCATTTTTACCCTTTTGTAGAAGAGGGCAGAGGGCAGCTATTGAGACACCCACGACTCTGGGTGTGGGTTGTAGCCACTGGTGTGATGAAGAAAGCTATTATGTGATTATCACAGTTATTCTGTGATTCTGGGAAAGGCCTTGTGGTGAGAGTCACAGTAGCTGCATTTGCCACTTCCCCCCCGTGTCCTTGTGACTTTGATTAATCCCAACCCTGCCACAATGATTGGCTGCTGCTGCAAACTTCTCTGAAATCCACAGCCTGGCTTAAAAGTCCTGGGCTGTGAGGTGAGATCACATGTGAGGAGGTGCTGCCTGATGCTTTTCCTGACCTAAAAAAAGAACTGTAGACCTTGCAATACCACAGAATCCAGTGAGCAGGAAAGCAGCAATCCTTGCCTGATTGCTGTTTATTAAGATATTAAACTACAAGATCTTCCTGTTCTATTCCTGCTCTTTCCTACACACCAGTTCTTGGCTCATCCAAAGTTTTGAGGACAGCTTACTTGGGCTTTTATTTCTGGTCCAAACTCTTCGGTTTTGTACCTTCTTCCCTAAATAATAGGTTCTATTTAGTGCTTTCCTTTTTGGTTTGGATAATGAAGGAAGAGAAAGCAAGTATTTCAACAGAGAAGGAAGCTGTGTGAAGAAAGTCAGTGGGGGGTGGATGTGTCTCCTCAGCCCAGTTCCTTACAGCAGCCTTGTAGCTGTTCCCTGTCAAACTCTAACTTTTCCTGCAAAAGCTGTAATTATTTGTGCTTTTCCTTAAAGCTGTAGCTCCTGGAGTCCCGTGATTATCTAATCACTCCTGTTTGAGCCCGAATGAGTCACAGCAGATGGAAAACACTGGATGGCAATAACCTCCACTGATGAAAAAGCCCTAAGTGTAAAAAGAAAAAGCTTCTAAGTGTAATCCTTGAAACTCTGCAAAGCAGAGACCAAATGGAACTCGGCCCCATGTTTTGTATATATTTTTTGTTTTGTATATTTGTATTGAAATATATTTTAAAATCTATTATATATTTTTGTTTGTTTTCTTCTTGGATAACCTAGAATTCTAAATTTTTTGGGGGTTGGACTAAATAGGATTCAGAGAAACATATTACTTTGCATTTATAAAAAGAAACCCTGCTTCAAAGGTTGTGGCAGGGATTTATCTGCCTGCAATCTTACTGCTTATGACCCTGACAAGATGACACAATGGGAACAGGAACAGAATTCTGCATTTTTGTGCATAGCCCTTAAAACTTTGATGAGCTGGTGCTGCACTGTTGATTCCCTTGTATTTAGGAGGAGTCATCTGCTTTCCTGGCAGCTCTGTTGCTGTTCCAGATCTTGCTAGAGCTAGTCAGAAATCCTGGTTCACAAGGGCAAAGCCTTTATGGCTGCTGATGCTCTTTATGTTGCTCTACTTGGTTTGAAGTATCAGTTGCCTTGGGACATGGTTTGCCTTGAAACAGGAGTCTAATCCCAGTAAGTAGCACCTAAAATGCTGAGGAAACCTGCAAACAAAACACAGCTTGTAACTAAAATACACAACTTGTGACAGCTGACAAAGGAAATACTGAAATGAAAATTAGCTGCAGCAATTTGAGGTTTTATGTTATGCTTTGCTTGGAAAATCCAGTGTACTTGATGTGACCCCTTCTGATAATTAAGTTGTGGCTGAGCTGTACGTGGGAAGGAATGCAGCCTGTGACCGTGCCAGTGTTAATTGAGAGCTCTGCTGTGGCACGGCTGCCAAAGGGGGATGGCCCTCGATGCTTTCACCCCGTGCTGTGCCACAGGCTCAGACAGAGAACCGGATCCGGGCAAAAAACTGCCTGGGGAGAGAAGGGATCACTCCAGAGCCAGAGCAGCCGCTGGGCTCAGCAGCATGTGGTTGTCTGTGCTGATGCCAGGGGCTGAGAGGCTGAAAATGTGTAGGGTCACAGAATCACAGCATGGTCTGGGTTGGAAGGGACCTTGAAGGTCGTTTCGTTCCAAACCTCTGCCATAGGTGGGGACTTTTCCCACTGGACTGGGTTGCTCCAAGCCGTGTTCAGCCTGGCCTTGAACACTGCAGGGATGGGACAGCTTCTCTGGGCACCCTGTGCCAGGGCCTCCCCATCCTCACAGGGAAGAATTTCTTCATCACATCTCCCCTAAACCAGTAGGTTTAGCAGCTTTCTCAGTTTGAAGCTGCTGTAGTCTCACTCTTACAGCCCAGCTGGCTCATCACATGCTGCTCTCTGCACCCTGGGCTGATTCAGGCCCCTGATCCAGTCAGAACCATCTCTTTCTGTGGGTCAGGGTTGTGTTTTTTGGTTGTTTCTTTGGTGTGTGTGTGCCAGAGGAGTGGGATGGGTCCCACGCACCCTGGCTGCTGCTGGTGCTGCTGAGCTGCAGCTCTGCCCTTGGATGCAGTCCCTGCAGTACTGCCATCCCATTTGGAACACGCTCTGATGCTTTCTGCTCTGGGAAGGATGTCAGAGCAGGAGCTATTTCTCTGCAGCCTGCTAGTGGTGAGGAAGGGTGGGTGTGTGTGGGTGTCTGTCTCCTTTCCAGCGGGACCTGCAAGCCAAACCATTTGGTGAATCACAGGGAGGCTGCTCTTGGGCTGGAATAAACTTCAAACGTGTTCAGGGCTCTGCACGAGGCTGTCAGGCTGTAATTTGTGGCTGGCTTTGTTTCTCCTCCTCCTCCTGCTGCAGTCTGAGTGGAAATGCAAAAGAGTCTGAAAGCCAGGCTGCTGTGGAAAATGCCTCTCTTTATTTATTTCACTTTTTTTTTTTTTTTTCCTTTGCAAAGAGAACACTTCTCCTGCAGAGCTGGCTGCGGCTGCAAAACCAGAGCCTGCAGGGGCCTCTGGCTGGTCTCCCAGGATTGCCAAACCGAGATTCCTCACGTGCCCCACTTATGCAAAGCGTAGAATTGGGTGCCAGGAGGGCGCGTGACGTGGAAGGAATTTGTGTGCTGTAGGCACGACAAAACTGAGCATCAAAACCAGCCAGGCCCTGGTGCTGGCCCAGTCCTACTGGTTGGTAGGGGAGGCAGCTGGAAAGTGAGTCATGTGTTCAGCTGCAGGAAAGTCCCTCACTTGGCTGCAGCTTTCTGAGCTCTTCCTACTCACTTTCTCCAAGCAGAGCATGCGCCTCCCAGAAAATGGGGCTAAAAACCAAGTTTAGGCTCTCTCAGCCACAGCCAAGTGACACAGATGTATGTCACTACTGACAAGCCATGATTCTTCCTGAGAAACCTTATCTGGGAGGTTCATCTTCAGGAAAACCCCCAAATCTCAGCAGAAGCTCAGCAAAAGCAGAAGGTGGTAGGCATGCAGGGGCTGGTGGCTGCAGCTCAAGCCCTCAGTGCCAGGTCTCAGCTCATATCTGTGAGCTGCACCTGGTCCCAACAGGCTGAGATATCCCTAGGAGTTTCCTACTCTTCCAGACATCCACAGGTGCTTGAACTCTCAATGCTGCTTTATTTTGTTGAATTCCATTTTTAAGTGAGGAAACTAGCAGACAGTATGGCTAGACCAGGAAAGCTAAGTCATGGAGACAATTTGTTATTGCCAAATATTATATTCTGTGTGCTTGAGAGAGGGAAAAAAAAAGAAAAGGTCCTGAATCAATGGGAATTGGCAAAGCTCCAGGAAAACCGAGGCTATCCTGAAATGATAATAGATTAGGGGTAGAACCTACTGACTCCAAGCTACTCTTTCCTTCCCCTGTCCTTCAGCTCCCAGAAGAAAAACACCCTGCCTGCTGAAATAGCTCTCCTGATCCAGACAGTCTTACTTAACCCCTTTTTAAATATTCTTCACAAAGCTCTTTTTTTTGGTGTGTGTTTTCCTAGGTTAGTAAGCTGGCTGCTGGTTGGAAAATCCAGGTGCCTTGTCAACACTTTATGTGCACTCATGAGATAAGGGCAGCACACTGAGCCCTGCCTAGGCAAGGTGGCTTCAGAGATAGAGTAAAGGTTGCTTGTTTAGTCTGGCCAAAATTGGGGTGGCTGGTGCACCTGGCTCCAGTTTGGGAATTACCCAAGAACCTGGCTCCTGATGGTGGTGATAGCAGAGGCTCTGGAGGCTCTGAATGAGGCTGAGCTCACTTGTGGAAGGGCAAAGGCTCTGTGTAAGCATCAAGTTCTCCTGATGTGGTTTGTGAAGAAAATCACCGTAATTGGGGCTTCTCAGCTTGGCTTTTAAAAGGTCCTTATAAGAAAAGGAAAAACGTGTGTTAACACTGTTTGGTATAGCCTGGGAAAGTGAAACTGAACAGATCCATTTCCTCCCAACCCTTATGGTGCAAGTAAACCTTAAATGTTATCAACAAATCCAGTCCCTGAAAAATGAACACGTGGGTTCAAGGTAATGAGGTAAAAATGTGTGCCCTCAGATGAGGAACACCCCCTGAACTGGGCAGGATACTCTTTAAATGGAGTAAGTTTGTGTTATGCTGAGGCAGTAGGGAATTCCCAATTCCCCAGGCTGTGGGAAGCTTATCAAGGGCCCTTCTTGCAGCTACAGCAAGCCTTGAGTGTGGGTGTAGATGAAGAGGGGAGCTGGTCTGGCTGCTCTGCCGAGTCCTGGGGAGCCCATGAAGGATCTGCTCTGGTCCTCAGCTGGGCTGGTTCAGTTTGTTGATCCAGTCAGGAAAAGACTGTTTGTTTTTTCGTTGGGTTTTTTTTCCCCCTCTGCGTTAGTTTGTTTTTCCAGTTAGCTGAATCAGTGCAAGGGGCAAGGCAGGTGTAAGAAGCTGGGAGACAGCAAGTGAATTCAGGCTGTTGTTCTTAATTATACTTTTAATTGCTGTTCATTTGGACCATAGGGACACTTGGTTGCCCTGCACAGCGAGGAAAGAGCAGCATTCCCATTGGAATTCCCATTGGGAGGGTGGGAAGCATGGCGGTGGCACATATCCAAATCCAACACGAAAGCTCTGTGGGGACCTCACAGCACATCCCACTGTCTGAAGGAGCCACAGGGGAGCTGGGGAGGGATTCCTCAGCAGCAGCTGTACTGACAGGACAAGGGGCAATGGGCACAATTTAAAGGAGAGGGAATTTAGGTTGGCTGTTAAGAGTGTTGTAAATGCATATTTTAGTATTGGCTTTTCACAAACGTTAGAATGAATGTTATTAAGTATGATGTTTATTTCTGTAGTTTTTAGTGTGTTTTAACTGCCTGAATAGAGGTATAAGGTTTTTCTTTACTGTGGTTTGGAATTTAGGTGTAGTGTGTTTCAGCACCCTGAATAGATAACTTCTGAAAGAGGCCCAAGTGACTCTCAGCATTCACTGCCTGTGAAAAGGGACCAAAGCCCAAATCAAAAGATGGCAAGAACTGAATAAAAGTGGAAATTGTGCTTGACAGACCCAAGGAGTGGCCATGCAGAGCAGTTCCTGGAAAAGGGAATGTGCCTAAGTCCATGTATGAAGAGCAGGATAACAAGGGGTGGCTCCAAGACACCGGTGTGCTATTGGCAGCATGCCAAGGCATCCAACCAGCCAATTTTCTTTATTTTATTTCTCTTATTGTCCCTATTAAACATTTTTAAATTTTACCAGGAAAGCGAACCTCGTTTGTCACAGGAGGAAACTTCTATTACTGTGAGGGGTTTGAGGCACAGGCTGCACAGGGAGGTTTGGGCATGCACCACTTTTGTGTTCAAAGCCAGGTGGGACAGACAGCCTTGACCAACCCGGGCTGGTGGGAATCGCATGGCAGCAGATCGGCACAGGTGCATTCCAAGCCCTCACATCACGTCTCCATGTTGGTGTGCGCCTCCACCAGATGCTGCCAGCCCGGCTGCTCTACGTGTGGGCACTCCTACCTTCGGGACTCCCACCGCCTCAGGGCAGCGCCCGTGGAGGCAAAAATCGCATTGAAGACATTATTTCTCGCTGGGCAGACGCCGCCGTTTCGCCGTTTGCAGCGGTGCGAGGTGCCGGCAGCCGCGCCTCAACGCGAACCCGAACCCATACCCGCCGCCATTTTGCGCCCCTCACAGCCCCGGCCCCCCAACAGCCCCGGTCCCGCCACTGCGCACGCGCGGGGGGCGGGGCGGCGTGCGCGCCTGCGCGGCCCGCCCCTATATAAGGGCGTGGAGCGGGCGGTGCCGGCGGCGCCGCATTGCAGACGGGCACGGAGGAGGGGCGATGGCGCGGCCGCTTATCCTCGGGCTCGTCAGCCTCCTCGGGCTCCTGGCCGCCGGTAAGCGCTGCTCTCCGCCCGCCGAGCCCCTTCCCCTATGCCGCTTAGCCCGCGGCGGGCTCGAGCAGAGGTGGTCTGCGCGGCGGGGGCGAAGGCCGGTGCCAGCGCTGTTTGTATTCCCCCGGCAGGACCCGCTCCCGGATCCCAGCGGAGGATGCAGCGCTGAGGGTGGGGGGAGCGGGGCTTTCGGGATGGCTGGGGTGGAAAGGCAGTGTTTTGGCGGGGTGAGTCGCCCAAAAATACCGCCGAGGAAAGGCAGGGAGAAGGGGGAAGTGGATCCCCGTGAGATTCCGTCTGCCGGCGGGGAAATGAGTCCCCGATGGAACCGTGCCCGGTGTGCGCCCGGCTCGGATCGGGCTCGGGCCGCAGATTGGTGGGGACACCGGGCAGGGACTGCTTTCCCTGCCAGCAGCGCTGTTTATCTCCGCCACTACAGGGATAGACGGCTGCTAATCCTCTTGCAGATGGCGGGAGGTTGCCTTTGCTGTTGTGTTTTTGCGTTAGGATCTTCTCCTCCATATGGAAAATTCCACTGGTTTTGCCGCTCGCTGTCTCGTTACCTCTTGTTGCTGCGGTGACAGCGATGGGGGCAATGGATGATCGTCTCGCTTTAGCTGTAGGATTAGAGGTTGGAACGTGCGGTGCTTGTGTTTTGTCCGCTGCAGAAGCTCGACGGAGGTACAGAAATGATTCATGGTCTGACTAGTGGTAATCCACCTTTAGGCTGTGGGATGGAATAGCTACAAACCCTAAAACGTAAGGATATACACAGTGATGTGCACAATTGGAAAATTTTCTTCGGAATTATACTATTTTAATATTATAACTTACTTGCTCACAAGTTTAACCTGCAGCATTTCAAAAGTCAATTTGAAAAAAAAAAAAAAAAAAAGCCCGACTGGCTGTTTAAAGGCCATAGGAAAAACCAGCTGGCATAGTACAGTAAATAATCCTGTGAAATTTTTCATGATTGTGCATGAGTCTTGTACTTTATTGTAGTTTTCATGTCATAAAATCATAGAATGGCCTGGGTTGGGAGGGACTTTAAAGGTCATCTAGTTCCAACCCTCTGCTGAGGACAGGGACACCTTCCCCTGGATATACTGATAATATTTCATAAGCTGATATGTGGACAGTTTAATGGGTTATCTCAGACTTTTCAAGCAGGAAGCAAGAAAGCAAACAGCAGCTTTCACTCTGCATGTTTATGTGCTTCCTTAGTGTCCTTTGAGTCTGCTCTGCGCTGAATTAGCTGCCATCAGTTACCACTCCTTCTGGGACTGTTTCCAAATGGCTGAAATCATTGCAGTTTCTTCTGCTTTGAAAGTGAAAAGGCTTCACCTTGAAGTATCCACCAGCTTTCCCATTAGTGTGTTCAGGGAAATTGTAATGAGAAACCAGTTCAGCAATGCGAGTTCGCTTGGCCTACCTGTGGTATGCAGCTCAGGGTAGCAGGAGACTAGTCAGGCCTGTTTTTCCTTAGGAACTCACTTTTTATAACAAATAAACAGCTGTCTTTTTTCACCAGGGTTCTGTTATGAATGCTAATTGCCTCACCTGCTGTGCAGATTTTCCTGAAGATTTTGCTGTGACAGCCCGAAACACCGTTTTCATCTGCCATGCTCGCTAATTAGCTGTGCAGAAATTCAGCCACCCTTGTCAGATCCTAATGGAGTCACTTGGCTGCCTTACAGGCCGTGAGGGTTTTTTGGTTGACCTACTTACAGGGCTTCTGTGCATCTTCCCTTTAAGGGTGACACGGAGGAATTAAAGCAGGGTGTGCAGGTCCTGGCATCTCCGGACTACTGATGCGCACGCTGATTATTCCTTGTCTTTGAGGCCAGGCAGTGAGGAGGAAGGTTGGGTGTGCTGGTAAATCAGGACTCAGTTTCTCTTAAACTGAATATTTTCCCCTCTTTTGCTAAATTAAAAGTTAAGCTGTGAGTGGAAAGTAAAAACTTTTGAGGATATGATTTTTTCACATGCCTCCTCCCCTAAAATTGTAGATTTTTTAAATCTTCCTTTGGAAGGAAGGAGGATTCAAGTTAAGACGTAATTCCTCTAGCAAACACTGTCAGAACATCTGGGAACAGGAAATTCGTAGGCTGAGATAGGCTGGCTTGAATTTTCTTGAGGATATGGATGAAGCAGATAACTGGACTGTTCTGTAGTTTGCAGGCTTGTTCTGCCATGAATGTGGTTTCTAACAAAAAAAAAAGGCCAGGCTGGTGCAGCCCACTGCTGTAGATTAAATTAGGAGAAGAGTGGAAGGTGCTTGTAGCAGCAATGGAGTGTCCAGAGTGACCAGGGCAGTGGCCATCCCTCAATCTTGTGTCCAGTTCTGGACCTTCACTGCAGGAAGGTGCTGGAGCTTTCACTGCTGAGGTGCTGGAATGTGTCCAGCAAAGGGAATGGAGCTGGGGAAGGGTCTGGAGGGGAAGTCCAGGTGGGAAATCAGGAGAAATTCCTTCTCAGAAAGGGTTGGTGCTGCAATGGGCTACCCAGGGAGGCAGTGGAGTCACCATCTCTGGAGGTGTTCAGGAAACGTCTGGATGTGGTACTCAGTGCTCTGCATGCCAAGGTCACAGGTTTTGATGATCTTGGAGGCCTTTTCCGACCTGTGACTGTATAGAAATAAAATCGGTGTTTTCCTGGAGGAGCAGCCTTGCCAGCCCAGCAGCCGTGTGCCCTGTGTGACCCTGCCCTTGCACAACTCCCTCCCCGTTCCCGGGCAGGTATAAATAGCGAGGGTGGCTGCTGGTTGTGTCTGCAGGAGCCGAGCCAGCCCTGCTGCCTGCTCCAGGCGGGAGCCCTGAGCGCCGCGGGCATGTGGAGGGAGGGGAGCTTGTCAGCAAAACTGGATGTGTCACCTGATGTCAGCTGAGGCTCCCCTGGAGGCTGGCCTGTGCTATTTCAGAGAAGGCTTTTCTGGTCTGAAATGCAGGGACATCTTGATTTTGTGTCTGGTGGGGAAGCAGGACCAGTCATTGCTGCCTGCTATGGGCTTTTGTTTCGGTGTCTCGTGTAGATCTGATTCTTCAGAGCAGGTTGGGGCAATGCCTTAGAACTCTTATGTCAGAGAGTTTGTTTTTTTCTTAAAGGATTTACTCTCTTTTTAATGGAGCAGCTTTTCAATGCAGTTAATTTGCTGCTACTATAATATCAGCGTTCCTATTGCAATTAAAAAGGCTACTTTGAAGTGTGTGTGTTTATTTTAGAGCAGTGCTTTTCTGTATTTGGTCATGGGGCAGTGTTTGTTTTCAGGTGCCTGATAGCTGATTTTCCCAGTCTTTGTGCTGTGGCTCTATTTGTCTGGTGAAAAAGGAATGTTAAATACAGGATTTCTGCAGTGACTCACATGAAATCTGTCCCTTGCATCCCCTCAAAAAAAAACCTTCAGAACAAAACCAGGAAAAATGGATATGGACCACAAGTATGCCTCAAACATGTTAGATTATTTCCACAGGCAAAAATGGTACCATAACTTTTTGGGAATATTTTAGCATACTGTCTGGAGCCACTTACTCCTGATGACTACCAGCTGCCCTTGAACATCTACTTATCTCTCGTGGATTCTGCCATAGAAAAATCTCAGGCAGCAGTCAGGCCTTGCTTGACAGTATCTGTCCAACTTGGAAATTATTCTTTTGCAACCTTTGCAGTTACCTGGGACAATTTAGTGGGCTGGTAGAGGTGATTTTGCTGTGCCAGCTCATCCAGTTCTCTGCTCTCTTTATGGTGATTGCTTGTGCCTACACAAACTGTTTCTCTTGCCATGCTTGTGTTCTGGTGAGGGAGGCAGAGGCAGTGTGCCCTAATGAGAATGAGTTCCCAGCTTTGAGGAGGAACCTGGTTTTGGTGTTAGCTCCAAACTCATTTCTTGCCCACCACCCTAGTTAGAAATGTTTCAAGCTTGGTTTTTCATCAGTAGGTATTTGACAGGAAGACTCATTTTTAGCTGGAGTGCTGTTAACAGCCAGCCACATTTCCTCTGATTTTTCTTCAAATTGCCTGTAATCCCTCAAATGCTATGGCTTTACTGCCTCATTAATCCAGAGGCATAGGAGCCCTTTGGCAGGAGTCCCTGGTGTGTGATGTGGTTACAACTTTTGAAGTTTTACTCATTAACTGACTGGAGAGGCTGTGGAGTATTGGGCCCTTCAGGTAACTTCAGCTTGGGGTCACTCCTTCCCTTCTTGACACTTTGTAAACTTTGGTGAAGAGAAGTTGATTCCTCTGGACTTCTTTAACTTAAACATGCTTTGCTCTGCAGGTCCCAAGTAGTTGAAAACTGAAAAGTCAGTAACTAACAGAGCACAGATGGCAGAGGCTGATGCACTCGCTTGGCCTGTGGTGTCTCTGGGAGATAATGAATTTATTTTTTTTTTCAACTGTGCAAGTAGGACAGCCTGGGAATAACATCCTTCCTGATGAGTAGGTTAATAATACACTTAGGCAGGTTGTACTATCACAAAAGGATGAGTGTCGACAGCACCCGTTGTACTATCACAAAAGGATGAGTGTCGACAGCGCCCTGAATGATCTTCACGTTTTGCTTCAATCCGTTGAGTTGAACAACAGCTCAGCGCTTTCCTTGTGATGTTTTTTTCCCAAATTACAGGTGAATTTGTCTATAACCAAGGGGTTTTCTAGCAGTTGGGTTTGGAGGAGGCTGGAGCCTTCAGGTTGAATTTCTTTGAGTTGTGGGTGGTAGTTTTCTGGTTCATCCTTTGGCTCTTTAGGGAATCCAGACTGGCTCCTAAGAATCCCTGTTCACTGATGCTTATATAAGGTGTTAACTTTTAAGTCTCATTTGTAGCTTCAGTGCAGCTTTGGAGGGGATTTCTTAGGATGTTTTTCTGAGAATCTAGGGGAAAACATTCAGGCTGGCTTTCTGTGGAAGAAGAGTGAGACAAATGCTTGAGGGAAGGGAAGGTGTTTTCCAAGAAGGGTAATTGCCTAGCAATTTTCCTGTAGCTGTCCTTTCAGAATGGTAATCCAGACAATATAACCCAGACATTATAAACTTCCTTTCTTTGAGGCTCCTGTTTCCTGGAGAGGAGTGAAGAACTGAGCTGTGTTTTCACATGCATGGCTCTGTAAGCCAAGTGGAAAAGGTGTTATTTTCTGAGGAGGCCATCACCTCTAATTCCCAAATTTGTGTCTGTATGTTAGGATAAACTTGGTAAAGCAAAGGCTGTTTTTTCTTAAATTGAAGAAGCCACATCTGAAGTAGTTCAAGCAGGGAGAAAGCAGTGAAGAGGATGAGTAAAGAAACACCTTGGCCTTCAGAGATAAACTTGTTTGATGCTCTAAAAATAGAGGCTTGCAAGAGTTTTGGGAAACTAGGGGGACAGGTCTTGGTGGGCATGACATGTTGAGAGCTGATCTACAGAGAAAGGAGTAATCTATTAAAAAAAGCATGACCTTTGGTAAAGAACAATATATAAAACAAAGAGATGCCAGAGATAACAAAGAAAGTAGTTCCCTGGGTTTATCCATCGAGAACTGAGAGCTGTGGGAGGTAACTGGTGCTTTGCTTTCTCTTGGGTTTTTGCTGTGCTGGGGGTGTGAAATACCAGGTGAAGGTGTTGCTCCTTTTGTAGCAAAGGCTGTTTGGAGGGAGGAGTTAAAACTATTTTTTTAGCACGAGGTCTTAACCCACTAGCATTTTTGCTTTTGTTTTAATAAAAGTTAACATATGAGGGGAAAATTCTGTTTCATAGTTAAATAAGTGAACAAGCTAAAAGGGAAAAAGTGGTAACAGTAGAGAGTTTCCAGCTATTCTTTTCTGAGTCTGCAGGATCTGAATTAATGCAGAGGTTTTTTTAGCTTTGTTTCTGTTTTTCCCAGGATGTTCAGAAAGAAAGGGTGGATATTGTTGCGAGGAAGGTTCATCCTTTCACATTAGGCATAATATTTCAAACCAAAGTACTTCCCCATAATACATAACAAACTAATAAAAACTGTGTTTGAAATCACTGTGCAGGGTGTCAGAAAAGAAGCCATGATTAGTGTGTGTCATCTTTATTCTGTGGCTGCTCTAAAATGTGCCAGCCATGTGTGGCCCTAGCAAACAAATTTGCTTAGTCATTGTCTGACTGGAAAGATCTGTACTGAAAACATTAAATTTTGAGTTGTCTTGACACACAGCCAGCAAAGCTGATAAGTGAAAATAAATCTGAAGTGTAGGATTTTTGTCATACACTTAATAATGACCTATTGTTAAGGAATAAGGAACAAGACGTTGTGCTGAAGCTGGTACAGATCTGAAAAGTCATAACAGTGACAGGATCTTAAAAGTAAAACAATCAAACAAAACCTGAAAGCTCACTAAGAGCCTCATCAAACCAATGCAAGTTACAGCATGAATGCCTCCATTTGGCTTTGAAACACTCTCCTAAATCAAGAGTTTGAGAGACTGCTTGGAATAACTATTACTGGAGTTTGTATAGTTCAGTTTTGTAGTTTACAGTGTGTTTCAGTGTAGGAGGAGCAATTGTCTTTTGATAAAGGCATAGGTTAAAAGTCGTACTTGTAAATAGTTGGGAATCCTTGATTCCACTGTTTAAACTCCAGGTCTTGACTAACTTCAGTCAGAGCTTGGCTCTGCCTTCCAGAGCCTTCCTACCACTGTTCAATGCCAGTATCTGAAAGGGGAGAATAACTTTCCCTTAGCCAAGTGTATTCTTGTTTATTGTCACCCTGCCAGAGCTGACAGCTCTTTGGCTGGCCAGTCTGACTTGGAAAATTAACTATTCTTAGGGCTTCCAGATCAATAATGCAGGAGTTTAGGATAGGCTGTAAATATTTTGCTAACCATACATTTATTAGAAGCTTTGAAGTCTTAGTCCTGCAATCTCCCAGGCAGTAGCAATGTGCTGTCCTGCTCAAGAATAAAATGCAATGAAGGCTTTTTACTGGTAGAGAGGATGACGAGCTTCAAGCTCTTGTGTAAAAATTAGGTGTGCAAAGCACGTTTTTCTTAAAATAAATGGGTCATTCCTCTGAAATCCAGTGTAAACAGGCTTTATAAATCAACAGCTGAGAAGGCTGCAGAATGCCACCTATAAACAGAGTTTATCTGGCAGTTTGATGAGTGGTGGCCGTGTGCCTTGTAGATGCACTGGTAATTCAGCTTTAAATCCATCCTCTAATTGCCTAGAACATGGCTTGAGAAACGGGAAAGTGATTGTTCATCTGTTGTAACCTCACTAGAAGCTTCATAGGAGTGAAATAGCTGAATTCCTGCCTCGTGGTTGACAGTGTAATTTTACAGTTTTGTGATCTGCAAACAGCGTTGATGTAAAGAGAACACCTGTACAGCTAATAGGTTGAACAGGTTGGCTTTGCTTTGTTTTGTGTGTTTTTTTTGGGTTTTTTTTTTAATTTTTGTAATCTTTGGCAGCAGTGCCTTATAGGCTTGGACCTGGCAGATTTCTTTGGAGCCTTCCTGCTGTAGAATTTTATGATTTCTTGATTGGTTAGTGCAGTGTAGGGTATTGTCTCCTAAAGAAACAGTTCTTACTGACACATAAGATGGTTTTAAGAAACTGGAAGAAATTAAGCTTCACGTCCAGGCGGCACAACTTAAAAAAAAAAAACAACAAAACACCCAGCTTGGAAAGTCAGTAAAAACTCTGCATTTGATTTACTTGTCCTATCAGGACTGTCCAGAAAAGGTATTGTGTATCTTACTTGAAAACTTTATAGATTGCACAGCAGTCCCACATGGGATGGGAGGTAATGTCCAAAAAAGGACTGGTACATTTCTCTCCCCCACAGATTTTGCTCTACACAGCTGAAGACCCGACCAAGAGAAAAAAAAAAAAAAAAGGAAATCTGAGTAGATTTAGTGGGTTTAAAAAATATGCTAGACCATTCCTTAAGAACATTCTTAAAGCTTTCTGTTTATGGTCAGTGTTTCGGTCTGTACCTGCTCTTAAGTCTTGCATGCAGTGTGTACATTGTTGTGGCTCCTAATCTAATTTCTTTCCTCGCTCTGTCCCTTGCAGTGTGAGAACAGGATGCTTCATGTGGGAGGAGGAATGCAGACAGCAATTACCAGCTGGTTCAGAGCTGCAGTGCCAGTGGGGCAGGGGAACAGCGAGGCTGTAGCTTTGGCAGTCAGCTGACTGTAGGGTAGATGTCTGTAATGAGCAGTTTCTCTGTTTCAAGCGAGGTTTTGTATTTTGGGATTTTAAAATTGTTTTTTACAGAAGGTGGATGAGGGGAGAATGAACTGCTGAGGTGCTTGGGAAATCCAACCTTTATGGCTCTTCCAGTTTTTCTTTTCTTTGACCGCGTTTGGGACAGGTCAAAAACTTCTGCATTGAAGTGTGCTTAAAAACATTAATCAACAGGTGTGGTGTTAACCTGCTTGCTTTGCAGCTGGAAATGACTCTGTGTGCTCTCTCTGGCAGCTGTGGCAAGCCCTGTCCTGTGGCAGAAGGAGTGTGTGAAGGGGCCGGAGCTGTGGTGCCAGAGCATTCGCACGGCGATGCAGTGCGGGGCGGTGAAGCACTGCCAGCAGAACGTCTGGAACAAGCCTGCCGTGGTAAGTGCCAGCCTCTGAGAGCTCCCAGGCCCACCTGGGGCTCAGGTGGCTGTTTTGCACATGCTGAGGAAGATTTCTCCAGTCTCTGATTGGAGTTAAGTGCTACATCCGACTCCGCTGAGATTGCCATGCCTTAATTTGGGTGCTGGGTAAAGGTTGCTTTTCACTGCTCTGCCTTGCACAACTTGTCTGCTGACTTCTCCCGTGACCTGTTGCACAATCACCCAGCATGTATGGAATGGAGCTAGTGGATTTCACTTGTTCCTCTGTATTATTCCTGACTCTTAATTCATAGGAGTCTTTTTCTGAACTTGAACGATTATTATGAAAAGGCTGTGTGTTTCTTTAGGTCTTTCTCAAAGGTTAAAGTTCCCAGAAAGATGCAGCATATGCTAAATTATGGAAGCATGACAGTAAATAATAGTACAAATGTTACATTTAGTGCTGCTTTTCAAGTTGCATTTGCACTAAATGTGTGAGGGCTGCTTTAATAGATGTAGCTGTAGTTTGGGTATCATTTCACAGTTCTCTTCGGGGGAAAAGGGTGTTTTACTTACAGATGCATTCAGTCCACATTGGCTATGTCTGTGCAGAGGTACTTCAGTGTAAGGAAAAGTAGGGTAGAGATGTAATGCCAGAGCACAGCTCCAATAGTTGAAGCAGCCTGAAATGTTCAAAGATTTCTAGCAAGTGTGAACTCTCTGAAGGAAAAGGTAAAAGGAGAAGGCATCTTGGGGCAGTCGAGTTTATATTTCAAGGGACTGGGAGGAGGTGAAATGAGCAAGTTGGTAGCATGCCAGCTTCTTGGTGCACTGTTGATTTACTGACGAAACTATAGCTGGACATGCTTGAAATAACTTCACTCTTTGTTTAAAAATACCTCTTCCCACCCTGGCCTCAACCAGTATTTCTTCATTAACTTAATTCCAGATGTCATGTTTGCTCTCTGTGTTGTTGTTCACGCTCTGCTCTTACAGGCACTTAGTTCTTTCTCCAAGTAACTCTCTGCTTCTCTCTCCAGAGCAGTATTCCCTGTGACTTGTGTAAGGAGCTTGTGACAGTTGCTGGCAAAGTTTTAAAGGATAATGGCACTGAGGTAAGCAGAGCTCCTTTTCCCCTGACACCAAAACACTATTTGGTTTCAAGATCTCATAGTGAGGAGCTGGAAGAATAGTCTTTGTTGCTTTCCTGATGTAAGCAGCAGATGTTGAAAGGGACTAGAGAGCATGGGAAAAAGCTTTTAAACAGCTTCAACTGGTTTAGAAATAAACAAATTCTAGAGCCTCCCATGCCTTAACACAGCCCTGATTGACTGTAGAGGTTTAATAAAGTTGTTCTTGTGCCAGTGGGGCATGAATATTAAAAGGCGGGCTGCTGCAGTCTCTAGGAGTGGGTGGTTACACCAAGTGGCCTTTGTTTTGGTTTGTGGGCGCTGCTTCCCTTTTTCTTTTGTCAGCCTGTGAGTACTTTGTATAAACAAGTCACTGTCCCATGAGCCCAGAAGATCACTTTCTCCTCTTAACTGTCACTGTTCTGTTCTGGTAAGGCTGGACTGTGCAGGCCACACAAGCAGTATGACATGTTTGTGCTCTGGCAGGGTCTCATCGAAGGTCCAGAACTGGGGAAAACCTATTTGTAGTGTAGAACCTCATTCTGGTTTTGCTTGTTGCTGCCTGGACCTACCTGAGTCGGAGGAGCTTGGTTCAGGCTTTGTGTTGTTCATTTTGGGAATGGAAGGAGCATTTTAGAGAGAGAGAGAGAATCTATCTCTGCTCACTTCATCTTTCATAGGATGAGATCCGCTCTTACTTGGAAAAGACTTGTGAGTTTCTTCCTGACCCAGGCCTTGTCTCTGAGTGTAAAGAAATTGTGGATTCCTACCTCCCAGTTATCATGGATATGATCAAGGAAGAACTGGTAAGTAAATAATGATTTTCAGCTGTTGGTACTGAAAGTTGTGCTCCTCTTGATGCCCCAATTTCTCTTCTGCCTAAGTCTGTGCATACGATCCTGTTGCTGTGGCAAAGCCCAACACAACATGAATTTTACCCTGACAGCTTGGAGAGAAAAAAATCTGACTCTGATGTATTCAAACAAATGATCTTTTTTTTACATTTTGGTCAGGCCCCTGTGATTGGTGAGAGAGTGACAGAACTCTTCACCCACATTGGCCAAACCAGAGGGACATCAAAGAAGGTCTGTCCCACAGACAGAATTCCAAACATAAGATTTTGTTACAGAAACAAAAACCTGATGTTTATGCTCAAGCTGTGAGAACAAGCTTCAAAACTTAAAATATCAGGAGGAAACAGAGCTTTAGAAGCTCAGAAACTGTAGGTTTGGAAAACTAGACTACATGATCCTTCAATCTTCTGTGGATCACTAGTACTGTTCGTTTGAAGACCCTTTCTTGCTATGAAACGTTTTCCCTGTCTTACCATGGTTCAGCTGAATGTCTCTCCACTCTGAACTTTAAAAGTGACATCAGTTTGGAGCTTCGTGTGTATCTTGTCTCCACCAGGATAAACCCGAGGTTGTGTGCAGTGCCCTTGCTCTGTGCCAGTCCCTGCAGAAGCACCTTGCAGCAATGAAGCTCCAGAAACAGCTCCAGACCAACAAGATCCCAGAGCTGGATTTCTCTGAACTGGCATCCCCCTTTATGGCTAATGTGCCTCTTCTCCTTTACCCTCAGGACAAGCCCAAGCAGAAGCCTAAGGTGAGGGTGCCAGGGCTGCTCTGGCAGGGACCATGTGTATAATCTTGGATTAAGTTCTACAGTCAGTAAAGGCAATTCTTGTGCTGTGCTGTTGCCATCCAAGACTGTGGTAATCAAACAGGTCTTGCTGGAAACAATTTCTTATGAGGGAAAGCTTGGCACCAGGGTTCAAAGGAAGAACAGCTTTTCCCATATTTTGAGCAACCTGCTAGCTGTGCCCCTCAGGGGATGCTCTATCTCTGAACGTAGGGGTGACAGACTGGATTAGAAAAGAATAGTTGTCAAAGGGGAATAGATGAGGCAGTGAACTTGGGTGCAGAGTGTTGACAGCCAGCCGAGGTGTGGGTGTTGAGCAGTGAGTGGGTTGGGAACAGGCTGCTGTGGGTGGAGCAGGTAAGATCTATGCCACATTTAGAAACCTCCCTGCTGTGGTCTGTAACAAACCCAAGAGATTTGGAGATTGGGTATCTTAACTGTTATCTCGGCTTTGGAGCCAAGCAGGTGCCTAATCTCCATCTAGTGGCTGCTGCACACACCAGCAGTAGCTCATCTCCCTACTAGCTCAGGCTTCAAAGTATTCTCCATTTTTATTAAGGTTTGTACATAGCTCAGAGTAGCTTGCAAAACTTGGTAGTGACAGGAGCTTCTAAGACATGTCATGTGGAGTTGTGTCAACTTCAGTTTCCTTTCACTCTTTGTCCAGGCCAGTGGGGATGTGTGCCAAGATTGCATTCAGCTGGTCACTGATGTTCAGGAAGCTGTGAAGACAAACTCCTCTTTTGTGAAATCTTTGGTTGCTCATGCCAAGGAGGAATGTGACCGTTTAGGACCTGGCATGTCTGATATGGTAAACTTTTTTTTTTTTTTTATTGAAAAATTCTGTTCCTGTAAGCAAACATAAAATAGTTTGCTCGGTGCCTTAATCCCCTGATCATATTCTCTATTGAATATCACAAAGGAGATTCTGTTGTGTGTGTTAACACAGTGTAACAGTTACAACACTGAAATTGTAAACTTCATGGTCAGGAAAGTTGGGTGGGATTGGGGATGAGGAAAAACACTCCAGATTGCTTCTAGCCCTTAAAGGCCTTTTCCACAGAAATGGTCTGGGTGGGTAATGTGGTCATACTAATTGGGAGGGGGGCTTTTTTCCTTGAGAGGAAGAGAAAAGGTTAAGCAGTTATCTGTGCAGCAGTTTTGTAACCTGAAATGCCATCTTGTATTTGGGCCAAGCTCTGAAAGATATGTTGTTATGCAGTAGAGCAGGTAAATTAATACCTTGAGATGTGTTAGAAAATTCTAGGTGAGCTCTACATCATGAGTAGTTTGATAGTCATGAGACTTTCTTTTCCCACTTTCTGCAGTGCAAGACCTACATCTCTGAGTATTCTGACTTGGCCATCCAGATGATGATGCACATGGTAAGATCAGCAGGGTGTAGTATTTGCTCTCAGTTCATTTTTCTGGCTTGTGTAGCTAACTTTGGAAACAGGAAACATGCACTGCAGTAAAACTTGGGGGAGAGCCCTTGCTCTGTAAGTCTTGGTGTTAATCCTTTAAACTTGGTGTTTAACTGGATAGTAATTTCAGTTTCAGGACACTTTCTTTAGCACATTTTTTTCCATTTTATAACCACTTCTGCAGTGCAAAGGGCACTCTGATCCTTTGGGATATGAAGATATGTTACACATATCCCATATACATATACACATATGTCCTTTATGTTCTTTTAGTCCTGTGCTTGCACCACTTACCCCCTCCCCCAAATGCTGTGTTAAGGATATTAAGCATTGGCTTTGTCACAGTATTGTAAAATTAGCTCAGGTGTGAGAGATAAGGTGTCTCCTGGAAGCAAGGCTAACCATCCTTCTGGAATTGCTGTCTCAAGGATCCTGCTCTCTGGGCTCTGGGCAGGAGCCATGGAAAGTTACTGGTACCTTCTGCAGCAGCATACATTTCCCTCATGCAGAGCACCTCTTTATCCAGAGAGCTGAGGGCTTTAAGAAAATGGCTATGCCTTTCCTTAGACAATGCAGTCTGTTGGGGCCACAGGTGACTTAACAAATTACAGGTGAATATGTCTGACATGAACCTGAATTTGGCAACATTGTGGCCTTTTTTTGTTTCCAGTTGCTGAAGGCTACTTAGAAGCTCCTCCTGTTTCTTAAACGTTTTTTGGGGGAAGTCAGTGTTTGTTCCAACAGCACTTAGTTTGTCATTCTGAACATTGCAATGCAGTGTGTTGTTAATACCTGAAATTGGAATATGACTACACCTTGTATGCCTCTGAGTGTTGTCCAGACTCTCTGGAGGTAGTCTTCAAACTGCAGATGAATAATGCTGGTTTGCACTGTGCAATTAAATGTGAGTTGCTGTAGCTGAGGATCTTTGGGCTGGGGACTGTGTCATATTCCATTATCTTTGTGGAAAGAATATATGCAGTTCCAAGTGCTTGATGTGTTTTTTTTTTTTTTTCTCTTAACTGTTATCTTCAATTTCTCCTTTCTTCCTCTGTCTCCAATCTCCCCTGTCAACAGAAGGATCAGGTAGGTGAGCAATTGCCTGTGGTGATAGCCTGCTTGTAGTTGACCCTCTGCTCTTAAAGGGCTTGTAGTTCTCTCCTTGCTCTCTTAGCTGTACACTTGGTGTGATTGTACTCAGTGCTGACAGATACAAGGGATATTGATGTGATTAAACCAGAGGAAGACTGCAGGCTTCCTCCAGTGCATCAGTCCTGCTTCCAGCTCCAGATACCACTTTGTGTTACTAAGATTTCAACTTGATTATGCTTTGGCCAGTAGAGCAGAAAATATCCTCCCTCTTATAGAAGAAGGATAGATGTGGAAAAAGCATGCCAGTGGCTCCTGACAGCTGCTGTTTCAAAGTCAGGGCTCAAAAATACCTGAAATTGGAATATGACTGCACCTGGTGTGCATCCGAATGTTGTCCTGACTCTCTGGAGGTAGTCTTGCCCAGAATGCTCTTTTTTGAGCAAAGGCTCTCCCCAGGTATTTCCCTTGGTTAACTTTTAAATCTAGGACAATGGTATAGATGTTTGAAGTATATGAACTGAAAAGATGAAGGCTTCCTAAAGCAATTTGGGCTTTTAATGTAACCTGTCCTGTGGGACCTTGTGTCTGTCATCTCTCTGTGAGGGAACGTGTGTGTATGTGGGTGTTGCTGTAACATTAATACCTGGAACTGCTTCTTACAGTGCATGAACCAAAGGTCTTGACTTAAAGGTGCTGCCTGGAGAAGTCTGAAGCAGCACAGTGTCTCTGAGGTGCTGCCTTTGCCTGTGCATGAGATTGTGGCATGATGTATTAATATTAACTCTGGGATAAGTCTCTGCTGTAGGAAGCTTGTAGCAGGGTGAGATGTCATCTTCTAATTACCTCTAGGACCAAGGGTGTCTTTTTCTAGCTTAAGTAGACTTAAGGTGGGAAAAGTTTTGTGTCTCACTGTTGTGCAGCCTTTCTCACTTTGGATATGTTCCTTAGAGCAGTTTGCCTCGTGTCTGGCATTTCTTTGTGAATTTAGTAATGTATGTTTCAAAAAAGAAATGCCTGAAGAGTGCGTTTCTTTGAGAAAGAAAAGCCGTTTTAGAGACTTGGTTTCTGTCTGCTGTTTTCTCTTACGGTGAGAACACTGAGAGTTCAATTGTTGCAGTACAAGTGGCTAGGCTTGGGTTTTAACAAGCTTAAACTTTTGTTTCTTGTAGGCTGTGTTCAGTAATGCAAGAAACTGTTTCTGTTTGCAGAATGTGATGTTTCTGGCAGCTTTAAAGAAGGTAGTTTGTGGAGGAGGAAAGAGGTTCTTTCTTCTAGGCATTTCTTTCAGCTTTTGGGTGAACTCTGAAGTCAGGATAATTGGCCTCTCCTGTGATTACTTAAAGCTGGGGAGCAGCTCTGTGGATGCAGCTCTGACTGATGCTGCTGGTGGCTTGTTTTGGTGTTGGTAGCTCTTAAGTCAACTTCTTTTGAAGGGCTTGCAAAGTGTGGCTCGTGGGACGTGGTTTTTTTAAATGGGGTTTTTAACCTCTTCCTCTTTAACAGGAACTGCTAAATTCCATCCAGTAGCTGTCCTGCCTATAACCTTACCAAAAGCTTTGGCAATACTTGAAGTAGAAGTAGTCATGAAAGTTTAAGCTGTGTTGGAGCCTTCTGAAATGTTGCTCTCTCTCCTGCTCACAGGCTCTGTAGAAAGGGCAGAGACTTCTAGATTTTAAAAAAAATTGCTTATGCATCTCTTTCCAGCAACCAAAGGACATTTGTGCCATGGTTGGGTTCTGTTCTTCCATGAAGTCTGTTCCCCTTCAGCCTCTGGTGCCAGCTCAGGTGGTCCATGAGGTGAAAATGGAAATTGTGGAGGTAAGATGGGCTTTTTGTGCTTCGCTTTCCTTTTTGCTGTAGTGTAACAAACTAGGTGAAAAAGATGAGCTTTCATGCACAGAATGATCCAAGTCTCCCTGCATATAAATTCCTGGCCTTTTCTTGCTTCTGATGCTGATTTGTGAAGTACCAGAGCTGATTGATTTGTTTGAACAGCAGAGCCTACACTGAACCAGGGTTAAAAGGTAATGCTTCAGGACTGAAAGGGGAACTCTCATTTCAGCAGTTCTGAATGACACCTTAAACGTAAATTCTCAGTTTGAGTTGTGCTCTTTGTTTGGAGTGATACTTTCATCCCTTTTAAAAATGGGGCAGCACTCTGCCTGTGCAGAGGAGGGATCAGAGTCAGAATGCTGAAGCTCTGAGTTTGAAGAAGCACCTTGGCTTCTCCAAAGGTTATTTTTGCAAACAGGAGGGTTCTCTCATTTCTAGGAAATGTTGTCCTCCATGAATGTATTTTAAAACCACTGCATATTTCCCTTGACTTCTGCTTCTGTGGGATTGCTTCTTTCTTTGTGTCTACTAAATTCAACTCCTTGTACAACCTGGAGTTTGTAGTCTTAAAATTAGTCATGCAAAATGTCTTTTTGTTCAGACAGGCTTTTTACTGAGACCTTTCAGGTTGGTTTTGGGTTCTGTGTGACCTTTTGAGTACAGCCCAACCTGAGCAGCTAGGTAAATGCTGTTAGGAATTGTCCCTGTCAGATGTGGTCCAGTGCTCTGACTTACTGTGTGTGCATTTCTTCTGTGCACTCAGAAGGCCGCAGTTCAAGAGAAGACTTTTTCCTTGTGTGAAATCTGTGAGACCATGGTGAAAGAAGTGACTGGCCTCTTGGAGAGCAACAAGACAGAGGTGCGTGAGTGGTGGGCATCGTGCCCCTTCCTAGGCTCTGGCTGACACAGGGCTGCACCGAAGGGGGAAGCCAAGTCCATTTTATTGCCTGTTTTCACAATAGCAGAATTTCTGTCCTGGCTGGGCCAGAAGAGGTGTGTTTATGAAATTTCTCTCCTCCTTTTTCCCCCTGCCCTGTGCTTCAGGAGGAGATTGTGCACGAGATGGAGGTGGTGTGCCGCCTGTTCCCAGGCAGTGTCAAGGACCAGTGCAAGGACTTCATCGAGGTCTATGGCCAGGCTGTGATTGACATGCTCTTGGAGGCAACAAGCCCTGAAGCTGTGTGTGCCATGCTGAAGTGCTGTGCAGCCAGCAAGCTCCCCCAGCAGCCAGGTGGGTGGTGAGGGCTCTGTGCTGTTCCAAACAAGCACTGGTTCACTTCTGATGAGATCTTTTGAGGACACTGCTGATACTGCCTTTCTTCTCTCTGAGGGGAGCTACCCAAGCACTGATGTTTGGTTTGGCTTTTATTTTCCTTCTCAGTTGTAGTGAAACCTGCTGCAGGTGGCTTCTGTGATATCTGCAAGATGGTGGTGGCTTATGCAGACAAAGAGCTAGAGAAGAATGCCACGACAGCTGAAATTGAAGCTTTACTGGAAAAAGTCTGTCACTTCCTGCCAGAGTCTGTCAGTGAGCAAGTAAGGTGCTTGTGCAAGAAGCAGCCTAAAAAGCCATGGCCTTAGTGGTTGGGAGCTGTCCCTGTTGATTTGTTGGGTTTACATAGGTCCTAACAGTGACAGTTAGGCTTAACCTCATTTTCTGAGTGTTTCATCTGATATTCTGTCTATGTGCTAATTTTAGGTCCGTCTCTCAAGTGTCTCTACTTCTGCTATAAATGTCCAGGTACTCCTAACAGAGGTCTCTGTGTTTGGCCAAATGCCTTGTCTCTGGCTGGAGACAAACTGTCCACAGGTGCAGCTGGGATTGGCTTGTGTCCAGCAACCTGATCCTTCACAGGTTTTTCCCTTTACTGATTAGCACCAAAGCATAAAAAAGAAAGAAAGAAAAAAAAAAAAAGGTGGGGGGAAAGGCTTATCTGAGGCAATTGAATGACCTTGCAGACCTTGCTGTGTAGCAGCCCGCCTTCCAGTCAGGACAAGGCAGATGGAGATGAACAGAAGGATGAAACACAGAATCCTGGAATGTTTGGGGTTGGAAGGGACCTTAAAGAGTATCTAATTCCAGCCTCCTTGCCATAGGCAGGGACATCTTGCAGAGTATTTGGGAAAACTAGAGAGCAACTCCTCTTGTTGGTTTTTGCAACAGCCTTTTCTTCTGAAGGCTGGGATTAGGTTTGCTCAGTTCCCATCCTTGGGAGCTGGCAGTTCCTTGAATAGATGTCTTCTTTTAAGGGCCTGAATTGACTGGCTGGATTGTTGCACTAATTTGCAGTCAGGAGAGGTTTGCCTGGAAATCCTCTGAGAACAGTGGGTGGGATAGTTGAAGCTTTTTTTTTTTTTTTTTTTTTTTTTTTTTTTTTTAATCCTGAACACCGAATCCTGTTCAGGAGATTAATGAAGTAATTGGAAGTAGGTTGGTGTAATTCCAGTGGGACACCTGTTAGGCCACTGATATGAAGATTTACCTGAAAATCTTATTAGGTGACTGCTGAGCATCAGCAAGTGGCAACTGCTTGTAAGTTTACCAGGGATGGAAAACAGAGGCTTAAAGCAGCTGTGGAACAGCTCTTCCTGCTGTGAGGCTGTTCAAGAGCTGTGGTTGGCTTATTAATTGGTACGGTTTGTCTCTGCTGACAGCAGCAGCATCTTCCTCAGCTCTGGAGCCTCTCCACTAGAGGGAGGGAGGCTGCTGTGGCAGGAAGTGCTCCTGCTGCTGCCTTGTCTGAGGGATAACTTGAGCACAAGTGCTTAGGAGTCCTTGCTGCTGTCCTGCTCAGGATGTTTGTCTCCAGCTGGTCCCGTGTGCTTCCCTCTTGAGACAGGCGTGAGCTCCATGATTAGAGATGAAGCTTTGCAGTCAAAGCTTCTTCTGCTTGGTTCTTTTCCCAAAGCCTGTCGTGTTTGGTTCTTTTCCTTGTGGACCCTTCTCATAGCCTGTCTGCAGGCAGGTATGAGCTAGCAGAAACAGTGATGATTGGTGCCAGACTCCTTTGCCACGTGCAGAGCTCAAGCCTCTGCTGATTCCTTGTGGAGTGTGTTGTTGGGGTGTTGGGGGTAGCATGCAGGCCTGCCTGCTGCAGACCACACGTTCCTCTGCTCTCACAGGCTCTAGCAGGGGAATCTCTCACCCTGTGTTTTGTTACAGTGTGTGCAGTTTGTGGAACAGTATGAACCCGTGGTTGTGCAACTCTTGGCAGAGGTGATGGATCCCACTTTTGTTTGCACTGTGAGTATTGCGTTTGGTTTGATTGAGTGCAGGCTTTCATTCAGTCCTGCCTACTGTCCTGGGTGCCTTTCAGTGCCCAGCATGCAGAAACTCTGCTGGAATCAAAATCAGCATGCTGAATGCTTGGAGCAAGCCCCTTGGGCAAGCCCTGGGGCTTCCTGAATGGGCAGCTGTCTGACTGCTAGCCCAGCACAAGGAAGGGCAGAAGGACAGAGCTGCCAGTGGTTGTCCACTGCTGGGGTTCTGTGACAGGTGTGACGTGCCCTGAATGTGGTGGGAGGTAGAATGACATTTCTTGAGAAAGGTCCCTCTGTAGAAGATCTGTTTTTCTAAACCTGATACGGAGGAGTTGCAGTAACTTAACTCTGCCCTGGGTCAGGTGCTGTAGCTGCTGGTTCAGCTGCAGGTGTGACCTCAGAGGGAGCTCCTGCAGCTGCCACAGGGCAGCTTCCACACTCTGTCAGGTGGAAGCTCAGACAAAAGGCTGGATATGAGATGATCTGGTGCTGACTGTGCTGCTGCTCTTTTCCCAGAAACTCGGAGTCTGTGAGTCAGCTAAGGAGCCGCTCCTGGGGAATGATGCCTGTGTCTGGGGTCCAGGCTACTGGTGTAAGAACATGGACACTGCTGCTCAGTGCAACGTACGTAACGCAGCGTTCTGCCACCAGCCTCCTGCTGGGCTCTGACAGCTCCTCCTCAGCTGCTTTGGGCTTCTTCTGCACTTCAAAGTGCACAAGTTCCAGTTCAAAAAAAAAAGCAAAAGGGTACTAGTTTGATTAGAGGGTGTTTCATAGATCTTATCTTTCTCAAAGCTGGCTTTTCTTTCTGTGTCCCACACCTGTCTGCTAGTATTTCAGAATCTATAGTAAGGTACAGTGTCAGCTTTATATTTAGTCAGTGTTCTTGCAGCAAACGGACCATGTCAGAATCTCTCAGCAGGCTCTAAAATTTGGCTTCCAGTGTTGCTTTTTCTGCCAGGCCTTAATGGCTAAGGGTCATCAGCCTTCTTTCCTAATGCTCCTGGCTGGTGGGGCTCAGGATGTTATTTATTCTAGTCCTCCTTGAAATCACTTACTTTAAGAAAACCAGATTTGCTCCCAAGATCTTGACTCAGGATAAGGTGATGAACTGCTTGCTTGCAAACTGGCTTTTTTCCACTAATATCAGCTATTTCTTCTCCTTTAGGCTGTTGATCACTGCAAACGTCATGTATGGAACTAGAAGAAGAATTTCCAGTTCTGAAGGTTTGCCATGGCTCTTAGGAAATGTGGGCCGAGGTTGGCAGAGAGCTGTATCTCACCTGTCCCTCCTCTCTGCCTCATTAACAATTTGACCTTCAAGTTCCTTTGTTGTAACTCTTCTGTAGCAGTGCTGCTGTTGAAGGATCAGATTTTCATTGTTGACTTAACAGAGATATTTCTGATTGTACAGTTTAACCCATTATGCTCCTAAAAATAGTCAGTGTGTTGTAGATTTTTTTTTTAATTGATAGGCTGAAGTGTTTTTTTATGTGCTGGGAAGAATGACAGAGATGGTGAAATGAGACAAGGCTCTTTATCTTTTAATTAAAAAAAAAAAGAGCAAGATAGCCACTAAACTTTCAAATGTCTTTCTGTAGGCAGCATTGGGAAGATTTTACATGCTTTGCATTTTTAACATCTGGCTGGAATGTTTATTTTCTGTGTATGAGAACTCTTAAGGGATGATGTTGAATTCGGGAATCCTTTCAGCTGGAATTTTCACAGCTCTGCAGATGCAGAGGAGGGGAGCTTTGTGTGCCCAGCTAACTTTCAAAGTCACTGGTACTTAAAAAGATGCATTTGAGTGACCATGCTTGTGGCTCATGGTGTGGTTATAGCTAAGGCAAGCCCTCCCTCAGCCTTCCATCACATCCCTCTGATTTCCTCGGGCTGCTCGGCCTCAGCATGGGTGTGCAGCTGCCAAGCCCAGTGCAGTGGGATGTCAGTCTCCTGAAGCATGCTTAGGCGTACCTGAGGAATGACTCCCTCTTTTCTTATCCTCGTTGCTCAATTCTGCTTGCTCTTGCAGCTTCCCACGAGCAGCCAGCTGGGTGCTGAGGAGGGTAGTGTGAGCTGGAAGATGGAGGAGAGGCTCAAGTCAGCAGGAGCTGGGAATGTGTCAAAGGGAGTTCAGCACCGAGGGTGGAATCTGGGGAAAATGGGGGTTTATTGTAACCTGGTTGTTCTTTGACCCACTTCTCCTCTCACAGCCTGTTTCAGTCATCTAAAATTTGAGAGGGGCTGTGGAGCCCGGGGGCACCTCCCACTGCTGCCCACCCACTCTCACCGACGCCCTTTTGAGTAACTGGAGGTGTGAATTGTTATCCAGGGTTCCCATTTCTGTTGGGAAACGCAGCAGGCAGAGCTGGCAGGTGGTAGGAGCACTGAAGTAATTATTTGAAGCTCTGCTGGCACACTTGACAGCCTGCCTTTCCCACCACTCTGAAATTTCACTTAAATGGCCTGAAATCCCCCCAAAAAACGCCTTCAAGGCAGGCTGCCACCCTGGGAACATGGCAGGCTCTTGATGGAAGGGTCCTTGGGAGTGAGAATCCTGCTTGCCTTGGGTGTGCACTTGTGATCCAGTTAATGCCCAAAGCAGAGGCACTGAAGTAGCTCTGAGGACACCTGTGGGAAGGGGCAGATGTGGAGCTTTGAAAATTCCAGTCCTGTTCAGAAAGATGCTGGTAACTCCTGCCATTCCTGTGGTGTGTGGGGCATGCAAGGGCTCCAGTAACAATGCTGTAGCAGCAAGTGGAGTATTTTTCATTGGAAAAACACTGGACTGCAGGTTTCTAGTTGATCTGTGTACATACTGAAGGTCTGGGCAATGCTGACACATGGCAACAGGGGTTGTTCTCCCCTGTTTCCTGCATGCTGAAGCACTCGTGGCTTTAAACAAGAGTTAAAAAAAGGAAAATTTCCCTTAAAGACATAAAATACCTGCAGCTTTCTGTCCTGGCAGGCTGGTGCAGTGGTTCTGGTGGTGTATCCCAGCTGGGGAAGATGGAGCAGATAGGAGCTGGGCTCTGTTCCTTTGGCATTGCTGCCCTGGAGGGACAGGTTGTGTTACACCACGGCACCGAGGGTGCCTTTGGTGTCTCCAAGTGGGTGGTGAGGAGCTTTCTTGGGGGGAGGTGGGGCTGCATTGACAGCTTAGGAAGGGTTTATTTCCCTGGGGTTTTTAGTAGGATTCATGCTGGCGACCTGCTGGGCGAGGTGAACCAGGGGAAATCCTGTGCTGCTGTTGGGAGTCCCTTTAGTTTTCTCCCTTCCTGTGGCACCTGCTTGAGTCATGCTGGGGGGGGGGAAACACTGTGCAGTTGCTTTCTAAAGAACACTGTCTCGATTTTTTTTTCTTTTTTTTTTTTTTTTTTCTTTTTTTTGGCACAAAAGCTTCCTTTTAATGAACAATAAAAAACTTCTGTAAACCCCTAAGTTCATGTGTTTCATTTTCTTCATTGGAGAAGGTTCCTGTGGAGGTTCCCCTTGACTGTAGGGCCAGGATGAGGCACATCACAAGGTATCACTGGGAATCTGGGGCTGAATGGATCCATTGTGCTGCGTGTCCCATCAAGCCTTAGTGCTGCTGAGCAGAGTTGCAGGTGGAAGAGGCTTGCCTGGGATTGCTGCTGCTCTCTTCCCTGGACAAACACAACGCCTGCTGTGAGGCAACAGCCCCGTGTTGCAATCACTGCCTTGCACAGGCCATAGGCCCTTGGTGATACCGGCCTTCCCTGCTGCCTCACATTCAGGGTGCCTTCCCCTGTGTCCTCATTCCTTGCTTGATTACAAATAAACTATAAAAATGTCATTTAAAGGCAGGGACTGTGGTGCTGTCACGTGGCTTTCCTTGTCTGTGCCCACCCTGTGCAGCCAGGTTAGTGTGGAGCAGCTTCTGACCTCCTGGGAATACCTGCCTGGCTCTGGTCCCTCCCTCCCTGGTGATGATTTTATAATCAAGGCATAAAGTGAGGGGTGTGGTAATTGCCCTGCGTAGGTGTGGATTCTCACTGCTTCTCCCAGCCCATCCAAGATTCCTCAGTCTGGGAGCAGCATAGGAGAGGAACCAGACACTGAGGACTCTTAGGAACGGCATGGAGGGCAAATGGAGTGGCTTGGTGCTGATCATTTCTGTGTGTCTGGGCTCCTACCAAGGTAAGGCCAGGCCTGGGGCTAGGTAGGACATGGAGAGCCCAGAAAAACCCTGCTGAATCCCAAAACTATTCCCAGTTTTGCCGTCTGAGCTCCATAATGTGCTTCCTCTGGTGTTGGAGTTGGGCAGAGGAGGGAGCTGGGGAAGGTGGCACTGCTGTCTGTGTTATTCACCTGGAGCTGAGAGCTGGAGCTTTTGCCCTTAAAGGTGATCTCAGGGCAAAAGGGGTTTGTTCCCTCCCTTCTCTGGGACTCAGGCACAGCTGGGGCATGGAAGGAGGGAAGCCAGGTGCCAGAGTGGCTGCAGCCGTGGGGGCGAGGGTCTGCTCTCTCTCCTGCCCTTGGTCCCTGGCCTGGCTGCTGCTGTGAGCTGGGGGCAGCCCCTGGGCCGTCACAACCGAGCCACAACGCTGCCACCTGAAACTGCCCTTTTCCTGAGGCTCCTCGAGAGGAAGTTGCCTCTGCTGTGGCTTGCTGAGCTCTGGGAAGGGTGCTGGGGTGACGTGCTCTGCTCACCTCAGGAGCCCTCTCAGCATGGGCACTCGGGTGTCTGTGAGCCAATCCTGCAGGCAAACCTCTGCTGCCGCCCCTTAATCCCAGGAACCCAGCTGGGAAAGGCCTGCTTCCAATCTCTGCTCCTTGCTGGAGTGCAAATCGCTGCTTTCTGAGGGAATCATCCTGGCAATGGGTAGGAGCCCTGCTGGTGCAAGCAAACCCCCTGTGTCTCAGAGAGCCCCGGTCACCCCAAGCTGGGTCGTGCCCAGGTTCTGTGCTGAGAACTCGTGGGTGCACACACGTGACCCGGGTGGGGGGAACGTGTCTGAGTATTCCAGACAGCAACAGGCAGAGCAGGAAAGTTCACCTGAGCTCGGCACGTCCAGCCCTGGGGGTACACCTGCCCCGGGAGCAGGGCCCGCGGGGCGGAGGTGCTGCGGGACCGGGGACCCTGCGAGCCTTGGGGAAGGGCTTGGGAGTTGGGAAGAGGGTATTTATGGCTCTGGCTGTAGCAGGGGCGTGTGCCAGGCCGGGCATTGGGGTGTGGGGCCCACGCTGCCACCCCCGGGGTTTACATCACAACCGGCTCGCCAGGCTCTGCCGGCTCGGCCAGGGCGCTCCGGGGCTCTGGGGAATGTCAGCACAGCCCTGCCGGGGCTGGATCCCCCTGAGCAGAGTCCCCCCCCGTCCTACGGGCCCGGCAGACAGCAATAGGGCAGCTGTGGTTGGCCTGGGACCGCAGTGGCATCTACGGGAGCATCCCTGCCTTTCTCCTTTGCCAAAAATAGCATCATTTAGTAATCTTGCTGCCTGTGTGCCTGGCAGCATGAGGTGGCTCCAGCGTGGCTTTGAAACGTGTAGGAGAGCTCACGGGACACCAGTTGCCCCAGCTGTTCACCCCGTGGCAGTGGTTTCCACCTAGGGAAGCTCCCCCTGCTGTCAGCTGTTGGGTGTTATGATTAGGCCTAATTACTTTCAGGCCCAACACTTGTTGCCTGACTTTCAGCTTGAGTAGGGTGAGAAGTAAGTGCTGACCTGAGGATCTCTGCCAGCCAGGAAAGTGCAGGACCAAACCACCCGCGTCTTTCAGATCCTCCCGACCCCACCGTGGGGTCCGGGCTCCATCACAGCTCTGTGGGAGATGCTGGGGGACCAGCTCAGAAAAAAAGCTGTGGCGTTGTTGCTTCCTGTCTCCTCGGTTTTGATGCTGCTCCTTAATGCCTCCGCTGAGTTGCCATTCCTGTTTGCCCTGATGCTGGGGCCAGGGTTGAAAAACATAAATATATCCCTCTCAGCTGATGCGGCGAGCGCGGCATCGCGCGGCTGGGGAGGTGTGTGGGAAGCCTGGGAAACCGGGGGGACTCGCCCTGCCCCGGGGCTCGCCTGCCCCAGTGCTGCTGTCAGCCCGATGGGGAAATCGGGGCTGAAACACCACCCGGAAGCCGCCGAGCTGCGCCAGCGCTTTTGGGGGCAGGCGGGAACGGTGGGGGCTTGGGACCCCCTCTCCCCACAACCCCCAGCCCCGGGGGAGCTGCAGGGTGGTGGCCCTGGGCACCTCCGAGTCTCATGGATGAGCTGGAGGCATTGCCAAATTCCAGCAGGCAGGGAAAGCAGTTTTTGGGGAGAAACCTGATAAGGGCAGGGTTGGGCAGAAGGAGCAGTTTCTGCCTTTGGCTTTATTCCTACTCTGTAAAATCATAGGCAGGGCTGGGGGATAAAAGCTGGGTGCAAATGCTTGGAGCGGGGAGGGTTGTGCTTTGCTGAGAAACGCCCCTTGCAAAAGGGTCTGCAGCAGCGTCTGTGCTCGGGGGCTGCTCCCCATTTACTCCCAAATCCCCGGAGCATCTCCCGGCCAAGGCAAGGTGGCGAAGGGCTTGGGATGTGCCCTCTCGCCGCCTCCTCTCCAGCCGCATCCCGGGGGGCACAGTTCCCGGTGGAGACAAACACTCGCCCCATCCAAACCGAGTCCTGACACACCAAGGTGACAATTACAGCGCTGCTCTTGCGCCACGCTGCCGGGGCGGGCCGGGCCGCCGCTGCCGTGCCGGGGATTTACAGCCGCGAGAAAATGCTGTCGTGGGGAGGAAATAAAATCAAAAAGAACCCCACCAAAAGTGGGGTTGCTCAATCGTTGGCCGGGGGCCGTGGCGTCGCTATCCGGCTGCCGTGCGGGGCCGAGCACCGGCGCCCCGGGTTTGCCCGTTTTGCAAGATTTATTGCTGCTTTTATAAGCAGCCGCCTCCGCAGCGTGTCAGAGGGTGCTGAGAGGCTGAGCCCCAAATTCCCTTTGCTTCTGACCTTGTGACATCCCATTGGAAAAGCTGGCAGCCTGGCAAAACCGGCCTTTAAAAACCATTTATAAATGAAAACAGCCCCACGGCTTGTGGAGTTGAGGTGGAATCGCAGCGGGAGGGTGAGGAGCATCACTGCTAGCTCGCTGCCGTGCAGACAGGGAGGTTAGCTTGGTGTCTTGGGGTGCCTGGAGGGCTGACAGTCTCCTCTCCCCTCCCACAGCCGGGGCCAGCCCCCTCCACGAGTGTGGCGAGCGGCCGGAGGACTGGTGCCGCGACGTGGCGACCGCGGCCAAGTGCGGGGCGCTGGAGATCTGCCGGCTCACGGCCTGGGACCGGGCGCTGGGGGTAACCGTGCTGGGAGCAGGGATACGGGATACGGGAGGCTGCGGGAGAGGCGCCCATCCGCCCCAGAGCACGGAGATGGAGGGGGAATCCCAGCCTGCCCCCCCGGCACCCGGCAGAAGTCGATGGGTGCCCCGGGATGTTCGTGTGGGGTGGAGGATTGGGATCTGGGGAGCACACCACGACGTGTCCTCTCTCTCTCAGCAGAAGGGGATCCCCTGCCACCTGTGCCAGGTGGCAGTCTCCGTGGTGGGCAAGATCCTGCAGGACAACCGCACGGAGGTGGGTCCCGGTCGGGAGGGGCAGCGGGGTGGGTGCTCCTCCCCGCCAGCACCGCGGAGGCCCTGAACGCTGTCTCTGTCACCCAGGAAAAGCTGCGGCTCTTCTTGGATAAGAAATGCCAGTACCTGCCCTTCCAGGACTGGTCTGTCAAGTGCAAGAGGATGGTGGACACCGGCATACTCGTCCTTGTCCAGCTGGGCAAGCAAGTGCTGGTAACGCAGGGGAAGCCCCCCGGGTTTGGTTTTTTTCCATAGTTTGGCATGTCCTGAGGGCTCGCAGAGCGAAGGATGCTCCTGGAGCCTCGGACAAACCATCTGAAGGACAAGGTGGAGAGGGAAACGCCCCGAGGCGGGGGTGGGGGTGTGATGGAGGAGATGCAGCCTCAAGCCCCCTCCCCGCCTCTCTGCTTCCCCAGTCGGAACCGAAGGTGGTGTGTGGGACCATCAAGTTGTGCCAGCCCCGGGACAGACCCGCGGGGACCCTGAAGTATCAGCAGCCGCCACCAGCTGCCGCAGGCCCCACCCAGGATTTTGCCGACCTCATCGCTCCCTTCATGGCCAACGTGCCCCTCCTGCTCCATCCCCAGGATGTGCCTCACGCCGAGGCCCAGGTACCGTGGCGCTGGCAAGAACGGTGCTGATCGTGGAATCATGGAATGGTTTGGGTTGAAAGGGGCCTTACAGATCATCTGTAACCCTGCCATGGACAGGAAACGTGTCCAGGTTGCTCCAAGCCCCATCCAAGGTGGCCTTGGACGCTTCCAGGAATGGTGGCAGAGCCACAGCTTCTCTGGACAATCTGTGCTAGTATCCTAATGTTGCTCAGGGATGAGAATCTCCTTAAAAGCATCACCTACTTAACAACAATTAGAGAAAGCCCCTAAAATTTCTGTGGAGCTGAAACGGCTTCTGGCTGGCGGTGTCACAAATCTGGGGGATATTTCAGAGGGCAGGAGGGAACTAGAGAGATGCTGTCTGAGTGCTGCCCCAAATTGCAGCCAATATTTAAATCCCAGCCCTTCAAATGCATGTTGGGGGAGGAGGGATTTGGTTTATTTCACGGGGTATTGATGTGTTATCCTGCAGGAGACGGAGGAGGTGTGTGGGGACTGCCTGCAGCTGGTGACAGCCGTGCAGCAGGAGCTGGGGACCAGCACCGCCTTCACCTGGACGCTGGTGGGCCACGCCAAGAGGGTCTGTGAGACCCTGACACCCAGCCTGGCACAGCGGGTGAGGGGCCAGCAGGGAGCCACACAAGGGTTTGGGCGGGAAGGGGCCTTGAGGACAATCTCACTCCACCCCACCCCGCCGTGGGCAGGGACCCCTTCCACCAGCCCAGATTGCTCCAAGCCCTGTCCAGCCTGGCCTGGGACACTTCCAGGGACGTGCTCCCTTCTCCTCCTCGTTGGCACTGCTGCCCAGGAAGGGCTGAGCACTGACACTGTCTCCCTCCCGCAGTGCAAGCTCTCCCTGGCCGAGTACACGGACACGGCTGCCCAGCTGCTACGCTACGTGGTAAGAGGCTGAGGGCTCCCTGGGACAGCCAGGGCTGGCTGGCTGCCAGCTGGGGCCTCAGTGGCACAGCCAAGGGTCCTCGTCGGCAAATGCTCCCTTTTTTTACATTCAACTCACAAAATACTAAAGTGCTTTTCCCTCCTTCTTTCTGCCATGCAATTATTGCAACTATATTTTAATTTTTTTCTTGTCATTTTCTGGCCCCTCCACCGGTAGCAGGCTGAGGTAAGTGAGATCCATGCCCTGGTGTGTTGGAATTCCCCTCCCCGGGGCCAAAGCCTGTCTGATTTGGGATGTCTCTCTCCCCAGGATCCAGTGGAGCTGTGTGGCCAGCTGGGCTCTGTGCCTCCACCTCTGCACTGCCGCTCCCCACGCTGCTCACCGAGAAGGTGATGCAGGCCCTGAGCATGCTGGGGGTAAGTGGCGACCCCCTCAATTCTGCTGTGCTCCTTAAAACCCAAACACTGTGAAGTTTTGCATTTCATTTCCTCGAGCACCTCCATTTATCCAGGGTGGGGAATGCCTTACGTGGGGGATGATGCCAGAATAGGATGAGGGTGGCTCTGGGGGGCTCGGCATGCATCCCACCCCCGTGTCCCGACAGGACAGGGTGGGGAGCACGCCTCTGTGTGACGTGTGCCAGTTCGCCGTGAAGACGGTCGAGAGCCTCCTGGAGAACAACGTGACAGAGGTGAGCCCAGCGCTGCGGCCCGGGGGCTGCCACAGGGGGCAAAGGGGCGGCACAGCGAGCCGGCGTCTCCCTGTCCTGCCTTGTGCCGGCAGGAGCAGCTGGTGAACGACATCGAGAAGGTGTGCTACATGCTGCCCCACGGCGTCATCGGGCAGTGCAAGGACTTCGTCAACTCCTACGGCAAAGCCGTGGTCATCATGCTGCTGCAGGCCACCGATCCCGCGGCCGTGTGCGGCATGCTGCGCTGCTGCCCCCGCAGAGGGGACCCCCGGACCGGTGAGCTGGCACCCCGGGGCCCCCGCCAGCATCGCGGCCTCGCCGCCGGCTGCTGACAGCCGTGTCCCGCAGGGCCCGAACCCCTGGAGCAGCTGGCGGTGAGCGCGGGCGCCTTCTGCAACGTCTGCCAGATCGTCATCACCTACTTCGACAACGAGCTGCTGAAGAACGAGACGCTGGAGGAGCTGGGCGAGGTGCTGGAGAAGGGTTGCGCCATGCTGCCCGTGCCGCTCACCAGCAAGGTGAGCTCGGGGGGGGGCGCGCTCGGCCCGGCGGGGACACCCCCGGCACCCCGGCCGCGCTCACCCCGCTCTCCCTGCCAGTGCCAGGCCCTCGTCTTGCAGTACGAGCCGGCTGCCGTGCGGCTCTTCGTGCAGATGATGGACCCCACCTTCGTCTGCACGGTGTGTCCTCACTCCCGGGGCGGCCCCGACACACGCGGGCATCCTTCGTCCAAGCCTGCGGGCTGGGAGAGGGCCAGGGCGCTGACAGAGGCTCCTCATGGAGGTTTTCTTCCTCTCCCTCCCACCCTTCCCCTTTGCGATGCAGAAACTCAGAGCCTGTGACTCAGGCAAGGAGGATCTCCTGGGCTCGGCGCCCTGTGTCTGGGGCCCGCAATACTGGTGCAAGAACATGGCCACGGCGGCCGAGTGCAATGTAAGTGCCTTTCCTGAGCCCTCCCCGGGGCCGTGGGTAGTGCGGGCGGTCCCCGCACCCCAGCGCCGTCCCCGTCCCTCCCGCAGGCCGTCGCACACTGCCGGCGCCACGTGTGGAACTAGGAGCATCTCCACTCCCAGCTGGCCGGACTCGCTCTGCCGTTCGGCTGGGGCTCCTGGCTCCCTTCCCTGGGACGTGCCTGCGCTCACAGGCGGCAGGGGCAGGAGCCAACCGGCCTCGTCGCGCCGGCGGGACTGCGGGGAACCCCGGCGGCCTCTTCCTCTTCCACTCCTGGGGCTTGGATTTCCGAATCAGGTTAAGGGACTCCTTAATGTTTTCAGGACTAGGGATTCAGTCTCCCAAGGTGACTTCAAAATCCCTAACCTCTATTCCCACCTCTGTCTCCGTCCCTGATCCCTTCTCTACCTCTCCATCCCACCCACTCGTAAGGCCCAGATCCCGCAAGGTGGATCTGCCCCCGCGGGCTGGGCTGGATTCTGCCGCCCGAACGCCGGCCCCCTACTGCTGGCTAGCGGCAGCCTCACCTGAACATAAAATGAATGAGTTTGGGTGCAAGGATTTCCTTTCACACCACCGTCCCTGCTGGGGGTCCCGTGCTGACCCGGCTGTGGTGGCAGCAGGGTGCTGGCTTGTCCCTCCCCGCGGTATCGGGGGATGCCCACAGTGCCCGGTCCTGGGCATGCAAGGGAGCATCCCTGCACAAATAAACTCTTCCCGTGAGCCTGGCTGGTTGTGTCCTTCCTTCTTGTGCTGGGGGCTGCAGTGGGAGTGTGGGTAAACCCAGGGGACATTTAATGCTTCCCCCGAAATCCAAGGTGCAGCAACACCCAGGGTGGCACCTGGTGAAGGGGTGAGTGAAAAGAGGGTCTTGTCTTCCAAAGGGGGTCTGGGCCTGATGGATCCGGGGAGGAAGGATGACAGACAGGTTACCCAAAGCCATAGACAGTGTATTTCTGAGTCCCGTAACAGACTGTGCCCGAAACTCTCCACAAGGTTACGACTGGAAACAAACCCCCGAACAAACAAACCCAAATGCAAGAGAGAAGGGGAAAGAAAAGGGCAACAAAAGACACGCACGAGCACTCCACAGCCAGAAGCCCCAGTTACTCTCTCTCTTTTTCAACATCGCAACAAGTTTTGGTAAAGCCAGTGAAATGGAGGAGGAATGTCTTTGGGTTGGTTTTTTTTTTTCCTTTTTAATTTTTTTTGGGTCTTTCCTTACTGGAAAGGTGACATTAATGCCAAAAGGATTCGGTCTCTCCCCACGCTTCCCTGGCCCTCCCCATGCTCGTGGTCGAGGTGTGACAGCTGCTTGTCCCCCAAGCCTGTGCCGGGGATGCTGTGGCAGCACATCATCTGCATCCTCACTGCACCTTCCCCCCTCCCCGTCCAGTCTGGACTCACCAGGTTCATTCAGCTTTTCTTTTCCTTTTTTTTTTTTTTTTTTTTTTTTTTTTTTTTTAAAAAAAAAAAACCTTTTTTTTTTTTTTTTTTTAATAAGAAAAATAAAAAAAATTTAATGGTTTCATGGATAAATGACAGGCGAGTAAAAGCATTCCGGTCCTGAGAGCCCTCTCCCGGGGCCAAGCTCTCCGAGGCTGCTGGAGCGATCTGCGCCGGGCTGCCTGGACTCCTGCAGGGGAAGAGGGGGCCAAGCACCGGTCTCGGGCTGCCTCTGGCCCCCACCACGGCCCCCCTGCTCTGTGCTTCATCCCCGCCGGCCCCGGCTCGCCTAGAGGAGCAGCAGCAGCACCACCATCATAACTCGGTGATCTCCAGGGGGCTCTCCATGATCACCTCCCGCATCTTGTGCAGGGGGGTGGACTTGGCCGACTCGGTGCGGGCGTTGTGGTCGCTGTAGCCCCCGCAGTCGGCGGTCAGAGTCTCCAGCGAGCGACCCAGCACCTTCTGGTCGTCCTCGGGCAGGCTGTTGAGGTCGGAGGCGAGCAGCGTGCCCGTGCTGCCGTGCACCACGTGGATGCCGTCGGGACCCTTCAGCTCCACCGGCTGCTTGTGTCGGAAGCGCAGGCTGCCCTGGCTGGGGCTGCGCTCCTCCTCCTCATCCTCCAGCTCCTTCTGGATCAGCTGCAAGAGAGCCATGGAGCTAGGGCATCACCACCGTGGCCGCAGCGGCTCCTGGCTTCCCTGACTCCTGCAGTGCTGGAGTCCAGCCAGAGGGAAGGGCCCTCAGCGTGGTGATGAGGATCAGCAGGAGACGACCTCCAGCTGGATCGCTCCGTCCTCAGCATCCTCCGTGCCCTGGCTCAGACACCAGCTGCCAGGTGGGTGGTGTGTCCTGCAGCCGCCCTCAGGGTGGCCAAGAGGAATTTGGATCCAGGCTGGAATTTGGGGTCGTATGAGGGTGAAAGGGCAGGAGGCAGACAGGGAAAGAAGATGACAGAAGGCTGGATGGGGCTGGAGGGGAATAAGGGCATGGATAGATGGAGGGCAGAAGGGCTGAAAGGCATCTCGCATCCCACTGCTCTTCTCTGCTCTCTTTGCCCCTTGTTTTGCACCCCCATGAAGGGCAGAAGGCCACAGGAGGAGTTGCTTCTTCCCACACCAGCCCTTCTGCACCAACACCCTCCATGCAGTATTTTTGCCTCAAAAACCTGTGTTTTTGAGGCAAAACAACAGAGAAGCAGAAGGAGGATGATCCCCCATGGCTTTGACCAGCCTTGGCAGAAATGGGAGCTGATGGACAGAGCCCAATCTGCAAAGAGTGGTATCCTCCCTTGGGGTCAGAAAGACCGAGGGAGAAAGTGCTGCTGCTAATCAGAGGGAACACTGTGGGGAACCAGCAGCCTGGAAAACCAGTGAAAAAAACCCAGTGGGAACCAGTGGAAAACCAGTGTCTGGCTTGTTTTGACCGAGCAGAGAGTGGGGGGAGCACTGGGTGACAGGGGCCAGGGCAACAGGGGGGCCAGGAGGACACACTGCATCCCAGAGGGCACGGCAAGCTTCTGGCCACGGCCATGCACACCCGACTACCTCCGAGACCGAGGAGCGGTCCCCCTGACTGGCCGTGGCCTTATGCACCATCCGCTGGGCAAAGAGCTTTTTCAGGCGCATGTAATCATCCAGGACCACCTTCAGGAGTGTGCCCTGGGTGGAGGGGGAGAGACTGGGGGTTATCCGGGGGAGGAGACGGGACGGTCAGAGGGAGGCCGGCCTCCATCCCGGCATTTTTTTTTGGAGCGACATCTCCCTCCGGAGTTTTGAACCTGGGAGGTGCAGCTGGAAGGGAAGGCTCCTGGGTGCAGGACGCCCGCCCTCAGCGCTCACCTTGATGGGTCCCTCCCGCATGATCTGCCCCAGCTTGGCGATGTTGTCGTACTCCTGGATGGCCGCCCGCAGGTAGCGGTCATCCTCGGGCTTGGCGGCCGAGGGCTCCCTGCCGAAGGTGCCCTGCGGGGAGAGGGCGGCTCAGCGGCTGCTGCGGGCGGGGGGACGCGGGGTGCCGGCGGGGCCGTGTCTCACGTGGGTGCGGGCAGGGCTGTTCCACAGGTCGGTGATCTCGCTCAGGTTCTCCGGCAGGTCGTCCTCGTGCTCCGCCTGCGCTGCCAGCTCCATGTTCCTGCAGAAGGGGTCCAGCCACACCGGGTTGGCCCTGCCCGGGGAGGGGAGCAGCCATCAGGGCAGGCAAAGGGCAGCGCTACCCCTAACCCCGACCAGAGCCTGGGTGCTGAGGTTGCGCTGCCTCCTGTCCAGTGCAGGTACGAATTTGGCTGCCCTGGATCCAGATGTGTGTCAAACCCTGCTCGTTATCTCTGCTTTCACCAAACCTGGCCAGGATTGGCAGAGATGGAGTTACAGGAGAAAGAATAATATTTTTTTGCCTGGAAAGCTCCCCTCAGAGCAAGCACATGTCCCAGGATCAGTAAGGCTCCATGCAGAACAGAGACATCACGTCTCCTCCTCCTGCTCCAAAACACAGGCATCTCTCTCTTGGGAGCAACCCCAGGAGGTGGCACTCACCCATCAAAGGAGTACTTGTTGGTGTTTGGCATGTCCATGATGTCCATGAAGCCTCTGTTCCCTGCAAAAGGCAGGGATGAGAGTTACAGGGCAGCACCTGGGGGGGGGCTTAGCAGCAAACCATAGGGTGACACTTCTCCACCAGGGAGGGATAAAGAGCAACCAAAAAGGCAGCAAGAAACACGGTGGAGCGTGGCAGGTAATGCAGAGCTGATGCTGAGAAAAGCCTCCCACCATCACACCTGGCTGGGCAGGACCTCTTCTGATATACCCCATGATATCCCCCCTGTCTCTCTGTGGACCCCCTCCGTGCTCTCGGTGCACCTCACTCTCCCTCACAGCTGGGACACCCCAAATGCTGCTCACCAGTGGAGCCAGCCACGATGGCTTTCAATTTCCTTTTGTGCCTGCAAAAGAAAGACGGCCAATCAGAGAAGAAAATGAAGGTGCTGGAAAGGAGAAGGACACACACAGATTTGCAGTAACACTTCATACAGGGCATGCATTAAATAATAAATATTAAATCAAGCTGGGGAGCTTGGAGGGAAGAGGTATTAAAACCATGCATTTTTGGGGAAGTGGTGTTGGGAAGCTGATGCCCCCTTGGCTTGCTGGCATTACCAGGGCCAGGAGAAGCCGTGCTGGTCCCCTCTGGTGTCAGGGGACACTGCAGGGGCTGGGCAGAGCCTGGGAGTTACTCACACTGTCCGGTAGTACCAGTTCATGAGGATGAAGAGCAGGGCAGCCAGGAAGAGCAGGACAGCCAGCACGATGATTGCCATCTAGGAGAGACAGAGGCACGGGGGAACCCTCTGGCACGTGGCCAGCACCCGCTGGTGGCCACACACCCAAAGTTACACAGGTGGAACATCTGTCCAGGCACTGCCTAGCCCCACATGAAGGGACACCACCCCCTCTGTGAGCAGCATCCCCGACCCCAGTTGGATCCTCACCTGCAGAGCCGAGAGGTCGTCCGGTGCCCGGGCAGTAATGGCAGGTTGCACATCCAGCACATTGTAGTTCCTGAAGAGATTCCTCAGCTGCTCCTTGTTCTCGTCTATCATCTGAATAACCCTGGGAAGAGAAGGGTTGCTTGGGCACCTTGACATCAGTAAGGGTCCCCGAGGAGGCAGGCTGGGCGGGGGGCCAGGGGCCGTACCGCTCCACGTCCAGGATGCGGTTGGTCTCCCTGTTCACCACGTGGATCAGCAGCTCCGTCTGGGCAAAGTTCACCCGGCCTTTCTTGTCAACATGGAACTGGGGAGAGACAGCAAGGTCTGCAGTGTGGGAGAGGAGCCTCCTCCTGAGCATGCCTCGAGGCGTGCTCGAGTGGCAAGAGACCCTCAAACATCAGCATGGACCCCTTCACCACACCCCAGCCCGGGGTGTATCCACCACCTTCATAGCCCAGGGGTGTCTATGGTTATTCAGGCAGGACTCCCTCGAAGGAGACCTCCCAAACAGCACGTGGAAGGTCATCTACCCCTCAAAGGAACCTCCAAAGCAGATGGCTTACCTGCACGTCATCCGTGTTGACGATGGCACCCGTGATGTTGGAGAGCAGGCTGATGAACTCCTCCTCGAACTGCCTGACCTTGTCAGGGATCTCATTGATGATGATCTTGACCCGCTGGTCATCCCGCAGGATGTAAATCCCCACAATGGCTGTGTCATTGTGGCCCACCAGGTCAGAGGCCATAATGTCCACCACAAAGTAGCCAGGGTTATAGGCCGTGAAGAGGTCAAAGGTTCGCAGGATGCCATCGAGGGTTCCTGTGGAATGGAATGGAATGGATGGTGACAAGCCCTGGATTAGTGACCCCAGCCATGGGGACATCTTTGGCCACAGGGATGTCTCTGCCCAAGGCCCCACGCTCCTGCAGCAGGCTGGGCACCCACCAATGCTGAAGATGTTGGCCACCTCCTCAGAGTCATTGGAGTGCTGCTTGATGTAGCGGATGCCCAGGATGTTGTACAGGACCAGGCTGTTATTGCCCACGTCGGCGTCCACTGCGAGCACTCTGATCAGCTCCGACCCTACCTTGGCATCAGTGGCAACCCCTTTGAGGGAGAGATGGGAAAGGGACCTGGGGCCAGGCTGGCTCTCACTGCCCCATCATCCTGCTGGATTTTCCTGGAGGTATCCCAGGCTCCTGGTGCCCCCCCAGCCCTGGCATCTCTTACCCGCTGTGTACTCCGACTTGGTGAACTGGGGGGACTGGTCGTTGATGTCGTCCAGGAAGATCCGCACCTCCTGAAGGGTCAGGTCCTCGCTGAGGTCCCAGAACTGGGCTCTTCCTGCTGGCTGGCCCCGGGGAGGAGCCCAGTTCCTCTGGCTGGATGCTTTGACGATGATGGAGTGGTACGGCTCCTTCTCCCGGTCCAGATCCCGCAAGACCTTCAGCTTCCCTTCTCGGCTCAGCTGGAAGTTGCTCTCCTGGTTCCCAGCTGGGTGCAGAAAGGCATCTCCAGTTAGTCCTCCTTGGGCTTGGCACTTCCAAAATGCCACCCTGCCCGTTGAGCAGGGCAGAGAGGCAGCAGAGAGAGGATGGAAATCCTGGGTGAGGGCTGTGTGTGGACACAGCAGTGCCACCTCCACACCCACCTGCTATGAAGTAGTAGACGATGGCGTTGGAGCCCTCATCTGCATCCACCGCACCAGTGACGTTCCCCACCACGGTGCCTGGCCGTGAGTGCTCGGGGACAGAGAGTGCCTGGTACTGGGGACTGTCCCTCTGCCAGAGACCCCGTGGAAAGGAGTGTGATGAGCATTGGGGTTGCTTTAAATAAAAGCCGACAAATCCCACCCCGCCACGGGGATGCCCAGGTGTGCACTCTCCGTCACACATGCTCGCTGGCATCCCCTGCATCCCACCCCCTTCAGCCTGGTGCCTTACAGGTGGCCTGAGGAAGATGGGTTCGTTGTCATCGATGTCATCGAGTGCCACCTGGAGGGGCTGCATGGTCTCGTAGGGCGGCTGGCCCTGGTCGCAGGCCACGATGATCAGCTGGGGAGAGAGGCAAAAGGGCTGTCCTGGGCAAAACCACACGGGCTGGGACACATCACTGGGGCAGGGCCAGAGAGGACAGCTGGATGCTGGAGGATTTTGGGGGGATTTAGCAGGGAATTGACTGTTGGTCAACCAGGATGCAACTGCCCTATGACACTTGATAACCACCCAGCTCCTGCTAAGGTGTGATACCTCCACAACTGTAGATATCAACACCACTTGCATGCCAGCAGCCCCTGCCAAACCCACAGCCTCCAGGCCCGCCTGGCCCCGTGCCTGGCTCACGTTGTACACTGCCTGCTTCTCCCGGTCCAGCCGCATGGCCGTCTGGATCAGCCCACTGACAGAGTCGATGCTGAAGTACTCCCAGTCCTTGTTCCCTGCCCCAGTTTTCAGCAGGTTGTAGAGCACCACTCCGTTGAGACCCTCGTCTTTGTCCGTGGCATAGACCTCGTAGACGTTGGACCGCAGGGGGATCTCCTGCTTGCACACAGGCAGCCCTTCAGCCTTGGCACTGCACGCAAATCCCCTGCTCCCCCTGCCTCTCCAGACCCCCTTGTTCCAAAATCCCTGGGGTTTGGAGGTCAGCACGCTCCCACAACCCGAAATCCAGCAGGGGGCTGGCAACATGGAGCCATGATTCCCTCTGGCCTGGTGGGTGGGGACTGGCTGAGACATGCCCTGGGGACTGGCTGAGTCAAGCCTGGCTTCCCAGAAAGGAGAAACATCTTAAGTGTCAGCATTTCCAGCCCATGTTTATAAACACGCTCTGCACGCAGTGTTTACTAATTCTGAGTGCTGCTGGGGTTTCTGTTCCCCAAATCTGCCCCATCACCCTGCCCGCACATACGGAGAGAGGCTGTCTGTGAATGTCCACTCCCACGACCCAAACCTTCTTGCCACATGCTAAACCAAGGCCTTGTTTGCATCCCCAGCGGAGATTTTGCTGTCATGAACACACCCTCAACATGCCACGACACTGCTCCCTCCGCTGGGATTTACCTCCTTGATGTGCAGGATGGTGCCGTTGGGCGGGCGGACAAAGACGGGGCGGTTGTCATTGATGTCGATGACCTCGATGTGGAGCATGGTGGTCCCCCAGAGAGGGGGATGCCCCTTGTCTGTGGCCACCACAGTCAGGTTGAACCTCTCGTAGGACTGCAGGCGCCGCCGGGATGTGACGAGCCCGGAGTCTTTATTGATCTTGAAAGCCTCTGGGGACAGAGAAACCCCCACATCTCTGGCTCAGGGCACTTTGCAGCAGATAAATTATGACTAGAAATGAGTGTACCAGCTAAAGTGCAGCCCCCACAGTAGGCCAGGGGTGTGGGTGGTCTCAGGGCTTTCAGAGCATCCCATCCCATTGCCACATTTTTGTCTCTGGGACCCACTCCCTGGTCAGCCCTGTCTGTGTTTCACTCCTGCCCAGGCTGGAACAGTGAAGCTTTTGCCCAATTTCTGTGATTTCTCAGTGCGCAGATATTCTGGATTTCAGGCACTATCACTATCCACCCATGCCTCTTTGCCCTTCAAAGCTTTCACCTAAAGCAAGGCAGTGAGTTTGCTCCAAGACACACATAGAAAAGTCTTGTACAAAAGTCTTGTAGCCAAGTGTACGTAGAAAGTCTTGCTGAGGTGGGGAAGGCAAGAGCATAAGCCAATGCTGGGCTGCAGGATGAAGACAGACAAAGTCCTAACATCCCACACCATGAGGAACCGGAAACTGAAGAGCAATAAAGGAAGCTCCACACTTTCAGTATAGCTCCCAGGAGTCCAAACCAGCCACAGGTGGAGGCTGGGTGCCTCCTTCCTCCCTGGGGAAGAGTCCCCTGCCCCCAGCACCCACCCGCTCCAGGACCCTCGATGCTGTAGGTCACCACGCCGTTGTCCCCTTCGTCCAGGTCGATGGCACTCATGGTGATCACTGACGTCCCCGCCGGCTCGTTCTCGTAGACGCTGGTGCTGAACTGGCTCTTGCTGAACTGGGGCCTGACATCGTTGATGTCCAGGACTGTGATCAGCACCTTCGACAAAGCACAGCTGGCTGGGTGATGTGAGGCTGGGCAGCCCCTGGGGCCATACCCCTGCCGTGACCTGCAGCACTGCTGCTGGAGAGAGGTGCCCTTCCTGCTATTTGTTTAACTCTACCAGCTGAATTCCTGCCTCCAACAATGGGGGCCGCCATGGCTGGGGTGCCCATTCACGCCACAGCACTTGCAGACAATAGTGTCACCCTGCCCTGCCCCTCCTGCCAATGTGCTGTCCCCACGGCACGGAGTGCCCTGCACCATCTACCCCACAGCTCCTGGCGTCATCCCCTCTTCCTTCATCCTAATCCTCCCTGGTCCAGCCACTGGGGAGGAAAGGTGGAGCTTTAGCACCTTCTTGCTGGTGACCAGCACCCAAGGGATGACGGGAGGAAGAGAGCCCTACCTGCACAGAGTTCTCCCGACGGTTACTGGAGATATCCCCAGGGTTGTCCCTGGCCACGGCTGTCAGTGTGTAGTGATCCTTCTTTTCCCGGTCCAGGGCTGACAGGATGTAGATGTCACCCTGCAGCACACAGAGACCTTCAGGTGGACCTCGTCTGGCAGAGCTGGTACTCAAGAAGGGGCAGAAGGTGAGGTGTGGGAGCAAGGCACAAGCTGGGACCAGTTCAGTCTCCCCTCCCTTTCCCTGCTCTGTTCCAGCCTCGGTTGTCTCCTTACCGTGTTGGGATTTATCCCAAACTTGCCCTCTCCATCGCCCAGGCTGTACTGGATGACCGCAAACTGCCCGGAGTCAGCATCGGTGGCCGTGACTCTCAGGATGACTGTGCCCAAGGGCACATCCTCAAAGACAGCTTTCTGCAACAGAGGGAGCAGGCAGGACTGGCTCAGCCCGTGCTGTTCCAGTGGGCACAGGTGGCACCCAGCACGGGGAACAGCCAGACTCCCAACAAGGTGCTGGCACAAAGCTTGTGGCAGGGTTGACCATCTTCTCCAAATGATTCAAGCACAGGAGAGGGAAGAGAAGGTGTCCCTAGAGAACCCCCAGATCTGTGCCTGTCCTTGCCAGGAAGGCAGTGCACAGCCCCACACACAGGGGAGCCCAGCTCACCTGGTAGGATGGCTGGCTGAAAACAGGGTTGTTGTCATTGATGTCCATGATCTGCAGGTACACGGGGATCTCAGCGTATCTGCGGGGAGAGCCGTTGTCGGAGGCACGGACGGTGAAGTTCAGCCACTGTACCTCCTCATAGTCCACTGTCCTGTTGGCAACAACCTTCCCTAGAGGATGGCAGACCCTGAAATGAGAAACCTGACCCAGGTCACCGACCTGCCCCAGATTCCCAACCTCCCCAGATCACCAACCTGCCAAAGGGTCTTCCAGACAGGCGTAACCTTCTGGAGTGAGGTTCAGCAGCTCGTAGGTGATCTGCCCATTGGCACCTTTGTCTGGGTCCACTGCTGAGATGGAGATGAGTGTGGTGCCCTGCGTGGCTCCCTCCAGGATCCGCTCAGTGAAATAGGTGACTCCAAAGGGGCGGAAGCGGGGCGTGTTGTCATTTACGTCCAAGACATTGATTGTCAGCTTGGCTGTGGCCATGGGGGAGACCATAGGGGGAGACAAGAAAAGGAGAAAAAGTGAGAAAGAGAAGGGAAGGAAGGAAGGTTGGGAGGAAGGAGGATTGTAAAGCCACAAGTGTGAAAGTCCAGGAGAGCCGGCTGGTGCTGGTTCATCAAGAATTGCAATATGCCCCAAGCCACTATGCCATGAGCATGCTATGGGTGCCCCTATGCTGCAGTGGGACAGGTGCTCCTGATCTTTGTGTGTCTTCTCACACACGAACCTGAATTTACCCTAGTGGGGCGGCAAGGTATGTTAATGAGGAAATGAGTTTTATGGGCACACAGTCCTTTCCATACCCATTGCAGCCCTGAGATGTCTGGGACAATCTCTAAAGTAGTCCCTAGGGAAGAACCTGAACCTGATGGGAGCTGGTCCAGGACTGGTCCCACTGGAATTGTTGCTGGTCAGGATGGAGAGGAAGGCAGGAGAACCCAGAAGCTGCAATGGTGCCTAGGAAGGGCTGTGCCAGTCCCTGTCCCCACACTGCCTGGGGACAACCCTTACCGTTGGGCACGCTGACCGAGCGGTCGATGACTTCGCTGGCGTTGTCATGGACAGAGATGGTGACTTCGTAGGTGGCCACTAGTTCACGGTTGAGGGGAGTTTTGATCTTCACAGCTCCTGGGAACCCCAAAAAGATGGGATGTCAGATAGGCTGTGCCTGTGTCTGGCCTGGGCAGGGTGGTGTGTACCAGTGAACTGCTGCATTCTGCACTGCTCTTGTTCTTCTGCCTCTCCAGAGGGTGAATGAGGAAAACACTTGAGAGCTACAGGAAGAGACAAGTGCTCTCCCCCTGCTCTCCATCTCCTTCCTGCCTGCCTGTTCCACATGGCCTCGGGTGGTTCTGGTTGTGCATCCAAAAAGGGTTTGAACAACCTGAACCCTGAACAACCCCAGCCACCCGAGCTCAGCATTGTTAACAACCTTGTCCTGTATCTTTTCCAACAAGGGGCATTTTTCTTTCCTGGATCAGCTTTGTGCTTCCAAAAGAGACGCAGGGAGCTCCTGGCCCTCCTTCACCAAAGGAGCCCACGACCTACCCTGGAGTGCCCCCTTGCTCCCCCTGTGAGGGTGCTTGGGTCCAGTCTGCCAAGGCTGAGCAGCCCCTGGACCACAGTGGAGGCCATCTCTGCCAGTGAGATGGGTGAGATGGAGGGAGGCCACGGGTGGCACGAGACAGAAATGAGCACAGACACAGAGACAAACCTGGCAGGCTGAGAGACGGAAAAGAAAGCAAAGTTAAGTCACACAGGGAACAGAAGACAGGGCAGCTGGAGGAGGACAGAGGGGAGGCAGGAGAGGAGCATCACCTCCCTGTACCTCGGACACCTACCTCCAGGTAGAGGAGAAGAAGTAGAAGCAGAAACGAGGAGAGGAGTCCACACTGCCCACTCCTCCCTTCCCTCTCTCCTACCTGTCCTAAAATCCACCGTGAACACTCCTTGCTGTTCGGGCACCAGCGCATCCGTGTCATCGTGGGCCACGATCTCCAGCAAGTAGTACTCCAGGCGAGGGTGGAGGTCCCTGTCGATGGCGGTCACCTCGGCCACCACGGTGCCAGGGGGGGCTGACTCAGGGACGCTGATGCTCTGGATGGGGTTGATGAACTCCGGCCGGCAGTCGTTGACATCGTCGATGAGGATGCTGACAGTGGCGGTGCCCGAGAGCGCCGGCGTGCCCTGGTCCACGGCCACCACCGTCAGCTGGTAGGCATCGCGCTCCTCCCGGTCGATGGTGAGGTTGGCCACGCGGATCACCCCCGTGGCTGTGTCGATCAGGAACCTGTCCTGGCCACCACCCTCAATGCGGTAGTCCAGCTGTTGATTGAGGCCGCTGTCAGCATCCGTGGCTGTCACCTGGAGGACGGAGAAGCCTGGAAAGGTGGGACACAGCCCTCTCAAGAGAGGGTTGGAGGGCAGTGGTAACAAGCCCTTGGTCCTGAGGCAAATGCCATCATGCAACACCTCAATTCCCAGATTTTCCATTTCACCCCATCCTGGTCAGCTCTGTCTTTGGGAGCTGGATCTTCACAGTCCCCAGGGGACACACAGGTCACCCCATTTCCCACGCTCACATCCAGTGCTGACCTGGAGGGCTGTTCTCCAACAGCCGCGCCGTGATAGATGCAGGCTGGAAGACAGGGCGGTTGTCATTGTCATCCAGGATGGTCACTGCCAGGCTGGCAGTGCTGTTCAGCCCCCCCACGTCACGAGCCACCAGCGTGAGTTCCAGGTGAGGGTCCAGCAAAGCCTCTCGGTCTATCACACCACCAGGCTTCACTGAAACCACACCTGGAGAAGGGGAAAAGCCTGGTGGCAGAACACATGGGGACCTGGTGGCCCTGGGCTAAGGACAGATCAGCTGAGCCACCCCACCTGTCTTGTTGTTGATAACAAAGAAGTCCTGGGATGCCTTCAGGAGCTCGTAGGTCACCACAGCATTGCTGCCCTGGTCAGCATCCAGAGCTAGGATTGGTGCATTAAGCATTGTGATTGGAGTCCCTGGATGAGATGACAAAAGCATTAGGGAGGGTGGCAGTCTCCCACAGGGACCCCCTGTCCTCCTCCCACCCCGGTGACACATGAGGGACAGCAATGAATGGATGGAGGAGGTGACAGAGCCAGGCCTCATGGGGTATGAGGCACTGGGGGGGTGGCTGCTGCAGCCTTGCAGACCGACTCGCGAGGCCCAGGAGAGGTGGTGGGACATCCAGCTAAAAGCAAACAGACAGACACATCCATCAGAGGGGTGGCCCCAGCACCCTGCCACTGAGGGTGTCACCTGGAGGCACCCAAACCCTTTGCTTGAGACGTTGTGCAATGGCGGGACAGGATACCTGAGGTCTTGGAGCAGGGAGCAATTTAAATGACAGGAAGGCAAAACAAAATAATAGGAACAGTGTTTCTAGCTCTTTGTCTGGGAAATGTCTATCTGGACAGGCTGGACTCTTTTAAAAATCCCTAAGCCCTGGAGCAAGGCAGTTGCAGGTGACGAAGAGATGGCAGCCCATCCTTTTCAAGATGCTGGGCAGATGGGTGCCCTCCAGGCTGCCCCCAGGGCTCTGCTCAGCCCATGGGAACCTGCAGCAGCTGAGCAAAACCCCAAAGGTGCCCATTTCTGACCTGTGCCAGGAAGGCTTTCCACAAGCAGCATGGACCAAAGCTATGGTCTCCTCAAGGCTGATCAAGGCACAAGCTCCTCAAACTCAGCATCCCTGTCCCACTGAGCTGCAGCCCTGCCCTGCTCAACATCCTGCCTCTTCCACCACAGCCAGGAGACACCTCCCCTCATCCAGCCCTGAAGGGAGGCTCCAGGAGCCACACAAGGGAGTGAAAAGAGACCTACCAGGGGCCGAGTTCTCCATCACCTCAGCCTGGTAGGAGCTCTGGGTGAAGAGGGGGCGGTTGTCATTCTCATCCGCTATGGAAATGACCAGCAGGTCAAAATCCTAAAGAAAAATTTGGACAAGAGGGCGATGACCATAATGCCATTTCCCTGAACTCACTTTTCCCCTCTCCCACTTCTAGTCAGAGCTGCTTTCCCCAAACTACCCTCAAAGGCATGCAGGGACCTTCCTGGGTCCATCCTTGGGCAGTCAGCCAAAGAATGCTCCACTACCATTGTGGTTGTCCAGCTCTCCAGCTCAACATTCTTCCACTTCCCACAACATCTACTTCTGTTGCATGGAGTCACTTGGACTTGCCCTAGGTCCTACTGGTCCTGTTCTCTGCTGGGGATGGGGCTGTAGCCCCCTCCCTGTGATCCCCAGACACTTTCTGGGGATGGGGCTGCTATCAGAAACACTGTGAGTAAAGGCACTGGTTGTTTTTGGCCGTGGCAGGAGCCCCTTTTCCCACCCGCCCTCCCTCTGCAGGGCTGGAGTTCAGGCAGTGTCCATAATTACCCGCCTGGCATTGCGGATGTTCTCAGGGTTGTCCTTCACCGTCACGGTCAGCCGGTACTCGGCCACCCGCTCCCTGTCCAGCGGGCGGTTCACGTACACAATGCCACTCTACCCGGAGAAACAAGGGAGAAAACACCACATGGGACCTGAGGAACGCTTCCCCTAGGGCATTTCCAGCCAGGACAAGGATGCCAGACAGCACAGCTGGGCTCCCACCCTCCTTATCCCAGCATCCCCCCAGGGTGTGGTGGGATCGGGCCATACCGTGCTGTTGATGTAGAAGGCATTCTCTGTGTTCCCTGCTGTGATATCGAAGGTCAGCAGGGCGTTGGGGCCCTGGTCGGCGTCCCGGGCGAGGACGCGGGTGACGAAGCTGGAGACGGCGGCGTTCTCGCTCAGGGTGAGGTTCATGGGGAGGTTCAGCAGCACGGGGTCGTTGTCGTTGATGTCCAGCACACGGACACCCACCAGGAGCTGCCAGGGAGAGAAGCAGGGCAGGCATGTGGCACGTGTTTCTAAGCCTCCCATCCTCTTCTTGCACTCCCCAGGCAAGAGGTGGGCTTCCCCAACTCAGCCCAGTATGGAAAGGCCTAGGGACAAGGAGAAGGAGGCAGAGGGCAGGAGAATGAAGCCAGAGACAAAAGGGAAGGAATGGGGGATGGCAGGCCACAGCCCCCCGTGGCAGCCTGGGGGACTCACAGTGGAGCTGAGGGGAGGCACGCCCCGGTCCCGGGCGGCAATGGTGAGGTTGTAAAAGGGAATGTTCTCGCGGTCCAGCTCGGCGTCCTTCCGCACCCGCAACTCTCCTTCCACCGGGGAGATGACAAATTCCCCTGCCAGACACAGCAGGGCCCTGGCTCTCACCATGCTTTCGCTCCCCAAGGGAGTGGCTTGTCTGGGAGCTGGGGCACTGTGGCAGGTCTGGTGACAAACCCTGTTACTGCAGATACAGGAGGATTGTGACAGCTGGGGACTGTGCTGGATGCACTCCCAGGGAGCAGCAGGAGCAGGGGATGGGGTGAATGGCCAAATAAGAGGTGCCTGTCCTTGTTTTCTGTGCCTTTCTGAAGATGACAACAGCCCCTCCATGCCCTGGATGGCCACAGCAGGGTGGGCTACGCAGCAGAGACTCCCCAGGAGCCAAAGGACCTTGTCCTGCTTGTTCTGGAAAAGCTTTGCAGTGGGGTCAGCTGGGAGATGGGACTAGACTCTGCCTTCCAGATTCCCCAGACCGAAGTCACCACTCCGTTCACTGAGGGCCACCCAGATGTCCTCATGTTTAGGAATGCCCCCAGCACCTCTGCCATCTGCACCAGAGTGCTGGTGCTGCTATGAGTGCTGGAGAGCAACACCCTGCAAGACCCACAGGGACTCAGGGACGAATCAGTTTCTCTTTCTGCACTTTGCTTTTTTGCCTTTCCGATTTCTTTTCGCCTTTATTGTTTAGCAGATCTCCCCCTTCCCTCCACAAGCCCCAGCCACCCCCTGATCAGGCATGAACACGTTAAGTTTCCTGTTGCTCAAAACAGGATTTCCTGGTGTCAGCAGGCTGAGCTGGGAGGAGGATGGCTTTTCTGAAGGCTTCCTCTGCAAGCCAGGCTGTTGCATGGGGCAGCCAGCAGGAGAGGGGATCCCCCTGCATGCCCACTCACCAAGGGGGTCCCCGGCAATGATGCTGTATTCCACTTGTCCACTGGGTCCTGAGTCCCCATCGTGGGCCAGGAAAGTCCAGACCCGAGGGCCGGGCTGCCCCTCGGTGACATCGAAGGGACCCTCGTAGGGCCGGGGGAAGGTGGGACAGTTGTCGTTGATGTCGTTGAGGTTCACCAGCACCTGCGGTCACGGTGAGAAGCATGAGGTTGTGAGAGGAGAGGGATGGAAGGGGAAGGGAAGACCACCCCGCTGGCCATGAGCATGGGAAGCTGTGGATGGGAGACAGGACAAAATACCTCCTGTATTTCTGGCTTTTCTGGGCTCACCAGACATCCAGCTCACAGCTCAAACTCAGCTGTTCCCGATCCTGCCCATCCTACAGCCACACTGCAGGACTCCAGCTGCACTCCGCTGAACCTCTGGGCCACACACCACAGTGTGGAACTCAACTCTAAAGCCCAATGTCCCCCACATCCACATCCAAGCATAGACAAAACCACAGACATGAGTTTGGAGACACCCAGCTGCACACTGGCTCACTCCTTTTCCTCCAACAAATACTTAATTCCTAATGCTGAGCAAACTTTGAATGCTTGACAGGTTGCATCCTTGTTCTACCACCACTGGTGGTACAGGTGGTTATGAGAAAGACGCTGGAAATGAGGAGTTTTCTGACCACCTCCTGGGTTGGAGAACAGTGAAATCCACCAGATGGGCATTTGTTGCTGGTTAAATCTAACCTTTACAGGGAGTATATCCAAGTTTCCGCTCCGTTTCCTAGCAGTGGAGAAAACAAACACTAGCATGCCTTATCAGGGTGGTGGACTTCCCATCACTGGGGATCTCAAATAATCCTAAAAGTTGTGTTTTCATATGCTGCTGGCACTAACTCCTTGAGCAGTGGAGGGAGGGTGTTTCCTATCTTTCCTGGCTTCGGTGCATGCTGCTGAAGGGGTTTCCAAGTTCATGTCTGTGCTTGAGCCAAGTGCAGGGGAAGCTCTGCCTTCGCCTGCAGCACATGGCAGCTGCTGCCTTCGCTGCCTGCTGTTAAACCCCGGGTCTGTCCTGGGCCAGGAAGTCATCCCCAGAAGTATCAGATGCCCAAATCTGAAGGCTTTCCCTTTGTCCAGGCATGGATTCCTCCACCAGGCTTATGGGGACAGATTTTATCCACAGAAATTTTCCACACTGGTATCTCCCCTTCAGCTTTTCTTTTTTTCCCCCTTCACACACAAGAACTTATCTCCTTCTGGGGATTACAAAACTTGTGGCTTGATATCAGGGTGCGGTACAATGGCCCTTGGCAATCAAGACAGAAGATTTAAACCATCCCTGCCACCTGCAGACCACTGAATCAATCTGGCCGTGCTGTACAGTTCATCAAATTTTAGTTTTGGTCACAGAAAAAATCAGTGTGCTCAACAAAATATTTGCTTTGGAGCTGCTTGCCTGCCCTCCCCAGTCTTTGAGCACTGCACTAAGTTCAGGTCACTGTGGCCCAGGGAAAATAGAAAAAGCTACAAAGAAAAGCAACATAAAAATGACTAGAGGCTTTAAATAACTTCCTTACAAGGGAAAAGGGAATTTTAAAAGCACATAAATAACAAGAAAAGATAAGATGAAGCTAAAATTAATGCTATAGCAGTGCTTTACTACCTGCTGTCCCTTCAAGCAGGAGGACCAGAAGGATATCTCAAGAAAACATAAAAGGAGTTCCAGGAACAGCAACTTAAAAGGAGTTCCAGGAATTTCTCTGTCTCTTCACAGGACCAAATAACTGGGCTAATTAACCCAGAAACATCTCTTGCGCATGACCCTGTTTCGAAACACCCTTGAGGGAGCAAGGTGACAGCAACTGGGCAAACCAGCTACAGCTGGGAAAAGCAGCTGGTGACCACTGGGAAGGAGATGTGAAACTGCTCAGGGAGTGGGAACTCCTTGGCCCCAGATGTCACAAGCCCCCCATCAGCTCCTTACTGTGGCGGTCGACGTCAGCCGGCGCGCGACGATGGGGCACTGGTCGGTGGCGGTGACAATCAAGGTGTAGCGCCCGTGGCTGATCTCGTAGTCCAGCTCCTTCACCGTGTGGATCTCCCCCTGCAAGGACAGGGAAGAGCAGCTGGGAGTGAAGGGAGCGGGACAGAGACGCGTCTGGAACGGGGCCGGTGTCCGTACTGACCGTGGCGTTGTCGATGTGGAAGGTACCCAAGATGTTGCCTTCGGTGATGGCGTAGGCCACCGTGCCGTTGGGTCCCTCGTCCTGATCCAGGGCCTGCACGGTGACCAGGGTGGCGTTGAGTGTGGAGGGCCCTTCGTCGAGGGTCACCTCGTAGAACTGCTGCTGGAAGGTGGGAGCGTTGTCGTTCTCGTCCAGGATAGTGACGTACACTGTGGTGGTGGCCTGCGGGACACGGGACACGGCGTTAAGCACTGTGGAGGGATTTGCTGGGCAATATCTGGAGCTGGCAAGGAGAGGCTGGATCTGTCAAGGTCAATGACCAACACGGGCTCAACACTGCCAAGAGACACAAACAGAGTGCAGGGCTCTGAATGAAATGAGCCGTGGCTTCAGACGCACTTCCAGGTAACGGCTGGATACAGAGATAAATGTGCTGAGATTAAATCACATCCTTGCTCCCAAGCAAAGAGTGTCTCTGTGGGATCCTCTTTTCATGATTTACCATTGCTGGCAGCACCAGGGAGCAGCCCATGGCACAGGGAAAACCAGATGCTGAAAAAACATGTAAAACTAGATGCTGAACCCCTCTGTGCCTCCCTGCCTGTGGAGGAGGCATGTATGAGTCCCTGCCTTGCCTTTGGGGACACCTTGACTGTTACTAACAAGTGTGGCAATATGGATGGAAAACACCCAGAGACAATGCTGCCATGGTTCAGGGGAGGAACAAAACCAAGCATCTTGGACAACTGGACTGAGCTGCCATGGTCCCACCATTGCTGATCACAATGTCACTGCTGGTCAGGCTCAGCTGGATTGGAGCCTCTTCCAGCTGTCCCTGGCCCTGCACAGACACCTGGATGTCCTGGCTGTCTCATGGGGGTGTCACCCTACCTGGGGATGGGGAGGTGACAATGGCACACTGCTCTGCCTAAAGGCTAAGCACAGAGGTAGAGACTTGGGACAGTCAATAATTTCCTTGGGGTGTCTGGACTTCATGCCTACACCTTTCCGCAGCAATAAATTTCTTCCAGCCAGCCAAGGGTTGCATTTTTGGCAGGAGCATCGCAGCCGTGTTTGCTGTGAAAGCCACAATGCCACACAGTAATTAGGTACTTTTCTATTTCCCTGCACGCTCTGGATTCAGAGCAGGCAAGCAGCAAAGTTTCCTGCAGCTTGCGAAACTCCACGTGTCTCCAGGCTTCACTTTCCAGGCAAGGCTGACTGGAAATGAGGCAGCTCTCAGCTGCAGCCAGAGATTTTGTTGATGCCTTTGGAATTTGAAGAGAAGCTCCAGGAGGAATTATGTGTCAGACCACAGGGCTGCTTTGCTATTTCAGGGCAGAGTGTAAATGGGCTGTAGGAGGGGGAAGCTTTGCTCCCATTTTTTGGGGGAAAGCTCCGTTCAGCTTTGCTCTGAGTAACCCTTCCCTGTACCTGCCACCCATTCATCCCGGGAGACGTTCTGCCTCCTTAATCCTCACAAACAAGGGAAAACCAGTAATTCCAAGCAAAGTTACAACCCGGCCCAAGGAATCAGCTCCTGATGGGAAAGGGATGCAGACCAGCAACTCCCTCGGCACGGCGAGCATCCTCCTTAGCACCCCAAAAACCCACGCGGGGGGCCCAGCTGGCTCTAAGTGAGGCCGTAAGAGATGAAACCCAGCAGAGGCCCTTGCTGCCTGAAGAGGTGGGGTCCGCAGCGATCCCCACCCGCGGGCAGTCCCACCGCAGCTCCCTGCAGCCTCTCACCTCCGGGGGGTGCTCGCCGTTCTCTCCAGCGCTGCGCGATGAAATTTCCTGTGTGTGCAAGCCCGGCTGTCGCTGCGGGGCTGCTCAGAGCGAGCGGTGGCTCGGCAGAGGCCACCTCTCCCCGGCCATCCCAGCGCCATGGGGACAGCGTCCCCCCGGACCGGGCTGCTCCTAGCCGCGCTCTCCCTGCTGGCTTCCCACGGTAAGCTCCGGCTCGCTTTCCTCTCCTCCCTGCCCCGAGAAACTCTCCTCGCTGGGGCACCGTGTTCCCACAGCCCGGGGTTGTGCCTCGGCACGAGGAATCTGGGCTGTTTGGGGGCGGAATTCACTCTCTTCCCCTGTTTTTGGTGTGGGGGGATCAAGTCAGTGTTTCACACGGTGCTGGTTGTGCCGGGGTAACGGGGCCACAGGGGAACTGCTGTTCCAAAACTCTGAGACCGTTTTTTTCTTTCTTCCTCTGCTTTGATCTAACTAACATGCGTGGAAGGAAAGCAGTCCCCTGTCCCCGCCAGCCTCCCGCTGGAGACCCCGGGCTGGAAAGGCTGCTCCGCTCCCGCACGGCGCTTTTCCCTGGCACGGCGGGGGTCCCCGGCTGTGCCGCGGTGAGAAGACCCTTCCAACAGCCCTGGGGGAGCGGAGAGAGGGGGTTTGTGACAGCGGGGCTGGGATGCCCTCTCTAAGGATGCTCCGCTCCGCCCGGGATGCGCCGGGCAGCTCCTCCGGGTGGGCAACCAGCCGCGACCAGGGCCACTGCGAGTGGCTGGCGAGCTCCCCTTCCCCGGAGTGAGCGCTTCCCAGTGCTGGAAGCGGTCTGGTCGCTTATCAGGGGGACGCTTTGGGAGGGGGCTGCTCCATGCCTGACTCCGCAGCAGCCCTGGCAGGCAGCGTTTCCGTTCGGGGGTCCGCGGCCAGGCAGAGAAACGGGGGCGGCGGCATTAAAACCGCGGTTCCACTCTGGACGACGACTCAGAGAAGGAAGCTGGGAAGGATCGTGATCCCTCCCTGCCCTGCGCAGGCGGAGGATGAGCATCGGGCTTGGCTTCACCCTCTCTCCCGGGACGAAGCGACTGCCTCCACGATTTCCGCCAGCGCATCTCCAGGAAAAAAAGATGCCCAAAGATGCCCCACTGCAATGGGGACCAGAGGTCCCCTCTCCTCTCCTCCAGGACAGCAAGGCTGGTGTGGATTGAACCATGTTTTGCTTCTCACCCGAGTCCCGGCATCAGGGAGCAATTCCCAGCATCTCCACAGGGATTGGAATGATTCCGTTTATGCATCTGGGGTGCTGGGACTGAACTTCAGGCCTTCTGCAATGCAACTACCTTGGGTGCTGATGTTCAACGTGAGGCTGGTGCCAGAGGAACTGAGCTTTGCGTAACCCCGCGCCTGCTGAAACTTTCTGAGCCCCTGGCTAATTTTAGCAGGGATTGATGGAGAAATAGCCCTTGGAGACATCTAGCCTGGGGATGCTGGCAGCAAGGTGGATGGGGAAGTGGCTCCTCTTCACCTAAAGGATGGCAGCTGAGCTGGGCTTTCTAAAATTGCATCCCAAGTCTGTCCCTGAGCCAGGGCTGTGCTGGAAGAGGAGCAAGAGAGGATGCCCCGAGGCTGCTCCCTGGATGATGGGTAACCCCACTGCTGGAAAGCCATTTGGCCTCCGGGGTGCAGGAGATGAGGGCTGTTAACATGTCTAGGGCATCTTCAGCAAGTTTTTGTCTCCTCTTTCTTTCGTGCTCGAAGTGCTGCTGCAGAGCTATGGATGCCCCTGCACATCTCACCTGGCTGATAACTCTGAAGCACAATCACAGCACAGTGATGACAGGGCCTGGGGCACTTTGATGTGAGCCTGTTGCAACAACTCCCAGAAGAGGAAGAAAGCAGAGCTCTTTGCTCCACCTCTGTCTCCAGCAGCCCCTCCTCTGCAGCAGGTGAGCCCCTCCAAAGGCTCCATCCCCTGCTCCCTGCAGGTTTCCTTGGAGTTGAAAGAGGCAGCCTGATGTGGAAATCACTTCTGTCAAGCACAGGAGTGCAGATCAAACACCTGCTTGTCAGTGCTGGGGAACAAACTTAGGGGAAGCAGCCAGGAGAGGCTTTTGGTCACTGACCCAGAATTTGGTGTGAAATCCTGATTTATTTAAGCTGTTGGTCAGCCAAACAGCAAAGGTTTCTGCACTTTCTTGTGTTGCTGTTTTGTCTGAAAGCAGAGTGCTGCCCAGGTGTCAAGAGAGTGCTGCCAGCCAGCACTGGGATGCACCCACTCTGCAGTGGGCTCTGCACCGCTCCGATGGAACACCACTGGCTGGAGATGAAGTTACTGTGGTGCCAAAGAGGAAAAGGGGCACTTTTGGCACCTGCTTGAGACCTCCTCTGTCTTTACCAGATGGCAACAAGACAACAGCTCTCAGCTCAGCCCTCAACTGGTCCAACCAGCTGGAGACATGCAGAGATGGGCATCTGGTTTTATTTTGGCACTTGCCAGCAGCTCTGACTTCAAAGGGAATGGTTTGACTGGGTGTGGAAGGAGCCAAGCTTGGGCTCTGTGCATGGAAGAAGCCCAGGAGATTAAAGATCCATGGGCTTTAGTATAAAGACACCACCAGAAGATGTTTCCTCTGGGCTCCATCTGGCATCCAGCATGTGTTTGAAGCCTTGGTACTTCTTGGGGAGGGAACACTGACTGCCCTGGCACTGTTCTGGGCTGCACTGTGCCTTGCCAGCTGCTTTCTCCTCCACTCCACGGCTTTTGAGAGCCTTTCCCTGCTCCCAAGAAAGGAAGGTTGCACACATGGTAACCTCTTCCCCTCCCTGAATGCGTGGACTGTGCTGACTTTCCACCCAGACGGTTCCCATCAAGCTCCGGAGGTGGAGGCTGGATGGTTTAGGGAGGCAGTGCTTCCCAAGCTGTGCAGAGATGAGCGGGACAGCCCTACTCCATTAGAGGGAAAACAAAAGACTCCTGCAGATACTTTTGGAAGGTGTTGGAAGTGTGGCTTCCTCCAATAGAGCCCTGGCTTCCCTTCCTCTGGCTCCCAGGAGACCCCCGATGTGAATGGGGCACTTCCCCTTGCAGCAGGTATCGAGAAACACATCTGAGGTGCCTTTTGAGCTCGGTGCTTTGGCAAGGAGGTGGGACACCCCCTCTGCTGCCAGTCAGAACCCATCCAGCCTGGCCCCAGCAGCACCCAAGGATAAGGAGAAATCAGGGCTTGAAAACAAGACTGAGTGAGGCATTTCTGAGGCCACACAGACCTCTGCCTCAGAGCAGCTCCGGGGATGTGCTGCTGCACGTGTGTGGGGAGCAGGAAGCAATTAGCCGGAGTGCTCAGGCAAAGGTCACACCATCCCCGGCTCCGGGGACTCCTTGGCACTGTGGGCTCCAGAGCAGGGAATGCAAAGGGGCCGAGCTCCTTCCCAAAGCTGCCCTCTCCCTGCAGAGCACCCTGGGGCAGGGACTCAGAGGCTTTGCGCTGTTCTTGCACCGTCATAAGTCAGAGAAAACCACAAGGGGTGGGAGGCACTTGTTTGGTTTCGCTGTCTCCAGCCCAGCCCCGGGCCGGGCAGGTGACACAGTGACTCTACAGCCAGGGTGGCCCAGCAGAGGGGATGGCCTGGCAGGGTGCTTGTGGGCAGGCACATCACACCCTGCCTGTGATCGACGCCCTCTCAGTACAACAAGCGAGAAACCTCAAAGCGAAACGTGGAGGAGCTAATGGCACAACAGGATGTTACCAAAATAAAAAAACCCCAAAACATCTCGTTCTTGTAACATCTTCACTGCTGCAAACTGGTCCCAGAAAACTCTTTTCCACTGCAATGTAAAGTAAATAAACTCAGCATCTGCTTTTTCTCCAGCTTTTGAAGTGACGTTAGGACTTCTGCAAAAATGAAGGAGTGGCAGGGCCAGCTCACCAAAACCTTTCCTGTCTTTGCACTTTTCCCTCCCCTCCTGCACAGCTCTCCTTACCCAGCAGTACCCCCCACCTGTGTGCTGGGGAAAGACCAGCAATGCCGGAGTGTGCCTCTTGCTCCTGCTTCTGCCACGCCTCCTGCCCACATTCCAGAATTTCTTTCTGAAAATTATTTTCATTTTCCAGCAGCTCCCCACTCTCTCTGCATCAGCCAGTTCCCCCTTTTCCTCCCTGGGGCTGAAAAACAAGGAGGGTGGGACCTGGTCCCTGCCTCATCTGGGGGAGAAGGGGGACCACTGCTCCTCCTGGAACTTTTCTGTTTGTTTTGCTCCTTTTATTTTTTTGCAGCTGGCCCAGTAGTGCTTGTGTTTCCTCCTTCACAAGCCATAACACTGATGTCTTGCTTCTCCTCTTCTCCTCCTTTGCCTCCCAACCCTACACCTCTGCTGGCCCCAGAGAAGCTTCTGCCTCCCTGCTGCTGCTGCTTAACTGTATTTAAAACATGTCTCTCCTGCAGAGTTGATTTCTAGGGTGAAGTTGTGCTCCCAGCCCTGCCACAAAATCCTGGAATGATCTGGATTAAAAGGGAGCTAAAGATTGTGTAGTTTCAACCCCTTCCACTATCCCAGGCTGTTCAGAGCACCGTCCAACCTTGCCTTGAACACTTCCAGGGATGGGGCAGCCACAGCCCCCCTGGGCAATCCATGGCCTGCCCACCCTTTGCCAACATGGGTGGTGGGTTTGCAGTGCTCGTTCGGGCAGTTCTCCTACAAACCCAGGGTGGGCTCTGACTTGGCACCTTGTCCCTGGCAGGAGGGGCTTTCCTGATCACCACGCCGTACTCGCTCTGCGTCTGCCCCGAGGGCCAGAACGTGACCCTGACCTGCCGGGTCAGCGGCGCCCTGGCCGAGCGCCACGACCTGCTCTACAAAACCTGGTACTTCAGCAGGACGGGCGACCAGAGCTGCTCCGACAAGCGGCACATCCGCAACGTCACCGAGAAGGAGCTGCACCACGACCTCGGCAGGCACCACGAGCCGCCGGGCAACGGCTCCCAAAACCCCGCCCCGGGGAGGCCGAGCGGCCACCACGGCGTGGAGTTTGTGCCGGACCACCACGGCGCCTTCCACATCGTGGTGATGAACCTGACGCTGCAGGACAGTGGGAATTACTGCTGCTATGCCGTGGAGGTCAGGAGGGAAGGGCACGGCAAGCCCCGCACCACGCAGGTGGCTCACGGCTTCGTGGAGCTGCAGATCCAGCGAGGTGAGGGGGGCAAGGGAGCCCCTGCCAGCCCTGCATCCGTGCCAGGGCATGCTGCCAGGGGGATGCAGCACTGGGGTTGGGGAGGCAGCGTGTGCTGGTGCTGGGAGAAGTGCAGGGCATGTTCCAGGAGTCAAAGAGTGGCAGATGTTGAAGGTTTGAGTTAGAGAGCAATGAAACATTAAAAAAACAGAAAAAAAAGGAAAAAAAAATCTTAATAACTCAAGAGGCTGGAATGCAATAAAAGCCATGGTACATAGTTTCACTGATCTTCTTCAACCTCCTTCTGGCAGAGAGGAAAACAAGCCTCAACTTAAAAGGAGCTGGTTGGTGGTGCAAGCCTGAGTGAGGGCTCACAGATAACCTTGGGACAGCAGCCCAGTGGGAGAGGTAGGAGGGAGGGGAAGGCATCTCCTGGCCTTGATTTGCAGCATTAGATAGTTTTCTTTTAGACTGAAATAAAAGAGGCTGCACGGTCAGGGCTGGGCTCTGCTGCCATGGACAAAGGGGGTCTTGCAGCAGGGATCTCAGTGAACACTTCCCAGGATTAAACTCCTGCTTTGGGCTGCTCTTGGGATGATGTTCTCCATACCAGGGAGAAAAGGCAAGGATAGCCAGCAGGTTGTGAGTTCTTTGTGTCACCTGAGTGAATTCTGAGCTTTTCTCTTCTCTTCTGCAGGCAAAGGAGGGCTTCAAAACTGCACATTTCACACTGCCACCGGCAAAGGTAAAGGGAAAAACCCCTCCTTCCAACGTGCTGCTGGCCATCCTGGCCCGTGCATTCCCTAGGGATCACTGCCAACACACCAGTGCCCACAGAAAACCTCACAGCCTGGTGCTGGGAGGGAGGTTTCCAGTGCTGTTCCAACAGGGTGTGTGTGACAGGCACATCCCCAGGCCAAGGAGAGACTTCTTTAGCCCATCACCTGGACATGACTGTCCTGAAGCCCATGGGGATCACTCACCCTGTTGTTCTAAGGCACCTGAGCCCCCTCCCAAAACAGGGATTTAGCTGCCATGAGCAGATGGGAAGGGACAGAAAGGTAAAGAGTTGCAGCAACCTCTTGCTACACCCCGAGCTCAGGCCACCTCTGCCTCGAGCAGGGGAAACTCAAATCTTGCTTGAGTGCTCAGACAATGTGGGCCTCCCCCAGAGCTGTGTCTAGACATGGAGATGCCCACACTTCACTGTGCAGCTGGTTTCTTGCTGGGTTGCTCTGTCTAACCCCCTTTGCTGGCTCCTAAATGGGCAGATTTGGCTAAAATTATTTTGCAGCATGCCCAGAGAAGAGAAGCAGGCCCTGGCCCCCATGAGCTGTGCTATCTTGCCCCTAACCTTCAGTTTCAAGTGCTGGGACACCCTGCCCTGTCAAGAAAACAGAGGAAAATGGCCCCTCTTAAAACACATGGGGCAAGAAGCTGCTTCCTCAGATGGGTGTGCAGGAGAGGAGCTGAACCTGCCCTTGATTTGAGCAGCCCTCAGCCTCACCATGAGCCATCCCACAAGGACCTTGATGGCCCCAGATATGCCTGCAGGCTGCCAGCCTTTCTGGGAGCCCCTGTGGGTGACATTCTCCATTAATTAGCAGAGGCTGTGGGTAACAAGCCCTTTGATGCCCAAGCACTTTGAGGCTGGCAGTGGGTCAGAGTCAAAACACCTCCAGCTCCAAAGTTGCTGGGAGCCTTCAATCAGGACTTCTCTCCTTGTATCTAGAAGAACAAAAACCTTGTGTTTTTGCAGCAATGAAGGAGTTTGGTCAGGGTTCTAACAGGATGCCTCAGAGCTTATCTTCACAGCTGGCAGGGCATCCCACAGTGAATCCTGTGTGTGGGGCAGCCACATTGCATCAGCTCTGAGGCAGCACAGGGTTGCCCTGTGGTGGACCTGATGATCTCTAAGGTCTTTTCCATTCTGAACAACCCTGTGATTTTGGCTTGGGGAAGCCAAGGAAGGGGAAGGTGCACGGGAGGGTTCACCTCTGCACTCTTCTGTTTCAGATATCACGGCTGCCGCGCTGGCCACGGGCGCCTGCATCGTGGGCATCCTCTGCCTGCCCCTCATCCTGCTCCTCATCTACAAGCAGAGACAAGCAGCCAGCAGCAGACGTATGTACCGGGGCACCCAGCTCACCTCCTGGGCTGCAGCAGCCTGGCAAGGCTGGATGGGATGTGCCCCACTGGGATCAGCTGCTTTGGCTGCCCCAGGTCCCATGGATGTGGTGTAAGGTGATCCACAGACAAGTCCCTGCCAGGTGCCTCCTGCAGAGCTGTCCTGGGCAGCACCAGGCATGTCTGCAGGCTGCTGGTGGGGAGTGTGGGATAGGAGGGAACACCAGCATCGTTCTGGGGGCACTGAGACTGTGAGAATGCTCCCTGCTGAGCCCTTTCCTCCATATCCACTGTGAGAGCCACCTCATTTACTCACCCCTCCCTCCACTGCACACCTGAAACAGAAGTTTTGCCTTCTAAGTGACTGAAAAGCATTATTTGCACTTCCCCCCACTTTTCCTCCTCCTTAAAAAGACCCCTGACACGTCTGTGGCCATAGGACTGCAGCAAGCCAGGTCTCCCCTCTGCTGCCCCAGCCCTGGAATGCCAGGCTGTGCTGAGGCATAGCTGGCTGCCAGCTCCTGCCCGTGCTTGGCTCCCAGAAATTCTGGTAATTAAGCGGAAAGGGGCACCACCTTAACTGGCAGAGCCATTTCATCAGCCCTTGGGCAAGCGGGGGCCCGCGGTTTTCCTCTCCCAGCCCGGTGGGCGGCTGTGCGGCTCCGAGGAGACCTTTGGAGAAGTGGGTTTTGCAGCAGCAGCGGGCTCAGTGCCAGCCACGAGAATGGGAACTGTGCTTTCCACTGCCAGCCCCTTCAGACACCCATTTAGCCAGGCTGCAGCTCCCACCTCCATCTGCAAAACATCACCTGGATGCTACTTCACCCCAAAGGGCAGTCAGAATCCAGGGGGGTTTGCCTTGCAGGTATCACGGACCAGGTTATTTCCACTCAGCCCTTTTCTTTGGTACAGTTTGGGCCAAAACTCCAATGTCTCAGCTTTGGGTGAGCACCAGGCATCCAGCAGAGCCCAGTAACACAGGCTGTGGGGTCTGCTGTGGCAGAGGGGGTGAGGGAATACCTGACACAGCCAAACAGGGGCAGCTCAGTGCCAGGTGGTGTTTGCAGAGCCCCAGGACGGTGGGGCCAGGCTGCAGCTGCACCTCACTTCACCCCATGCCTGCAGAAGTGTCTCTTCCCCTTCTTTGGGGCCTGTGGTCTCAATCTGGGGGGAAGCTGAGCTGGGGAGTGAACAAGGTGGGAGAGGGCAGGGATGCAGAGGAGGTTTGGGAGCAAAGCAGAGGGCTGAAAAGGCAGGTGAGGGAGGGAGGAGTGCAAGGGGAGAGGAGGAAGTGGAGGTGGGTAAGACACCAGAACACAGCACTGGTAGTGGGGCTGGGCCTGATGCTGGGCCAGCACTCACCCCAAACATTTTGTCTCTGGCAGGTGCCCATGAGCTTGTCAGGATGGATAGGTAAGGAAAACCAGGTGCTCCCAGGTGCCTCCACCTCCTCACTGCCCTTGCAGCCTGCACCCCAGACCCTGCTAAGGCCTCATCCTTTCCTCCTTCCTCTTGAAGCTGGCACATATCCCCAGCCCTGGAAGGGCTGCTGGTGTCACCCGTGCCCTGAGTCCTTTCCCTTTCTGGGAAATTACTGTTTCTCTTCCCTCTCTCCATATGGAAAACAATTCCTTTCGTTTTCCAAGGGCTTGCATCTCCCTGCACCCCAGGAAGAGCCTGTAACCATTCTGGCTAAACTTTCCTCCCTGCGCTGGGCTCCCCATTCGCTCTGAGCCCAAACCTGCTCCTGCCCTGCTTGCCTCTTCCCAACGCTCAGCCAAACCCTTGGTGGGGGGGATAAAAAAAGGCTCCTGGAATAAAAGTGCAAACTCCTGTCTCTCCTGCCCCCAGCAGGGCCCAGGGCATTGAAAACCCCGTGTTCGAGGCGGTGCCGGCGAGCGCGGAGCCCCGGCCGCGGCCCCAGCTGCTGTACGTGGCCAGCAGGCTGCCCTCAGAGTCCGGCCGGCACCTGCTCTCGGAGCCCAGCACACCCCTGTCCCCCCCCGGCCCCGGGGACTGCTTCTTCCCCACCCTGGGTGAGTGACTGGCAGCGTGGAACCCGTCTGGAGACTGCGGGAGGGGTGGGAAGGGGAAGGTGAGGGGTCAAACATCAGCAGCAAACTCGGTGATGTGTGGGACATCAAGTCCCATGGCTTAGAAGATGGGAAGGACCTAAACCCCTCTGTTTTCCATGCAAAAGGCAGAGTTAATATCCCTTCAGCTGTAAGCTGCTCAAATATCCCTGGTCTGCCCTTTTCCAGATCCTGTTCCCAACTCGCCAAATTCCTTGAAAGCCTAAAGACTCCAGAGGAAACCACATCCTGCAGACCACGCCATGCTCACCAAGACATGAGGGTGGCAGGGCCAGGGAGCAGCAATGCCTTAAGAAATGAAGCTGTGTGCAGGATCCCTGCCGTTGTCTCCCATCCTGCCACTGCTCTGGGACTGGAAGTGAACCTCTCTTGTTCGGATTTCGATTTTTAACTACCTGTTTCCATGGAGAAGTGCATGGCTCTGTACTGCTCACATTTCACAGACTAGCTGAAAATTGAGGATGTGGGGATGGAAGGATGTCCTGCACCTGCAGACTTCCCTGAGGATTAATTTATTGGCAGGGTCTAAGATGTGCAACATCAACATGTTTCTGGATCCTTGACTGAACATCCTCTCTGGGAGTGGATGGTAAAATACTTTATTCAGCATGGAACAAAACAGGATCACCAGCCAACCTTGTACTACCTTTTTCTTTGCAAAACAGGAAGGGGAGAGGCGCCCTGCTGCTACCAGAGCCCTCTTTCCTTACCAGCCTTTTGAAATGGCCATGGACTTGTGATGCTGCTGCCTTTTCAGCAGGACACATATTGGGAGGAGCCTTATTTCTGCTGCAGTTTTATCCTTGGCTTGGGATCAGGGTGATTTATATTTCTGTTTGTTTCATTTTCAGTGCTGATTAAAAGGAAAAAAGGATGTTTATGGTTTTCATTTGTTTTTTTGGTTCTTTTTTTTTTTAATGCCTGTCAATTAGGAAGTTCATCTGGACAGGGTTGGAGGATGTTCCCATGAGAGCCCCTGTGGAGAGGTGGAGGCATGGGAGGCACGGTGGGAAATGCTATGGATGGCTTCCCCTTGCCCTCCTGTGGCCAGCACGGCCAGAGCAGCCAGCGCTGGGGCCACTGTGAGAGGACTCTGTGATGCCCTGGGGGACGTGGGTGCTCGTGCAGCATCTGAACACAGCATCTGGCACTGCTTATCCAGAAGAAGCTAAGGCCCCAGCGTGACTCAGCCCCGGTGATGATATCAAACCTTGTGGCAGACACTGTTACTCAGAGTGTGTTTTGTTTTGCTTTGTTTTCTTTCTCTTGTTTCTCTTTTTGTTGTAAGGTCACGAGACAAACATAAACATTAGTCACAGCAAACCAGAGTCAGACCTGAGCAACAGCTGAACCAGGCAGTGGGGCCAGGTGGGGCATCCCTGGCAGCACATGGATTTCCACACTGCGTGGCTGGAAGAAACAGCATTTGCCTCTGCAACGGGCTGGGGAGACCCCAGGCTGCTGCAGGATTTGATTAATCCAGCATTGGCTTCAGGAGGAGCACCCTCCAGGTGGTTCAGGGATGAAGGAGAAGCCAGCACCCCCATGTACCATGGATGAAACTTCCTGAGCATGGGACTCGTGCTTTATTGCCAACCACAGCTCAGCCCCTTCCCAGCTCTGCTGGGGAATCCAGCACCTGGTGCCTCCAGCGCTTCCTGCTCCCTGCCTCAGCAGCTCCAGCTGGAAAGGCACGCCAGGGTTTTGCCTGCCTGCAGGTCTTAACGGCTTTGAAACCCTCTCCAAGTCACTCTGCTCCCTAACAAACGCCCTGTTTGATGACAGAATGAAGCTTTGTTGGAAACAGGTTTTGCTCTGTGAACCCCATTTTTGGGACACCCAGGGCTGCAGGCAGAGCTAAGGTCTCTGCCAGAGGCTCTGGTGTGGCATGTTGGGGTGCTGAGTAGCCTTGGTTTTCCCTCCAGAAGGAAAACTAAAGACTTCTAGGAGAGAGAAGAAATGCCTTTGCAGGCTTCCACACATTCTGGAGCAAGAGTCCTGGCTCAGGGTGCTGGCCCCCACCACCATGGGGAAGCTGACACAGATGCTCGTGGTGAAGGTGACCCAGATGCAAGATCAACATCTGGGCAGTGAGGATCCACCCTGCCTTGCTGTGGGTGCCAGCAGGATCCCTGAGCCAGTGCATAGGGGTGCTGCAACTTCCTTGGGCAGACAAAGCATCCTGACCACTCTGGGGCAGGGCCAGCCCTTGGGAGGTGTGGCTGCTGGCTTGCCCCAGGGTCAGACAGATCCCAGGTGACTCCTGCAATTCCCACACACCTTCCAGTTGCACCTCACCAGCTTGTGGAGTTTTATTTTCCTGCAATGCTTTTTAATGAAAATATCTTCCTTTCATCAGCACCATTTTATCCTTTTGTTACAGCATTTCCAGCTCCCAAGAGAATCCTCTTAGCCAGCCTTCCCTGCTCCCTTACAGTCCTGGGGTATCCCAGATCACCACCTCCAGGTGAGGACTTCCCAGTCCTCTCTCAGCTCTGTCTCCTCTGCCTCTCCCACATAGAGACAGCCAAACCTTGAAACTCATGGATGGATGTACAGACTACAACCATCCCCTTTCATGCATTGTTGCATCAGCCTGGACCTCCTTGTGAAAGCATAGTTTCTGGCAGGTAGCAAGCCCCTGACAGACACCATTTCCCCACCCAGCAACATGCTGGACAGCCTTTCACAAGCCCTAAGTGTCCTCAAGCTCTGCAAAGGGCCAAAACTCTTCTCTCCACTCAGGAATTGGGTCACTGGGCACTTTGTGTTGCTGGGACTGGGATTGCTGCTGCTGGCATAACGTGTGTTCGTGACATGGTGGGCACACAGCAGAGCCCCTGGGGACAGGCAGGGCTGATAAGCTGTGCCACTTGTCCTCGCTGGCACCGGGAAGAGGCCATTGCCATGGCAATGGGATTTGCCAGCTCAGCACACAGCATTCCTCAGCACATCAGGATCAGTGATGCTCCCACAGTGGTGGGAACAAGGAGGAGCTGGTGGCATCACGTGCTGCAGTCACAGGAAGCTGCCCTCTCTCATTCTGGGGGAAGACCCTTACCTAGGTTTTCCCCTCAGTGACAGTACAACTAATGGAAAAGACGGTGATGCAGCTGGAGTGTGAACCTGCCGGGAGGGAGGAGCTGAGAGTGCAAAGCCTGAAGTGAGAATCACAGCCATAGTTTGCACTGCTGGCTGTGCCCTGTTTCATCAAAATGCAGAGCAGGGCTTTGCAGGCAGAGCTCTGTAGGCGGAGCAGAGAGATGGTGAGAGATAGCAGGTGGAGGTGGGGGACAGGAAGGATGACAGAGTGTCACACAAGGTGTCAGCCAGTCTCACCATTTGTGCACATGGGTGCTTACTCACCTCTCTACAGAGACGTGGGGTTAGAAGGGACTCAGGGCTGGAAAATGCCCCTTGTGATATTTGCTCTTTTGACTCTCCCACGCCAGAGTCATCCTCAGAGGCACAAACAACAAACCAAGTGAGACAGTCCAAGACATCCCAAGACCATGGGATGATGGATGGGGTCTCATATCAACCCCCTTTCAGTTTGAAGCCATTCCCCCTTGTCCTGGCACTCCAGGCCCTTGTCAAAATCACCAGAGCTCTTCTCAATCACAAGAACCACAGCAGACATGCACGTCAATGTTGAATGGAACTGTGGCTGAGCTGCTGCTCCAGCCATTCCCAGTGCTGGGTGGGTGGGCAATGTCTGGAGCCCTTCCAGACCCAGCATCCAGAGAGCCTGTGAGCAGGGCAGCACAGCCAGCACACTTCCCCATGGGGATACTCATATTTTTTGCATTTGGAGATGGGAGATAAGTCCTGCTGAATGACTGTGAGGGAAGGTCCTGCAGCACCAGGCACTGAGGGAGACTGAACCAAATCTGTGCACAGCAGGTTTGCACCCCGACTCACCGCAACCCCGTGCCTTTCCTCCCCTTCCACATCCCACACTCGACGCTGAGCTCACTCCCACAGCTCTGCCCAGCCCCACCCCGGCCCCCAGAGGCCCATTTTGGTGGCTCACCGACAGGGAGGGGTTGCCCTCGTCCTCCACAGTGACCACGAGGCTGTAGAAGCTCTGGCGCTCGCGGTCGGGCGGCGAGGGCCGGGTGGCGATCTCGCCGGTGATGCGATCCATGCGGAAGGTCAGGTCCTCGTTCCCACGGGTGATGTAGTAGGAGAGGACGCTGTTGAGGCCGATGTCCCGGTCGGTGGCACGCACCTGGACCACCGCTGTGCCACCGCCAACGTTCTGCGGGACGAGCAGCAGAGACGCGAGGTGTAAATCCCACATAAAGCACCTAATTAACAATGTGATTCTACTACAGAGAGGACACTGACGTGCTTGAGGTGACAGAGTCACCGCCCCAACACCCAGCAGCTCAGCAGAAAGCTGCACATTAGTCTGGCACGGACTGGAAGAGCATAAAACCCAGAGTGTGTGCAAAGGTGAAGGCCGCGTAATGGACCCAGAGCTCAGCTAATTATTTCTGGATAGTCCCATTATGGGGAAAATCAAAACAGAAATTCTGTTCTTCGACCTGCTCTGAACATGTTTTAAATAGATAAGAAAACCTTAACAGCGCAATATCCTTAATGCTAAGCTATAAATCATGAGCAGCAGTTCCTCACAGCTAAGTGGCACTGGCTATTATTCATATTTCATTTTTCATCACCAAATTGAGAATCCCCCCCTGCCTCAGTCCAGGAATTAAACTGTCAGGAAATAAGTTGTCTTTTTTCATGCCTGATTGTGTTTTATTGCTTAATTATCTAGCTCTTGCTAAGCTGCTTCCTGAAAGCCATTCTTATTCTGCACCGCTCCGTCTCTTGTGTCACTTTGGTGGCATTTCCATGGGTGTGTAGCCACTTCTCCTTCCGGCTGGTCCCTGCAGCCTCATGGGCTTAAGTTGCTTGTAGAGCCTTTTTCCTAGCCCAAAACTAGGAGTACATCACCAGTGAGGGCTTTCAAGGGGTCGCCAACCCTTACATCACCCCAGGTGAGGATGGCGGGGGTCACTGATCCTTAAACGACCCAAGGTGAGGTTTGCAAGGGGACACCAACCATCAAACGACCAAAGATGAGGTTTGCAGGGGTCACTAATGCTTAAATGACCCAAGGTGATGTTTGTGAGGGATACTCCGCTGTCCCCACTTGCCCTGTGCTCAGACCTGAGCCTGGGAGGATGGAAGGAGAGGAATTGGGTGCTCACCTAACACTGTGACCCAGTCCTGATATGGTCTTAACTTGGGCCAGCTCTGACCATAGGAGTGGGCCTGGTTAGTGATGAAAGGAAAGAGGCTTGCTCAATCTTGCTCTGGGACTTAGACTTTGTGGTTTATTGTTGGTCTAGGGAGGAAGAGAGAGACCCCACCATGTGAGTGTGGGGGATTTTAAACCTCAAGATAAGAGAGGGCATGGAGTAAAGGGAATACAGCAAATGGGAGACATTCAGGGAGGGGTCAGTCCGGGAAGGCTACACTACTAGGTTAGGAAAAGGGAATATATAGGTTATACCATGTGAGTATAATAAAAACAATTATTAGTCACCAGTGTGCATTTTTAACAAACTAACTAACTATCTTGTGCAATACAACACTCACCTCACTCACGCTCACGTTGTAGCCAAAGGGGCTGTCAATGACAGGGGGGTTGTCATTGACATCGAGGATGTTCACCCGTAGGATGTGCTCCTTCCTCCGGGGAAGAACGCCACCATCCGACGCTTGGATCTGCGGCAGGCATGGATTTTCAAGGGGGAAAAAGAGCTGTTTTGAAGCTCACAGCTCCAATCAAACAGCCTGGGTGCTCAAAGCAGGGTGAGGGGGTGGTTGGGTGCTGACCCGTAAGGTGTAGTGATCCAGCAGCTCCCGGTCCAGCGGCCGTGCCACGAACACCTCGCCGTAGGTGCCGTTGGTGGTACGGATCTCAAAAGCCTGGCCGATATTCCCTGATGTCAGCGAGAAAGTCACCTGGAAAAATCACAGGGAGAGAAAACCAGGGCAGGCAGAGTGATGCTGAGGAAGAAGAAAGGAAAGGAGACCCTACAAAAATAAATCCAGCATCCCCACAAGATGGCTCAGCTTTTGAAAACGCCCAGTGTAGTGGGTTCCACAGGTGTGCTGGCTTATTGCAGCCACCCCCTGGCAGCTCCCAGGCTGCCAGCAATTTCTGTTATTAAGGGTGATGGGACCTCGTTAACACTCATCTGCAGGGTAATGAAAATAACAAATGTCAGAGAGCTTCCTGCTCAGCCTGCCAAGGACTTTGCTACTGGCCCCCACGGCGGGAGAGGCCACAGCTGGTTTTCAGATTGCAGGGCTCCTTTTACACTTGTCCCACAGAACTCTTTGCCCCAGACAGCCCAAGGACAGTGTTTTACCTCTCCTGCTGCCTTGACTGAGGACTGCTGGTACTCACTGCACAACCCCCCCAAAACCACTGGCATTAATGACCACAGTTTGCTCTCACAGGAATGCAGAGGGAAGGCACTGGGAGGATGCTGGCAGGGGGATTTCCGTGTCAGTGAAACACTACACACAGCCTCACGGAAGTTGGAAAGGACCCACTAGGATCATTGAGTCCAACTCCTGGCCCTGCACAGGAAAACCCCAGAAATCACACCACGTGCCTGAGAGCATTGTCCAAATGTTTCCCTCCCTACCTGGCCGTTCCTGCCTGAATCTGGATCTCGGGCCAGGACCAGGGCCACCCTCTTGCCCACGGCGCTGTCCTCGGCCACACTGACAGACGAGTCAGAGGTGATGTCAAACTCGGGGCTGTTGTCATTCTCGTCCAGGACTGTGATGGTCACCTGTGGGGGACACGGGGTTCAGGGCATGGACAGGAGCCAGACCCCTGCCCCCTGGCATCGACAACCACCCTGACACCTCGGGACACTACCAACACACCAAATAACACACCAGGCCCCTCCGAAGTGCCAACAGCTGCATCATCCATTCCCCGTGGGAATGATGCAGCTGAAGTTACATCCCTGCCTGCAAAGGAGGAGGAGGGATGCTTGGAGGCTGCAAAAACAGCACAAGGCTGCTGCATCTCCCAAGTAGTGTATTTTTTTGTGCAACATCCTCTGGTTTTTATCCTTCAAATAAATAGCTGGGCAGGGAGCAGCTCAGGCTGCTACAGGGTGACCCTTTCCGCCAAAACTTTTCACTAGTAGTGATTTCACCCATGCTCACGGCAGCAGGGCTGGGCAGGATTTGTTTTAAAGCACAATGGGCACAAAGAAGGCAGAGCTGAGTGTGTTTAACTCAACCAGGGCAAGCTGTGTTTGGAGGAGACCTGAGCTCCCTCCTGGAAAAACACACATGAGCACGAGATGCTTGAAGGGGGCCTGGCCACCTTGGCCACAGTTAGGCAGAGGAAATGCTCTCATCGAGTTTGTAATCCAAGTGCTGCAGGGCAACACAGAAATGAGAGAGGAAGAGCCTTTCTGTTCCCGGGGATTTATTTCTGGGTGCCCCAAGCTCCCAGGTGCAGCCAGGCTGAATGTGACAACATCCCAGGAGGAAGCTGGGAGTGAGCTGTGAGCCCTGGGGTGATTCAGTTATTGTTGCTGCTGAATTCCAAACACAGAGCCAGGGGCAGGGCCAGCTCATTCAGCTGCTGCGGCAGATCCGGCAGCTGCTGTCCCAAGCGCTGGAGCAGGGAGCCGGAATTCTGCTCGCCAGCAGCAGGGCGGCTCCCGGGGCTGCCCCACGTCCTGGGGGTGGTGGGACAGCACTGGAGACCTCCACCCCAGTCCCTCCCTGCAGCTCAGCGTGGACCTTGGGAGGGATTCTGGTCCCCAGCACGATGGACGTGCTCACCTTCTGTCAGAGGAAAGCAGAGGGAGAAACAGAGAACACAAACAATGAGGAGTTAGTGAGGGATGAGGAAGTGTCGGTTAACCCTGCATCCTACCACTGCAGTACCAGAGGTCATGGGCATACCCCTCTGCAACGATTTGGTGGCTCCACTTTTGGGGCATCCCTTGTTTTTTTTCTAGACAAGGTTGGCATATCTGCCCCTCACCCTGTGAGAGGTTCAGACAAGAGCATGGTGCTGTGTGGGGAGCAGAGCCATTGGTACCCATGGGCTGGCCCTGACCTCAGCAGAGAAATGCAAATCACCCCCAGCCTGGCTGCCTGTGAAACTGCTAAATATAACCCTCTGAAACATAAACCACTGTAGAGTATTTCAAGGCCCCTAAATTTATCTCCTTCAAAACTGTTTTAGCAGGTCTTCCCCCTAATCAGGGTTTCTGAACCAGAAAGCTCAGCTGGAACAGGTTGTCCCACACCAGAGGTGGGAAGGGGAGGTGATCTGAGGTTGACAGCAGATGATGGGGAAGCTGGGAAAAGCTACTCACCACTGTGGAGTCAATCTTTGGTCCTCCATCATCAGCCACCACTGTCAGGGTGTAAAAATCCCCTTTCTCTCGGTCCACCTGGCCTTTGACCGTGATCACACCCTGCCAAGTACGGGCAACAGCTGTGCTGGACACCAAAACCAAAGCTCACAGTGCCCCAAACAAGCCAGGAAGGAATGTTTGATTCATGCTTGATTCATTCAGCCACCATGCTGTGGCAGCTTACCGTGATCCCATTGATCTTGAAGAGGGAGAGTGCTTGGGGGTTGGTGTTGGGGTCGAACTTGTAGGTGATCTGGTTGAGGTTGTCGATGGAGCGAGCCTGGACACGGAGCACCTCGGAGCCCAGGGGGATGTTCTCCATGATCATGGCCTCGTAGCTGCTGTTGGAGAACTGCACGGCCTCATCCAGCTCATTCAGCAGGCTGACGTACACGCTGCAGAAGCCCTGGTTGTTGGGGGGCGCTTGGTCCGTGGCAGAGACATTCATCAGATAGCTGGTTTTGGTCTCGTAGTCCAGGTACTCTATGGTGGTGATGAGGCCCGTGCTCTCGTCGATCTCGAACTTCCCTTCCGCGCCTGACACGATTTTGTAGCTCACCAGACCCCCGTTCCCTGGGGAGAGAGCAGGAGCTGTGGTGCTGGCTGCACCAAGCACCCCGAGGAGGAAGGCACTACCAATGCCCACCCCCAGCAGAGCCCATCCCATGGGATTTCAGCCAAGCCAGGATCCGTGCAGTGGCTGATCTCACATCTCTCCCCGCCCCGTGTGCTCCTCACCCCACCCTTCCCACCTGTGTCTCTGTCGGTGGCCCGGACCACGGCCACCGAGGTGCCGATTCCTGCCGTCTCCCGCAGCCCCAGGCGGTTGTACTGGCGCTGGGTGAACACCGGCACCTCGTCGTTGACGTCCTCCACGTACACAATCACCTGGGAAGCCCCAGAGAAACCGCACATGAACCGGGCCAGCTTGGGAAACAAACCCTTCATGGGCTCGTGTAGGAACGTTTCAGCATGGTCAAAGCCAGGCTGGACGGGGCTTGGAGCAACCTGGGCTAATGGGGGTGGCCCTGACATTGGCAGGGGGTTGGAACTAGGGGAGATTTAAGGTCTCTTCCAACCCAAGCCATTCCATGATCCTGTGATAGCCTCTTCTTCAAACACCACGTGATGGAGAGTGAACACAAATGCTTTAACATCACAGATTTAAACAAGCCCTGTGTGTCACAGTGAGTCAGTCTTTCCCTGCTGGTGGGAAGGTACACTGGGTACATTAATTCCTCCATCCTCTGGGATCTCCTGATCAAACCCTTGGAGACCTCTCAACGCAGAAACGCTGGCGACTCAGTGGGAAAGTCTTGCTTCAAGTTGAGTGCTGTTTCCCCAGGGAACACATTTCCTTCTCTTGGTTTTCTGCTTGCTGCTGGGGCTGGGGGCACTTCACACTCAGCCAGAGCACACCCCACCACTGTGTCTAAGAACAGACGCAACTGGAGGGCTGGGTTTGTGGCAACCGTGGGAAGCTGGTGTGCTGCAGCTGAAGACTGTCACCACTGGGCCCTAGATTATTTAAATAGTGCCTGGCCAGGACACACAGTTTTCAACAGGCTGAGGCTCAGCTTTTCTTTCCAGCAGCAGAGCTGCATTTCACTGAGCGAGCAGGACTCCCTGCACCACTCTGGCTGTTGAGTGGCACCAGGACATCACAGGAAAAAAGAAAAATTAAACAATCCCCCCACCACCAAGCTCCTCTCTACCCATGAGCAGCCCCTGGAGACTTTCCACCAGCATCTTCATAGCAGATCTTTTTGATTTCCTGTATGACTGCAAGTGCTGGGAAGCACCAGGCATCCCAGGCGTTCTGTGCAGCCGGCAGCAGCGCGGTCCTTACCCGCACAGAGCTCCTCATGGGCCCCTGCTCCGTGTTGTAGGCCTCCACCTCCAGCACGTGGGAGGAGTTCTGCTCCCTGTCCAGGTGCCGCACACCTCGCATCACCAGCCCCGTGCTGGGATTGATGCGGAAATGGTTGTGCTCATTTCCTGGAAAAAAACGACAGGGATGTTGCCCACTGCCTTGACTTCCATCCTGGTGACATGCTGAGCCCTCCCTGGGGGGGGGGCTTTTGGAGGGAGATTACTGAGCAAAACTTCAGCCCCATCACCTCTGGCTGCATCAGCGTTTGGCCCTGGGTCAGGCTAGGAGGAGCTACAGAATCCCATCACATAAGAAAAATGTGGATGTGTTGGAGCAAGTTCAGAGGAGGCCAAAAAGATACTCTGAGGGCTGGAGCAACTCTGCTCTGGAGCCAGGCTGGGAGAGCTGGGGGTGTTCAGCATGGAGAAGAGAAAGGCTCTGGGGAGAGCTCAGAGTCCCTTCCAGTTCCTAAAGGGACTCCAGGAGAGCTGGAGGGAGACTGGGGACAAGGGCCTGGAGTGACAGGCCAAGGGGAAAAGGCTTCAAACTGAAAGAGGGCAGGGATAGATGGAATATTGGAAAGAAATTCTTCCCTGTGAGGGTGGGAAGCGCCTGGCACAGGCTGCCCAGAGCTGTGGCTGCTCCATCCCTGCAAGTATCCAAGGCCATGTTGGAGGGGCTTGGGGCAACCTGGGGTAGTGGAAGACCTATGGACCCCCCTATGGCAGGGGGTTAGAGTGAGGTGAACTTTTAGGTCCATTCAAACCCAAACTATTCTGTGATTTTAGGATCCTATCTAGCTGCTCATCCATGACAAATCATTACCCAGCCACGAGCCCTAAAGCTGAATTTTGTTTAGGGCTGGGAGAAATGGTTCTGTGGGCTCCAAAGTGCAAAAGGATGGTGTGCTCAACCTCTCGAGGCTGGGTAGAGCCTGGGACAAACTTGCTGATGCACGAGGGGGAACCTGGACTTACCCTTCACAATCCTGTACCACACTCTCCCGTTAATGCCTTCATCTGCATCCGTGGCTTTCACCTTCATGAGAAAAGCAGAGGAGTAGAGGTAAAGGGCAGGGAACTCCAGACTAGGACTAATCCTCCTACCCTGCCAAAGCTGGACATCCTTCTCCTCCACCTGAGCTGGAGAGCTTATCAAATACAAAGAAAAGTAAGTTACCTTCCCCTCATCATTGGACAGCAGGGATAGTGGGCTCAGAAGCCCCTGGCTGCCAGCTCAGCTGTTGGATTGAGGTGGGAGCTGAGCCTCAGGACCCACATCACAACCCCCACGGGTCTGTGTGCTGGAGGAGGTGCCTCCACCCATCCTACCCTGCATTACAATACCTGTCCCAGTGGCAATGCTGGCAGGGATGGAGCCTTGCCAGGGTGATTTGAGCTGGGCAGGGGGAGCTGCTCCCCTGTCTGATGGGCACACAGCCCATGGCATCCCAGTGAGCCACCCAAACAGCAGCACATGGAAAAACTGCCAAAGAAAATGTGAATGCAACCAGCCTGGAGCATCCTTGTGAGCCCCTGGGCAGGGCTGGGAGCACCCTAGGCTCTGATGCACTCACAGTCCCGGCACAGACTGACTCTGCCACTCACCCTGGGAAAACCAAGGCACGGGTCCCCTCTGGTGTCACTGAACAAGACTGCAGCACTTCCCCTACAGCCTCAGCCAGCAGCCAGCAGCTGGGAAGCGGGATGTGGTGGTGACCAGCAGGGCCAGGGCTTCCTGTCCAGCTGGCACAGAGCTCCTGCACCTTCTCTTGGCCAAACCCACTCCCCACAAAGCACCCAGAGCTCTACCACAGCGTTGGTGCTCACAAAGCACCAGGGCGAGGATGAAGGGAAGGCTTGAGCCTTTATCCTCTCCGTTTCCCTCTGCAAGGCATCTTCAGCCTCATCTTCTTCATACAATACTACCCAGCAGTTCCTTTTTCCTGGAAAGGTTTGCACCCAGATTTATGCTGGGAAGAAGAAAGGTTTCTGCAAAGGATGCACAAGCAGTGGGAACAGTGAGGGCTTCCACCCCCAGCTGCACACAACACTCACAGGAGTCAGAGAAGCTCCTCTGAAATGTGGTTTTGAGGTACCTTGAACTGCTCTTGCTCCCTTCCAAGTCCCCCTGCATCAGTAGAAAACTTGGAAAATACTGACCTCTACCTGGGTTTCTCAACTCTGTGCCCACACATGCTATCTCCCTCTGTCCCAGACAAGTTTATACCTCACTTGTGGCTTATTCCACCAAGGACTTCCTTTCACAGTGGGGCGTTCTCCCTCCCAAATCAGCTCTTTCCCTGCTGGGCTCCCTGAGCTGGGCTGTCTCCTGTCCCGTGGGATGGATGGGCCCCTCAGCAGCAGGCAAGTGATGCCCAGGCAGACCAGCTGCCTTGGCATGGCACAGGGAAAAGAGGAGGAAAAACAAAAGGATTGGAGGCAAATCTTTTCAGATTTTTTGTGCCATTCCTTGCCCCACTGTGCCCAGGAGAGTGCATTTCAGGATGAGCCAGCTGTACCTTGCAAACACCCCTTGGACCATCCTCTTCCCAGCTCACCCCAAGCCTGAAGCTCTGGTACATAAGCCAGGTGATATGGGTCAGCCCAGGCATTTGTTTTTTATTGAAAATCTGTAGTTTGCATTAAAGCAAGGCGTTCTCCTGCCAGCCTACAGCTGAGGAAAAGCTTGGCTGCTGCTGGTTTGACCTGCTGAGGTTCTAAAGGAAAGGTGGTACTTGGACAGACTGTCCCAAACTCGGGAAAACAATGGCACTGCAGGGCAAGCAGTGGGAGAAAAATTCTTTCTGCTACAAGTGGAAAGCACCTTGTGTAAATGAGCTGAGCTCCAGCCTATTTTATCCCCCTGCTACATAGTGGGCTGCAGGCACAGCCTGTAGTCTGGTTTTCAACTGTAGTGCAGTTTCTAAGTTTCTAAGTTCTATCCCTTCGTGATGTTTTAGTTTTGGAAATCTCTTCTCACAGTTTGAGCATAAACATTGCCATTGTTTCTGTAACGAAAGCGTAATGTTTTGGATTCTTTCTATGAGACAGACTTTCTCTGATGTCTCTCAACTTTGACCAATGTAGGTGAAGAGTTCTATCACTCTCCCTACCAATGAGAATAGCCTGTCCAAAAAGGTATAAAAAAGGGTCAGTTATTTGAATAAACTAGAGTCAGATCATGTTCTAAAAAAAAAAATTCGTGTTGTGTTGTTACTCAACACAACTTTAACAGCCAGCCCCCTTTCAACAACCCTCAGCCACTGGAAAGGTGTCAGGAAAGGATGAGGTGGGGCAATAAAAGAATGGGAAAAAAGCAGATTTTCTGGGAAAAGGGGGAGGGCGTGTAGAGGGCAGGTGCCACCCCTCCCAGCACGGCGGGCTCAGCCCACGACCGAACCATTTAGTCATCCTACAAGGACACATCCTGAGGAAACGCATCCCGCGGGGCTCGACCCCAGCAAGGGACGCAGCTCCAGCAGGACACAGCTCCGGGGCTGGCAAAGCCCGGGAAGGGGCTCAGGGCCCCTCGGCTTTGCTGGCTCAGGCTGTCCCCAGCCCGGCTGCCCCCTCTGTCCCAGCCTCCCCAAAGGGAGGAGGGGGCTGGCAGCGGCAGAGCGCGGTGCGAGAGGCGCAGGCGGGAGCGCGGGAGGCACAGCCCGGGCTCGGCCGGCTGCTGAGAGGTAGGGAGCCCAAACCCCCGCGGCAAAGCCACTGCCGGCCCCTCGGGTCACCCCCAGGGGTGGGAGAGACCCCCGGCTGCAGAGCTGCTGCCCTCGGCGAGGGGGAAAGGGCTGGAAATGGGTGGGGATGCAAAGTTAGGGGCGGGCATGAAGTCAGGCATCCTTCCTCCCTTGCTCTGTCTCTCCCGGTGATGGGAGAGGGGGAAAGTCCTGCGGATGCAGCTCTGCCGTTTTGCAGCCAGGGTGATGGGGAGAAGCATCACTCACAGCCCTTTTCTCTGGGAACCCGAGCGCCCGGGTCAGGCAGCCGCGGGTTTGGCACTGCCCAGCATCACCTCCTCCGGCAAGCCGGTGGGAAGATTTAGTGCGTTGGGAAAAGGTGGGGAGCTCCAGGAAAAGTGTTGCTAAGCAAGCGGGGAGGGAATGAGAGCTGCTTTTCATGGGAGCTGTCACAGGCAGTGCCTGAAAACAGCCTTTTCTTTTCAGGAGTTTGATGAAAGGGAGGGAGAGCATATGGCAAAACTGCCAAACTAAGCAGCTGGGCCAGGCCAGGGAGCAGTGCCTGGTGCTGGGCAGAATAATCCTCTCTGCTGCTCATGCAAGAGAATCATTCTTTATTTTTGTTTCCTTTCCACCTTTCTCAGGGGCATTTTACCTTTTGCAATTTCTCTTTATTCCCTCTGATTCTCATCTGCCTCATGGCCAGTGCTGGAGCCTGAGTGCTCATGGGGGATGTGCCATACTTGGAGTTGATCAGGCAGGGATGAACCTCTGGGGAGGATTTCCAGGACAGGAAAATCTCTTTTAACCCACTAGGGTGAAGAATACGGTGCCTGGGTGGGACAGTGATGCTGAGAAGGGGCAATGCTGTGAAAGCTCTGCCAGCTGAGCTGGGTGTGAGGAGAAGCTGGATGGGAAAGCAAGAGGAGAACAGGGCATGGCTGAAAAAGTCTGGGAAAACACCGGGTGCAATCCCTCCTGATGGGTTTCTATGGAACACTGTCAAGTGAATTTAAGACAAACTCTGCAGCCATGAGCAAGGGAGCAAAAACAGCCTAAAGGTATTAAAGAGCCTGAAGGAATTGTCCACGCCTCCCTTAAGGAACAATGCAAGGTCAGCACGCTGAGCACATGCAGTCAGTGAATGCCAGCATTAAGGTAGCCGTGGAAACCTTGATTCAGGCTGCCTTTGGTGTGGGACACACTGCAGCAGTGCCTGCTGGCTTTTGTGCCTGGGCAGCACACAGGAGCCTGTCCATGGAGCAGGGAGTCCTTGGGATTGCTGCTCCAAAGCTGAGGGGAAGGCACAGATAAAAAAATACTTTTGGGGTGAAGGAGGTGAAAACATTGTCATGGAGGAGGTGACAAGAGCCCCAGTGCCTGGGACTGCCTGCAATGCACGCAGGGATTCACCTTCTCAAACGCTGACCCATTTGTTTTTGCATTCCCCATTTTCCAGGCACAGACCTGGCTCTGACCCATGGAAACAGCACCACCTCCCCAAGGACCCCCAAGCTCTGAGCAGGCTGACACACCCTTAGTGGTTAAAATCATGTCACTGAAGTCCTCTCCCCACTTTTTGGAATGTGTTAGGGTGAATGTTTGGCTGCTGCCGTGCACTGTGTGCACACGTGCCTGTGTGACTTTGGGATGGTGGCTGCAAGAGAAGACCCAGAGACCTTGGCAGCCCCTGCAGCCCTGCCTTTCCCCTCCTAAAATCTTGGGTTTAAATCAGCTCAGTCCCAATCCAAGTTTATCAGGAGATTGCCCAGCCACAGACCACGTAGACAGCTCTCCCACATCTCCACAGGAAAACCAGCATAATAGAGCTTTACCTCCAGCACACAGGCTGGAGCACCAAGGGCATTGCAGAGGGTTGGCACAAACAGGATTTCCCCAGCCCTCATCTCCATCTGGAGATGCCAGCCTCTAGCACAGTGTGTCTGGGGGGGTGCATGTGAGCAAAAAAGTGGGTGCAAATTGCTCTTGGGAGGACCTGACCCGTTGGGGAAAGGAGAGGACAGTCTCCACCAGGTGTTAGGTAAGACTAAGGTCTCCACCAGTAGTTAGGAAACTGCTAGCACTTTGGGAAGCTGGTTTGCATCACTTGTGACATGTCTGAGCCTGAAAGCAGGTCAGCAAAATGCCTGACATGAGGATTTTTTGGTGAGGGTATTACTCTTCACCCCTGCAAAATAATAAAGACAGTGCTAGTAAAATACCACAGCTTGATGGGGACTTATCAGGGCACAGGCTCGACCAGCTGTACAATTTCTTCGGGATAATAATCACAAAACCCCCCACTGACAGCTAATTCAACAAACACACATTTCTGGGGAACAGAGGAGAACCAAACCTCAGCAGCTTGGGGGGGAGGATTTTGATCTGTCTGTAGTACATGGATATTTATCTCTTCCAGAAAATCTTCATGCAGCGTGTGTGTGCCCCCTACAAGTGTCCTCCCACGGGCCATGGTAAACTGTGGCAGATTCCTTTGCCAGGTGGTTTTGCACTTCAGGGTGATACTTTGAAAGTGCAAACCCCACCTCTGTGCTTTGCTGCCTGGCCACTGAAAACATGGCTGGGAGAATCTTGGACATCAAGGCATGATAACAATCCACCAGTTTAACCAGAGGGTGGCTGGCTGTCCAGCTTCCACGTGGTAATCACCTTCTCTGTATCACCTTGCACTGCAGGGAAGATGAGCACAGAGCACTCTGGCAACGGGACCTCTCCCACCTCTCCTCTCCTTGTGCTTCTGGTTCCCACTGTGGAGCCAGTCCCACCCAGTGCCACCGCCCCCGAGGTGACAGACTGGCTGCCCATCATCGTCGGGCTCCTCTGCATCTTCCTGCTCCTGGCCACCCTGCTTGTCTTTGTCACCCTCTGCAAGGCAGCGGCGCGGGGCCACTCCCTCTCCAGCCCCCAGGATTGCCTGCCCCACCACCCCAGGGATGCCAGCGAGCCCCAGCTGAGGCTCTGGAAGCGTCTGGGCTCCCTGCGGTGCTCCATCAGCAGCTTCAGGAGGAGCCAGCTGGTGACTCAGAGCCCTCTCGCCTGTCCCAGAAACTTCTCCACCAGCCAGGACTGGGACATCATGGAGTCCACTAAAATGTGATCCTGCCCTGTTACTCTTTCCCAAGCTTTTGGCTTCCTTCTCAAGTATCCCTTGGTATCCTGAACAACCTGGCAGAGACCCTTTGAGCAACTCATTTCCAGGCAGTGGCTCTGTGAGGTGACAGAGATTTTGCAATGTTAGGTTCCCAAATGCTTTCCAGGTTACTGCTTCCTGCCAGGGAAGGTGGAGGCATCCAAACTACACCCACATGCAGCTGCCACCAGGCAGTCCAAAAAAAATCCTGCTGCTTCATTTTGTTTGGAAAACATTGCGCAAGTTGTGCTCCACCTGAACAAACAGCTTGGAAGAGAATGGGAGCAATCTGGCTACCTGAAGAGAGGCAGCCCAGGGCAAACCTGCTCCATAGAAAGCAGTCCTCAGTGGAGATTGTCCCCCGAGCTGTGCTCCGCAGCAGGTGGAGGGAGGCTCGTGCCCCCACGTGCTGCCTGGTCCCTGTCACCCCTCTCCATGCAGTGAGCTGTGGGTTGCTGTGGTCAGTGTATTCTCATTCCTGCTCTCTGGCCCTGGCCTGCTTGGTTTTGGGAGAAAGGGATGGGAAAACATTCAGAAACTCTGCTGCTGCCCTGGGGATGCATTTGAAGGGAGAGACCTTCTGTACAAATGGTTTGCACTGAAGGTGTAAATTAAACCAAAGCTGGGTGATGGCTCATTTCTGTTTCTCTTCCATGTTATTCTGTGGAAAAGCAACTTCCCTCAAGTACTTCCTTTCTTTTGCCATGGACTTCCAAGGGCATCCCCTCTTCTGGGAAGAAGAGGCACTTTGATGCCAGTCAGACTCAAGTTCCCTCCATTCCTCCAGTTTGCCAAACCGGCTCAATTTTAGGAGTCCTGTGCAGCCACACACCTCCATCCTGGGATTGCAGATGGATGTCTCATCCCAGAGACATCAGGTACACCCTGCCACGGCAAAACAGGTGATGAGGACCCACAGGATTCCCTTTGGAGCAGACACATGGCTCCCAGCAAACCTTTGTTGTAGGAGGCGAAAGGCTCCTTTCTTCCCTGCCAGTGACTCATCCTGCCCGCCACAGCCAGGGACAAAGCTGCCCCTTTCCCTGGGCCAGCAGAGGTATTGAAGGCAGGAGGAACCTTCCCAGGGCCCTCTGCAAAGAGCCTTTGGTGCCTGCTCCAGAAGAGCCCTGGGTTTGAAGGGATGCTGGAAGGCCCCGGAGCCTGTGTGAATGCCCGCATTCATTCGGTGCTCACTGAGCCATTCAGCTCTGCCCACCGCTCCCTCAAAGAGGAACAAAAATGAAAGCAAAGTCCAAATGCTTTTCTCCTTCTCCGAGGGTTTTCCCCCCTCTCTGAGCATCTCTTTGCAGGCACTCTTCTCCCTCCCCATGGAGATCTCTGTTGGGGAGGAGGGAGAAAGCAGGGATGTAGCCACAGAGGCCTCGCCAGCACAGGGCTTGGCTCTTCTCCTCTCACTCCCTGCAGAAACAGGGTGAGTTTCCTAATTTTCCCTTGTTCTTTGCTGCATTCTCCCTGGCACTCACAGCCTGGACTAGCAGAGGAGTGGGTGAGCAAGAACACATTTGGCCCTGCCCCGAGGGAAAGACCACTGACAGGCAGAGAAAATCCCTGCCCTGGGGATTTTCCAGCAGCTCAGGGTCAGGGCACAGCTAGTGGGGGACTCCTACCACCCACCCCGGGGTGCCAGGGGAGGAGCCACGTGCCTGCACGATGCTGCTGGCAGCCGGGATGTCCTCAGGGACGCTGACTTCATAGCTGCTCTGCAGGAAGATGGGTCTGTTGTCGTTGACATCCAGGACAGTCACGTACACGGTGGCGGTCCCGGTGCGCCGGTTCCCAGTAGGGCCATTGTCTGTAGGGAGGGAAAGGGGAGAGAAGGAGGTTCAGCCACCTCCTCTTTGCACAGCCATGGCTGCTGAAACAACAGGATCAATATTTCTAAGCCAAAACATTTCATCTTTTTTGCAGCTTTCAAATCCCACACTGAACCATGGGATTTTAGGGTTGTTTTTTTTTCTTCCCTTCCTAATTTGAAAGAAAAAGGAAAAGCCAAACCACCCCCAAGCTCTGCCATGGAGCCCAGCGAGGCTAGAAATGCAACTGATCATTAGAGAGGATTTGCAATTCCATACACCAAGTGAAGGGACTGCTGGAGGCCAGGGACTTGGGAGATGAAGGCAGCCTGATGAGTTCTCTATAGCTGCAGCTCAGCTCACAGCCAAAGAGCACCGGGATGGGTTGGTGCTCAGGAGACAAGGACACGGCAGCACAGCTCTTGGATTTGCCAGGAAGAATGAGGCACTGGGAAGCATGGATTGGGGTTGGATTTTTCAACATGCTTTCTTTGCAGGGAGTGCTAAACTCACCCAGCTGGGAGCCTGTGGGATCTGGGAAAACATCCAGATCCCCATCAGAGGGGCACAGCAGACCCTTTGCCTCCTGGGATCCAGTCCTTTGTGCCCAGGCAGTGCAGCATCCCTGCTGCAGCCCCTGTGGCACCTGCAATGCTGTGCCCCCCAACATTTCTGTGCAGGCCACTTATTTCCCCTTTCAAAAGGGGCATCCAAGTCATCTGTGAACACATCATTATAAAGCTCTGGGGATGACAGCCAAGCTGAGTTTGGCACACAGACCCTCTGTCTGTGCCAGGTGGCTCAGGGTTAATCACAACCACAGAGCCAAGGGCTGGCATGGCATGAGGAAAAGGATGCTGGGGCAGTGGCATTTTTGGGTAGAGAGCTGCCCTGGACAGCATGGAGCCTCTCAGGAACAGGGGGCCTTCCTTCCCTGGGTGAAGCCCTGGGGCTGGGCAAATCTGAGAAGAGAATATACCCTCTGCAAAAGTCATGATGGAACCGGGACATACGAATTCACATGGGCTGTGTAATGTAACCACCAGGCACAGGCTCTGGTTTGTAGAGTGCCCCGGAGGTGGCTGCCCCTCCAACACACCTGGAACACATGCACAGCCACCATGTGTGGCTGTGTGGCAGTGGTCTCCTGGGATCCTGGGGAAATCCTTACCAATGGCCTCCAGGATCAGCGTGTAGGATGCCACGGTCTCCCTGTCCAGGCTCACGACTGTCCTGACCACCCCATCCCTGAATCCAACGCTGAATTTGCCATCCTGGTTCCCACCTGTAGCAAAGGACAACTAGGATAGAAGTTTGGAATGGGTTGGGTTGGGTTGGGAGGGACATGAAAGGTCATTGTGTCCTAACACCTTGCCATGGGCAGGGACACCTACTGGACCAGGCTGCTCCAAGCCCTGTCTCACCTGACTTTCAACACCTTCAGGGATGAAACATCCACTACTTCCCTGGATGGCCTGCTCCAAGGCCTGCTCACCCTTTCAGTGAAGAAATTTCTCCCAGTATCTAATCTGAACCTTCCCTGGTGCAACTCGAGGCCATTTCCTTGGATCCTGCCCAGCTGTGGGAGGATGGGTTTGTATCTTGTATCAGAGCACCTTCCCTCTGCCTCACGGCATGGGAAAAATCCAGTGGCCATAGGAAAAGCCAAATCATTTCCTGAATGCTTTGGAAGCAAACTGGGGTAACTTGGCACGTGAGCCGTGGTACCTGTGGGACAACACACTCTGTTTCACTTGCAGAGGGGTTGTGACATGACACAGCAGGCTGCTATTTGGGAAAAATGACTCTCTGCTGCCACTTCTCTTTTCACCCTCTTCCTGAAGGCTCAGCATGCAGTTTGCAAGTCAAACCGTGGCCAGGGGATTCCCCAGCCTCCTGCTGCAGGTGCTGCATCTGCGGAGCGAGCCGGGCACTGCCTGGGCTGCACCACTGCCCACCCGACCCCGCCAGCCCACAGGGCTACAAAAATGCCCCAAAATTCCATTGATTCCAACCATAAACGCTGATGAAAGCCATCCCAGCCCTTGGTCCCTAGCCGCGTTCTGCACATCCCCATGCTTTTCTAGGGATGTCGGGATCGCAGCGGTCAGCAGGGCTGGGAGCCAAGCGGGGCTGTTCAGCAGAGGGCGATGCCGGACAAGGGTTGGAGGGGCTGGCAAAGGCAGCGCGGGAGCGCAGGACACCCTGGCCGAGGTCTGGGGCAGCCTGTGCCTTCCTGCGACCCCCGTTCCCCTTCCTGCCCGGGGCTCCCACCTGTGATGAAGTAGCTGAGCTCAGCGTTCAGCCCGATGTCGGCATCCGTGCAGTTGAGCCGGACCACTTTGAAATCCCGGGCCACGTCCTCGGGCAGGGACACGTTGTAGACGGCGGGGAAGAAGGTGGGGTTCTCGTCGTTCACGTCCAGAACTGAAAAGGGGGAGCAGAGCTGAGTGTGCTGCCAGGGCTGCCCCTCCTGCAGGTGTCAGGCTGATTCTGCTGGGCTCCCAAACCTCCTGTGTGCTGCACTCAGCATCCCGGGGAATGCTCTGCCTGCCTGTCCCTGCCATTTGTGCAGTGGGGGTGTCTGCAGAGTGGCTGTAGGCTGCGTTTGGTTGCTTCTGATACACACGATCACCCTCCTCACAGCCAGAAGACATTACATCACTGAAATGCAAGTTACTATTTCCACCAAGCCTGCTTCCATCCCCATTCAAAGGAAAATCCAGGGCTTAAATATAAGCTCAGTATTTCCTGGGGTATGGCAGAGAGCTCTGAAGGTACAGGACCAGGAACTTCTTTTCCAAAGTCAGGCCTGAGGACAATCCAGGGTCAGTTTATTTCCAGATGATGCTTATCCTTTTTCAGCACTTGACTTGCATGAAACCAGTAAATAGCAAGGCATTAAATTAAAGACAGGCCACACAATAAGGCTCCAGCTCTGAACTGGGATTGCGTGGGCTGTCCAGGCATGCAGCTGATGGGAATCACATGCTGAAGCAAAAGAGAAAGCAACACTGGGAATGGGGGAATGGAGAGAGAAAAAAGAATAGAGAATCTGGGGGCCCTGCCAGGAAGGCCACATTTCCCCCATCTCTGCAGTGTGTTGATAGCAGACACGGAGCCTGTGGGGACGGGAGCCGAGCCCATGTCCTGCTGTACACAAAACCAGACCTGGTCCTGCTTTCAGGCCTTGCTGTGTCCCCTACAGAAACTGCCTTTCCTGTGGTGAGGTGTCCTTGTCAGCGCAGGGTCTCGGCGCACCCACCTTTGACAGTGAGGGTGCTGGTGGAGCTCTTGGCGGGCGTGCCGGCGTCGCTGGCCACCACCCGCAGGGAGTACTCAGGGATCCTCTCCCTGTCCAGCACGGCCGTGGAGGTGACCAGCCCGCTGGTGCTGTTGATGAGGAAATCCATGCGGGGCATCCCCACCTGCATGCGGTACGACACCTGCCCGTTGGGGCCCTCGTCCAGGTCGATGGCCACAACCTGGTGGGGAGAGCACCCTGATCGTTTCCTGCCCATGGAAGGCATGGCACAGAAATCCCAAGTGCCCTTGGCCCCAGGGATGCAGGGTGAAATGGCCTTGGAGGGTCCTCCCCAGCGGGAGCGAGCCCGTGGAGTAGAGATGCACGACCCCTCCTGCATCCCCCCTGTTCCACTGCTAGAGGATGGCAAAGAGGAGGAGATGGAGAGGATGGAGGAGATGGGGAAGATGAAGAGAAGGGAGAGGATGAGTTGCTAGCCCGCTTTGCAAAAGCCACAGCAGCAGCTCCCAGCACAAGAAATGGCAGCAGTGGGACATGCTCACCTGGAAGACAGAGGAGCCCGCGGGAAGGCCCTCGGTGATCTCAGCAACAAAGGGCAGGTTTTGGAAAGTGGGGTCATTGTCGTTCAGGTCCAGCAGGTTGACAAAAACTGTGGCACTGCTGGTGGCTCTCAGGGGTGGCCTCCCACCTGTGGAGGCCAGGAATGGGGTCTCAAGGTTAATGCTTGAGCTGTTTCTACCCCTTTCCCCTAAAAAGGAGCCCTCACCCCCTATGCAGACAGCAGTGCAGGATGGGGTGATGGCCCTGATTTGCCAGGGATGACCTGCCAGGGATGGACAATTAGAGAGAATCCTAGAATGGTTTGGGTTGGAAAGGAATTTACAGATAATCTAATTCCAACCCTCTGCCACGGTTAGGGACACCTTCTACTAGACCAGGTTGCTCCAAGCCCCATCCAACCTGGTCTGGGACACTTCTAGGGTTAGAGCAGACACAGCTGCTCTGGGCAACCTGTTCTACTACCTTTATCTTAGTAAACAGCTAATCTCAATCTCTCCTCTTTTGGTTTAAACCCGCTCCCCTTTGTTCTGAAAATAAAGGACTACATTTGCATATCTACCTTTTATCCTAAGAAACATTTCCCTACTGCAATATTTCCCAGAAAAATCCATCAGCTCTGTTTCCCCCAGCTGCTCAGTTGATTTTCTGGGATGCTAATGGAGCAAGGCTGAGGGGAGGGAGAGTTCCTGCTTCTCAGGCTCATTATTCTCAGGGCTGCTACATGAAAGACTACGCTCACATTTTGAGGGGCTTCTAGTTCGGTTTAGCATCAGCTTTAAAGCTACTCCCAAATTTTTGACCTCAGAAGCACTCCTGCTCAAAACAGGAGGAAAGAAAGCAGAAGAGGCTTCATCATCAAGGCAAAACCAGGCTGGGGCAGGTTCAGCTGAGCAGTGGGAGTGATCCTGGTGGGATGGAAGCTTACAGTCAGTGACAGACACCACGATCCTGCGCATGAGCTGGGCCTCCTGGGCGTTGGGATTCTCCCGGTCCAGCAGCACGCCCGAGGTGCGGATCTTGCCCGTGGTGCTGTTGATGCTGTAGAATTTGTTGGGAGGCCGGATGCTGTACACCACCGTGCCATTCTCCCCCAAGTCTGGGTCAATAGCCACCACCTGCCGTGGGGGAACAGCACAGAATTACAGGAATTTGCTCCCATGGAGATTTGCTGGTGTCGAGCTTGGCCTCCCTGTACCAGCAGCAGCAAGAAGTTCTCCCTCCACCCAGCTCTGCATTTTCAGGACATTTGCAGGGATCTTGCACCCTCGTGACCTCTGCTGTGGTGTTAAATCTCCCCAAAATTGGCCCGTGAGCACAGGAGGTAATGGCATGACAAGACACAAAAGTGCAGCAATCAAACTGGGTTTTCCTCTTTTTGAATAAAACCAGCTCAGAAACGAGGACCCTTTGGAAAGATAAAGTAAATGGGACAAAGAGGCACGCTGAGGAAGTTGTGCTGCCACATCAGGAATGCTGTGAATAATTCCTTGGTGGGGTTCTCCTCCATGCCAGATATTTTGTGCTTTATTGTTCTCCCTGTGATGTTTTTAATTACAGGGGACATTTACATTAAAAAACACCCCAATTTCACTGCCCTCATAACTTCCCAGGCTCTTGCTGCTTGTCCCACAGCTGAATTTACATTGGATCGGTGACAAAATAATTATCTTCCCAGCAACTAATTGGGTTGTCAAAGGCAAGATGACTTCAAGCCGGCGCTGAGCAGCAGGGCTGGAGGAGAGAAAACCACTGTGCTCTGTCTTGGGCAGCACTGCTAGACCCTTCTCTCCCTTCAAAAAGATCCCTTTTTTTTTTTTTTTTTTTTTTTGCAGCCTTCCTCCTTATATGATTTTGTGGATTCTCTTCACTTTTCCCTCATTTATTTTCCATTTTGTTCCCGTCATTTTTCTCTCGGCGTGATGGAATAGAAGCCTCCCCTCTCCTTCTCTTTTATTTCGCCAGAGGGACTTGAAAGGCTGTAAATCAAAGTCTTTCAGAGAGGTCCTTGAAGGAGGTCACAGGCGAGGCTAAGAAAAGGAGGATTTGGCCAAAATCCACACAATTTGGAGTGAAAAAAAAAATGTGCCAGCAAGGGAGAAGAAACACAGGGGATGGTCAGCAGCAGGGAGGCTTGGGAGTAGGTTTTTAAATGGAATTCTGCAAGATGGGGCTGGACTGAAGGTGACACAGGTGACCCCCGTTTGGGGGTGGCCCCCTGCTCCAGCCAACCCTTCAGTACAACCATCACCTTGCTTCACACGTACCGTGGTGACGTCCGAGTTGGGGGGGGTCATTTCCACGAGGTTAATGAAGTATGGCTCGTCCTTCCAGGTGGGATAGTTGTCATTGATGTCCAGCAGCGTGATGTTCACCTGTGGGAGAGCAAGGAAGCAAAGCTGCTGCAGGAGGTGCAGGTTCCTGAGGGGTGGAATGTCCCCTGGAGGCACCCAACGGGTGTTTCAGGCAGTGGCAGAGTCACCATCGCCCAGGGGATTTAAAAGATGTGTAGTTGTGGCACTTGGGGACATGGGTTGGTGTTGGCTTGGCAGTGCTGAGGGAATGGCTGGATTTATTTATCTTAGAGACCCTCTCCAACCTGAATTATTCTATGGCTTTGTGATTCTGTGCTCACCCTCTGGAGGGAAAACCTGCCAAAAAATCAACATCCTGCAACTTTGCAGCCGAGGCCCCTTGGTCTAGCGGAACTGGGTTTTGTTCCTATGTACTTATCACAGTTAAGGACAACCACAGGGCACAAGGTGTGTCTTCAAGCAGCTCCTTCACTGGAAGGGGGAGGAAAATCAGTGGGGGAGAGGATGCAGTAGGAATGTGGCAGGAAAGGAAGGAAAAATCCGAGTGGTAAAAAGCAACAGAAAAAAAGCAAGAATAAATGAGAAACCAGGAGAGAGTAGAGCAAACAGGGGGTGGGAGGTGCGAAGACAAAAGCAGGGGTGAGGATGGTGCCCTGAAGTGTTCCCTGTCTTCATTTCCAGCGTGACAAACAGCAACCCAGTGACAGCAGCCAGCCTGTAGGATGTGTCCTGCTGCCTGGGAGTCTCTCACCTCCCCACAGCACCCATTTCTCCCCGGCCTGTGGGGCTCTACAGGTGTCTGAGGGAAAGGGGTGCAGCTCCAGGGGAGCCCCTGGCAGCTGCCATCCCTCAGCAGGTCCGAGTGGAGCTTTTCCTGGGATCTCCTCTGCTCCTACGCCACTGTGTCCCGCTGTCACTGAGCTGCTGGTGCCACCCCGTGGTAGAAGAGGCCATTCTGGACACCACAGACTCCAGGGACAAGCCAAAGCACGGCGGTGGTCCCTGGGGAAGGTGGCCGCCCCACCCCTACTCCAACCAGCTCATGTGCTTTACATCACCTGGGGACCTTGCAAGGCCCCTGAGTGTTCCTTTATTCCCAATCAAAAATGATTATTTGGAGTGGCAAGTGTATATCCCAGCAGACAAACTTACTCAGCTGCCCTAGCCTCACTGAGTTTTAATAATCTTTAATTTTTTAGGGATCAGGAGGCATCTCTTCCCCTTGTCTTGCCTTTTAACAAGGCTATTAGTAGAACATAATCACATCTGGAGCCCCAAAGGAGATCTCAGTGTTCCACAGGCCATGCTGCTGCCCGGCCAAGGCCATCACATGTCCCTGGGAGGTTCCATAGGGAGCTTCCAGTCTGCTACCAACGACCCCCCTGATGGCTCTTGGCAGGATGGACAATTAATTTAGGGCTATGCCTCAGCACAACCACAAATTTTTCTGCATTGTGTGGGACATCTCTCCTGGAACCCAACCGAGAATCCCAGGAGCAGGAGCATCCAAAGGAATGAAATGTCCAAAGAAATGATACCACGAGCAGTGAGAGAGAAAATCACGGAATAGTTAAGGTTGGAAAAGACCTTTAAGATCATCAAGTCCATCAAGGATGGGTCCTTGGTGTTTGATCTCCTGATATTTCCTGTTGGATTTGCCAACAACTGGGTTCCCTGAGGCCTGAAAAGTGCAAGGCAAAGCACCAGGCTTCAACCAGAACCTTCCCAGGAACACAGGCATTCTGGCCTGGCTGGAAACCCATGCCCCAGACAGCATGTGAATAGACTAAGGAACAATCACGTGTACCTGCAGGATCTCCAAGTAAGCCCCTTCTCAAGAGGAACAAAGGGAGCTGAACAAAGGGAGGATTCTGCAGGTGAGGATTGATAGGACTCACTGCCACATCCACAGGCTCTGGAAAGTCAAGTGGCTCCTCTGTGAATGGTTTTCCAGGAAAGCAAGCTGATTTCAAGGTCTGCACCACCTGGACAGTCATTTTGGAAGCAGCAGCAGGGCAGGAACCATTGTGTGCTCTTCACACAGCAGAAATGAAACGCTGCAGCTCTCCACAGTCCCAGCCCCAGGTGGGCACCAGTGGCTCAGGGAGATGGGGATTCTTCCCACACTCACCATAGCAATGCCTGTCTTCTGGTGGTGCCCCACGCCTCCATCCACTGCCCGGACAATGAGGATGTACTCGGATTTGGCCTCCCGGTCCAGCAAAGATGTCGTTGTGATTTCTCCTGCAGCCACAGGAGATGACAAGGTTAAAAAAGAAACATCTAAAACCAAGGTCAGGATAGTCCACAAATGGGCCTTTTTTTTTTTTTGATCCAAAAGATTGACCTTGGCAGCTCCTAAACTAACAGGAGCCTTCACAGCCAAGCCTTTCCTTAGGCTGAGGAGCTGAATTTCCACGATGCCTCTGCTGAAGCTCTCAGGGTGACTGAGCAAGATGTGGTGTCTGAAATCTGGGGAATCTCTTAAACTGTGGGACTCCTAAGCAGACTGACTGGGGAAGAGGAGGGGAGGGTGGGGGTGAAAGAGGGAATTGAAAGGAAAAGGGCAGAGCACCTCAGAGGCTCACCTGAGCGAGCATTGATCCGAAAATGTGAGGAGCCTTCCAGGGAGTAGATGATTGACTCCTGCCCGTACTCCCTGGACCGGTCCATGTCCGTGGCATTGAGAAACAGCACTGTGGCTCCTTGGGGGAGGCAGAAATGAAGACTGGGCTCAGAAAGAACTGCCCTGTGTCCCCCCACTGCTCCTGCAGGTCACCCAGCCAATGGGTTCCCTCTCCTGCATGTGCACAAAGTGGCCAAACCCCCAGGCCCCACAGCTATGAGGCTTTGCCAGGCTTTACCACCCCAAAAGGGACCGCCCAGCCCGTTCTGGCTGTAAAATACCCAGGGCCCTCCTGGGAGGCCAGAGGAGGAGCAGAGGTGTGCTCTGTACCTGCCATGATGTCCTCCATGATGGTTATCACGTAGGAGGGCTTGCTGAACGTGGGGGGATTGTCGTTTTCATCCTGAGGCAAAGACAAGGCCGAGAGGCTGGTTGGGAAAAAGGCAAAACAGTCAAAGTAGCTGCAAAAGTCTGGTGTGGGGATGCTCCTGGGCCACTGCAGCTGAAGGTGTGACCAGTTTATGATGCCAGCAAGGGGAGGTGGCCCTGGCAGAGAGGCACTGGGGGTTTCACTGTGGAGGCAGCTGAGTTCCAGGAGCTCTGCTGAGTCCTGCAGTGGGGATGGCACCAACTACCCCCTCACCTCGTCACCCAGCACAGCACCACTGACAGAGGAGCATCTTCTGAGCTGCTCCTGACTCCATCAGAAGCCTGGGAAGCCTCAGCACCACATGAAGCACCACAGCATCGTGCACAGACCTGGTCCTCCTTCCCCGAGCACTACAGGGGTGGCTCAGTGTTCCAGGTCATCCTGGCCTCGAGGTCATGAGGCAAACTGGACTGGCCAGGGGAGCTGCTGAGCTTTGGATGCCTTCCTTCCAGAGGAGGAGTTGTGGGTGCTTGCAGAGAGGACAGCCATAGCATTTTTGGTGGGGGGAAGCTGGTTTGCATCCCAATGTGCTCCCTCCGAGCCTGTCTTTGCCAGTGACTATTGCCATCCTGGAGAAACCAGGCAAGAGCGTGCAACACCCCTCAAAACAGATTTTGGACTGTTTTAAAGCTCCCCCAGGGGGCTTTAACTGCTGTTTAAACATTGCTAAGAATCTGCCTTAAATGAACCAAGGCAAACTGCCTATGGAGGGAAGGACAGAGCTGCCAGGACATTAAAACACCATTAGGGACCTCTCCATTTCCCTGGGGTTGCTCTGGAGACATTTTCTACCTGGAGACCACTGATGGACCTGCAGGCTCAGCTGCTCCTGCTGCCACCGAACTTGAGATTTGAAGCAATTTCACGTGCCAATGGTGCCCATCATGCTGCAATTAAATTGCCATCCCCTGCTTTAGTTTCTGTAAGCAGGTGGTCTTTAATCAGCCTTTGAGTCACTCAGCTTTCCAGGCACCTCCTCTGAGGGTAATGAGGAACTTGTTGCCTGTCCCTGTGATGTCCTCACCATCCCTCCTCCTCCCAGGGATCAGTGGGGCTCATCCAGGGCAAACCCAGGAGGCCTGGGCAGGTTGAAGGCAATGGAGAGGCTGAGTGTGCATCCACATGCAGCTGGACGGGGCTGAGCTGGGCTCCAGCTGGGTGGACAAGATCCAGAGCAGATGCTGTGTCGTGTCATTAACGTTCCTGAGATCATCAGGCCATGCTCAGCAAAGCCACAGCCTGGCAAGCCTGGTCCCAAGGAGGCAGGGTTTGCTTCTGGCTGGCTCTCCATCTGGCCAGAGCTGGCCTGCACCTGCCTTCTACTCGAGAAGGACATTTCCCACTCCAGCCATAGGAGCTCCAAACCTGCAGCGATGCCAGACAGAACCCGGCACTCTTCACTCCCACAGAAGGTGTTACCCACCTAACCAGCCCAAACCAGCTTCCTAGGTTCTCCTGACCTAAAGGGCCTTCCTCCCTACAACTTCACCCTCAGACAGCCATTGTATCACAGAATCTTAGAACAGATTGGATTGGAAGGGACATTGAAGCTCGGGCAGTTCCCACCCCCTGCCACAGGCAGGGACATCTTCCACCATTCCAGGTCACTCAGGGCCCCATCCAACCTGGCCTTGGACACTGCCAGGGATGGGGCAGCCACAGCTCCTCTTGGCAACATGTGCCAGGGCATCACCATCCTCACAGGGAAGAACTTCTTCCCAATATCCAACCTAAACCTCCTCTCTTCTCCAGTTTGAAGATGACCCCCCTTGTCCTATCACTGCCCGCTGTCTCCGAGGATGCTGAGAGTGGCAGACACTCAGGCTAAGCACACAGCCCCTCTCCTCCAGGCACAGGCACGCCTTGAGCTGCTGGCTCATCGCTCTGAGCAGGGTGTCAGTGGCAGGGAGTGAGGCAGAAACTTATTAGTGGTGCCATTTCCTGGGATCTCGGCGTGGCGTGCACTATTAGTTCTGACTCGGCGACTCCCTCTACAAAAGCGTATTGTCCCCTAATGGGAAATCTACAAGGCGAGTTTGACTTCTTTATTAAAAACCAACAACCAAAGGATGAAAAAAAATTACCTCCCTCCACACTCGCTCTGGTTCTGCCTTCTCACAGCCCTTTTTCCTCAAGTGCCATCACAAAACTCTTCCCCCTCGTTTCCTTCCTAGTTTTTGGCTTTTATTTCTTTTCTTTTTCCAGCTGAGAGAAATTCCCTTCGGTTGAGAGTGGGAAAAATGACAGCTACTTAAACCCTGCCAGTGTACAGGCCCAAGCCGGGGAGATGACCCACTCAAGTGTGGTCTTGAAAAAGAGGTGTTTATGCTGTCGAAAGCCCAGTGTGGGAAGGATGCATTTAACCACCACTAACTCCCTGGGCACTGCCTTGTTCCCCCTGTCTCAAGCACAGTGAGGGATATGAAGATCTGAGAGACATGCTCATGGGACTTCTCTCCGATCTTACAGCATCATTGGCTTTATCGCCTCCACCCTCCCAGACTGATGCTGGCAGAGATCCAACAGCTGCAAGACTGACACGTTATCAACCAAACTGTCTCCGTCGCTGATCGCTCCCTGCAGACACCCTCAAACCACAGCGTGTCTCAAAGTGACACATTGATCTGATCCTCCCAAGGAATGCTGAGATGCTTTACATCTCCCAACAGGAACTCCTCCTCCAGAGGGATTTCCACACCAGCCCTGCTCTGCTCCTCACCCTGCGGCCAGCTGCGGCACAGGACACGTACGACGAGCCACGTGTGCTAGGAATCCACTCACCACATCCATGGGGTGGGACATCATGTTGGGTTACTGATGAATTAAAAGCACTGCTGTGGGGCAGTGCTGGGAAAGCAGGAGAGGAATGCTGGGTGCTGTACTTACAAACACCTCGATGGTGACGGGGACGGTGCTGTTGAGCGGCGGGTTGCCGGCATCCTTGGCCATCACCGTCAGGTAGATGACCCCGTTGGCCACCTGCTCGTAGTCCAGGGGGTGGTTCACGCTGATCACTGGAAGGATGCACAGTGGGTGGTCAGGAGAGCAGCTGCACACCGAGCAGGAGGTGGGCACGCCGAGGGGTGCCCCTGTGGTGCCAGGAGCAGCACCTACCTCCGTACCCTTCTGACACCGTGATGTCAAAGTAGTCACGGAAGGCAGATGCCTGCACGATGCTGTAGGAGATCTGGTTGTTTGGAGGGGAGTCCTCATCAGATGCCTAGGGTGTGAGCAGAGGGAAGACATGGGCATGGGAGCTGTGCCAGGGAGAGCTGAGGGGATGGGAGATGCAGGCTGGGCCCAAGGAGACTGGAAAAGTGATGGAGGGAGCTGTGCCCATCAGGGGCTCTCAGGGTGTCTGTAAACCAGCCTCCCCTCACTTGCTTCTCTCATGCAAGAATGACACTGGTTGTTGGGACCTGTTTTGGAAGGTGTTTGTTAAACCCATCACAGGCACTGATCATTTTAAACTGACAGAGGGAGGTTTAGATTGGATATTAGGTACAAATTCTCCCCTGTGAGGTTGGTGAGGCAATGGCACAGGTTGCTCAGAGAAGCTGTGGCTGCCCTATCCCTGGAAGTGTTCAAGGCCAAGCTGGATGGGGCTTGGGGCAACCTGGTCTTGTGGAAGATGTTCCTTACCATGGCAGGGAGTTGGAATTGTCTGAGCTCTAAGGACCCTCACAAGCCCAAACCACTCCATGATTCTAACCCACCCCTGCCTCCCTCCTGCACACCCTGAGCGGAGGAGCCACTGCAGTCCCTCACCCGGAGCCGGACCACCTGGGCCACGGAGGGCTCGTTCTCCCGCAGGGCACCCAGGTAGGCCTCCTTCTGGAAGGTGGGGACATTGTCATTGATGTCGAGGACGTTGATCCTGACGCGCCCCGTTGTCTCCTCGCCGCCGCCGTCCCGGGCGATGACGGTCAGGGTGTAGCGCTGCGTGGTCTCAAAGTCCAGCCGAGCTGTCAGGATGATCACACCCGTGTCCTTGTCCAGGGAGAATCTGAGGGCACGGCAAAGGAAGGGGAAAAAGCCTCGGTGACCACGCACTGGAGATGGAGAGGCAGCAGCCTGACGGTGTGAAGTTCACGATTTTTTTCTGAGGGATGTTAGGTCCCAGAACATCTTCAAGAGCTTCACACAGCTGAGCAGTGAGAGACCCCCAGTGCTGCTCCACAGGCAGAAAAAATGGGTGCAGAGGCCCCCCAGATCTGTTCTGCTGGGCAGCCCATCTATGTTCCCCACCTCTCCACCACAGGTGTTGCTCTAGGGCTGATAACTCACTGCAAAACCATTTCCTGGTCTCAAGCAATGCTGGTGCCTGCAGGTCCCAACTTAGCAAAGCAACAACATGCTTTTGCTGTTTTTTTAAACATGCTGAGCATCAGGCATGTGCTGAGTTCACACCTCTGTGAGACAGCGTAGACAGGGGATTGTAGGGCATCTCACAGGTAGGACATAACCCCTGCCTTTAATGTCCTGTGACTGCTCAGTGAGGGTAGAGGAGGATTTTGGAGGATCAAACTCCAAAGTCAGTCACTTACTGGTCAGGGTCATCGCTGAAGAAATAACTGACTTTCCCATATGTGCCCACATCATTGTCAGTTGCCTGGAAAAGGTAAAATTTTAATTAATAAACGAAGGTACTTACGGAAACGTTGCATTGAACACACCACTGCAGACCCGGTGTGCTGCCATTTGCACTCCCCTGCCCATCCCTCCCTACAGCCTGCTGTAGCTAACAGCCCTCCATCAACATTCCCCAGCACTGCTCCCAAAACCTTTGGCAGTGGGAAACGTTACACCCACTTAATTTCCCTGACACACTAAGCTAACCTGGAAAGCACACCTGAAATAAAAGGATGTGTGGATGATTCCTGAGGGTCATCCTTCCTGTCCTGGTGAAGGCAGAAAGCTGGGACTCTGCAGCCACAGCTCCTACCCTTCCCTGTGCATTCCAGAGTTGTTTTGGGTTTGCATGGCCTGGTTTTTGGTAGTGGGGGGCCATGAAGGTGGCTTCTGTGAGAAGCTGCTGGAAGCTTCCACAGTGTCTGGCAGAGACAATCCCTGATGGCTCTGAGGCTGGACATGCTGCTGGCCAAAGCTGGGATATTAGAGATGATGGTAATGCCTCTGTGACAACAGATTTAAGAAGAAAAGCAGCTGGGTGAGGCTGTGACCCAGTGGGAGACCTGGTGGAGAGTGGGGCCCTGCTCCCAGGCTGGAGCAGCCTGTCCTTGGAGGGCTGCAGCCCATGGGAGAGTGACCCATGCCACAGCAGTTTGGGGAGGGCTGTCTGCCCATGGGAGGGGCTCAGGATGCAGCAGGTATGGTAGGACTGCTCCTTGTGAGATTTGGACCTGTGCTGCAGAAGTTCACAGAGAATTCTCCCATAGGAGGGACCCCTCTCACAAGGGAAGGACTCCTCTCCCTGAGCCAAGCAGAAGAAAACCTTTGGTGATGAACTGACCAAACCCTGTCCCCTGTGCTGTCAGTGGGATAGAGGGAGGGGTGGGGAGAAGAAAAGATGTTTTTTAAGGGCTTATTTTACTTCTCATTATCCTCTTCTGACTTTGCTAGTAATAAGCTCACTTTGTACCTGACCTTGGGGTGTTTTCTCCCAGTCCTATCTCAACTCATGAACCCTTTGTTAAATTGTTTTTTTTGCTCCTCTGCCCAGCTGTAGCAGGGGAGGGTGAGTGAACAGCTTTCGTGTGTGCCTGGTGTTTGGTCAGCATCAAACCATGGCAAGAGTAAAGAAATAAAAACATACCACACTTCAGAATGGCCCCTCAAGTTAAAACACACATCTGGAAAAGCAAGGAATAGTGATTTTGGTCTTGCTTTCCACAAGGACAGCCCTTCTGGGGGTGCAATCTGCTGCATTCCCACAGATGGAGTAGCTCGGGATGCTGCAGGATGCACCCACTCCACTGGCAGCTGCTGGAGCTGGAACAGGCTGGTCATGGCTAAATGACCAGCACCTTCTGGGGAAAGTGTTCACAACTCACTGTGTCAGCTCTGGATGAGCAAAGCAAGATTTATTTGTGTTTTAAAGTCTTTGCTCTAATGAATATATAAAATATGTATGTGTGACGGCAGGCAAAAGGAGCAGAAAATTTTATTTTTAGGTGAGGAAAGTGGAATGCAATCCCCAAAATATCCTTTTCCTCCCCCAGTATATTTTCTAAATTGAGTTCTGTCTGGATTACTTAGAGACCAACAGGTCTGTGAAGAAGCAGGGTCAAAGACACATTTTATGTCCAGATACCAGGAAAAGGCTGTATTTTAGGAGAGGCATGGAACATAGCCTGTTCCTGAAACCTTCCTGATTTACCGATGTCCTTGATTACCCTTGACAGCAGAGCAGGAGCTTGAGCACACCTTTACCCCCGTGTGCTGCTCTCCTGCCACACCACGGGGGTGACGGAGAGCAAGAGGCTTGAAAACCAGTCAGGATTACTTAAGTTTTTCTCCCAGGACATTATCCCAGGCTGAGAAGGGAACTCCTGCTGCCTGATGCCAGCTGGAGGGTGCAGGGGTGGATCCAGCCTCCCAGACCTACTGATTTTGCTGATTTTCCTTTCCACTACTATGAAGCAATTTCCTTTCCGTGTGCATTGGAATTGTGTTCGGTAAAACAGAACAAATCTGTGGAAATCTGCCTGGAGAGATGCCCAGAGAGTGAGCAGCACCCACTCCTGGGGGACAAGTCCCTCTGGGGTCCATCCTTCCCCTCAGAGGGCATCCATGGAGGTGCTCCATCCCAGGCAGGCGTGGCAACTCTTCCATATGGATATGCTTGGAGAGAAGGGGGGTCAACCCACCATCTGCCCACGCCAGCATCCTTCAGCCTACTCATTCTGGGCTTAATCCCCCTCCCTAACACCTGCCACCAGGCCCTTTTTTGGGTCTCTCTCCCCAAAATCCTTGAGTGCTTCAAGCACCCTCAGCACCACCAGCCCTCAACCTCCAGCCAGAATTTTTCCTATCCGTTACTTCTGTGCCCACAACTGCTGTGAAACCCTCGGTTCCATTAATTCCTAAGTGGCTGGTGCGAGAGCAGAGCCCAGAAAAACATTTTCTATGCACCTGGATGGGCTGGTGATGAGATAATGATTTACAGGGGGTCTGACAGTACCAGAAAGCACGGGCAAAACGAATTCCTTTCATTTGGCCCCATACAATTGCACTCGTAAGTGGTTATTGCGGTGACAGACAACACTGGGAAAGTGTAATTTTCTTCTGATGAGGGAAAAAATAAAAGATAGGGAAGGAGGAAGGTTAAAAGAAGGTTAGCAAGGAGGGAATGGGAGCCCTGGGGAGAGGGGAGCCAGGAGGGTGGCTGGACCACAAGCTGTGATGACATCAAAAGTGCCAGCGTGGCAAAAAGCCCCTCTCCCGAGGAGCCAGGAGGACGGGCAGCCTGTGTCTGCCCCATCCACCACCTCGCCAGCCAGGCTAATTAATGTCCCTGATTTACACCGGGGAGGTGGAAGGTGAGGCTGGCTGGCTGGCTTTCCTGGCAACTGAACATCACGGAGATAATGCTGGGCATTATGGAGCAGGTTAGTTGAGCGTGACAGGGAACATGCTAAAAAAAAAGCCAAACCACGCACGCTCAGCATATTTAATTTGGGATCTTCACCTGTTTCTGCATTACCAAGCTTTTTCCCCTCTAAGGGTAAAAAGGATGCTCAGCTGCTAAAGCCCCTAGGGAGGCAACACACACTCCCTTTGCAGAGCAATGCTGAGGGCTCCGAGACAGCACATGCCTGCAGAACACCCCAAATCCCACCAAGCTGTCAGCAATCCCAGGGTACCAGCTGTTTTCCTGTGGCTTTTCCCAATCACTGACTCGTTTTCCCCCCCAGCATGCAAGCATCCATTCCCACAGCCCGGGGAGGAAAGGCATCTGGCTGGAAGTTTCTCGGGTTCCACCTGGAGGAGCAATCAAATGGCTTTTACGGCTCTCCTCTCCTGCCCGGAATATTAAAGTGGGATTTGCCCACTGGAGCCTGCAAAAGGGCAGGATGAAAACACGGGTCCACATCTGTACTTTTATGAGCTGTCACCAGCACAGACCATTTCTAAAAAAATCCCACATTTGTGCGGCTAAACTCTGGGAGAGTGGAAAGAAGAGGAAGCCTGGATAACCCAAAGGATTAATTTACCGAGCTGCAGCATGGAGTGGGCACCCAGCTTCACACAAAAATACCCATGGCCTGGCTCTCTGTCCATCTGCATCCCCCCCAAGCACAAATATTTGGGATGTCTCCTTCCGTCCCACCAAGGGCTGTCACATCCACCCTTCCCCACCCGCGGGGCCAGAGACAAAAGCGAGGAGCTGGCGAGTGGTTCTGCTCTTGTGGGCAAATCTGCAGGAAAGGGCATGTCGTCCAATTTGTTCGGGAAACAACAGCAATGTTTGACATGTCATCAGGATTGATGGAGCAGAAATTTACATGGGAGAATTCAGTTTTAAACAGCTCCATGGAGCTTCACCCGGTAATGGTTTCGACATTCATCATCCGCCAGACCCACTCAACGACTCCTTAAACTGCCGGAGATTAACTCTGCTCACAGCAGCTTCGGGGAGCACGGCAGGAGGAGTCGGACAGGGCTCAAAGAACCAAGAAGAGCCCTTCGAGGTGGCTCAGATCCCCCACGGAGCCCCTGGGACGGCAGTCCTCCCCCAGAACTGTCAGCCAGGGATGAGCAGCTGGAAGTGGGTTGCAGGGGTGAGCAGAGCGCTTTGGAATGATGATCAGGGATGCCATGTCCTGCCTGGCTGAAGAGCTAAACCCTTCCCATCTTTCCCTCAGCACGCTGCTGCCAGAGCAGGTCCCAGCTCTTGTTTGTTCTCCTTCCCCCTCTTTGTTTTCCCTCCCTCACATGCACAAAGCAGGAAATAAAAATTGATGGGGAACAAATTGCTTTGGCCAGGAGCTTTCTGCTTAAAAGAGTTGTGGCAGGAAAGCAATTACAGAACGTCAAAAAGCTGTCAGGCTGCTGGAGTGACCGGGCAGAGCCTCGTCCCTGCCTGCTCCCCTGGCTTGCTCCAGCAAGATGCCTGTGGCTTGGGAAAGCAAACAGAAGGAGGATTCCCATCTGCTTCCTAGGGTTTTTTTCCTGGTTTTCTAGGAGAGTGAGGCAGATGTAGTTGCTGCTTGCGGCTGACTGGGCAGCCACGGGCTACTCAGACTGTGGTACAGGAATTCCAGGGTGGGGAGCCATGCCCTGGCATCCTACTGATTTTTGGAGCCACCAAAGCCTGCACGTATTAAGCGGGCAGCCATCCAAACATCCCTTCCTCAAGGCAAGCTCAGGTCCCAGGGAAATAACAGCGAACTGCTGGTAGCCACCGGGATTGGGATTTGATTTGTGAGTTGGAGGAGACAAATGTGAAGGGCCAAGGGCTTCTGTGAGATGCAATCATCGGGCTGCGAAAGCCGAATGGAAAACCAATGGAAAACCTACTTAAAGTTGTTATGGAATGACTTCAGTCGGAAAACAGCTCTTTTGTCAGCATTGCCTGGCCCGGCCGTGTTCTGTCCCAGGCTTTTACGGAGAGGCTGCCTGGTGGGAGGTGGCAATCAGGCGCCAGCAGAGCCGGTGGCTGGCCGGCACCGGCACCCAGTGGCTCCTGTGATTAGCTGGGAAAGAGGGAGAGGGGAATCAAGGCAGTGCCGGGCTAGCGCCGCTGCCACCGCGTCCCCAGCAGCTCCAAAGCCTGCCCGGAGCCAGCGAGCTCAATTGGCGCTAACGACCCCAAGAGGGCTGTGCTGAACCTGGCTGGGGGGTAAAAATAGCCAATCAACCCCCCTGGGAATGGCAGAGCTTTTCCCCATCTCTTCTGCCAGCCACCAGGGAAAACAAGAGCCTTCCTGATTGTGTTTTTATAACAGCAGCCCCTGCAACATCAGCTCCGCACGGGCAAGGTTAACACTTGCCTGGGCAGCCGTGATTTAGCGGGCAGTGATTTACTGTAGCTGGAATGGCTGGAGACCAGGCTTTAAAACAGAGTGACAGAAGATGGCCCAAAAGTGAGATAAACAGGCTTTTGCAGCGTGGGTTTTCACTGGTGACACCCAAGACCATTTAAATGCCCACGGGTTTTACTGGAGCTGGGTGCAAGTCCTCCACTAATGAACCACATTGATTTCATATTCTCCTGTTGTCCACCTAAATGGTAAGTGGCACATCTCAGAGACTAAATAACCCCACGATTGCCCAGCTTGACATCTCAATCACTTCGCTGTTGGGTCTCTAATGAATTTTACAGCCCAGCTAAATGGAAGAAATTAAGGTCAAAGTCTGGTGGAAGGAATATAAATTCTCAACAATCACTGAAGAGTTTGCAAGAGCTCTGGGAAGCTGACCATGCCACCCACCACCTGCAACTGCACCTCACCCAGGTGAGAGGCCCAGCAGGCAGAGGGGGGATAAAAACAAAGGAGGAGGGATGGGCTGAACAGGTGCTTGCCACGAGATGGACATGAACATGTTGCATCCAAGCCTGGAGAAAGGGAATGGCAAAACCCAGCTGATTTGGGTTGCTGCTTTGATTTGACCCACTCCAGAGCAGAGGTATCTCAGGGCAAGGAGGACACCAAGGCAAGGCAGAGCACATAACCTCACAGGGATCTGGGAGGAGGATATCCCAAATTAATACTCAGCAAGGATTTGGGGCAAATAGCTACACAAACCTTCCTGGAGAGGTGCTGATGTGGTTTCCAAAGCATGGCTCTTCTCTCAGGTCTAATGGCTCCTCCCAAACACCCAGTTCAGGTAAATTACCCTCCTCTTCACACACCAACCCCAGCACTCAGCAGCACCCCGGGCAGCTTGGGGTCCTCTGTCCAGGGGTGACATTGTCCATGTCACAGGGTCTCTCAGCCAACAACACCCCCTGGGTGCTGATTCCCATGGGAGCCTTTTGTTTTGGGAGGAAACACAGCCTTGGGTGCTTTGGGAGAGACGTGGGGGCTGAGGACAGCTTTGAAAACAGAATAAAATCCCAGGAGTGTTGGCTCTATATAGGAACTTTGTGGGTGTTAAAGCACGAGGAGTCTGGGAGAGGATGTATCGAGGTGAAGACAGCGATGGCCCTAAAGGGACTGCTGAGAAGGAGGTGTGAGGCCAGGGTGTTCACATGGCAAAGAGCATCACCTTGGGAGAAATTGTCCCTTGAACTCCCACCCGCATCCCAAATCACCTGGCAAAGCCAGCAGCAAAGGAAAACCACCCAAACCCATCTCCTGCTGGGAACAGTGGGAGGCACGGGGGGAAATCCTACTGCCTGGTTTGTGCTTTGCAGGATGCAATTTGGACAGGAGCAGGGCTGCATTTGCTCCCTGATTTTCTTTCCCCTCTCACAGGCTGAATTGTTGGGTTTTTTCCTTTTTTTTTTTTTTTTTTTTTTTTTCCTGCTGGGCAGGGGGAAGGGGCCAGGCTGTGATTTTTGTTTTGCCACCTTTGTGCTCTGGCTGTGCATTTTTCCTGACAGCTCCATCAGGACAGGGAGCGGCTGCACAAGCTGCAATAAGTGCCTCTCTCTCTCTCTCTCTCCCCTCAGCTTTTGGGCTGTCATGATTCCTATTCCACCCCATTTCGGTCTCATGGATTGATATTTAGATTAAAGAGATAAACACAGTCAAAGAGCACTGGGCCCTGACAGAAAGACGAGGACTTCAGATCTGTCAATCACGCCTGGTAACTCCCTCCTCCCCTTCCCTTTATTTACAGAGCTGGATTGATAAGAATATTTAACGGGAACAAGGAGTGCGAGCATATTTTTATACTTGTAAAAACCCAAGGAGCACGCAGGAAGAAGCCAAGCCATTCATGTTTAACTTTCCAGGCAATTTGGAATCAACTGTTTTGATTATTTAACTCTTTACTGTTTCGTGTGTTTGCAGTTTTCCTCTCCTCTTGCAGATAAAGGATTCAATTTTCTTTTAAGCGGCAGGGAAATTGGAAGAGATTTTGTTCTGTTTAAGCACAGCTGGAGATGGAGCACTGGGGAGGGGGGGATTGAGAACAACAAGATCAATTAAGATGCTGACAGGGAGGGAGAGCTGTGTGGGCCACGGCTGGGGAGAAGGGCTGGAAGAAGGGACAAAGTCCAGGCTGGGAGGGCATCAGAAATGTCCAGCTGAGAGTTCCCCAGCCTCCACAAGCTGCTGCTGAGCCATGCTCTCATATTCCCACCAGTGCCCTCGGAATGCTCTCCTGCTTTCTTAGATCTTCCCCACATGTCCGAGCCTCTGCAAAGCCCAGCTTGCCCTGGACATCTGGCTGGCAGCCCCCAGTCACCAGCACCCTGCCCATTCCTCCTTTGCAGCAAGGACTTCCCAAGGCATTTTCCAGTCACATAAAGCAGAAGGAAAAGAGGAGGCTGGCCTGGGACTTCTCCCAGTGTTTCCCCATCCTGTACTTCCATGTGAGAAGGTAGAGGAGGTGCAAGTTACTCCTAATGTAGGTGGAGCAGGTGACTCCCCGCAGAGCAGGACACAAACTCAACCCCCCGAGCAAAATGCAGAGGGTCAGTCAGTTGGAAAAGGTTGAGAGTCCTGTGCTGTCCTCATGGTGGCATCCCTGCTGACCACCACGAGATGATGGGCAGCACCAGCCTCTGGCCCTGGTGCTGGGACAGCACCCCAGGTGGGTGCCACCCAAGGGACAGGGGATGGTTTATACCACACTGATTCCCCATGGAAGACCCCTAGATGTCTTTTTATCCATCCATTGATTTGCAAGGTATTTCCCCACCTCACTCCCTGCCCTCAACGGCCGTGTCCTTATTCTGTGAAGCCTTCCCAAAATCAGGAGCAGCGCGGGTTTTCCCCTGAGGCTGGTCCACAAGTCACCATCACCACGTGAGAGTGAAACACAGCTCAGGGAGAGCCTCTCACCCACCAGCACCTCCACCACTGCCTTTGATCCTCAACTGCTTCTGCCTCCCTGCATTCATTTGTTCTCAGAGAAAAAGGGGAAAGAAAAGCTCTGGAGAGCACCAAGAAGCAACAGACAGATGTTGGGGGACTGAGAGTCCCTCGGCCAAAGGGTGGGAGGCAGGCTGGGGTGAGTCCTGAAGGGAGTTGGAAGAACCCCCCAAAGGCTTGCAAAGCCTCATTCCACCCACATCAGGACTTGGAATGGGACAAACCCGGAGGGATGCACTCTCTGGGCATCCCACAGGTGCTCTGGGATGGCTGCAAGGCAGCACGATGGGATGTGGGAGCCCACAGACCATGGCATCATCCCTGCCAAACTCAAAGGCTGATGGCTGATTGGGAAAGTGATTTGCATCCTAAATGGCTGTTTATTGATGTCTGCAACTCTCCTTGCCAGGGTGGGAAAAATACATTATTACTTTCTTGTTGACTGGCGTTTACAGCTGGCTGGAAAGAAGGGGAAAGAAAATCAGGCCGGGATTGATTTTCCCATCCCCGACATGAGGCCAAAGAGAGATCGAAGCAGCAGAAGAAAACTGACAGCTGGGTGGTAAAGGAGAGGAACTTTGCCAACCAAATTAAAGGTTGATTTAATGAGGAGAGTAATTGAAGGTTAATTAGCACATTTACTTCATTAGGTTCTTACTAACAAGGCTTCTCCCGAGGAAATGCAGTGGCAGGGAGGGGGAAGATGAGAATCCAGGTGAGTGGATGTGCTGGGAATGATGTTCAGGGAGGGGACAAACCATGGAGGGTAGGAGAGAGGGACTGCTGAGGAATGCGAACCCATATGTGTATATATATTTTGAATGCACACATATACATAAGAATACACAGGCTAATGCACTTGCCAAAAACACAGGGAGGCCATCTCTTCACCTCCTCCGTCAAATAATCTGAAAATTTTAATTAAATTTAAATTTTAATTTAATTTTAAAATTTAATTTTAATTTAATTTAAAAAATAATGTAGATTTCCAGCTTTCATTAAAACCAGGGAAAGCAGGGGAGGGGTTTACACACAAGACTGCCTTAGAGATTCAGGTTATCAAGCCCCGAGGGAACACGGTGCTTATTTTACACATCATAAGATACAGAGAATCATTCCCGTGCTGAAGTCAATGCCAGGTGGTAGAATTGGGCACCACAGTTTATAATCTGAGGTCTGCTGGAGGTGCTCATGTTTTTCTGAGGGTCTCCAAAAGATAACTCTGGAAAACCCACCAGCAGCTTGCCCAAAAGTATTGTGTGTATGTGCTTGTGTGTGTGTATTTAAAGCTCTGAAAAGTCCCCACCTCCATTTCAGGGATTTGGGAGGAGGATATCCCACAGAGAAGGAAGTCATTAACTCAGCAAGGATTTGGGGCAAATAGCTACACAAACCATCCTGGAGAGGTGCTGATGTGGTTTCCAAAGCATGGCTTGTCTCTCTGATCCATGCCTGAAGTGGCTGAAGTCAGGAAGAGCAGGCAGGAGAGGATCAGGAACAGCAGGGGCTGATGCCTGCTGGGAGATGCTTGTGTGGGGCTTGAAGGAAGGCAAGTGGGAAATTCATTCCCTGCGAGCCCCTCCAAGCCTCCCTGTCTTCATCCCAGCCATTTTCCAGGGTGGGAGAGCAGGAAGGGTGTCGGAACCCAGGATGTCTCTGACAGTCCTGGATGATCCCAGCTCCAGCCAAGGGGCTTCAAAGCCCTGGCAGGGGGGTCAGAGACCCTGGCAGGCAGCCAGGGACTCCTGCAGCTTTGAGATTGACCTGTGGAACAAATTACCACCTTTGAATGAAGAACTAAAGGGCACAAAAGTTTAGACAGCCTGATAGTAGTAGTTGTAGAGTGAAAAGGGAAATTTTTGGGATTTTTACCATGGGGGCTTGGGGTTAAGATGGAGGGACTTGAGTGTTGTCCTGTCCTCCTTCCTTCTTCTTCCTAACCTCCATCTTCTTAGTGATGTTGGCACTTGGGGATTGGATTGGAGTAGAATGTAACTGTCTAACACAGGTGAGAGGCATTGGATCATAACTGTAAATAACTAACAGGTAATTTGTAGTATAAAAACCAGTGCCTGCCCCAGGGGAGGGCAGTGTGCCTGGGGCTGCCCTGCTGAACAGACCTGGGCAGCCCAGACAGAAAATATCTTAGATAAGACACAATAAAGCAACCTTGAGAGCATCAGCTGAAGACTTCTGCCTCATTCTTCAACAGCTGGGTTGGGAGACAGAGACTTTTTATACATCTTGGGGTCATCCTGACCAAAGGAAACCCTGAGAGAAAGGGGCCAGCAGCTTGCCCCCAGCTTGCTGCTGCTTGCCAGCCAGCTGAGGGAGCCCACAGCCACTGCTCCCAGCCTGTGCAGCCAAGCCAGACCAGGGCAAATAAAGAGCAGAGGAGGGATCACGGAGCTAGGATTACTTTCCACACTTCCCTGGAGAACCATTTTTCTCCAGACACTTCAAGGCAAATCAAATGCATTGTTGTGTTTAAAACAAGTTACCCTTGGTTTGTTTGGGCTTTAATGATTTTGGTTATCGGAGCTTTTCAGGAGGACTTGGCTGTGCAGATCTGTGGAGGACGAGGAGCTTAAGGAGATCTCCTGCCCCTTAATTCCCACCTCCTGCTGGGTCCTCTTAGGCCCCTTCCCCATTCTCCAGGTCTAGCAAATGCATCAGCAACTGGAGCACAGCTTCTGGAGACCCCTGGCAGCTGCTGGCAGAGCAGCAGTGTCTGAAGGCAGGTCTGGAGGGGCACTGTGCTCTCTGCTCTCTGCAGCTTGGCAGGGAGGCAGGACCCTGAGATGCCACGGGCTCAGTGGGACAGGCATGGACACAGCTCGCCCCTTTCCTGAGCTTCTCAGCCAAGCACCAGCCAAGGGACAGGAGGGGATGCTGGTCTGAACTGCCCCCTCCTCTCCCTGTTGGAGGCAGCTCACTGGAAGCTGGGCTGGGTCTTGGTGAGCTCAGAAGCAAGGCCATGTTTATGTAGCTTCTTCCACTCAAAAAACCTTCCAGCTGAAAACTCCTGCTTTCCCCCTGGCCAAGTTGCAAAAGAGCTCTTTGGGGGAACCTCAGGGGACTGCTTCCAAACCCTCCACGCCTGGGAGAGGCAGGAGCAGAGACCTGGGCAGTGTCTGATGCCAGACCAGCATCAGTTCCCTTCACAGCCATTGGACACAGAGCCCTCAGACTTCCCTTTCTTTTCCTGTCCCAGCTGAGGTGCTAAGGGAGGGCTTGTGAGCAGTGACACTGCTCCCAGCTGGAGCTGTTACTGGAGAGTAACAGGCTTCTCCTGCCTCTGGAGTCAAAGACCTAAGGATTATCAGGAGGTGTCCCTGCCCACAGCAGTGGAGCTGCAATTAGATGACCTTTAAGGTCCCTGCCAACCCAAAGCATTCTGTGACTGATCATGGCTCCAGCTGGACACAGCCATTGATCCCCCTCAGCATGGTCCTTCCTCAGAGCTCCCTCTCACAGGCCCCCACATCCTCTGCCCCGAGCCAGAGCAGGCACCACACCTCACCACGCCTCTTCAGGGTCCATCCTTCCAGCCTGCTCCTCTTAGGAAAGCCAGCAGCCATCAAAAGCCACTGGCCAGCAGGCAGGCAGGACCTGGCGGGGGTGCCAGAGCCCCAGTTAATTCAGGGTGCAGTGTATGTTCTCACTGCCTCGTTCCTGGAAGGCATGAAGTTATACTGGCTGCCTGCTTGCTCAAGAAGTGTGAAATTCTTTCTCTGACCTTTTCTGTTATGTTATTAAGAGGTTTCATGGCCAGTTGTTTTAGAAAAAAAAGAGTATTTCAATATCTGCTGGTAGCTGGGGCAGAACTGGCCCATCTCTTCAGGATGAGCTCTGCTCACCTCCCTGCTTTGCTCCTGCTTCACAGAAGGGTTTGCTGCTGTGTGGGACCTCCAAGCCTTTCCAGCCTGCCTTTTCCTGGCACAGCAGAGTCTGGGGCAGGGAAAAAGTGAAGTATGCATTGAGAGAGGCCTCTACCAACTGCAGAGCCCTGGGCAGGCTGCTTGTTCTTCAGTCGTCACAGAGGTGCCATGGACAGGTAACTCCAAACAGCCACGATTTATGTGACCTGGAAGCTTTGGCTGGAGTAAGGAGCCCTTCACACTGGTCTCTGCAAAACCAAGCATCTCGGCCTAAGGGGCTTATCACACGTGTAAACAATCATGGAATTAAGGCTGGAAATGGCCTCTGAGACCATGAACCCTGCACTGCCAAGCTCACCATGCACCTGTGACCCATTTTTATGTGTTTTTTGAACACTTCCAAGGATGGTGACTCCACCACTTCCCTGGGCAGCGTGTTCTGATGCCTGACCACCCTTTTCACTGAAAAAACTTTTTCTAATATTCAACGTAAACCTCATCTGACACAGCTTGAGGCTGATTCCTCTTGTCCTGCCACTGGCTAACTATGGAGAGACCCTGACCTCACCTGGCTTCCCTCTCCTGTTAGGGAGTTGTGCAGAGCCAGAAGGGCCCCCCTGAGCCTCCTTTGCTCCAGGCTTAGCCCCTTTCCCAGCTCCCTGAGCTCATCCTCATGCTCCAGGAGCAGGGAGGCAGGAGAAAAGGCTGCCTTTGGGCACAGTGTAGGCTCCCTGTACAGGGCAGGAGCTGCTCCCATGGAGCCAGGACTCTCCAGATGTTCTTGTGCAAGCAAATGACCAACAGAGTTTAAACAATAAATGCCTTTCAGGGACAGAATTAAACGGATGGATGGACAGGGAGATGGAGGGAATTCTAAGCAGAGAGCAAACAAAATCTGAGAGGATGGACAAGGTCGTGCCGTACCAGGGGAGCGGCTGAGGTTTGACCAGGAATCCATGGATCCCAGCCCAAGAAAGAGGGAATGAGGCAGGGAGCAGAGAGCAGGCAGCAGCTCTGGTTCCCTGCTGGCTGCCCGCACTTGGGGTTGTTTTACAATTGATTTATGTGTGTAACAGGCAATGTTTCTCTGCTGTCACTGACATTAGGAGCTGAAAAGCAGTAGAAACAAATGGCCATTTGTCACCGCAAATGAAGTCTACTTGCTCTTTCCTTTTGCCTCTCCCTTTCAGCTGGCCATGCTGAGGGCAGCCTGGAGAGGGTGGCATTGAGGAGAGCCTTTCCCCTCGGCGGCACACAGCCCATCAGCCACAGCCAAGGTAGGATAGGCAGGATGCACTCACTGGAAGGTGGGCAAACAGCCCAGGGGCTTTTTTGGGGCTGCTGGGAGCAACTTGTCCTCCTTCCCCAGAGCGCTGGGCTGGGCAGAAGAGCAGCGACCTCCTACCTCAGCTCCCGTGGTTTTAGCTGCTTGTCTCCCCGCCAGGAAGGTGCTGCAGGCACTGCTCTGTCCTGCCAGCTGTGCCTGGCCATCTCCAGCAGCACAAAGCCTCCTGCCACCCTTCAGCAACCACTCCCCCAGCCCACGCACTCCCCTGTTCATCCCTGTCATTCTGTATCCCTGACCATACAAGCCACCTGATTTATCCTTAGCACCCTGAACCCCAGTGTCTCTCCAAACCTGCACTTATTTGCAAAAAGAAGCACAAAAAGAGGGGAGCCAAGGAAAGACCCCTTTCATGAGGATGTCATCCAGCAGCCACCAAAGAAGTGGGCATTCCATGTGGCTTCTCCAAAACCCCATCCCCAACCCCTGTGCATGAATATCCTATTCTTGAACAAGCGGAAATAATGAAGAAAAGGAGAGGAGGAATTTTTTAGCAAGGAAAGCAGGCTTTTGTCTGCAACACGTGGGACAGGTGGAGAGACATGGTGCAGACGGGCAGCGACCGGAGGGCTGCAGCTCAAAGGCAAGTGGCCACAGCAGGAGGAGCTGGTACTTTATGAGGGCTGTTAAAAGTTTGGGATCAGCTGGGAGGGCAATTTGGATTTCGGTGCTAATTGCATCCATTCTGATTTATCATAGAAGATTCAACTCCTGGCATTTTGTGTTCGCTCTGAAATGCTGGCATAGCTGGAAGTTGGGGGAAGAGGAGACGCAGTAACAATCTCATTGTTTAGTGTCTGATGGCCTGACTAGCTAAACATCTGCTTGAAATATTAATAACTGTCAGATGGGAACAGCTCGGGGGCTCTATACAGTTTCACACCATCTGTTTGTAAAGTAAACACACTTACACACAGGCACATACACCCAACTCTTTTGTCCAGGCTTTTATCCTCTGAGTGGGCATTCCTGCCCGGATGGGAGACCAGGGGCTGTGCTTTGGGAGAGCAGGGGATAAGGAGGGGGCAGGAGGGCAAATTTCTTGGAGAGGGAGCCAACCAAACTCATTCATGACTAATGGTAGTGGCAGTAACACATCCGAAGGGTAGCAGGGGGTTTGGTGCTCCCTGCTGTGATATTCCCCATCCCAGAGGAGCTTTGATGCCTTTTCCAATAGTATTTCAGCCCAGAGTTTTGTTGTGGTTCTTGCTGTGCCTGCTGACATCGCTCCAATGCACCAGGAAATGTGTCTTCTCCATGAGGATTCCAACCAACCCACAGAAGAGGAAACGAGCCCTCTGGAAACGACCCCTGCTAGCCCCACCACCTCTGCCTGTCTCTGTTCTGCTGCCAGCCACGTAATACCACGCTCTGCTAAACAGAGCCATTCCTTCCTTTTCCATCCTTTGCCCTCTTAATGGCACCACCACCTTTGGTCTGGTTGAGGAAGATGAGGAAGAGGACAGTGAGAAAAACCACACCGGGGCACCGTGACCACTGGGGTCGGTACCTGCAGATGAAATGCAGTGCAGGACTCTCTTTAAATTCCTGGTGTGGCAGGAAACACACACACATCTTCCAGAGAGCAGGAAAGGTCAAGACATCTGCTTCAAAAGCCCATGAGAAGCCTACACCCCGCCACCAGCATCTCCTAACGCTCCCTTCCCAGGCTAGCCCTCGGTGAGGGACGACACAGCACCAACCTCTGTGCCAAGGGCTGGGCAAGGGCAGCTGGGATGCTCCTACTCACGTGGACCTGGAGGACGGTGGTGCCCACAGTGGTGTTCTCCAAGAGGCTGACGTTGTAGAGGCCCTTGCTGAACACGGGCCGGTTGTCGTTCTCGTTGATGAGGTTGATCTTCACCCGCGCGAAGCCCACGTGCTCCGGGATGCTCTCGTTTGCGAAGAGCTGGGCAAAACGGGAAGGTGAGGGGAGGGTTGGAGATGCTGGGAAGCTTGGGAGAGTTACCTGTCCTTCCTCAGTGGAGTAAACAAGGCTCTCCTCAGCTCCCTCCCTGTGCCAGCACTGGCAGAGCTGGAGCAGGAGGGTGGGGAGGGTTTTGGCACCCGATAGGTGCTCTTAAAACAAAGTTTTATGCTCTATAAAGCTTTTATGGCCCTGCTCTGCTTAAGCTCTTGCAGCTGAGCCTTTGGATGTTGGAAAGAGGAAGTGCAGAGCAAATCTCTTCCCCACCTCCTTCTTTATTATATTTTCTGATTTTTTGGCTGTTTTGTTGTGCCCCACTGTTTCATAGTGGGGATTATGATAGAATGGCTTGGGTTGGAAGGAACTTTTAAAGGCCGCTTAGTCCAACCTCCTGCCATGGGCAGGAATATCTTCCACTAGACTGGGTTGCTCAGAGCCCCATCCAACCTGACCCTGAATTTCCAGCAATGGGACACCCACCTCTCTGGGTATCCTGTTCCAGTGTTTTATCAACCCCATGGAAAAAACCTTTGTTACACCTAATTTAAATCAACCATCAAAGGCCATCCCCCCCTTGTCCTATTGCAACAGAGCCCGCTGGAAAGTTTATTTCATCTTTCTCCTAGGCCCTCTTCAAGTACTGGACAAGGAGAGGAAGGTGTTTAATGGTCACTCTTAGGTCATGCTGAAAACTGTGGCTGTCCCACAGAGCCCAGGGGTGCAGCCTTACCGAAAACTCATAGCGAGGAATGGTCTCGAAGTCCAGCGGCACCGCCACTCGCACACGGATGTCTGCCTTCCCCTGGATGGAGGTCGGTGAGATGATGAAGTGGTTGGAGTTGTTGCCCACCAGGTAAACCTCAAAAACGCTGTTGGGTCCCTGGGAAGGGAAAGAGCAAGGTTGGCGTTGTATTTACAAAATCCCTGTGCGCAGGAGAGGGGTGGGAAAGGATCCCTGGGGTCACCGCACACAGCACACAGAGGGAAAGTCCCTTTTGCTGGTTGAAGGGCCACACACCACACAGGGTGTCGGGCACTGGGATTTCACTGCCTCAGACTGGTGGCACAGTGTGGGTGCTTCTCCCATGCAGAAGGCATTTCCAGTAAGGCAGCTCAAACTGGGAACTGGAAAAACTCCTTCTCTCCCAAGAGCTGGCCAGCAAAGCAGCAAGGCCAAGATATTGCTGCTTTCGGAGCCTTGCTCTGAGCAGGGCCCCTTCCCAGAGCACAGCCCAGCAGAGCACATGAAAAGCAAGCCCAGAAGCTGCCAGAGATGAATTTCCAGTTTTCCCTGAATGATCTCCCTCCTATCAGAAGAAGTGGCCAATTAAATGCACGAAAGGGCACTAACAGTGCGAGCTGCCTAAGTGTGACTGCTGAGAGCAGGTGACATGAGCAGGATCTCTGTCTTGCCCTTCTCCTTGAACACCTCCACGCAATCCGTGGAGCTGAGGACACACTGAGCATCTCCCAGTGGAGCCCCACAGCAGGAGCAAGCCCCAAGGAGACCCAAAGAACCACACAAGGGCACCCAGTGCCTCAGGAGCCTGACAGTGCTCTGCTGGTGGGCAGTGGGAGCATCTCAGGGTAGACTGGCACCTTCCACGAACAGTCTCAGTGCCAAATGAGGAAGTGAGGGATGCTCCTAACACCCAGGCACACTCCTGGGAGGGAGGGAGCAAAGGATATGGAGAATGGCAGAATGAAGCATCACTTCCCAAGCTACTTTGTCCCCTACCCTCAGGATGTGCATTTACAGCAGATGACCATTTCCCACCAGTGACAAAAATCCACTTCATTGAGGAATTTCTGCCCATCTCTGCTGACAAGCCCTCAGAATCTCTCCCAGGGCCTGCACCCTCCCTGCAGTACATGAGAGCACCTTTTGTGGCAGCGAGATGTGAGGGATTTTCTTGGAAGCCAGAGAAGAGCGAGTTTGTTGGAGGCATGAGATAAAATTTGAAACATCAAAAAGAAATCCAAGTATTTGCAGGAAGAGAGCCAGGTGGATTAATTCCCCTTTAGCTAGGGAAAGAGATCAGCTCCAGATACCCACTGTCCCTAATTAGCAGCCCCTTGAGTGCCTCAGTCTCCCCATGTGAGGTCTGGAGAAGGGGGCTACAGCTGCCTCTGGGGAGGGCTGCTGTGAGTCGCCATTTATATATTTATTCAGCTATTTATTTTTTTGCCTCGGCTCCCATGCTGCTTTCCTTGCTCCTGGTTCCCGGAGCTTGCGAGCCCCCTGTGGATGCCTGAAAGCAAATCTGAATATTCAAATTGTTATCAGCTGCCCAGCAGAAGGGCCTGGCTAAGCCCGGCTCACAGCAAGGATCCCCCACTCCAGAGGGAGCCACAGGGAGCTGCTTACATTTCCCTCACCCCTTCCTACCTGCTCCTGCCACCCAGAGCAAACAACGGATTTGAAATATGGTTAGGGAGAGGAAAAACAAGCACTGCATCCCCAGGTTCTCAAAGGTCCTGGTGTGCAGCCAAGCCCCATCATCTCCTTGCAGTGCCCAGGATGAGGACGAGGATGTTATCAGTGACCTGCTTTACGTGCTCATTCCCCTCTCCATCCCCTGACCTCCCAGCTCCTGCATGGCTCGAGTTTTCCCCCACCACTGCAAACAAACCGAGTCCCTTGCCTTCCTTTAAAGCCACAAATTAAGGAGCAGCCTGCCAAAGCTCAGCAACCCTACAACAATAAACCTGTCTCCTTCTGAAACAAATTGACCCATAAAAACAGGTTTTGGAGGGAAGGTTGCTATCTCCCAATGCCGGGATGCAGCCGCGCGTTTTCCAGCTCCTCTCATCCCATGCCAGCACTCGGGGCTTGCCCTCGCCGTGGCTCAAAGCTGCTGCCCACTGCCTCCTTCCTGGCAACCAAATCTCTCAGCCTGCACCACAACCAATGGAATTTTCCTGTTGATTCAGCTAAAAGAGAACTGGAGCTGCAGTGGAGTGCAGTTATGTCTTTGCTCTCCGTGCGCACGTTCCTCAGAGCGTGCAGTCGGAGCCGCGCCATGGCCCCGCTGCCTCATCCACCTCACACCCATGGTGGTTCCCAAACCAGCCATCCCCAGCTGAGCACACAGCATTTTTGGACAATTTGTGACAGGTCTGGTTGCCAGCCTGATATCCCTTTGCAATTCCAGGGGGAGCACCCAGGGCACAGGTAGGACCCCGGCAGGCGAGGGCAGAAGCTTGGGTGTGAGATGCCAGCAGGTGGGTACAGCTCAGCTGCCACCCCAGAGGGCTGAAGCTTCAGGTAGGACCAACTCCTGCACCTGGCTGTGCATCTCCCAACTTGCAATCCATGCTCACGTGGCAGAATTCACCAAGAATCAGGAAAACCCCTCCTCCCATCAGGAGGCTGGGGCAGCCACATCGGCTGGGACTGAGGATGGATCATCTTTTTTATTGATGTTTTTTCACCCACTCTCACTGCTGGCCTCATCCATCACTCATGCTCCCACTCAGCCCCTTCCTCATGGCAGCACACCCAGAAATGCTTCAGGAATTATTCCACCTTCCAGCACTCACAGCAAATATTTAGCATCACTTTCCAATAGCGACACAAGGAAAAAAAAAAAGTAAAAAATAAAATAATCCAAATCTCTAGACAAGCAGAAAAACCTTCCTCAACCACACCATTCCCTGAGGTGCATGGGTAGGTTGATTTCTTGTAATCATTTTCAGCACAAAGTGAACTAGGCTTGGGAAACGCAGCCTGGAAAGCCTCGGTTTTGTCTTTTTCACATTGCCTCAGTACAGATCTGCCTTTGGGTCCCTCAGTGCAATTTGCTTTTCCAAAAGGGAGAGCCCTGCCTTCCTCAGGCACAAAATCCAGTGCAAATCCAGCTTTCCTCCCAGTCACTCTCCAGACACTTTCTGGGCTATTACCTACAACAAGCTACGGAAGATTTAATATTCCTCATTCTGGGAAGTCTACAAAGAAAGGAAAGAGCTGAGAATTCGGAGTGGAGGTGAAGCAAGGGGAAAGGAGAAGTTGAGATTTTTTGAAAGCAATTAGTGCCTTTTTGTAGGGCTTGAATAACTTAGACCTGGCTCTAGTGACACAAAGGTGCGTAATTCCTGCTCTGAAAACACAAGGCATGAAGGGGGTTATTCCCTGCACCCATTTCAAAGCACTTAACTCAGAACAGCCTCTCTGGGTGGTGCCTGCCTCTCTTCCACTGCCCAGGCAGCTTGGGTTCCCAGCACCCCTCTCCCACCTGGTCCCAGTAACCCTTTTGAGGGCTCACTGGGCACTTGTCCCCTGCATCCCTGAGGAACTCACTGGGCTGGTGGGCAATGCAGGATGCCTGGAGCAAAATGCTCCCCAACCCTTCTGATCCTTCTCCCTACGCTGGCAGCCCTATTCTCCCATCTTTTTGTCCATCCTAAGTGTCAGTCCTTGCCTGCTCCCTCCCTCCTGGAGGATTTTTCTCCTTCCCTGCTCTCCCCAGGTTATCTGCTGAATTCCACACACGCCTGCACAGACGGGATCAATCCGAGGCTGCCTCGCCTTCAGCTTATCTCTGCTCCAAATGATTGATTTTCCCTCTTTAAGGGTAATTTGCTGGTGAATTCCATGTATTGCAAAAACCCCTGTGAAATCTAATTCAGCCCGACTGGCAGCTGGCACTTTTGGGAGAGAATACTCCTGTGCCGTCTATTCCCCCTTAACAGTTTCTTGCCATGTAGATCATATTTATAGTGCTTGTGCCTGTCATATGCATATATATGCTCTGGATGAATCATATATTGCACCTGCACACGCATGGGCACACAGGATATCCTGGTGGGGGTCTCTGGTGGAGCTCTGTGCAACAAAGAGAGCACAGTATTCCCAATGACCAGATTTTCCTTATTTTAAATCCCCCATTTACCTCCCTCGATATGCTTACTTTAGAGAATTGTTTCCAAATGATTTTAAAATGTCAGGCTGAGATAGTAGTGGTGCTTTCGACAGCTTCTGCCCTTTTCTTCCCCTTCACCCAACTGTGTCGGTGAAGATCAAGTGGAAGCCACGATGGGAGAGCTGGGTTCCTTGGAATGCCCTGGCAGAGCAGGCTGCTGCTTCCCTTATCAGGCATCCATGGATCTCGGAGCCATAGGAAATGGGGGATACCCCAAAGGATGTCTTTCTCCTTTTCCTTGCCTTCTCCCTGTGATACTGCATCACACCACCATGCACAGAACACCAGTGTATCCAAAAAGGACATCCATGTCCCCCAAATCAACCAGCCCAGCAGCAGATGAGCCCTCTGAATTAACAGCAACCTGTTCCACAGCTCAGGGCTCTTGTTCTCAACCTGGAAACAAACCTTGTTGCAAAAGCAGATAAATCAATGCTTTCATCTTCTGCCTCACATGCAGGATTTATTCTCCCCTGCTGAACCACCACAACGTGAATGAGAGGAGACACAGACTGGGGTGTCCAGCTGAGTATAGGCTAAACACTGGGAAACCTCAATGGATTTTCATAGACAGCTCTTGAATGGCTTGGGAAAGCTTTTCAAGGGTCTACTCTCTAGCTGGCAGGGAAACTCAGCTGCATGGCAATTCATGTTTTTTTCTTGGCTCACAGAAACCTGGAATGGTTTGGGTTGGAAGGGATCGTAAAGCTCAGATCATTCCAGCCCCATGCCCTGGGCTGTGACACCTTCCATGAGACAGGTTGTTCAAGAAGGCCAGATGGAAAACCCTGTGCAAACCCTGCATGCTGATTTTCCTTTCAGTAAGTCTAGAGAATGCAGAAAGGAAAACCAACACACCTGGATGAACACCACTTGGCTGCACCTCAAATCCATATGTGGGGCCACCTTGGCTCAACTCAGTTGCCTCCCTCTTGAGGAGCTCCCTATCACACCCTGCAGCCCCAGCCAGCTCCTCCTGGAGTAAGACAATGGCCACGTTTGGGGGGTGAAATCTGGGAGTCTGTAGGGGCTGGACTCCGAGGAAGGGCTGCTCCTTGGAGACATTTGCCTGGGAACTTTGTCTGAGAGGTTAATGCCAGCCGAGCTGCAGAAAGGCACTTACAGCACAGAGAAAATCCAAGCACAGGCTTTCAAGTGTGGTCTTGTGTGCCTGGGAAATACATTTTTAAGTGCTTTGCTGAATAGTTTAATCTGACTCCTTCCAAAAGCCATCATTTCAGTTTGTGCAAAACACACCAGAAGGAAGAAAGAAAGAAAGGCAAAAAACCCCATGCTGAACAAAGGCTGTGTGGGCCTGGTTTTGAAAAGCCTTGTTTAGCAGCCTTGGCAGCCCACACGGTGTGTGTTAAAGGCCAGACCCATGTGACAGCCCTTTCCCCAGCTCTGCAAAGGCACAATGACAGGGAGGCTCCCAGAGCCACCCAGCCCCACAGAACCCCTGCACGGGGCAAAGTCCAGGCGTGGGCTGCTCCCTCGCAGCAGGACCTCAACAAGCTGGAGGGCTAAAGGAGCAGCACCTGAATTCTCCAGATGGACCAGAACTGGGGCCTGGCTCAGGAAACAAACCAATCTGCCAAGGGACTCTCCCAGGACATCGTAACATAAGTTGTAAGGCAGGAGACAAACTCGAGCGAAGCGATCTTCCCAAAGACTCCAGTTTTGATTTCCCATGTCTCAACCCATCTGCTCACATTTATTTGTCTCTCTGCTTTCCCTGGAGATGTGTACAGCTCTCTCCTCGTCTCCCTCTGCCCCTTACACAAATGAGTCGTGTCATCTCCAGCATGAAGCCAGTGCTGCCAGAACAGTTTCTGTCAGCCACATCCTCAACCACATCCCTGCCTGAAGATCTCGGTCCTTGCCAGCACATCCCTCCACCCCTGAATCCACAGAGAGACGAGGGAGCCCGGTGCCATCCCAGCTACCTCAGCTCCAGATGGTTTGTAAAACCCTCATGGCCCTCCTGGGGTACTTGAGCATCCAAAATATTGCTGTCAGGCAACTATCTAACCTTTCTGTGTTTTTTTTCACTGAAAGTTGGTGGGTCTTCAGAGTTCTACAAATACTTCTCTGGGAAGCAGTGCTGGCTGCAGGTGCAGTCCTGCTTCTATCTCATACACATCTTTTTCACAAGCTGGGCATCCTCTCCCTTTTTCTTTCCCCAAAGTGCTGCCTTGACAGTTAACCCAGTTGCAAGCATCCATGAGAGGAAATAAGGAAGATCCATTACAAGATAACACAGAAAAAAAGTGTAACCATTTGCTTGTATCTTTCCTCCCTCCAGATATTCCAAGAATCCTCTCTCCTCTGCTTCTTATCAGTGAAAATAATGCCATGGTCAAAGCAATCTGTGCTAATATGATGGTCTCTGAAGACATGTACAGTAAAACTCCTTCAGACTCCCTTAGCACAAGAGATCCTCTCTCAGCAGTTTTAAAAATCTCATCCAATTCTTTTGGGGAAATCTCAGGAAGTTAAAGTCAGGAAATACATCAAAAGAACGGCGTCTATTTTTTGCTGGTGCAATGGGGAAGGCAAGGCTACTTTTTATTCTCCCATTTTAAAATTAGCAGGGCTGAAAAGTGAATTCTTGAATGGGAGTCACTCCAGTAAAATGAGCTTTTAACCAGAAATAATGACAGATCCTTCATCCTGGTGGCACAAACAGAAGTGTTACAATGCCCTTCAAGAATGGATCTGCTGACATCTCTCAGCAAGCATGACAGCAGCTCTATTCAGAAACTATCCTAAGCATCTGTCATATCCATATCTTCTTTATTAGCAATTGACATTTTCAAGAAAAAACAGTCTCTTTATCTGCTTAACAGCTCATCTGCACCTCTTCAGGCTGAACTCATAACTCCTGGATGGTGACATCATGTCACCAGTAGGTTATTAGTTCTGTGTCATAATCACTTCAGATGAAAAAAAAAAAAAAAAAGCCAGACGAGACGGGGTGAACTCCACCCAGGGCTGGGGAACAGCAAATCCATCTTCTCAGCCAGAAAAGGCAACTGAAAAGATGCACATTTTAACTGACCCACCAGGATTTTGGGGGTTGAAGGGGGGTGGTTTGGTTTCCCATTATCTGAAGCATCAGGAAAACATCCTGAAGATGTTTTGCCATGATGCTGGACAGAGCTCTGAGCCACCTGGTCTAGTGGAAGCTGTCCCATAGCAGGGGGTTTGGAACGAGATGATCTTTCAGGTCCCTTCCAACCCAGCCCATTCTGTGAGGCCATTTATTCTGACAAACCCTCTCCCCTCATCTCCTGCTCAGCCTGAAGAAGAATGGGAGCAGCAGGAGCCTGCAGGCAGAGTCTTTCCAAGAGATTTTGGGCAGCTCACCATGAGGTGTCAGCACTGGTTTGGAGCAGACACCCGGCAGCGTGGCGGGGCTGGGGGGGGGACCAGCACACAGGAGCAGCCAGACGTGAACTGCACAAGTCAAATAATCAGAGTAATTGAAGGCTGGGAGCCCAGGGCTGGAAAACAGGCTGCAAAATCCCAAACACGGCACGGATCAGCGAGTGACAAATAGGAGCTCCATTGACACGTGGGAGGAACAAGCCTCCAGTGGTCCTGGCTCGTTTGCAGTGATGAACTGGTATCCCAGTCCTCCCCACCCTGAGGGGCATCTCCTGCCTCCTCCCTGACAGCAGCAGCATCTGCCCCTCCCGGGACAGAGAGCTTGGGGCTCCTGCTTTGTCTGTCCCTGGCAGGGCCCCCTGGAAGCCCAGAAGGAAAACTCCTCCTTTGCTGAACCAGACTGGCAAAGCACTGCCTGACAAGAGCCCTCAGAAGCTGACAGAGATCAGCCTCCCAGACAATCCTATTTTCTGGCTCTCAGGGGCCGTGCAATCCTGACTGCATTAGTGCCTGCACACTGGGGAGGGAAGCTGGACTTGGGGTGCACAGCAAAAAAAGCAATGGCAGCAGTGAGAGCTGAAAAAGTGGATGTTGGGACAGAACTGTGCATTTCATCACAGGTACCTCAGTGACTTCTCCCCTGCCCATCCTGAAACCAAAGCAGTGCTACCCCGCAAAGGAGGGAGAGAATACCTCACCTCATCCTTGTCCTGCACCTGGATGAAGAGGGGGAGGGCAAAGCCCACCTGGGCCAGCTCTGGGATGGCCACGCTGTACTCTGAGCTGTTGAACTCGGGGGCATTGTCGTTGACATCGATGACCAGGATGTTGAAGGTGGTGGTGACGCTGGCGTTGGACGGAGTGCGGTCATCGTTCAGCTCTGTCCCCTGCAAGGACAGAAAACAGGGGAGCCTTTATTCTTCACAAAGAATGAATGTGAAGAAAGTGTGCTGAGATACTCCTGCAGCTTTCTCTTCCTCCACTTTGCCACGGAAGGATGCCCAATTGTCTCTGCCATTGTTCCATTCCAGCTCTCCCATCACTCATGCTTTGGTCCCACTACACTCTCAAAAACCTTCCCAGGTGTTTAACATTTCCCTCCTTAGGATGGCTGTAGCCATGTTCTTCCTTGCCTCTGCCATGCAACAGGTTGGCAGGATCCAGATTCACACAAGAACAAGTAGATTTCCCTGCCACAATCATTTAAACAAAAAAAAGGTCATTTGTGAGATGTAGGGGACAGTCCACAAAATAAGGGAAGGCTCAACGGGGCAAAGAGCACTCCTGCTCACTCCTCTGCCATCCCTGATGTGGGACTGGGAGCTGACAGTGAACCACACAGCATGCTGAAAAACATAGGGATGGAAAACTAGGGCATCAGAGGAAAAGAAGACTTAGACCTTAAAATAGGTTTGGCAACACGTGTCTAAATACAGAGCTGAGTCATGAATCCCCACCACACCTCCGTCTCAAGAAGGAACTTAATTCTGCCTTCCCAAAAGGAGAGAGTGCAGATTTTAATGCCAGAGAAGCAAGACTCATGAAACAGCCTTTTCAAGCTGAGTCCCTCCTCTTGTCCTTTGGATAATCTTGCTTTGCTGTGGGCATGGAAAAGCAACGCCACCACGACCCACACGGCTCATTGCTATTCACTGCTTCTGCATACAACAGCAGAACAGGCTGATCCCAGCGAGGAGCAAATCCAGCTGTATTTTCACTGTGTGCTCCAGGATGAGAGCAGCAGAGAACATTTTGGGTCCTGGGGATGTGGGACACAGAGAGCTGGCATTAGCGGGAGGATGCGAAGTTTGTGGGGAGAGGACATGGAAATCTGTCAGATCAACAGAAAAAGGTTGGAACTCCATTGTCATGCAGGGAGGAAAACGGGCAAGTTTTCAGGCTCACAAACCTTTCCAAGATTAAACTGATATTTTTGTCCCTGTTAAAGCCAGACAACCCTCTCTCTCTTGATTTTTGAAACTATAAAAGCCTGAATGAAAAGACACCAGGGATGGGTGAGGATCACTTTCGCACACACAAAGCCCCACAGTACAAACTGCGTCTGGGACCTGGAGGGGTGATTTCTTGTCCCTCTTCCCCCCTCCAAGGAAGCATCACACTTGCCAAAACAAGAAGGTGATGTGCTGGCTGCCTCCCTCCCAATCAATGACCCTTCCTACTCTGCTGATTTTTCCACACCCCGGCCCGGCAGAATCTATACTTGTAAATGTGTTTCCAACCAGCTGCCCAGCTTGGTATTGATTTTAATTACAGGGCTGTGAGCAGACCCAGGGAGCTGCTCTCAGGTGGGGCTGGTGGGGCTGGAAAGGCACACTCCAGTGCCTTTTCTTGACAAGGCAACTTCCAGCACCACTCCTGGGTAGTCATGGATGATGTCCTGTTGCATCACTGCCTGCTGACAAGACAAAATGTCATGTTTACCCAGGGTTTTGGTGGGAAGGAAGAGGGAAAACAGGCAAAAGTAGGCACAATTGAGGTGCCTAAGTATCTGTCTGATGCTGTAGGCAACTCTGGGGCATCTGCACGCTGCCAGCAGACACAGCCACAGGCAGGGCAGCAGAAATGCCCTTGTGCATCCATCCTGAGTGAATCAAGTTTTGGGCCACCAGACAATGGGGCTGTGTTTAACACCTCACTTGGGCAGCACATAATGGCTCTGGATGGCCAAGAGAACAGCACATCCCAGGTTTGCAGTGCTGCCTGGCAGGGGGTGTCCCCAGGCAGGATGTCCTGCCCATGCTGCTCTGTCAGTGTGCTCCCCGGCTGGAGCAGTTCTCACCTTCACTGTGAGGATGAATCCCGAGCTGTAGAAGGGATTTTCCCGGTCCAGGGGCCCGTTCAGGGTTAAGGCTCCACTGATGTAGTCCAGTGCAAAGATGCTGTTGGTGTTACCTGAGAAAAAGAACAGGAATGTGAGCACAAGCAGCTGGCACAGCTGATCCCAAAATGAGCTGGGGGCAACGGGGAGGGAAGTGAGAGGACACAAGCTGAAAGCAGCCAGCTCTAGGAACCTGGCACACCATTCCAATGTGCTTTAAAATGTCGTGGCTGTAAACATCCTCTCCTCCTTTCACCTGTCATGGCTTAGGGCTTAAAATGGGGCTCTCCTTCCATAGCCAAAAGCTGGAGGCAGCTGAAGAATTTCAAAGGGTTTTGTTTATTAAAATCTGCAACAGCAATGCTGAAAGGAGGATCAAATCCAGCTGCTCCCCTCTGAGCCACCACCTGCATTCGCAGGGTACCATGTCCCTGGGTGGGCATGGCCTCTCTCCTGAAATACAGGGACATCAGTCCAGGATAATCACAGGGAGGCACAGATGGACCAAGCTCATGAGGAATTCTCCACATGGCAGGCAGTGGTTTAGCTGTGGTGGTTTAATTGAGGTGGATACAAGTCCACGTGTATTCAAGGAGATGCTGCAGAGCTTAAAGAAAGAAAAAAATTCTACCAAGGTAATAGAGAAGCCTCACACAGCTCAGGAATTTCTCAGCTGGATGTATTTGAAGCCAGTGAAAGTATCAGCAAAATAGTGCAGGCACTTGCCCTGCTTTTATGCTCTTGCCACTTGTGTTGACCCTGTGCAACTGCCTGGTTTTCCTCTACTGGAACCAAATTTGGCCCCTGTGCCTGTCCCTACATGCAAGCAACCAGCCAGGATGCCACGGAGCGCTGGGCTGCCTCCACATCCCCTCCCCTCCCCTCCCCTCCCCTCCCCTCCCCTCCCCTCCCCTCCCCTCCCATCCCATCCCATCCCATCCCATCCCATCCCATCCCATCCCGTCCCATCCTGTCCCCAGCTAGAATCCCCCTCTGGAATTAGACACCCAGAGAGGATTAGGTCAACATGCTCGAGTGTCATGGCCAGCAGGTACTGAAAGGACAATGTCCTGCTCGGGAATGCCCTTGTGAGAGCTCCAGGTGCTGTCCCTGGGAGCCAGACAAAAGCAAGCAGTTGGTGTGTGGAGCCTGGGACACCCAACACCAGGCTGACACAAAAGCAGAGCAGGTTGCTGAATTAGTGATGACCAAGGAGCTTAGATCCAGGCATATGGTCACCCACACAGCTCCCCTCAGCATCTTAAGGCATGCAGAAACCCCTGAACCAGATGCAGATGTGAGCCAGGAAACCCTGCAGGTACATTCCAGTCATCCCAGTCAAAAGGCAGTAGAAAATAAATCCTGTCTCCTCAATACATCTCACTCAGCACGAAAGAAACACACAGCATTTGTCATTTCCCTGGAAGGGAGCTGCAAGACAGATCTGCTGCCACGGAAAGTTGTTTCCTATCACTCAGCATCCACCTTGCTCACTTCCAACCTCTGTTTGAGGACAGCTGCACCTTCCTCAGGATGGCCAAAGCCTCCAGGTCGGGCCATCCCCTCCCTCCTTCCCCAGGAGCCACCTGACCTCTTCTCTCTCTCTCTACCAGAGCCCTAAGAGCCTTGACACATTTCTATCTATTACTGAGCCATTCTGTCTTCCTCCTGGACCAAATTTCTCCCATTCCTGTCCTTGCTCCTCTCTATTCTCCATCCCAAATGCCCCACTGACCGCTCACTTAATGAGCTGATGCCAAGTGTTGTTGTAGGATAAACACCCGACACAGACTGTTGTGATTTTTTCAAAGCTGTGTGAAGAACGAATTTTGTTTTTAGGGATTGTTTTTCCTTTATTTATAATTTTTCACAGATCACTGTGATTGGTGAGAGAAAGAATTTGTTTTACTTACACTGGTTAAACTAGAGGGACATTAAAAGAAAATCTTTCCTACAGAAAGAATTCATGACATGAATACTGTTACAAAAACAATTCTGATGTTTATGTTCCTTCTCTGGGAACAAGTTTCAGAAAACTCAAACATCAGAAAACTAGCGATTTAGGAACCCAGAAACTTCAGGCCTGAAAACCAGACTACAGCCAGGCTACTTAAAATATTAGCAACCTTGTGTTTTTTTTTTTTTTCCCTAATCTTTTGCTGTTGTACATGAAGATCTCCAGTCTCCTCCCTCGGACAATTCCCCTCTTTCCATCCTGACTTCCCATTTTCGTGCTGTAATTTATGGCTGGCTCCTTAGGAAGCTTTTCCCTGTCCTGGGTTTGAAGGACACCCCACGAGATGGATTGGACTGTGCTGTGAGGCATTGAAATGCTCCAGGACACCAGGCTGCCATGGTGAAGTTTCTGCCTTGGGGTCACCTCCCCCTAATATAAAGTGTAATAAAATGCAGGAACAATGGAATTTAGGTCAATAGGGCAGGAATTTGAGCAAACACAGTGCTGTGTTCCATGACCTAAAGATGGTTATGCATTTCATATTTGACCACAGTGGCTTTTTGAAGGATTGGCAACTAAACTGGGGGCCCAAAGGCCTCCCAGGCTGCACATCAAAGGCTTTTCTCTAGCTCAGCCTCCCCAGAACCATCAGATACTTGTCCCATGCCCACTGGGGCTTCCTTTCTACCAGCAGAGAACTCCTGGCTTTGAAAATTTGCAAATTTAGGGAGAGAGGTGTCTCCAACACCTCTCCAAGCACCACTTCCTCACTGCTCTGACCAGTGATCCCTGCTGAAGCACTCACACTGCTCAACAGTGCCCATTTCCTGAGACATTGTCCTTGCCAAAAGCTCTCTGATCACCTTCACATGCCTTCACTTTCCTAAGAACAAGTGAGAAAAGTAATGTGGGGGGAAGTTTTGTCTTTCCTCTCTCTGGAGAGACCAGAGGTACACGCAGGGATGTGGCAAAAATTAAAGGACAGGAAAGGAAAGGCTGAGCAGCAAAATGGGGGACAGAGAGAAGGAAAACAAGGCAGAAAATGCTTTAATTATCAGAAAGACAGAGGAAAAGGAGAGAATGACAACAAGAAAAAAAATTGAGACCTTTGGGGCAGCAGCATGAATCCACTTCTGGCAGACTTGTTGCTCCCACCTGACAAGGAACAGGCTTGCTCAGGACCTACAGACCCAGCTTTTTGTTATGACACGGGTCAAGAAGGAGGAGAATTTTCCCATCTGTGTGTCCATGTGCAGGTACAGGGACAGCAGCAGCTCCTGGGGCCAGACAGGGGCCTGGGAAGGCAGGCACTGACGGGATGCTGGGCTGGGAGCACTAGGATGGATCACAGGAGCCCATTCAGAGTGTTTGTCCAAGCTCATTGAGGAACGGATGGTGGCATAGGCATCATTTTGGAGAAACACTGCTATAACGAGTGGTTTTATAGATGAGAGCCATAATGTTTAATTGCCCTCAGCCAAGCTCTCAGTTTAAAAAGGCTGTTAAAAGTACTGGCTCAAACCCAGAGAAGGGGAGGGGTAAGAAAAAGAAAAAAAAAAAAAAGGGGGGTGGAAAAATCAAGCCATCAATATCTCCTCCTCCCTCCCTACCCTTTAGCCTTTGAGCACCATTCAAATCCCTTGGAGGGAGAGATGCAGCTACTGCCCTGCTCTAGTGAAGAGCTACCTGTCAGTGAGGGCAAGCTGTTTTTCCCAGGGCTGGATTATTTTCCTACCCTCCCTCTCCAGGAAGGGCTGCTCACATCGGGAAGCCGCTGCTGAACTTGGAGCGGGTGACTTTCATGAGATGTGAAAGGGGAACCCATCACACACCTTGCTCTGGATAATTTATTAATCAAAATGTGCTCCGTCAGGGCTCCTCGGGACTGAAATAGATGCTGTTGGATGTGGTTCATGGAGTCAGCAACAGACACAGTTATTAGCGTATAAATTGTCCATCAGCTGCCTTGAGCACCTTGCTGCTCTTCACCTTGAGTTTCTGCCCCCAGGCCGCAGGCAGGGGAGCACTGCCAGGGCAGGGACCTTGCCCCGTGCTTAAATTCAAAGGCAACAAGTCATTTCCAAAGGATAACTGGTTATTGCAGCCTGAGCTTTCTGGAAAATTGAGGTGCTGCATAGAAAGAGTGCCCCCTTCTCTTGCTCAGGACTCTGGTCTGCTGCTCTTCTCTGGGAAGATGCAGCTCCCTGGGATGACAGATCTGAGCCCAAATCTGTGTGCCAGTGCTCCTTCTCACATGCCTGCTCTGCAAACAGGCCTTTTTAGTATCCTTCCCAAAGGATTTGTCCATTCCAGCACAACTAGCAGAACTCCTGATCTTGCAGAGGCACAAAAGGAGCTCACATCAAATGCTTGCTCAGTTCCCTCTTTTAGAAGGGAATGTACAGTACAAGGAAGTAAAAGGAGATATTTATCACCCAAGGTGCAATCCCCTCCCAAATTTCCTGGGAGCTGTGGCTGAGTACTAGGGAGGAGAACAGAACCTGCAGAGTTTCTGCTCTGAGTGTAATTCTCCACACAAAGGATCCTGAGTCTTGGACCGCAACCATCATTCCCCAGCATCATCAAAGATGGGCTTCTTGACATAAACCTCACATCTCCAGGCTCCACAGCTTTCTGAAATTCCTCCACTAAAAACCATCTCAGATGGTTTCTGAAGCCATCTCAGCTTCCTGAAATTTCTCCATTAAAACTATCTCAGAACCAGGTTTTTTTTTGCTAGTCACAACATCAACAGAGGTGGTCCAGGTTCATCATTCTCCACTGGTTATCAACACTGAATCCCAGACTGGTTTGGGTTAGAAAAAACCTTAGAGATCACCTCATTCCAAGCCCCTGCCATGAGCAGGGACACCTTCCACTAGACCAGGTTGCTCAGCCTTGAACACACATTAAATCCCAAGAAGTTAAACAGGAAGCCCCAGAAATGAAACAGAGGAGATGATTTTGTTTCCCATTTACCCATAAAAGGGAATGTATAGTTTTAATTACTGAGGCCCATTTGCTGGGGGACCACCTGCCACGCAAACCATTATCCCAACCATCTCTCTTTCCAATGATTCCTGGATTGCCAGGGAGCCAAAGCCAGGTGTCAACGTGAGGACAAAAAGCAGAGTGGAGGAAGGTGGGGAGCGACTGAGCGAAGGAAAGAGGGGCTGTGACCGCAGCCACCATCATTGCTTTGTGCTGCCTCATCCCCTTGCATCAGCAGGATGGGAAAAAAAACCCAGCTTTTGATGGATAACTCGGCGCCAGGCACTTTTCCACCCATCAGCGTGTCCTCCTACAGAAATGTTCTGCTGTGATGGCTGCCTTTAAATCAGGTGGGGAGGCTCTCCCAGCACGTGTGATTTATGAGGGCTTCAACGCCCTGTAGTTCACCGGGCGAGGGGAATGCGGGATAAAAAGCTGGAGCAATGTAGGGAATAGTAAAATGAGCAGGTCCTCACTGCCAAGGGTTCTCCTGATGCCCGGTTTGAGGGAAGTGGTTTGGTTTTAAGGGGTTTAGGGAAGTGGTTTGCTTTGCTCCACCTTCTTTATTAAGTCAGGTCAAGCTGCAGAGGGGGATGTGAGCAGCTGAGGGCTTGGAGACCACTTTGGCCACTTGACCTTTCCTCAAGGATTCATGCTGCACTTTCATAAGGAAGGCAGTGGGGCACCCTGATAAACATATTCTGAGAGCTCCTGCACTGATTTTTGAACTCATATATAGATAATATGTAGAAAAAATGATATACATGACATTCTATTCCTTAGCAGGAAACCCAGAAGGTGGAGAACAATTCTTTTCAGCTTCCCTCGCACTTTTGAAACTCACACTTCCATTGTATTGTGCAAATAATGATTTTTAATTCATGTTTCCCTCGAGATGCACCAGCTTAAGGAAGAGAGGCTTTGCTGGAAACTGCATCAGTCTCATAAAACAATCCACTCCCAGGTGGTTTGTGAACAGCCCTAAGGACCATCTCTGACCGAGAGCTCACTCCCCTCTTTCCTGAAGGCCTTCCCAAGCCCCAGGAAGGATGTATAGATTGCCCTTGTGCAATCTCCCTCTGCCCATCCATCACCGCTCCTGAAATTCGTCAGGCAGGCAGAGATGGACATGTGGGACCCTTTCCCTGGGTTAACCCTTCAGTGCCTGCCCTAGCAGCACCGGTCACCTTCACATCCTCCTGCCAGAAGGCTCCAAGTCTCCTGACTACCCTGGAAATTAATGAAGCCCAAAGTTTACTGCTAGCAAGCAACACGTGAGTCAATACATTTTCCTAAGAGGAGCTCGCGGGCCAAACTCTCCTCCTGCCTATTAATTAAATCTCTGTTTAACTCATGCTAAAAATGCTTCCCTTGAAGAGCCAGAGGATTCCCTGTGCCCCAGGCGATGTGCAGATGCAGCGAATGTGAAAACACAGTGCCGTCTGCAGGGCTGATCCTGCCCAAAACGCCGGGGCCCTCCCGATTTTCACTGGGAAAATCAATCTCTGTTAGCCTGGAGAGTTCCCCTAAATGAAAAGCCTTATCTAGAACAGGTCGTGTTATACAACAAGTCACTGGCTTTGCCTGGGAAATGAAAGATGATGAGGCAGAGTCCCCAGTACAGAGGCTATCTCCATAAATCTGCCAAAAAGGAGCTGTGGATTACTTTGCTGGATTAATTATCTGTCCTTCAAACAGAGTCCTGACCTCAGTGGCTGAGCATCTCCAACCTGTCACTGCAGCCAGGGAGGGAGAGCTTTCACAGGGCTCTGGCCACAGGAAAAGCAGCAGGAACACCCTTTGGAGCAACAGGAGCCCTGGAACTGACCAGCCTGTTGGCATGAGGGGCTTGGATTGTGAGGTCTCAATTTGGATTTCTTTTTCAACCAAGCAGTGAGCTTGTAAAGTATGAAGTGAAAAAGTACATTTTCCTGGAGTTAAAACACTCTGATGGGAAGGAAGGGGCAGAGACAACCAAATGGCTTTTCCCCATCAGATATGGAAATGATCCCCAATGCAGGCAGGATGAGAAGCCAAAGCCATGGCACAGCTACACCAGTGCTCCTCCATCATCTCAGACTTAACAGCTTTGTAAGCTGGCAGCATAAAGTTAGATCTCAAGTCTTATTTTATGTGGTTATGGTTAATCTTTTAGTTTTATTGTGTTCCTGTCACGGGAAGACCTTGTGCTGGAGATAGCTGTATAAATAAGAGCTGCTGCAGTACATCCCCAGATGTGGCTGCCCGAGGGAAGGAGCTCAACAGGACAGCAGCAATTCCAAATTAATTTTTAAACCCCACCTCCAAATCATACCAACACTTTAGGCATCAACACCGAAGGTACAATGAACGGCCGGGTTGATTCTCAGCTTTCTGCTGCTGTATATACCAGCCCAAAAGGCAAAATCAGACCAGCCATGTGCTGAGCCTGTGCCTCAAAAACTCTGAGAGCTGGGAAAAGGCATCACCCATCCCCTGCAGGGGAATGGGAGCAGAATCACTGCTACCTCCCCTCCTGGAAGGCAGCTGAAGAGCCAGGTTTAATTACTACTTCCACCAGCCACTTTCATTTTTGCTTACGGTTGGTTTCTAATTTAATTTGCTTCTCCATTCCCATATGTTAGGGTTGGGTTTTTTTGGTTTTTTGCAAAATTGCCATAAAAAATTTCCAGCTCAGGCACGAAAATCTGCTTGCTGACCTTTACCTTCATGATTGAGGATAATGAGAAATTAATTAGGCTTTACCTGCCTGCCAAAAAGAAAATGGCCTGCCTTGGGTGAGCAGGATTTTGGAAGCACATTAGATGCCAGTCCTGTGTCTGGACTCTCAGAAAGTAACATCAGCTCTGTCCACAGGCTGATCATTCCCTTTCTCCATGAGACCCTGGTGACGACAGGAGAAAGATTCCTGGCCAGTAAGGAATTCACTTCGTAATTTTCATGTTTGGGGAAAAAAAATAATAATAGTGCAAAGTAGTTTAATCTTTTGATCTGTTCTGCTGGATCATCTGGTAGGAGAGCTGCCCCACCAGGCAGGACTGTGGGTGAGGGTTAGGCTCTTGGCACACACAAGCAGATGCAAGGCTGTGAGCAGTGATCTGCCTGCAGGTCTCTCCTTGTTCCACCTGGATCCCAGAGATTCTCCTTCCACCACCCCACTGCCCATCCAGGATGGCTGACAGCTATTTTGCCATCCTCACCATAATTCAGCAACCTCTGCAAAACTAGATTGATGTTTCAGCCCAGTCTCCAGTGAAAAAGATCCCATATCAGCCAGAACACAGTGCCTGCTGCACCTTGGCCAGCTGATGCACACAATCTGGGAGAATCTCTCGAATAAATTGCAGAGGGAATTAGAAGAATAAATAATCCTCGCCTCTTCAAAGGCTGGATACTTACAGTCGGGATCAGTGGACTTGAAAGTCAGGGTGAAATCACCTTGACCCTTGAAGCTGATTAAAAGAGGGTTTGAAATGGTTGGGTTTGAGAGAAGAAACTGGGAAATTATTCCTGCATGTGGAGGCAACACCTGGAGCATGTGGCACAGTGGGGAGGGGAGGCACTGCTGCTGTTTCTTGCTGGGAAGGAGCCTCCCCAAAAGGGATGAGAGCAAGAGGGTTACAACCCACACCCACCAAGCTGGGTCACCTCGAGCAGTCTGCCTGTCCTCACCAAAGCAGCATCTGACTGCAACCCTGGGAGCACCAACATCTGCTGGGGTATGGCAGAGATTGCTGAGCTCAAGGCATCCCAAATGAAACAGACCCAACCCCCCAAAACTGGCCTTTCCAACAGGCTGCTGTGGTTGATCTGGAAACACCTTCCCAGCCTGCCCTGCCCCTGGGGCCATCAGAAGGGATCCTCAGGCTATGGAGCCAAAGGAATGCCCAGCAATGATTCACTCATCCACACCAAGAAGGGTTCCCAGGCTTCAGAGCCAGACTGCAAAGGCAGGCTCCATCCACGTGCCTGTCATAAGGCAGAAAGCCACCATCACTTTAATTAAGCTTCATTCTCTAGCTCTGCACCCTCACAGGCCCAGTCCTTGCATCATACCCTTTGAAACTTTTGGGAAACACCACAGAAATCACCAGAAGCCATTCGGTCCATACTCAGTCCAATTCCCTCCTGGAACAGAAAATCTCCTCTGTGGTGTTGTGTGAAGCTGAGTTGTTTGTGGCTCATCACTAGGAATGGAGGGTTCCAACGTGAGATATTGTCAAATTTGCTTGGAGCAACCTGGTCTAGTGGAAAGTGTCCCTGCCTGTGGTAGGGGGGTTGGAACAATCCTCTTTAAGGTCTCTTCTATTTTAAATCATTCTGTCTATTCTACTCCACAATTTCCCAGGGATGGGACGCACAAAGAACTATTGCAGGGCCATCTCATCCATCCATCCATCCATCCATCCATCCATCCATCCATCCATCCATCCATCCATCCATCCATCCATCCATCCATCCATCCATCCATCCATCCATCCATCCATCCATCCATCCATCCATCCATCCATCCATCCATCCATCCATCCATCCATCCATCCCCTCTGTGCCCCCCAGGGCTCACCTGAGACGATGGTGTAGCCAATGCCCCGGGGTCGTCCCTTGTCCTGGTCGACGGCCGTTATCATCCGCACCGTGGTGCCCTGAGGAGGGACAAGGTACAGGTGTCACAGCACTGCTGGGGCTCCCACGTTGAACTGCATCTCTCACTGTGGGCCAGGTGCTGAGGGATAACCTGTCCCAGGGCATGGCAGGTCGTGGAGAAGTCCCACTGCCTGCCCTTGAAGCAGCTCAGGCTCACTGCTCGTCACTCCGGTACGGGCTGCAGAACTCTGCTAAGCTACCCCAGGATGCAGCTGGGAATGCTGAGGGTGTGACCAGCAGGAAACAATTCCCTTTCACCACGACCTTCACTTTGGTCTGAACCAGCCTGATCTGCAGTTGGCTTCCCAATTTCTCCCTGTCCTTTTCTGCCACCGTGTCCCTCAAATGAGGCACCCAAGCAATAAGGGCTGCTCACACTGACCATTGGCATCCAGCTGCACAACTAAGTGAGCTGTAGAGATTTAATTGAAACCCTTGATGAGGAGAAGGAGGAGGGCTGGGTAGATGCTGAGAATCAGGGATTGCCCACAGGCAGAAACTTCTGCAACTGCCAGCTCACCCACCTCATCCTGCATCCTGCAGGATGCACTGCTCCTATAGCCCAGCAGAAAGATGCAAGAGTCCCCCAAAACTGACAAGGAGAGCATAAGAGGGACCCAGAAATTCTTGTTTAGCTCTTGAAATAAAAATATCCTGCTCCATAAGTCAACTTCCCCCGCCGCAGTGCAGTGAGCCCCTGTGAATACCAACACATGCACATGCCTGTATTTAATGTAGTGTGAAAAAATTTACAACTCAGCTGTTCTTGTTTTCATTGGCTTATTAACAGTGGGGAAAGCAGCAAATTTTTTAATTTTTTTTTTTTTTTCCCTCAAAGGAAATGTCAGCAGAGGCGTTTGCATATCTAACGAGGGAGCAGAGTGGGTCGGCAGCCCCGCAATCCATCATCTGAAGGCCAAAGGGAAAGCTGCGGTGCAAACATCATCTGTGGAAAGCAGGGCCCTGCCATCCTCCCTGGCTTCCAGATCCATGTCCCTGTGGGCTCAGTGCCGTGGCTGGCCATAAAGAAGGCTCCCAGGGCCAGGCAGGCTGCCCGCTCCCTGCTCTCCGAGGGCATTTCAATGGACTCCTTAAGTAAATCCATGTTATTAACCGAGAACATTAGCCATAAATCCCAGGTCACTGGCCCCTGAGCAGCACTCGGCTGGTGAGGCTCAGCAGCCACCCGGAGAGCCTCTAAATTACTGACAATAACTGTGCTTTCCCAAGAGCACAGAGAGAAAAAATGCCGCAAAAGCGAGGAAGGGGCAGGTGGGAAAGCAGCACAGGGGACATGGAAAGGAGGGGAAGGCAAAGCAGGGGGGAAAAAGGGTGATGCATTTCTGTGTGCTCTGTCCCAGCACAGTTTTGCTTAAATTATAATGTATTATACTTTATACTATACTGTATATATATATATATTGTTTTATATACTATATATCATATTATTCATGTTATGTACTATATTATACATTATGCTCATATTCAGCAGAACCAAACTCGATGTAATCTTTAATCTCCTGTCCTCAGGGGACAGATAAGAGCCCCCTGCCCCTCCATGGAAGAGGCAGTGGGTGAAGGCAGCAGGTCCGTGTAACAGCTCGCCTGTCACCTGTCACTCCTCTCGGGAGTGGCACGGAATGGGAATCGCCTCCTGCAGGGGGAAGGCAGGGCCCTGCGATGGCTGGGGAATAGCAATGGGCCGCTTTATCTGCAGGAGAGGCCCCTCCCGGAGGAGCCAAGGGGAAGGGCTGGAGGGAGAGATAAAAGGATGAGCACGGATGTGGCAGCAGGGGAAGTTTGGGAGGGGTGGAGGAGGAATCCCATTCAGATATCTCGGCAGCGCGTGCCGTAGAGATGCCCACGGGAAAGAAGCTATCCAGACATTTGATCACAGGGATGAGGGCTGTGAGGGACCATGCTGAAGTTCACCCTCTGCCCTTGTGATGATGATGATAATGTGCTGCTGGGTTTTGGCATTGGGGCTGCCCCTCCGTTCTCCTTGCAGCCTCCTGTCTTTCTCCTCTTGCTCCACAAGCACCTCCTGGGGATGAGCCATGTTTAACCAGCGTCCAAGCAGCGTGTTGGAGTGATGCTGGGGTCTCTACCACCCATGGATGCCATCTCCTGGAACCACAGATCCTTCACATCCCACCTAGTCTCCATCCTTCCCGACAGGTCCTTCACAAGACTCTTCCGACGTCCACAAGTCCGGCAGATGGGGATTCTTGGGAATCCTCTTGGGGATGTATGATCCCTTCCTGAGCAACCACAGCGTTTGGGAGCAATCTTGAACCTTCCAGGAAAGGGGCTGAAGATGTGGCACAGGGCATGACCCTGCAGCTCTTAGAAACTCTCGAATATCCCTAACTTTTCTTTTAAAACAAAGTCACACCTCGCCTGCCTACTGCAGACAGCAGTGGCTGCAAGGAGAGGGCTCGACTGGTGGGCACAGAGAGAACAGAATAACTCAGAATAACTCTTCCCCTCTGGGGGAGGAGGAAGAAGGTCTAGAAAAGTAATAATCTGGGAAAGCCTATGCTTAAAAAAAGGCAAAGAAAATAAAGAATGGCACATTATCCAAACAAAATCTGAAGGTTTTCTGAAGAGGGGCAGGGGTAAATCAATCCTTTTTTAATAAAACCCTGAGCTTTTAATAAAGTGTTCACACTGATGGGCTGGAAATATTGTAAGAAAGAATTAACTTGGAGCTATTGAGACTCTAGGGCAAAACCAGCACTGATTCTACATTATTTCTTCAACTCAAGGAGTTTCTGAGGAGGAGGGGGATGGTGCTGAAGAATTAAAACTGTTTTAATGATGTTCGACATGTATCCATAGCATTCTACTGCAAGGGGGTACAACTGCTGGATTTGGGGCCGTGTGCCCGTGGGGCTCGGCCCCACTCCTGCCTTCATGTGGCTCTCTGTGGGATGAAGCACACGTTCACAGCCCAGGGATGGTGATTCCACTACTACCCTGGCCAATCTTTCCCTTCCATGACATTCAGCATCAACCACACCACCCAGCCTCCAGCTGCTGTGAGGACAGACACCCAAAAAGCCTCTTGATGATGAAAAACACGTCTCGGAGCTTTGCCACAGCTGCAGGCGCACTTGGGTGCCCTAGGAGAGATGTCTGAGCCATGCTGGGATGATAAACAACATCAAGAAAGAAGACACAACACCTCCAGGGACAGCAGAGTCTCTCCCCGCTGCGTCCTCTCCCTCTGCTCGATAAGAAATTGCTTTCTTCTCAGTGTCACAATAAGCACCTGCCCAAAATGCTTCTCAATTATGCTCCCAGATCCCGGCCTGAGAGAAATAAGAACTACAACTGCACTTCTCTGCCCTCTCATGCCCCACCACCCCTTTTTCTTCTTCTTCTCTTACAGGATTAGGGACTTGAAAGGCGAAGCGCAGCCCAGCGTTGCAGCAGGAGGACGGGGGGGGGGGTGTGTGTGAGCGCCTCAGAAAGCTGCCACAGCAAAAAAAATCCCATTTCTCACTTCTTAATTCCAGTCAATTCCAGTCAAAGGGCTGATAGAGATCTGTTTGTGGTAATTTGCTGCAGTTTATCCACTCTTTTCACCTTCTATCGGCTCTCCGCTGACGGGCTGGCTGACATGCTGTTACTCGAGTGAGGAAATTAAAATTTGATGCAATAATCCCAAATAAGAAGGATTTTATTAGGTAATGTATACACTTTAGATGAGGTATTCTCGCCTGATACATTGATAGGAGAACACAGACATGCTGTGCACCACAGATAAAGAGAGGAAAGAGAGGCTCTGTGGATTTAGGGCTGGGATGAGGTGCCCTGAGCACATTTTGACCTGCTGAGGCACACGTCAGGGAAAAGCAAAATCACCCAAAAATGCACCCCGGCCTCTTGGTTTGACCTGCAAGACTGGATTTGGATGGGAGCTAACCAAGCCCAGACTCCCCACCCAAATTTGGGGTTATCACTTTGATAATCAAGACATTCACTCTAGACACGCCCCCACTCAGGGGGTAGGGTAGAGCTGATGAGAATATTTACACCAGGAGACAAAAAATGTACATAGTTAAAGGCTGGACTTGATGAAATTTGAGGTCTCTTCCAACCAAATGACTCTATGCTAAACCTCAGGCTTGCCAAAGCAAATCAAATCCTTGTTTCAGCAGTGGAATTTCTCCCAGGAAGGCTGGGAATTTGGGTCCAAACCAGAGGGTGACATCACTCAAAGCAGTCCCCACTTCCAGCAATCCTCCTCTTCACCATGCCTCTGGTGGCACCTATCCATCTTGGATACCTCAGCGCCTTTGGAGACGTTGCTAGTGGCCAAGAGAAATTAAAATCTCTAAACCTGGTGGGAATTCCTTCCTCCTTTTCCTGTATCACGTTACACAGTGGTTATTTGCTGCTTTCCTGACTGCAGACAGTGAATGTTCCAGGAATAACTGTGGTGCATGACAGTGTATTGACACAAAGGGATCCTTGAGCCCTAATAAATATCCTTATCTGGAAGACATTTCCTTTCCTGGATACCAGATCACTCCACGGAGGTGATGCAATCTACAATTTTTAATACTTATGGCACTTGCATTCCTCTAATTTCATTTAAACCTTTTTTTCCTCCTAGTTAAGTATGATCTAATTTGTGGATTTTTATTTCCCTTGAATTTTTATTTCCCTGCAGCTCACTCTGTCCATTCCAGAGATACTTCTTAATATCTACAAAACTTTAACTTTGTGAGTAATTCATGAACAAGCTGGGGGTTTTTGGCCACCTCTGGACCAGCAGACAGGTAATGTGCTGTGGCACCATGGGATTTGGGACAGTACAACTGGTCCAATTGATTCAGCACTCTCCATGTCAGGGCTTTGCTCCAAAGTGAATAAAAACTGGAGCATGCTGGAGTTCCCTCTCCCTCTGAACTGAGCCACCAGGCATTTGGGATCGAGGGTGTTACGGGATGCACATGTGGTGTGGGTGCCCACCACGCCACGATTTTAAGGCAGGTTTTTCCTTCCACACACCAAAAAAAAAAATTCCCTGTGGACAAAGTGATGGGAGGCACAGCTGGGGATGCTGCAGAGAAGGGATGGTGCTTGGATTAAAGCCCTTGTTGGGAGCAGAACAAACAGCTCCCAAAGCCCAAGCTGCCCTCCACGCTCCCTGACATCTGTGGGGGATAAAAAAACCCCTCATCCCTGCTGTATTCAGAGACTGGGAGACATTTTTCCACAAACAGCGAGTTTGCTGACAAACCAAGTTTCAGAAGAACTAAAATGATTGGATCAATTTGGCAAAACCTGGGGGAAAAGACTCAAAGTGCTGAAATGGCTGATGATTCTGGCATTTTCAAAACTGCCTCATTTCAGGAATGTTTAGATTTTCCCTTCAAGTTCTCTATTGGAAATGGCATGCAGATAGACCGTGGGGAGGAGATGGGGTGACTGTCTGCTCCGAACAGCGCAAAGCCTTTGTTGAATTTAAGGAAAAAAAACCCTCAAGAAAAATATTCTCTTTGGGGTCCAGGCTTCCTGAACCCCCATGCCTAGGCTGCCTGTTTTAAAAAGGGGATGGATATTTTGGATCTGGCTGGAAATGTGCTGTTTGAGGAGGGAAGCCCACGAAGCACAGCCCTTACTGGAGGCGAGTTCTCGTAGATGTTCGTGCTGTAGGGCAGGTTGATGAAGATGGGGTCCATGTCCTGCACGTCTGTGATGATGATTGCCAGGTTGGCCAGAGTAGACAGAGGCTTGTTTTTATCTTGGTCCTTGAAAAAAGAAGGGGCAGGGAGGGGAGAGAAAGGATTTCCATCAGAAAAGCAGAATTATTCAGCAGCATTAAGTCTCTTGTGGTTGTAGTTGGGGAAGGGTTTCTGAATAGTGGAGGTAATCATCTCTTTTCCAAGCTACTTGCTGGAATTATTGTCCACTGCACCTCCCTCTAAGCTGAAATACAATATGCATTTCATTGCAGCATCAGCCTTTTCAAATGAAGCAAACACCAATTTAGTTTTCATCACATTTAGAGTGGAAATACAGCAATGCTGTTCAACATCCACTTCAAAATGTAAATTCCTTCCCAATGCAGACACAACCTAAGTTACCTCTGCATGGTCAGATGAGCAGCCTCTCTCATACCCACAAGTGCTGATGCCTTAACACAGTTTGGGCTCTGTCAGCTGAAGTGGAGGCTCTGGGAGACCTCAGAGACCCTTCCAGAGCCTAAAGGGGCTCCAAGAGAGCTTGTCCCAAGGAGAGGGACTTGGGACAAGGGAAGGAAAGACAGGACAAGGGGAAGTGGCTTTAAACTGAAAGAAGGCAGGGTTAGATCACGTATCAGGAAGGAATTCCTGGCTGTCAGCATGGTGAGTTTGCCCAGAGGAGCCGTGGCTGCCCCTGGATCCCTGGAAGTGTCCAAGGCCAGGTTGGATGGGGTTTAGAGCTCCCTGGGATAGTGGAAGGTGTCCCTGCCCATGGCAGGGGGTTGGACTAAATAGTCTTTAAAAGTCCCTTCCCACCTGAACCACTCCAGGATTCCATGATCCCTTTCACTCCATCACATCCCACCAGGACAATCTCTTTTCCAAGCATGACCCTACTCCAGCAGCCAGTGCCACAGCAGTAGGCACTGTCCCCAGCTGCTCCTGCTGACACTGGTTTTCTTGCTGAAGCCTTGTCCCATGGGTGCTCGAAAGTGACCCCCAGCCCTTTGCTAAGGGCAGGAGCAAAGAGAGCACACACAGGGAAGGGAATCAATCTCTCCTTACCCCCAGTCAGGCACTGTGCTGGAAGGTGACCATCAGAGGTTACCACACACTCCTCCAAAGCAGCTCTGAGCAAAGACTGATTGCCAGAAGATTAATGTTAATTTAAACTCTATTCAACAACTCAGCTTGTACATTATCCTCTTAACCTGCAGGGCTCAGTGTCTGTGGCCTGGGTGAATGCTTATTCCGACTCTGCTGTTAGTGCCAGCAGGTTAAAGTCCTTTGTTTCTTCAGATAATGTTCCTTCTCCTCCCCTTCACCTCTTAAATTTTGTGAAAGGTATCACAGATAGCACTGAAAAAGCAAGCATGCTTCCAGTTTCCTCACTGGACTGTCTCTCCTGCAGTTCTTTCCAGCCTCTTTCTATTCTGGCTGCCTTCATCCTTGGGATGGAATGCCTCCTGCCTTGCACCTGTGCTCCAGAGCAATCCCTGCAGCCACCCTGAACCCACCACCACCCCATTTCCCACTCTGGACTGTGCAAACTGTTCATCAGGCAGGCAAAAATCTGCATTTGCTCTTCCAGCTCCTGCGACACTGGCGCAACTCTCATCTTCCTTTCACAGCACAGCTTTGCCCTGGGGTTTCTCATCACTTTTCTTCTAGGAATTACTAACACTGACCAACCCAAGGAGACATTCCCACAGCTGCCATCCAGCCCAGTCCAGAGACAACATTAAAGTCCTTGGATTCACAAAGCTGGAAATCATTGGATGCCAGGTGTGTACTGAGCACGTAACCAGTTGCCCAGAGAAGCTGGGGCTGCCTCATCCCTGGAAGTGTTCAAGGCCAAGCTGGACAGGGTTTGGAGCAACCTGGGATTAGTGGGAAGTGTCCCTGCCCATGGCAGAGGGTTGGGAGGAATTGGGCTTTACAATCCCTTCCAACTCAAACTGTTCTGGGATTTTATGTAGTACCAGACATGCCCCCATTTTATCTTTGCTGGGATACAGGGCCAGATGGAGCTGGAGGGACCAAGCTGACACCATTGCATCCTTGAGGAAATCAGAACCCTGGAAGAAAGTTACATTGCCATCAGGGACTGTGTTTGGTCCCACATTTTCCAACCTGCTGGACAGTTCAGTAACACACCCCAGGAAAGTGTGTCAGTGACAGACACTGGCAAGGAAGCAAAAAAACAGAGGCCCTCTTCCTGCTGGAGTTTTAAAAATAGAATGAGGTATGTTTCAAAATAAATAAACAAAAAACAAGCAACAAAAAACAAGTCTCTGGAGAAATTCCACAGCTGGAACATGCAGGGCTTGGGCTGAAAGGTTGTGGGGTTTGCCCTACAGTCCATGAGTGTCCTGGGTCAGTGCTGTGAAGAGCGAAGCACAGCCCTCCGTGTCCTCCTGACATTTGTGGTTCTGCATCAAGACAATGATCTTGATTAAATCACATGCTTCAAGAGCTCTAGCCAGCTGCCTGGAGGGGGCAAAGAGGGTTTCTCCCCCCTCTCCTGAGCTCAGAATGGGCAGATGTATTGTAGGGCTGAAGCTCACTTTCTTCTGTTGTGTGTGAGGTGGGGAAGGAGCCACGATCCAGAGCTCCTCCACATTCTCCAGCTCTCTCTAGACTGAACACCAGGGATGGCACACCCACTCACATGGGGCATGAATCTGCCATGCTGGACACATCTCCCAAGGGCCCCCACCCAATGTGATGGCACTGACTGTAATTAAGACCCTCATTTCTCCGCTGTCCACCAAAATTTTAACACTTGATGTCTGAATTTGATACAGGCGAATTCACTTGCAATAAACCAGAGTGTACAAGGAATAAGTCTGGAGGATACAGTACACCAAAGACATTCTTCACTCAGAGGGTGGTGAGACACTGGCACAGGTTGCCCAGGGAAGTTGTGGATGTGGTTGCATCCCTGGAAGTGTACCAGGGACACTTCCAGGGAAGTGTTCCAGCTGGACAGGGCTTGGGGCAACCTGGCGTAGCAGAAGGTGCCCCTGCCCATTGCAGGGGGTTGGAATGGGATGGCCTTGAAGGCGACTGACCCAAACCATTCTATGAATCTGTGACTGGTCTGTACGCCTAGCACTGGGTTCCCTCAACCAGGAGCTGTTCCCCTTCCTGCAGAACCCCCTGGCAGGTGTGAGATTCTGTTGGAGAGGTGCAGCCAGTGACTCAAAACCACCCTGAGACAGCCCTGCTGCAATACCTTCCTAAGTAGAAAAAGCTGGATGTGCCCAAATGTCAGAACCCAGGACATTCCTCTGACTGCCCTGCATGACCAGAGACCCTGGCAGGGGTCTCAGAGACCCTGGCATGGAGTCAAGAACACCTGTGTCTTTGATTTGAGCCCGTGAAAAAAACTTTACCAACTTTGTATGGAGATCTACAAGCCACAAGAGTTTAAGTAGAGTGAAAGTTAACTTATCACAGGGTGAAAAAAATAGAATTTTGGGTTTTTATAATGGAGGTTCAAGAGGCAAAGATGAAGGAATCTGGGCATGCCCTGGCCCTTCTTCTTTGTCTCCTTGCCCTCCATATTCTGCTGTGACGGTGGCACTTTTGATTGGTTTAGAGACACTGTCCAACATACTTGATAGGTATTGGAAAATTATTGTAAATAAAGTACACGTAGTTTTTAGTACAAAATATAAATGCTGCCCCAAGGGAGTCAGTCTGCTCCATCCTGACCTGCAAGATGGACCTCAGCAGGCCAGAGCCAGAATGTATTAGAGAAGAGAAAATAAACAACCTTGAAAACCAGAACAGACAGATCTCGGATTCTTCTTCAGTCGCGGGGCTGGGAAACCAGAGACTTTCACAATCTCGGGTTCATCACAACAACAAAACCCGAGACCCAAAAGAAGATTTGCCAGAGCAGGGCAATAAAATAACCCCCTGGAGCCTCCAGGGTAGGACTCACCGTGGCATTCACCTGGAGCTGGTAGGCCTGAGTGACTTCGTAGTCCAGCTCCCGGATCACCGACACGATGCCGCGGCCACTGTCGATGGCAAAGAAGTTGGAAGGGGGCTGGAAGGAGTAAAGCACGCTGCCTCCTGCCCCTGGTCGGGGTCCGTGGCATTCACGATGAAAATTGGAGTGCCCACGGGGGTATTCTGGAGATAAAAAGTAAATATCAGTAACCCTGGGCACTATTTTCACATCAAACGTACACCAGCAATTTCCTTTTCCACCAGGAGTCAAATTCAGAGACCCAGCAACTTCAGGCCTGTATTTCCAGGATATTTATTAGTTACAGAGCTGTGTTCTTTATTACAGTATTGCAGGGCCTATAATAGTTGTTACACACTTATAATAATAGTTATACAGCTGTGGTCAAGATGGCACTCTACCACAAACCCTTATTTTCCCAGACATCCCAACTTTCCAGAAAAATTGCACTCTTTGCTTTAACTTGTTTTTTGCCCAAAGGCACTTTTATTTTTGACGCTGACTCCCTCTCTGTTTTCACCACAAAGTATTATATATAGGAGAGCTTTAAAAAAAAGAAAAAGAGGAAATAAAAAAAAAAAGAAGCGCATTAAATGCAACACAGAATTTCACGTAAAAGTCAGTTGTAGTTTCCACAGCAACTACAACCTGGCCCGATTAACGCAGGCATGAACAGCTCCATCGTCATAAATCTGGAACTAATCTACATGCATAAAATATGCAGCTGAGTGCACAAAATCAGCAATGGCAAGTGCAGTTTGGCACTTCTTATTGTTTAACTTCGCAGCGGGGAGAACAATTATCCATTTTTGGTGGAACAGCTGCATGTTCCTATGCAAATCTTAAAATGCATATTCTTGTCTCTCCCTCAAGGCATGAGCACAGCCTGCCAGCAAAAAGGCTCTGCCAGGGTTACAGGTACACATGGATCACGACACCTTGGGCATGTCCCTCTGCCTGTGACAGGATCAGAAGGGTTGGCAAGGAGCTAAACCACAAAAGGGGACACAGCAAAGGTAAGAAGCGAGATTATGGCCAGCTGGGATAATAGGGATTATTCCTGAAAACCTCTCCCCGAGTCTCTCTGTTTTATTGTTAACTCCTTCCCTATTAAATTATTCGCCCTCAGCTTACAGAGAAGGAGCCTGAAGTGCTGAGGGGATGTAAAGGAGGCTTGAGGAGAAGCAGAGCTTAGAAGATGGGGCTCTGCTTCCAAGAAAATCCTTGGTCAAAGCTGCGAAACAAACTGAGCTATTTTCAGGGCTTGCAGTAAATCAAAGGTTGTCCCAGTCAACACATCTGCTAGAAAATATAGGAAAGCAAGGCTCCACACTAGGGAATCTTATTTAATCACCTTAATACTGGGTGGTGACACCAGCAAAGAACCAAAGAATCCAAATTTTCCCAGTAAAGGCTCAGACCAGCAGAAATTTGCCCTCAAGGCAGGTGGCAGGATTTGGTAAAACTGAGCAGGGAAGCCAGGGTGCACTGTTCAACTCACACTGATGAATCCAGGCTCAGACTCATCCCACACACATCCCTCGTGCCCCCTGCCCTTGTATCCAGGCACATGGCAGGGACACCTCGGGCTCCAGCAAAATTCCACTTCCCTTATATCAGTGTCACCTCTGCCAAGGTGTGAGAGGTCGCAGCTCCCACTTAAGCTTTTCATTTCCTTTCTTTTTTTCTCCCTCCTCTAAGTCAAGTTGCTTAGAAAGCCTCGCAGGGCACAGCCTGAGGATTATTTTTTTTAAAGCGCCTTCAAGTTTTTTGGTGATCAGTAGTCACAAAAGCATAAAAGATAGAGCTGGAAGGAACCTTGGAAGAGAAACATGTCCCCCATGCTCCAACTAAATAATTCCCATCCTGAAAGCCTTCTAGCAATGGAGATACCACATCCCCCCCAGCCCATCTGTCCTGGAATTTTACTGCCCTTTGCCTTACAGCTGCTCATTTTCAGGGAAGGTTTAACCCAGCCCTGCCCTGCTGCCGTGTAAACCCTTGACTTTGTGCCACACACTCAGCACCTTAATCCTGGCTGGGGCTTTTAAACTGCTCAGGAACCAGGATTTTGTCAGCTGGGGGGGTGTGTTGGCTGAAGAAGCCCTTCATGGGTGGCTGTGGTGGGTGTTTGCTTTCCCAGCACTGCTCCAAGCCCTTCCCAGACAAGACTAGAGCATCTCCCCAGCCCTTCTTTAGGGCTACCTGCCTCCCCCAAGCCATGACCACTGAGAGCAGCTCCAGAGCATCCCACAGCCCTCCTACTGCTGCTGCTTCCCCTCACTCAGCCCACAACTCAACTTCCTCCCCAGAGCCACTGGGGTACCAATGTCACAACACAGAGCATCACAAATTAACCATTCCTAGGAACAGGCAGAGCTAGAGCAGGTTCAGGGTTGCACTGAAGGGTCTGGGTTCTACTGCCCTGGGAATAATAATATTCATAAGGATAAAGCTGGCCTTGATGAATATGTTTCCTCTCCTTTTTAAGTCCCCCTAGCCACTGCTTTTAACATGCAAATCCTCTCTGGTCACCCATGATTACGGGGCTGCTTTCGGCTGGCTGTGAGAGAGGAGAGCTTGATTCCCCTCGCATTGTGCTGCACACAATAGCCCCAAAGCAGGCTTTGAAGGGAGTTCATCCCCTTGTCCTTCCAAAGAAGAAGCTGCCTAGAGGGGACACGGAGGTCACCAGCTTTGGTGCTGTCAGCTCCAGGCCCTGCAGACACCACTGGGTGACTTGCACAGCTTTCTCCTTGTTTTACAGCTTTGCTCACCAGCTCCCTTGGTTGGCCAGGACAGCAAGAGCCACACAAGCAGGGAATCAGTTCTGGACAAAGATCTGGTCCTGGGAATCACTCATGGACAACAACAGCAAAGCATCTGAGGGGCTGGGAGGGACCCCGGGCTTTGAGGATCCTGAGTGTGTGTGCATGAGCCAAGCACAGCCCGAGTGGATTTAGGAGAGGAGCACGAGGGCTTCCAGGCAACAGGAGGAGTGTTACAGGAAGCAGAGCAGCATGGATGCAGAGAGGGAAATCACTCATACAGCCCAAAATGCACAGGTCAATGAGAATATTTCTGCTACCAACAGCACACAGGGGAGAGAATGCAGACCTGTAAGGAGTGCTCTGGGTAATGCATCTTTTTTTTTTCCACACTCAAATTCAAGCAAAAAAGAAATAAAATTCTCCCAAACCAGCAAAACCAGCTGTAGGGTGCAGAGATCCCATGCCAACAGGGAAAAATGTCTCATATCAATGCTCATGCCCAGGCAGGCACAGTCAGGACTCAGTGGAATTTCAGGCCATCTTCCTTAAAAAGCATAAAGAGTATGTCTTTAAAATCCTCTTGCCATTTCTGGGTCAAACAGGCTCAAGATATTCCTCAGCAGGAAGCGGACGTCTTTATGTCTCAGAAGCTGTGGGCCATCATCTAAACAATGAAGCAAAACATCTGGATAAACAGAAGAGCCTGGGGCTTGGGTTTGATGGTAAATACTGAGCAGAGGACACAAGCCAGGGAGATGCCTTTGGAAAGCCCTGTGCTGGACCACATTTCTGCCTTTTCAGCATTTGGTCCATTTATAGGACTCTTCTGCATATCCCTCATGGTTTTTCTTCATTAACAAAGACTAATTGTGGTTATGTTTATCTCACCAACAGGCAAAATTAACAAAATCTATCGTTTTTTTCGTCCAGGCAGACAACAGCCTACAGGTGCTCGTGGCAAGCAGGTGAGCTTTCTACACGAGTTGCCAAATTCTGTCATTTTTTAAAGCTTTCATCTCTCTGCAGCAGCCTGCGATGGAGGCTTCATTCTCTACAGAAAAAAGAACTGGTGACAAAACTGTGTTATGTCATTAAATCTTTGTTACGATGCCAGCAGATGTGAGATTAAAAATAAGCATGCAGACAGATGCTGCCTGTTGGGGGGGAGGAGGAGGGCAAATGAGTGTGGGGCCTGCTCCCAACCTGTCTCCAGCACCCCATCCTTCATCTGGCTGCTCAGCAGGAGCAGCTCCAGCACCCAGGGCCCCAGAGCAGCTCCAGGAATTAAAGGGCTCTGGGGTGCTAAGTAGTGATGCCGTTTGTGCCTCCTTTATTTGGCAATAAATGAGTAAGAAAAGTTGAAACCGTTAAAAAAAAAAAAAATGTTGGAAGAAGTTTGAGGGGTGGCCCAAAAAGAAACACTTGAACATTACTGCAGGAGCCCTAACTCTTAACCATAAGAAGAGTGCCCTGTTCCAGTGGATCCACAGCAGCAAGGACAGGTTTGTGTTAGAATAAGGAATGAACAACCCTGAAATCCCTGTTCAGACATGGAAGGATGGTGCTGCACAAGGGGGAGGCAGAGGAGAGACCAAGTCCTTGCCTTCCTCTGAGCAGTGCAGAGGTGAGTGAACACAGATACTCACAGGGTCACAAAACGAGTCTGACCACTGTGGAGGTTCAGGTACCACCTTCCTGCTCCAGCAGGGACATCCCAGAGCACATGGTATAGAATTGTGTCCAGAGGGTTCTGGGATATCCCCAGAGAGGGACACTCCACACCCTCTCAGGACAGTTCCTCCCCATGTTCATGGGCAACTTCCTGTGCATCAGTTTTTTGCCTCTTGCCTCTTGCCCCAGTGCTGGGACCCACAGCTCCATCCTCCTGACATCCTCCCAGGAAGTTGTGTTTCCATCCCAAAGCTGTGATGGGATGGCCCAAGCATGGCCCACCACAGCAAACAGCTCCTCTGGGCTGTCACCTCACGTGTGACCTCGGCATGAGTTACCAGACACAGATGTGCCCTGTTAACCCTGACAGCTGGGACACCAAAGCCTTATGCAACATGCTCTGCAAAAGGGCAATTCAGGCTGAAGAAGAGGTGACCATAAAGGGGCTTCTAAAAATATTTACACCTCACTCTCTGGCCACACCGGTAGTCTTTAATATCTTATTATGAATCCTGCAATAATATGCATTAGTAATAAAATTTTGGGTGGATGCTGCTACAATGCCATGTGGCAATACGAGGTAGATGATAATCCAGAGGAGATGCCCTCTCTGGGGTCACAATGTGAGCAACCTGGGATAGTGGAGAGGGTCTCTATCCATAGCAGGGGGTTGGAATTAGATGGACTTTAAGGTCCCTTCCAACCCAAACCATGATGTGTCCAACCAGGCAAGTTACATGGCCACAGCTGAACATGAGTGACACCTGAAAAAAGCCAGAGCACCACCTCCTCTTGTCTGCCAACAAATGTTCCTCTCGAGTTGTGCCCGGGGAGGTTTAGATTGAATAGCAGGAAAAATGTTTTCATGGAAAGATGTTGTGGTTTGATGCTGGCCAAAGACCAGGCACCCACAAAAGCCACTCACTCACCCTCTCCTGCTACAGCAGGACAGAGGAAAGAAAAACTTAAATGAAGGGTTCAGGAGTTGAGATAAGGACTGGGGGAAAACACTCCAAGGGCTAAACAGGCTCAACTTAGAAGTAAAAAGTGAATTTATTACTACCAAAATCAGAGTGGGATAATGCGAAGTAAAATAAGTCCTTAGAAAATATCCTTTCTTTCCCTCACCCCTCCCTCCCTCCCACTGACAGCACAGGGGACAGGGTGCAGGGGTTTTGGTCAGTTCCTCTTCCACTGCACAGGGAGAGGAGTCCTTACCCTGCTGTACCACAGCAGACAGTTCCCTGTGAACTTCGCCAGTGTAGATCCATTCTCAGGAGCAGCAGTCCTCCCAAAACTGCTGCAACCTGAGCTCCTCCCATGGGCAGACAGTCCTCCCCAAACTGCTGTGGTGTGGGTCCCTCTCCCATGGGCTGCAGCCCTCCAAGGACAGGCTGCTCCAGCCTGGGAGCAGGGCCCCTCTCTCCACCGGGTCACAGCCTCACCCAGCATCCCCTGCTCTGGCATGGGCACCTCCCCAGGGGCTGTGGGAGGGATCTCTGCATCCCCATGGATCCCCAGGGGCTGTGGGGGCATCTCTGTATCCCCATGGATCCCCAAGGGCTGTGGGGGGATCTCTGCATCCCCCAAGGATGGATCCTCATGGGCTGTGAGGGGATCTCTGCATCCCCATGGATCCCCAGGGGCTGTGGGGGGATCTCTGCACCCCCATGGATCCCCAGGGGCTTTTGGGGGCTCTCTGCACTCTATGGATCCCCAGGGGCTGTGGGTGGATCTCTGCACCCTATGGATCCCCAGGAGTTGTGGGTGGATCTCTGCATCCCCATGGATCCCCATGGCTGCAGGGGCACAGCTGCTTCACCATGGTCTCACCACAGCCTGCAGAATCTTGACTCTGGCACCTGGAGCACCTCCTGTCCGTCCTTCTCCACCAATCTTGGTATCTCCATGTTGTTTCCCTCACATATTCTCACCTCCTGCTCTTCTCTGGCTGGAATTAACACTGCACCCTCAGTTTTGTTTTGATTTCCTTCTTAAATCTGTTATCTTAGAGGCATTTCCAGCCTCTCTCATTGGCCCAGGCTTGGCCAGCAGCATGTCTACCCTCAGAGCCATCAGGGATTGTCTTTGCTGGACATGGTGGAAGCTTCCAGCAGCTTCTCACAGAAGTCACCTCTGTGGCACTCCCGCTACCAAAAACCAGGGCATGCAAACCCAAACCAAAAGGTTTGTCCAGCGCTGGCACAGGCTGCCCAAGGAAGGGGTGGGGTCAGTGCCCTGGAGGGATTTAAAAGATGTGTGGCTGTGGCACCTGGGGCCATGACTGTGTAACCTGGCAGTGCTGGCTCAGTGGTTCAAGCTGATCTCAGAGGTCCCTTCCAACTCAAACAATTCTTGTGAAAAGACTCTCCTTTCACAAAGGGCTAACAAAAAGAAAAAAAGTCTGCAGAAAACCCTGCTTCCACCCTTTTGCCTGAGGCCATGGTACCTGCTCCCACAGCATTAATTCCCTCTGGCTGTCAGAGTGCTCGCCCTGCTCAGGGAGCAGATTTGCACGGTGCCTTTGAGAGTTTCCCACCACAGCAAAAACATTTCACGGGCCACCAACACCCCAGTCGTGCCCTGATCCATCTGGCCTGACACCAGGAGCCCCACGGGCAAAGGGCTGAGAGGGGGAATACGAGGAGCTGGCTTTTTTACAGCAGGGTCAGGGCGGGAGAGAAGCAAAGGCAGGAGATGAAGCAGAGGAGATCTGGGAGTTTATTTTCCAGATACTCCCTTCAGTGCATCCACTTTTCCAACACACAGGGTGAGCAGCTGCATGGCTCTGAGCTGCCGGCTGGGGTTAGACCTTCTGACAAGAAGGCTGGGCACCAGAAACGTTTATTTTGGTTTATTTGGGGCTCATCCCTCCACGCCAGCTGCCCCTCTCTGGTGGCTGGCCATGTAGAGGACCTCCATCTGACCTCCCAGGGCAAAGTCACCCGGCAGAAGCTGGTGGGGATGATTAGGATGCCGATGCATGCTGTAGCCATGCAAATAATGTGGAAAAACGGCAGGCAATCTGGCCGAGCAGCTGTCGGACGGTCGGTGAGATGAGGCGACGCAAACGGACCGGGGGACACAGGGGCTCGAGCAGCAGCAGGCAGCTCCGATCTCCTCCCTGGCACAGCCCCGCCAACCCCATTTCTGCTTCCCCCCTTCCCCTGCATCGAGGCGGGAGCTGACCGCTCCCATCAGGAGATGCTTCGCTGCTCCGCGCTCCCGTTACAGCTCAGGTCAACCTATTTCTCTTAAATAATTCCCCGCTGCAGTTCCTGGCGGCTCTTTTCCCTCTGCCTGCCTCTGCACCGCGCAGTGGGGCGGATGAAAGGAGCTTTGCGCTCTGCTAAAAGCCGGCTCAGACATCGCTGTGCTCCAGGCAAAGGCGCTCCCGCCGATCCCGAAGCATTGCAGGCGGGAAGGAGGGCTCAGTGAGTGCCTCTTGCTGAAGGCAGGGCATCTCGGGGTGCTGTGGAACAGAGCTGACACGGATTCCAGGATCCTCCTAATACCCTGTCCCTCTCACCCTGGCTGCTGGGGACAGATTTAAGTGGCCTATTCCTGCCCAGGTCTCGTTTGCTGCAGGAAATAACTGCAGAAGCAGAGTGCCAGCCCCTCTTCCAGCCCCTGCCGAGAGGGAAAAAACCAGCTTCATGTTTTGGTTTCTGTCCCCATGCTCCATCCTGGGAGCGATCCGGCTGCCAGACCGGGTCCCTCGCTCACATGCCAGCACAGAACGCGCTCACACGGATGTGCACAGACTTCTAATTCCCGTGGTCTTAATTGCACTTTTAATTACATTTATTAATTGCATTACTGCTCGTCCGAGCCAGGCAATTTCCAATTTCTAAGTTTGATTTTAAAACCTGATAATTTTCCTTTCTACGATTTTTTTTTTTTTTGTGGAAATCCACCCCACCTTTCAATCAGCTCTCATTAATATGTACCTCTTGTTGCTATCTCTATTAAGTGACCTCCCTCATTATCGGGTGACACTGGCAAACAGCCACCACAGAGCTATAATTCAATTGAGGGGCTTTTGAAAACACCATAAACACAGCTGGAATAGATGCTTTATAGGAGCTGGAGAGGAATTAGCTGCTGGATAACCACACTCGGAGCTGAGAGCTCTTGTTCACGGCAGACACGGCCTGATCCAACGTACGGCGCTGCAGGAAGGGACATCACAACCACCCAGCCCACAGGGGAATTTGCCATGCTGGCAGGACAATGGTACTCAGCAGGCAGAGGACAAACAGCCACACAGAGCAGAAGATGCTCTGGTATCCCATGGGATTAACCTGCTTGCTTTTTCTAGCCCAGACATCGCCCGCTGCCCACCTGGTATAAGCCTGCCCTTGTCAACACGGTGGCTGATCCATGGCACAGCATCCCCAAGAGCTGGGGCTCCTGGTGGCACCAGTCACTTCTGCAGCACTGGTCTTGAGGGGAAAGCCCAGGAGAGGTGGATGGAATCATAAAATTACTTGGGGGCTGGGTAGGGAAGGACCTTAAAGATCATCCAGTTCCAACTCGCAAAAGCCAGCAGCTTCCCACTTTCTGGGAGAGGGCAGAAGAAAAGGGTGGTGGAGCAATCACCACTTCACTAACTTGGCATCCACAGCCAAATTTCAGCACAAAAGCCACATTTCTCTGCCATTCTGCATCTCCAGCCTTCAAGGAGCAGGGCGAGGGCTGGGAGGCAGTCTGTACTTCCCTTTTCGGCTGCTGGTAGGTCAGCCCCAGTTTTGGAGACAGCAGATGGGAAGCCAAGATGGTCTAACGAGACATTTGAAAGTCAGACACGAACGCCAAGAATGTGAAAACCTGTCAGTCAGGGAGCCCCTGGCTTCAGCAGCACTGTGTCTCTCCTGCTGGTGTGATTTTCCTGCTGGAAAAGGGCGTTTGGAGCAGTCTCCCCCTCTGCAAGGGCATGCATGGCAGATGGCCCGGCATCCCTTTGGCTCTCATCTTCCTGGAGATGGTGGGCATGGATCAGGTGGATCCAGGTGGCCACAGTCAAGGTCTGCACTACTGCAGTGGCTGCTTTTGTTTAGGGAAGCAAAGGCAGGGGGATTAGAGAATCCAGGGGAAATTTTCTACCATCAAACATGAAAATTCAAAAGTGAAGTAAGACCACCAGAGAGATTTACTGCTACCAGCCAGTATTCACTGTGGGGTGAGACAAGAAATCCCTTTTCCAATTCCTGCTTGAGGGCTATGCCACAAACCGGACAGATCACATTTTTAATATCCTTTTTTTAAGATTTTCCCTTGCAGTTACCACTTGCTTTTGCTTTCTGGCACCCCATGGCAGCCCACTGGGTGATGCTCTGGATGGCAAATGACTTCCATTAAGGCAGAGCGTTCACACAATGCATTACAAATGAAACCCTAATGACAGGACACCGGCAGTACCGCTCCCACTTGATATTAATTGGGTGCCACTTTATTTTAATGGTACATTAATTAATGCAGGATATCAACGGAAGTCCACGACACCCCCATTAATACAAATGAATTCATTTTCATTGGTGTTACTACAAGAAATGACAAATAAATCTGTAACAGTGGGACACTTCAAATAATAGCCACGAATCATTAGGTATTGTCTTCGTTTATACAACGTACTGCAAATATATACACGAAATCTATGGATGCTTATCTAGCCAAACATCCCTCTCCATACCTCCTCCCTGGATTTCAAGCTGTCCTGAGCCACCTTGGAAGGCCACCAAGCTGGACAAGAAGAGCTGGGACTTGCTTCATCACTTCACTGCCTTCTTGCCATCTCCTCTTATCCCAGCACTTCTCACTGTCCCCTTCTCTTGATTCCTCAAAGGACCCTCTGATCTAGCACATGTAATCCTGGAAAGAGGATCACCTTTCCTTCCTCCATCCCTTGTACTCCCATTTTAGCCAGGCAGAAAGAAACCTGCCCGCTCTTCTACCTTATTTATTTATTTTACTGCTTATTTATCCGCTGTTCTGGCAGAGAACCTAAGAGCATCTTTCCCAGCACAGAGCAGCCCACCTCTGACCATGGGAGGAGCGAGTAATGTGTCCTCAGAAAACTAAGGAAAAAACCCCCACAACTCCCTTTGAAATCTGGGATTTGTCAGTCCCAAAGATCCATCAAAAAGAAACTCCTGGGAAAGCCTCTGCGGCAGCCTGAGAGCAGGTACCACCCGCAACACGAGTGAACACAAAATCCATACAGCTGTGCTGATACAAAAAATACTTCCCTGTCTTCCCGTGGATGGCTTCATTACCAGAGGAAGGATCGATACGGGTTCAGCTGGGGTCTCCTCCTCGGGCTTTGCTCGTGCTGAGACAGCAGACTCTGTCAGGAAGCATTCCTGCTGGGGCCACGGCATGAGCGCTGCTCTCCTGCAGGAGGTGACACCCCAATTCCCTGCCCGCCACTGCCCCTGGGGTGCTCTCGGGCAGAGAGAGAGCACCTCCCAGCCTGGGGCAGAGCAATGTGCAGGGAACAGACTTTTAAAATACAATATACAGAGGCCTTGTACCACAGGAAAACCCAGGCAGCAGCTAACTGGGCAAATTTGACACACAATAAAGGCAAGGAAGCCAGTGATACAAAGAAGGATTTTTTTCCCAAATGGGATGAAACCCATGCTGCTCATCTTTAAACTGATAAAGGAGAGATTTAGATGTGAGAGAGATTGTTTATTCAGAGGGAGGTGAGTCCCTGGCACAGGGTGCCCAGAGAGGCTGTGGCTGCCCTGGATGCCAGGCAGCAGCTAGGCCGAGAGAATTAGACACACAATAAAGGCAGGGAAGCCAGTGATCCAAAGGAGGATTTTTTTCCCATATGGGAAAAAAAATCATTGTGCTCATCTTTAAACTGATAAAGGAGAGGTTTAGATTAGATGTAAGATAGAGATTCTTTACTCAGAGGGAGGTGAGGCCCTGGTACAGGGTGCCCAGAGAGGCTGTGGCTGCCCCTGGATCCCAGGCAGCAGCTAGGCCAAGAGAATTCAACACACAATAAAGGCAGGGAAGGCAGCAATCAAAAAAAAAAAAAAAAAAGCATTCCGCTCATCTTTAAACTGATAAAGGAGAGATTTAGATCAGGTGTGAGAATGAGATTCTTTATTCAGAGGGGAGGTGAGTCCCTGGCACACGGTACCCAGAGACGCTGTAACTGCCCCTGGATCCCTGGAAGTGTCCAAGGATGGGGCTTGGAGCAACCTGGGACAGTGAAAGGTGTCCCTGCCCATGGCAGGGGTTTGGAATGCAATGAGCTTTAAGGTCCCTTCCAACCCAAACCATCTGTATGTTCCTGGTGTTTCTGGGTGTCTCGCACTACGCTTGGGGGTGAGGCATTTATTAAATAAGAGTGAAAAGGGAAAAGTTATTTTTAACGTGATGGTGTGCCTAAGCCATTCCGAACCTGATTTATTTTGTGGGTCTGGTTGACAAGCTGTGCTTTTGATAAGTGTCATTAGAAAGAAGGTGTTTGTGCTGTGATTTAACCCCTGAGGGGAGCAGCCCCTCGCTCATCCGGGCTGTACCCTCTGCACCTCACACTGTCTCCACTGCCTTGGTAGCTTGAGTGATCTCCTCACCTCTTGCTCAGACTGCTTCTTGGGGATTTAGAAGCACAGGGAAGAATTTCTTCCTCATTTCTAATCCAAATCTACTCTCTGTCAGTGTGAAGCCAGTCCTCAATCTTAAAGAGACCAGAGAGCTTGATAACCCCCTCTAAAATCCTGAGCTCTCCTTCAAACTCTCCCCTAACCATGGTTTGCGGAAGGACAGCAGCAAAAACTTCTAAAAAGCTTTTTTTTTTTTTAAAATCTGCCTGAAAGTCTCATAACCTCTGTGTTGAGACAAACAATTTTTCCCTCTAATTTCTCCTCATGCTGCCAAAGGAACCAGCCTTTACAATCCAGCCCAAAGAACTGGCCAAGCACACTGGGAAGTCACACCAGAAGAGGGGTGAAAGCAATCTACTGCTGACACCAGTTGTGTCAAGCAGATTTTAAAAATACCTTAAGTGGTTTTTGAAAGAGACCTGGTATTTCATTATAAAAGCACTCGGCTGGTGTGTTGGGGTTTGTTTTAAAGGGGCCCCAGTCTCTGAGGGCCCCTGGGAACATCACAAGAACCAAGGCAATGGGGTCTTAAAAGCTCACCACGACATCTCCTGCAGGGATAATACAGCAGGAAAAGGCTTAGAAAGCACATTCCAGCATGGGACATCTGTATTAAAGAACAGGAACAAGGTGGGAAAGGAGAAAGGAAACAAAGGAGAAAGAAAAAAACCTGCACTTTTGTCCTTTTCTAGCAACAGAGGGAAGATTCCCTTCTTCCCTCTCTTAGTTCACCACATCTTCTTGGAAGCAGCAGAGGATGTCCCAGCTCTGCCAGCATCCTTGCCAGGTCCAAGGAATTAACATGGCATTACCTGAGTGGGAGGAACAACCCTGAACCCTGACAGACCCAAACCCACAAAACCCTGGCAAAACCTTCCTTGCTGAAACCATTCCTTTTGAGGCACTGTCTTCAGTCCCAGCCTTTTCCTGATGAGTGCTGCCACCCCCACACATCAAGATCAGACCAAGGCTTATGACCTGTGACTGTGGAGCAGGAAAGAGTCAGGATCATTTGCCAGGGCAAGGAAGAATTAACCCTGCATCCCCCACTCTCAGCCCTCCTGCCACGGCTCCTGCTCCCCTTCCTGTGCTGATTGGAGAAGCTCATCCTTCTGCTGATTGCAGCTGATGGTCCTGGCTGGGTTTTGCCCTTCCAGAGCAGACCCTCAATTATCAAGGGTCTGGTTTTTATAAAAGGTTTGGGTTTTTAGCTGGGTTTTTTTTTTTTTTTTTTCTTTTTTTTTTTTTTCTCCACCAGTTCAGCTAGTGAGTTTATTTTTTGCTTGGGCTCTTTCCTGCCCTGTCTGGATGTGCTGATGGATTTTGGGGCTTGCCGGAATCCAGCAAAACCAGGCTCACTGGGTAGTATTAACTTCTAACCCCGTGTAAAAATAGCTGCAATAAAGCAGAGTGAATAATATCAGCTTCACCTAATGTAACTTTGATTAAAAAGTGCTGCCCTCTTCATCACTCCTGGGTGGTAACTCCAGAGAAATGTCCTTCCTGAGGGATGGAAAGCCAGCAAGGTCTGGGGAGAGAACAGCCAGTATGACACAGGCAATTTGCAGGGCTGTTGCTGAGCCTCACAGGGAAGGTGGAGGAACCAAACTCAGAGGAAAAGCCAACAAAATGGTGAAAAAAGGCAGATTCCTGCAGATCTGGGTAGCAAGGCATCCCACAGACCCTTCCAACCTAAGTCCAGCTACAGGACCAAACTGCTGAGGTCCACGACACAAAAGCCTCATCCCTTCCTTTCCCTCAGATGCAAAAGCTGCCACATATTTAATTATTCTCCTCTTCACTCCTGGTGCTGGCAGACTGTGTCAGGAGCTGTTTTGTTACAGCGCGCAGGAGGAGGCAGAAAAGGTTTTAATTTCACGCCATGCACCAGGCACTGCAATTTTGGACACTGTTTGTTATCTGACTTCTGGCCCTATCTCTGGTCCCGGCGCTCCTCAGGCAGCCCCGGCCAGTTGGCTTTTTAATTTAAATGGGGATTCTGTTCAAGTGAGAGCCCTCACTGCCCAGGCATGCTGGTTTAATAACAAAATGCCTTCCAGTTTGGAGGTGAGACTCTGGGCCAAGTTTGGTGCCGCTCCTGGGGGGCTGCAGCTCCTGTGCTGTAGACAGGGCTGGAGGAAACCCCACTGCTGCAAATTGTCCTGCCCTTCGACTTCTGTTCACCCAGGAAGCAAAAGAAAAAGTCACCTAAAATGTGATTAAAATGAATTTCCAAATCTGCCCCTCCTCAGATGGGTGAACCATAACCCCAAATCTAAGGATGACCTTCTGGAGAGTGAGAGTGAGAGGATGGTTTGGGTTGGAAAGGACCTTAAATCTCATCTCATTCCAAGCCCCTGCCATGGGCAGGGACACCTCCCACTATCCCGGGCTGCTCCAAGCCCTGTCCAGCCTGGCCTTGGACACTTCCAGGGATGGGGCAGCTACAGCTTCTCTGGGCACCCTGTGCCAGGGTCTGCCTACCCTCACAGGGAATAATTTTTTTCCCAATATCCAATCCCATCTAGCCCTGCCTTAGAGCAGTGTGAAGCCATTCCCCTTGCCCCTGTCAAAAGCCCCTCTAGGTACTGGGAGGGCCTCATTCCCCAGCAGAGGATTGAGGATGACTTGGAAAACAGCTGCCCTCATCTCTCCAGGCTGACCCTTTGCCCAGAAACCAGGTGAAGAACTTCCTACATTTTTGACATAAGCAAAAAAGCAAGGCATGAAGTCACATTTGGAGGCTGGGGAGCCACGGCATCCCTCTGGTGTTGGACATCCAAAAAACACCCCCAAAAACTGGCTGAGCATCTTTGAGACAATCACACCACGGAGAAACTCTCCCCAAAGTTTTCATTTGTGTGAGCCTCCTTCCCAAACCCCGACCCTGTCTTTCTTCAAGGGTGGTTTGTCAATACAGAGTTCAGAGCCCTGGGAAAGGGCTGGGGATGAAAGGAACCAGGAGCAGGTAATTGCTGCGTGAAAATGACAGCGCAGCGATTTCCACGGGCTAACACAGACCGTGGAATACCAAGAGGCAGCCAACGGCGGAGAATCAATACCTCCCCAGAGGTGGGATTATTAGGGAGAGAAAGGGGCTTGAAAGATCCATAAGTGCCTGATGAGGGACTATTTCCAAAAGACTGCTGGTTGAATGAGAATTGCCTTCGGAAGGATGTGGGGACCATTCCCAGGGTGTGCTTTCAGCCTTTGGAATGCCAAAGTCTGGCAGCAAAACATGGCTGTGCCATCATCCCCCACCTTCCTGGGGCCCTCCTCTTGCAAAAGGGAGATCTCCTCTTCCCTTGGTGCCCCCTGGAAGGTGCCAGGTAACATCCCGACAGGGATTGAAGGGAGAGCTGGCTCTGGCATTTTGGCCTCTGCACTGGCATTGCCTTCAGAAAGGCAGCAAAAAGAGGCTGCAGGAAAAAATGTGGGGTTGCAATTCTTCTTACCCAAAGCACTTCTGCAGTCATTAACAAACCACATCTGGCAGTTCCCTGCAGTCATGTTCCACCAGCACTCTTTAAACCCCAATTTCCATGCTTTGCTCAACTCCTCCACATTGCAGCCACACACAGGCTCCATCCCACAGAACCATTAATGTCCCCCAGAATGATGAGCCTGTCTGTTTTACACCTCTCCATAAAGTCACGGGAAGCCACCAGGATCACCTCCAGCACTCCCAAGTGACAATGACTCCAGTTCTCAGCCCCAGGAGAGCCGGTTACCCACAGCAGCCATCCTAATCCCTAGGGACAGCCAAGACAACAACAACAAAGGACAACAACGTCACTTTGCCTCTCCCTGATGCATCAAGTGTACACCTGCCAAGCATCCTCAGGCTCAGTCTCTTGGAAAACATAAATTCATGCACCCCCAGATGAAGATTTGCCCTCTGGACACAAACAGGGAGCTCATTTCAAACAAGGATGCCTCTGGGCATTCCAGCTTTCCAAAGGTTTCATGCACCCAGCGTCTCCCTCTGCCAAGAGCAGGCTGCTGAAAATGCAGCTTGGAAGGTGCTTTCAGTGGCTTGGGGGAAATTCATGTTCAGCTCAGTGCTAAGCACGTTTAAATACAAAAGTTCCTTCTCCTGGATGAGAGCAGCCAGGGGGCCAGGGAGTCTCATTTTCCCACGGGAGAACCAATTGCTCTCAGCATATCTGGGTGGGAAAAAGGAGTGAAAAGCAGAAGAGCTCTCTCCTCTTCGACTCCCATGCAGCTCCAGCCTGTGTACAGTTATTTATTTGTTTAAACTCTGCTTTTTTTTTTCAAAGGTGAAAACATAAATAGGATTTTCTTTTAGGAGGGGAGAAAAGCACAAGCAAGGACAGAGTGAGGAGGAGCCTTAAAGAGCAATTTTTGAAATGTCAGCAGGCAAGAGTTTGCCCAAGGACAGTTTAGATATACCATTTGTTTTTCAAAGGAAGGTAAAAATGTTACATGCCTCGGTTTGCACCCTTTAGGTCATCAGGTGGACTCTACAGCAGGAAAAGAGCAAGACACAAGACATGCTCTCCAAAACCTTCATCCAGCAGAATTTCTTCTATTGATATTTATTTTCCATTAAATGTAAGAAGAGTGAAAACCTTTTTTGTTTAATTGGAGGAAGTTTTTGCTAGCACTTGACTCGGGTCAGGGAAGGAGGGTCAAAAACTAAGGATGCATGGCACCAGCAGTGGCAGAGCTGCTCCCTTGGAGCTCCTCTGGGATCGGGAAGGATGGGGAAACTGAGGGATAAGGGGCAGAGAACAGCAAGAGCTCAGAATAGGGGGCAGCAGGGGAAAACTCCTTCCTCTCTGCTTCTGTCACTTACAGAGCCTTTTGCACTACTAAACCTCTCCTCCCCCAGCATCCTACCCCTGGCTGTGATGGGAAGGTGTGTTTTGGGTCCACACAGCTTTGCTGTGATTCTGAAAGGACAAAAAAATCAACAAGAGGAGTCTTCTAATTGAAAAACCAATTAATGAAACCTGTAAGGAAGCCAAACAGCCTCAATAAACCACCAGATAAGAGCTGTTACCAAAATCCTATCCCTCCCCCAATGTGTGGATTGGAGGCAGTGAATAAATGTCCAGCAGCAGCAAATGTGGGGGATTTTGGTCACTGCCAAGCCCACCACTCACCCATGTCCCCAGGTGCCACATCCACACATCCTGTGAAACCCTCCTGGCATGGTGACTCCAACACTGCCCTGGGCAGCCTATTCCAGAACCCAGCAGTCTTTTCAGTAGAGAATTTTCTCCTAATATCCAATCTAGACGCCCACTGGAGCAAAACACTGAAGTCAAAGAAAAATTCACCTGGTCGAGGATAACCCAGCGCTGAGGCTGCAGCCCCAAGTGCATAGCCAGCTATAAATAAAAGCTAAAAAATAGCACTTTTGATATCTGGATGTTGTCCTTGCTCTCAACACATTCCATGTACTCGGTTCATGACTTATCCAGGAGATTTAAACAAAAGCACTTTGTCAAAGCTGTGATAAGGAGAAGGGTTTTTTTTGGAGGGTGGGGGAAATAAAGATGCCTGTTGATCACAGATTGCAACCAACCCCAAGGGGTGAGAGCAGCAATGCCAGCCTGGCAGGGGTGCAGTACCCACCCCAAGCACAGACCTGCTCCGCCAGCAAAACCCCATTAAAATGCAACACGCAAAAATAATGTTTCAGGAACACATCTCCTTCAAAACAGCTGCACCCAGCAAACATTCCGTGGCCTAAGACTCAAATGCTGCTCTTCTTCCCATCCGTCAGGCTCAGTGAAGGATTTGCTGTGTGGGTTTTGCTTTGTTTATTACTTCTAATGACTTTCTCATTATCATTTCGCTGTGAAACATAAACGATGGTTATGGGAGAAATCATATTATTTGGATGGCTTTATTAAATTAGAGAGCAAATCTGTGTATATTTCTGGCTCAGGATAAATGTTTGAACTTTGAGAGGCCAACATTCATTTTCAGACAAAGCCATTTTCGGAAGCTTTGGAATCAGTGGTTAAATTTGCCCTCAGCTGCAAGGGAGATGTATGGGGGTATTTCTCAATTTAATCCCTCCTAGAGATTTAACCAATCACCAACCCAAAACCCTGCTTCTAGTTCTGCTTATGTGAAACTCGAGACTTGTGGAACATAATGGAAAAATAAAGGGAAAATAGCACTGAAAAGAAATACAATAAAATAATAAAATCATCCTGTCTCCATGTGCCCATTCCCCCAGTTCTCACAGGGGGGCTTCAAGCAGCTCACGCATTTTCCGTGAATAAAATCACTGTCTTCACACCTTCACAACAAGAAAAGTGCTTATTCCTACAGGTACTGCTATGACTGAGAACACCAGCGCAGCTGCACCAGGAATAGTAACATCAGCCAGCAGGTGGAAAACTGTGCCAGCATGGGCTACCTGCAAGGATTAGGGATGTGCCACTGAAAATATGCAAGGAGAAGTCTGGCACCTTCTCTGCATCAGGTTCCCACAGGACCCAACCTTTGGTGACACACAGCATGAGAAAGCTGCTGCTAAACAGGCAGAAGTTTCAGCTTCCTTCTTTTTTCCATCCTCCCAGTTCAAGAAAGGGAACAGAAGCCAAATGCATTTTCCATGCAACAAATCAAAGGGCCCCCCCAGCTCCCAGCCTTTTAGAACCAATACCTGACACTGGAATAAACCTGTTAAAAAGAATAAATTCCCCCAAGCACACCCAAGGGAAAAAGCAATTGAAAATCAACCCTGATAAAAGAAGTCTTAAATGAAAGCACTTTCAGTGTGCCAACTCAAAATGTACGGTCCATGACAAGCTCAGTGAGAGAAACCCCTGCTGGAAAAACACGGCAAGGAAGAATGGAAGGGAAATATTTGGGGTCTTCCACTCACCATTAGGCCAGAGAATATGATATGACCTACAAGGAACAGGCTCTGAGGCAGTGGGACAGGTCTGTGCTCTACAGGACCCAGAGGGTCTCAAGAAGCCTGACCATTTTGTGGGAGCACAGCACTGGAAGGGACACACAGCAGGAATACGACAAGCTGGAAACAAGCAAGATCTACTCTGCTAGTAATTCAGCAATCAGGATGAAAGGAACTTGGGGAAAAAAACAGGGAAAGGGGCAGTTTTTGAAGCAGGGTCAGCTCCATGGCATTGGGCATGAGCAGCTATACTCAGTCCCTGGAGGATGGAAACCAGGAGTCAGTGCTGCCTCTCCACTGCTCAGAGCAAAACACACCAGGCCATGCTTCTTGCACCTCCACAAGCTGCAGCTGAGCAGAAATGCTGCCTGGGGCACCCCAGGAGCCCTGGGTGTGCTAAATCCTCCCTGCTCTGGTGGGTAGCAGGAGCAGCTCCCTCAACTCCAGAGCCAAGGGATGCCCACCCCTTGCCTGAGGGAAAAGGAGAGTAAAAAGCACATGGTCTAAGTAAACTGAAATAAATTAACTTTAGATGTGAGTAGAATGAGTTAATTAAAACCTCCTTGTCTCAGACTGTCTGGGAGCTCCAGGCAACCACCATGTGTCAGCACTACCAGTTCCTCTCCAAGGACTCCCACTGGATTGCTAAAATCCCCCCAAACACTCAGGAGTGTGTTTCTCCTCCTTCTCTGTAAGGAAGGTCCTCTGGTCTTTGCAAGCAGATTTACTTTCACAAAAACCATGCAAGCTCCTTCTCTTTGCTCCTCTCCTTCCTGCTCCTCCTCCTCAGCCCCTGCCAGTCCCACCAAGGCCATGACACCACCTGTGCCTACAAATGGGAGGGAAATTCTTGTGAATCCTCCCCACAACGCTGGTGCAGAAGGACCTGAACCAGAGGAGACCTCTCTCCATCAAGGCTGGCACCCACCAGCCCATTTCCTGGCATTCCCCATCCTCCTGGATGGACTGGGGACAGCTCACATTCCTGAGCTTACACAAAAGTGTATGATGTGGTGATAAGTGCTTGCCTTCCCCACGAATGCTTTAAGACAACTCTTGAGCTGAGCCTGGAGGGAGGCAAAAAAACCCCCCACAATCCCATCAGCTCTGACAACCCAACCCTTTTTTGTTCTGTATGTGCCCAGTCACATCGTATTTCTAAACCCACCTCCAGGCAGATGTTCCAGATGCTCAGATGGAAGCCATGGATGTAGCTGGGAGCACACAAACTGAGGGATGATGTCTGAAACCAGCTTCCCAGTGCCTGCCCAGAGCCTGCACTGAGTAAAAAGCTGAGCTGCAGCAGACAGCAAGGAGCAACACTGCGTCTCACACTCCACCTGCACCCCAGAATGGGGCTGCAACACCAAACACAGTGATGAAGAACTGATGTGACACTCTTTTAGCAAACTCCTGTGTCCAGGAACGGCGTCCTACTTCTTAGAACAAAAGGACAGAAATCCTATAAACACATTTATCCTTTGCAGAACATCTCTTGACACCAAATCGATGGAGCTGGTGAAGTGACTGGTTCAAGCACAAGGAGGGTTCCATGTCCCATTCTCCCTGTCCCCCAGGGTTGCCATCCCCTTCATTCCTGGCCACACTATTTTCCAGAAGCGAGAGCACCCCAGAGGATCCAGTGCTCCACCAAACAGATGGGGAGGCAGAGTGAAAAAGAAAAGAGCAACTTTTGCCAACCATCTCTTTCCAAACTCAGAGAAAGGGAGAGAGAAGAGCTAAGCCTCCTTGGGAGGCAAAGCCTTCAAAAGTTAAATGTATCATGAAAAAGAAAACTTCTGTCGCTGCTTAAAAAGGTTTTTGACAGGTCTTCATTTGTAACCCACAAACAAATGCAGTTTCTGATGCTCCATGGACTCTAATATCACTTCAGAGCAGAACCTGAACCCAACTCTCCGTTGAAAAGCTGGAGAAGCAACCACATTAAAACAGCTCTCTTCACTGCCTTTGGGCACACCAGAAATCTTTCATTTCAGGAGCTGCACCTAAAGTGCCTGGGAGCACAACCTGAGCAGGCAGAAACTGCTGCTCAGAATCATTTCAATGGTTTTGGGTGGGCCTGTCACAGTTAAGTCAAGCCTAACAAACGAGGCATTATTATACAAGGCTGAAAGAAAAAGTGCTTTGCCCTATTTAAGCAAGTTTCAGAAATCCCTTTCATGTTCGAGTTGGTGAGAGAAACTGGGCATAACCCAACACTTCAGGCCCATGTGGCCATTGTGTGCCCCCTGGGAAAAGGGGACAGAAAGTAAAAGGAAAGTCATCCACCCACAGCAGGGTTAAGGATGGGGGAGAGAAATAAGAACACAGACCACCAGAGGCAGTGGAACAGCCTGCCCAGAGCAGCTGTGGCTGCCCCTGGATCCCTGGAAGTGTCCAAGGGCAGGCTGGATGGTGCTTGGAGCAGCCTGGGATAGTGAAAGCTGTCCCTGCCATGGCAGGGGTTTGGAATGAGATGAGCTTTGAGGTTGCTTCCAACCCAAACTGTGATCATGTCTCACTCCCACTGCCTCTGCTCTCAATCTAGAACCTCAAAACGAGCTACAAGAGTGCTGATGAGTGAGCAACAGTCCCTGACTGCCTGCTCCACATCCTAACATTCCTCCTTGCTCATCCATTTCAAAGTGCAGCCGGCACAACCTACTTGCCCAGAGAGTTCCTTGTAAGACATTTACAAACACAGGTGAGCCTGGAATTCCATATTTTGTCTGGACGACATGAGCAGAGCATTTTTACCACTTAATTTTGTGTTAATTTTGCCTCCTTGCTTTCTTTCTGTAGAGTTCCCAAGATTTTGTGTCAGCCAGTAACTCATCCCTCATCCTGAGGGCTACAGAGCCCAGGTTTGTCACCAGCCAGAGGAATCCTCTAGAAAGAAAACCTGCAGGGGAGAGATAAGCAGCATCTCCTCCACTCATCAGAATCCAGGGAAAAGACCAAAACAAATATTAATGAGAGGCACTTAACTGTGCCTGTTCAGCAATCAATAACAGAGGACAAGGTACACAACTGGGCTGAGCATCTCACACCATTGCCAAACTGGAGGGGTCTTCTCTAATCCCCTCCTTGGGGCTGCACCAGCAGCTCTCCAAGCCCCTGTCCCCTTCCACAAACTCCTGGGACTGGAGAGACAAGGGACAGTGACTGAAACCTCACTTTTGTGTTTAAAGATTACATCCACTGACTTGCCACGCTCCTCTTTTTGTTAAGGTGTTTACTAATCCGCTGATTCGGATTATTCCAAATTAGCTGTTTGGCCATGCCAGTGAGTGTTCTGGAGAATCTCCCTGTGTGTGGATGGCATTTTCTTACTGGGCACCACAGGGAGAAAGCATGGGGCTGCTTGGTGGAGCTCCGAGGGGAAAGGGAACAGCCTAAGGCTGTGACCACAGAAGGAACACAGGGTGATGGCACCTGAGCTGCAGGGACCAACTGGAGAGCAGACCAGTGCCTGCAAGGAAGGAGATTTGCAGCTCAGGCACCTCTTTGCCTTTCTGTAAAGAAAAAGAAAAACCTTCCTCTGCATCTCTCCCTAGCGTGGCTTCTCCTCTGCAACTCTGGTTTAGCCGGGTGTTCAGTGCCCACCTCCTGCGCGGGGAGGGGACCCAGCCCAGGGGGTGCAGCCCCATGCTGCTCTTCCAGCGGGATTCCAAGCTGGAATTCCAGGGCACCGGGGCGGGTCCTGCCGGCCTCGAGGGCTGCGGCAGAAGAACGGCTTTCAGCTCAATTACCCTTCACATTCCGATTCCATAACGCTCCGGCGAGGCTTTTTAAGCAGATCCCCCCCCCCCAAATAAAGCCCGCCTGCCGCAGCCCAGCCTCAAGCTCGAACGTGCAGAAGGGAGGTGAGGCTCTGCTCTCCTGTCCCTGCCTTTCCCAAAGATCTCCTTGAGGCTGCCTTCTCCTCTCCTCACCATCTACCATTTGTGTGGCTCCTCCGTGCTCTTCTGCTCTGCTTGCCTCTCCCAAGCCCAAATCATGACACGTGGGGATCAGGCTCCTTGGTGTTAGGTGCAAGCATCTGGGCCACCAAACACCCCACAGGCACGGGGCCAGCACAGTGCAGACACCCACACTCCATTTCAGAGGTGCTGCTGTAAGAAAAGGTGGTGAAGTGTGTGCTGGCTCCTGTTATTTTTTACAATTCACTTCTTTTACTATTTTTTTTTTTTTTAATTCACCAACAGGACAGGACCACTGCGGGATATGTCTCAAGGTATCTATTTTTCAGGAGTCTTGTGAGATGATTGAGATAATAAGAAGTTGACAGCAGCTCGTATCTACAGCAGCAGACTCTGAGTTCTGTGTTACAATGCACTTTAAAAGTTTATCAGCCAATAGCAGAAAGCAAAAGCTCACTGACAGCAGCTTTAGCCAACCATTACAAGTACAAGTACACCTGCTTAAAACAATGCTTGCTTATTCCCAAAACAATGCCTGCTTGTTAGCCTTAGAATTCAATGCACAGTGCTCCACTATTAAGCTTAAAACTTTCTATATCTTGACAGATAAGTTTTTCTGCTGTCCTAAGGCTGGCAAGAGCCAGATTCCAGACCCTGCTTACTGTCTAATGTCCTTCCTCACTATCTAATGGAGCTCTTTTACTTTCAGAATCAGCATCTACAGCATAGCTCTGAGTTTGCTGTTTTCTTCTGTCTCTGAGGCCTGCATTCAGAGCTTTCCCAAAACCCTTTTTGCTTTTAGTGATTCCTACAATTCCCCCTCTCGGTCCGGGGTCAGCAGAGTGCAGACACACACGCTCAGTTTCAGAGGTGCTACCACGAGAAAAGAAGGTGGTGAAGCACTCACTGCTTCGCACAGCCAGGTGAGAAATAGGTTTGCTGCCTGCCAGAGGAGAGCTGACCTCCTCCCGACACTGCCTGGGCATGTCAGCGGCGGCACACGAGCACACGGCGAGACGGCGAGGTGGTGACGAGGGATGGATGATGGAGCACACACTCTGGAGGTGCAAGCTGGGTGAAAATCTGCCCTTCACACAGGGCAGGACTTGTGCTCGAGGCCCTCAGAGAGGAGGTTGCCAGGGGAGAGCCTTGCAGCAAAGCCCTGTGGCGTAGTGGGACACCAGGTTGGTGGTGATCCCTTTCACTGGAGGAGGATCTAGGCTTCCAGTGTTCTCCCAGCACTCCTCAGGGCCCAGCAGGTTTAGTCTGGTTTTCCTAGGCCTGTTGTTTCTGAGTTTCTAACTTTAGTTTCTTCGTGATGTTTTGGTTTAGGAAGGCTTTGTTTCTCAATAAAAAAGAATACCAGTTTTTGTGTGCATCACCAGATGTTGCTGTGGCGAGTAACAACACGACACGAATTCCTTGTTTAGAACAATCTGACTCCAAATCCTTTATTCAAACAATTGACCCCTTTTTCATACCTTTTTGAACAGGCCACTCTCATTGGTAGGAAGAGTGCCAGAACTCTTCACCCTATTGGCCAAAACTGAAAGACATAAGAAAGTCCATCCCACAGAAAAGAATCCAAATCATTACACTCATTACAAAAACACTGGCATTGTTTATTTCAAACCTTGTGAGAACAAGGCCTTCCTAAACCAAAACATCACGAAGGAACTGAACTTAGAAACTCAGAAGCAACAGGCCTAGAAAACCAGACTACAAGCAGGACCTTGCAGGTGTGCTCAGAGGCAATACCATGAGAGTGTCCCACAGGGCAGAGATGTCCCCAGCTGCACAACTCCTGGCCTTTCTCCCCAGCACCCATTTCCCATTGCTGACTGTGAGGACTGGGGTGAAATTTCCCTGCTGACTGCGAGGACTGGGTGCCTTGTAGTGCCAGGCTCCTTGTGGGGCTCATCCCAGCAGGCACACCAGCCTCTTTGCAAAATTTCCCTCCCCACAGGTATGAGCTACATCAGGAAAACAAACCATCCATCTGTCCTGCTATTTCCCTCTCAGCCCCCTCAAAGGCAAGGCACGGGCAGCACATCCTGGAGCATTTTCTCCCAGGGGAATTCCTGGAGGAATCTGCAAGCACACATCTGGCTGTGTAGTTCCAGAGCACTTAATGAAGGGTTTTTCCAAGCACTGGCACAGCAGCTCCTGACCCAGGGAGATTTGGGGCCATCTAAATCACATAGGCAGTAAAAATTGTTCCCCTTTCAGGGTTTTCATCCAGCTCTGGTTATGGGATGGAGCACGGGTAGATCCCTCTTTTTCCACGGCTCAGAAAACCACGCTCTCAACTTACCTCTAAATAAAGATTTACAAATTAGGGAAAGATCATCTTCCACTGATGGTAATGAATGGAGATTGCTAAAAAAGCATCCTTTGGATGAGCATACCAGCCTGCCAGATACAAACTCCTTTTTTTCCTCCTGAAACTCCAACTCGAAGGTAGGGTTGGTGGCCATCCTGGCACAGCCAGCCAGACTCCAGGTCAGGAGGTGCCTCCAAACACGTGGGAGTGACTGAGATTAATCACACAGGCTGGGCAGGAGGTGGCTGACTTCACTCATGCCTCCTCTTCTCCCTTCCCTCCTTGCCACTGCCCTTTCCAGTTTGATTTACAGCTGCAGGACAAGCCTAAGGAAGTAACGTATCACCATGACAAAAGCCAAGGAGAGGTTTGAAAAACAAGGGGGTTGTTGGTATCACCATCACCTGAGCTCAGAGCTGAGGCCAAACACACCTCCCTGGCAGCCCAGCAAAACCCCTGGACCACACAGAATGAGCTCAATCTCCTGGAAAACGAGGGACAACCAACCATCATCCTACACAAAGAGACAGCCATGGCCGCCTCTCCTTTTTCACCACCACTGGGTTTGCATCCTGTCTCAGAAAAACAATGACATATGCTTCACAGATCTCCCATAAAGCAAATCTCCAAAACTAAAAGCTCCCCATTTCTTTTCCTCCTTGAACCAAAATTGCCTTGAACACTCTATTCACTTTCCCTGCTCTCTCCATTATTTGCACGAACAGAATAAATCACCCACATTTTAAGTTCCCACGGCAATTAATGGTTGAAATTAAGTAATGGCCCCTAATTTTGATTGAAACTTCTGCTTAGATCAAATTCCCTCCATTTGTAATGAAAATAGTTTGAAACCGATACAAACAGTTCAGTTCACACATAAATATTTAAAAAACTTATAGAGAGGCTGATTTAGTCTATTATTTTACCACAAAGTTTGACCAGCAGTAGAAAGCTTATTATACATGACTGTCACTGACACATTACAAACTAATAAAACACAAAATGCAATTCTCAAGAAGAAATTGGAATGAATCTATTGCAAGAGCGATTTTTATGGTTCTTTTGAAATGCTATTTCTCCCCAGCTTTGCTGTCAAAATGGCAACATTTTCCCTAAATATTTCCATCTTAATTAAAAATGGTGCTTTTATCGAAAAAAGTGCCTCTTGTGCCAGCTGCAGCTTCACATTCCCATGCTGCACTGAGTGAGGATGCTAATGTGTGCCCACCTCATGGATCTGCTGTTGATCCTGGTTACTGCAGGTGGAAAAATAAAATTTGGACCCTAAAATTCCAGTGTCCCTCACACAGTGCCTTTCAGCACGACCTCAATCATCCCGTAATTTAGGTGCTGTGGCTAAAAAAGGAGCCTAAACCAACAAAACTGCCTGATTTTGTGAGTAAGAAAACCGCGTGATTATGTGAGTTAAATATATTTTCACCGATGGGGTTTTTGCTTCCTGGCACAGAGCAGTTTCCACTCGCCACTTGAAGGAGTTAAAAACCATTCCTGCATCCAGGCATGGTCCAGACTCCAAAGGTGAAGTATGGAGAGGGAGGTAAACAAAACAGGGATGTGAGGGGAGAGGATGCAGCTTTTGCTGGCTGGTGTGAGATAGTTACTTCCCAGGCTTTTGGGAGAAGATGGCAACCAGAGGAGAGGGAGATAAAACATAGCTAATTGCCAGCAGGTCACATTCACTCCCTCCTCACCCCTCTGTTCCCTGCAGCACAGAGCCCTTCCTCCTGCCAGGGACACCTTGAAGCCATCTGCTGCCCAGATGTGTAAGAGTAATTATACTGAGAGGGGTGGGCTGGAATGTCCCCTGGAAAAGAGACCTTCCAGCCCACGCCTGAGCAGCAGGAAATGCTGTGGGACCACAAGCCACTGTTTCTGCTCCAGAGGAATGTGCCTGGTCCGAGCAGGACACTGAGGAGCCACCATCACTTGGCATCAGCCATTTGAAGCTCAGACACTACCCTGGCCTCGAGGATGACACTGGGACAGACCCACCAGGGCTCTGAAATCAGCAGATGCTCAGCACCCAGGTGAAGGAGTTCAGGGAGTTCAGATGTTTTTTCCTTTCCCCCATTTCTTCCACGAGGAATGATTACTGATTTGTCCACGTTACCTTGCCCCTCTTTGCCTGTGCTCTCCTCACTCAGAGAATGTTGCTGTGTACTTCCCCTTCCTCTCCCTCAAGATAATTTCCTAATTTCCCAGCACGACATGTCCTCCATGGAGGCACTAAATCACTTGCTGCCCCACACTGGCTCCCCTTTCTGTTCAAAACCTGCTGTTTCCTCCGTCCCCCTCGTCCTGCCCAGCACTACACTGGCCAAAACAGCACGACTTTTTCTGATTTTCAGGCTGCCCTCCCCCTTTGCTGCAGTATCCTTCCAGAAAGAGCCCAAGTTTTGCCTGGTGGAAATGACTGTTATCTCCAGGACACTTTACACATTACTTCCACACCATTTGGAGTTTTCCGCCCCAGTAGTTTCTGTTGCATCTCTCATTTCACTTCTCGGTCACGTGTATTAAAGGACCAGGGGCTCCTGTTCACTGGTGAATCCAGACAAGGGACAGGGGGACACTTTCTTTCTCCTTAGGACGTCACTCAAGACCCTCAGGCGTCAGAGCAAGCACACCAGGAATAACAACAAAAACCTGCACGCAGGTGACCTTCAGGGTGAAGGATGCTCCAGGTCTGAGCACCTGCTTGGTCACAGCTTCGAAGGAAAAAGTCATTTAAAGTGACAGTGGGCAGGCCCTGGCACAGGTTGCCCAGAGAAGCTGTGGCTGGTCCATCCCTGGAATGTTCAAGGCCAGGCTGGACAAGGCTTGGAGCAACTTAGGATAGCAGATCCTTGCCCATAATGGGGGGATGGACTAAATGACCTTTAAATATTCCTTCCAACCCAAACCATTTTAGGATTCTGACATCTACATGGCAGCTGTGCAAACCCCATCAGCCCCAACCCTATGTTTTACTCAATGCACTGCACTGAGTCTGGCTAATTTAAATTCTTCTCTCTACTTCTGGTGGAAAAAAGCAGGGAGAAGATGACAGCTGGTGCCTGCTGTGCTTCCAAGCTCTTGCCTGAAGACTGCCAGCATCCCAAAGCCAGAAGGAAAGCCCAAGACAGGGCCTGCACTTCCCAGCCCATTTCTGTTTTGCTTGCAAGTGGAAAACAACAATAAAGACAATTAGAACCGAGGATGTCTGGGAAGTTTGGGAAGTGTTTCCCCTGCTGCAGATTATCACCTGTGCAACAGGGACCCTCTTGCTACAGCAAACCCCAGTCAAATCCCCACCTCCTATTTGTCCAACAGGCCCTGGAGGTGAGAGATCACCAGCACTGGATGCCAGGATGGAGGAGAGATGGAAGTGCTTCATCTACCCAGGAAGGAGAACCAGCTTTTCTGTCCACATAATGAACACTGCTTCAATAACTCACTAAAATGCTGGCTGCAATTCTCCAGGAAGCTTTAAAAACAACAAAACACCCCCCAGATAAATAAATAAATAAATAAATAAATGTTTTTTAAAAACTGTATCCAATTTGCTCGAGAGGAGTTCAAGACACTTGCAAATTTTGCAGACTCCAAGGTAGCGGAAGGAGGGGATGACTAGATTTGGGGGATAAGTTATTCCCTGTAAATTATTTGTTCAGTTCTAAACTCCACATGGGAGCATAAGGATAAGGAGAAAAGGAAAATAACGAGTGAAAGGAAAAAAAAAAAAAAAAAAAAAAAAAAAAAAGAAAAAAAAGAGAAAAGAAACAAGGAAGGAAAGCAGCCAGCAATGATTATAGATCACTTTTGCGATGTGGTAGGAACATCCTCCTTATCAGCTCTGTTATCATCACCTCCACTGTAAAGGCTCTTTATTTAAAGGAGGGAAGGACAAAAAAGCCCCAGAAGGTGTCTGGGAGCGTGCAAGGGACTGGCTAATGCAGCTGAGGGGGAGCTCAGCTCGTGGCAGCTGTTTCGTATGCGCAGCACCAGGCCTCGAGCCATGGCAATAGAATTATACGAGCCCCCGAAGACTCCCAGGCAGGATGGCAGGGAAACTGATGTAATTACTGACATTATTACCCTTAAAGCAAAATAATAATTTTAATTACAGCAAGGGCTTTTGGGCCTTTCTCTGCTCCTCCCTGCCCCTGCTCACTGTGCAGCAGGGCCTGGTTCCAGGTGGGACAGGGCAGTGCCGCTCCCCTCCTTCCTCTCCTCCTTCCCTGCCAAATACTTCTCTGCACAATTAAGAAAAAGACATCATAAAAGCCACGATTTCGGCCACACCCCCATATTAAGGATGGAAATGGTGTCCAGCAGCTTGTGAAGGCTTAGTCCCAAAGGCTGCTCCCTGAGCAGAAGGGGCTGCTGCTGATGGCGAGTGCCCGCCTGCCTCCCGATTAAAATAAATTGGCAAATCAGGGCTCGGCTCAGGAGATAAGACACCTGCAAGCTGCACTGTGGTCACCTCAACACTGCTGTGTGCAGACCAGAAAGTTTCCTTTCCATTTTTAAATTCCTTTCCCTCAGCCCTGCTTGAATTCAGGACGAGATGAGCACATTCCCAAGGCAGAGGGCTGTGGTTACAGATTTGAAGGCTAATTCCTGTGTCCTTCTGAAGTTCCAGGTACTTCTCCTGTGGTACAGCTGGGATTTCATGAATGACTGAGGTGCTGAATTGCAATCCCTGGCCCAGTGCTGAGCTTCTTGCTGGAAGAGCATAGGATCATGGAATGGTTTGGGTTGGAAGGTCCATTAAAGACCATCTAGCTCCAGCCCCCTACCGCAGATGCCTTCCACCAGGCCAGGTTTCTCAGAGCTCCATCCAACCCCATCCCTGAACACTTCCAGGGATGGGGGTATGTAACCTCAAGATCTAACACACATCACTCCATAAATCACTCAGTGTGTTACAACAGAAGGAATGAGGTGGGGAGAGCACAAAAGGAGAGAAAACTCCAATGGAAACCTCCTGAGGGAACATTCAGCAAAGAACCAACAATTAAATGACCATTCTGCCAGCATGTCAGAACTGCTGATGCTCCAAGGCCAAGAGAAGGCCATGGATGGCTTGAACTTGATCAGCAAGCTCAGGATGTCGGGGGCTTATAGGAGAAAAGAGATTTCCTCAAGGAGGTACTAGCCTTGAGGTTAGTTTACCTCATAATACAATTTAGGCTGGAAAAGCCCTCTAAGATCGAGTCCAAGCATCCCCCAGCACTGCCGAGGCCACCACTAACCCGTGGCCCCAAGTGCCACATCCTCTCCAGGGATGGTGACTCCACCACTGCTTCAGGAATTAAAGGCCAATGGAAAGTTGTGTGGAAGCCCCAGGATTTCCTGCTTGGGACTGGGACAGAAAGCCCAGCAGGCACTCAAGGGGGAACAGCCCACCCTGACGTCCCAACACACCACAAATAGGGGGCTTGGCTCCACTCCACTTGCTTCACCTAAAAGCATTGAACCATGACAATGCAAGAACTCTGAGTTCCTTACAGATCTAGCCAAGTGGAAAAAAAGATCAGATAAAGCAGATTGGACTTGCCAGAAACTGAGGCATGGCCACAACAGCCTGCCACTGGCTTGGCAGTAGATCTCTCCTTGATTAAAAGCCAAAACCCTGAGACTCCCAGGAAGGTGGTACCTTGGGGGTGGGTGAGGGGGCTAGAAAAGAGGCTTGTGAGCAGGAGATGAAGTGCAAGGGATGCATGCACGAGGAGAGCAAACCCTGAAGGTCAGAGTAGCAAGCACATGAGCAGCTAACTAATGTACTACAGCAGCACCACAGGGCACAGCCACGGGCACGCACGTCCTCGCAAACTGGAAAGCCATAAAAGTCTATTACAGCAAATCAAACAGCAGCCAGCATGACAGCCATTAGCCTGAAATGAATACACGGGAACTTAATGAGCTCTGTCGAGGCCAGCTTGGTGAATTAAGTTGCCAATTCTAGCAGGATTCCCCTTTTCTTTGCAGGCGTGGGAGCGCCTGCCCCGCCTCGCTGCCTTTTGTCAAGCAGAGCACGGGGCGCCCTTGCCCAGACGGGACGGACGATTGGGTTGCAGCAACAGCCCTCTCCCAGCCCCCCTGGCAGCTTTTCCAGGGATGAGATGAGCACACAGCAAGCACAGAGGGCTGGTGCCACTGCAGCAGTCCCAGTGTGGGCATTCCAGTGCATCCTCTCCGTCCCTCCCCGCACCACAGAGCGATGGCAATCCACAGCCCCTGCCCAAATAAATTCCCATTCTCACACCAAGCGGACCACGTAAAACACCAGGATGGGTATTTAGAGGCAGTATTGTTTTTAAAGGTTAGTTTACTTCATGTTCCATTTATTTATGCACACTCTTCTTTTGACTTTCCAAGTGCCACACAATAGCAGCGAGGTTTAAATAGCCTTTCGGTTGCTGCTCCATTAGCTACGACAACTGCAAATCGATACATCCATTTATCTCAAAATTAAAAAGAGAAAAACCCTCATTAGCTGCCAAATCTGCACAGAGACAGTCTATTGAAAACCACACTAGCCTCTCCTCTTTCTCCAAGCTCCAGCCCTCTTTATTCATTATTCACAGGCCCTTCAATTTGGGATGGGTGCTGTCCGAGGTGGATTTTGGTACCTGTGCTCTCGCTGCTCACTCTCAAGCTTGGGGTGACCTGCCATCCTTCACCATGGCTGGTTCCCCAGCCTCAGCTGCTCCCAACATGTCCCCTGACACTTTTCCATGCCACATCACCTCCAGCTTCAAGTAGTCATGGGCAAACAACAAGGAAAACTTGTGGCTCAGCACAGGTCTCAAAGCTGAGTGCACATCTCCTTGAGAGCTGTGGCACCACACACAGAAAAAGCTTATTGCTGATACCTCCCACAGCCTGCAGCCCTTGGAGAGTCCTCTTTAGACCCCACCCCCTGCCCTCACAGTGCCTGGCAAAGCAAGGCTCTCCCCTCCCTGGCAAAAGAACAGGATTGTCTCCAGGATGCTGGCAGAGCAACGCATTTGTGGCTCATTACCTCCGGTCGGTGCCCTTGGTTAAAGATCATGGGTAGAAACTGGAACCTGGCAAGTGCTGCCTAATAATTAGATGAGGCCAACCTCCAGGAGAGCACAGCTCCCAAGGCCACGAAGCTGGGTGGCTGCACGGGGGAACACCAGGCTTGCTGTACCCCAAACAGCCAGGCAGTCCTGGAAATCCTCCACAGCACAACCACAGCTCACGTGCAGGGCAGTGTGATGTGCCACAGAGGGGCTCTTCTCTTTTTATATATATATATATATATTTTTTTTTTTTTTTTTGGCCCAGATCATCTGCCTGCAGTTCCTTTTCCTCAGCCAGCCCTAATTTTCTACATATGAGGGTATGGAGTGGTAGGACACAAGGGAATGGCCTTCAAGTGCAGGAGAGGTTTAAATTAGATATTGGGAAGAAATTCTTTCCTGTGAGGGCGGGGAGGCCACGGCACGGATTGCCCACAGAAGTTGTGGCTTCCCCATCCCTGGAAGTGTCCAAGGGCCAGGTTGAAGCAACCAGTGGAAGGTGTCCCTGCCCATGGCAGGAGCTGAACTAAAGGAGCTTTAAGGTCTTTTACAATCCAAATCATCCTGTGACTCTAAGACTGCATGATTCCAAACCAGCACCTTTGTCCTCTCTGCTCGCCAGGCTAGGTTAATATTGGAAATGGGGAGAACTCAAGCTTTGCAACATTGGCTCTTAGGACAGAAGCCATCAGCAAGAAGAGACGTGGCACAGACACTCAGGTACATAAAAAACTGGTGCATAACACAGTCCTGATTCCCAGGGGAGTCACAGAAACCCATTGCCATCCCCTCACACAAGGGGCAGGTAACAGAAAAACCAGAGGCGAGTATGAGGGCAGGGGACAGGAGCTTGTTCTCCTCCCATCCCACTGCCATTCCTTTTGCTCTGCAGGCAGAGTGTGCAGCAGCACGGCCAGCTCCAGGGGCCCAAGCAAAGGCAGGAGTGGGTTTTTCCAAGCCCTTTCTCCACCACCCATGCCCTAAAGAGCAGCAGAAATGCCTCTGACCCAGTGTCACTCTCACGGGCAGGTTTCAGGTGACCTGGTGCAAAGATGAGACTCCAGCTCCCGGCTCATACATCACGAGCAGCTCTAATGAAGAAACCTCATCCTCGCAGCAGAGGGACAGGGATGGATCAGAGCCCAGCACGGTGGGGCAGCAGCAGGAATATTAAATACACCCTGGTAACAGAATCGTTTGCACCTCTCAATTACCAAAGCTGCTTCGTTTCACACACACACAGTGCACACAGGACCCCACCCACACCCCGAGGAAGAGTCTGAGAAAAACTGCCCTGGCACTGTGGTGCAAAAAGAGGTTTCCTTCACTGGAGGATGTCAGATGCCCTACTAACTCCTTGTTTCAAATGGAATATCCTCACCCTCTCCTCCTGGCACCAGAAAAGCCACAGCTTTAAAGCCTAAATTCACATCAGACCTGTAAGTTCCCGGCCAAGTCGGGCTGCAGGTGCAGCAGCTGTCCGTGATGGATGAGTAGATGTCACCTCCCTTGCTGTGGCCAGCACAGAGAGCAGCAGAAGGTTGTCCTTAGGGATATTCAACACTTGGCTGGATAAAGCCCTGAGCAATCTGACCTAACATGAAAATTCTCACTGGATTAGTGGAAGCTTGAGCCAGATGATCTCCTGTGGCCCCTTCCCACCTATTTTATTCCAGGGACATTATGGGAGGATTCCTGCTATGGAGCTGCTAACAGAAATCAGCCAGGGCAGAAGCCTTTGGGCAGCACTCTGCCAGAATTCAGGCATTTGGAGAAACACTTGGTTCTGCCTCAGGTCACCTCTGTGACAAGAGCTGTGCATCCCCCCAGCTCCAAGGAAGAGAACAAGACACAGATCCTCATTTACACTCATTTGCAAACTTCCATTTGCCACGGGAAAGATTACACATCTCCTCTTCCACCTCCCTCCCCTGACACCCAAACCATTTTGCTTCTACCCATTTTCAGGCAGCAACTCCCGGCAGTTTCATCCTCCCGCAACCTCATGAGGGCCCAGGGCAAGGGGACAGCCCTGTAACATTGGTGGCCAGCCCCGTGGTGACAACCAGAGAGCAGGAGTGGCCACTGAGGGGAGAGCCAGAAGCCATGCAGAGGTGAGCCCTACCTCTGGGATACGGACGCTGTAGGGCTGGTTGTGGAACTGCGGGGCGTTGTCATTCACGTCTCCCACCTGGATGTTGACTGTCCCTTTGATTACCTGTGGACCCAAGGGCAACAGCTGGGTGTCAGCTCTAGGGGTGGATTTAGAGCCCAAAGCCAGCTTGGTGCTGTGTTTTTGGGCCCAGGGGTGACCCCTCTGCCCACGGTGACCCCCGCCCCCTGCTCCCCTCCGCCCGTGCCGCAGACCGTGAAATGAGAAGTCACACTCACCCCTTGGCTGTCACTGACAGAAAATTCAACCGTGAATTCTGACTTAGTCTGAAAGGCAAAGAGAAGAGAAAAAAACCTTATAATTAAAGATACTGTAGAGGGTTTATCTGCAGGTGGCAGGCTGGGGACTTCTAGCCAATGTTATTACACGCAAAATGCTTTCAGGACCTTCCAGAAGAGGAGAGGTGCTTGAGTGCCATTACCTGCTCTGGGCAGGGAATGCTGGGGAATCTGAATGCCAGCAGGGCTCCTGTGCATTCTACAGACACAGGAGATGCCCTGCCCCGGGTCAGGAGGATGCAGGGCTAAGGAACCGAGGCCTGACTGGCAGCTGGGCACTTAAAACACGGGAAGATTTATGACTCATGGCAATGCAATGCAGTCTCAGTGAGCACCTCTAAATCCTGCTGCTGCTTTCCCAACTTACCTATCACACAGCTGGGAATCCTGGGACAAGCCTATGTTGTAAAAACTGGGTGAAATTCCATGAAAATACCCGCACAATTCTCTCTGCTCCTTATTGCTTTAACTAAATTAACAGCTTCAAGTTGCTGATGCTGGGGTGAGCAACAAGTGGGAAAGAACAAATTTTTTTGTGGATCAGGGCAGATGAATATTGCTAGTGGAGGCAGACCTTCTCTTCCTGACCCTTTTCTTCCCGTTTTGCTCCTATTTTTCCAAATAATTGTGTAAAGATGGACAGCAGGACTCGGGCCACCACGTCTATCTGGTACCTGCCCACCAGCTGGTGTTTTTTGTTCCCCTCCAGTCCTGGCAATCCCTTCCCACCCCTGGTGTCCTCACCCTGCCTGAGCTGCTGGAACACAGCAACTCGATGTTTCCAAAGCAGCACGCAGGAAAGGCTGGAAAAGCCAGCTTGAAATGGCTCTCTGGGCTGCAGCTCTGGTTGATTTATTCCTAATGAGATCAGCTCAGGGACAGGCAGCAGGCAGCAGCGCCCAGAGCAGGAGCTCTGCTCTCACCAGAGTCAAAGTTCATCCCGGAGAAGGGTCTGGGGAACAGCTGCCCACAGTGTGTACTCCCTCCTGCTCCCACATTTCCATCCAAACAGCCGGGAAGTACAACCAGAGAAAGCCCTTTCTATCTCCTGCCTCGGGGCAATGCTTGCAGGGCAGAAGGAGGAGCTGGAATCCCGAGGGAGAGGAGATGATCTGCTCCCTATGCCACCCCACCCTGCTGCATCAGTGCCTTTCAGCCCTGCTCATCCACGAGGGACAACCCAAGAGGGAAGAAAGGAAAAACAGGAGATAAGAAACAACCTGTTGAGCATTTAAATTTTAAAAACTCTATAAAATAATCAGAGAAAGCTTCCACATACCACCTGCTGTCTCTGAAATGATTTTAACACAATTCTTTTGCCTCAGGGTCTGACATTTTTTTAAAAATACCTTTTCCTTCTAATCTTCATAGGAGTAAGAAAAAAAAAAACTTTTAAAATTCATTTTGCCTCTATACATTTGCTCCTTCCTCTTTTTCTCTATTTCATCTTTTCCTGCACCATTTACCTTACTATGACTCCTTCTCCCTTCTTTCTCCTCCACTGTACAAGAACTCATCTCTTTCTTTCCCCTTCCCACCACTTCTCCTGAATGGGCTTTTTCTCCCCTGAAAGTTTTAATGTTTTGGACATGATTTTTTTTTTTATTATTTTTTTTTTTTTTTGGACGTGTGCATCTAGGCCAGTGTTCTCTGCTCACAACTTTCTGCCCATCTTCAACCCTTCCCTCTGACTGCCTCCTCCACCACAAACTGTCACTTACACCTCACCTCTCACATCCTTTACACCTTTCCCACACCCATTCCCAGCTCTGGTTGCCTCCACTGTCTCCCACCTAGGCTGACTTTGAGCCCCTGGCATCAGCTGAGCCCATCCATGCCTCCCAGCTCTGCCCAGCTCCTTTTCCCTTCCCACCCTCCACACCATGAGATATCTAAAATCTATTGATCACCCTCCTGGGCTTAAGGCTGGCATGGGAAGTACGGGGAAGCAGGAAGCATTTGGACAAGGGAAGATTTATGACTCACGCCAGCGGCTGTTGGCATGGGGAGGCGGAGGGGAGAGGGGTGAAGAAAAGCACTTTATTTTCCCAAAGTCTCGCTCTTAACACTGTGAAATTGGGTTTGGCCTTCCCCCCAGCACCAGCCTGAGCAGCATCCAGCACCCTGCTCCTCTGCATCCCAATGCCTGGCTGGCTCCGACTGGGAACGCCAGTGCTGGAGGTGTGTTAATGGGTTTGATCTTCCCAACGCTGCCGCTGGCCAAAGCAGTACTAAATACAGGCAGCAGAAGCACACAGGAAATTAATCCTGCTGCCCAAATCACATCGTATTTTCCCAGTCTTCCTGCTATCCCTTCCTCCTTGCTCCAGGAATGTGGCAAGGGCCAAGGTTTTAGTGAAGCAAGCACCTGGATGGGATTCCAGCCTTGCACACCAAAGCTGACATTGAAAAGAGGGGTGGTGGAACAGCTTTGAGGCAAGAATCTTGCCAAATTTAGCATCCAGCAGCCTGAATCCACAAGAAGATGAAAAGTCTTGATGAGATTGAATAAGCAGGGATACCTCACATCTCTTGACATGCTGTTCTAAATAGTAAAGGATTTAATTGGCATCAAGATTTAAAGAGGAAGCCTGTACATTTCCCTGACTGTGTGAGCAGCCTGCCTCCTAGGTAGATCAACTCCACTTCTCAGTTCCTTTACTTCCAGACCCAGATGTTTTTCTAGCACCCAGGAAAGCCAACAAGTCAGATCAACCCCAAGCACGCTGTTTATGGCCCATGCAAACTGGAGACAGTGACAGGGCGTCCAGGGAACACACCCAGATTCCCAACTCCACCATCCATCTCAGCTGTCACAGAGGATGGAGAGCCACCCTCTGTGTGAGCAGAGGTGGTTCTCCCCCAGCTTTACCTCTCTGTCCAGGGGCTGCCTGAGCCACACCACACCGGTGACACTCTCCACGGCAAAGAACCGACTGGCCTCCTCCCCGACCACCCGAAGACCAGCGGGTCATTGTCCAGGTCCCGGGCCAGCAGCTGGGTCACTGAGGAACCTGGGAGACACAGGGAGGAAAGAAAGACATCCTGAGCAAAATGAGGCAGAGAAGAAGAAATCCTGAAAACACCCAGCTTGTCAGAGAACAGGGGTCTGCGGAAGACCTGGGATCGCGCCCACGGTGCTCCAGTGCTTCAAGGGGAGCCAGGCTGTGCATGGTCTGACTGTTGTGTCTGTGGACTGACAGATCCTCTCCTTCCTTGCCTTCATCAAAAGAGAAAGTCAGCCTCGTTCAGCCCTGGAAGTAGAGACACTAGAGACCTGCCCTGGGTAAGCACTGACCAGCCTCCCTCACCCTCTTCCCACCCAGGGGCACCACCAGCAGCTACAACGACAGAAGCAGGGGACAGCCACTGCCCCTGAAGCCTCACCTCAGCCCCACGAGGACCTCCTCAGATCACTCTGGGGATCTCAGATCATGCTGGGACCACATCACCTCTGTGCACTCTCACAGTCTGCCATGCCTGCCTGCCCAGCTCCTCTTCATGCCTTCCCCAGCAGGATGGGGGAGAAAACAGGAGGAAAAAATGCTGCTGGATGGAGATAAGGATGGGAGATTCCCTAGGCTGCCTGGCCTTGAGGATGGGGGGATAAGGATGAGATTTCTCCTTGGCCACGTGGATTTGAGGATGGGGGTGGGGGGACAATCTAAGCCCCCTTTGGCAGCTCCATGCCCCCAGATCTCCTGGCCAAGGAGAACAGATGCCCAAATTTCATCCCTCTGGGAAGGTGAGGGAAGCCTCAGCAGAGCAGGGGGCAAAAGCAGCAGCAAAGTTTGGAGAGCAGAGTGAGAATTCCCAACCGATGGGTGTGACATCAATCACGTTGGAAATAATGGAAAAAGCTGATACGAGATCCCATTAATAAAGAATTAAACGATAGGAACATAATTAATGCCAGTCAACACAATTTTATGGAAAATAGGGCTTGTCAAACAAACTTGATTTTATTCTTTGATGCGATTACAACTTTGGCAGATAAAGATGAAATAATAGACTTCTGTAAGGCATTTACCTTCGCCCTGCATGACTTTGTGATTAAAAATTTAGTTCCCTAGGACATTGGTGAAGCACATTTTGAGAGAGGACCCAGCTGGCCTGCCAGGTCCCAAAGCCACCAAGCTCACTGGGGACATAGTGTAGTCTGCTTTCAGACCTGATGTCTTAGTTTTCTGGTGTTCCTTCCCAGGAAAGTGGGATAAACACCATGAAAATTTTTTGTAACAGTATGTTATTCATTCCTTCTGGGAGAAGGGATTTCTCTTGATGTCCCTCTGGTTTGACCAGTGTGGGTGAAGAAGTCTGCCTTTCTTTCATCAGTCACATTGGTCTGTGGAAAATTGTATATAAGGGGAAACAATCCCTAATAAAGGAGTCTTTTTCACAGTCTTAAGAAAAATCACAATGTGATGAGCCATGTGTTATATCAAACAACACACAATGTGATGCCTTATGTTTTAGCTTTTGGGTTTTTTTTGGATTCTGTGCTGTTTTGGTGGGTGGTTTTAGGTTTCATAGTAAGTGCTACTAAGCTCTCTTCACTGAGTAGGGAGACAAAACAATTCCTTCTCTAGCTTGAGAGCAAGGACAACTTCCAGGCCCAAGAAGGAAAACAACGGTGAAGTGAGAAGAAAAACCAAGGGGGATGGAGCTTCATAACCTGAAGCTGTAATTGGACAATTAACTCCAACATGCTAATTGACCAGAACTTATAAAAGTGTGGGACCTCATGACAGGTTGTCCATTCTGTGACCATTTTGGGTTCATCTTGGGTGTAGCCCAGCTGGGCTCTTGTGTGGCCCAAGTTGTGCCCACTGAGGCCTTTTAATAAATGCCTGCTTTATCCTCTTGCTCTGTCCAGTCTCTGTTCCAGGTCAGCCTCCAGAAGGCATCAATAACAGTGAGATGCAAAACTGCTGTTTGTACAAACTCAGGTGACAGTGTGGCACACAACACAGAAGCCAGGGAATTACCCTTGGTAATTTGGGCTTGTTTGGCACAAATGTATTTTTCTGACCCTGCTCCAAGTGTCCTCAGCTGCAGAGGAGAGCATCCTAAAGCCATCCCTGCTGGCAGGAACGGGGCTCCAAGCATGCAAGGAGCCATTCCACACCCTGCCTGGAGAGGCACAGTGCTCTTGGGGAAGTCAGGAGTGGCTTTTAGGCTAAAAAAGCTGCTTCTGCCAAGGCTGCACAGCTCCAAGCTGCTTGCCTGGATGCATTCCCTTCAGGACTGGATGCAAGAGGAAGCCACGAAATTTCAAGAGCTAGCAAAAATGCTTTTCTCTTTTAAAAAAAAAAAAAAGGCTTTAAAAGCTTGAACTGCCTCATCTGTGACTAAGAAGAGTGAGATGACTCAGGCCATCTCGAGCACATCTACCAAGAGGACAAAATGTGATACTGAGCAATGAGCATGAAAGCACAGCAAGACTCAGTGCCCAAACCCGGACAAATTCCTGTTTGGAGGAGGAATAGATGCTGTTTTAAAAAGAGCAGCAAGAATTAACAACTGAGAGGAAAAAAAACCAAACACATTCCTTCCACCAACAGGTGCAAGTGAGTTATGGGTCACACCAAAGGCATTTTGGATAAAGACAAAACCAAGTGGCTTTATCCCTGTCTGCGATCAGAGTGTTCATCTGCAAAGTTCTCACCTCTCCAGTGCAGCCAACCCCATGGATACAAATTCCCTACAATTTCTCAGACCTCATCACCCTGATATAAAACAAGTTAGAAGCTTGATTTTATGCTGGAGGATGTTCAAAGCCATCCTTAGCAAAGGTTCCTTTGCCCCATGGGAAAAAGAAGACAGTCTCCATGGCAGGGAAAGCCAGGAACTAGGACAAAATAAATCCAGGATCGTGCCTCTCTATTCTGCCCAGTTTAATAGGAGAACAGACTTCCACCCTTGGCATCCTGTTCAAAAACCCCACATCAACAGGTCATTGTTCCCCTCCAGAACAGCAAATACTTCAAACTTCAAAAGGGCTTGGTTGCATCTTTGGAAAGGAAAGGATCTCAAAATTCCTGCTGAAAAGAAAAACCATGTGCCACATCCAGTTTTAATTGTATTTGTGGTTTGCGTGTTGCAAACCCAGTTGTACCAATAAATAAATAACTAAATCAAGGAGCATCTAACATTAGACTCTTCTCTCTTTGCACTGCAACTAGCTCCAACTGTCAGGGAGTTGAGTTTCCTAAACTCAGGACAACCTAGAAAAGGAGGCAAGGCATGTCTGGGCAGAGCACATCATCACACCTGCATGTCTTGCTCATGTTAGTCTTTTGAAGCAGGATCCGTGGAAACCCACTCAGAGCTCACCACTCTCTGCTCTGAAAGGAGCAAAACCAGGGACAGATCCCTCAACTTCTCTGTGCTCTGATTTGTTAGGAACAAGAAACTTCATTAGAGCTTAGCCAGGGACAGCTCAGAGGCAGTGTGAGCAGAGAAAAATTCCATCTTTAATAAATGGCACCAAAACCTAAGTGCTCTTTCACCCTTTCCCTTCTCTCCCAGTCAGGCAGAAATCACCACCCTACTTTCAGAGCACCTCATTCAGAAAAAGAAAAAAAAGAAAAAAAAAAAAAAAAAAAAAAAAGCATTACAAGTGTCCAAAATACAGATCAAAAATAACAAATTAAATAGAAGACAATAAGAACCACAATAAGGCCTGAAATGAGACTTCACAATTGCTTTGCTCCAAGTTTTTTCCAAGTTTTACCCCAAGGGAAAGCTCAGTTTAGGAGTATGGTATCAAAGCTTCCCCACTTTCACCACCATGACAAAAGTTTGTTCAAATCACCTTCCACCAACTTCTTTAGCACTGATTTATTGTATTTACTGATTGTATTGATTGATTTTATCCTACTTTTTTCCCCCATCATCAGGAAGCAGAGGGTCCTGCCTGGACAGGGCATGCAGAGCCACAGCTGCAGCACATCTGTCAGGGCTCTCAGAGAGAAAAGCACCTTCCATCTCTCCCCAGGGTCATGCTGGAGGTGCTGCTCAAGCCTCTTCCAGCCCAAGCACTGGCCTGGCCCCAGCAAGGAAACAGGGACAAATTATCTTTCTGCAGGACAAAGTTATAGGCTCCATTTGTTTCCTCTCAGGAATCAGACAGGGCAGTTAAGTGTCTTGATTCCACCAGATAATCAGAATTTATCTTGTCTCCTTTTGCCTCCTTTCTCTCAATCACAGCTACTTCTCCCTCTTTCTCACACATACACAGATTTTCTTCTTTCTCCAAGTCTTGAACTTTGATTGACCTCAGGAGCTTCTTTTTTCTTTCTTTTTTTTTTTTTTATTTTTTCCTGTTATTTTCTTCCTGATGGGATTTTGTTTTATTTTTTTTAGGTTTGGCTGGTTTAGGGGGGTACTTTTGCATGCCATTGAGGGACCCTAGTCTCAGCACCTTGCTTGCAGCTGTAAACCTCTGCTTTTTTCTTGCCCTTCCACTTTGCCAAGGAGGAAAGTGGGAAAAGGGGCTGCTCCCCACTGATTCACCCCCACTGGCTTTGCTTCCAAGAGGAGGGTGAAAAGGGAGAAAGAAACACAGTCTCTAGAAGGATCCTAGAGCTCCTGGAAGCTTTTGGAAAGTGCAGGGAGAGAGGCAGATGCTGACCCAGACCAGCAGGAATGGGCTGGGGCAGGATGGAGGGCACAGAGGGGCAGGTTTCTAATTAATTGCCTAATAAGCTTCCCTTTTAAGAAGTCTGATTCATACCCATGTGGAGTTAATAGGAATTTCTGTGATGGCTTTTGGGCTCAAGACTCGAGGCATCAGCTGTGCTTTAATATGGAAAGCATTTTAATCCTGATTTTAACAACAACCAGTGCCAGTTTCTCCTCTGCTCTCCGTCCTCACCCCCACTGAGCTCTGGGTCATCTCTGTGGGCACAGTCACTGTCAGGTTTTTTAAAATAAAAAAAATATATGTTTTCCTGGTTTTGTTTCTCTTGGGGCTTTCTGAGGTTTCTGTGAGCTTCTATGAGCTTGGCTTCCACCTGACTTAACTTGTCTCTGTCTCTGTGAAGGTTTTTTATTTTCCCCCAGCCCTGCATCTGAAGAAGAGGTTGAGATATGTTCTGATGTTCAGGAATTTGTTTATTTTTTGCTTATCTCATATTTGTGCCCTGGCCTGCCATGGTCTTCTCTGCAGGCCAGGCTGTGCTGAACTCCCCAGGCTTGGTTGTGGTGTTCTCTCTCTGCCCTTGGGACAGTGCTATATTTTATACTGAAAATTACCTATTTATAACAATTCTCCAAGATCTATCCATTGTGTTGTACAGTGTACTTTTGTTCTAGACCAACCCAAATGTGCCACACCACCACAGAAGATGGAGAACAAGAGGATGAAGATGAAGCTCAGGGACACACCCCATTTCCTCCATCTTTGTCCCCTGATCTCACATCCTAAAATCCCAAAATTCTATGTTTTCACCCTGTGATATGATAATTATCATTCTATCTAAATTCTTGTGACTTATAAATTTTCCCAGGACAGTCAGAGGGATGTCCTGGTTCCCACAAGTCACCACCTTTTGGCTTCTCCATCAAGGTCACAAGCTGACACAGGGAACCAACCCCTCAGCTGCTCTTCGACTCCTTAAACTGGCAGAAAATCAGTTAAAAACAATTTTAGTCCCCCCACATTACACAAAGGCCTCCACCACATTAAGCTTCCAAAAGTAAACCTTCCAGTAGCTGCCACTACATTTCCTTGGCTCTCCTTCCCTGGGAGGGAGATGGAACAACCCAGCCCCATCCCTTCTCCCAGCAGCCCTGCTTTCCTGCCCCAGTCACCCCAGCACTGGCCTCTCCAGTTAGCCCAGTTCATCAGAGCAGGCTGGCTTCTGACACGCTCAGAGGCAGGATTTGATGGATTTGATCTTGAAATTCCAGCCCTGTTCTTCTCATTTGTCACCTGCTCCCTTTTCTTTGCCTCTAATTCATTTTCTCCTTCCCCTCTCAAAGAAAAAAAAAAAAAAAAAAAAAAAAAAAAAAAAAAAAAAAAAAGGAGGTATAGAAAGCCCTTCTGTAGATGTTTTCCCAAAGATTTTGAAAAGAAAATATTAAACGCCAATATTTCTGTACTGCTCAGCAATCTCTGAGCAAGGAGAGGGAAAGAAAAGGATGGTGACTCCCTGGCCAAGGAAGAACAGTAAAATCTAGTTTCAAGCAGGAGGCCACAGGGGAGTGGGAGCTGCCCCCATACTTGGAATGAGGCTTCACCAATTTCCTGGAGGGGACAAACCCAGGGGAGGGGACAGAGTGTGCACAGAAAAGCCCTGATGTGGAGGGGACAGTGCCAGCGTGGCAGGGCACCCAAAGCACAGGAGGGCTCAGGGCATCTCCTGCAGGCACCAGGGTCTCTCCCCCTGCATTCCCTGGGTGAGCCAGGATAGCAAATCTCCTGCCACACAACCACACTGAGCCCAAACCCTTGCCAACACCACCCAGCTGTGCTCAGAGGCACCTGAAGGCACAGCACAGCTCCATGGGTGAGCCTCTCATCCCCTCATCCCCAGCCTCTCCCACAGCAGGTTCCTGCTAGCTCATTCCATAAGCACATCCTCAACAGATCCTCCCTGACCTCCTTCTCAGAATGGGCTCAACCACTTGAGCCAAAACTTTCCAGAGGACTTGGCCAGGGAAGTTTCCACTCCTAAAATTCAACCCAGCTTGACATTACACGTTTATGGAGCAGCAGCTCCTCCACCAAGGCTGCCTCCACTCCAGCCACTGCACTGCAGAGCATGCCAGAAAGGGCCAGAAGACACCAGCACCTTTTAAAAAAAGGCTCTCACAATTAAAAAAAAAAAAAAAAAAAAAAAAAAAAAAAAAAAAAAAACAGAAAAGAACAATCTCTGCCATCAGAAATAGAAGGTTTTTTCACCAATGACGTGAGGAAAAAGCCTTGGACCAGCTGGTCCAGGAACCACAAGAGCTGCTGTCATGTACGGGAGGGAAAGGAGCCAAACACAGAGGTGACAGGAAAGAGGGAAAACAAATCTGTGCAGTCAAAACCATTTCTGAGGGAGTTTGTCAAGCTGGGGAGCGAAAAGCACAGCAGAAGAGTTTTTCCTGGTTCCTCAGATGCTCCGAGACAGAGCCTATAATTTCTCTGCTGCGTTTAGTTATTTAAGTGGGGAGTCAGTGTGGAGGCAGAATCCATAAGCAGAGCTGACAGCCAGTGGGTAAACCTCAGAGAGAGAGGCACTGCCTGCCTGCTCTCACAGAGGCATGTGAAAGGGTGTTTAAAGCACTTTAAAAGGGCTCTTAAAGCTGTTTAAGACACAGAGAGTAGCAGCAAAGAAGAGCTAAGCATTCCCATTTACAGAGGGTTTGCTCAGAACCCAGCACTTTGGTTAGCCTTACAACGCAAATGAGGAGAGGCAAAATACAAAAATATCAATGGCATACTGAAATTTCTCAGCACCATCATTCAAACAGACAGAAGTGCTGAGGCTCTCCTAGCAGATGCTGTGCATGCAGTCCCAGACAGAGAAGTGGCACCCTCCCCATGACAGTAAACATCTACACTGAGATAGCTCAGACAGAGTCATTGCCCTCCATCAGCCTTTAACAGGTCTGAAAGCAGCACAGGTATCACACCAGCTCTCCAAACCCACTTTTAAACACCTGGCTTTGTGCTGCTGCTGTGCCTCTGCAGTGCATGGAAATGCTGAGGGAGCTGGGGCTGTTCAGCCTGGAGAAGAGAAGCTTCAGGGAGATTTTAGAGTCCCTTCCAGTGCCTGAAGAGGCTCCAAGAGGGCTGGAGAAGGACTTTGGAGAAGGGCAGGCAGGTACAGGACAGGGGGAATGGCTTCACACTGGCAGAGGGTGATTTAGGTGGGATATTAGGAAGGAACTTTAAGGGTGGGCAGGCCCTGGCCCAGGCTGCCCAGAGAAGCCCCTGGATCCCTGGAAGTGTTCAAGGCCAGGTTGGACGGGGCTTGGAGCACCCTGGGATAGTGGAAGTGTCCTTGCCCATGGCAGGGGGTTAGAACTGGATGAGCTTTAGGGTCTCTTCCAACACAAACCATTCCAGGACTCCAGGGATGGAGGTGCCATCCAGGCACCTCCCTGGGCTGGAGACAGGGGTTTGTTAATAAAAACCCTCCAGCCAGGCTGGGGTGCAGCTGCCAAAAGCACTGATGCACCTCAGCATTGCTGGGGTGTCTCCAAACCTACCTGGAAAAAAGGGAATAAAAAAGTGCTCATGCAAAAAAAATGCTCTTAACAGCAGAGCTCCAGGAACTTCCTCCCTGCCTGCTCCAGCTGGGATCCAGCAACTCCTGCCTTCTCTGGGACCATGGAGAATTTTTGAAAACTGAAGGGGCTTTTATTTCCTTTTGTCTGGGAAGGAATAGGCTGCTCCAGCATGAAAGAGGGAAGTAAATAAAACTGCATCAAATAAAACACCCAGGAGATAAAATAAGAAAAGAAACACGTGTAAAAGGAGGGATTTGGGTCTGTTAAGATATTTCTGGTGAAAAAAGGGTTCCAGCACTTAAAAAAAACCCCAACCCTTAAAAATAATTTCCTCTCCAAACTGCCTGGGTGCCTCATAATTACCAAGAATGATCACAGACCCATTTGATCCCAAAATTAATACATCATGTATGGAATGATATAGCATTAATTTATCACAAGATTTATGAAACTTGTACTTTTTTTCTAATGAGTTTTATGCAAATTCTGCTCCATCCATTGTTTGCACCCTTAAAAAAAAAAAAAGTTCCCTCGCAGAAGCTGCTCTGTCAAAAAGTCTCATTCCTTTTTATTGATATCTGTCCTTCTCTCCTCATCCCCACAACAGGAGGAGGAGGAAGAGGAGCTGGCTCCAGCCTGGGTGTGATCCTGTTCCCAAGGCACAAGCTCTGCAGGTGAACCAACCATTCAAGGCACTAATTTTAAAGGAAATTAACCGGTGATTCACTCACACCTTTGTCTGAGAAGGGTCAGAGAACAAGAAGAGCAGCAGGGAATTGGGAAATTAAAGCATTTTGACTTCCTGGAGTGGAAAGTCTGTGTTTGGTAAACCTGGAGAATAAATACAAAAGGTGGGAGGGAGGGAGGGCAGCATTAGCATTGAGCATCATGGAGTCATAAAGGGGGAAATCCCATGAGGTTAATTTAACTTTTCATGGCAGAGCTGTAAACACATAAGATATCCCACCAACTCAGGAAAGCACTCAGTCTAGCCCCTTACAAATCCTGAATTTCCCCGAGGACCAGGGCAATCCTTAGCACAGCCAAGGCATGCCCAACCCAAACCATTCCAGGTACAAAGCAGGCAGGACCATTCCCAATTCAAGGCAGGAATGTGCATTTCATTCCTGAGAACTGCCAGCTGGAAATCAGACTGTCATCTTCATCTCATGGCTACACACCTCCCAGAAGGCTGGGAAAAGGGAATTCTGGAAAAACCCTCAACATCAGGTGCAGCCTGGCTCCTCAGGGCTGCCTTTGTGTGACTGACAACTACTTGTGAGCCACGTGGAGGGGTGGGAAGAGGCAGGATGAACTGGAGGAGGGAAGAAAAACATAAACCTGGGGTTAGCAGGAACATCCCAGCATCGCCTGGGGCTTTTAAAACTGGCCTGGAAAAGCTGTGAACAAACCCCAGCTGCACGAAACCCAAATCCCAATTTTGGCAGCTCTGGGAGAGGAGGGTGCTCTCTACCTCTGAAGGCAAAATCCATTCCCTTTGCATGGCCAAAGACTCCCAAGAGCACTGCTCCACATCCATGCCCACCTTCAAACAACCCCAACATTCGGTGCACCCTCCCCACTGGCTCCTCCAGGAAAGCCTGGCTAATGCGGCCTTGATTAACACATCTGACACATAGTTTAAACACTAAATCCACAGAATATCCCTTTCTAATTAACTTCGGAAATCAGAAACAGCCCAGAAAGAACAAGGAGGATTTCCTTTGTTCCTTCCTGCCTTCTACCCAGCTCCCTCCAAAATGCTCATTTTTTTTTAGCTAACTTAGATGAAAGGGAACCCTGCCACAGGTCTCAGCTTGGGAAAACAGGGGCACACACTCACTGCCCTCCCCTCAGCACAGAAAGCAGGAGGGCAGAGACCAGAAGATGCAGCTGACCCTCGAGCTCAGTGCTTCTCTTTGGCTTTATCTCACTTTCTGGAAAAAACACCAGGGTGGACAGGACAAGAGCAGAACCCCAGAAATCTATTTAATGAGGTGCTTTGCTACTTGGTGTAAATAAATGATTTATGAGTAAGGTGACACATGAAGTATTTCGCATTTTAGGCAGGTGAGGTAACATAGCTTGGTGTTAATTAGAAAGGAGAAGCTGTTCTGCAATTAATATGATGTTGGAGATAAAGCTGGTTAGGTTGCAGTGCCCACAGAGCAGGTCCCCAGGACTGCAGGACACCTCTGGGGTGTCAGACACCCCCAGAACTGCAAGGCAGGGAAATTGGCAGTGCTGATGGAGAAGTCCTAGAATGCTGTGGGACTTTTAAAGGCTTTCTAATCCAAACCTCCTGCCATGGGTAGGGACATCTTCAACCAGACCAAGTTCCTCCGAGCCTTGACCTAAAGCACCAAAACAAGATGCCCTACCACACTCACTGTAAAAAATCTTTGTTTATACTTAATCTAAATCAACTCTTTTTCAGCTTAAAGCCATTACCCCTTTTCCCACTGCAACTGGCTCTGCTAAAAGTCCTGCTGCTGAACTGCTTCCTGCAACAGCAACCCTGTCAAGCTGAGGAGCTGATCAATATGAATGGGGGGAAAATAAAAAGCCAACAACAAAACCAGCCCGTCAGCAAATTGCACTTGCGCAAGTGCACGGGATTCATTCACGTCTTGTTTGAAATCTCATCTGCGCCTCACAAAAGCTGAAACATCCCCGAGGCTCTCAGGCTCACAGGGAATACAAACCCTTCTCCTGCTACAGCTTTTACCCAGCTGCTCCACTCGCTGAATGGTTCAGGGAAACAAAAATACAGCCGTCCTCAGCCCAAATACCACGGGGCTGTTTTGCTCCAAAGCAGGGTTTGGTGCCAGCAGCCGAGTCCCAAAGCCCCAGGGAATGGTGCCAGCGGTCAGGTTTCTGTCTGTGGATCTCAGATCCGTGAGTAAACCGGCCTTGGGCTGTCACTGTAACTCTCTGAGGCTTCAAAACACGCACTGGGTGATGAATTCTGCCTCGTTATAATGAAGATGCAGTGAAATCCCTTCCTGATTTATCTCTCCAGAGTTGAGTTAGTGCCTCCTGATCCCCTAAATATGGCTGCAGTAAAAGCAGGACTTGAGCAGCGGGGCAGGGATCAGAAACCCAAGGCAGTTTTGGAAAGGCTGCATTTCCTGCTCCTCTTCCTCCTTGGATCATAGAGTTGTGGCAGGATTTGAGTTGCCAAGGACCTGAAAGGCCACTTAGTTCCAACCTCCCTGACACGGGCAGGGACACCTTCCACTAGCCCAGGCTGCTCCAAGCCCTGTCCAACCTTGGCTTTGGACACTTCCAGGGATGGGGCAGCCACAACAAAAAGCAGCAAAACCTTTGAGAGAACCAAGAGAAACCACTGTTGTTGTAGTGAATAACACACGACAAGGACTCTTGTGATTTTTCTTTCAAGGCTGTTTGAAGAATGAATCTGACTCTTCTTTATTAAGGATCATTCTCTTTATATATATTTTCTACAGACTACTGTGATTGGTGAACAAAAGATAAATCTCTTCACTCACATTGGTTAAACTAGAGGGACATCAAAGAAAATCTTTCTTATAGAAAGAATTCAAACCACTGTTGTTCATGTTCTTTTGCTGGGAACGAGTTTTAGCGAGCTAAAACATCAGAAAAACAGCTTTAGGAACTCAGAAAATCCAGGCCTGAAAAACTAGTCTACAAACCACCAGGAAGTCTCTCCTCAAAGGTGACAGCCCATCAACCCAACTCCTCCGGGCACAGCCCAGCTCCTCGGCACGGGCGACGACTGTCACAACTCACACGGAGCATTTCCTCCCTCTCTGTCCCTCAAAAATGCCAAAGAGGAGGTGTGGGGGGACTTGGCAGGTGGTGGTGAGGTGTGTGAGGCAGGAGCTTATCTGCAGCCCCGCCTCGGCCCCGCAGTAAATTGCTCGTTGATGAATGAGGCTATTTAGGAGCCCATGGTGCCAGCGCCACCAGGTTATTAATGACACCGACGTGCAGAGGAATTTAAGAGTGGCCCCACGTCCCTTTGTCCCCTCCCAGTGAGTGATGGGGCACTTCAGCCACGGAGCTCCACAACCAGTTCAACAACAGGAACAAAACAAGGCTCGGGGAAATGGATGGAGAGCGCTGTAGTGATGACTCCAGTGTGCTGATAAAGCCAAGCTCCTCTGGGAGAAATTGGGCAAAGCTCCAGTCCTTAGATGGGATTAAAGTAAATCCAGCCACCAAGGCTCTTCCAGTCACTCTGTGAGCTCCCACCAGCCACACACACAGTGCCTTGTCCTCCCAATCCGTGGCCCTGTGCAGCAAACCCGCCCCAAAACCAGGAAAAAGCCAAACCACAGCAGCCTCAATGCAAGCAGCAGCGGTCCAGCTGTGCCTGCAACACGTGGCACAGCCCAGAGCACAGCAAGGGTGAGATCTGCTGAAGCCCTGAGGCTTTCACAGGGCCATTGCCTCACTCCGGACGTCACAGATGTCTAAACATGGCCGGGAGGACAATGAGAGAGAAATAAAGAGGCTGTTTATTGCAGGAGGAAACCTTGGAACAGGGCTCCACAGTGGCTGGTGGGAGAGCGAGGCAGAGCATGCAAGCACACAGCTGTAAACTTGTTTCTGAGTTAATATCCCACGAGTGTTTTTCCTTTCCTATGAAAGCACACTCTTCTGCAAACAAACATCTGGAGAGCTCTGTTACAGCTGGACCATTATCCCCAGTGACTGGAGCATTCAATTAATTTAGCCTTTCTCATTTGCGAGTTGTCTGCAAATAGACTCGGGTTTGCAGGAATCTATTTGTTATTTGAATATATCCAGTGAACGGTTTATTAAAAACATATTTCAGGCAAAGGATTTCTCGTTAATTGCTCCTACAACTGTTGCTCTGAGTGTTGGCAACTGGCAGCTCACCCCACATAAATGGTCACTGTGGTCAGGTGGGAGTGCCTTGGTGTGTTGATGGAATGTAATCTACCTCTGGAAAGAGCTTTCTGAGGGTTTGTGGAGGCACCTGCACTAAAACACATCCTCATGCAAACACACAGCATACAGCCTGCCTCAGCTTCCCAAAAAAGCACCGGAAAAAAAAAAAAAAAAAAAAAAGAGAAAAAAGCACAGCTTGTCCAGAAGTTGTCACAAAGAGAACAAGAGCAGGGTTGAACACAGGAATTAACTGACTGCAGGCAGAACACCACCACAAAAGCATCCCTCAGTCACTTCCAGAGCCCCTTGCAAGAATCCACGGGACTCCTGATTCAGGATCCTCCCTGCCCAGGTGCCCTTTGTCTCACAGCTCCAGGAAACTCTCGCTGCAGGAATTTCAGCACAGCAGCAAGAGAGAACAGGGTGAGAAAGGAAGGGCTATTTCCAAGACTGATGCAATCCCTTGGGTGTGCAACGAGCCCAGACTCCTCCTTGACAGCACACTACAAATTGTAGGTTATACAGAACATGTGACATGTCTGAAACCACAAATCCTCCTACGGGAGCAGTTCTCATCTTCTACTAGACAGGACAAGGGGAAATGGCTTTAAACTGCCAGGGGGCAGGCTTAGATGGGATATTGGGAAGAAATTCTTCACTGAGAGGGTGGGCAGGCCCTGGCACAGGGTGCCCCATGATCCCTAGAAATGTTGGAACCCAGGATGTCTCTCTGGCAGTCCTGGATGATCCCAGCTCCAGCCAAGGGGCTCCAAAGCCCTGGCAGGGGGAGTCAGAGACCCTGGCAGGTAGCCAGGGACTCCTGCAGCTTTGAGATTGACCTGTGGAACAAATTACCACCTGTGAATGAAGAATTAAAGGTCACAAAAGTTTAGATAGCATGATAGTAGTAGTTGTAGAGTGAAAAGGGAAATTTTGGGGATTTTGCCATGGGGGCTTGCGGGGTAAGATGGAGGGACTTGGGTGTTGTCCTGTCCTCCTTCCTTCTTCTTCCTAACCCCATCTTCTTGCTGATGTTGGCGCTTGGGGATTGGATTGGAGTAGAATGTAACTGTCTAACACAGGTGAGAGGCATTGGATTATAACTAAATAACTAACACATAATTTGTAGTATAAAAATCAGTGCCTGCCCCAGGGGAGGGCAGTGTGCCTGGGGCTGCCCTGCTGAACAGACCTGGGCAGCCCAGACAGAAAATATCTTAGATAAGAAACAATAAAGCAACCTTGAGAGCATCAGCTGAAGACTTCTGACTCCTTCTTCAACAGCTGGGTTAGAAAACAGTGACTTTTTATACATCTTGGGGTCATCTCAACCAAAGGAAACTCCAAGATGGAAGTGTCCAAGGCCAGGCTGGACAAGGCTTAGAGCAGCCTGGGACAGTGGATTCCTGACTTGGAACGGAAACCATTCCAGGATTCTATGATTCCCCTGGCCAGGGTGACCTGTGAGAGCCTGGCTGCTCTTTCTGCAGGCTGGGTCAGAGATGCAAGGGGTGGCTGAACCTACACACCCCTCACCCCGTGTCCAGATCTGCTCAGAAAATCCTCCCTCAGTCTCATGCAAAAACAAATAACATTTTAAAATCCCAACTCAACACAAAACTCCACGCTAAAGCCCAGCTGCTGGGTTGTTTGAGAGCAAAAAGAAAGCAATCACTGAGGTTTCACAGACTGTTCTAAAAGTGGAAATTTATGAAGAGAAAAGTGATCCAATAAGTCCCAGTTTTAGTCTTTTTTCTTTCAATTGCTCAGAGTGAAGACTTGCAGAGCTTCTCTTTCCCCTGAAGCCCTGAGTGAGGGAGAAATGGCCACCAAATTCAGCCTCCTGCTGCTACTTGTACACATCAGAGACTCCTGTGACCCAACAGCGTCACACACCCCCGATTTTCCAGACCCTTTGGAGCAGCAGCCTCCAACTCCTGTGCAAACCCAGAGCAGTCACTGGAGCTAAACCTTTCCTGAGCTATATTGGATCATTTCTTGGATGAAGAAAACCCACCCTGCTCTTTCCACCTAAAACTGATTTCCAGATTGAACCTGCATCAGCCACTTGGCCCCTTGGCTCTACTGAAGGACCTTATGGATGTCCCTAAATGGATCTTGGTGCATCACAGGTGAGGGATGAGCCATCCCACAGCCCTGGGGACACTGCCCCTGAGACATCCCCACAGGACAAGACACAGCTCAAAACCTCAAAGAAAACCCCAAAATAAACTCAGTCCACCAAGCCAGCCACACCACAGGCACTTCCATGCAGTGTTGCTTTGTTGGCAGTGAGCTGCCATGCACAAGAAAAGCATCTCTTTTCCTCCTTCCCATTAAAAGAGAGCCATTCTTCTTTTTTGGTTGTCCTTTATTTTAGCCCTTGTCCTTGGAAGGATGCAGATACCCTGGCCTAGTGATTCCTCAAATTTGGGCTGAGATTATATCAGTGGTTATTAAAGAGTGATAATAAACCTTATCAATCAAGAGTGAATGCAAAAGGAATAAGGGAAGGATTTTCCTAGGAGTGAAAGTGCAAGAAATTCATAACCAACTTAATACCTGTACCAATAAGAGATACTCATGATGAATCTACTTTAAAAACAGTTTGACTCTTTCCATAAGATAAAAAAAAAAAAACAGAAGAGACACCCTGGGGGGTCTCAGCCCTCCATCTCCTCAGCCCAGGTATTCCTCATGCAAAACCCCTGCTTCTCTTTCAACTCCACCACTTGCCTGAGACATAATCCCAGGCTCCTCAGCTTTTGGGATGCCTGTGTGTGCCCTCAGATGAGGATGTTGGCCCATCTGGCCCCTCACAGGCATGTCCCCAGGCTCCCTGCAACCTCTCAAATGACTGATGAGCCTGCACGTTGTTTCTGAGCAGCTCATATGCCAGGCAGGATGACAGACCTTGGGAACCTGGGCATTAATCTGGAGATTTATAGTCAAATCTGTCACGCCTGGGGAAGCTTTTTCCCCCCCAAGAATTCTGCCTGAAGGTCGCTTTTCCCTGGGCAATATGCTCCAAGAAACTTTCTCAGCCACCTTGGCCCTCACCAAAGGGAAAGCAGGTGGCAGGGATGGCCACCAGACAATGTGCCCAAGTGCCAGGAGACAAAATTCTCTTGCATATTATAGATCTATCTATTATTATCTATGTTTCTATATTCTCCTCTCCCCACAGAGGCTGATGACAAGCATAGGAGGAGCTGCTGAAGAGCAAGAAGCCCAGACATTGGAGGGTGCAGTGAGTCTTGGAGCAGGCAGAGGAAAAACACCTTCCAGGAGCTGCCACAGGCTGGGTGGCAATTTCAGGCCAACAGCTAAAGAAAAAAAAAAACAAACAAATAAACCTGCCCAAACCAGGAGCTGGATAACAAAACTGGAGGCAAAGCCCACCATGCACATGGACTAAACCCTGGACCACAAGCAGTTCCCACCTGAACCCCAGGGGATGCCCCAAAGGGATGCCCTGGGATGAGCTGGGTTCCAAGACAGGCTCTTCTCTGCACATCACTTTCCTGTGGGAGTTTCGCAGGATGTGCCTAAAAAGCCAAGCCCTTTTCTCAAGGCCCCAGACACCCCAAGCAGAAGGGTGCCTGCTAGGAAAAATCCCTTTTGTAAGAGCCTGAGACGAGAGGTCTTCCAAAATGTGTTTATGGCAGAGAAGAGGTTCCAGCAATCTTGGGTCGTGGGAGCAGAGCCACACCTGTGAGCTGCCAGCTCCAGCCTCAGGCTGCCTGGAGCCACCTCTGTTCTGGTTACAATGCATTAGATATTTTATTATATATTATATATTTTTCTTTGCTGAATATCTTAATACATAACAACCAATCAGCATCACACACAATCCCTTTCCCATTACCTATAGCCTATATTAACTACTGATATTACCAGATTATGGGAGTAACTAACCAATCACAGGAGTTAGTATGTTATATTTTAAGCTTCAACCTTGTTCTTCTGTAGTGGAAAATTCTTCTTACTTGGTAAAAACATGTTTCCTGTTTGCCTATGCTTATTGAGATTTCTCTTTACTTGGTAAAAACAGGCTTTTATTTGTAGTTAACTTATCCTTTGCCCTTAGCCAAAAAATCTCTTTCCAACCCATCTCAACCTTTGTCCAGTGACCACTAGCTCAGCAATCTTTATTTTCACACATCTTTTGTTCTTCTCTATCAAAACTTGCTTTCATTTCTAGAGACCCTTCTGCTGAGTATTCCTATTTGTAAAACTGCCCTGTTAAACTTTCACCCTGCCCAACAGCTTGGAGGAGGCAGGAGCTCAGGAGGGGCTGGGGGCGCACGTGCCGCTCGCGCTTTGCTGGCAGAACAGATCAATCCCGACAGGGAAGGCTCCTGAGGTTTACAGACAGGGCAAGGCGAATAAAACCAGTGAATCATTTATTCAGTCGATTTCAGCCATCCCTAACAACGAGCTGTCTGATAGCAGACCACAAATTTCTCTCGTGTATTCTTATTTAAAGCAATAATCCCTGTGGATAATTCTTAGACTCCGGCTTGTTTAGAAAGCGCGGACTATAAAGATGTTTCAGTGGGATACAATGTTCACTGCGCCCTTTCTTCCCTTGCCTGAGCTGTCAGATCGAGCTTACAAGCCAAACAGGGGTAATTCCAAATCAGAAATTTGCTTTCTCTTAGCGCTTTCGGCAGCATCCCTGGAATGCTCCTGCCTGTGACCTGTGCAGGAAGACGACCTGTGCAGCACCAAAGAGATCTGCGTACAAAAACTCACTCCCCACAAACGTTTGCAACATTTGTTCAGCTTCTCACAGAACCAAAGACGAGAGAAAGACTCCCTAGAGCGAGTCACAAGGCTGTGGGTGGTGGCAGACTCACTGCTTCAGCGTTTGGGGCTTTCCAGGAGGGCTTGTGTGGGTAAGAGGTGCGGAAGGGAACAGGGATAAAACACACAATAAAGGCTTCTGAAATTAAAGAGTTTCAAGAGCAAACACTCCACTACAACTTCCCCTTCAGGACAACAGGCATCCTTTTCTTTCCCAAAGACTTCCCTTCCTTCCAAGCTCTTTTTCCCTCCCCTCACTGGAGCGGCTAACACCTGCTGCACAGCTCAGGTCTCCCCATCCAGCTGCTTCCCTGCCCTCCCAAAGCATTCCCATGCTCCAAGGAAAGCAGCAGAGGACCACACGCACAATCCCACGTCCCTGCAGACAGATGACAAACACATGTTGGGCCAGGAAGAAAGGGGGAGCAGAGAGGAGGCAGATTTGCAGGCTCTGATCCCAGGCACCTGACCCCCTCCTCTCCCTCATTATGGATGAGGTAAATTAGCTGTGACACTCATTAGCTGCAGCTCCTAATTAGTGAAAATTAATATTGGTTTTGATAGAAGTGTTGGCTGAAGCTCTCCCAGGCAAAGGCATTATTGACCTTGTTATGCTGTTCGATAGCAAGTTACATCACAGGAACCACTTCTGGTGGAGTGGGCAGATTGCAGCCACCTCCCCCCCTCCACAGCTCCCTTCCCCTTCCCTGCCAGGACCAAGGGACAGATCCAGCCCCTGCCAGAGCACCCTCAGCCCCACGGGCACCTGCACCCATGCCTGGCAGCATCCCAAGCCTCCCCATCCCTGCATGCACCCCAAAATCCCAAACCCCGTGTGACTGACGTCCTCCACGTCCCATTCCAGCACTCGCTGTCCCAAGAAATTCCAGACTCACCAGAGGAATTGCTCATCACACCCCCTCTACTCACAGTTAAAAGAAGAAATAAAGGGGAAGAGCTGCAGTGCAATGGCAGTGACCATTTCATAAGGAAAGAAACAGGAGCAGCACTCCTTCACCTCTGGGATCCCCGCCCTTGGAGCCTGGGAATTCCACAGTGGCAAAGCAACAGACACCAGCGAACAAAAGGAAAATATTTGCTACCAAAGTCATGCATAAAAACCTCACCACGGTGCATTATTCACACATTAATAACAATAAAGATGTCAGGCTGCCAGATAAGAAGCTAGTCTCGTCCAGAGCACAATTAGGAATGCCATTATCCAACCACCTGGGGCCACTTGCACACGGCAGTGGGTTTCATGGGAAGCAGGGATGAGCCCCTGCCTGGCAAAGCAGCTGCCTTGTCACCCCAAACACTGATGCTGCATCTTGCTCAGAAGAGGCTGCGTGCAGATCCATGACAGGAAAACTTCTAGAGAGCATTCCAGCACTCCTGGGAGCAGCACCCCAGTGAAAACTGTCCCTCTGCCCGCCTGGATAATACCACTGGCTGCAGGATACATGAGGAGCAAACCAAGACCACCTACAGGATTTGCTGGTCCTGGGGTGAACCTCTACTTCTGGGGGCTGGAGGGGGGAATACCACCACTGGAAAACAGGTTCTCCAACAGATTCCAGCTGGTTTTACAGCGGGATGCCCACCAAGCCCAGCAATTTTGGCTTTAGAGATGAACTAACCAGCAAAATAAAGTAAAAATTACACCCCCAACTTAACACCCTGGAGTGCCAAATCAAGCTCCTGGTTTAAAATCCATGGAGGCCTCCCCTCTCTCCTGGGAGACACCTTTCCCACCTCTATCTGTCAGAAACTGCCTGTGGAGCACCCCAACACCAGTGAAGCTCATTCTCCTGAGGATGCTGCCAATTTTTATGGCTCCACGAGATCATCCTGTTGCGATGAAACCAGCTTGGAATTTTTTTTCCCCCCAGTACAGAGCCTTAATTCCTGACTCTTTCCCCCACCCCACCAAAGCAGGTGGGCAACAACTTCTGGCTGATGCTCTCTGCAAGCTCCCACTCCTCACTCTGCACCTGATGGGAGGACAGGCAAATTTTCCAAGGCAAAGAACAACTGGCAGATCCTGGGAGATGTTTTTCCCCCCACCCTCTATGCACCCCCAGGAAAGCTGCTGGGAGAGATGGGGAGGCAGGATGGCTCTTTCTGTGTGGTGCCCTCACCTCTTGCCTCTCCACCCCACTGCACACCAGTGCTCCTTGGCAGGGAAATGCTGCTTTATCCAGCAGGATGTGTTTAATTTGATGCTGCTGTCAGATGGGAAAAGGTGCATTTCCAGAGTCAGGGTTTTCCGCAGTGCTGTTACTTATTTTACAGTCTTCTGCCACATCTCGTTCCTTCCCCACAATTTCCCAAAATCATTAGTAACAACCATTAATCTCTGCCTGGGAGGATGCTCCTCGCTTCTCTCCAGCCCCAAATTGTTCATCTCCCTTGGACTTTCTATATTTCAGAGTCTTTTTCCCCCCTCTTCTTTCAAAATTAACCTCTTGAAACCAAAACAGCAGAGCAAGTAACGCCACCACATCACTGCTTTATGAAAGGATGCTACAGTCCACAACGCCAGCTCTCACCTCAAAGCTAATAATCAATTAGAAAGGAAAAATAAAAAGGCTTCTCTGGATTCAGGTACCAAATCACCCCCCTAATTGCTCACAGGCAGCAAGACAACCTCCGTGATACAGTACCAGAGCCTCGACAGAGCAGGCACCTGACAAAGCCATGCAGATGAATGGAATAAAATTGAGTTACTAACCATTAAATGTCAAGTGTTTGAAATCTTTCCCCCTCGTGTACCCAGCAATATTAATAAATCTTTAAGAGAGGCAGCACACGGAGCTTTCCCACTGCCCTGCCCGGCGCTGCAAAGGGAGCAGATGTTTCCACAGAGTTGTCCAACAAGGCTTTTCTTTCCCCACCCTCCCCAAGTGGTTACAGTTAATTCAAAAGCCATCAGTGTGCCCAAGCAGTCTGACAGGAGGAACCAATTTATTAACTCCCCCTGCCAATCAAGCACATTAAGCCATTCAAAAGCGGGAGGGTGCATTAGCACACACCGGCCATAAATCAGTTTAAAAGCTGGGAGGCAGGGAGGGGACAGAGTGGTGGAGCAGCACTGAGGTGACCCACGCTCCTCAAAACCATGGAAAACAGGGCAAAACGAGCTGCCCAGGGGTCAGGTTTTTAAAATATAAATATATTTTTAAAAAATCTTTTTTCTCTTGTTTTGTTTCCTTTGTTTTGGAGGCTTTTGAGCTTGGCTTCCACCTGATTTAACTTGTCTCTGTGAAGGTTTTCTGTTTTTCCCCAGCCCAGCATCTGAAGAAGAGGTTGAGATGTGTTCTGATGTTCAGGAATTTGTTTATTCTTTGCTTATCTCATATTTGTTGTCCTGCCACAGGCTTCTCTGCAGGCCAGGCTGTGCTGAACTCTCCACCCTTCGGGATGGTGTTATCTTTTATACTAAAATTACCTATGCTTTATTTATAACAATTCTCCAGTATCTATCCACTGTGTTGTACTTTTGTTCTAGACCAACCAAAATGTGCCACACCACCACAGAAGATGGAGAACAAGAGGATGAAGAAGAAGCTCAGGGACACACCCCATTTCCTCCATCTTTGTCCCCTGATCTCACATTCTAAAATCCCAAAATTCTATGTTTTCACCCTGTGACATGCTAATTATCATTCTTTCTAAATTCTTGTGACTTATAAATCTTGCCAGGACAGTCAGAGGGATGTCCTGGTTCCCAGAGCCAGGCAATCAGCACAGTGCCCCAGGTACCAACAGCCCATCCCCACACAGAGGATGCTCACAGGGAGGAGGTGCACCTTGGAACCCCAGAGAATTTCAGGCTTCCTGTGCTGGCAGAAAATGATCCACAAAGATAACACTGCATTTGACCTGAGGCCATGGAAAAGCCTTCCAAAACTCAGTGACAGCACTGAGTCTGAGTGTGTAGTTGAATGGAAGCCTGTTGTATCCCAGGGTGAGAAATTTAGAATTTAAAGTGGTTAGTTAAAATAAATAAATAAATAAATAAATAAATATATATATATAACAAGAGACAATGTTTAATCTTCTTCACAAGTTTGGGTGATTTTGTGTGATTGGTTGGAAAAACCCGCAGTGCAGGACATGAGTAGCTAGTTATTGGATTAAAAATTAAAATAAATTAGTTAACATCTCATAATTAGGTAGTTTAAGCTTAAAAAAAACCCTTGAAACTTCACTCTGTACTCCATTTTTGCCTTGCTAACTTAGCATACAAAAGCACTCACAATCAGTGAAGCTGTAACTCAAATAAACAATAAACATCAAATTTTCATTGAAACAAGAATTCTGCCTCTTGCGTTTTTAATCCTAAACCTAAAAAGAAAAACCAAATAAAGCAAAAGAGTTCTCCATATTCTGATGTTGTAAAGATTGATTTTGGAGAGCTGTAGGTTAGGAAAACCTATTTGATTATCAGCAAGGAAATTTTTTTGAGGTGTCTCATTGAAACATGAGATCATACAACTGTATTTTTTCTCTTAGCACTGCAAGGTGGCAGTTTTCCATAATGGGCACTCACTAAGTAAAGTCCTCATGTTTTAATTACTCAGATAAGTTTGATGCCTGTGAAAAGAAGCTTGACCTTCCTTAACTCTTTTTTTTTGTTGTTGTTGCTTTTTTTATCCCCCTCTGTGCTTTTTTGGCTTGTTTTACACCAGTAAACAACAACCACCAACTGGTGGTGGTGGCAGCAAAATTTTGAATTTTTTTTCTTCAAGAAAAGGACCTCTGCAGCACCCAATTACAGGAAGTTTTGACTGAGAGGGTAATTTCCTCACTAGCCTGAAAGTTCTATAAAAAGAGTCACTGAGGGTGTCATGGAACGGTCTGGGTTGAAAGGAAAATTGAAGACTCTCTTGTTCCATGGGCAGGGACACCTTCCACTATCCCAGGTTGCTCCAAGCCCCATCCAACCTGGCCTTGAACACTTCCAGGGATCCAGGGGCAGATCCAGACTGCAGAGATGTGGCAACATTAGAAGCAGGGGTAAAGGAGTTAAGGTTAGGGTTTTTTCCTTCTTTTTTAAGCTCACACAACCCCAAATACATCAAATCTTCCATCTGGCAAGACACACAAGCAGGTTCATCACTGTTTGCAACCAGAGTGTCTTTTTTTCTGATAGTGAAAGCACAGCTCACCTTCCCCCACCAAAAATAAAATTATGAGTGTGTGAAAATGCAAGTATTTCCCTCTAGCACAGGGAAACACCCTTGGCTAATAATATTCCTTTAGAACATGAATAGCACCACAAAGATACATGTGTGTATATATAATATATATATATATATATGTCTCTTAACTTGAATATATACACAAATATGTGCTTTTCCCTCCCCCTGTGTATTTTTTTTTCTCTGTTAAGCCTGACTCACATTGTTATCCCAGCTCTTTATCAGTTTTGCCACCGGTGTTAATGCCTCCAATCAGCCTGGAAGGCCCAATTTACCTGAGCTGGGACATCCCAGCCTGGGCATTCCGGAGCAGCAAGGAAGAGGGCACAGCCAGCCTGCAAATAGAGCTCCTACAGACAGCCCTGTGCAGATAATTAATGCTGCTAAAGCCAGCCCAGACATTAAAAAAAATCCCCACCTGACACATCTTCCTGCCTCTCCCTGGAAGGGGCTTGGCCCCTGTGCCAGGGCTCAAGAGGTGGGGAGATCAAACCTGGGGATGGTTTGAGGGGGGCTGGCCAGGGGCAAGGTTACCCCAGCATGGGAATGAGTCCATATTGCAAATGCACTTTCTTCCTTCTGCCTCTTCCCCTTCTTAAACATGAGCATTAATGTTGCTGCCTATTAGCAAAGCAGATATGAAAGTTTAAGTGATTGATGAAGTGATTAATTTAATGATGCAGGGTTAAGGGTTTGGGTGGGAGTGGGGCTTTTTTTTTTTAAAAAAAAAAAAAAAAAAAAGAAAAGAAAAAATCTTAAGTTTCCTGATGTTGGGAATAACTAATTTTCTAGCCTTAAGTTTTCATTAAAGATGCTGTACTTTCTGCAGCTCAACAAGTAATTTCATCAATGGGCCTTCAGATGACAGAAAAAGGGCTTGAGCTGGGAGGGCTGAGATGCCCTCCTTAAGCTCTCCTCAAATATTGCTGTTCATTAGGGTCATCAGCACACTCAGGAAGGAGGCTGCTCCTCTAAAGGGCACTCAAGAACCCTGAAAATGCAGTGTCAGGCAGGGAACAGCCACTGGGTGACAGATAAATGCTGAAGAGGAAGGTGAGGTGGCCACAGCCTCCTGCTGCAAAGGAGAATCTCAGCTTGGGAGGCAGGTTCAGAAACACCCACAGCCAGGGTCTGGCATATCCCTCTGGAATTACCCTCTCTAAAAGGTCAAACCAACTCTGCCTGCTGCACACAGGTGTTTGCTTCCTGGGCAGCTCACCCAGCAAGCAAACCAAGGAACTGAGGGTCCTCTGGTGCTTGCCAAATCACCTTTTTTTTTCTGCCAGAGAAACAACAAAAGTTCGTGGGGCTATGAACTGCAAGCTCCTGTGTCAGTGCCAGCACCCCAAGGTCTGTCACCAGCCACAGACCAAGTGTCACCAGGCACTGGCCCACTTGTTTCACCCTGTGTTTGCCCCCCCAGCTGGGGATTATTCATTATTTACATGGTTTCACCAGCAGTTGAAGTTCATCAGAGACAATCCCACAGCAGAGGGATGGGCAGTCTCTCACAAAATGGTTTGGGTGAGAAGGGACCCTTAAAACCATCTCTTTCCACCCCCTGAACAGCCAGGGACACCTTCCACTATCCTAGGCTGCTCCAAGCCCTGGAACAATGAATTTTAATTGCTTTTTTCTCCTGAAAGCATTAATGTTCTTTTATGCCCACAGATCAGATCCTTTCCCTGTGCATGCATTAACAATGACTACAAAAAGACCCCCCCAAAAAGCCTGAACACGTTGCTCTAAGTCAGGAGCCAGCACTTGGGAAAGCAATATACCTGCGCTTGTGCTTAAAAAAAATAACCCAGTGCTTTAGCAGCTGGTCCAGTACACTGAAGCCTGCTAGGATTAACTTCTAAATTAACATCAAGTAAATGTCTTTATAACTTTGCAAGCCTTCAGCAGCCTGAGTTTAGAAGACCTGGTTTAACAGAAGTCAGATCTTATTGAAAAAAAAAAAAAAAAAGACTGAATAGTAACCTCTTCTTCCCCCTTGCAAATTGAATAAGGTGATGTTTTAAAGACCATTTAAGCCTACTCACAGTCCTTTCCACAGGGATTGGAGGAATTGGAATTTACCAACCTGGCCTAGGACACTTCCAGGGATGAGGCATCACTATTCTAATTCCTACAAATCCACCTCATTCGGCAAGCCTACCATCAGCTAGGCCTGAAACCCAGCTTTGCAGAGTAGAAAACCCTCAACCAATAGATCTGAACATGTAGCATTGCTGTCCCATGTAGCACTGTTAAGTGTTGAGGAATACATTTAAGAATAACTTTTGGACATCATATGTGCTTGCATGTGTGTGTGTAAAAAAAAAAAATATATATATATATATATATATATATATATATATATATATATATATATATATATATATATATGATCTCAACACCTAAGATTACAAAAGAAATTTGGGAGGAAGGATTCTGTGAAAGGCAACAGAAAAACCACTAACTGGTATTTTTTGGTTGTGCAGCAAAACATCAGTATGTATATAACGCTCAGGCTCTGCTTTAGGTGTTGAGTTTATTCCATCAGACTCATGGGGAAAGGTCTCCTGGCTTTGATCTCCCACCTTCCTCCCCACTGCACATCCCCTTACCATCCTGACCAGGCAGCAGGTTTCCTGTGGAGCATTTCTGGAGCCGTGTCAGTGAACACACACCGAACACGGGGATGGTTTTCCTGCTCACAGCTTACCTGGCGGCGAGGAAGGCAGCGACTCCGGACCAGAAGCCCAAGCTCCCGGTGCTCCTTGCTCCCAGGAGGCGGCAATCCCAAACTTCAAAGCCATCCTCCTCGTTAACCAATTAGCACCTCATTAGCAGCGTGCCTCTAGGGCACTGTCTGGTCTTGCCACTGTGACTTTTAACCCCCGTGGTGTACGGCGATTAATTTATAGTTTTTCTCTTTGGCTTTAACACCCCATTTTGAGCAAGAGTGGCACAAGAGCAGGTACATTCCCCCTCTCCAGCAACAGCATCACGCAGGTGAGCACAGCCCTCCATCCAGAGCTGCCCCCAACAGACGGTCCCCAAGCCTGGTGCATGGACATCCGAGCTCTGAAATGATTTAATCACTCCAGAAGCGTGCAGGGATCACAGAGCCAGCTTTTTATCTTTTAATTTTTTTTCTCTCTTTTTCCTTCCAGTGGTGCATTTGGAGGAGCCTGACTGCTGTGGGATCACAATCAGGTTTAGCCTGTGCTCAATCCCACACTGTTATCTTCAGAGGGCATGGGCTCTCCTGGGGCCCTGTCTTGCCTGTGCCACCACAGCACAACCAATCTCCATCCCTCCTCCTCCTCCTCCTCTCCAGGTATCTCCCTCCTTCTACAACCCTATCTTCAGCAGCAGCTTGAGTGGCCCAGCACCCCCCAGGGACCTCTCCTGGGTGCCAAAGCATCTCCCTGTCCAGGGCCAGAGCACAGCAGCAAAAGGCAGGCTTGGAAGAGGTGATTGCCTTGGAAAGGACAGATACAGAGGATGGAAGCCCTCCCTGCCTGGAGAAGAAAAGCCCTCTGGCCTGGTCCTGGTCTAGGATAGACAATTAAATCATCCACAAATATCAGAGGGATGTGCTGCCTCAGATCCACGTGAGGAGTTGCCACAGAGCACCCTGCCTGTGAAGTACCATGTTCCTCTTTTAGCTTTCTCGTGAAATAATTGTGTCCCAGCAGGCACGAGGTGTCACACCCTTTAACCTTCAAAGGGTTAAACCCTTTAATGGCCACAGGCCGGCAGAGTGTCCCCACACCTCAGTGGCACTCCATACCTCTGGCTCCTCCCAGGCTGCAGCAGCCCCGGGGACACAGCGAAAGCCAAACTCCACGGGCAGCACCTGCTACAGCCCATTCTGGAGCAGGTCTTAAAGCCAGGTTCAGCTCTTCCTGTTCAAATTTAGTGCAGAAATACCCCTGGTCACAGCCTTTGCCAGCTCAGCAAAGGCTGCACAGCACAAAGAGCAACCCATGAAATTCCCTGCCAGTCATCCATCCACCCGCCTGGCTCGCTGAGCACAGTGAACCCCGGGATGGAGAGCACAGCCCAGGCCTCCTGGGAGAGCCACAGAGGGAAGGAAAAGGGGCTCTGAGCAGCAAACACAGCCTGGGGTCACTGGGCATGGTGCTGAGCCAGCACTGCTCCTGGCACCTGCTGACCTGGGGGCTCTCCTTGGATCAGCATTGTCCCAGGGTAATACAGGGTAATAATTTGGCTGAGGCAGCCAAACCTGGGGACCTGGGCTGAGGGAGTCACACCAGGCATCCCAGTGAGCTGGAGGGGTGGAGAGCTGAGAACCTCAGCCGTAGGCACTGCTGGGTAGGAGTAAGTAATGGAATCAGAGCGGGCAGCCTGGGCAGCAGTGCTGGGGGAGCACAGCCTCCCCAGCTGCTGTCACACGGCCCAGGGAATGGCCACCCCAGCAGGTTTCCCTGTGCACTTCTCAGCCTCAGCAGGCTTTACAGGGGACACCAGTCCTTCATAGAGTCATGGAATGGTTGGACCAGGAGGGACCTTTGGGATCATCTCGGTACAACCCCTGCCCTGTGCAGGGGCACCTCCCACCAAGTACTCAAGTGACCTCAGACCAAGTCCCTCTGCTGGTTTTGAGCAAGGCACAAATGACCAAGGTCTGCTGGACAGGAGGGGACACATTGTCCATGGCCCTGACACGACCTGGCCTGAGGGCAAGGCTGAGCGCACGTTATCACCTCGAGTGCAGTGAATGAAGTGTCTCCCACTCTTTTAAGACAACATTATTCCAGTGACACTAAAATGTTATCGCTGGGATGAAGGGGAAGTGGAATTACACTCATCTGAATGGCCTCTTTTGTCACGCATTTTGCAAGGCGTTGAGGCATGAAAGCTTTCAGAGAAACCTGGGTGAATCCGAGCTAGGTGGTTATAAGGCTACTTACAGACCTGACATGATGGATCATCTTCATTTCCCCATTCCTGTCCTGCTCACAGCAAATCCATTTGCTGGGCAATTAGACTCCAGTCATTACATTATGCTAAGAAGACACTCCTTTGGCAGCAGCAGGGACCCCGACCAAGCCTGGAGTGCTGCCTGCCCATTCCCACCTGCTGGCAAATCCAGGGCTCCAAGGACCCCCGTGCCAGCAATGCCACCTTCCCAGCTCGCCAGGGCCCTCCAGCCTCTAGCCTCGCATCCACAGCCCTCCCAAAGGTCTGGGATTAAGGGAAATGGCCTTTGGAATGATTTTGCCCTAGGCAAACAGCAGCAGGGTAGACATGGACACCCCCTCTCCCGCACACTCTTCTCCTCAGAGGCATTATCCAGTCAGAACTCACATTTTCCAAGCAAAGCACAGGGTTATACAGCTGCTGGCAGCTGGCACAGGCTCTCATGTCTTGCCCATGCCATCACAGCCCAACCATTCACCGTCCCTCCCTCCTCCTCCTCCAATTCCCTCCCCAGTGCCTCCCTGGAGCTCCTGTCCCCGACTCCCTCTGCATGCGTGTGTGTGTTTCCATTACTTCTGGGTGAAATAACTGACTACAGGGTCAGTCCACCTGAAAATTGCTCTCCCCAGACCTAAATGAAACAGATGGGCATTGATGATGTTTTGGGAGAAATTAATCAGCCTGGACCTGCGGCAGCGCCAGCAGCTCCCTCGGCCCAATCTCGCCTAATGAATTCCGAGCTCTCTGTCTTAATAGCTCCTGACAAGACTAATTTACTCTTGTAAGTGATTAGAGGGGGAATGATCTCTTAATTGTTGCTTAAGATCCCTTTTGGCATGGCAGGCAGCAGGCAGGGAGCTGCTGGGTTTGGAGGGAGGGGATGCTGTAGGGAGGGGTGCCATGGGAATGGGCGCTGGAAGAGACCTCAAAATAAGCACTTGATTTTTTTCTCCAGGGAACAGGCACCACACATTGTTCTGCTCCTCACACTCAGGATCTCTGAACGGTGTTTCCAGATGCTACTTTTTTTTTTTTTTTTTTTAAGTCGATAAACCTTAACTCAGAAAACACCTACCAACAGCAAGAAACACAGAAACAACTGTGTGTGTCAACACTCCCCAGGCTGATGTTTCCCTCCCATGCATCTGGAAGCAAAATCTTAAGGTGTCCATATTCTTAAGAGTCAATTTTATATATATATATATTTATATATACACACACACACAGAGTGTAGTACAAAGTTTTAAAAAAAAATTAAATTCAGCTGCCGAAGTAATTCCGAGAACAACTTGACTCGTGTAATGTCTCAGTGGAAAGCAGGCTGTAGGAAATCTCTCTATTTTCTGACAAAATAGAGGTGCAGTGCAATTCCCATGAGGTGTTTCAGGCTCAAGTATTCAGAGGGCAAGGTGCTCCGTGAGCAAGCATTTCCATGAAGCTGCTCCCAGTCAGGGTGAACTCCATGCAGAGCTCAGCTACGAGGCAGGAGCCTGCACCATCCACCCAAACCAACACTCCACACCCCTCAGACAGCACCCCAGATCCCGCAGGGCTGCAGTGCATGGCCAAGGGCACCCTAGGAGGGACAGAAGGCTCAGATGGAAGTGCTGGCTGAGCTCTCTGCAGACTCTTCCAGCTCTCAGCAGCTCTGACAGCCATGTGGGTACAGTAAGAGCCCTTCCTGAGGGAAGGGGCTGCTCTTGCACGGCTGGAGGTGGGAGAAGGGACCTCCAGAGGCTCCATGCCAGCCTCCCAATCGATTCCTCCCACATTAGAAGCCAGTCACGAGCCCTGATTGAAGACCACAAGTTTAATGGACTGAGAGCCTGGGAAGGCGCTGAGAATGACCCGGTCGATTTCTGCATTTACTAAAAACCGATCCCCAGCTAAATAAAGAAAGAAAAGCTTTGTCTGTCAGTCAAAAGAAAAGCATTTCTTTCCCATACTTTTCCATGGTGTGGTGGCAGCCCGTGCCCACCCCACTTACCCACAGGTGTGTCCTCATTGATCAGCAGGTAGGTGTCAAAGAAGTAGTTGGTGAAGTATGGCAGGCGATTGCCCTGACCTGGGAAGAGGACAAAAACAAGGAGTTATTTTCCTGGCTGGGCAAGTAAGGCTGGGAAAGGCTCAGGAATGCTCACAGGGCACTGGGCTCATGGCTAGCAAGGGGCAAACCCCAAGATGACAACTGGCAGGAGGACAGAAAGTCCCCTGGGGTCCCCCATTAAAGGGGGACCCATTGAAGTGTGAGGCTGCTTCCCTCCACCAGCCTTTCTGGATTTGGTATTTTCCAAAAGGCAGAGGGGAGGGGGGAAGCCGACAGCACGGGAAGCAGGAGCATCAATTACTGCTTTAGCCCAGGATTAATACCTTCGCTTTGCTCCCACGGCTGAGAGCCTTTCGCCTCATCAGCCACCCCAGCAAACCCCCGTGCTCCTTCCCTCTCCCATCACCTGGCTGCCTTTCCCTCTAATTGCCTCCTTTCACCTTTAATAACCAGGCTCGCTCCTTCCCACTCCCGTTTTCGCGGCGCTGGAAGCTCCCGAGCCTGCCCCTGGCCCGCAGCCTCATTAGGGGACGGAGTCAAGTGCAGAGCACGTAGGAGAGTGACAAAGGCAGCCCGAGCAAGGGAAGGAGGCAGCCAGGAAGGTCTGCTGATCCAGGGCTGCGGGGAAAGAGGCACTCAGAGACTTCCCAGGAAGGTTGGGTTCAGCATCCCACCACAGGAAAAAAGGGCACACCAAGCTCCAGCAGCCTCCCTGCCTGCCAAGCTCTCAGAGGAAGGAGGTGCTCCTGAGACCTCTCAAACACAGGTCCCAGGTGTGCATCCCCACAAACCAGCTCCTGGGCACAGGATGGGGGAGCAGCCCGAGCTCCCCCAGGGCTCCCTCCATAACAAGGCAGGGATTTTTCGGTGCTGCCCTCTTTCCTGAGGCACCAGGTTGGTTAAACACCCTGAAAAATAGGGAAGCACTGGAGGCAGCGCTGTTGCAAAGGCACATTTAAATCCCAGCCTCTGGAGTTAAGTACCTGGAAAGAAAATAAAAAGAAACCTGACAAAATGGGTTATTTGAGAGCCAAGAGCATCTCCAGAGGCTTGGCAGCACACTTGTCACTGGCTGCCACGCTGGGGCCAGCAGGCTCTGGGAAGGGCAAATGAGGCTAAAACACCCCCAACAGCCCTTGGCACACAGGACTCGCTTCTGCAAAATCTTTCTGTTTCAAAATACGTTTCTTAATATCGACAGCACGCTAAAAATAAGTCACACTTTCCAAATCCAGCTGCTGCAGGTGCTGGGAGGCTTCCAAAGCACCCAGCACATGGGGTCTGTGTGCACAGGGAGGAGGTAGAGCAGCACCTGAGAGCTAGGGAATGCTGAGGGAGGTCAGGGCACCGCTTTGGGCTGCAAATCCCAGGATAAAGGCTGGAGTTTCCCTCTGAGAGATCACCCCAACCACCCAGTTCTACCCTGGAATGTACCATCCCAGTAACTCCCAGCACAAGATGGGGTCCCCCCAGCACAAGAAGGACAGGGACTTGCTGGAGAGACTCCAGAGGAGGCCACGAAGATGCTGAGAGGGTTGGGGAGCCAGGCTGGGAAAGCTGGGAGCGTTCAGGCTGGAGAAGGCCCCAGGGAGCCCTTGGGTGGTGGAGGTCTCTGCTCCTCTCCTGCAGGAGCAGCAGGGAGACTCCACTGCCCACCAGAGCTGAACCATCCTCCTCCAAAAGCTCCAAGCCCACTCAGGCTCCACTTACCCATTATATCCCAACTCAGGGCTTCACCAGGAGCTCTGCAAAGCTGGGAAGAGTTGTTCCATCACCTGCAACACTCAAGTGCGTGGCAAGGCATCCGTGTGCTTCTTCCTACCCCAGGCACAGCAGATGTGCCAGTGCTTGCTTAGCACAGCGATGATGGCAAAATCTCACAGAGATGGCAAACCCCAGCCCTGGGCAGGGCTTAGGAGAGAAGGGCTGGAAGGTTGCTGAGCTGCAAAACCTCCAGATGCCTGCCCAAGGCTTTGTCACTGCAAGGAAGGAGCAAGCCCCCAGGTGGGCAGGCAGAGCCCACCACCCCACTCCAGAGGGACAGGTGACCCCTCAGCGAGGTAAAGGGTTTGCTGGATTAGCTTTTTTTCCTTGTTTTTCCCCTCTCCAGAGGAGTGCCAGGGCAGTTCCCCAGCGAGGCTCTCCCTGATCCAACCCGACACCAGAGGGAGATTGACTGAGCCTGTCACTCACAGCGAATGTCATCCACTGACTGCTTAATCAGGCTGCCAATCTGGGCAAGCCATCTCCAGGCTTCAGGAGGGGGAAAAAAAAGGGGGGAAAGAAGCCTTTATTCCAAATGGCACAGTGCTATCAAACGGACACACACTAGCTATTGTTTATCAGCAAGAGCCACACAGGCACCCACTCCCCACACCAGCACCCAGGGGGGGTTAGGCTCATCATGCAACAATCCCAATTTTCACGGGGCTTTGCTGTACACTTACAGCTCCTATGCACCTTGTGATGTGACAAAGCCTGTTCCAAAAGGCACGTTTTCTACACCAAAAGGCCATTTTCCCACCAGCTCCCTGCAAGAAGCCCCCGTGCCAGCAAAGACCCAGAGCATCAGTGGAAAGAGCTTACTGTGGAGGCTCTTCTGGCCTACAGCCCTGCCTTTCTCCCTGTCTGGAATTAGAAAAGAGGTTTTGCAGCTTGGACAGGAGTTGTTTCCCCCCATCATATATTAAAGCACAGTTCAGGTCACCATTTTGCTGCTGAAAGCAGAGAGAGAGCCTTGCCAGCAATATCCTGCTGCTGCACAGCTAACAAGCTTCTGGTTTACATCCCTGCCTCTGATCCCTCTCTCCGTTTTTCTTTAGGTTTTATTGATGTAAAGTGACCTCGTGCCACATCCAGCACCAGCTCTGCCTTGGTAAATCCACATCTGGGATTTGCCAAGAGGTTTTTATTGAGATACACCGGGAGCATCCACCGCTGCTGGGTTTGCCAGCACATCCATCCCTCTCCAAGGCTTTTCCCAGTCCCACCTGCTCGCTCTCTCTCTCTCTCTCTCCCCCAAGAAGGGCCACCTAATGCCACATGTACAGCCAGTAAGAACAGCAAGAACAGTGGGAGCACAATGTGCAGGTCCCCACGATTCCATGGGATGGAGACACGAAAGACCTGATGGAGACAGGAGACGTGCTCACCCCCACAGCCCACAGTGAGGCTTTGCACACTCACTAGGAGGCCACAAACACAGGAATTACCACCTTTGCACCCTGAAAACATGAGCCCCAGGCAGGGAGAGAGCAGAGACAGACTCACCTGGGGAGACCAGCTCCAGGAGCAGGAGGAGGGGCAGGAAGGTGCCGGCAGCAGCTGCGTGACACTTCATGGCTCCTGTCAAAGAGCAGAGGCAGGGTCAAGTCCAGCACCTGGCAGCCCTAAATCACCTTGTCTCCCCAAATCAGGCTCGGGGTGCCCCAGGCTGTGCCTTGGCTCCCCAATGCTGCAGGAGAGCCCTCAGGACCTCAATGCTCTGGTTCAAACATCCCCTTGGGTGATGCAAACCAGGATCCACCTGGTGGAGGTGCTCCATTTTTTTCCTTTCCTCTTCCCAAAGCTCCTCTCCTGTGAGGGGATGAGCCACAGTGACCTCCGTGGCTAGGAGAGGAGCAGCCCCAGCTGGGATGAGCTCCCCAGCTCTGGAGCAAAGGAAGAGCTGCTGTGACCCGGGGTGACAGAGCAGTGAGCTGCAGTGCCTGAATTGGAGATGAGTTGGCAGAGCTGTGCAGGAAGCTCGACCCAGAATCACTGGAAATGCACCAAGATTTGGGAGCAGAGCCCCTCGAGCCTCTCTCAGCACCTGGGTGGCTGCAGAGCAGGAGCACGGGAAACAGGGAGGCTGCCAAGCTTGCCCTCATCCCTCTCTGCCTCCCAAATTTTCAACACAGCACAAGGATCCTCATGCTAAGGAAACAGAATAAAACAGCACCAGGGGAGCTGCCAGCACAGCCACATCCTCACGTGGTGTTCAGACCATCAAACCCAAAGCTTTTCCCGAACCAACCCCACAAAACCTCAGTCCTTCCCAAAATTCCCCTTTGCAAGGAAATTGGCGCAGGTGGATTTTAAACCATTCCACCCCGGAGGCAAATATGAACCACGTGGATTACACAGAGCATAAAGGCACAAGGAGACTCCCAGGGGTTTCCTCAGGCAGAGGCCGAGGCTGGCAGGACACCCCAGTGACCTGTCTCTGAAACTCTCCCTGTTGCCCCGGCTGATCTGCAAGCCATGGGGCAGTGGAATGTTTTCCCAGCCAAGGGCTCTGCCCCCCTCTTAGAGATTCAAGGAATCCTCATGGATGCTCCTAAAGGAGCTCCAAAGCAATAGCTTTGCTATCAGCAAAAGTGTTATTTTTACTGATGGATGTGTCAGAGAAGACAGCTCGTAACAACTCTGTCACTGCAGAAAGGGCCTGAAATTCTCATTTCTCCACTATTTCGGTATGGAGAGCCCCTGGGATGAAGAGGTCTGTGCCTAGACAAGAAAAACGGTGCTGTGATGTATTTTGTGCATCTTCAGGTATTTCAGTGCAAGCCTGATTCAGGTGTAATCATGCCCATTGCCCCAGAAAACACAGCTAGGGCAGGAGAGTTTAAACCTCCACCCCACAACAAGCTTTCTGACTTGTGCTCAGTGTCAGCAGAGCACCCAAAAGCCCAGTTCCTAAACAAAAACGGCCACTTTCCCCAGAGCCAGGCATCCTGACAAGCCCTTTAAATCCTTACATTTGGCCAACAAAAGCAGAATAGATTCTCGTGGTAAAGAAAAATCACAAAACATCTCAATTACCCCCCTGCTTTAACAGGCTCTGGGGAGGAAGAGATCTCAGCATCATTGTTCCAGAGCCCTGCACCCAGCATGGAATGCAGAGCCCAGGCTCTTGGTGCTGCAACCAGAGAGGATGAGATGGAAATGAGTTCCTCTGCCTTCTGCAGTGCCAAAATGCCACTGAGGAAGACACTAACTTTCTTCTCAAACAGCACCACTATCAGCCCAAGTGAGCGTGAACATTATTTTTCTGGCTCCACAGCCCGTGTTTAAAAAGCAACAGGGAAGTGGAGAAACAATTTGCCTTATGTAGAAATAAAGGCGGTTGACAGCATCCCCTCTCGAGTGCCATGATAAATCTAAATATTGGATATTCCAAGTCAGTCACTTCATTATGTAAGTAATTGCCTGAAATGTCATTTTGATTTTCTCTGTCTTCATTAATATTGCAGCTCTTCACTGGTTCTTCGAGATGGTTCACTCGAATACTGCAAATTTAAGGAACGGCATCGAGGAGGCTCTGGGGAGAACTTAAAAAATTGTGACTAAGAGCAGATTAAATTGCACCCTGTGCCTGAAAGAGGCTCTTTGGAGGAAGCACTCGCTGCAGTTTCCAGCATGACGTCTCTGGGAGCTCAGGTGCCATCTCCTCCTGGCTGCCACAGTGCTGAGGCCAACCCAGAGGCTTCCCCACCCGCCAGCAGCTGCAGACAGAGCCTCAAGAGATGGGAATCCAAGGAGACACCACAAAACCCAGGGTTTGGAAGTTTAGGAATCAGCTCGGGTCGCGCAGAGGTTTTTCTGCCTGCCTCCTCCTTCCCAAGCCTGGCTTTTGCACTGCCTCAACCACACTGCTGCATCCCTGAGCATGGCACACCCCACCCTTGGCATGCACCCATCCCAGCCATGCTCCAGGAGCCTCCTGGCACCACCCCAGTGCTCCAGCCTGGGCCACAGGCTGCCCCAGCAGTGCCCTGCTCTGCTCCTGGTTCATTTCTGAGCCGCTCCACATTCCATCTTTAATCACCCTAGAACCTCACCCCCCTCCTGGGTCTTCCCTTCCCCAGGCCCCAGGATTTACAGCCCCAGCCCCTCCTGCTCCAGGGCCATGAAGAAGAAATGGAGGTGTAAACCAAAGAGCCTCCCAAGCGGCTGCCAAAGGAGGGAACTGGGTGTGCCTTCCCCAAAAAAACCCTTTTCTGCACTGGAACACCAGTGGTGTCCCCCAACGAGGGACAGCATTGCCCCCCAGCAGGATTTGATGTGGAATACCTGAGGTGTCATTGGATCTATCCAGCTGCTGGAGGACCCCTCTCTCCCAGGCTTCCTTGGAAGAGCAGCCCAAGGAGGGCCACCACCAAACAGCCAAAAAACCCCACCCTGGGATCCCCTTCGACCAAGCATTTTGCTTAATGCCAGCCCTAGCACCAAAAAAAAACCAGCCTCTCCTGCTTTCCCAGCTTCCCCATCCCTCTGCTCCTTAAAAAAAGCACTGCTAGAAATGCACCTTTTCTCCTCATTATTGCCTCTTGGCCAGGGCTTTACAATAAGTAGGATTCAAAAGGAAAAAAAAAATTACAAGTCAGTTCTGATTTTTTTTGATTTTTTTTTTTTTTTATTCCCACCCCCATACTGGCGTGAGCCATACCCAAATCATAATTCCCAAAAATAACAAATTGCAGAACAGGGTAATCAGAAGTAAATTGATATTGATAAATAAGCTTTTCTCCCGTGCAGTAGGTGGTTTATTTTAATCTAATGAGTTTTTATATTTTCTGAGCTTTCAGATTCCATGATGAAGAGCCGTCCGCGCTAGAATTACAAAGCACTTTGAAATATTGTAATTTTATGGCTCATTTTGTCAGGACTCTTGAAAATGAGATTTGTTCCCAGTGAAAAAATTTGCCCCCCCCCTTTTTTTTTTTTCCTTTCTATTCCCTGCAGTGAAAGGAAATAAAATTTTCCTGTTAAATAAATACGGGATATTGGTACATACATGGGAGAGGGAATATGGATTCCCACAGGGAATAAAGGGGCTGGAACCTGTCATGACCCTCCTGAGATGGTGCTTAGAGGAGAAAAGAGCACTGAAAACCTTCTCTTCTTCTTTCACCCCAAACCCAAAGCTGAGGTTGGAGGCAGGGGTGTTTTCTCCCCACAAAGCTCTGCACTTCCCAGCTGGGCACTCAAACTTTTCTTCTTCCAAGGAAAAAGCTGGAGCTGTTCCTTACTGACAACTACTAACACCCAAAAGTTCCCCTCACTTCAAAACAAGGGCAGGAGTGGAAATGTTTTGGTTGGTGCTTCCAGACGTTTGCTTTCCCACAGGAAACAAACATTAGCTGCAAAATGACATTAAGACATCAGTCAACCAAAAAAGCCAGGCCCAGAAGGAAATGTCACCTTTCAACTCCTCAGTCCTTGTCAGGAAGACAGTCCTGGGTTGGAAACCACGTGGTTTTCCAAGCCCCTGACACCAGATAATCCCAATAACTACCCGGCTCTGCATAAGCTACACGCAAACCTTTCACCACAACTCTGGAATCTCCAAGGAAAAGCCAAATAATGCATCCAACTGAACTTCTGCAACCATGGGATACTAAAATAACACCCTGGGAGCTTTGGGAAGAGAGTCCCCATTCCCTGTTGCATCAGTCACTGCCACCCACGCCTGCATGGCAAGAGCAGCTTCATTTTTGGGAGAGAGAAATAGGAATTCCCAATTTCTTTCTTTTTAAGTGGGGCAGCATTGGCCCTATGGAGCCTCCAGCACTGGTTGCTAGTTGCCATAGGCATCTTAGCAACCATTTTCCATCACAAAGCCTCTCTCCAGCTGGAAGAGCAGCTCCTGAGCTGGGAGGAAGTCTGGGATGGGGCATGGAGACCAAGCCAGCAGGCTCCTGGGCTGCACCAACATGTGGAAGCAACACAGCAAAGCTGTGGAGCAGATGATGCTAACGTGGGATGAAAAGGTGGAAAAGCAGCCAACAGCAAAGAGCTTGGCTTAAAGGGGAAAAATAGGGAGGGGAAAAAAGGAGGAAGGCAAAGAAGGGTGTGAATCCTTGCTTGAGGAGGAAGTGGAAAGGTGAATGCAGTGAAGTGACACACACAGTCTGGTCTCACAAGACAGGGACCTCTCTCAGGGCTCTTAGAAAATATACAGGAATGGACAAAGTGGCAAATGTAAGGATGCTGAAGGGCTGGCTCCAGGCCTGCTCAGGAATGGGATGCCAACACTCTCTTCTTGTGCCCTGCCTGGAAGGAGGCAGCACCCCCAAGCACTGCCATCAAACGATGCTGGAGGAGTGTCCAACATCCTCAGGCTCCCACACTCTGTCCCTGAGTGTGCCTGCACACCCAGCCCATGCCTACAGATCCTGGGAACACACCAGCTCTGCTTGGCTCAGGGGGATTTAGGAAAAGGACAGGACAAGATGTGTGTAAAGTGGGGTTAAAGGGTAAAAAAGTGTGTGCTGGAAGGGACTGCCTCAGCACACCTCCCTCCTTGCTACATCCAGCTGCAGCTTTCAAGGCAAGGATCCCCTTTTTGCAGCAGGGCTTTGCCCCTCAACAGTGATAAAGGATCCAGCATCAGCCTCAAGAGCAAGCCACTAGCCTCAGAACTACCAACTCTTCCCAATAAGTCAGAAAGCTGCATTTTAAAGCCCTGCTAGGGGAGATGGGGGAGTTATTTAACTCCCATCTCCCTTGGTAAACACTCAGCAGACTGAGCCCAAGGACCCTGGGTGTGTCTATACACCTGAGATTTTATCCCACTTCCCTGCCTCCAGCTGCCCCCTAAGCTCCAGGCTGGGAGTTTGCAACACGAAAAAGAAGCAGCAAGGCTATTTTGTCCAGGCCTATGGTAACTGAAATGGCAGACCTTAAAAACAAAGAGGAAAAAAGGGGTGCTTTAGAAGAAGAGTAAAAAACCACAACAACCATAGGAAAACCCACAAAAAACCCTTCTCACTGATGAACCAGAGCTGTGAAGGCTCTCAGGCCATTTCTTGCCTCATCCAAATCAAGAGGGAAGTGTCCTTGCTGCTTTCACACAAAGCTCACTTAACTTCCAGCGAGAGGCTCTTTGCTGCTCCAGACCTCTCCAAGGCCCACTGGCTGTTCCCACTAATAAAAGGGAGCTCTGCCTGACTGGAGCAGCACTGTGGGCACACTGGGGATAATCACTCACCAGCTGGAATGGCAGGAGCAGGAAAAAAAGTACAGACAGCACAGGGAAAGGAAGATGGGGATACTCAGGAGGAAACCCCTCAGTCCCAAAGAGCAGCCCTGGAGAGCAGGGATTGAATGGAAAGACAAAGGCAAGCAGCAGGGATGAAGTTATTTGGATTAATGACAGCAGCTCATCACCCGTGACAGGCTTGTTCAAGAGAGCCCTCCTGAGACCCCAGATGTGTCTGAGGGCCCTTGAAGCTGTCCAGTCCCTCTCCTACATGCCCCTCTGCAAAGGTGCAGCACGCTCAGGCTCCTGCACATCGCTCAATTTCCATCAGGGATTCGCCCCCAGTGACTCTCCTCAGCACACTCCGAGCAGGAGCTCTTCCTTCCTGGGAGAGCAGCTGTTTTATCAAACTTATAGAGCAGGGCAAAGCAATCCAGGCTCTGGCAGAGGGCAGCACAGCCCTGCTACACCCAGAGCAATCTCCACCACAAGCCAGGTCCTTGGCCCCAGGACAGGGGTTCAAATGGATGCTGCAAAAGTGACACCGTGTGCCAAGACTGCCCCTCTGGTCAGAAGGGACTTGAAGCACCACACAGCCATGGACAGCGACACTTTCCACCATCCCAGGGTGCTCCAATCCCATCCAACCTGGATTTGGGCACTACCAAGGATCCAGGGGCAGCCACAGCTTCTCTGGGCACCCCCACAGGCAGGAATCCCTTCCTGATATCCCAGCTGATCTTCACCTTCATGGACTGAAAGTCACCAGGACCCAGGGACAAATATCTCCTGCCCACACTGAAACTTGAAGCTGAGCACAGCCCATGGGTGAATGCTGCTCCCGCCCCTGGTCTTTACCAAACCCCAGCAAGATTCAGGACACCTGCAAGATTGGGGCCTTAAGCACTGGAATTCCCAGTCCTCTCCCTATTTCCGATGCAGAATCTACACACAGAAATAACAACATCAGCACAAAGGCAGGAATTTTTACACTACTAGGTCCTGGCCCACAAAAGCCCCAGAATAACACTATTTCTCCTGCAATATTATTAGAAGTCTTAGTGGAAGAAGCAGGATACTGTAGCAGGAAAAAACAGGGAAGTTTTCGGTTGCACGCGCTCCAGCTCAATTAGCCTGGGTGCAGTATCCTGGCTGTGAGCAGCTGGGATATTTTACACCCTAACAAGAGGCCACAGGCCAGCCCCCTCATCAAGCCAATCCCATATCCTAAAGCTCCTTAAATTCAAAAATAATCTGTGCTCCAGACCACCTACACAAAACATCTAAGAAACTTCATAAATGGAATCCTTTCTAAGAGGTCCTTTCACCCCCAGCTGCCCAGGAGAGGATTTGCAGGGTTCCTTTTTCCCTGCACCAGGTCAGCAGAGGAGCTGCCATGCCCTGGGCATCGCACTGGAGATGATTGCAGCTGGTCCTGGTGCTGCCTCCCTCCCCTGCTGCATCCAGGTGATGCTCCGGAGAAAAGGGACAGGGGCTGGGGGCCCTCCCCAGGCTCAGCCACACAGCTCCCACCTCTTCCAAACATTATTGCTTCCACTTAAAGAAAACAAACAAACAAACACATATATAAAGAAGAGACAACATCTATTTTTGCTGTTTCCCACAAAGATAGTGTTTTACAGCTTGGTTTTAAAACATTGTATTTTTCACGACAATGACCGGACTCCTACAGAAACAAGGAATCTTTATGCCGGGGACGACGGGAGGGAGAGCAGGGTAGTGAAGGAAAACGGAACAGCACAGTGATTTCTCCTCCTCCAGGACAGGGGGGAAGGAGAGACAAAGGCAAAACTCACTCTGCCGAAACAACCACCTGGATTTTCACAAATGCGAGCATCCCATGGGAATACTTTATATGCCCGGCTCCCACCCCCCCCAAAAAAATTTTAAAAAAATATAAAAAATTAAAACATCTCAATGCAGCAGCTCTATCCCAGACGCACGGAGCATCCCAGGCTCCCGCAGGATGAGCCGGGAAGATCCCGGAAGGAGACGGGCTTGTTGTGTGCAGTCCAGCACAGCGAGCTCTGCCAGCCCTCCTGCCCAAGGAATATGCTGCCAGACGCGCCTTTCCCCCCAGCACCGGGAGCAAAACCCAAACCGACAACAAAGAAAACACACACCTGTATAGGAAACGTCCCGTTCCAGTAGCCCTCTGCCTCCTGGAAAACGCTGGTGCGTCGGAGAGGCGGCTTGGGGGAACGATAGTGGCCGGCAAGGCGGTCAGAACATGGATTTAAAGGAAAGAGGGACTGCGGGGTTTGGGGGAGACGGAGCAAAGCAGCGGCAAGTAAAGAATCAGAGAGGGGGGGAAATAACCTAAAATAAAGTTCAGGACAAAACTTGTCCTTTTAAAGCGCTGCCCGCCCGTTTTAATGATGTTTGGAGGGGATTTAAAAATCCCACCGCTTCCCCCGCGGCTCAGCCCCCACGCGCGGCATTCCCACGTCTGGGAAGAAGTTCAGCCCCGGCTTCTCCCGGAAACTTTGCAGCTTCTCAGCAGCCCGAACGCCAAATTAGAGCCGGGGATGGGGGGAAAGGGGAGGGGGCACCGCGCCCGCTCCCTCGGGGGCAAGACAGAGGGTACCATCGAACATCCCTGGCGTTATTTTTGGGAAAAGGGCAGAAGGACTGGACTCCCCCTCGGAAAACCACGGCAGCGAGCGCGTCCCCCCGCCCCAAATAATAACAACAGCAGGGGCTCTGCCCGCAGGCAAACACGTTGGCTGGCTGAAAAAGCAAACAGAGAAGGTTTTGGGAGGGGGGACAGGGATGGAGGGGGATGCCCGCGCCCCCATACCACTCTCCCGCAGGGATAAACCCAGGAGCGGCGAGCGAGAGCGGAGGGGCATTACCTGCGGTGGATGTCTCGGAGCCCGGTGTCAGCGGCGACCCCCCCATGCCCCCCCGCGAGCCGCGGGAGGAGGAGGAAGGGGAGGGAAAGGGAAGGAGCGCGGCAGGCACTGACGCGGGCGGCGCAGCGCCCCTCGCCCAGGTACCCGGGATTTCAGCGCCGGCTCCACCTCCCCTCCGCCCGACCCCTCCCTGGGGACTCCCAGCCATCCAAAATCCCCGGCTCGCCCCCCAAATCCCAGGCTCTCCCCCCGACAGCAGTCCCCTGCCCAAATCCAACTTCAGCCCGAGCGGGCGCTGGTTACCGAAAGTTTAACTCCGCCTCGGTGGGTTTAATTCTTTCCCCCCCCCCCCCCGCCTTTTTTTTTTCTTTTCGTGTTGTTGTTAATATTGTTATTTCTCTGACCTGTGCGCGGGAGCAGCTGGCAGGGCCCGGAGCACGTAAATAAATCATACATGAGCAGGAAAGCGATCGGGGCACAGCGTGCCAGGAGAGCCGCACGGATGGATATTCCTGCCCAGCTGCTCCCCGGGCTGGACCTGCCTTGCCGCAATTCCCACCAAACCCTTCTCGTCCTCCTGGCATTCCTAAGCCTGGCAGGGCATCCCTGCCTCCAGTCCAACACCTGCCCACCGGCATATTTCGGGAGAACGGCCAAATGCCCCTGCTTCACCCCGTTCCGTACCGCCTCGGAAGCGATAAAGACATCAAAAAGCCACCTGTAGTGGCAGCAATCCTCACACCGAGGGGGACCCCACGCTCCCGCATCCCAGGAAGGGGCTGGGCTTTGGGTCCTGCCCTGCTGCTCACACCGGCTCCCACCGCCACGGGGGCCCGGCCCCACCACCGCCAGATTTTATTAAAACGCTGAACAAGTGCAGTTTATGCAGATAAAGCCCACCCTGGGAATCCCAGAATGGTTTGGGTTGGATGGGACATCAAATATCATCTCTTTCCATCTCCCTGCCATAGCCAGTGACGCCTTCCACTGGACCAGGGTGCTCCAAGCCCCATCCAGTACTTCCTGGAATGCCAGAACCCTTCCTATTCACTCACCTCCACAGCCCTCGTCCTGGAGCACCAGCAGGCAAATGCCCCTGCAGCAGCAGGAGGGGGTAATTAAGCCTTTGCCTCTCTTGAGCAGCTTCTTCTAATTATGCCATTAGCTCTGCTCCGGGGTTGATTGGTTGGAATTGGGCACAGGTCTGCTCCTGGCCCTCCCTGGGGATGGGGGCATTCCCCCACCAAACCTGGCCCAGCTGCAGGCACTTCACAGCCCAGAGCCAGCCCTGGCACACCTGCAGTTGCTTTGGGGCTAAACCCCAAAGTCCCTGGCAAACAGGTGAATGCACTGAGCTCTGTGCAGCCAATTAAGGTGCTGGCAGATAATTTGCTCCCATCACACCTGGGCTGTGTTAGGCTCCTTCAGGAATTGGCCTGGGTAGCTGGCACGGACCTTGGGGGTCACCAGGAGTGCAGAGGGTGCAGGTGTTACCTGTTTGGGGCTCTGAGCACCCTGCTGAGCTGGGCCACCTGCTCTGGGGGGGGGGCTCATGTGTCTCCTGGGGTCTTCATCCCTTCCTTGCCCTCTTCAGCATCACACATAGCCCAGCTCCTCACGTCCTGTTCATCCCAGCCACGTCCACGGAGTCAGGGAGCTAACGAAGGGAAGAAGTGACAAAAAAGGGGTGGGACCAAAGCAAAACCAGAGGTGAAGACATGTCTCAGTCGCTGCTCTGACTTTGCTCAGGTGATGTCTCACTTAAGGCCTCTCCGGATGAATTCAGGTCAGGGTTCCTATTTAAACAGGAGCACATCTCTCCTCTGCCAGGTTCGTGTGCCTTGGCTTTCTGCTCACATCCTGACTGCTTTGAGGATGTGTCACCAGTTATTTACATAAATCAGCTCTAACAAGGCCTGGCCTGGGGGTCTGGCCTGGGCTCCCAGTCCCATTCCCAATGGAGTGCAGGCTGCAGCCTTTACATCAAGGAGGAGAGGGAGGACTGGGGTGAATTTCAGTGCCTAGGCTCACAAAACACACAGGAATTCAGTATCTGGTGATCTGTACCTCCCTGTCAGGGTCAGTTTAAATCAGCAGGGCCAGCAATAGCTGTGTGCAGGCTGGACCTCAAACCAACTCACTGAGCTGATGCTCCCAAGCTCCTGTGATAAGAAATCCACAGTACTCCGAGACCCAGCCTGTGGGAGATGTGCCTTTCCACAGGCTCAGAGCTGGGAAAAGCAGGCAGTAGAAGTGATGTTTTGTGAGCAGAGAGATGTTGCTGGTTGCTACTGGGATCATAATTAATACCAACCCAAAGCAGGGAGCTGCAGGGGCTGGGATAACCTCCCTTAGGCTATCCCAGCCTTTCTCCACAGGCTCATTACAGGGAAACCTGATTTTTTTAGAGGCAGATCCCGTGACCTCCCTTCTCCATCCTGCCTGTGAACACAGAGCAGCTCAGCAGAGCCTTTCACAGCCTCCTGGCACCACTTACTCAACCTTGAAATTGTACTGCAGGGCTTCTCCCCCTCTCATTTTCCATCCAGCCACGGAACGTTCCCGCATCCAGCTCTCCCCACGCTGCCTCACTCCTCTGCCTGCCTTCCCCTGCAAGAGCTGGGGCTGCCTTTTGTCTCTAAATAGATGGAATATCACATGGAAAGCAGGGAAGACATGGACACATACAAAATCCTGCCCTGCTAAGGCACGGAGTTCTCTCTGCTTGCCATGTCTGCACCCCTGCCTGACAACCAGCCCATGCAATATTATGCCAGCAGTCATTCCTTCATTCCTCCTTTTCCCCAGGAGTCTCCTACAAGGGGCCTTGGAAGTGCTTCCCCAAACTAACATCCTTTTTTTTTTTTTTTTTCCCAGAAAATAAAAAGTGTGAGAGTGCAGGGCCATTTTCATGCTCAGGAGGGAAAAGTAGCCCACACCCCTGCTTCCATTTTTTTTTTTGGAGGAAACATGGTGATTTTGTCCCCCCCAGACCACAAGCCCTCTCCCACAGGTTTTTTGTTTGTTTGTTTTTGTTTTGTTTTTTTGTTGCTTGGGATGGTGGTGTGAGGGAGGCAGCTCCCCACCTGCTACCCTCTCATCCAAGCCACAGAATTAATTTGTAGAGCCATCTTGGAGTTCTCTTTTCAACCACCTGTGCTGGGGCTGACAGCAAGCTGGCTTTTCCGGTGTGAAATTAATTTCCAGGTCCATTTCACACAGAATTTTAGGGCCAATATTAGGATCTCACTGTTTGTTTAGGAATTTATGAGTGGAGGAGGCTGGTGAGAAAGCTGAGCAAAAAAGTTAAGGGACTGCTGGAATTCTCTGTCTGAAGAAGAAAAACACTGAAATAGCAGCTGGTTTGGTTTGGCTTGTTTGTTTTCCCTTAGAAATACATAAGTCCTGAGTTTCAAATTGCATCTTTGTAAGGTGATCCTATGGAGGCAGCAGGAGGGGCAGAAACTGGGCTCACCTTTGTAGCACAGACCTTATTCTGTGGGAATTCCTCAGGGATCTTCCAGCTTGTTTACAGGTGGGTCCAGGTGAGCTATCCCTGCACCAAGCGTTCCTGTGGTGACAACACATGGCAAGAAGGATCAAGAGGTGATTTTGGTGAGCCCCAAACAGCCTTGCAGGAGCTGGCTGGAGCCCTGAACCTCTGCACTCTGCAGACCCCAAAGCAGCCTGCTTGCAGAATTGTCTCCCAGTGCAGCCCAAGGTGGAGCCAGCAGGACCTGCCCCTGCTAGAGGCACCAGGAGCAGCCTGCAGCTCCACAATGGGTTAATGAGGGTAAAAACCCCCTCTGGAGCAACTCTGTGCAGCTGGAAGCACTTTTCCCTCAGCCCGTGTGATTTCCTGGTGATGGGCAATGATAGTAAACTTGGAGAGGGTTCAGTGGTGATCCAGGTGGATCCGGATCGACAGCAGTGACAGGGAGAGGGGGCAGCTGTGGGACTGCCCTGGCTCACTTCGTGCCATCCACCTTTCTCCTAGCTCTGAGCCCTACCTCACCAGCTTGGGGTTTTTTTCCCTTCCCCTAGCTTTAGTCTTTCTTCCGCAGCAGAGGAAAAGGTGCCATCTAGAGGCACAGACAGTCCATGAGCAGGCACGGAGAATCCACACCGCTTCCCCTGTCCCACCTTGCCTGCGGTGTGGGAGCTGCTCGTCCCCCGTCTGAGGTCAGGGGACACCCGAGGGCTGTGCCGGGTCGGGGATGAGCTCCCTCCTGGGGCACTCCTGTGTTCAACCTCGCCGCTAGCTCCAGGATAAAAACCCCAGGGAAATTGAGCACCCTCCTCCAGAGCATGATGGGGACCAGCAAAGGGGACACAGAGGAACTTTGCGTGCCTCAAGGGAATCCCTGGGGGGCTCCTGTGCTGTCACAACCTCCAGCCCCGTGGGTCTCACACTGGCATCCTCCTCTGCCTTGCCCTACTCTTCCAGCTGCCTCTCTTTTAACCCATTTCGATCAGGTTCACGCGTTTACGATTTTCACAAGCCAGGGAAATAAGAAACTGTGGAGAGCAGGAAAAACAATTGGATAAATTGTCCCCCGTGTGACAACAGCAAGGGGGACTCCTGGAATGCTGTGCGAGGGACCAGTGGTGCTGTTCAAGGTTCAAGGCTGCCCCCAGGAGAGGAGGAAAACTCCAAGCCGAGGGTGGCAAAAAGAGCAAAGCCAAGGCCAGGCAGGTGGGATCGCTGCTCCGACCCGGCCACGAGCACGGAGCTCTCTCCTGCTTCCAAAACCCTTCTCCTCTCCCAGCTCCTGCTTTAAAACCATCTCTCCTCCCAGCCCCTGCTTCCAAAACCCTTCTCCGCTCCCAGCTCCTGCTTCATTTCGAAGGCTCTTGTCACAGCAGACGCTCCATCCCGCCCTGCCGGGTGTCCCGAGCCGCGCGGCGAGGCGGGGTCACGGAATCTGGGATGGGAGAGGAGCTGGGGAAGGGGTCAGGGCGCTCCATCCCTCAGCAGTGGAGGATGGCAGAGGGATCTGCCCAGCCTGCTCTGGGAATTCACGCTTAGGCAGCTCCAGCTCCCGCACTCCCCCGCCCTGGCGTGATAAATTAGGAGGAAAAGTTTCTCATCTCAGTTTGTTCTCGCAACGCCGTCCAACAGAGCACAAGCCTGTCTAATCAGGAGCTACAGTCCTTCACCATCTGTTTGGAGCCTAATTACAAATGCAGAAAAATAATGTGCTTTACAATTGCACCAGTAAATGCTGTAAATGATTTAAATGCATGCATATGTTCCCTGCAGAATTCAGCATGCATCTGCGACTTCTTCTGCTCACATTAGGCACACAAATCAAGGGAAAAAATACCCAGATCTGATGAACAGCATGTCCCTAGGATGGTGATTTTTATCCCTTTTTTTTTCCCCCTGCTGGAATGGCAAACAGGGCTTTTTTGTAACAATTCATCCAGCAGCGTTTTCTTTGCTTCCATTTTAAAAACTGTTTATCACTGCTGTGTAAATATAGTACAAATTACTCCATAAAACATGTAAAAGGAGAACAGCAGCCGGGCAAGCCTGCAGCTGGCTGGCAAGGTTTTAAAGCCCAAGGTTTGTTTTTTCCCTCTGGGGCACCCGTGGAGGGGCAGGATCAGCTCACCTCAAGGATGGTGGCCCTTCCCCAATCCTCCCACTGACCACCTGTGTTCCATGGAATCATGGAATGCTTTGGGTTGGGAGGAGCCTTAAAAACCATCTTGATCCTTTGGCTACCACCGAGGTGTGGCTGAAGGATCATGAGGTGGTCCAGAGGTGCTTCCCACCCTTCACAGCACTGCACCAAAGCCTCTGCAAGGAAAAGGCTGGTGCCACAGATGGAGGGGGGCAGCATTCCTGCCCTGGGGGCTCTCCATTGAGGGAGGACAGCCCAAACAAGGCTTTGGAGATCAAAGAGGGAAAGTCACTTGCAACTGGTGTGAGGGGAGTGTAGCTCCATAAGGAACATTCCCTTTCCACCTCCAGCACATTTGTTTGCTACAAAGCTCCCAGTACCAACACTTAACCTGGCCCAGCTCTGAGGCAGGGAGGGGCAGCTGGCACCACAGAGGTGAGAGGGGACAAAACCAGGTCAGGCACAGGCTCAGTTATAGTCTCCTTTGAGCAGAAGCTGCAGCAGATGATTCTCCTCCACTTTGTGCCCTTTCATCCTTCTCCCTTGCACCCTGCTGCCTTTGCTGCTGCTGCTTTGCCAGTTCCCAGCTTGCTTTCCCCCTCACCAGTTGGATTTAAATCCAAAAGCTGCTGGAAAAGGCAGCGTGGGGCAGGCACACGCTCTGCTCTGCTGCCAGGCCCGGCAGGACTGGGACTCTCCAAACTCCAGGTTGCAGGGTTTTGTGTCTTTGTCATTTCACATCTTGGGCTCACCCTCAGGAATTCTGCAATGCCTGCACGGCTCATTTACACCCACAGAGGAGAGGGGGCCAAGCCCTCGGAGAGGGGGCCAAGCCCTGTGGGAAGCACGTGGTGCTTCCCATGCCAGCCAGGTCAACAACCACACCCTCCCAGGGTGGGAAATGGGAAAGCAGCCCTGCTGGCTGAGGGGAGAGGGTGGGCATTCCAGGAACAATATCTGGGAATGCATTTTTAGGCAGGTGAGGAAGACACATGGATCCAGCTCAGCTCCAGCCCAGGGTCTTTCTCTGGAACTCAGGTACCCAGTTCTGGGGAGCAGAAAAAAATAATTTGTAAAGCTCTTGTAGAATGAAAAGGCAGTTTTACCTCTTGTAAAGCTCGTGGAGAACAAGAAGGCAGTGTCAGCTCCCAGCTCGATGTCATGAAGGAGGTGTGGGTCCCTGCAGTGCTCCTCCTAGCCAGAGCATCATTCCAAGCCTGGGAACTGGGGGCCACAGCTGCTTGTGTTGGCAAAGCAGCATTTATCACAGATCCTGGGGTAAGTTCTGGTTGGAAGACATTGATGATCACCCAGCTCCAAACCCCTGCCATGGGCAGGGACACCAACTGAGACCCCAGGCTCAGGATGGAGCTACCCCTGGCGTGCATCCCAGATCCAGCAGCCTTCATTCCACCTCACCACCACCATTTCCCCCCTCATCCCCTTTCCTTGAGCTCTTTGGTGTGGCCCATGCCGAGCAGCAGATGTGGCTTCTCCCAGGCACTGTAATTACTTCCCTGCCATTATATGCAGTTCCCTATAAATTATCCCTCCCCTTTTGCAGGGATCACCCACAGCTCATGGCTCAGAGGCCTGGCAGCATCCACCCCCAAATCATGGCATTCCCACCAACATTCCCTGCTTTGTGCCCAGACCTGGCTCTTGTCCAATTTGCATCTGTATTGATTTTTTTTCCCCCCATTAACCTTCCTTAGCTGCGTGCTATCAAAACCAAAGGATAAATCCCCTTTTTGCTCACTCCCCCTTGCCACAGGGATGCTCTCCACACCTACCTGCATGTCATTTGGGGATATTCCACTGGAATAACTTGGCTTTCCAAGCAGTGATCTCAGGACTCCTTCACCCAGCCCTTGCCAGGGACTTCTCTGAGGTTTACAATCCGAGCTGGGAGAGAATGATGACCAGAAGGAAAAATGCAAGCTAAAACTGCATGCCTCAGTACATCTCCAAGAGAAATTATTCCCAGACAGCAGCAGTTGCATAGGATCAAAAATAATCTTTATTAGTAATGGTAGTGGATAATTAAGTTCTCCCTCCAGAGGAATTTGGTCTGTAACACAGAGAGGAGGAGCAGAGATGCAAAGCAGTAAAAAACCAAGCTGATGAATCTCATAATTCCTTGGATTGGAAATGCACAGGTTACTTACAGGCCACACTGAAGACCTCAAAGGGACTTTTTGTTTGCCAACACCAAGCTGGGCTGGGCTTTTTGACCAACTGCTGCATTATCCCAGCACCAGGGAGGCAATGGGAGCACTGGTCCCCAGGAGGGGCTCCCTGCATCCCATCCCTCAGCCCTTGGGGGGACCTGGGTCAAGGCAGTGCTGGAGGCCAAAGGGCTCCAAACCCACCAAAGGGACAGGATTAAGAGCCCACATGTTCCATAAAGCTGCTCCTGACTACTGCACACCCGACAGATTTCCCACTTGTGTCTGGATTTTGTGCTGAACTAAAAATCAGCCATAAAGCAAAACTGCCAATTGTGCAAAGGGCCCAAACTGAACACTGGAAAGGATTTATGTGAAAAACCCCATGTCCACCACACCCACATGGCACCCCACCATGGCAGTAACCACCATGGACCCTGCTGTTCTCCCAGCAGAGCCCCACATCCAGCAGCTCCACCACTGTGTGGGTAAGCAGGTGGTGCTGAGAGAGCACCCCAGTAATGGAGCATCTGCTCCTAACCCAGTCTTAAAGGAATTAATTTCCACAGACAGCATCTCTGAGGCATCACTGCACTGCCAAGCTCAGCCATTACACCCTTGCTTATCAGTTCACCTCTTCTAGGCCATCAATCCAGCCAATTTGAGGAAATAAATACAATAATCGGATCTAGTCCCAGACTGTGCTGGCATATGGGAGTTTAAATGACTTTAAAAGCCAGGCTTCTCTGGGTGGGCTGTATTTTTGGGTATCACAGTAGCTCACCCCTCTGAAAACATCTGGAGGCCATATGGTGCCTGTCTACATGAATTAACCAGATTTCTGCTGTGAAACTCACATCAGGGCCTCTCTCATACCTATCCCTGGCTTTCAGAGTTCTCTGAACACAGACTGAAGACATCCTGAAAACCTCAGGTTAGGCCCACTCAGTGTTTCACTTTCCTTGGCGGGGGGGGGGGGGGGGGGGGGGGGGGGGGGGGGGGGGGGCGGGTCACACCACAGTCACAACAGGAAAAATGCTCCTCTCAGCTTGGCCAGGGAACAGTCCCCAACACTAGTGGCACCATGCTAGGAAGTAGATGATCCCTCAATTCAATTTCACATGGAAAAATTAAAGCAAGCAAAATTCCAAGCGGAACGGTTTCCCTTAGATATATATATATATATATGTATTTTTTGTGCAATGATTGTATGAAATCTGTGCAAAACTGTGCCCTGATCCCTGGGGCAGTTGCTACTCATTCCCTAAGCTGTGGGAAGGTGTTCCAGAGCTCAAATCCCTTTTAGTTCAACACCACCCTCACAGCTCGGTGAGGGGTGATCTCCCCAAAGACCACCCAACCCTGAAGGGCTGAACTCGTAACAGTGCAGCAGCAAAACGCAAGGTGCCCCCAAAAGCCCTGGGTTCAGCTTAAAACCACTGGCACACAGGTAAGGGATGGCATCCCTGAGTCCCTGGTACTTCCCTGAGCTCCTGGGGGGGGATGAGGCTGTTTTGGTCCCTGCCCCATTAAACTGGGGAGTGACAACATCTGACAGAATTTTCCCAAGCACAGGGGATGCCCCTTCTCAGAAGGGAGACTTACCCTCTGCATCCCCCCTGGATGCAGCTACTCTGTTCCCAAGACAGGTGGCCTGCCTCCAAACCACAGGATACCTGACTTTTTTGGGGGGAAAAACCCCCAAACCCTAAATACCCAACAAACCAAGGGCACCCTCCTCCTCCGGCTGCCCCTCTACACAAGGTGCACCACGAAAACAGCACAGGCAGACCCCAGGGCCAGCCCCAGCACAAGGTAAAACGTCATCACCACCCCTGCTGCCTCAGCCAGCTCTTTGGGCACAATTTTGGGGCCGTAGACCATGACCAGTGTGCCCAGGTAGCCGTTGCTGAGCCCCAGCAGCGCTGTGAAGACCACGGGGTAGATGTCCTGGTTGAACAGCACGGTCTGGATGTGAGCCCGGGGCTGGTAGTTGCTGAGGATGAAGAGGGGGAGGAAGATGGTTCTGAGGAGGACGAGGGCAGGCAGCAGTTTGCTCTTGGGGCCAGGCAACTGGATCCAGGCAGTGACCTGCCTCCCACACCAGTCAGCAAAGTTGTACAGGAGGAAGCATGTGAGCGGTGTGAAGTACTTGGTGCTCCACGGGCTCCCGAAGATTTGCTGACAGACTCGATGTTGGAGGAGAGGGAAGGGAAGATGATGATGGAGATGAAGAAGACATAGAAGAGGCAGAAGCCAAGCAGGGCAGTCTTCTGCAGGATGGGGCGGAGTGGGGGGATGCCAGTGCTTCCTGTGAGGAAGGAGGAATTTGGGGTGCCTCCTGGCTCTGCCTCATCCTCCATGGAGCTGTCAGGGGGCACAGCAACCAGAGAGGGGCTCTCCTTCTGGCTGCTCAGGTAATACCTGGAGAAAGAGAGAGAGGGAAGCACGGGGGGAATGTATCTGAGATTTGGGAGAGAAGTTGGAAACACAGGTATGCCTGCTGGATCCAGCAACTCCACCACGCCTTGTACAGAGAGGGGACCTTGGCAGGCCCACCATTCCCTCTCCCCATCTTTGCACCCTCTGTGTTCACAGAGGGCACCCTGCTGCCTGCAGGCACTTGGGGGCAGGGGTTCTGGGGGCTACACGCACCAACCAGACCCATGGGTCACACACATCCCCGGGGCAGACACAATATAGGGACACTCCTGTCTGGCTGCCTCCGGATCAGGGCTCTCTGCTGACTCCACACATCTTGGGAGTGCCAGCATCAGCAGCCCTGGGAAAGCTTAGCAGAAACTCAGCATGCACCCAGTTTCAGCCTGTGGTTTCGGTGAAAGGGGAAGCATGCCTGGCGGCGGTGACAGGGCAGGGATGACACAGCGAGCATCCCGTGGATCCCCCAGCAATCCCACTGCACACCCTCCACGGGATGCCCTGGCAGGCTGGCACACACCTGGAGTACTCCAGCCTGGGCAGGAGCAGGTAGACCATGATGCAGACGACGATGAAGATGTCGGCGGTGAGGAAATAGGCCAGGGCGCTGTCGGTGACATCGGCCGCTGCTGCCAGGTCGATCACAGAGGCCACGGCGCTGATGGTGCCACCCATGGCCTGGCCTGGCCACAGGGGTAGGCACAGTGAGGGACAGAGAACAAGGGGGGAGCCCAGAAGCTCCTCTGCTGACATGCACAGGTGGCCCAGGGGACCCGGCTCAGGCCCTGCCCCACATGCTCAGCCCCAAGCCTGGCTCAGGGCCAAACACCTCCTCTGCATTCCCACACCTCGGGCATTTATGGGGCTGCACCACAGCCCAGGTGCCATCCTGCACCCCTTTCCAACACAGGGTCAGGAGGGGGCCCAGTCCTGCAGAAGAAGTCCAAACCTTTTCCAAAGCCTAAACCTGGCTTTCCACATGTATAATCAACCCTCTTCTGCACTCCCCCAGATGGGAATCCAAGCCACTGGCAGCAGGAATGCCCTCTCAGGGATGTGGTGCCTTCCTTCTCTGAGATAAACTCATTAATACACTCCTGTCTCGGCCCCAGGAAAAATTTCAACATCCTGATTTTTCCCCCTTTCTCCTCTTGGTTTGTCAACCATTCCACAGCACATTTATAATGTTATTAAAGCTCCAGGGAGCTCATCACTCACAGCTCCCAACCTGCCCCTCATCACTCATGGAAATGTTGATCAGAAAGGAGCGGACAAGGCAAAGCTGCAGATCCCTCTGCTGGAAATGGCAGTGCAGGGGGATGTCATCTTCTTCCCTCCTTTCTCCCTGCACCCAGCAACTCTCCAGGGTCAGTTTATGGCTATTTACAGAAACCAAAGCTCACGTGACTGAGCAAGCTTCTCCTCCAGCAACTTCCCTTTATCATTAGGGCAAAGATAAGCTTCTAAAACAAACCCCACTTGACAAAATCCCAGGGGCAGGGGAGAAAAGACCATGGAGCCGAGCAGCAGGGAAAGCCCAAGAGCAGGATCCCAGTGGGATCAGCCCACCTGAGATGAGAGCCTGAAGGTTCCTCATTGGGAAGCAGCTGCTCAGGCCAAAGATGCTGCTGGAGAAGACAGTGGAGGCACTGCTGACCACGGCCACGCAGCCCACAGTGAGGGCGAAGAAGCTGGTGGTCCAGGAGGAGGTGTCCACCTTCACCAGCACCGTGATCACCAGGAAAACAGCCAGCATGATAAAGAGGGAGGACAGGATCCTGACACTGGCAGGAACCCTGGGGACAAGGGGAAGGAGTCACAGCTGGGTTTCAAACCACAGCACGAAGGCTCGATGCAGACAGGCTGTGCTGGCAGGAGGGGCAAAGAAAATAAAGAGGGTTGGGAGGAGATGAGGAAACAGTGGGGCAAGGGAGAGAGGCAGGGAGCTGGAGATCAGGCATGCAAACCCATGCCAAATATGCAGGAGTTTGATGAGGGATAAGGAAGGGTACAAATGAAGGCATGAGGCTGTTTGAGATTTAAGCCAAGCTTGCAACAAGGTGCAGCTGGTGCATTTCTTATCCCAGTTCAAGGGCTGGTAAGACCAGGGCAAGGTGCTGCTCCTACCTGGATGAGCTTGGCTTTTGTCCCTTGATGACAATAAAGATATTTTTAAGAGGGAAGACTGTTCCCAAGCAATTAACCAAGGAATTCATTAGGAATTTATTTCCTCAAGCCAACTGCAGGCATTTGTGGAGCAAGATGCTTCTCCCACTTCATCTCAGCTGGCTGCAACTCAGGCAGGAACAAAGAGGGGAATTTTGGCTGCACAGGGAGGCTGAGCTCAGGATTTCCCTGAGGGAAGGGGAAGCTGGAAAGAAGACAAGGGCAAAGCCAGGGAGAAACACGGCTCAGGCACTTGGGATCAGAGCAACACTTACTTGTTGACAAGCAAAAAGTTTCCAATCAGGCACAGCACTGAGGGCACGGTGGAAGCAATGGAGATGTAACTCTCAAAATAGTCCTGCCAGGGGAATAAAAACCAAACTCAAAACAAAGTCAAAAATGTTGTAGGGGGGAACAACACGTGAATTTCAGGTCCTGAATATGACACAACAGGGAGTTATGGTGTCGGTGTCCACCTTGCTGTATTGTAGCCCATGCTGCAAATTGCTCAGGGCAATGTGAATTCTGGGATTTGCCCTCCCATAGCCTATGGCTATTTCAGGAAATCAGGGACATAAATTCAGAAGGAAAAAAACTGAACAGTGAAAGAAATAACTGCCACAGTGCTGTTCACCATCAAAGCATGTCTGCTCCCTCTCCTGCCCTTGAGGGGCTTAATCCCACTTTTTTGCTGTAGGAATCTCAGCCAGCAGGTAGGATGATGCACACAAAGAGGAAGATGACCTACATGTCCACCCCTACCACAGCAGGTTTTCACTTTCTGCACTTATCCAGCTACAGAGATAGAGTCTCATCATGTCCAACCAGGAGAAGGCACTTGGCAGGTTTTCTGTGCACAATTTTTTTTTTTTTTTTTTTTTTGCAGCTTTGCATCATTTTTAATCAGTTTACAAGCACGTTCATCTCTTCTTCCCTATCAGGAGCTTCACTGGAAGCAACAGGAAATCTAATAATCACTCCTAGAGGGTTCAGATAGACAGAGACTTAAATGCCTGTGCTTATGGCATCAGCTCAGCCAAGCAGGAGGCTCAAAGCTCTGTGGCCACACGACGAATCATAGGAGAAAAGACAAAGCAAGATGCAAAGCTGGCTGCTAAAACCCCAGCTTATTTACCCAACTTCTTAAAACAAAGCTCCAAACCATCCTGGGGATAACTCAATAAACTTCCAAGTTAACTTGCTTCTGCTTCTGGGGAGGAAAAATGAATTTCTAATGCTTTGCACCAAGCAGAACTCAAAGTAACCCAGCAGAGATGCTGGGTTTTGAGCATCCCAGGGAAATATTCATTTATTCCCAGCAAATGGGCTCACACCAGCAGTGAGAAGAGAATTGGGCAAGTACTTAAGAGCCCTTGCACCACATTTTTCATGCAGCAGCAGAATGGTAGGTGGCAAATTTTAGCCCATGCCTGGAGCAGTGGAAAATATCAGGTTCCACACTCCTCTCTCCTGCTTGTTTTAATCCATCTCCAATGACAACTCTTCCTCCTTGGGTATTTCTACCCTTCACAGACATGATTTCATTTTTGGCACTGCAGGACATACCTAATTTTTCTCCCTTTCTGCTGAACCCTCAAAATAAACCCCAAAGCAAACCTGACATCCTCCTCCAACATCCAGCTCTAATGGGAGAAGGTGTCACCCCTCAGCCACAGAGCTGAGGCACACAATGGAAGTGTTTAACCCCACATTAACCTCAAATACAGTGCCACAAAACAAAGCAGCATGGTGGTGGCAAACCCCACACAAGGTGTTTTTGCAAAGTACTTTCTATTCTGCTCCAGCCCGGACTTGGCAGCTGGGCTCCTGCCAGGCTGGAAAAGGAATCCAGGTCGGTGATGGTGGCTGAAGGCACTGGAGTGTCACTGAGCACAGGCATGAAATCAGCAGCAGAGCAAAGACTGAGCCAGGAGGTGGCTGGAGCCAGGAGCAGGCTGTCAGCCAGAGGTGCATCCTTCCAGAGTCCAGCCCTGTGTGCAGGTAAACCAGCAGCAGGGCACAAACTGGGCTGACTGGTTTATGTTGAACACACTCGACTGCCACAGGACAGCCACACAACTTTTCCTTGGAGAAAGGAAAAGGCATGGCCACACAGGAAAAGGAGAAACACCTTTCCAGCAAAGAAATGGCCGATCCAGCCAGGAGTACAGCTGTGCAAGCAAACACCTACTTTAAGAGACTTCACTTAAACCCAGCTTTTTCCAAGAGGATCAGCATGATGTAGAGGCAGCGAGGAAAAGTGGGATGCAGGAAATATGAGAGAATGCTAGTGTTCAAGAACACATAAAATCCCAGAATGATTATATGCAGGTGCTTTTGTTGGAGTGTGTGGGAACGAGGGGTACCAGCAACCCAAATCTAGCTCCATCATCTTTGCTCAAAATGCACATATTTATACAATTTCAGCTGTAGCAGTAATCACTATAACAACCTTATCAATGTTGCTTCATTAACTTTATCAATATTGCTTTATGAGAGTTGGCTCATCCTTGTAGGAACACATACAAATCTTATCTCTGGGTATCTTAGAGACCCTAAGTACCAGCTCCTGTTACCATAAACATCTTAGCTTGCTAGACTATCCCTAATACCAAGCATTCTACTTCTTCATGATTTTCTGAAACATTTAATCCCATAGTAACAAGAACACCAGGCCACGTGGTGATAGAGCACCTTTCAACCCTCTCTGAGCATCTTACAGATAATTTTGGTCTTCAGGCAGTGCAGGAGCCTGGGCACAGTTTGATTCAGTTCCTTGCTTGATAGCAGCACACCTGTAGCATCCTAGTATAAGCACTTCCCTCTTCCCCATCCAAAAAAGCAGCTGACACTTAACAGCTATGAAAATTCAAAGAGCTGTGGGTGTGCTGGAGTGAGAAACCCGAGGGGAAACGCAGGCGTCACACGTGGCCCCATGTTTTTATAAAAACAAAAAGTGCCCAAACCACCTGAACAAGCTCTGCCACGAGAGGAGGAGGTGATGCAGCCTCGTTGCTCCACACTTTTTCCAGCAACAAGGAAACCAAACCACCCCATGGCTCTGTCAGGGAAACACAGGGAAGCAATCCTGCTGTGGCAGGAGGAGCAAGAGGAAGCAGCCTTTAACCCACCACCCCAAGGCTGCCTCATCCATCACCTCATGACAAGCTCCTCACTCCATATGTCATCACATGTTGATCACTGCAAGGAGACACTCGTGGCACACCTGCCAGATCATGAAGGACACAAAAAAGACCACCACAAAGACAGCTTGTGCTGTAGAAATTGCCCTGTGAAAGGTTAAGCCCCATTTTTTCTCATTCACCTTAACACTCAGCAGTCCAAATACAGGTAGAAGGCAGACCACAAAATGATTTGGAAGCATCTTCCCTACAGCTATTTGTAAATAAATACCAAATAAACCTTCCCCTCTGGTTTGCAGCAGGTGAGACCCTAGAGGCTGTTCACTTCCTGGGGGAAAGTGAGCGAGTTAGGAAGGCAAAGAGGTTATTTTTTCTGCCTTGAAAGCGGCACTCACCCGCAGGTCCGCGGCCGCCTGCCCCACCGGGCCCGGCTCATCCGAGCAGTTCTGCAGCTTGTACCTCCAGTAGTGCTTGGCCGTGATGAAGAAATTCCAGGGCAGGAGGGACCCGATGCCCAGGAGAAAAAATATCAGGTAGGCCCCATGCCAGCGGTCCCTCGGCTTCTGCCGGCTGTACCTGCTCCCTGCGGGCTCCTCCAGCAGCGGCTCCTGGTCCGCGGGAGAGCTGCCGGCTGCCGGGATCATCGTGCTGGTTAAAAAAAACAACCGCCCCCAAGGATATTGTCACGCCAGGGTTCAAAGTGCTGCTCACAACCTGCGGCTCCATCCTCCCCTTTGGGCCCAGCAAACCATGAAATCACCCAGTGGTCTGGGATGGAAGGGACCTTGAAGCCCGTCTCACTCCACGGGCAGGGAAAACCTCCACCAGCCCAGGTGGCCCAAAGTCCTTCCAGCCTAGCCTTGGACACTTCCAGAGATCCAGGGGCAGCCTTGGCCAGGGCCTCAGAGCAGCCAAACACTGGAGGAGCGAGCCAAGGAGGGAAAAGCATGGGGAAAGGGACTGACATTCAGCAGATTCCACCCGTATTTCCGCCCATAATTAATAATTAACCTGTCCCCTAGGATTTGCAGGAGGGAAGTCTCGCCCAGCTCATGTCAGGCTCCGGAAAGAACCCAACAGCCGCCAACCCACCAGCGCCGTCGGGCTCTGGCGGTAAACTCGCAGTAACACGGCCGGGCTTCCCGACCTGTAAATCACCACAGCATCACCGGCGCTTGGCCGAGCGGCTGCCGAGCCCAACGCGACCTCACCCGGCTGTGTAAAATGACTCACGAAGCCACACGGCATCAGGAAACCACCTGTGAACGGCGCAGGAGCCCGGCCAGGGGAATGGGGCCGGGAGCCGACCCCGAGAAGCGCCGGCCAAACCCCCGCCCAGAGGGGCCGGGCGGAGCGCGAGGGAGACGGAAATGCCGGAAACCGCGGATTTTGCAAACAGACGGGGAATCTCGGGAGCAGGGAGTGTCCCCCCCCTCCCTCCCTGCAGGCTCCCCGGTATCCACCCGTGCCCTCCGCCCGGCCTGGCCCCGCTGGCCCCGACAGCGCAGCACTCACGGGGGTCCCGCCCGGCCCCGGCCCCGCCGCCGTCGCCTCAGGGGCCCTGGCCCCGCCCCGCCGGCCTTTAATGGGCAGACCACGCCCACCGCCGCATGTCCACGCCCCTCTGTTTGGCCACGCCCCTCAGGAGAAGGCGGGAGGAGACAGAGTGGCCACGCCCTCTCTGTGCTGGTCACGCCCCCTCTGTGTTGGCCACGCCCCCGAGCACGCCCCGCATCCCGCCCCGCTCGGCTGGGAGCGATCCCGGTCTGGAATCCCTGGCACTGGGGGCGCATGGAGCTGCTGGAGAGGGTCCAGGGGAGGCCCCGCAGCTGCAGGGGGCTGGTGGGGAACGTGGAAGGCCCAGATGTGCAGCGCAACATCTGGCAGGGGAAGGGAGCCCTGTGCCAGGGTGTCACTGTGACGCAGAGAGGGAACACAGCAACACACGCACACAACAGGTGTTCAGGTAGAGAAGAAGAGAACTCTCTCATTTATTGTTGACCTCGTATCTATAAGTTTCTGGACAGTGATCAGAGATTGGACAGAGAAGTTCCCACCTCTCCATCTCCACTGGTCACTTGAGAAGTCCATCAGGTGATATCTCTTCACAAAGGAATGCAAACATGATCCTTGTTTATCTTACAATTCATGAGAACTGACTCCATTATACTAAAACAAATCAGAAGGCTGATTTTCAAGGACAACACCAGGGCAGTGTCCCAGGGGATGCAGTGCCCGCTGCCACACCGCTGCAGGTGACGCTGGACATGCACAGCCCCCCTTCCAGGGGTGGGAAACACCCCCGTGTGATCCGTGCTGACAGCCCTGGGCCAAATCCTGGCACTCACTCATCCAGGGGGCCTTTCCCAACCTGCAGCCCTGGGGCCTCCAGCACGGGGAGGACACAGAGCTGCTGGAGCGGGTCCAGAGGAGCACACAGAGCTGCCCCAGGGCTGAGAGCCCCTGAATGGAGCCAGGCTGGGAGAGCTGGGGGTGCTCAGCCTGGGGAAGGGAAGGCTCCAGGGAGAGCTCAGAGCCCCTGCCAGGGGCTCCAGGAGAGCTGGAGAGGGACTGGGGACCAGGGAGGGAGGGACAGGACACAGGGAATGGCTTCCAGTGCCAGAGGGCAGGGATGGATGGGATAATAGGGAGAAATTCTTCCTTTTTAGGGTGGGGAGGCCCTGGCAGAGGTTGCCCAGAGAAGCTGTGTTTGTCCCATCCTTGGAAGTGCCCAAACCCAAGATGGATGGGCGTCTGAGCACCCTGGTCTACTGGAAGTTGTCCCTGCTCATGGCACAGGGAAGCAACAAGATGATCCTAAAGGCCTCTCCTATCCTGAATCACTCCATGACTCCATGAAAATCAGTGTGAATCACAGCCTGGCTTACCACACAGCAGTAATAAAAGCTTTTTCCTGGTGTCAGAAATTTGTGATGATTTGTGTCAGAAATCATCAAAACTCCACCTCCTGAAGATGGCAATGGGGAGCATCTTCTGAAGGATAGGACACAAGCTCCTCCTTTCCTCCCTGTCCTTCCCATCAGCATGAATTCCACTGTAAAGTCCTCGATTCCCTCCAAACTACACTTTGAAACTCACCTTGAGGACATGGTGTGACTGTGAAGGAAATCATTGTTACCTCTTTTTTCCCCTCTTTCTTTCCCCAAAGTTGTGTCTGGCTCCAAAATGGTCTAGTCTGGGGGGACTTTGTCCTGCAGGGACTTGAGGTGGCTGAATTCTGAGGGGAATTAGCAAACTGGGTGTCTCAACAGGAGAAAAACAGGTGGCATTGGGCACCAGCTGGTCAAAGTTATCCACAGATGTGGGCCCTTGGAAAGATGGCTTAGTGCAAAAAAGTGCCCAGGGAAAGCAGCGTGGGAGGTGGAGGTTAAAGGGATTCAGATGTAAAGAAAGGGACAAGCAGGAATGGCTTTAAACTGACAAAAGGGTGGGTTTATATGGGATATTTGGAGAAAATCCTCCCTGTGAGGGTGGTGAGGCCCTTGCACAGGTTTCCCAGAGCTGTGGCTGTCCCATCCCTGCACGTGTCCAAGGCCAGGTTGGAGCAACCTGGTTTGATGGAAGGTGTCCCTGACCATGGCAGAGGGGTGGAACAAGACTGTCAATAAACCCTCCTAAACCAAACCATTCTGGGATGTTACTGTGATGCAGAGAGGGAACACAGCAGCACACACAACAGGTGTTCAGGTAGAGAAGAAGAAAAGAACTCTCTCATTTATTGTTGAGCTCGTATCTATAAGTTTCTGGACAGTGACCAGAGATTGGACAGAGAAGTTCCCACCTCTCCATCTCCACTGGTCCCTTGAGAAGTCCATCAGGTGATATCTTTTCACAAAGGAATGCAAACATGATTCTTGTTTATCTTACAATTCATGAGAACTGACTCCATTATACTAAAACAAATCAGAAGGCTGATTTTCAGGGACAACACTGGGACTCCTTGGAAAGGTGATCCCTTCTGAGAAGGCATCCGCCTCAGCATCCTGTCCGGAGCAGGGAAGGCTGGGCCGTTTGTGTGGCTACCTTATAATCACTGCGGTGCCAGGGCAGCAATTCCCTCTCCGTTCCCTCTCACCGGGTGCAGAATTCCCACTCCTGCCCGGAGCACGGACAATGCTGACATCTCCTGGTGGCAAGCGGTCGCCGTGAGCTGGACGAGGTGAGTGGCCCAGGCAGGGACAGCGGGCTCCTCGAACCTCCCTGCAAACCCCTCTGGCTTCCTTCCCTGGCTGGTAATCCCCAAGCAGGGGAGGAAGGGAAGCGGGATGCTGGAGGACAGGGATGCCCCGTGCTCCATTCCCCCCCTCCCAAATTATCCCCCGAATCCTGGTCCTTGCTGGAAGGGGCATTGCTTTCTGTAGGGTATTCCCTGGGGAAGTGTTGTCCCTGAAAATAAGCCTTCTGATTTGTTTTAGTATAGTGGAGTCTGTTCTCATGAATTGTAAGACAAACGAGAATCATGTTTGCATTCCTTTGTAAAAGATATCACCTGATGGACTTCTCAAGGGACCAGTGGAGATGGAGAGGTGGGAACTTCTCTGTCCAATCTCTGATCACTGTCCGGAAACTTATAGATACGAAATCAACAATAAACAGGACTTCTTCCTTTCTTCTTCTCTGCCTAAACACCTGTTGTGTGTGTTACTTTGTGTTTCTATCTACGTCACAGAAACAGGGGAAGGAATGAAGTGCTTGAGAGGGTGGCTTAGCCCAGGAGCCACAGCTGTAAGACGTCTCCCACCTTAGAAGCACCCATGAGAGCCCAAAACAAACCAACAAACCATCAATCAGACTCCAGCTTGCATCAGGGACTCCAAGAGCAACCTCCTCCTGTGGCAGTGGAGGAGCCCCAAAGCTCCAAAGGGATGCTCACAGGGATCCCCAATCCCTGCAAATTCCAGGAACTAGTGAGTGATGAACAGGGAGGAGCTAGCAGATTGCTTCCTTTTTTTTTTTTTTTTTTTTTTTTTATTAGACTAGGAAATATAATTTATTGCATAAAAATTAATTTGTTACAATAGGAATGCTAAACTTTATTTACAGTTCTTTAGTTTACAGAATAAACAGACACGGGGTTCAGAGGACACCACCAGGCCCATCCCCTGGACATATAAATATGGAAACACATTTTGGAGCAAGAGATGGACACTGCCAGCACAGCAGATGGGCTGCCTTTGCCAGAATGCCTGGCTGGAGAAACCCCTGGGTGTGCAGGGAGGTGTGGAGGGCTCCTGGGAGCTGGCAACCCACGGGAGATGGAGGCAGAGCCTGCAGCCCCCCTGCCCTGCTCCTGCTGCAGGTTCCCTGGTCAGAAAAACGGGGAGAATCTCCCCAAACATGCAGTTCAGCCAAGCCAAGTGGCTGCTGCCTGCCCAAAGGAAGGGCGAGATGGACACAGATGGGGATGGAGAGAGGCAGCCGCGGGCAGGACGGAGGGATGGAAGGACGGATGGACGGACGCACATCCCGGCACGGTGATCCATAAACCAGAGAATGGGAGTGAGAGAGATTGTGAGGCAACCTGAAAGAGCAGCTCATGCCTGGGAGAACACCGTGGAACTGAGGAAGGAGCCCCTGAAACCATGGGCAGCTGGATTGATCCATCGAGGCCTTACCACTCTCCAAATCTGCTTATTCTTCCTTAGCGCAGAGGGTCTTGAAAACGGCCAAATGCAACCCAAAGGATGGATGAGCCCCTTCCCACATGACACAGGAGCTCGTCCAGAAGCAGTTTTCCCATCAAGCACAAGGGGAAAAGATCCCCTCTCTCCCACAGCCTTGAAAACCCAGCGAGAAGTGAACTCAAGGGACACTGAGACACAGCAGGGAGCAGCTCAGTGCTTTCCATCAGAGCCTCAGGAGCTGCCCAGGGGAATCCTGTCATGTCCCAGCAATACGGAAAGGTCCTCCCGAGCTGCCCTGTGCAGGTGATGCTCTCCAGGCTCCCTGAGTGTGCTCCTGTGCCCAGCACTCTGTGGGATGCCACAAGAATTCCACAACTCTGCAGGCTAGAGCAGGACATGCTCCTAATACTTCCACTGGTGGAGAATCCACAGCCTGGCTGTGTGACCTAGTCTAATTCTGATCTTACCACCCCCTTCCTATTTTATTTATTTTTTCTTTTAACAGACAAATTTCTAAGATACAGCACTGGGTGAGTAACTATTTCTACCTGCAGGCAACCTAAATTTTTTACCTTCATCAAGACACCGTATCTGTGTGAGGAATCAAGCCTACCACTTGATTACTTCCCATTCACCCCACAACTTCTCCATCATTACAAAAAGCCTGTGCCAGGGAAAAACAGGAGCTGCAGTGAGGGATGGAAACCTGAGCACTGCTCACGATGCTGCCCCTCATGTGAAAATCCTCAGCCTGGTTCACAGCTTGGGAATACCAGAGCATCCCTCCCTGAATCTGTGCTAAAATACTGCATCAAAATCCAGCCAGGAGTGTGGGGACCTGAAGGGGAGGCGGTTTGAAGTGGCCACATCCCAGCCCACCAGCCTCTGCTCTCCCTCCAGACCCACTCATCGCCTCCCTCTGACCCCCAAGCCCGGGTTTGGGATGCTCACTGCAAATTCCTGCTGGCTTTACAACATCCCCCCTTTAGCCTCGAGTCCAGACTGAAATCTTTGGTTTGTACTGAAGTTATGTAAATGAAGGCATAGTCATCCTAAAAAGCTCCCCAAACCATGCCAGGGAAGAATTCATTAAAAATACCCATATCTGGATGCACTCTCCCCACCCTGAACCCTAAATACAGGGCAGCACCCCTTATCCCTCCTTGCAGGTGGAGTGGGACCCATCATTCCCGCTGCCAGGGAAAAGGGCGTTTGCAAGGACAAAAGCCTTGGGAAGGGTCTGAGCTGGCCCTGAACCAGAGGGGAGGAGAGGCACTTTACCCTCCACACTCCCTGGGGGTCCCAGGACACGTAAACACATTTTGCTCAACTTGGACCACATGCTTTTCCCTACAAAAGTGTGTCCATTGAAATCTCTCTCTCTGCCACCCTGACCACAGGGACGTTTTTGCTCTCACACACCGAAAAAAAAAGACTTATAAATCTGTCTTCTTCTTTTTTTTTTTTTTTTTTTTTTTTTTTTTTTTTTTAAAAGGACACATCCAAAGATCTGGATAATAAATTATTTGCGTTTCCTAGGAAACTTTTTTTTTTTTTTTTTCTTTCCTATTTGCCTCGTTAACGCTGCCTGAAGCCTTTGACAGAAGTTAAGCCTGGATTGCATTCGTCTCTTCAACGCAGAAATGCTATTAAAGGAGGAGGAAGGGAACCCAAAAAAGAAGAAGGAAAAGGAAAGAAAGCCCCCATCCCAACTCGAGAAGCCCTAATTCCTCCCTGTGCCACGAGGAGGAGGAGGAGGAATGCTGTGTAACACTTGAATTGCTTGTAAACGCTGAGGATGGGTCTCTAAGGCTGACAGTGATGCGGGACAAGCATCGACCTCGGCCCTCCTCGCTCAGGACGGATGTGCCTCCCCTGCCATAAGTGGGGGGACCCTTCCTCACCCCATTTCATCCTCCCAGCCATGGGGAGCACCATCAGCAGTCCCCCTCCGTGGCCATGACCACCAGCATCTCGCTCTTGCCCATCTCCTCTAAGGCACTGGCCAGGGTGTTGAGGTCGCCATCGTCCTGGTGCTCGGCTTCCCACAAGTCCAGCAGCACCCCGGTGGGGCTGGCTTTGGTGGCAAAGTAGTTCAGATACCTGAAAGGGAGAAGCAGAAAAGGTTTGGGCTGCTGTGGTATCCTTTGGAGATGGCAGGAGGGAGGATGCTGGAGCAGCAAACGTGTTTGGAACATGAACTTCCATGGGAATGCTGTAACGCAAATGCCAAAGCCCTCGAGAGACTGCCTGCAATTTTTAGACTTAGCTGGTATTCATGCACAAGCAGCATAAGCTTTGCTTTGCTGAAATTTTCCTTTCTCCCTTTGGTCCTGGGGTGAAACCAGGTGGGAATGGCACAGCCATTGTCCCAGATAAATAAGGGCCATTCAAAGTGACAGGAGATGCAGGACTGTGGCACAGATGGATGCCAGAATTGTTTGGGCTGGAAGGGACCTTCAAGATCACCTAGTTTCAACCCCCCTGCCATGGGGGGTTGAAACCTCCCATTATCCCAGGGTGCTCCAAGCCCCATCCAACCTGGATTTGAACACTTCCAGGGATCCAGAGGCAGCCTTGTGCCAGGGCTTCACCACTCCCACGGGAAGAATTTCTTCCCAATATCTCATATAAACTCTCCTCTTTTAGTTTAAAATCATATCCAAGGATAGAGATGGATATAACTGTATCCCCATTTAGGGATGGACCTATACACCTGGACACAACCCCACTGGATGTCCATGGCTGACAGGGAGCACAGAGTGAAGCCTCCTTGCTGGGGGCACAGCACAGGAAAGCAAAGCCTGGGCAGACCCACCGGTCCATGGAAAGCTTCTGGGCGAGAAGTCTCCAGTCATTGCCCCTGGAGTTGGGAGCATCCAGGCTGTTGCAGATCTTCTGCCGGATGGACAGGGGGATTTTGAAGGCGTAGGGTCCCACCTGAGTGGTGGTGGTGGTGCTGGCACCGCTGTGGTGGGAGCGCAGGGTGTCAGAGGAGCTGCCGTGCTGGAAGAGCGAAGGACAGGCTGAGACTGAAGCGTCCGAGCACGTCCCCTGCTGTCCCCCCAGCTCCCCTCTCTGCTCACCTCTCCCAGCATGACGTGGAGCTGGAAGATCTGCCCTTCCCCTTCCACCTGGCGGACGCAGATCTTGCAGGTGAGCTCGCTGGAGGCCTGGCTGTACCTCTCCAGCGTGAAGGTGCAGTGCAGCGCTCGCTGGCTGCCGCTCCAGATGTGGTAGAAGGGGATTTCCTGGGGGCCACCAAAGCACGAGCTCAGCAAAGGCTCCAGCAGCTCCCACCTCCTCCAGCCACCCCGTGAGGGGTGAGATGGGACAGCAGCACCTCACAGAGAGCATCCCACCAAAAAGACCAGAAAACTGGTCCCCTTCTTCCTCTGTCCCTTTGGGAGACAACTCAGGGAACAGGCCCAGAGCACCCTGTGGTGCCTGGCTGGAGATGGTGCTCCCAGGTCAGCCCCTCACCTGGTACTTGGCCAGCAGTTTGCTCCTCCACAGCGCGTGGGGGATGTCGTGGATAGAGAGGCGCAGGTTGTGGTAGCTGTCCTTGAAGGGCAGGGGCTTGGGCTCCTCCAGCAGGTACCCTCCCAGGGTCCTCTCCAGCTCCAGCACATCCTGTGGGCAGCAGGACAGGTAGGGTGAGGCCCAGGAGAAGGGCAGGGGCTGCTCCTCTGCCCACCTCCACACCCAAAGCCAGGATGGATCAGGAAGAGGAGTTGCCAAGAAGAGCCAGCAGCAGCCTCAAGCCCATGAAGAACAGCCTCTGCCACCCCAACAGAACTTGCCAGCTCATCTCATACACCAGCTCCACCTAAAACTTGAATTTCCTAATGTGAGCATCCATAAATGCCTCCGTACTCCTTGGAGAACACAAAGCTCCAACACAAGGGTCAGGCACTCCCTTGAAGGGTGCCACTCTATCTGCTTTTAACACCATCCCTTCATCACACCAGCAGCTTCTAGGAGAAAAAGACAAGCCAGGAGAGCCAGAGCCCTGCCTACATCCCCACCTAGAGGCACCATATCAATCCCCACAGGATCCACTGGACAAGTCACAGAGAACCAAAGAGCCACAGCACTGGTGGGCCCAGGCAGCCACAGCATCTGAACTCCAGCTTCCCGTGAGGCACTGAATGTTATCCATGCCACAAAACACCTCCATGGCAGGGAGAGACATGGATCCATGCAGGAATAACAGGATCCACAGAAAACCTGTCCATCAGCAGCCAAACCTCTCAGCAGGAGGGGTCCCAGCAGAGGAGCTGCACAACACCCTCCTTGTTTCCTTCTCAGAGGACAAGGAAGGACAGGCAAAGCAGTAAACACCTCATTATTGCACTGTGGTCACTTTGCAGGCAGTTGCATCAGGCTGTCTGCTCCCCAGGGCCAGGCCATCCTGAGAGGCAGCATCCTGCTGCCAGCACAAACAGCTTTGGGAAGGGGACATTTACCTTCAGAGCATCTGGCGTGTCCTCCAAGCAGTAGACCTTGAGGCTGTACTCCAGGGAGGTGCAGACCATGGGGGCAAAGATGGCCAGCTGGAGCCTCTTGATGGCTGACCTGGAGTAGGACTCCCCCGAAGACGTAGGTGCCAAGCTGGTCCAGCAGAATATGGCAGGACTTGGCTTCCAGCTGGCAGTAGCAGGGAGTGTTGAGGGTCTCCTCATCCAGGGTCACGACTTCCTGCAGAGACATCCGGAGCGAGGGTCGGTCCAAGGGGTTGTGCCCCTCAGGGTCTCTGCTGGCTGCAGGGCCTGGGCTCCCCCCTTACCTCCCAGTTGCCCTGGTGGGACTGTGTTTTGAGCTGGTAGATCCAGTCCGAGGAGCTGACGTCGGCACAGTGGGGAATGGTCAGGACCACGGGGCGGCACAGGAGCAGGCCCGTGGGGCCACAGGTCACTGCAGGGCTCAGCACTGTCTGTGTGCCCTCCGAGGGCAGCCTGCAGAGGGACAGGGGACACAGCTTGCACAGGGAACTCTCCCTGGTGGCCAGCGAGGGGTGGGTGGCTGGAGGGGTGACTTACAGGGCGGTCTCAGCCTTGTTGAGCACCAGGTACATCTCGTAGAACTTGCCCTGGGGGATGGCCCCGTGGGGCACCAGCAGGCTCACCCCTGGAACAGCACACACGGGTGTCAGTCACAGGCAGAGCGGGGAGTGAGGGAAAAATCACCCTCCACCCCAGCCAGAGAGCATAAGGAGAGCAGGGAGCCAGGGCAGCAGAGAGAGGAACACCACCAGATCACAGAGACATGGAATGCTTTGGGTTGGAAGGGACTGTAAAGATCACCCAGTTCCAGACTGTTACACCCAGTTACACCTTCCACTATCCCAGGCTGCTCCAAGCTCTGTCCATCTTGGCCTTTAACACTTCTGGGGATGGGGCAGCCACAGTTTCTGTGGGATGACCTGCACGGCTTGCAGGGATGAGCCAGGCCAATGCTTTTTGTTCACTAGGAAGGAAAATCTTAATCTTTGTGATTTTTTGCATGGTGCTGGCCCTGGATTGATAGCAGGAAAAGACCAAGGCAAGCCCAAGGAGGCTGTAACAACCTCCAGCCTGAGATGTCTGGCTTGGCAGTGGCTTTCTGCCTCCCTTGCTGGAGCCAGGTTTGGGATAGCTCATACAGGCACAAGAGCAACTCCTTTGTAGTCTGGGTTTCCTAGGCCTGAGGTTTCTGAGTTTCTAAGTTCAGTTTCTTTGTGATGTTTTGGTTTAAGAAGGCCTGGTTCTCACAAGGTTTAACATAAACAATGCCAGTGTTTTTGCAACATGTGTAATGATTTGGATTCTTTTCTGTAGGGCAGACTTTCTCTATGTCTTTCAGTTTTAGCCAATAGGGTGAAGAGTTCTGGCACTCTTCCTACCAATGAGAGTGGCCTGTCGAAAAAGGTATGAAAAAGGTGTCAATTGTCTGAATAAAGGATTTTAGAGTCGGATTGTTCTAAACGGGGAATCATGCTGTTTGTTACTCGACACATCGACACTCCTTGTCGGTTCAGCAGCCACACGACCCCAGCCTGCTTACCTGTGCCTGGCACAGTGAGCCTTCCCCCCAGGCAGCCGAAGGTGCCGCTGGCACTGTAGCCGTGCTCCCGGGGCAGGCTGAGGAGGTGCTGGGAGCCCAGGCCTTTGCCCCTCACGCTGGCAAAGTGGCCATCCCTGGCCGTGTCCCCGGGTAGGTGCCAGCAGCAGGGACCCCCCCAGCAGGTCAGTGCCGTCGTGCAGCCCCGGCGACGAGGAGGAGGCGGTGGAGGAGTTGTACACCTTGATCTTGAGGCTGGGCAGGGGGTCCAGCAGGGGGGAGTTGGTCATGGGGATCTTGTCAGAGGAGTCCTGCAGGGCGTACATGGGGCCGCGGTACACGCCCGCACTGGCCGTCAGGTCCGGCTGCATGGACGGGTGCAGCAGCTGAGGGTTGTCTGCAGGAAACACGGGTGGGATGAAGACAGCAGGGGACACAAGGGCATGGAAAAGTCCTGCTTGAGTGGAAGACGTCCCAGAATGGTTTGGCTTGGATGGAATCTTCAAGAGCCATCAAAACCATCTCATTCCAAATGCCTGCCATGGGGCACCTTCCAGCAGCAGGCTGCCTTGATTCCCACCATCAACACCTGACCACTTCCATGGAACCTTCACCCTTCAAAAATCAGGACATCCTTCAAAAATCATTCCAAATGCCTGTCATGGGGCACCTTCCAGCATCAGGCTGCCCTGGTTCCCACCAACAACACCTGGCCACATCCGTGGAACCTTCATCCTTCAAAAATCAGTATATTCCCTCAGGAAAACAGGAATGGGAGCCCAGTGAGGATCCACCCTCTCCTCTGTCTTTCTTACTGCTCAGCCTAAGGCTGATGAGGACCTCCAGGGCTCTTACCATGCCGGGCTGTCTTGAAGTTGACAGGGTGGAAGCCTCCGGTCAGCGCGGCCGAGGAGTCCGTGATGTCGGTGTCAAAATCACGGCATCTCCTCTGGTACACCACCACCCCACGGCCATGAGGATCACGATGAAGACAAAAATGGCCACCACCAGCCCAGCATACATGGCCACATCGCCCGTGGCCTCCAGCACTGAGAGGGATTAAAGGCATAGAGGTGAAAAAAGGGGCAGCAGAAAAGCACGTCAAGACCCACCGCCGCTCCCCAATCCCACCACTGACTCAGGCACGGGCAGGAAGACGTGCCCTGGGCCTGCTGGAAAGGCTGGCAAGAGGATGGAAGGTGTTTCCTAAGAGCAGGAAGTCAAAAGCAATGCCAGAGAATGAGATGGAGGTGAAGCCCTCAGCCCTTTGGAGGGCACCTGGCCAGTTTGTGCAAAACTTCACCTGAGCACCAAGGGTCTCAGAAACATTAGGTTTGTGCAGCTCAGGTTCACGAAGCTGTGAGCAACCCTCACATCCTAACAGAGACAACCCTGAGGAGCCCACACGAGTTTTAGAGTGGGCTTTAGTCGTTCCATCTTCCCACCCTGTCCTTGCCCAGCTGCCATGGATTCAACAGAACAAAACCACAGGAACAAATAAAAAAAAACAACAATGGCCATGAAATGAGCACTTACGGTGGCTTTTGGGCTCGTTTAGAATTCTTTTATCTGTTAGGAAAAACAAAGTTAGAAAAGAAAAAGGTGAAGGTGATGATGGGGATGAGGTGAAACAGAAAGTGGGAGGTAAGCCAGCCCGGGTGGGGGGTGTGGGAGATCAGCATCATTCCCCGGGGCACTCCAAAAGCCAGGTAGAAGCATGCTGACAAGGACATCCCATGCCCAGGCAGTAAAGGAGACAGTGGTATCACACAGCAGCAGGTGGCAGCATTGGCTGCCTTCAGCACGCCCACTCACAGGTAGCAGGTAACCATTACAATCATTATGGGTTTATTTCCTAAAAAAAACACCTCCAAAACTCCCAGCAGTGACCCAGGGAACGTATTTTTATGGTATGGCTGAGAAACCCCTCCTGTTGCCCTGTCTACCCACATCCAGCTTTATTTCAGCAGAAACCCCAAACCTATGGCGGGGGCACAGGGGCCTTAATTCCAGCAGCACATTTAAATCCCCTAAAATCTCTTCCTCTAGGTAAAAATAAAACTCTGGAAGGTGTAAATCTGCTTGAAGACACCTTTCCAAAGACACAACATAAAACCCCGGCGGCAGCGGCAGCTCCATCATCTTGGAGGCACAGCCAACAAAGCGTGGCCAAATGCCGGAGCGCTGCAGCCAGCGGCACATCCCTGTGGCCATGGCCACTCCCCCGGGTACTCACTGTGCAGGCAGAGGCCGTCGGTGCAGTTTTTGGAGTCCAGCAGGCCCCCGCTGCAGTCCTTGCCGCCGTTGCGGGGCGCGGGGGGCGGCGCACTCGCGGCTGCGCCAGTGGGTGCACTCGGTGCTGCACGCCGACCACTTGCTCCACTCCGTCCATGCGCCGTCCACTGCGGGCACAGGACACAGCAGTGTCAGCAAAACCTGCCTGCTTTGGGCACTGTGCTTATCCCAGAGTTGCTTAAAGATCAGCTCTTTCCAACCCCCTGCCATGGGCAGGGACACATTTCGCTATCCCAGGTTGCTCCCCCTGTTCAGCCTGGCCTTGGACACTTCCAGCGATCCATTGTCAGGGCCTCACCACCCTCATGGGGAAGAATTTCTTCCCAATATCCCATCTAATCCTGCCCTATGTCTTTCTGAAGCCATTCTCCATTGTGCTGCCAAACCAGGGCCTTAAAAAATAAATAAACTCTCTCCATGTTTTTTGAGGCTCCCTTGAGGTAGTGGGAGGCTGCAATTAGGTCACCTCAGAGCCTTCTCTTGTCCAGACTGAACAGTCCCAACAATCCCAACCACAGCATGGGGATGGCAATTTGGGGAGCCTCCCTACCTGGGCAGAGGGTGGTGCAGGTGATTTTCTGGAAGGGCTGCCCGTCACAGAAGGAGCCGCCATTGAGGGGCGCGGGGTTGGTGCAGGTCCGGGTGCGCTTCTGCCAGCCTCGGCCACAGCGGTTATTGCACGGAGACCACTCGGACCAGGTGGACCAGCCACCATTCACTGCAGAGGAGATGGGCAGAGTTAACTCTGGAGCACAATCCATCAGCTAAGCCTTGAGTTCTTATGCCTTCTGTGACTGCCTGTTACAGCTCAGCCTCATGAACAGCAAACCACAACTCCCTCTTGCATCACCACCCCATGCCCGAGATTGCTTTGCTCCTTTTTCCACTTTGCAAATATTTTTGTGTCTGGCCCTGAGAAGATCTTTGATTTCATAGCAACATTCAGTCAAATACAGCTTTCCAGCTGCTTTGAGAGTCAGAGCAATCCATGTGGATCCAACCTCCATCCACCCTCCTCCCACCCAGCCGAGAACACTTGGAAACACCTCCACCCCTACACCTCCAACCTCTCCTTACTGCCTGTGGGGAGCCATTAGAAGCTCCTGTTCTGCAGATACTGGTTATCACCTAATGTAATGCATTGATTCCCTCCTGCCACTCCCAGGAAGTGTCCCTATTCCCCTTGTCTTGGAGGCACAGCCAGCACCAAAGGTCCCCTCCCCGGAGCAGGGGCCAGTACCGTAGACAATGACAGCGGCCGTGGTGCTCCGGCGCTTGGCCACGATGTTCTTGGCCATGCAGGTGTAATTAGCAGTGTCCAGCAGCCGGGCCTGCTTGATGATGAGGTTGTGATCGATGGTGATCAGGAAATTGGTGTCCTGGGTGGGATCGATGACATCCTCGTTCCTCAGCCACTCCACCTGGCAGGAAAGGAAGGGATGGGGATTAAGCCATCATCAAGACCAAAGATGTCCTCAGCACTTTAAGCACCGACTGGACAACCTTTCCTCTGACTGGATTTATTTCTCCTCGAAAACTGGGCCAAAGCAGGCCTGACTGGGGCATCTTACTGGGGTTTTGGCCAAGGATGAGACACTGTGGCTCCCTCCAACACACAGCTCCCAGCAGCTGTCAGAGCTGTGGGCAAGGAAAGCTCCACTACCATGGTAGGAAAATCCATCCATACTGATTTTCCCAGCCCTCAGCTGGGGGTTTTTTGGGGGTTTTTTCCCTGCTCACATCCAGACAACTCACAGGGTGCCTCCTTGTCAGATCTTCCCACACCTCCGGAAGTGTGGGAGAAACGTGCTGAGTGGGTGCTGCCCAAATATTACCATTCTGCTGAATGAGAGCTAACAGGAGATGATGGGATGGGATGGGACACCCCACCATGCATTCCCTCAGGAGCTGCTCACCTCAGCCTGTGGGACCCCCTCAGGCGGGCGGCACTGCAGCAGCACCTCGTGCTCCAGCGGGACCTCCTTGCCCAGAGGCTCCTGATCAAAGTTCTTCCGTAGGTCTGGGAGGGGAAGGAAGAGCCAGGGGTTACCAGCCTGCAGCAGGAACAGGGCAGCCTCCAAAACTTTGGTGTGCACCTCAGCATTAAGCACCCTCAAGTCAGGAAGTCCCTCTGACATTGACAGCCAGGGCAAAATACGCCCTTGGGAGGAAGCAGCTGAAGAATCATATTTTCCAGGATGGATTTGGGGCAGGACATGGGGTTCAAGGATGATACATTTCCTCCTTCATGTGCTTGCAAGCTTATACCCCATCCTGTCTTTTCCTTTTGGGGCTAACCTCAGCTCACCTATTGTTTCTTCATCCCTCCCATCAGAGTCTCTCAGCATGTGGAGGACACAGCAGTGTGCTGCTCTGGAGCCTGAGAAGGAGCAGGAGCATCACTAGATGGTGCTGCAATCCTCTGCTACAACTCCCAGACCTCTCCATGTGGCTCCTGAACCCTCTGCTCCAAAAAACACCACGGAAGTGTTCAAGGCCAGGCTCGAGGGGGTTTGGAGCAAGCTGGTCTAGAGGAGGGTGTCACTCCCCATGGCATGGTGTTGGAATGAGCTGAGTTTTAAAGTCCCTTCCAACCCAAAACTTTCTGTGATTCTATGATTCTCTGAGTCTGTGGTTTCCCTGTTCAGACTAAACCCTTCTGCAGCGTAGCTGATCCATCAGCCCTCTCTGTTTTGGATAACATGTTGGATTATTACCCTTCTAATGGCAAAATCCGCGTGGGACCGGGGACGCCTGGCTGTCCTCCTGCAGCTCCACCATCTCATTTGCTAATTGAGCAAATTGAGGCAGGCCCAGCCTGATGAGCTGGCCTTTAATCAGGCTGGCACCCCCACCCAGCAGCCACACGTAACAGCAGGGACACAGAGTCACTGGTTCAAGGTGCCACCGTTGGGTTATTAAGGATAATGAAAGCCTGGGAAGCGCTGAGCACGCTGCTGGGCCTCAACCCCAGCAGGTCAAGGTTCATGGCATGTGGGGATGGTGACGCTCAGAAGCAAAACCAGCCTGTGCACTGACACCACCTTGTCTGCCCTGAGCTTCCTCTTCTCCAGGATAAACAGCCCCAGCTCCCTCAGCTGCTCCTCACAACACTTGTGCTCCAGAGCCCTCGCCAGCCTTGGTGCCCTTCTCAGCACACACTCCAGCCCCTCCATGTCCTCCCTAAATTGGGGGGCCCAGAACTGGACAGTGCACTCGAGGTGCTGCCCAAGCAGTGCTCAGCACCAGGGAAGAATCCCTGCCCTGTTCCTGCTGCCCACACTGTTCCTGATCCAGCCAGGAGCCATTGGCCTTCTGGGCCCCCTGGGCACACTGCTGGCTCATGGCCAGCCTGCTGCCCACCAGTCCCTGCAGGTCCCTTTCTGCCTGGCTGGGGAGAGAAAACCAGGATGATGCAGCAAGGATGGGGCACGCCAAACTGATCAGAAGGCAGAGAAGGATCAAGGTGGGAGGTGTCCATCCTGGGAGACGGGAGCAGCACTCACAGGCAATGCGGACGTACGCCCGGCGGCTCTTGGTGGTGCCCGCCGAGCTCCAGGCCACGCACTGGCACCAGTAATCCTCCAGGCCAAAGAGCTCCTCCACCTGCTGCCGGGACACCTCGATCTGCACCTCCCGCACCAGCAGCCCTGCAGGGGGACAGAGGCACGGCGTCAGCGGGGCAGGGGCGGGGAAACTGAGGCAGCACCAGCGGGGGCTGCAGGGCAGAGGGCTTCTCATCTGAGACTGTTCCCTCTGCAGGATGGTTTGGGGATGAAGCCAGGGTAGTGGATCACGTGGAAGTGTCTCTTTTTATTCCCCAGTCCAGCTGAGCAGGATCAGAATCTCTTCCCCATTTCTCAAGGCATCACCCTCCTCCACCAGCTCTCTCCCACATCCCTGTCAGATGGCCACATCCCATGGCCAACATCCCTGTCCAGACCCCTTTCCACCTACCAGGGGCTGAAGGATGTTTCCCTATGGCTTTGTCGTGGGGAGGAAGCACCCCTGTCTGTGCTGCTTGAATACAAATATAAAAACATGAATAAAATCTGAAAGAAATCAGCCTGGCCATGGCCAGGGGGGCAATGACAGAGGTCACACCACCACAACCAGGACGTGGTACCCTGGAATGCAGGATGCTGAAGCATCAATGACCATCACCAAGGGCACGAGAGACTCAGGCCTTCCTTTCCCTTATTTTAAGCAATACCTGCCCTTTTTTTTTTTTTTTCACTTTCTATTTTAAAAAAGCCTCAATTTCACAGTGATCGAGAGGCACACGTTCCCCAGCTGTAATTTTGTTACAGCTAACTCCCAGCGCTGTGAGGAGCAATTACTGTCTCCCTGCCACCTTCCTGCAGAAGAGTTGACAACGAAATACAATTTATTTTGTCACTATTCAGAGGGGGAAAAAACCCCAAAAACATGACAAAAAAACAAACAAACAAAAAAAAAAAAAAAACAAAAAACAAAACCCCAAAGCAAAGGTATTTGGGGCCAAGCACTTTTGGGAACCTTAGGGGTTTTAAAAGGACTCAGGATGGAGATATGTCTCCCGTCCATATTATCTACTTGGGAAGCTCTGGTGGGATGAGGAGCCTGGAAAGGTGGGAAGCCTCCTACAAATGCCCCATCTCTGTCCCCACTGAAAGCAGTGACTGCCCAAAACTGAAGACTGAGCTCATGGCACACAGGAGTTACTTCCTAGGGGCTTCCAGGCACCCAAACAGAGCCACTCTTCCCACCCAGCCCTCCTCACCCAGTTGAATTATCCTCTCTGACTTGGCCTATTTTTGCTTTCTTCCGCATGAAATGTTTTGGATCAGACGCAGCCAGAGCATTACTGAGCCAGGCTCATTCAAGACACGTCATCTTAAAAGTTCCTACTTTTTTCTTTCCTCCTTCTTCTTAAAGGTCCCTTTTTCCAAGCTTTTAGCCAAGGACACTTAAAAACTAACCCTGTTAACCCGTGCCTTTGTGCCCCGCTCTCCCACGCGCCCTTTCTGGCATCTTTCCTGAACAACGCCGGGCGCTGCAAATGCAGATTTTTCAGCACGTTAAACCACCTTGGTTCCAGCTCCCTTTTCCTGAGGGAGGCTGCCAGGCAGAGATGCCCACACCGGCAGCTTTTTCATGTGCAGCATCACCTGAAGGCACTGGGGGTTCACTCCCTGAGAGCAGCAATGAAGCCAGGAGGGCGGGAGGAGGTGGGTGCTGCTTCCTTCCAAACTGCCGGCACACAGCAGACTGGAATCTGAGAGGGAGATGCTGGACCAAAGCAAATGAGCTTCCATAGCAACAGGTTGTCCAGATGGATGGCCTACCCCTGGGAGTGTTCCAGGCCAGGCTGGAAAGGGCTTGGAATAACCTGGGCTAGTGGAGGGTGTCCTTGCCATGGCAGGGGGCTGGACTAGGTCATCTTTAAGGTCCTTTCCGAGCCAAACCACTCCATGAGTCTGTGAAATAAGTGTTTCTTTCTACACTGCACATCACTAAGGCATGAGACCCCTCCTACAGGATGCTCCAGAGAAATGAGTCCTAAGAGCAATTAGACAAATTTCACAAGGGAGGATTCCACCCAGGCTGGACCACACTGCTCAGATGTGGCCACCAGAGCTGTGAGTCCCTGATTGTGAGTGGTGGAAAGCTGGGAGGGTGACAGGGCAGCTCCATTGCTCCCTCCTTGTCCTGGTTCCATGATCTTCCCTGAGCATCCTCCACTGCCGTGTGTGGGGCATGCAGACCTTTGGCTCAACCCAGTGCAGCCAGACGTTAAAAATAAATTAAAAACCCCTTGGCAAAGGCTGCTCGGTCACTGACCAGCACTGACTCTGCCCTGTAGTGGTGAGGGTTTCAAATCCAGCCTCTGCAAGAGCTGGGAGGTGGAGATGCATCCCAAAAGAGAAAACAGAGTGTCCCCTGCTCCTGACAGCCTCCAGAAAAGCAAAGGGACAGCCTGCCTGGGAATCCCTGACTATTATTCCTCTAGAGGAAAAACACCCCATGAATGGCTAAAACAGCTTTAGGAGGGAAGGCTCAAAAAGCTGCAGAGGAAAGACAGGATCTTCCCTTTACAGAGCAGGTTCAGGGATGCACCTGAGCACAGACCAGCTCATGGCTACTACAGGGTGGAGAGCAAGAGATACCAGCAAAGGGCAAGGCTGTGGGAAAAATCACAAGGACAAGAGGAGATTCTGTCAAAATACTTGTGGCTCCTCCAGGCTGGTGAGGTCTCTCCTCTAAGCCCAGCCTGCCTTCCAAGGCCAACACCCCTGCAGTTCAAAAGGCTGCCTTGATTTAAAGCCCTCCGGACACCACATGCGCAGGGATCTGCAGAGGGCAGATCTTACAGGGGAAACGTGACTGTTTTCCTCTACTCCTGATCAGCCACAGGTACCAAAACTGGTGCAGAAAAGATGGGTGCTGAGCAAAAGCCTCTCAGTTTTAGCAAATCTACTTGATTACATGATATATCCAACCCCACATCTTGTTCTCACGCCAGGATGTTTCAAGGCACGGACTGAGCATCTCTGCAGAGCCCAGTCTCATGGAGTAAGACCCCCCTAAGCCACCTTCTCACCCCGCTCCAGGCAGCCAGAGGCTGACTTATCCTCTGAGGCAGAAAAGAGCTCATTTGCCATCAACAGGCATTTCAAATCCTACCTGCAATTGCTCTCATTACCCATTAAACACTTAATCCCTCTGCGAACCTGCATAAGCTGCCAGCCTTTGCCACCCCTCCTGGCAATGACTCCTACATGTTGATTAGGCATTTTGTAGGAAAGCAGTCCCTTTTTTTTTTTTTTTTTATCGGATTTAAACATGTTGCCTTCAAAATCCCTTCTAAGAACCCCAAGTCCTGCACGAGGGCGAGCGTGAAATCAGGCAGGGTGACTTCCCCAAGCTTCTGGGGGGCGTGGTGACCACGGCACCATCACGGTCTGGGAAAACTCCCTGGAGGAGAACCACCGACAGCGTGGATGTGGCAGGAGGGAAAAGAGACGGGACGGCAGAGGGATGCTGGCTTTGCTCACCGGTGACCTCGTCCAGGCTCTCCTTGGTGACGTGGTCGTTCTGGTTGACCCACTCGCCGTTGCACTTGAAGTAGATCTGTGTGGCGGGGTTGGCGCGGCACACCAGCTCCACGGGCTTGTTCTTCACGATGTAGGCGTCCTGCGGCTCCAGCAGGAAGTGCGGCAGCGTCTCGGCCGGCGCCGAAGGGAAGGAGTCGGGCAGCACATCGCTGTACTCCAGCCCTGCCAGGACATCCAGAGGGTCAGCAGGTATCCCACGTCCCCCTCCGCCCTGCTCCCTCCCTGCACCGCGGGCAGCGGTGGCAACGACGGCTGAGGATGTGTGGGAAAGCAAAAAAAAGGGCTTCCCCAGAAGCAGCAAAGCAAAGCTCTGTAAGCTGCAGAGCTGCTGTTTCACCTGGGTATCAGCTCCCTGGCCACAGCCCGAGCCCAAAGCCTGGGTGGTCTCACTAGAGGACACTGCGAGGGGAAAAGCAAACCAAACCTGGGTCCAGGGATAGTGTCGGGGACACAGAGAGGGGCTGGTGTCCCCAGCCCAAGCCTCTTCCTCGCAGCCCTGAGGAATGCATGGGCATGCTCCAAGCAAAATGCTGGCAGGGCTCCTGCTGGGAACGCTGACCATACCCTCAGCACAAATCTCAGACACTCACACCTCCACTGTGGCTGCTTTTGGGATCTCACACCCTGCCAACACTTGGATTTCAGCATCACCCAACAGGTGAGTGATCACCTCCAGAGAACATCACCCATAGGTGCCACCAGGATTCACACTATCCCAGAAAACGGGGGTCTGTGGCCCAAGGAGCTCCATACTCCTGCTTGTTAGCTTTCAAAAGGCATCAAAATGCAATAACAACTAGAGGTCATGTCTGCTCGGGCCAGGCTAAGAAAAATCTTGGAAAGGGGTGAGCAGCTCAGTGCTCACACAGGAATGTTATCCCTTAGGAGTGGGAGCCTCCAGCAGCAGCTGGGGAAGATGCTCTGACTGAAGCTGAGCATCATCTGCAGGAGACTTGTTTCCAGCCCATTAAGATCAACCCCAAATATCACAGGAGCAATAAAAACCCCCACACAGGTGCACAGGGATGCTGCTGCTTAACCTGTTGTTCCTGGGAATCTCACTAGCAGTCAGATCACATCTCAAGGCTTTTCTTTACACTCAAAGCAGTTATGAGGTTTTCCTCCTCCTCTCTTCCCCCAGCCAGAGCTGTGATTCTCAACTCCAGGCACTGCATCGTGCAGAAAAACAGTAAATATCCCCAGCCCTGCGATAACATCTCCACAGCTGGCAGGGAAAAGAAAGGAGCCCACTCCCTTCATCACCCTTGGCAAGGAGCGGTGCTGCACGGAGAGAATCAGAATCCCTGGCTGTGAGGAGGAGGAAGAGAAAAAAATATAATCAGATGCATCAAGAAAACAAGATGACCAAGCTTCCTCCTGAGCAAAAATCAGTAAGGGGAAAAAAAAAAAAAAAAAAAAAAAAAAAAAGCAAGAGGTCAGTCGTTTAAAATCCATTTAGGAAAATTGACTTTCCATTTCCATTTAACACAGCACTAAGGGAGAGCGGTAGGACATTTGTCATAATCCATTAACTGCTCTTTTGGAAACAATGAATTAAACTCCGGGCTAATTTCTCTCTCTTTCTCTCTGGCTGGCTCTTCCTCACCTCTCTGCTGCTGGTTATTTCCTCCCCCATCTCATTTGCAGACCGGTAATTTTCCCAGGCCCCGTGGCGGGCAGGGAGACAGGGAATGCCAAGGTGTGTGACCCCCACCCGACCAATCCCTCACTGCTTCCTGTGACCACCTCAGGCCACTGCTCCTGCTGAGCAGCCTTTCGACCTGCCACAGCAGCAAATATCCCTTTTTCAATTTGCTACTTGATTTTTCCTCCACTGGGTGGTTGTTTTGTTGGTTGTGTGTTGTTTTTTTTTGTTAATTTCAAAACCTGCTTCCACGCCATGGCTCTGAATTCCCTGGCAGAGGGGGCTGGCAGGAGATAATCAAACTGGCAACGGAGGCAGCCAACAAAACGTCACTCACGGGCTTGTGTGCATACCTCCCTGATATGATGCTCCTTGCATCACTGTGGCAAAGCAAGACCTGAGCTTGGCAGCTGGGCATGGGCACAGGTATCCTAAAGAGACAGTTTTTGGCAGGATCTTCCCCTACATGACCCTGACCCAAAACCACAGGCCAGCAGGAGAGTTCCTTCTCCAATAGCCAACACTAAGGATATGTTTTCTCCCACCTCATCACCACTTTGGTGATGCTAAACAAGACTTTAGGTCATCCAAGAGGATCTGGGAGCTGGGAGGGGATGAGTCACGGCCGGATGGGGATGAAAATGCCGGATTTGTGACTCACTGGGATCATCTGCAGCAGGAAGGGTGAAGGCTGCTGTGGGAGCCACCTTGGGCCCCCAGCACAAGGTTTGGGGCTGAGACACTCCTGGTGGTACCAAAAATCCCACCCAGACCCTGCTCCAAGAGGAGGTCTGCCCAAATAAATGCAGGGTCTTCGAGGTTCTTCTCCACGTGACTTTGGGGACAGAGGGTGGGGAATAGGATGGTGTCACCCGCCAGATCCAACATCTGCTTTTGGTGGCTACAAAAACCTGCTGGGTTTAAGGTTTGGAACTCAAAACACCTGAACCCTCTAAGCAAGGAGCATGCTGGGAAAGTTAAAATCCTGCAAACTCACAACAGCTGAGAGATCTTTTGTTTCTGGCCAGGAAATATCTGGGGCCAAAAAAGCAGCTCTAACAGAAGACAGGGGAAAAGGACGATGGGTTTTTCATGGCAGACTCACAACTGGGGCCATGCCATGGAGCCCTAAACCCACAGATTCCCCAGACTCACGGGTGGGAGCAAATCACGGGGGAGGGTGATTCTCCCATTCAGAAATTAGCTGGGAAAAAGCATTTGCAGCTGGGCAGGGCGTTTTCCTCCAGCATGAAACGGATCGCTGCTATTTAAACACACCGGGGAAGAATTAAGGCATAGGAACAACGGGGACTTTGGATGAGAAAAGGGAGGAGAGCCATGCTGGGCACATTTATCATAAGCCATCAAGCCAGCCTTTCATCCCCGTCCCTGACGCCCGGCCACCCGCCGCATGGGAAACCTCTCGCTCTGCTGACACTCGTGGGGGGGGGCCCAAAAAAATTCCCCACGTGGTCGGTGGGGGGAGAAACACGGCTGCTTGTGCAGGAACTGCTGTGTGCCCGGCAACGACTGCAAACCCCCCCAGAAACAGGCACGTTCCCGGCGGAGCAAGCCCATCACCTCCAGAGGCCACTGCGGCTCCAGTCCCAGCAGAGGTGACATTGTGGCCCGGTGACCGCAGGAGCAGCAGGCACGGGAGATGCTTTTGCCTGGGAAAGCAGGAAAGGAGCCCCTGCACAGCCGGGATTTCCAGTCCCGCAATCACACCAGCAATAAAACTCCCAGCAGTGGCATACTAATAAATATTTGAGAGCGCGCTCCGCTGCCTGTAATCATCTCCCTGGCAGACGTCTGCAGGGGGTTCCCATCTGCCGGCTTCCCTCCTTCCTGCTGGAGGTGGGTGCCTGCTTCCCAGATCTCTTCTGGGGTTTTGGGGTTTTTTTTCTGGAAGTCCCAGACTGTCGCCATCCCACGATCTCACACCGCTTGGGGCGTGGTGTTACGGGGTGCCTGGAGCTCTTCGAGGGGAGGGAGTGACAAAGAGGGGACTCAGGGGACCAAATCCTGAAGCCCTGGGGACGAGCGCAGTAGGAGCAACGAGAGGAAAAGGGAGGAGGGGAACAGGCACTTCTTTTTCCTCTCCCCGTCCCTCATCACACATTTTAATCTGCTGGGGCTAAGCTGGATTATCCGAAGCATCTGTTCCCTGGGGGGTGATTTGCAGATGTTTGCCGCCAGCGTTCGCAACTTGTCAAGATCTGTGACCCCGAACCCACCCCACCCCGCAAAGGGAGCAGCACCGGAGGCGGGGTCTAGCCTTAACCCCCCTCCTCTATCACCCCAAACACAAGACACCAGGGATGGCAAGCCGAGAAGCAGCTCTCCGTGCAGCAATGGCCAAGCAAACCTCCCCAGGAAAGCGTTAAAATCCTCCCTCCTGCAATTGTTATCCCTCCAAATATTTGGAAGATTACAGGAGCATTAGTGGCTGCCCATCACCCACGGCCACCAGCATCCCTCCTCCCGGTACGAGGCAGGCAGGGATGCGATGTAAGGATGCGGGGATTAGGCTGGGATGCCTGGGTTTCTCCAGCTAAATCTCGGCGGCGGTGAACGCTTAACCCCTTCTGTCTCCACATCCCCTCGTCCCCGCCTGCCTCAGGGCAGGGGCTGGCTCCCGGGAAGGCCAGGCAGGGAAGAGTTAAACCTGCCAGGTGGGTTAAAATCCTCCTGTAGAAATGAAAAAATATGTGACAGCTTATCTCCAGCACCACAGGAGGAAGAGTGTGCCTTCCCAATCCCCCAGCAGGGATGGGAACGGCTCTAGCTCGGGAGACAGAGATGGAGGAGATGCTCCAGCCACCGGCTGGGCTCCAGGAGGTGTCTGAAAAGTTGGAGAGGGGCTGTCCCCCACCCCAAATCACCCCTCCTGTTGCCTCCAGGGACAATGTATGAACAGGCTCATTTAGGGATTAGTGCTGTTGCCATTTCAACTCCAGCACTCTATGCTGGAGCCTTAGCATGGCTCCCTGCCTGACCAAGGGCAACCCTGCTGCCAGCCCTGGAGGGATGCAAAGGCATCCCACCACCTTTCAGTCTGTCCCTGAGCCCAGGGGGAACTGCCACCACCAGTCCAGGCCTCTCCTATTCCCACGGGCTTCCCTTCGCAGACTGCCACTGGGACAACTTTGTGGTAACACATACCCAAACATTCCATCCTAAAAGCACCCTGAGCATCCTTCCATCCCCAAACATCATCCTCTCTTCCCCTTCTGCCAAGTCCAGCCTCCCACACACCCATGTGGGCCCCCAACACGAAGCCCCATCTCTGAGGAGGTGACAGCAGCAGGTGGCACCTTCAAAGGCAAAGCCTCCCTGAGGTGGAGCAGTGCCACACCAAGCCACAGCCCTTTCTCTGGGGTTACATCCCACTGGAGACACAGCAGGGAGAAAGGAGGACAACAGGGTGTAACTGAGCATGGCTTTGGGAGATTTGAAGGCACTCACATCCAACTCTCTCCCTGCTGCCTCCTCGCACAGAGCCCACAAAATCCTGTGCCTTGGAAAGCCTGGGATTGTTCAGCCACAGGCTGGGAAGTGCTGACGAATGTGAGATGCAGGGAATGTAACAGGTCCCCAGGGCTGCATCTGGCTGATGTAAGCCCCGTCCTCATTAACTCAGTGTGGCTCATTAACCTCTCCCTCCCGGGATGGGACAGCCCCGAGCTGCCAGCAGAAGCCACAAAACTGAGTGTGGAACCTTCAGGGGGTAGCAAGGATAACCAGTGCTACCCAGCACCTGGGTTCATCCAGGTTCAAAGTGAAAGGGGAAATGTATGGATGGAGTTCTTCCCTGTGAGGGTGGTGAGACCTTGGAAGAGGTTGTCTGGAATAAGAAAAGCTGTGGCTGCCCCATCCCTGGAAGTGTCAGGCCAGGCTGGATGGAGCTTGGAGCACCCTGGTCTGATGGAACATGTCCCTGCCCAGGGTGGGGGCTGGAAACCCACAATCTCTAAAGGTCCCTTCCAAGCCAAACCATTCCATGAGTCTACCTCACCTCCAGGCTGGAGCAGGGTTGGGGTTTGAGATCAAAACTCCATGGGGATGCCATGCTCGTGGGGTGACCACCCTCATGCCCCCAACCTTGGCAATTCAACAGGGCCTGGACCACAGAAGCCCAGCACTCAGAGTGCTGCTGTGTCCAGGGGTGTGCAGAAGGTTTTCTACCTCTCTGCCTCCCCAAAAACTGGAGCCCATCCTCTCCTGATCCCACCAGCCAGGAAAGCACTTGGAATCCACATTTGGCCTCTTCACTCTCACCACTCTTGATAACTAAACCAGGAAAGAACCACCTAACCTTTCCCCCAAGCCTCTCAGCCTGACAACCTGTCTCCTTTTCCTCCACTGGCTGCCCTCTTCCAGCAGCTTCACAGTCCCTTCCTGCTAAACCTGGCACCATTCAGCCCCATCCCTCCATCCCATGGCCTCCAGCTCCTCCCAGAGCCCACCCAGCCCCAGAGGGAGGGACAGACAGGCATTTCCCTCCTGTCCCTCCTGCCCGGCAACAGGCAAACTTCATAATTAGAGAGCATTCCTCCCCAGCGTGGGTAATGAGGGGGTGCACCCAGCCAGCCCTAATTACACCCTTGGAAAAAAAAAATAAGCAGATTCCTCCTCTCCCAGCTGAAGGAAGAGCCTGCAGCTGGCCTCCCTGGCTGTGTACCTTTATTAAACCAGCACTGGATGGGGACAGGGAAAGGAATAAAGAAAGCAAAGCCTGTGCTGAGAAAAGGCTGGGAAGGAGGAGCTGGGCAGCCCCACAGATGTTTCTGCATGCAACGGCCTTATTGATCAAAACCCACCTCACTCATATAAACACATTTAAAAATAGATCAACTTTTAGGCTAAATCCTCAGGTCAGGCTTTGGCAAAGCAGCCTGAGAGGTAAAATAAGACAGGGTGCACTCACATAGGGCATCCAACCAACAGCATCTCTACACATACCACTGCAGTGGGATGCATCCTTGGGCATTTGTCCCAGAATCCCTGTGCATCCCACTACAGCATCTCTGTGCCCCTGCCAGCCTCTGCCAGGAGAGTCCAACCCAAATTCCAACCATCCCCAATCCCCAGAGGAGAAACATCCCGGCTCTGACATCACCTCCCATCCTGGGAGCTGGAAAGAGAGAGATTTATCTAGTTGATTATGCATTACACCAGAGTATTTATGGAGCCACTACTCTTTTGTTTATCTTTATGATTATGATAATCAAAGGCAAAGCCTCCTGAGAAGGTGTAAACAGCTGAGATCCCTTATGGTACAAATCTCTTCATTTTTCATTATATGGATTTACAACACGACACAGGCAGATTGGAGTAAATTGTTCCTTATTTCTGGTTTTAGCAGAGCCATGAGCTGCGCGGATCCCCGTAAATACCCAAGGAAAGGAGAGTGAATTAAAATAAAATAAAAAAAAAAAAAGAAAGAAAAAAAAAGGAGGAGGAATTATGTAGCAAATCCCTGTTACACTCTATTGTGCTGGCTCCTTTTGTGCTGTTTTATACATTCCCTTCAGGGAAGCAGTTTTGTTGGAAAACTATCTCCAAATTTCATCTAGCGCTAGTTCTTGTTGCGGGCACAGACACTTTCCTTTGTGCTATTTTAATTCCATTGTCACGGTCCTCTTGTCGAGTTTGTTCTGTCTACTGAGCTACAACGTTATTTTTAATGGATATAATAATTATATGAACTTTTTATTTATTTGCTTTGGCCCATGAAAGAAAAGCGCCGGCAGCGGAGAAGGCGGTAACGCGCTGTTTATTCACATGTACGGCGTGTGCTGGGCTCCTGTTGTGAAAAGAATAATCATTTCAACAAGAAAAGAGAGAAGGGAGAAGAAAACAAGGAACAAACAGGGACTTGTTGCCCTGGTTAATGCCAGAAAGCCCAAAGAATTATTAATTATCCTTCAAACTGCAGCAAGCCAACTGGAAGCTGCGAGTTCTCCTTGGAAAACAGAGAGAAGGGAAAAAAGGAAAGGGTCTCCTGTTCAACTGAGCACTGCAGTTTGGAAAACACTAACTCGGGGAGAAAGAAAGCCGATGGTTTTGCAGACAGAGAGCGATTTCCCCTTCACCCAAATTACATACATATTTCAAAATGTAAATTCCCCAGCGTTCCCCTTGAGAGTGCAAATTTCAGGCAGCTGTTTTGCAACGGGTGGGTTTTCTTTTTTTTTTTTTTTTTTTCCTGAACGTGCAAATCCGGAGGCGACCGCCTTGGCTTCGGGCACAAAAAGTGACTTTAAAGCAGCAGCAGCAGAGCGAGCAGGGCTGTGCTCCTTGGGAAGAGAGGGATGCTCTGCTGCCCACCAGGCATCCCAGCTGGGAGCATCCCTCCCTGGGCATGCACATCCCACAGCACCACAGGCCAGAGGGGAGCAGGTTGCACCCTCTGAGCACCCCAAGGACAAACATCGAGGTGGGGACAACCTCTAAAAGTGGCTCACAAGGTCTGGTCGTCCTGGTGACACCTTAAGTTTTAGCTTTTATATTTGTTAGATTCTGTGCTGTTTTAGTGGGTGGTTTTAGGTTTCATATTAAGTGCTACTAAGCTCTCTTCACAGAGTAGAGAGAAAAAACAATTCCTTTTCTAGCTTGATACCAAGGACAACTCTCAGGCCCAAGAACAACGGTGAAGCAAGAAGAAAAAAACAAGGAGAATGGAACTTCACAACCTGAAGCTGCTGACGGACCAGAACTTATAAAAGTGGGAGACCTCGTGATCTGTTGTCCATTCTGTGACCATTTTGGGGAGCATCTTGGGTGTAGCCCAGACAGGCTCTTGAACTACCCAGGTGTGCCCAGTGAGGCCTTTTAATAAATCCCTGCTTTATCCTTTTGCTCTGTCTGGTCTGTTTCAGGTCAGCCTCCAAAAGGCATCACAGGATTCTGTCCCAAAATCCAGAGAAGGTGGCTGTGCACATCCCACCCCAAGGAAGCTGAGGCACCAGCACGAGCCCAACGAGGTGAACCAAAAAGTTGATGCAGCTGACTGCAGAGAAGGGAAGAGCAGTACAAAAGGAACACAAAGTTGTTGGGGGGTGCGTGTGTGTGTGTATTTGGTTTTGGGGTTGGTTTTTTTTCTCCCCCATCCTTTTTGTCTTTCCCTCACCCACTCTCTCCTGCCGGGAAGCCGAAGCTGGCTGGAAGGATGCTCCCCACCGCCTCCAGCCCGCCAGCCTCTCCGCAGGCCCCTCGCCAGCTGCTGCCCTACTTTTCCCGACGTGTTTCCCACTCTTCTCCCGCAGCTCGCTCGGTGGCAGGCGTGGGCTGGGAGCGGCACCGCCCCGGGACCCGCGTTACCCCGGGCCCGCTCCCGCCAGCATCACCCCCGCCCCCGGCGCAGACACGCTGAAACCCTGAAACCCTTTCAATCATCGCGCTATTGCTATTTAATCATTAAAAAAAAAAAAAAAAAAAATAAAGAACAACGAGTGAAAAGGTCCGCTCCGTGCCTCAAATTCCCCTTCAATTCAGCTGGGGGAGGAACATCACAGGAGAGGCTGATTAAAGTCCCTTTATTTAACAGTCTTTAAAGTTGCCCTTAATCTTTCAGATTTGTTGCTACGATAAAAAAAAAAGAAAAAAGAAACCAAAACCACGACAACAACAACAAAATAACCGCCACGAATAGAGGCTGGAAATATTTTGCTTTTCCTTGTCCTTTCTCTGCCCTTTTCTCCCCTTCTCATTTTACTGCGGGGACAAACAGAAGGAAAAAATGGGGGGAGGGGGAGAAACAGGGATAGAAAAAGATTTAAGAGGAAAAAAATAATCCTGCTGATGCTGAATGTCAAATATTAAGATTTTTCTCTCTCTCCCCCCTCTTTCAGCAATATCCTTATTAAAGAATAAGCCCCCAAACCATCAGTGAGACTAGCTGAGACGACAAGGCTTCCCCATCCCCTTTTCTGCGTTAGGATTTGATCCCTGAAGCCAGGAGCAGGTGGGATGGAGGGCAGATCCCTCAAAGTCCATCGTGGCATCCCCTTTGTGGTACAGAGAGAGGTGTCCAGCCAGTGGCAAAAGGATTTGAGCAATTACCTTGATTAGTTTCATTGCTTTCCCTCTAAACCCCGCAGCCAGCCGGGCTCCCAGCACCTCACACCTGCTTTAACACAGAGGAAAAAAAAAGCTGCGATTTGACAAAAGCCATGAAGTTTTGGGTTTTTTCTGGGGGGTGCCTGTTTTCAGTGCCTGCCCTCGCCTGGCATCACCGTGGGAGAAGGAACACGGAAGGAAACCCCTACAAAACACAAAAGCCTTTTCTTTTTCCCCCCCGGCTCCCATTTCCATGGAAGTGGGGAGCCTCCAGGAGCTTCCTAGCGTTGTTTGGCACCCTCCTCCCCTCTCTGGCCTTTCAATGCCACGGGACCCCCATGTGGCCACAGGTTTCTTCCTTTCTCACCGTTGGGAATTTCCACCTTTTCTTCTCTGGACAGAGCCTGTGTTCCCACACCACCGAGCTTCTCTTTCCTCCCTTTGTCCTCTGGCACACACATTCCTGCCTCTGTGCACCAAACTAAACTCCCAGGTGGCCCAAACTCCCACGAGCATCTTTTTTGTCTCAGCGTGGGTACCCCTTGGTGCTGGAGGTGCCCAAATTTTGGGGGTATGTACCACCCTGTGCAGTTGGGACTCTGCCGGGCAGCGTCCCTACTGAGGCTGGGACCAACACACCAACAAGTCAACACTTCCTCCCACTCTCCTGGTGCTACAAGACCCCAAGGCATTGATAAAAATTGACCTGAAAAATACACAGTACCGGCAAGGAAAATGAAGTCTGGGACGTTGAATTCAGAGGTGTCTTAGTGACAAACACACTGAGCACCTCCAGAAGTGGAGCATGGCTCTGGTGGATGCAGGACATCCCAGGCACAGCAGTGGGACAGCTCAGAGGCACCTCTGAGGGATGTGCAGCCAGGGGGACCAGAGATGATCCAGAAAGCTCTCAAGGGAGCAGGGGAAAGGCTAACCCGAACTGAACCTCATGGAAAGAGCAGGGAAAAAGCCCAGCCAGGTATTTTCTGCTTCCTGTCCCGCAGCAATTTGCACTAATTGCTTTAGCGCTGGCCATGCTGCAAGTGATCACAGTCACTGAGCCACCTCTGCTCTGGGTGTCACAGTCCCTGAGCCAGCTCTGCTCTGGGTGTCAGTCTCTGAGCCAGCTCTGCTCTGGGTGTCACTGAGGGACCTCTGCTCTGGGTGTCACTGGGCCAGCTCTGCTCTGGGTGTCAGTCCCTGAGCCAGCTCTGCTCTGGGTGTCAGTCCCTGAGCCAGCTCTGCTCTGGGTGTCACAGTCCCTGATCCAGCTCTGCTCTGGGTGTCAGTCCCTGAGCCAGCTCTGCTCTGGGTGTCACAGTCCCTGATCCAGCTCTGCTCTGGGTGTCACAGTCCCTGAGCCAGCTCTGTCCTGGGTGTCACAGTCCCTGAGCCAGCTCTGCTCTGGGTGTCAGTCCCTGAGCCAGCTCTGCTCTGGGTGTCACTGAGGGACCTCTGCTCTGGGTGTCACTGGGCCAGCTCTGTCCTGGGTGTCGCAGTCCCTGAGCCAGCTCTGCTCTGGGTGTCACAGTCCCTGAGCCAGCTCTGCTCTGGGTGTCACAGTCCCTGAGCCAGCTCTGCTCTGGGTGTCACAGTCCCTGAGCCAGCTCTGCTCTGGGTGTCACAGTCCCTGAGCCAGCTCTGTCCTGGGTGTCGCAGTCCCTGAGCCAGCTCTGCTCTGGGTGTCAGTCCCTGAGCCAGCTCTGCTCTGGGTGTCACAGTCCCTGAGCCAGCTCTGTCCTGGGTGTCGCAGTCCCTGAGCCAGCTCTGCTCTGGGTGTCAGTCCCTGAGCCAGCTCTGCCCCGGCAGGCGCCGGGCTCGGCTCCCGTGGGATGCAGCTTGGCTCCAATTTACTCCTCCCCGGACCCGATTGGGGAATGGCCTCTGTCCTGCCCTGTGGCACGGAGTCTGGATGCTGCCGCATTCCCGAGCCCCCGCAGGGCTGGATGCTGAGGATTCCTGCTTGGACGGGTTGCTGGCAATGCCATGGCACCATGACTTGTCACCAGCTAGCCCAGGGCTGGTGGGGATGGGGTTGGGTTCAAATCAAACGTGTACAAGCACTTGAAAACCCCCCAAATCCTCCCCAGTCGTTTAAGGTGCTGTCCCATCCCACTCCTGGGGCAGGTGGACAGGAGGGAAGAGCCAGCTGTCCTCGACCAGGTGTCACTGGGCTCTAAGGCTAAGCCCTATGCTGGGATCTGCTTCCCAGCATTCCCAAATCATCCACTTAGCCTTAGGAAGCCCCCAAATCCCTGGGCTGTACCTCCCAAATTAACCCCATCCCTGCTCACGAAGATGTCTTCAGCCAAGCTGGGAGAGCTGGGGGTGCTCAGCCTGAAGAAGGGAAGGCTCCAGGGAGACCTTAGAGCCCCTTCCAGTGCCTGAAGGTGCTCCAAGAGGGCTGGAGAGGGACTTTGGAGAAGGGCATGGAGTGCCAGGATACTGCCAGAGGGCAGGGCTGGGTGGGATATTGGGAAGGAATTCTTCCATGTGATGGTGGGCGGCCCCTGGCACAGAGTGCCCAGAGCAGCTGTGGCTGCCCCTGGATCCTTGGAAGTGTCCCAGGCCAGGCTGGACAGGGCTTGGAGGAACTTGGGATAGTGGCAGGGGGGTTGGAAAATCCCTTGAAGGTCCCTTTCAATGCAAACCATTCCACGCTTCCATGATGTCAACCAACACGCAACACATCCGACCCCCTGCAAGCATAGCTAAAACTGGAAAAAAACCCCACAAACGCTCCTTTGAAACCCAAACACCTCCATCCCAAGGAGTTGAGACCCCAGACCCCACAGAAGGGTCACAAGCTTGACATCCAGGCTGAGAGGTGTAAGGAAACATCCATGCTTCCAGGAAAATGCACTGCAGCCCCCTTCCTGCCAGTCCACAGGGACCCGTTACACTAACAGTGTGTCCATTCAGCCTGATATATAAATTACTAATGTAAATTAATGGATAATTGAAGCCCTTTAGTCCTAAATATTTAAATTATTTAACAGGCAATTAAGAGCGAAGGAGAAAGAAAAAAGGAAAAGGGGCCTTAACCCCAACAGGCAGAAAAAAAATATAAATGAAGTGCGAGGAGAGCAGAAAGAGCTGATCATACACATTTTAAAGCAAAGCTGCCAGATTCATTTTGTTTGAGCCAGGCTGGTGTTACAGTGGATGCCCTCAGATCCAGGGGGACAGGGAGGGGAGCATGCACCAAACAACCCCACTGAGCAGGACAGATTCTGATCCACATCTTTTCTGGAGGGAAAAAACTCCATGGCTTTGTATGTAACAGCTGCTGCTTATAGTGATTACCTATAGAACTTCCTGTCATGCCAAAACAATACTTCCAGATAATTTTTTTCATCCTCCCTACCCCTAAGCTGACAGCATTCCCTTTTATAATACCATTCCTGACTCCTTTTTTAACCTGATTCAAGTATAAACACATTTTTTTCAAGTGTTTTCACTTTCTTTTTTCTTCTTCAGGTGGTCTACATGGCTGTTTCACTCTCGGCATCCCACCCCACCCTCCCTCTCCAAACATCCTCAGCGAGGCAAAGTGGTTACAATTCCTCACCAAGGCAATCCCAGCAGGATGCTGGATATCATCACTGCAATGAGATTTAACACTTTAATCCCCTCAGGTGTTCTGGAGAACCCTGCTAACAATACAGTGACACGGAATTCTCAGGGCTGAGAAACACGGTGTCTCCTCCTCTGGCCTCCATCCCAAACCGGCCAGGGATATTCCCAGAGCTCCCCTGGGAGCTGGAAGAGGTCATAAGGAAAAATGGTCCGTGGAGAGAAGACGTCATGTGGGAAAAACAGGGTTTGAACAAAAGCAGCGCGTGAGTCTGTGCGAGCCTGTGCGTGCCTGGGGACGACACCGAGGGCAAGGGGGGGACCGAGACAATAGTGAATAGACTCCAGATTATATCCTGAACTCGCAGCCCCACAGGAACAGGGTTATAAAAACCCTTTTTATTTTGTTTGTAGTCCAAAACAAACAAGTACATAAAAAGCTAAATGCGGAGAAGCCAGACAGGAAGTGAGCAACATCTGGGAAACATCTGGCCCTGGCTGCACCGCCAGCCCGGCCGCCGGCACAGCTCCGGGTACCTGCTCCCAAGCAGGGCAGGCCCCCAAAACCTCTGCTCCAAAAGGGGAAAACGTGCTGGGGGAAAGGACTCCCTGGCACAGGGCTCTGAGCAACCCCTGAGCACCACGGGAACCTCCAGGAAGGGCTCTGAGCATTAAGGATGCCCTGGACAGTGCAAGACTGGTCCAGGGCTCTGAATATCGCACCACAGGACATCCACCCATCTCTGAGCATCACAGGACACTCCCAGAAAGGGCTTTGAGCATCCCAGGACATTGCAGAACATCCCCTGAATAGGGCCTTGAGCATAAGGAGTGCCCTGAGCAGTGCAGGACACTGTGGTCCAGGGCTCTGAGCACCACAGGCCAGCCCTGAGAAAGGTGCTGAGCAATAGAGGATGCTCTGAGAATTTCTGGACGCTCTGGTCCAGGGCTCTGAGCATTGCAGAAGGAAGGCAGGCTGGCACCAGGGCACTCTTTCCCAGCCCTAAGAGATGCCCACATCCTCCTCCACAGGAGAGAGGTGGTGCTGCCAAGCAGCCAGAGGGGCTGGAGGTATTTTCTTCTTTCTGGTTCTCATCTCCTGCTCTTTCTCCTCCAAAAGAGCCTCCCAGCAGTGCCCCATGCACTGCCCCAGGGAAGCCTGGGGAGGCTGTGGGGCCTGGTGCTTGGGAAGGCTCCAGCCGGGCTGCGAGGGAGGAGAGCTGGCTCGGCAGGATCTCCTCACCGGGGAATTCCCCTGGCGCTGCCAGCCCACGTCTTCCCTCTGCACCCGCCCACAGCCACGGGGTGCTGTGGGGGCAAGAAAAGGGGGTTGCAAGAGACCCCACGGAGCTCTTAGACAGCAAGGGAAGATGTAATGAAAAGGGCAGCGATGCTCAGGAGCGGTCTGGATCACAGCAGGAATCACTTCTGTCTCTCCCGTGCAACTCCAGCTGCATTTCCAGCCAGGAAATGCAAACAATCCACACTCAGGCAACCTGGAGCTGATCCTTCAGTGGCTGCACCAAACTCCTGGCGAGCCAGCTTCTCTCAGCTCCTTGGACAGGCTGGGATCCCCCCAGCTCACCAGATAACCCCAAAGCACCCTCAGTCCACCCCAAAACGTCTCCTCGGCATTTCCTCTGCCATTCGCTCTGGCAGAGCCCAGGATTAGCACTTGGGGTATTCCAGAGCGGAGGATTAAAGCTGGTCCAAGGCTGGAACAGGCTGGAGAGGGAGCAGCAGCTGGCTGCACAACATCTGGCACTGCTGCTCATTTATTCCCCACTGTGCACCCATGGGCAGCAGCACGTGGGGCTGGTGAGGGCCACCAAAGACACTGCTCATGGCCCAGGTGTCCCACAAGGACAGGAAGGACAGGGACACGTCAGCTGGGGTGTGTTGCAGCCATGCTGGCAGCTGGCCTGAATGTGGAGCATCAACCCTTGGAAGAGCCCAGACACGATGTAGGGGATTTGGGGAGTGAAGGGAAGCATTCAGGGATGAGGATGGGGATGTCAGGGAGAAAAACGGGGAGGAAAGAAAATAATCACAGGATCTGGCTTGGAAAGGACCTTCAAGAGTATCTCATTCCAGCCCCCTGCCAAGGGCAGGGACACCTTCCACTAAAACACCAGAGGAGGAAGGACAGTGTTTGGAAAGGGAAACAAGCAAGGCACATTAAAGGGAAAAAATTACCCAGCAGGCTGGCAAGGTTAAAAAAGCAAAAACAATGGGACAGAGAAGGATAGGGAGACCTAATTAAAGAAGCCTCACCCAGAACACACCACCGGCAAAAAGCATCTGATGTGTCAGGGGCAGAGACGTCAGATGGTGCATGTCCATCCCATGTCACTGCACACCCTGCAGCAAAGGGCACAGCTCCCAAACCCCCAGCCACTGCAGCACAAAAGGGTGAGCACTTTGCTTCTTCATTTCTGGTCATTTCTGCACCAGCTGATGCCCACCTGTAGCCCTTTTATTTTTGAGTTATTACTATAAAAACAGTTACATTAGAAAGCTCCAGCACCAGGAGCTGCCCAGAAGAGTCAGACCCCACTGCAGGAGGTGCTGTGAGAACCGAACCCGTCCCCATGTCCAGCTAAATTTGGCCCAGCTCAGGGGCAGACGGGCTCCTGAAGGTGTCTGAACACATCCAAGCTGTCAGGGTGAGGAGGGTGATGCACAGGAACCCACCGGAGCCAGGCAGCCTGTTCCCACCATCCCTCACACGTGCTTTTTCTTCCCAATTCCCAGCCTAAATAAGGCTTTGGGGAGGAAATTAATGAAAAGCAAAGCTGATTACAAAGAACAATACAATGACTCAATCTGTTTCTTTTACCTCAATTGTATAAAGCTTTTACATTTATGAAGGTTTCTCTCAGCACACAATGAAACAACCCTCTGAGGGAAGCAGTAATGGCCCTGGAGACTTTTGAGCAAGACTGGACAAAACACCGCCGGAACAATCCCAAAGGAAGGACCAGATGATCTAACAGGTCTTTTGCATCTTTAATTCCTCACCCTTTTCTTTCTCCTCCCGTTTCAGGCACGGGTTTTTTTTAGCTGCCGCTAATTAGATGTTAATGCGGGAGCGGCTGCGTAGTGTAAGCAAGAGGGAAAACATCGGGGCCCTAAATGACAACCAGATCACAGGGATGGAGGTCCTTATTCTCAGCACGGAAAATCTCCCTCTGGAAGCACAACAGGCCGTAAAATGTTGATATCCTTTCCACACCAGGATGGATTAGTCCTGCACCCACCAGCAGCTTCCTGACACTCACGGGTCACACCGGCGCCAGCTTTGCATCTCCTCCCTCTCTATCCCCACATCCAACCTCTTCACCAGTGCATGGGAAGGACCTCCAAAGGGAAAACCCCACCAGCACAAGACACACCAAAACAACCTGAGTTTAGTTCAGTCCTGAGAGCAGCCAACTCTCCCGGCTGCCCCTTTGCAGAGTATCTCCAGGACGAGGCAACGGGATGCTCTCCCCACCTCCTCCTCTTCCTCCTCCTCCTCCTCCCTGCTGCTTGCTGGGCTGTTTGGACCATCTCTAACACCCGTCCCAGGGAGCTGGAAGGAGCTGAGCCGAGCTATTAGTGGTGAAACCAGCGAGGTGACACAGAGGCAGAAGTCTGAGCCCCCGGCCCCGCCAGAGGACAGCCACCGAGGCTGTCGCCGCCAGCACAACCCCAAACAGGCTCCCAGAATCACTCCAGTGCGAAAACACCTCCAAGACCATCAAGTCCAACCTATGACACACCCCCCTCACCTTGTCACCCAGAGCAGAACACCGAGTGCCACGTCCAGGCATTCCTTGGACACCTCCAGGGATGGCCACTGCACCACTCAACGGAGCTTGGAGATTTCTCCCGGCCGCACGTTTCTCTTCCTTTCCTTGCTGGCTGAGGCACGAGGAAGGTACAGCCTGCCCGAACCTCCTACCACACATTTCCCCCCTCGAACATGTAATTTTCCCCCAAAGTTCAGGCTGTCTGGGTTCTGCAATCGCCTCTGCAGACCCACTTGCCTATTACCCTAAAGTTCAGGAGTTCAAACTGCCTGGGTTCCGTAACAAACCCATTTCGAAGACATTAGCACCCATTTCTCCTAAAGACCCTCATACCTCGAGAGAACTCAGAAGACTCAGAACCTCAGAACGGATGGGGAATCCCAAATCTGCGGCAGTGGGATGCTACTGCCCTCGTTAGTGGGGTCAGAGCCCTGGCACCAGCACCCCTATGGGCAGTGACCTCCCTCCCGTGACCTCCCTCCAGCCCGGGTTCCTCAGCCCAGCCATGACAGGAACAAAAGCCACAGCTAAGAGACACATTTACGACCCTCCAAGAGGGAGCCTGCTGACAGCTTAACGAGCTTTTTGTTTTTCAAGTAGTGGTTTTATATTTACGACCTGAAAGGGAAAGATACAAGTAGGCAGGGACGATCAGGGGCTATCTGCTCCTTCTGCTCCCGACCCGATACCGTCCAAGCCATTCCGGAAAGCCATAAAAAACGATTGCGTTTCAGCTTTCCCCCCCCCGCCCTCCTTCTTTCTCTCTCCCCTCCACTAAAACCAAAAAGCACCTTTTTTTGTTGGTGCTCACTTCTTGTTAATGTTCACCCCAAGGAAAAGCATCAAATATTAATGCGGGAAGCTTCAGAGAGCTCACACCGGAAACCAGAGGCCCCATATGTTTTGGAGTATCCCAGTGGATACAAGATCCCACCAGTTCATCCCCAAGGCCTGGCTCTTTAATGCCTGGGAAGGGAGGAGGAGGAGGCCAGAAGCTGGGTTTTTACGAGCACGAGGGATCACATTCCTGGGATATCAGCCCAGAGTTACACTTAGAGGAGGAAAAAAAACCTAAGGAAAAAAATCCAAACCCCACCACCCTTCACCAGGTTGCTGCACTGGATTATTTATAAGCTTAAGAGAGAAAAGAGAGGGCAACCCCCCCTGGTTTTGTTGGGGGTTTGTTGTTTTTTTTTTTTATCCCCAGCATTAGCATAGCAGAGAAATGCCTTTGGGCTGCAAGAGCATTCCAGCCACCAGCAGCAAGATAAGGCTCTTCCTTGGCCTGCAGATTCCTTGGCAGAGAGGAGACACACAGGGTTTAATTGCACACAGAGATGCCCCAGCCCTGACAGGAACATGATAAGTGTGGAGGGCTCTCAGCTGATGAAGACTCTGTCCTGAGCTCTTAAAACCCAGAAAGGGATCAAGGGGTTGGTGTGGAATGTGGAAGGCCCAGATGTGCAGCACATCTGGCAGGGGAAGGGAGCCAGGGCAGTGTCCCAGGGGATGCAGTGCCCGCTGCCACACCGCTGCAGGTGACGCTGGACATGCACAGCCCCCCTTCCAGGGGTGGGAAACACCCCCGTGTGATCCGTGCTGACAGCCCTGGGCCAAATCCTGGCACTCACTCATCCAGGGGGCCTTTCCCAACCTGCAGCCCTGGGGCCTCCAGCACGGGGAGGACACAGAGCTGCTGGAGCGGGTCCAGAGGAGCACACAGAGCTGCCCCAGGGCTGAGAGCCCCTGAATGGAGCCAGGCTGGGAGAGCTGGGGGTGCTCAGCCTGGGGAAGGGAAGGCTCCAGGGAGAGCTCAGAGCCCCTGCCAGGGGCTCCAGGAGAGCTGGAGAGGGACTGGGGACCAGGGAGGGAGGGACAGGACACAGGGAATGGCTTCCAGTGCCAGAGGGCAGGGATGGATGGGATAATAGGGAGAAGTTCTTCCCTTTTCAGGTGGGGAGGCCCTGGCAGAGCAGCTGGATCCCTGGAAGTGTCCAAAGCTAAGGTGGACAGAACTTGGAGCAATCTGGGATAGAGAAAGGTGTCCCTGCCCGTGGCCTTTAAGCTTTAAGATCCCTTCCAACCCAAACCATTCAGTGATTCTATGAACCCAGCTGCTGAGCTCGGGATATCCTTCTCTCATCCCCCTCCATCCTCTCACAAGCCCAGCAGTGAGGCCCCAGCAGGCCTGGGTGGCGTGCAGGAAAAAAAAAAAAAAAAAAAAAAAAAAAGGAAAATAAAGCAAAAGCCTTTTAAGTGGGACTGAGCCGAAGCACAGCCCCCTCCCCTCTCCCCTTCCCCACTTATCGCTGCCCGGGGCTCTGCCCGGCGCCTGCCGATAATCAGGGAGCGCATTGAAACCCCGGCGCCAGACTGGATCCTTATCTCCTCCCGAGCAGGAATGCGGGATGGGGGCTGCCCCTGCAGCAGCTACAGGACCGGCAGGAGCAGCAGGAGGGGGGGAAGAGCCCCCTGCCCTGCCGACAGAGAGCAGGAGCCGGGCAGGGCCGGGGGATGCGGGGACCCCCGAGGGGTGCGCAGGGCCCGGGGCCCGGCCCCGCTCCGGGACGGCCGGAGGGCTCGGAAGCACCTCCCGCCTTGCGCAAGGGCCGGTAATTATCCGCGGGGATAATTACTCTGCTTCATTTCCCCGTAAAGTCAAGGCCTGGGTGCGGGGAGCGCGGCTGGGAATGCCAGAGGCAGGAGCCGCGGGGACGCCAGGCGACAGCCGGGACAGACACCGTCCCACCCAGGCTGGCAGCCCTCCCTGCCTCCCTTCCTTCCCTCCCTGCCTCCCTCCCTGCCTCCCTCCGTCCGGAAAGATGCGGGAGGAGAGCTGCGAGCATCCCCAACACAGCCCGAGTATCCCCAACACAGCCGAGGCCGGCCCGGGCACCCTCGCAGGGACCGGGGTACTGGGAGGAGGAGCAGGGACCCCGGAGCCTTCCTCCCCGGCGAGGAGCGCTCAGGAGCTGCCCGGGGCTGATCTCCATCACCGACAGGACCGACAGGAACTTCCAGCCCCCCGGCAGCCGCAGGGAGAGGAGGCCAGCGCCAAGCTCTGCCCGCTCCAGCCACGGCTCCAGCCTGGCGCTGCCTCAGCCCGCAGCCGGGCTGCGTGCTCCTAACACCCAAAAAAAGGCTTCGAGAGCTTCTATTTTTCACAGTTAGGAACCCAGAACTTTGCCCTCGGTGGCTGGAAAGCATCCCCCCAGCTGCAGCCAGGGTGAATCCGTGCCGTAGGTACACGGGCAGCAGCCCCCAGCTCCATCCCTGCATCTCGATGCCATCAGAGCCCCAGGGAATTCGCAGCCAATTAAGGGGATATTTAAAAAAAAAAAAAAAAAAAAACATAATAAGGGGCTAATGAAGTTTGGAAGCTGCCGACAGTAGCCATATGCCTCAAATATGCTGGGTACAGTCGGTGCCTAGGTAATGCAACTGCAGGTATCAGCTCGCCTAATTAGCTACCAGAAGAAAGTCTAATTTAAAACAAAGCTCTTATTTTATTTATTTGCTGACAGCAGCAGAGCAATTCCCTCCAGCACGAAGTGAAAGCAAACACACTGCCCTCAAAATAAACCACCACGGGCTTTTTAATTTTATCCTCCGACAAGTGTTCGTTCCCTGGTTAGTCTTCAGCAAGGGAGGGGCCGGGGGGTGGAAGGAAAAAAAACCCAAACAACAACAACAAAACCCCAACCTGCACTTCCATTAGCATTACAGAGGACTTGCAAAGACAGCTTCCCACTTGTCACCTCCCTGCCGCAGAAAACAGCATCCACTGGAGCTCCTCTGCTGCGCATGGAAAACTGCCTTTAATAAAACATCCCTGAGGATATGTGTCCCCCCTCTCCTATCCTCATCTGGGGGGATGCAGGGGCTCGGCACATCCTGAGATGCCCGGGTTGGTGTCTGGCTCCAGACCACTCCTGAGAGGTGTAGGACACCCACACAAGCCAAGACTCCTGACTCTTCCCTTTCTTCACCTCCGGATGCATCCAGAAGCAAGAGTGGGGAGGGGAAAGGGAAATCCTAGAAGCGCGGAGAGAGCGCAGGGCCACTGTGATTTTATTTAGTATCTTTATTTATTGAAGTGCTTTAAATAGATATGGATTGACTCCCCGGCTCTGGCTATTACAGCTTGAAAGGGGAGCTGCAGGCAGCTCCTGGATTAATGCACATGAGGCTACTTCCATGGATGCTCGGCACCCCCACTCCATGTGGGACCTTCTCCTGTCTTCCAAACTTCACTCGGGGCCTCTGCATCCCCCTCCTCCTGTAAAACACAATGTCCTGGTGCCTCCACTGCTCCACATCCACATAAAACCCTCTTCACCACCACCCTCAATCACATCCACATCCAAGATGGAGCCACCAGCCCCACCACCCAGCCAGCCAAACCCTTCACCTTGTCACCTTCCTCAAAAGGCCCGAGCTCATCTGAGTAATCAGGGATTCATTCTTTCCTAACAGCACGTCCTGCCAACCATTTTTGAATTTATGAAAGCAGGAAGGGGCACTGCAAGCCCCTTTTTATGGACAACACTGCCTGGGCCCTGCATTCATTTTTCTTCTCACTGATTAAAGTAATAATGCTCAGTTAAGGAGTAAGTAAAAAATCACACCATTTTTAGGCAGCTGAGAAAGAGGAGGAAAATCTATTGCAGTGGCCCTGAACAAGCGCTTCCCCAGGGCTTCGAGGCAGAAAACTTATCAGACACTGCTCTGATAACATATTCAGGCTGAACCACTAGTCTTGGGCATAAAAAAAAAGGCGTAATAGAAAGTGCCCCTAAGTGCAGACTGAGTGAGGAGGGGGAAATGGAGTTAAAAACCCACAGAGGCTGAAGGCTGGGGAGTAGCAGCAGCTCTGGGGCTCGGTGGCATCCCCAGCACACAGCCCTGAGGGGACGATGCTGACACTGGGCACCCACGTCCTGCCACACTAGTGTCCAGGGACAGTTTGTCTCCTGCATGCTTAAAGCTGCAGAGAAGAGGGAAAATCAGCATCCATAGCACCATGAGGCTGGTGAAAGATTTCCCCAGGGCCAGCATCCTCAATCATCCTCAACAACGCTATTTTCTCATTCTGGCCTCATTTGGCTCCCCTGCCATGCCCCAGTCCCAATTCCCATCTTACAACACCTTTCCCTCCACAAACACAGCTCCCTTTCTTCCCTGTAACTCCAAACCAACACTTTGTCCCAGGCACAAAGAGCTGTGAGGTTTCTGCTGTGGGTTCCTCTGCACGGCTTTCCCATCTGGCTTCTTTGGGAATGCCAGAGCACTGAGCAGCCAGCTGTGACCTGCAGCTACTTTAAAAAAATTGCCTCCACTGGAATTTTCTCCACACTTCTTGCAGTCATAGAGATGACAACACAACCTCAGAGGGATCCCCTTTCTCCTTAGCAATCACCTGCTCTCCGCTCACCTCTTAAATCCCATACAGCTCACCCAGCCTGGGGAAGCCAAGCAACACAAAATGAGCTGGAATCCTGCTTCCAAACCACCTTAAAATGGACAGGTTGTTTATTCTTGAGGGCAAAAACATTTAAGTCCATGTTTTTGATGCCTTATGCCCCCTCATACATGGATGGGAAGCTCATGGCACGAGCAAGTAGCAACTACACAGCCACTTCTGTAAACTCCTAATGCAGACGCTCAGGCTCAGCCTTCCAAGCAAACCCCAGGCTCCAGCCAAACTCCTCCCCATTCTTTGGGCTGGTGACCCAAAAGCCAACAGCCCATCAGCTCCACTGCTGTCCCTACAGATGCTGAAGGCCACCACCTTCCCCAAAGGTGGCCACAGAGAAGGTCCACCCGCAGCTGGGCATCTGATCCCAGCAACATCCAGCCCAAGCCATTGCTTCCTCCCTCCTTCCCCCCCTTCAAGGCTGTTTTCTAGGCAAAACAAGGATGGGAATTACTCAGGCAGCATGTGACATGACCACCAGAAGGAGGGCATTGCATTACTGGAGCTAAAACTGGATCCCAGTTTCTATTGTCTATTCTTTTGTAGTGATGGGAAGAAAGAGCTGCTGCTCTGTAATCAGGCCTCTTCTGGCTGCTTCCCTGCTTTTAGGGCCAACCAGGATAATGCAATGTTGCTTTCATGTGGCAAGAGAAGCTTATAAACAACACTATTACACTTCTCCACCGCTGAAATTAAAGCCCTGCTCCGAGCCTCAGTCCCTCCCACAGGCAGCCTGCTTTGCCTCGGACTTAATTTCTTCTCCCAAAGTCTGCAGTACAGGGAACGGACTGAATCTGGCCCCGAATGAAATTCAGCACTCCCAAAATGATGTCCATTACCTAGTCCTGAAGAGTAATTTCTTCCAGCTTTTGCTAATGTGCTCTCATCAAACTCTCATTTCTTGCTTCCCCTCAGAGCAGAGCTGCTCCAGATCACCGTTCACCACCCAAAAGTGAATGAAAGTCTTCTCTTCACTGATGCATCTTCACAGCTTTTTTGTATTTTTTTGGTCCAAAGTGATTTACCCCACACCCCATAAAAATTCAGATTCTGAGCTCACCCATAGACATCGGGCCTAAAACCTCCAGAGTGGATTCACTCAGCCAGAAATGATCTCAGCTGTGAAACATCACAAGGGGCAGTCACTTTCTCAGCAGTCTCAAAATAGAGGTTGTTTTTCTTTTTCTTTTAAATTAAAAGAGATGCCATCTCTCTGCATTATCTGGAATAAATCCTGGTGCTAGAAGAAAGCACACTTCAGCTTTCCTAGCTCCAGGTTCTCATTTCCACCAGCTCCTTGAGAACCACTTCCCGGTTTTCCATGCCTTGTCCTGCACTGCATTAAGAGCCTGTCTCTGCAAATAACGTGTTTTGAAACTCAGGGGACTCTGCAATAGCACAGGGACTCATTTCACCACCCAAGTGACCCCAGTCCTCCCTCAGGTCCAGATTAAAGCACCTCCTGGGCAGCTCTATTGGGACAAACCAGCGAGGCAAGGGCCAGGTTTATTGTGGCACTGCCCAAGGGACAAACACCAGCCAGATCAAATCCTGGGGACACCCTGAGCACCTGCAGAAGCAGCTGAAACCATCTCAGTGAAAGATGCTCTTCCCCCCACCATCCTTCCTCTCAGTGCCCCATTTTCGGAGGGGCCAAGGAACTGCTGCACCCCAAAATCATGGAAAGCCAAAGCTGCAGGATAATCCTGGCCCAGAAGTCGACAATAACCCAAACTCCTCCAACCTTTAGACCCCGTGGCTGACACCAATGCCCCGCATCCAGCATGCTGAGTGATCTCTGCCGGAGCTGGAAGGAAGCTCCCCCAGGCGTGGGATGCTCTTCTCCTGCTTCCCCTTCCATCTCAAACATCATTAGCAAAGGATCGTTTCCCTGGAATAAAGGTCACCTGCCAACAAGTGCCTTTTGCCATGCCCTGAGAGTGGCCTTCAGCACTTCCCTCACCTTGCCTGAGGCTTTTTCCAGCATTTTTCTCAGTCCTTCGTTTATTTCCAGGTTCCCCATCTCTGCTCATACGCCGTGGTGCCCCTAAGCAGCAGAGCAAAGCCTGTTTTCCTATGGATCTGCTGCTCCAAATTCTCCCTCCCACACAGCATTTGTGTTCCCCAATAGTAGGTGGCAAGTGTTATGGTATTGATGTTTTAGGTTTGCTTTTTTTTTTTTTTTTTTTTTTTTTAAGTGGGATATTAATAGATCCCTCTCACTGGCCGACCAGCCTAGATAAAAACTTTATTGCTAATTTCCTAATCAGGCAGGCACTTAATTATGAGACATCTCCTTCTGAGTCAGAGGGAGAGGGATGCAGACATACAAACAGCACGGCAGCTATGAAAAAAAAAGTCTGGATTTTTTTTTTTTTTTTTAAGGAAATGAAGCTAAAAAGAGAAACACCACCGCCCCCCCCCAAAAAAAAAAAAAAAACAACCAAAAAAAACAAACCCAAGTAACAAAAAGAGACTAATAACCCAGCAAGCCCAACGATAAATCCGTGGGGATTTTTGCCATTTTAGGCACAGGACCTCCTCTTGGGGCAGGGGACAAGGTGGTCCAGAGGGGCTGGATCCCACGGGGGTCAGGGCAGTGCCTTCCTCCCCCTGTGTCCCACATACAGCACAGTCCCTATGGGCTGTGAGCAGATGGTTTCCAAGCTGACAGGTTGCAAACAGCTCTGTGGAGCCGGCCGGGGAATCAGATATTGTCTCCATGCCTTTAGTTTAGGAAACAAAAGATGTCTCCTAGCTAACAAAAAAAAAAAAAATTGGCTGGGAGACCTCGGTGCGTCTCCTGATTTTGGGTTTCTTTTGAAAAGCATTTTCACCCAGCTCAGAGCACTCAGGTCTGATGTCTGTACAGCTCTACAAGCTGCCTGTACATAACTTTTTCCACTTTTCCTCTGACTTCCCTCTCTCTAGCTGGAAAGAGACCACAAGCACAGCCCTGGTGCAGGGCACGTCACCCTTGCTTTTCCAGCGACCTGCAGGCACTCCCTTTCTGGCAAAAACATCTTCCTTCGACTTCCTATCAAGCTTGCAAACACCATGAACTCGGGACAACCCGGACAAGCTTCTTCCCAGCATCCCTGTCGTTTATTTAGAGGAACCCCAAGGCTTGGAAACAGCCCTGGACACACAGGCCAGCAGAGTGCCAGGCAAGGGACCCAAATCATCTTTTAGAGAGGGTTTATTTCATAAAATCATCCTCCAGTAGGCTACGCTGGATTTCCCCACACACCTACCGGGATACAAAGCCCAGCCAAGCTGCAGGATCCCGGCTCCTTTGGCTTCCCTGCTGCTTTCAGCTCTGCAACTCGACCCTCGGCGAAACATATGGTTTGCATTCTCCCCCCTAAACTTTCCACAGACTTCTTCCTTCCCCTGCCTCCTCCCCGTGGCACACAAACCCGAGCCCTTTTTCTCCCCGAGCCAGGAATGGTGCCAGCAGCCCTTCCCATGCCTCTGCGAGGGCAGGAGGCGAGGCTGCAGTAAAACCCCTCGGCCGAGACTGCTAAGTGGGCTTGGCTGTTTCATGCAGGGGTCATTAACAACCCGGCTGGAGCTGCTGCATCCCCTTCCAGCCAGGCCATAAATACTGAGGAAAACAGAGCCAGTGTGTCATGGTGATGTGGAGAGGGAAAGGTGGGGGCAGCAGCACAACCAGAATTAGCTCTACAAGGGAAGCTTTTCCTTCCCCAGCCAGTCCCGAGATCACTGGGGTGCCACGTCCAACTTCGACCCTCTGCCAAAGCCAGAAGCAGCATCCTTTAGGATGCAGGAATGGGAAATGGGTCCAGCAGCGCTCAGAGGATGTTCAGGGTTAAGCAGCCAACTTCACCTCCTCTTTTCCCCTCCCTGTGTGCAAAAATCATCTTTTATTTTCCTGTTAGGCAGTTTTCATCGAATTTTCTGCTTTGTCCTGCAGCCAGGATTTCCCCCCTCAAAGTGACTATGGCAGTGATGCCTTAAGTTTTAGCTTTTATATTTTTTAGATTCTGTGCTGTTTTGGTGGGTAGTTTTGGGTTTCATATTAAGTGCTACTCAGCTCTCTTCTCGAAGTAGATAGACCAAACAACTCCTTCTCTAGTTTGATACCAAGAACAACTTTCAGGCCCTAGAATGAAAATACAGTGAAGTGAGAAGAAAACCAAAGAAGATGAAGCTTCATAACCTGAAGATATGACTGGACAATTGACTCTAATGTGCTAATGGACCAGAACTTATCAAAGTGTGAGGTCTTGTGACTTGGCATCCATTTTGTGACCATTTTGGGGAGCATCTTGGGTGTAGCCCAACCGGGCTCTTGTGCTGCCCAGGTGTGCCCAGTGAGGCCTTTAAATAAATCCCTGCTTTATCCTCTTGCTCTGTCTGGTCTCTGTTCTAGGTCAGCCTCCAGAAGGCATCAGCAGCCTAAGCCAGTCTTTGCTGAGCCCAGAAACCCGATCCAGTGGGAAGTGGGATTCTGATGGAGCATCACTCTGCCTTCCCAAAAAGCGAGGCATCACCTTCTGGGCACAGTAAAAAATCCACCAGAGACCTCGTACCCTGCTTCTTCCTCACACTGTCCCCAAAGCACCGCCCTGGAGAGGAGCCCTGCAGAGCCTGGGAGGGCTCTGAGGCGGATGGATGGACAGACAGACGGACGGATGGATGCCCCTGGCCAAAACAGCGGCGGAAACAGGAGCCTGTGATTGGAGACCAGAGGAGCACCTGCATGTACCTCGGCGTAGCCACGCCTGGCGCTTTCCACCAAAAGGCTCTGCGAGCACCGCCTCCTGCATGTTTACCACACCAAAAAAAAAAGCCATCTATTGACCCTTCTTGCTTTAGGATGTGTACTCAACAGCAGAGGAGGCCTCAGAAGCGTGGCCCCCTACTTAACCACACTCAAGGGGCAACCAAAACAAAAAAACCTCTGCACCGTTCTGGTTTTTTCCATGCGCAGGACGGCCCAACACCCAGACTCCGGGTTTTGCCACTCAAGGAACCTCCCAATTCGCCCAGTTTGCATAACCAGTCTTATCCCATTTATTTTACAACTCAGCTCTGGTTGTCCATGCTCACCAAGCAAAACCCAACCCCTTCAACCGGCTTTTGGAGCTTGCTTTTCCAGCTTTGGGCACAGCCCCGCCGTTCCTTTTGGCATATAAATTTAGAAACATGACAATTGTGCCTTGATGCCTTGATTTAATAATATACACACACAGATGATATGTATATACTTTTTATGATATCATCTACCAAATGAAATCACAAGCCATGTAAGATTACCACCAGGCTGTAAGTCCTGAAATCCAAACCTAGTCATTCACCAGGAGCAAACCATTAAGCGTGATGCACACGGGTAAAAAAAAAAAAAAAAAAAATGGGAATAAAAAGGGGAGGAAAACAGTTTTACAGCCTTTGGCAGCCCACACCCCACTTCATCACACTCAGGATCCCAGTCTCCCGAGCAGCACCACAGCCAAATCCCCTCTCCTGTAACAAATCCCGTTAGTGCCGACGCCGGAGCACAGAAGGAGGCATTTGCAAGGCTCTGACTGCAGAGAAGCAGCCAAAATGATGTGCAAGGGGAATCAGACATCCTGCAGGGAAACCTGCTTCCACTACTGAGTCAGCATCTCCTCCTAAGGCCTGGGAGAGGCCAGGAGGAACTTCAGGCCTGGGGGACGTGCTTGGATGCACCTGGCAGGGGAGCCCCAAGTGCCACCTCTACATCTTTCCAGCCCAGAGTGGCCCCAGGAATGACAATGGAGTCAGGCGTGCACCCAGCAGTGACTCCACGTCACCAAATGCTTATCCCCAAAACACAGACTGATGGAACTCAGAGGAGACCCCCCGGAGCAGCGTAGGGATGCCACAAGCCCCAGCGAGGAGCTGGGAGCACTGGGAACAGCTTAATCCCAGCCTAATTCAGATTTCCAGCAATGCTTGACCCACTCTGTGAAGATGCCCCCCAGCCAGGGCCCAGACAGCAGAAGAGACAGGACATTTAAGCTTCTCCAAGATAAGCTGGAAGAGAAAACCCTTCCACGAACCCCATCTCCAGCACAGCGACCCAGACCACTGATTACTTTTAATTGCTGTGTAATTGGACTCTGGGAGCCATGCTTTCATTTTAAGCCCGTCTCTACATTTCACATCTGTCAAAGAGGGGAAAGAACAACCTCCAAAAGTAATGTTCCAGCACAGGAAACACCGTAGCACCATCCAGCAACTGCCAAACCAGCCGTGGCAGCGGGGGAGGCGAAGCCTGCACCCCCAGCCCGTTGGGATAAATGGGATGGTGCTGGGATCCCACACCTGGGCAGTGGCCATCCCAAAGGCAGCAGTGGCCCCAGGCCAGACCATGGCAGGCAGCACCCACACCACTGCAGGATCCACCCTCATGGCCAGCACTAATTACCACCTTTGCTTGCACAGCCCTCAGAGATGCCCCTCCAGGTGAGGGTGGGGACGCTCGTTGGGCTCCACGGATGAAAAGCAAGCAGCAGACAGCGTTTCTTTTTACTTTTTTTTTTTTTTTTTTTTTTTTTTTTTTTTTTTTAATTTTGTTTTTCGGTCGTTTTAAATGGCAACCACTTTCTGGCTGCTGGAAAACACCCTCCCTTCTTTCTCCAAGCCAACCCAAACAGATGGAGCCAATAATGCAGCTGGGTGATGGCGTAGGATGGTGAGGGCTCCTCGGGGGGAGGGCAGCTCCCACACCACTGCAGGGGGAACCAGACCCCCTGAAGATGGCAGGGAGGCAGAGCACATCAACCCAGTGAAAGAACTTTGTTTCATCCATCTCCATAAAACCCTCCCAAGTGCTGGTATGAATCGTAAAAGTCAAAAAACACCTCCGGGATCATCGAGTCCAACCTTTGACTGAACAGCACCTTGCTGGCCATGGGATTGTCCTCCATCCCAATCGCTCCCAGTCCTCCAACTAGCTGTCAGGAAGAATTACAGTTTCCCAGACATCACCTGAGTCCACTGGAGGGTCAGTGAAACCAAGTCTTCACCTCGGTGCCTTCAGCCACTGCTGTGGATACCTGAACCTCACAGCCTGGAAAGCACTGAGGACACTGCTGACAGCAGTGCTGCATCCCAGGCATGTCCCTTCTCCCACTTCAATCTGTCCCGAGGAATTTCTGGGCTCGGCAGCCTCCTGCCTGAGGAAAACTCCCGCGCCGTAGAGTGCAACACAACCCTTTTAATAGCCTCCCATCTCAGCAAGCCACCCAGCCAGGAAGCCCGGATTGGGCTGGAATCATCCCGTTCCTCCATGCTGCCACCGCCCCAGGAGGTGCAGGGACACCCAGGAGCCCACCCAAAGGTGGGCAGCCCCAACTGCTCCTCGTCTGGGTAGTGAAACGGGACCTGTAGAGGCATTGAAACGCTGCTGATGTGGCAAGAAGGGGGCAAGCAGGGGTCACTTCCACGCCAGTGGCAGCTCCCAGGGATGAGAGGTGCTCCTCAGAAGGAAAGACTCACAGAGCAACAGCAGGACAAGGTTTGGGTGCAGAGAACCTTGCTGTCACCTCAGCTGTGCCCTCACCTGCCATGGTGTAAGAGCCACCAGGTGTGTCTCCACAGCCACAGCAGGGAGGGATGCCTGAGGGGAGGAGCATCACCCTGCCTTCCAGGAAGGAGCACTCCTGCACTCCAGCCCTCTCACACTCCTTTTTACCTGCACCTGGACAGCCTTTGGTTCAACATACCAAGGGGGGCTGAAATTCATACCTAGGACGAGACAAAGCATCCAGAAACGCTGCACACAGCAACACCAGTTCCAAGAGCATTTCTCCACCCCTGTGGAAGCTTTTTTCCGCTCCCCACTCCTCTTCCTAGCATTCCCTACTATCCCCCTGCACGGATCCTCAGCTGATGCCCACGGCAGCATTCCCACAGAGCCCCTGGGCCCACCCATCTGCACTGGCAGCCCCCACTCGAGAGGCAGGCAGATGGATCTAACACGCATTAAAACGGCTCCAAATGAGATTTTCCACGCTCTTTCAAAGGGAAACAATCCCTCGGCTTTCCCACTGGGTGCAGGAGGGGAGCAGGGGGGCAGCAGAGATCATTCGTGGGGTCTTTATGGGAACCACACTGGCGGGACCCCCTGGAAGCAGCAGAGGTGTCGGGATCTGACTGGTGTCTGGCTCCACGAGGGGGTTGCACTGATGGGGCTGACAGCCCTGGGTGTTCCAGCTGGGCAGGGATCACTCGTGGGACAAACCAGCCCTTTTCCTCCTCCTTTGCTTCTCCCATAAGGTGTGGGAATAAGCTGGGGAGAACAGCGAGGGCAGCATCTGTGTGTATACAGCTATTAAGGGAGAGCCTCACAAAACTGCTCCCCAAATCCAGAGGGTCTTCTTCCTTTCCCAAAGGGACTTGCTTCCCTGGAGAAGGGGACAGCCCAGACCTTGAATTCCAGGAGAGAAAAGCTCTGCTTACTTTTCTCCTTGTATAATCAGGTATATTTATTATTATTATTATTATTATTATTATTATAATAATAATAATAATAATAATAATATAATAATAATAATAAAGTAATAATATAAGTAATAAGTGTCTCAACTCGTGCCCTTTTATCTCCCAGGGTACAAAAAACTACAACAAGCAGCACAACACACCAGCACTGCCTTAAACTCACACAGCAAGCAAAACCAAAGGGGGAAAAAACAGCTCAAAAACCTTTGATTTTTAATCGCTGGGGGACTATGTCAGTCACATCCACCCAGATCAAGCCATGCATGGCAGACAGTGGGATGCAGCTCCTGATTTATATTTCACTTGGATAAACTCAAGTGCCACGGTCACAGTTCAATTTTGGAACTCCAGTGCCATTGCCATGTCTGCCATCCCCATTAGAGTTCTTTCATTTTTATAATTTTTTATTTTATTTTATAGGGAGGCCTTTATGTAAAAGTTTTCATTAGGAAAGAAGGCAGACAGGACTTTTGGTTGTTCTTTAGGTTGTTTACTGGTTTTTTATCAGTAATTTCATTACACTAGACTTTACACTAGTTTAGCGTGCAGGAGAAGAGGCATAAAAAAAGGTTGGATATGCAGAATTATGATTCTTTTATAGATAACTCAATGATTACTTAGAATGTATATTATTTCTATTTTTTTACTAATAATTAACTAAACTATTTACATAGTTTTGGACTGTGGCAAATTCTAGTTAATTGTTTTGTGTTTTGAACACTGCAGAATATGGAGTAGGGGAAGAAGGAGGAAGAACTCTAAAAATGACAAGGACTTTCTATTTTGTGTTTATTTACTTACTACACGAACAAACTTAAAATTTAAATTTTTTACTCTGTGACAAATGACATACTATGCTACTATTTAGTTTACAGTCTTGTGAATTTTATCTCAAAGCGTTTTTTTACAGGCAAAGGTTAAAGGCAGTGTTTGTTAGGGGGGGGGGTTGACTCTTAGAAACATGCAGGGAAATAGTCTCTGAGCCTACAGCTCCAGCCCTGGTGTTTCACTTGCAAACCCAAGGCAGCTCCATCACTGTGTGGGTCTGGGGGAGCCCCCTAAAATCCTCCCTAAGAGTGGGAGCAGCCACCCAAGGCAGGAGGTAGCAGAGGAGACCCGAGCAGGGCCGGGCTGTGGCAGGGAGGGACTCGCAGGAGATTAAAGGCAGAGTGCAGGACACGCTGGAGCAAGCCCCGTGCTAAATAATTCCTGCTTCCCATCCCTTGCCTTGTTTTCCAGCGTGGCTTCAGCCAGCCTTTCCCAGCCTGGCTGGCGTTTGATCTCTGCCTTTCCCTCAGCAGAGGTGTTGAGACAAATAAAAATTAAAACAAAACAAAACAAAAAAAAAAAACAAAAAAAACCCAAAAAAAAACCAAACACAAAAACAAAAACAGGGGGGTTGAGCCCCTTAAAAAAAATTAAAAAAAAAAAAATAAAAAAAAGCAAATACGAGAGGGATTGAAAAAAAAAATTTAAAAATCCAAGCTCAGCAAACATGTGGCTGCTACCAGCCCAGCGGTTTGGGATGGGGAAGGAGGTCCGGAGGAGGAGGAGGAGGAGGAGGAGACACAGCAGCTCTTCCCCTGGCTGAGGAGCAGGTCTGGGGCTGCCAGCCCAGCGCATTCCTGTGCCGTGAGTCAGGCCTCCGAAAAACCAGGAGGCTTCAAAAATAAACGCTCCGTGCAGGCTCTGGGATGCTTTGCTCGCCTCCTGGCCCCCGGAGCAGAGCTGCTTCAGCCGGGACCCTGCGGGATGACAGGGAGCCAGCGAGGGGCTGAGAGCAAAGCCACGCTCCACAACCGCCTCACAGCGAAAATCCGAGCGCCAGCCAAGCCCGCAGGGCTGGGGGACAGGGAGAGGGAGCATTTCGGGTGGGTTAGGAAGGGTGCTGCATCCAGGCAGGCTCCCACCGAGCGCCTCTCCCAGGGCAGAGCCCCGCGATTCCCAGCAGGACACGCAGGATTTTGGGCACTGGGAGGAGGGGCATCACTCAGGAGCTGCTGGTTCACTGCCCCTGAGACCCCACAAAGGCTCTGCTCGTGGGAGGTGAGGCTCACACAACACTTCCTTAAGGTGCTGAGCTCTGGCAGAGCCAGGGAAGTGATGCCTTGACCCAGGCTGAACCCCAAAATGATCACAAAATGGTCAGGAGGTCTCACACTTTTTTAAGTGCTGGTCCATTAGCACACTGGAGTTAATTGTCCAATTACAGCTTCAGATTATGAAGCTCCATCCTTGTTTTTTTCCTCTTCAATTCACTTTTATGCTTTTGGGCCTGAAATTTGTGTCGGTTGTCCTCGGTCCCAAGCTGGAAAGGGAATTGTTTTGTATCCCTACTCTGTGACTTAATATGAAGCCCAGAACTGCACACTAAAACAGCACAGAACCTGAAAAAACATAAAAGCTAAAACTTAAGGCATCATAAGATTACTCAGGCTCCCTTCAGCCCAAGGTGAACAGGGGGGAGTCACAGACTGGTTTGGGTTGGAAGGGACCTTAAAGCTCATCTGTCCCAGGGATGACAGGGACACCTTCTGCTGGATCAGGACCCTATCCAACCCTGCCTTGAGCCCTTCCAGGAGGAATAAGGCTCCATGTCAGCAGATCCCCAGCATCCCAAGGGCCAGGGCTGTGTCAGCTCGGTGCCACCGTGCTCTGACTCACAGCAGGGGTGGCTCGCACAATAGAACTGATTACAGCAAATTACAGCTCTGCAGGTTACGGAAAACCAAAATTGCAGCCAGTGGGCCTTCAAATGCCACTGGGGGCTCAGGCATCCCTCGTAGCCCTGCCATTTATCCCCTTCCCATGGTGAGACACACAGGTGGGATGGCAGGAGGGGGCAGAGGGAATGGGCTGAAGATTTATCGCCCCCCCCCCCCCCGACCCTCCCACCTTGCTCCAGCAAATGTTTTCGCTCGCATTAGCATCGCTAAAGCCAGGAAGATATAAATGAATAGGAAACAGCAGGAACCTGTGGCTTTATGGCACCAACATCTGCTGTAATGAACTCCTCAGACTCCACACAGCCCCCTCCATCCTCACCTCACAGCATTCCTGGCCTGGCACTGGCATGCCAGCCCAGCTTTCTACCCAGGACTCTTCCCAAACCCCACAGGGCTGCCAGGATGATGCCACTGGCCACAAACGTGTTGGAAGGAAGAGATGCCACTGCTAGAAATGGGAGGAAAAGAGCTCCTCGCAGCATCTTGGCTCACTGAACTGACCCAAAATACAGATCTGGTTTTTATGTATTTTTAGCTATAAAGTTCCTGTTTGACTAGGACAGGGATGGAAAGGCAGCCAGCATCTACAGCACCAAAAGGACCCACGGCACCGTACAGAGATGAAGAACACCCTCCAAGCTCCTTACAGGCTCAGCTTTTGGTCTCTAAGCAGAGAAAATGCAAGCTGGATTTCCTCCCTGCCCCCCACAACTACCATTTCCAAGCGATTCTGCCCTCTCTAAGGTAGCATTTTTCCATTTCTCTCTTTTTTTTGTTGTTCCAGTGTTTCACTCTGCTGCTGCCACGCGCAGGGAGCGCCCGCTTCTCAGAGAGAGAGGGCTCCACAAGGAAGCAGCTGAAGGAGAGAAGGGACAAAACCCCCCTACGAGCAGATCCTTCCACACACCCCTGTCCTCAAGCCTCCACTTCCAAAGGGCAGGATTTGACAGGCAACAGGTCCTGGAGCATCTTTTCCCCAGCCATCTGCTCATGCTGGCAGCAGCAGGCAGGCAGCCTCCTGCCACCCATGTCCTCGTGCTGCTGGGGGACAGCAGTGCTGCTGAGTCCCCTCTGTCCCTGTGTGTTTTCCTGCTGCTGGTAGGGCAGAAGGATGGAAAAGGACGTTCCTTCACCAGGATGGCAGCGTCACTGCCCGTAAACACCTCCGTCAGCTGCGTCCCCACCTCCAGCATCACCCTCTGGATTCCAGCCGCCCCTCTACAGCCTCTGCACAGCCCCGCGGGGACAGACCCTCAAGCAAGCTCCAAATCCTCACACCGAATTGTTTTCCTAGCCAGAGGAGCACACAGGGGAGCAGGGTGAAGCCTGGAGAGCAGCCTGGCAGGTAAAGCCCCAGGCTCAGGGAGGGGGGACATGCTGGCAGCTGCGTTCCCCCAGCAGTGGTCCTGGGGATGCTTTCTGGGTTTGAACGCCCCATCCAAAACAACACTTCTACCCGCAGGCTGCAAAACCCAACACAAACAACATGTACGTTCTTTGCTATTAAAAGAGAACATTGTTTTCTGGGTGATGCCTCTCCCTAAACACCAGGCAAGGATGGGGAAGGGAGTGGATGATCCCCGGGTTTAAGCACCCATCTCGGCTCCCTCCTCTGCATCATCACATGCCACCTCTACACTACTCTCCTGGAGAAACACTAATTATAGCTCTCCAGCTAAAAACTTTATTATACACACACATACATATGCCAGATTAGCAGCGTGTCTTGAGAGAGCTCCCCGGACTCCAACTGAGCCAGGTGGGTCAGGTTTAACTTGTTTTTTTTTGCTTCTTCGTTCACTCCCTTCCTCCCTCCTGCCCAGTTTTAGTTCAACCCCTGCATGAACTTGGTGCACGCCAAAATGAGAGGACAGAGCCAGGCACGAACACAGCGATATCCCCCGCAGCACCCACGGAAAGCCTGGCCACAGCTAAACCCTAACAGCAGCCTGGCTAATCCAGCCTGGCTAATCCAGCCTTCCCACACCCCCGGCATCCCTGCAGCACCGCTCCCAGCCAAGCAGGACACCAGTTGCCAGCTCTCAAACCTCTCCCTCCCCACTGAGGGAGAGTTTCTCCTGGCTGGAGGACGCTGCTGCAGCAACGTCCAGGCCCCTGGCTAAGTCAATAGTGCCGTTCCTGTTTCCCATTTGCCGAAACACACTGGATCTTTGTGCGGCGGAGGCGGAAAAAATATTAATCTAATTAGACTCCCTCCCTAAAAAATTCCTCGTCACCTTAATTACGCTTCAGAAAAGAAGGCTTGGTTCATTTTCCTAGAAAATCAGCTTGTCAGGAGACGCTTTCAACTGCGATCTGTGCTTCGCGACGCGTCCTCAAACCCTCGCCCGGAGCTGCGGGGAGCGAGAGATCCCGAATTCCCGCCGGCACGACGACCTTGCCCGACACGGCGGTGGGCTCTGCCAGCCTCCAAAAAGGCATCAGACTTTACAGGGCTCCCCTTCCGAGCTCTACACTCGAGCACGCATCTTTTTACACGCAGAGAATAAACACGGGCGGCTTCGCTTTGCCACGGCGGGAGGATGACAAAAGGACAAAGTCCTGAGGTGCTGAGGATGTCCGTGAGTTGTGGAGCGGGTGTGTGTGTGTGTGTGTGCGGGGGGAATAACCAGCGGAAGGCTGAGTTTGATCACAGGAGTCCTAACGAGAGAGGGCAGCAGGAGAGATGTGCCTCTGCTTCTCGTCTGTGGCAGGGATTGCTAACGGAAGGGCTGGATTTAAGTGCATCTCAATCACAAGATTGGGCTGCGCACAGGAAACTTTGAACAGCCAGAGGAAAAGACCACTCGGCTGCCCGGCCATCAGTCGCTCAGTTTATAAAAATGCAGGTTTGATAATAATCATTGAAAAGAGAAAAAAATAAATGAAAAAGATAAAAAAAAAAAAAAAATCCAGTCTGAATAGTTACTTATTTGACCCGACGGGGAATCACAGCCGCGCCACTACAAACAGGGCTGGGTTTGTTTTGCTTTTGCCAAGAAAATAAATAAAAAATAAATAAATATACAGAGAGAGAGAAGAAATATAAGGAAGCGGCACGGCGAGGCGAGCAGGGAGCGGCGCTGGCAGCTCGCATCTCCCGGAGCATCCCCCCCCGGAGCGTGGAGCGCTGCCAGCCCGTATCCCCGCGGAGCATCCCCCCGGAGCGGGGAGCGCTGCCAGCCCGCACCCAGCCCCAACACCATCATCCCCCCGGAGCGGGGAGCGCTGCCAGCCCGCACCCAGCCCCAACACCATCACCCGCCGGAGTGGGGAGCGCTGCCAGCCCGCATCCTCCCCGAGCATCATCCGGCGCCCAGGGCCCCCCCGCCAACCCCTCCACCTCGATACTAAAGAAAAAAAAAAAAAAAATCAACAATCCCCACCAACTCGGCGTCCCAAGGCGCCTCCATCGCAGCGAACTTTTTCGGGGAGATGCCGCCCACCCACTCCGCCCCCCCCAAACTTGCGTGCCCCCCTTACCTGCGGCGGCCAGCGCCCGGCGGAGCAGCAGCGCGGGGAGGACGAGGCAGAGGAGGAGCAGCGGGCGGCGGGGGCCGGGCGGCGGCATGGCGGCGGCACCGGGAGCGGAGCGCTGCCCGCCCGCCTCGCCACACTGCCGGGCTGCCCGGCGCCGGGCGGGGCGGGCCGGGGCGGGCCGGGGCGGGCCCTGCCGGCAGCAGCGCCCGGCTCCGCCCGGGATGCGCGGGGGCAGCCCCGACGCGCATCCCGCGGGATGGGGCATCCGCCGGGAGCCCGCTCTGCAGAGGGGCCGGCGGGCAGCAGGGGGAGCCGCGCAACGCGGTCGCGGCCCGGGAGACCCCCCCCCCGAGCCCCCCGCGGGAATGCTTGAACGCGGGCAAGCGGCGGCCCTGCTGCGCTCTCGGCACAAGGTTGGGTCGGACTGCAGGATCGGCTCCTGCCCGTGGGTGCCAGCACCTTCCACCAGAGCGGGGGCTCCAAGCCCCGTCCGGCCCGCCCTCGGACGGCATCCAGGGGCAGCCACAGCTTCTCTGGGCACCCTGTGCCAGGAGATCGCCGCCCTCACAGCCAGAATTCCTTCCCAATATCCCCATCTAACCCTGCCCTGTTTCCGTTCGAAGCCATCTCCCCTTGTCCTATCACTACATGCTCTTTTAAAAAGTCTCTCTATCTCTTGTACCCCTCTTCTCACCCACCCACCCCCCCCCCCAAAAGGGCATTAAAATCCAGGCTGCAGGATGTACCTGCAGGAGCATAAAAGTAACAGATGCAGACGCACACAAATAATAAAATTCACACACTGAGGGAGGCATCCTACAACTGCTTCTTGATATGTGGCCTTTTGGTTTTAAAGGGGGCTAATAAAAAGGATGGAGAGTGACTTTTTACTGGGGCAGATAGTACAAGGACGGGGGAAATGGTTTTCAGCTGAAGGAGAAGAGATTTAGAGATGTTAAGAGGAATTTTTTCCCTGGCAGGGTGGGCAAGGCCCTGGCACAGGGTGCCCAGAGCAGCTGTGGCTGCCCCTAGGTCCCTGGCAGTGTCCAAGGCCAGGCTGGATGGGATGGTGGAAGGTCGCCCTGACCATGGCAGGGGGTTGCAACTAAATGATCTTTAAGGTCTCTTCCAACCCAAACCATTCCATCCTATGCCCATATCTCCCTCCTCGTAAAGAACTGTAAACAAACTCGCAGGTTTGCAAGCTTTGGTGGGGATGCAGTTTTCCAGCTGGGAAGTCCTCTCTCAGAATGGGTTTAAACCCCGCCCTGGCTCAGGGGAGGAACGGGGGCGGGGAGGGCAGAGGGGCTCAGCAATGCTTTTTTTGGGAGGGGAGAGACGCCTAAAATCCAGCAAAGCCACGTGCTGCAGCAGCGTCTGTGCCATCAGAGCGCCAACAAGATCCACTTTTCCACTTGTCCCTACGAGGGGCTGCCGTGGCCGCCTGGAAATGGTTAAACTAGCATGGGAACTGCTAACTACTTTTAATTGCTGGCAGCTGCTGGGTTCCTCGGGGCAGGGCAGTGGGGGCGAAGGCGCCCTGGCAGGCAGGCGGTAATTACAGCCCGGTGCAAGCGGGGCCGCGGCTCTGGCGCCGGGGCTCCCCGGGTTCCCGAGCCGCTCCAGCCGCGGGCTGGCTGCCGGCGCTCAGCCCGCTCCTCGGGGCGCTGCGCAAACCCCGCCGAAAGCATGCAGAAGCTGCTCCAGCTGGGATGTTGCCACCCAAAAAAAAAAAAGAGAAAAAATCCACCCTCGAGAGCCTTCCGGAGGTGTCACGAGCTCTCGTCGCTGCCCAGGCTCCTCCTGCCACCCCCGAACCCTAGGAAATGCTGGTGGCACGCCGCTCGGGCCACCTGCATATCGCTGGTGCTGCAGCTGCCTTGAGTGCTACCTCGAGCATCCCGCACTCGGCTGCACTTCAGCCGGTATTTACAGAGCAGTGGGACGTGCCGGAAAAGGCTGAAGAGCGGAAAAAAATATTTTGAAAAAAAATCTCATTTCCAGTTGCTGTCGAGGGAGCGAAGCTGTGAGGGAAGAGCCTGGCTGGGCGGCGAGGAGAAGGGATGCACCTGATGCAAACCCAGCAGCGCTGGCATTGGGGGTAAAAGCTCTGGGACAATAAAGCAGGACCAAAAAGGTGTTTTCCAGCTGGATCAGGCCAGAGGAGCGGAATTTCAAAGTGCCTGCCTTGGGAAGCAGGAGTGTGCCTTTTACAGAAATGAGCGAGAGCGGGTGTGTTAAACCGGGCAGCGTTTAAGGCAGTCTGGTATTCAAAATATGAATTAAAGCAATGTAAATGAAGGGTTCACTTACCCCTATTGCGCAATTTGAGAAAAATATGACATGACAAACTATCATTAAGGCAAAGGGCTGTTTTTCCTCCCAGGTGTTTACGCACTAGCCCTCGTTTTCCCTCTAATGGCCAGGCACGAATGTGTCAATCACATTGCCGGCGCAGCCGGACCGCTCCCAGCAGCCGAGCCGAGGTGTGAGGAGCTGCACCGGGCTCAGATGGGCTGGCAGGGTCCAGCCTTTGTCATCAGCGCCAGAGGGGCTGGGTGCAGCCAAGGGGAAGGGGATGGCACATGGGAGAAGGGCGCCTGGGGTGGCTGGCGATCTGCAGCAGGCGAAGGGAGGGGCTGCTCGCCGCTCAGGGGTGCAGCACATCCCTCTGCTGACACACTCGGCACCAGGGCAGGCATCTCGCCGGGCTGGACGTTCGGGTCCTCCGGCACGGCCGGGAGGAAGGGGGTGCACGAAAGCTTTAAAAAAAAAAAAAAAAAAAAAAAAAAAAAAAAAAAGAAAGGCAATCAGATGAATAATAAACAGAGGAAACTCCCAAAGCTTAATCAGGAGGTGAGACAAAGACTCACTTGTTCGGGCTTCAATGTCACGGCGCCCTTCAGCTCTGACCGCACTGTCATGGGAGGGGTGGGTTTCTCTTCCCACCCAAACTTCAGAGTTAGAGCAGACCTTAGGTGGGCTGAAACATCCTCTGTTGATTCCTTTTTCTTTCAGACCTTGCTCCTCATTAAATATCTCAGTGATCTGGGATAAGGTTGGGCTTGCTGGCACCAAGTTATCAAGACGTCTTTATGGTACAAAAAAAATTTCAATCAGCGAATAAAGGACAATTTTATTTATTTTTTTTTCCAAGTGCTTGTTCTTCTAAGCCCTCAGACGTTATTTGCAGCTGTGGTCGGCTGGAAAGGCTGCAGCCAGGGGTAGCCAGAGGTGCTTTTTCATTTGGGGGTTCAGAGGTCTTGGAGGCAATTTGCATGGCATTATCCATAGCTGTGCTATCGGGACAAACAGTCCTGCCAACCTAATTAGGCATTAGGAAGGAGAGAGTGTCTGAAGACCAGCACTTAGGGGAAAAAGAGGGGACAGGCAGCAAAGCTGCTGATAACGTGGGGTCGAGGCGCTGGGAAGGGCTCCCCCAGCATGGAGAAGCCTTGCAGGGAGTTCTGCTTTCCCTGGGATGCTTTCCCCACCAGCTCACCCTGCCACATCTCCTCTTGGCCCACAAAAAGCTGTCTCCCTCCTCTGGGAATCCATCTGGGCTGAAATCACCCCACTTTTCATCAAGAGGGAATTTGAACAGGGAGCTGGTTGTTACCAGGCACAAAGTAAACACTGAGTTAGCCTTAGTTCGTTTCATTTTTTTCCCCTACTACTGATGATTTCCTCACCTGAGAGCTTTGGGAGCAGCAAAGGAGGCTGCAGAAATTCCTGCTGACAGACCTGCTGCAAGGATGCTGTTACTGCCACAGAGGAGTCCTGGATGCTTCCTGAAAAGGACAGGGAATTTGCTTTTCTATGAAACACAGGGAGGGTCAGGGCAGGAAAAGGGTTGAAGGAGGACAGAGCAGGTTTTCCTACAAAACAGGTGGCCCAGTGTATTTTGACAGGCAGGTTGTTGCTGGGGGACACTTGGATGGAGCCAGCATTTGGTTTGTCACAGGCCAGCTTCCCTGGGCAGGCAGTGATAGTGATGGGGAACTGATTGAAACTGGAAGAGGGGAGATTTAGAGGAGATGTAAGATAGAAATTCTTCCCTGAGAGGGTGGGCAGGCCCTGGAAAAGGTGCCCAGAGCAGTTGTGGATGCCCTGGATCCCTGGAAGTGTCCAAGGCCAGGCTCGACAGGGCTTGGGGCAACCTGGTCCACTTGAGGGTGTCCCTGACCATGGCAGGGGGGTGGAACAAGGTGATCCTTAGAGTCCCTTCCATCCCAACCCATTCCATGATTCCCTGCTGATTTCTTCCCCCTCTCCATGGGCTCCCCCACCCCACACTGAGCCTCCCCAGGTTACCCCTTTAAGCTCAGAGGAGGGAGCTGAAGGCAAGGCACTATCCTGCCCCTCCCCCCAAACAGGGAGCCACATTCCATGCTTGGGCTGCCAGGGGTTCCTGAGGGAGCTGAGCAAGGCTCAGGAGAAGATGCAGCACCTTCATGGAAGCTGAGGGTAGAGAAGACCCCCATGCATGCCCAGGGTGCCCTCCCTGTCAGGGACATGACCAGAGAGGGCAGAACACCCCAAGATGAAGAGCAAGACGATGGAAACACCATTTACATATCCCGAGATCCTCCAGCCCATGGGACACCCAGTGTGCAGAGCCTGCACCAGGTGGGGGGGGACAAGGTGGGATCTCTGAGTCCTGGCTCCCTCCCAAACTGGGCTGAGAGGGAGAAGAGAGGCAGGATCTCCACGGAGGCACTGGGGAGGGAGCAGGAGTTTGTGGTTCAGTGGCTCCCAAGTCCTTTCTGCTTTGCAGAGCTTTACAAGTGACACTGGCGTGTGATTCGATTAGGGAAAGCGCTTCACTCTCTCCCGACTGCAGAGCCTCCTTGGCTTCAGCTTGAGAGGCAATGGAAATCCTTCCTCTGGGCATGGGGAGAGGCAGGCACAAACCATCCCATCCCTCTGTGTCCTCTTGGGCCCTCATGTCACCTCCACCTTGGATGGTGCTTCACTACACTTGTGTCCCACGGGAGGGTGGAGGTGCAAGCTGTCCCTACCACCCTGGGTGTTGTTGTTTTATAGAACGTTAAATTTATGTTTAGGATTTTTAATCAATGTTGTGAAAATTACTTTTTTATTAGGGATCATTTCCCCTTATATACAATTTTCCACAGACCAGTGTGGTTGGTGAAAGAAAGGCAAACCTCTTCACCCACACTGGTCAAACCAGAGGGACATCTAGAGAAATCCCTCCTCACAGAAGGAATGAATAACATAGTGTTACAAAAACATTCTGTGTTGTTTATCCCACTTTCCTGGGAAAGAACATCAGAAAACCAAAACATCAGGCCTGAAACCAGATTACACCTGAGGGCCAGGAAAGCCTGGAGAGGAGATGATGATTCCCAAGGTGGCCATAAACCTTGATAAACCTCGTTAGGAACCCTTTCCCATTTCAGGGGCTGGGCTGGGTGGCTGGGAGCAGTTCCACATGTGCACACAGAAGGAGTGAGCACCCCAAATCACCAAGAAATGCTTTGGGAGTTTTCCTTGAGACCAGGGTTTGCTCCAGAGGGAGCTGTCAGCATCTGGAGCAGAGTCAGCAGTGCCTCCCGAGCATCTGGGAGAGAAAAAAAGTGGAGAAAAAGGGAGATCAGCCACGAAGCAAAGCAGGGACCTTCCCATCTCCATCCTCTGTGTGAAGCAGGGCTGGCAGGAGAGTTGGAAATTGCCAGGAGGGATGAATAAGGGAGAGGGGAAAGAAAAGCCACAGCAGGACAGCATAAAAGCACTAGTGCTGTGGAGCAGGTGCAGAGGCAGTGATAATTCCCCATTTCTTCCAAGAGAGGAACCAGGAGTGTCCAAATCGAGTTATCAGGCAGCAGATTTAGGGACAAACAAAAGACGGCGCTTTTTTCACGCCACCCGTGATTAAATTATGGAACTCATTGCCACAGGGTGCTATGGAGACCTGCAGCCTAAGTGGCCCCCAGAAAGCATTTAGGCAAACTCAGGGGGCACACGGGTCTGTCAAGGTCTGTTAAACATGATGGAACAGCCACCTCAGGCTGTCCCTGAGGCCCAAGGCTGCCGGCAGCACGTGTCGGACAAGGGGCTCAGCAGACCTGCCATGCCTGGCCAGGAGTGCTGGGCCAGCACAGCCTGGGAGATAAATAGCACCTAATCACCAAAATAAACCGTGGCCCAAATCCCCCTGAGGGCAAGGAGGGCTTGTTGGGCTCAGAAGTGCCCCGATGATGCTACAGGACAGGCAGAGAGGGGACTCCAGAGTTTCCGTCCATGTCCCAGTGCAGGGATTCCCCAGGATCCCTCACCAGGGATTTTTGGCTGGAGCTGCCCTCACAGCTGGCTGGGTGAGACAGGGTAAGCAGCTTTCCATAACTTCAGGCCAAGATGCTCTTGCTCAGGAGGGAAAGGGGGGAAAATCCCCCCCACTCCCTGTGAGGACACCGCATTCCCGACCCGCCTGCCACGGCCCTGCTCCTCGCTCTCCAGCCAGCATGTCAGCTCAATAATTTATCGCCCAGGAGGTGCAATAACCATCCATAATTCACGAGCAATAATGTTCTACAAGTTGGAACTGGCAATTTGGCTCCGTGGACCACCTGCCTCATGCCACTTCCAAGGACTTGCTCCTCCTGGAAGGCAGCAGCCACCTTCAGGGGGATGCAGCCCTGAGGGGCATCCTAGCAACAGCAGGTTCTGCAGCAGTGTCCATCTGTGCCTGCTCGTCGGGTTTCCAAGGCCTTCCTCATGGGAAAATGCTGGAGAAGTCCTGGATTTTGGTCTGCCAGGCTGACAGGACCTGCACGCTGTGGAGCTCTGCGCTAGTGGAGGTGCTTGGGAGGAGCAAGGCTGTTAGTACAGGGTTAAAATGTTTCTAAAACCATGGGAAAGGAATTCTGTGCTTTATTTTTGGTGGACCATGCAAAACTGCACTTACCTAGATATAATTAAGCACATTGATAAGAAACGCAAACGATGTAATTATTTAGGGGGCAAAATATTTGTTGATTTGGGAATCACAAGCATCAATGTTTAGAGTTTCCAGGGTACCTGGAGATGAGATCATGTTTGTACAGTGGGACTATATAAATACAGTTATTGTCGTAATTGTGTTGCTTAAACAAATATGTAGTTATGGTATATAAAATGGTATAAATATGGTGATATCTATATACCATATATACAATATAACAGACCATAATAAAATGGTATAAATATGTGCATTCTGAACAAATGGACGGAGCTAGATTTGGGTAGCTATACCCTGAGTTCCTGAGCGCTCTTAATAAATCACCTGCATGTAATCCACCTGTGATTGTGTGTTCCTGAACACTAACAGGATGAGGGGTGTTAACAGTGGCATTCAGCAGCAGCTCCTTGCTGGGTGGCTTTGGTGGCCCTTCCAGCAGGGAAGGGAATCCTGTCAGCACAGGAATCCTGCACCCAGAGCGGGATGAGCACCGGTATCTCAACTTCTGAGGCTGATAAAGGCTCCAAGGCATGGGATCCAAGCAGTAACTTGGGACTGGGGGGGCTGCAGCAATGGGTTGCCCTCCAGGAGATAACAGAAGCATCACAGTGTCAGCAGGGAAGCACAGCAGCTCCAGGGGGAGGTGGAAAAACGTGAGCCACCGAGTTCTCAGATTAGAAAAACACTTCTTGCTCGGCAAACTCTGTTAGTCAGACGTGAAACACGGGTGAAGCAGAGCATGCTGGAGCTCCCTCGCTCCTGGGGGAGATGTTTATTAACTCGTCAAAACACAACAGCTGTTGTTGCCAGCAAGAACCTGGAGCAGCAAGGGGAAAAAAAAAATGAAAAAGAGAAGACGAAAGAGAAAAACGGGAGAAAAAATAAAGATTGCATGTGAAAATCATCATTTGCTTCCCTGTACTTGGCTGGGGACAGTCTGTGGAGCAGGTCTGAGCCTGGACCATGCAGGCATCCAGGAGCAACCTCCGGGAGAGGCTGGGCAAGAGGCTGTTGCACTGCCTGCCACGCTTTGTGCAGGAGCCAGCCCCTTTGCAGGGGCCACTTGGCACACCTGGCCCTGCATAAACAACAGCCCCTAAAATAACTGAGGTGATTGGTGGCAATGAGACACCCATTAATGCTGGGGTAGTACAGTCATTACATCCCAGGGACACTGGGATGGGAGAGCAGCCACCTGCTGCTGCAATTATTTTAATTTTTGTTTATTTTATTTATTTTATTTATTTGGTTGAAGTGCTACAGATGAGGGACAAGGTTTCTTCACAAGTTACTTGCTGTTGCTTTACCTGCCTCGAAAGAGAGGCACAGGATTAACTGGAGGGTGGCATCATTATCCTGGTTTTTGCTAGGAGTGTTCCTCTGAAACCAAGCCTTGCTGCTCTGAATAACCCAGTCTTCCAAAAGTTAGATGTCGCAGGCAGCACTGTCAGTTAGTTATTGTAAGGCCAAGGGGTCTTTCTGGGGTGATGCTGGTCTTGATTCATGGAATCCTACAAGGTTTGGGTTGCAAGGGACCTTAAAGAGTAATTCCAACCTTCCCCTATCCCAGGCTGCTCCAAGCCCTGTCCAACCTGGCCTTGGACACTTCCAGGGATCCAGGGGCAGCCACAGCTGCTCTGGGCACCCTGTGCCAGAAAACAAATCCTTCCCAATATCCCATCCAACCGTGGAGTGTCCCCTCAGTGAGGGTGGCCACCACAGACCAGGGCTGTGGCACTTTCTGTAGGGTTTTTCCAGCCTTGTCAGCCTCCAGCACTGTCAATATGTACTTTAAAGAACAATTTACACCTAAAAATGCTCCCCTCCTGTGAAAGCGCTGCCGTGCAAAACAGCAGATGGTGTTTGAACACTGCAAAATGGAAAATATATCTTTAAAAGAGAGATACCAGAGTTGTCTTGGCGCTACATGGGCACCTCGGGGTCTCGATTTGCAGCTTTCTGCATGGGGGGAGAAAAAAAAAAGATGGCAAGTGCTGTGAGATAATATGGGTGGAAGGAGAATGCTTTTCCTGAGGGGTTCTTGGAAACTGTGGAATGGGAACAACCCAAATGGGCTCTGCAGGAGGGGCTCTGCCATCAACAGCCCTCGGGGGCCACTACGTGTGCCCAGCTAGGGTGGGACAGGGAGCACAGCGGGGTTTTACCTCCCTTTCTCCCCTCACTTGTGTCCATCCTGCTTCTTCAGATGAGATTCTGGTTATGGAGGGGCATGGTGGGGTGGGAGAAGCATAAACCACCCTGCTCCCACTTGAGGCTGAAGTCAGTCCTGCCGGGATGCTGACCTGCCCCAGGCTGGCATTCCAGGATTGATGCAGCAGGAGGTCCTGCACCCAGAATCACACACCCACTGCTACCCTAACGCTGCTTTTGTACATGAAACAGCAAAACTACTGCTTAAAAATCCCTCCTCTCCCTTTCCCTGGCCTGGAAGTAAAACCTCTGTCCTCCGGGCCACCCTCCCTCCATGTGAAAAATCACCCACCTTTTTCTTAGAGGCTTTCTCAATAAAAAAAATTGAATTGAATTGAAAATTGAATGCTGCTAATTTCCAAAATAAACAAGCAAATCTTTGGAGCAGGGCCCCGAAGCATCTTGTAAATGTCAGGGAGAAACATCAGCCCTAATGCGTGCCCGGCTGTCGCTGCCTCCTCTGGGCACAGGGGACAGCTTTGGGAAGTTTGGGTTTGGTGGGAAGCAAAGAAACCCCCAAACCTGGGGCCCTCTTACAGCTGCTCTGAAGCTCTGCAACAGGAAAAAAACCACCATAAATCGGGCTCGGCTTCACTCCTAGCAACGACATTTTGACAGCTTCTATTTCGGGGATGGCTTTATTGTTTTCCCCCCGGTCCTCAATTAATGCTTTACCTCAAAATAGCTACGAGCCAGCAGGACTTTTCCACTCACCAGGCTGTGAGCTGCTCCCAGCTTCCCCCGTGGTGCAAATGCTCATGGATTGAGCTGGCTGTTCCCAGCCTGGCTCCAATCCTCCAGTTCAGATCCCTCGAACAAGGACAACCTCCCTGCTGAAGCCAGGTGCTGATGCTCAAAAGTCAGCCTGGAGGAGAAAGATCAGCTTTGCTAACCCATTCTCCATCATTCTAAGAGTGCTGTGCTCAAGGATGTGAGGCTCAGGAAGTGCATTTAGGAGAAACACAGGCTGGGAACGCTCTGAGGGATGCATGGAGGAAGATGGAGCCAGGGCTGATGTTTACATCCAACACTTGATTCTGGAGGCAGGGAAAGTTCACCACGTGGAGGGCCTTAAGTGTTTTTGCGTTGGAAGGAGAGGGTCAGTGAGGGCACTTCTGAGCCAAATCCATTAAATGATCCTGTGGCATTCCCTGTGGTGCAGGCTGAGCTGGACAGCCCCACCCAGAGGGATGTGCTGAGCCTCACTCCAGGATATCACACCCAGACCCCTCTGCTCCCCTTGCTGCTGTAAAAACTCCTAAACACCCCTCTCAAGGTTACCCAGCTGTGGTTAGAGATTTAAGAAAAGCCCTGCACCATGTATATGGCTCCTCCTGAAATATTCCCCCCTGGCATCAAGGTTTCATCAGTTCAAGGTTTCATCAGTTTTCTATCTCAGATCACGCCAACACCAGCTTCAGTCACGGTGGTGCAGATGGGGAAAACCAGATATTTTTACACAACCAGCCACCTCCAGTTGCCTCTTTTCCCACATAATTTAGCAGCTATCAATCAGCCCGTGCAGCCATCCCCTTCCCTCTGCTCCGGGGGAGCCAGCAGTGCCCCTCTGGGAGTGGCTGTGGAGGGCAATATAGATGGAGCATGGGACACCCTCCACAACAAGATGCTGGGCACTCAGCCAGAGCCATCCCAGAGCTCTGCAGTCATTCCAAAGGCCCCACTTTCTAATCTACCTCTGCTCCCACTGCAGCGTGCCAGCTGCCCTTTCCCCCTCACCCAGGATTTTCCACTCAGTAGCCACGTTCCTGAACCCACACCAAACACTACCACCCACAGCACACTCTGCCCCCATGCTTTTTAAAAATCTTTTAATTCCTATAAGCAGTTTCACCTGTGTGAGGCCTGACCTGCGCTTCTCCTGGCCCCATTAAATGACCAACAGGTTGCTCTTATCTGCCCATCAGTCCTCACCCAGCTGCCATGCAATGAGGGAAAGAGCTCCTGCTGCAGTCATCTTTTGATTTCAGTATGGCTAATGAAGTTAAAGGAGACCTTTCCTCTCCCCCAGCCTGAGCTGGAGAAGCCAGAACATTTTAGTTGTTATCTGATTTGATGTGCATGAAAACAGAGGGAGAGGGAAAAAGAAAAAAAAAAAAACCCAGCTCACCACAGGCTCCTTCTCGCCTTTAATTGAGGATACAAATGCCAGGCTGATTTTTGCTCTCCTTGAAATTCCCTCTGTCAGTACAGGGCTCCCTCTGGTCCAGGACAAAAATTGACTTTGTGTCATGAATGAAGTAATTATTTCCCTCCTCAAATGCATATGGCAATTATTTCCCTTTTGGGGAGGGAGGGATGTGTGTGAGGTTGGAGCTGCTGAGCAGAGCCAGGTCCCTGTCCAGGGCAGGCACGAGCTCAGCCTTTGCTCAGTGGGGTTTGTGCCTTTTTCCTTTCCAGTGCCAGACACAGGCACTCTCCTGCATCAGGGGCTGTGCTGATGGGGGGCAATCACTCTCCCCTCCAGACCAGCCCTTGAGTTGGGATCAACCTTCATCCCTCTGGGCTGTTTTCCCCTTGCCTCGGCAATAAAGGACATTCCCTAACGTGCCCATCCTGTATCCCTTCACGGGGAAGGGCAGGGATAAAATCCCACCAGGGGGATCATTAGAGACATCCAGAACCCCAAGCTGGTTTGGGCTGGAAGGGCCATTAAAGACCAGCTATGCCACGGTCCCTGCCGTGTGCTGGGATGCCATCCAGGAGGTCCTTCTCCAGACAGACAGACAGACAGAGGTGGGTCACGCAGTCACACCGCCACATTCCTGCCTCCTTTTCCCCCTGGGGCATTCACTCCGTGCGTGCCCATTTCCTGAGACTCTGGCAGGGGAGGCTTCACCAGCTCATAAATTGTCTCTGCACCGGCTCTCGAGCACGTTGCAGCTCCTGCAGGTGTTAAAAGCCGCCGTAAAGAGCGGCACAAAGGAAGTTATTTGCAGCACGCAATGAGATCTCTGAACCCCGCAAGATGAACCAGCACTGAACCGTTAACTGTTTCCAGGAATCCCAGGCAATCCTGCAGGAACACACGCTCCCCCCCGCCAGCACTCAGAAACCTTGTCCTTGCATCAAAGGTTGGAAGGAAGGGATTTCAGGCATCTCCTCCAGAAAAAAATCACGTCCCTACCCGCCACGGCCACACCGATTCCAACAGCACAAGAACGAGGAGGATTGTAAGAGGGGGAAAAGTGGTAACCAATAGATTTTTAAAATGTATTTATTGTATGTGAGGCTGTCACCTAAAAGTCAAGAAGATTTTTACAGCGAGGGTGGTAAAATACAGGCACAGAGGGGTGGAAGATGACCCATCCCTGGAAGTGTCCAGGTGAGATGGGATTTGGAGCAACCTGGGATAGTGGAAGGTGTCCCTGCCCACGGGAGGGTGTTGGAATTAGATGATCTTAAAGGTCCCTTCCAATCCAAACCATTCAGAGATTCTGCGATTTACAAGCAGACAAAAAATCCTATACGAGTTTATTTACCTGCGCAAAATTAGGCGTTTATTTTACTGCTGACATTTCACAGCCCATCACCACGTGAGCCAGCACCAAGCACTCCCAGCCAGACCCCATCTCCTCACTCCAGGAGTGAAAACCACAGGACACAAGCACTGGGAAAGTCACTGGAAGGTTGGGAGTGACCTTGAAGGGAGCTGGACATCGCCTTGTTGGTGGTGGCGGCGGCAGCGTGAAAATGTATTGCAGCCCTTGGGCAGCCTTCAGTTCTCATTTAAGCTGTTAATCAGAGGGGGGACAGGGAGGAGAGCAGCAGCAGCCGCAGCTTTTCCCCGCCAGCCTGGCTGGAAAAGTGTGAGTGGCACTGGGAGGGCCTGCAGGACAGGGGCGTGGGGGCAGCAGGGGAGCAGCTCTGCCTTCTGCAAGAAGGAATGGCTCTAGGGGCCAAATATCCCCTTATTCTCCTTCTGAGTCCTTCCACGGGTGGGGTTAGCCTGGTTTTGTATTCCATGGTTTGTTTGGTTGCTCAGATGTGCACAGCAGCTCTGTGGGTCTCTGCTGAGGGTAGCATCACCCAGCTGCCCTGCCTGGCAGTTTGGGGCAGCTTTGTGGATAGAGGGATTTTGTGACCAGGGGGATTTTGTGACCCAGGGGACCAACACTAAGGAGCAGGGGCCCCAGAGCATCCTGCCCTCTCTGTGCTGTGGCTTGCTGCTTTCAGCCTTCATGTCATCATGCCATGCATCCCTGGGGAATACTGCAACCCCATGAGAACCTGGCACAGGGTGCCCAGAGGAGCTGGAGCTGCCGCTGGATCCCTGGAAGTGCCCAAGGACAGGCTGGGTGGGGCTTGGAGCAGCCTGGGATAGGGGAAGGGGTTGGAACAAGATGCTCCTTAATGTCCCTTCCAACTCAAACCCTTCTGGGGTTGTTTGACCTTGGGCCATGAAGCTGTGGGAGAAGGAAAGAGAGGGACAGGGGAACAGACTCCTTGCTGGTGAGATGGCCTGTGAGAAGACTCATCCAAATCCAGGTGGGATGCTCTAAGGCAGAGCAGACAGAATTTGAGCAGAGAAGCCACTTCCCCACTCACCTGCACCGCTTCCCCTCCTCCAGCACCACAAGGGTTAAGATGAGTCTATTACTGTTTGCTTGTCACTTTGTCGCTGATCTAATGACCATCGATAATAGCTGAATAAGAATTGATGGAGAGATGGATTTAATTAACCCCGGTGTCAGCAGCTCGCATTGCTGTCTGTTTGTGTTAATGGAGCAGCTCAGGAAAAAAACTCTCCTGAGCTTTGTGTGGCTCAGCCTGCGGCAAGTAAAACCCTCCTATTCATCAGCTGCACCCTCCAGGTAAACCCAGGCAGTGCCACTTGGCAATTCCTCCCTCCTGTCCCTGAAAGAATCAAATAATCACCTGCTCCGGCGCACTCTGAGCCCCAGATCCATCCACCACCCCATCCTCATTCCCTATCCCGGCTGCTGCTGCCTTGGGCAGCACAGCCAAGTCTCTGCAGGCTAGGTGGGAGGCTGGCAGTGCTGATTTTGGGAGGCTGGAGGTCTTTATTTAGCAGGGGCACGGTGCTGGGAGTTTAATAAAAGACCAGCACAAAGGCAGCGACTGCTCTGTGTTTCCTGACAGTGCAGATGCCGGCCAGAGATGCAGGCACAGAGGTTTTCCCAGCCAGTCAGACCTACCCTGGCATCTTTCACATCCCCTGGGTCCTCCTGCAGCCTCCTCATCCTAAAATCCAGGTGTTGCATGTGCTCCACTGGGATTTATCCTCTTCTTCTGGGTTCCAGGCTCGTTTGGTGAGCAGGCACAGAAGCACTGGGGCAGGGTGCTCAGGCTGATCCTGCACACTCCTTGATTGCAGCTGGTAATTAGTGTCTGCCAGCTCCTGACCCCTCCTCAGCTGACCCTCAGGTGCAGCAGGTCACAGCTCTCATCTCTCCTCACCCTCCTGCCTGGCTGATCAGGAGGATCACCAGGGAAGTGCCAGTCTGGAGGAAGGATGGGCGCAGGGCCCTCCTTGCCTGTGGCTACCCGAGCTCAGTGAGGAATTTCCTGGCACAGGGATCAGTGGCAGCATCATCCAGGGCAGCTCCAGGACCTGTTTTCCAGGGCAATAATCCATGGGTGCACCCCAGAGCAGTATTATCCATTTGGGAGATCTCTCAGGGCAGGCTCGGGGGGGCTTGTCTGACACCCACCGGGTTTTCTTCACACTTCCCCTTCCTCTCATTTTCGGCTGTGATTGATTTTCCTGTTCTAACACATGTCCAGCCTTGACCCAGGCGGGCAGGTCTGGATCCCCCATGGTCTGGGATGCACTGGGATGATGCCAGTGCCATCCCAGGCAGGTCTGGGATGCACTGGGATGGTGCCAGTGCCATCCTGGGCAGGTCTGGATCTCCCATGGTCTGGGATGCGCAGGGATGGTGCTGGTGCCATCCCTGTCAGGTCTAGGATGCACTGGGATGGTGTCAGTGCCATCCTGGGTAGGTCTGGGATACACTGGGATGGTGCCAGTGCCATCCTGGGTAGGTCTGGGATGGTGCCAGTGTCACCCTGGGTAGGTTTGGGATACACTGGGATGGTGCCTGTGCCATCCCAGGCAGGTCTGGATCTCCCATGGTCTGGATCTTCCATGGTCTGGGGTACACTGGGATGGTGTCAGTGCCATCCTTGGCAGGTCTGGGATGCACTGGGATGGTGCTGTAGGAGTGATGCTGGGTTGGATGTTTGGGACGGATGGAGATAAGAGATTTTTGAAGTTGGGTTTTGGAATTTGTGGTTATTTGTAAAGCGTGTGGGTGTAGGGGTTTTGCTTGGAGCTGCCAGCACAGCTCAGAGCAGGTTTGAAAGAGTGAGGAAAGAGAGAGTCAGAGAGAGAGATAGTGTTATTGGTTGAAGTTTTTGTTATGATATAATAAATTTTTTTTGTGTTAAATATTTTAATTTTTATTAATTAATTTGGTATAAGAGATAAAGTTTATAGTATTTATATACATTTTATAAGAATTATTATATTATTATACTGTGTTATATCTTAGACTTTATAAATTACTTTTTGGACATTTTTTGTTAAGCTAGTGGGATTTGTTTTGACTTTTGGATTTGTTTGTAAGCAGAGGGTATTGTTTAATTAAAAGGGGATTATTTTAGTTGGCTATACTATTGGTTTTTTAGTTTAATAACAAAGGCTTGTCATTTTAAAGCTTGCTTTCATTTTAATTTTGTTTACAGTTTTTATATTTTCAAAATTTTTTGTCAGGCAATCATATTTATAAGGCTTTCTTGTTTCAGCTTCCCCAACAGGTGCCACCCCAGGCAGGTCTGGATCCCCCAGGTCTGGATCTCCCATGGCTTGGGATGCATTGGGATGGTGCAGATGCCATCCTGGGCAGGTCTGGGATGCACCGGGATGGTGCCAGTGCCATCCCTGGCAGGTCTGGGATGCACTGGGATGGCACTGGTGCCATTCTGGGCAGGTCTGGGATGCACCGGGATGGTGCCAGTGCCATCCCTGGCAGGTCTGGGATGCACTGGGATGGCACTGGTGCCATTCTGGGCAGGTCTGGGATGCACTGGGATGGTGCCAGTGCCATCCCTGGTAGGTTTGGGATGCACTGGGATGGTGCCTATGCCATCCCTGGCAGGTCGGGGATGCTCTGGGATGGTGCCAGTGCCATCCCTGGTAGGTTTGGGATGCACTGGGATGGTTCTGTGCCATCCCAGGTCTGGATCCCCCATGGTCTGGGATGCTCTGGGATGGTGCCAGTGCCATGCCTGGCTCTCTGGGCTGCTCCTTGGGCTGCTGCAGCTGGAAATTCCTCATGCTCACTGTGGCAGACCAAGGCAGGACTGTCTGAAGGAATAAACTTCCCAGGGCAACGCCTTGCCAAGCTAAAAATATCCCTGCTGGTAGAAACACTGTCTCCCACCGCCAGCACTGTCTCGTGGCTGGCGCTTCCAGGTGGGACAGGACACAGAACTTCCATGGCACGAGGGCACTGAGAGCACCAGTTTGCAAATTTCCTGCTGGGAAAGAGTGAGCTCAGCTCTTGGCACCTCGTGCAGCAGCTGTGGGCAGCCCCAAGGGAGCAAACAGTGCCCACGGAAAAGAGAAAATATTCTCTAATATTTCCAGGCAGGGGAAAGCTGGTGTCAGCAGAGATTCGGGCTCTGTCCCTGCCCCCCGGCTGCAGGATGGAGGTAACATCACCTGCCCACAGCAAGGTGAGGGAGTTAATGTGGCAGTGGCTGATCTGGAGTTGCCCAGACCTTCACACAGCTCTCCAAGCAGCCCTTGGAGCGTTTTGGGTCAGGGTGGGGAGAGCTGGCCACAGTGGGACAGATGGATCTCTGCTTATTTTATCCCAAGAGCTTTCTCTTCTCCCAGCAGGGAAGAGAAATAGCTAAAATAAGCAAAGCTGGCAGTGGAATGCAGAACTTCTTCTGGCCTCCTTAACACAGTCCCTGAAGCGGCAAAATTCATCCTGCCATGGCAGGAATTGGGGAACCTGGGAAGAAGCCCAAGCCCAAGCATCATCCCAAGTCCTTCCTAGCCTGGCAGAGCTCCCAGCTGCTGAGCTGAAGGTGAGCTGGAGCTTCCCTCCCCTCAAAAAACCCTCCAAGGATCCCACATTTTCCTCTTTCAGCTTTGTCCTGCCACCAGAACATCAGTGACTGCCCACAGCTCCACTTCATCCCCAGGAAAAGAGGGGCAAGGCACAGGCAAGGTCGGTGTGGCTCTTCCTGAGCCTTTGGAAAGATGCTGATTTAGAGAGAAACAGGCTTCCTGTTTTGCTCATCCCTGTCCCAGTCAGAAAGTACCTTGCCAAGTAAGTCTTCAAATCCCTGCCAGTAACCTGCAGTCATGGAATACGTGAGGCTGGGGAGAAAAATAAAAAAATAAATATTAAAAAAAAAAAAAAATCCAGCAGAATTTAATTTTGAAGAACAGAGACCAGTCTTATAGCTTTTCAACTGCTGGAGCAGGTGAGCCAATAATAAAATCAACTGCCCAGAGAGGAAATGAATATTGGGTTTTGTTCCAAAAGGATGAGTTCAGCCAGCGTCAGAAAGAAAGGAAAAAATAATAATAATAGAAAATAAAAGAAGAGTAGGAATTGTTCTGTGACAAACGTATTTTGACAATCCAGCTGAAAGGGCTGACAGAGTTATGAGTGAGGGGGAGGAATTTCTGATCTCTGAGTGTCATCTCACTTGTTTTTCTTGATTCAGCCTGGCCCTGCCAACAATGTGTGTCACTGCCCAGCGCTGGGAACATCCTTTGATGAGTGACACGTGGTGCTCCCCACAGCTTCCTCCTGCATTTCACCTGCCAGCAGCACCAGGGCTCTGCAGGGGGACACTCCAGGCAGACTGGCTTTGGGCAGGTCACAGGTGGAGGGGCCAGGGTCCCCAGCCACACATCCCGGGGCATTTCTCTTTGTGATGAGCCTGGAGTCACATTTCCTGGTCTTCTTCCTGGCTGAAGCCATGGAATCACAGGATGAATGGCTTGGGTGGGAAGGAGCTTGCAGATCAACTTGTTCCCATGGCAGGGACACCTTCCACCATCCCAGGGTGCTCCAAGTTCCCTTCAGCCTGGCCTTGGACACTGCCAAGGATGGGGCAGCCTCAGCTTCTCTGGGAATTCAATACCAGTTCCTCACCACCCTCACAGGGAAGTGTTTCCTCCTAAGATGCCATCCACCCCTGCCCTCTGTCCATGTCATCCCCCCTCATCCTGTGACTCCATGTCCTTGTCCAGAGACCCTCACCAGCTCTCCTTGATGCCATCCTCATCGTTTTCATCCTCACAGGGACACAGGGCTCCAGGTCTCTCTTTGCACCCCGTGCTGGGCAGAAGGGAGAAGCACAGGAGGGTGGCAGATGCTGGAATTTGGACTCAGGTGATGGAAACTCCACTGAGGAGTTTTGGAGATCCTGGCACCTCTCTGAGAGGGCTGGAGGTGCCTGGTTTGGGATGGAGTTTGTGACTGTGGGGCAGGCAGGTGTTGCTGAGGGGGTCTCTTCTCGTGTCTGATGCCTTGGCTAAAATCTACCCCTGGCTTGGGCACCTCAGGGGTTTGAAATGCCCCTTCTCAGTCTGAGCTGTGCAGCTCCTGGGGCAGCCAGTGCAGCCAACACTCCTCCAGGAAGTGGAATCTGAGCCCTGGAGTGAGCCAGGCTGTAAGAGCACATTAATTTTAATCACCTTGAGAGCAGGGCTCAGCACCAAAGTGGGCAAGCCCAGTGGCATTTGATGGCATTCTGAGAGGTCCCCTCTGGTTAAAGGACACCTGAGAGAGGCAGCTTCAGGCCAGGCTGTGACCAGGCTCTGGGAGAGGGATGCTCCCTGTGACTCCTTCTGAGTCAGCTTGAGTCACCTGCCTCCACTTGCTGCTGCTAATTTACTACCCACAGTAATTTTGAGAATTGGGGATTATCAGCTTCTTATTCAGATTTTCCCCCTCCAACGTGGAAAATATCCACCTTGGGGCGGGGGTCCTGTGGCAGAAGGGGGTCCTATAGCATCTTTCTCCATGGCTCCCCACTGCTTTTAGGATTGTTGGGGAGAACTGGGAAACTTCCTGCACCTTGATTCCTCAGCCTGACCCTGCAGCTTTCCAGACAAACACATTTCTGCTTCCCCACCAAGTGACATCTTTCAGGATGTGTTTCCTGAGGGTCGAAGTAGAGGATAACCTCCCAGAGAACAGTGTGGTGCTCCTGAGATAAATAAAGCTCTTGGAATGAAGCCTCCTCGGAGGGACAAGGGCAGCATGAATTTCTCTCAAGGCCTGGGGGATGGCTCAGTGTTTCCAGGAACAGCCACCTTGTGTTTGCACTGACAAGCCTTTAAAATTAGGGCAGGGAGTTCAACCAATTGAAGGTCAGATTGTCTGGGATGGGAAACGCTCCAGAACTTTCCAGTGATATTTTTAAAAGTGTTTTCAAGCCTGTTGGTGTGACTCTCTTGTGCAGATCTTTCCCACTCAGCTCAATGTCTGTGCCCAGCCTGGACTAGGGAGAAAGAAACCCATACATCCATTCAGGCTGTTTTGGATAGCTGGAAGTGCAAAATAAACAGGTCCAGACATTTTCAGTTGTTCCTCATTTCGAGACAGACATTGAGAGGGCTGGGAATGGCGCTGGGCAAGGGAATGGAGCCCCAGCAGGGGCTGAGGGAGCTGGGCAGGGGCTCAGGCTGGAGCAGAGGAGGCTCAGGGGGGCCCTGCTGGCTCTGCACAACTCCTGAGAGGAGGGCACAGCCGGGGGGGTCGGGCTGTGCTGCCAGGGCACAGGGACAGCACAAGGGCAAACGGCCTCAAGCTGTGCCAGGGAAGGTTTAGACTGGATACTAGGAAAAAAAATTCTGCATGGAAAGGGTCATCAAGTACGAGCACAGGCTGCCAGAGGAGAGCTGGCCTGCCCACCCCTGGAGGGATGTGAAAGTCACCTGGATGTGGCACTTGGGGACAAGGTTTAGTGGTTGGTTTGGCAGTGCTGGGGGATCTTAAAGGTCCTTGTCTCAGCCTAAATGACTCTTTGGTTCTGCTCCCACTACCCTGCTTTGTGCTGGTACTGGTCAAACACAGGGAAAAAGACAAAAAAAACTCCTCTTTATCCACTCTGATGGCAGTTCCATGCCAACACCCCATCATTCCTCTCCCTGCTGCTGGATGCTGTCTGCTCCTGGGTACCCCGAAGCTTCCCCAGCTCCTCAGCAGCTGCATTTTGCTCCAAGCCTGGGTGTGAGCATGCTAAGAAAGAGCCCAGCCAGGCCCCCCAAGGGCTGCTGGGTGGGAGCAGCCACATCCAGCTCCATCCTTTGGTCCCCTGGAGGACAACTGGAAGCGGTGCTGCCAGCTTTAATCACGCCTCACGCCCCACCAGCCACTTCCCGGGATGCAGACCTTGTTAACATGTAAAATAATGGCAAAGATGCAGGTGGGGTTCTGGCTGGTTAACCAGGAGATGCTTCAGTGAGAATTATCCAATTAAATCTCCATCTCCACCTTGCTCCTGTGGCTTTACCCCCTCCCACTGTGGTGGCATTATCACCCAAAGCAACAAACACGGGTCCTGATGGAGTGCTGGCCACATTAAGCTGTCACTGCAGGCACTGGGGACCCTGCAGGGCTGGCCAGGCTCTCTGGGCTGCTGGGAGGCATGGGAAATTAATCCCAACCTAAATATATACACACTGGCACACAGCAAATCATCCCAGGAGGGGGATCCCATCCTTTTCTCCTTTGATGCCTCCCCATAAACAAGCCCAAGTAGGTGCTGGTGCTTTCCTTAAGAGAGGATGCCAAACCTTGCTCTTGCAAAAAAAAAAAAAAAAAAACAAAAAACCAAAACAAAACAAACAAACAAACAAAAAAAAAACTAAACAAAAAGCCAAACAGACAGAAGAAGAAAAGAAAAAAATATCAAAAAAAAGCTTTATACCAAAAATACCTTTCCCGTTGCTCAGTTGCTCCATGACTTCTGTGTCAGCTCCATATATTCCCAGTAACTGCTTGTCTTGCTACTTTTCCCCTGATGTTTCTGGTGTGTTTTTATGTGGTGGGATTTCTGGTTAAATCAGAGCAAAAGAAACAAGAGAATAAGTAATTTTTTAAAAAATCACTTAGACCCTGAAGTTAAATCCAACAACCAAATAAAAACCCTCAAAAAAATAAAATTAAAAAAAAAACCTAACCACAGAAAACACCGCTACTTTGGATTAAAGCTTTGGTTAATTTGATTAGAGCTGAGGGATTGCTGCTGCAGCCTTTTCCTTGGAGGAAAGCTGGTGGCCAGGGGGGAGAGTGGCTTCTGCAGCCCCCACATCCCTCTGGAAGGGACCCAGCTCTGCCTGGGCACCCCATGCAAGGGATTTCCTCCCCTCTCTCTGCCTGCACGTGTGATTCACACAAACCCCTCCCTGTGAGAGCAGCTAAAACTGAGCCCAGTGCTGGAGCATCCCCTGCCCTCCCACCTCCCCCAGTGCCAGCCCAGCCCTGCTGCTGGACTCCAAGAGCATCTGAGAAGAGCAGCAGGAACTGCAATCACCTCAGCCTCCCTGCCAGGGTGATAATTTCTTCCAGAGAGCCCAGCTGACACCCAGCAGTGCCTGCTCAGGGTGCCCAGCAGGACCTGCAGAGGTAGAGTGCCACCACGCTGGGGGCTCTGCCCTCTGTGCCACCCCTGAGCCCCCCTGGCCAGGCTGGCACCCCATATCCCATCAGGAATGCCTGTGGGATGCTGCTGGGGGATGGCAAACCATCCCAGCAGATCCCAGCCTCCTCTCCACGAGCTCTGGCTGCAGGAGAGTGGCAGTGGGTTGGAGGCATCTCCATCACCCCACAGCCAGAGCTCCCCAAGAGCCTTTCTCATCTCAGCTGGCACTTGGAGAGCTAAGGAGCTTACCCAGGCAGATAACAAAGCTTTGTTGATGTAGGATTCTCCCCAACAGCTGGACAGGAGGGGAAAATAATGGGACTTTTGGGGCAGACAGCTCCTTCTGAGTGATTTGGAGCTCCTTGGGCCACGAGGAATTCCCAGCACCACTGGGCACAGAGTTTCTGCCAGGGAAATTGAATTAAAGGCAGCAAAGCCATTCCAACGGCTGAGGAACTAAGGGGAGGAAGCAGGATTCCTAAGTACAGCAGACCCCGTTGGTGCCTGGCTTTTCCCCCATTCCTGGGTTTGGGATGGGAGGAAGGCTGCTCCCCTCCCGTCAGGCAGAGCACAAATCTGCTTTCTCCACTTTTGTCTTTGGAATCGCTCTTCCAGAGGGACTCTGGCATATTTTTGAGTAGGAAACTGGATGATATTTGCTAGTTGGACCTCGAAGGGGGCTCTGCCATACAGCATCCCCATTATACACAGCTGTTTACCTTCCTTCAGGCTCCTCATTTCTCCATCCTCACCAGGTGAGCGCTGGAAATGTCACCTCTCCCTGCCTGTAATTAAACCCTGTGACTTTTGTCCCAGTGTGCACACACACCTAGACACAGCCCCTGTCTCTCTTCTTCAAAAACTACCCAAAACTTTGGGTTTGCTCCAAATCAGCCATGCAGATGCACAGCTGGATATTGCCATGGCAACTGAGTTTGGTCCTCTTGCTCCCCTCTCCGACCCCTTCCCCCAGATGAAGGAAAGGGGGGAAGAAATTAAAAATAAGCAATTTTAATAATGCCATGAAAAGCAGACAGGGATATAAAAATCCATTAAGAGCTGGAATGGCCCTCACAATGGGAAGTGCTCCAACTCCTTCCCTTTCTGTTGCTCTCTCTCCAGCCCCCTGAAAGGTAACCTTTAAAACACACTTGGCAGCATGGTACTTAAACCTCTGGCATTTACCTTCATTTCACTCTGGCTTTTATTTCTTTCCAGGGGAGGAGGGCTTTTACCTTACAAGAGGACAAGTTGGGTTGGTTTTTTCCTTCCCCTTGATTGTTTTCCCCTCCTGTGCAGGTGGTTTCTTTTTTTTCCCCCTCTTGTTTTGCTGTCGCCATCACCCAGGCACGCAGATGAAGCAGGAAGGGTGGGGGGGTCAGCACAACACCCAAATCCCCCTAGACACCCCAAACTGAGATTTGGGTGATGCTGGAGTGAGGTTCCTGGTGGGTGGCACAAAGGTTGTGATGCCCAAGACACAGCAGCTTTTGTGGGGCTTTTCCTTTTGACATGCACACATCCCTTCAAGGACCCCAAGGGAAGGAAAACCTCCCAAATCCCCTTAATACCCCTGAAGAAATCCTCCCTGCCATGGTGCCTGCCAAATACCCCTCTGCAACGTGGTCTCACAAAAATGCCACCTCCCCTGCTCCTCTTGATGCCTTCTGGAGGCTGAACTGGAAGAGAGACCAGACAGAGCAAAAGGATAGAGCAGGGATTTATTAAAAGGCCTCAATGAGTGTGATGCCTAAAGTTTCAGATTTTATATTTTTTAAATTCTGTGCTGTTTTGGGGGTAGTTCTGTGTTTCACATTAAGTGCTACTAAGCTCTCTTCACTGAGTAGAGAGAAAAAACAATTCCTTCTCTAGCTTGGGAGCAAGGACAACTCTCAAGCTCAAGAACAAAAAAAAACAATGAAGTGAGAAGAAAAAACAAGGAGGATGGAGCTTCATAACCTGAAGCTGTAATTGGACAATTGACTCTAATGTGCTCATGGACCAGAACTTATAAAAGTGTGAGACCTCATGATCTGTTGTCCATTTTGTGTCCTTCTTGGGTGTGGCCCAGCTGGACTCTTGTGCTGCCCAGCTGTGCCCATTGAGGCCTTTGAATAAATCCCTGCTTTATCCTTTTGCTCTGTCCAGTCTCTGTTCAGCCTCCAGAAGGCATCAGGTATACCTGGGCTTCACAAGAGCCCAGCTGGGCCACACCCAAGATGAACCCAAAATGGTCACAAAATGAACAACTGATCACAAGGTCTCACACTTCTATAAGTTCTGATCCATCAGCACATTAGAGTCAATTGTCCAATTACAGCTTCAGGTTATGAAGCTCCATCCTCCTTGGTTTTTCTTCTCATTTCCCCATTGTTTTTGTTCTTGGGCCTGGAAGTTGTCCTTGCTCCCAAGCTAGAAAGGGAATTATTTCGTCTCTCTACCCTGTGAAGAGAGCTTAGTAGCCCTTAATATGAAACCCAGAAGTACACACTAAAACAACACACAATCTAACAAATATAAAAATTAAAGCTTAAGGCGTCACTCTCATCCATCTGCAACCCAAACCTCGGGGTTCTGAGCCCCTTTCACCACTCTGCCTCATGACTGGGGCCTTAAGACCACTTAAAAGCCAGACCTTCATCAGGCAGCAAATGCTTTGGGATGACTTCACTACATCCCTGTGAATCCTGGTGTGGAGTTTTATGCCTCTCAGTGATGGATATCCCCCTCCCAGTCACACCAGTCTTACCCAGGCTGCTCACTAGGTTTGCTTTGCCCCCTGCATTGAAGACCCTGCTTCAGGAGCCATGGAATAAGCAGAGCATCTCATTACAAAATAAAACCTTTTGTATTTTCCGGGCTGGAAGAGAGCTTGAAAGCATGACCTAATTGTGCTCGGACACCCGTGGGCAAAGAAAGAGTCCAAACCATATTAATATAAAGGAAAGTGGCCAATTTTTGCAAAGCCATTCATTAATTTCAAGTGTGACCCAGGAACAGAGACATGAATTATTACTGCTTTCTAAGCCAGCAGCACTGTGATCCCAAGCTGACTCGGTGCCATGTCCTGCACAGCAGGAGTCCTGAGGAGTCCCAAATACCTGGGAGTGATTGGGGAAGGTCATCCCCCTGCCATAGCTGCACCTGGGCAAGGCAGGAGCATCCTGAGGGCCACAGGGAGACCCAAAAGCTGCTCATACGTCCCAGCATCCCTTCCTCATGCCAGTTATTTTAAATTTTTTTTCCCCTCCCACTTTTTCTGAGAGCAAGTTTTCCCACTCTTTTACACCACAAGTCTTTTCTGAGCTGGCACCAATCAGGGAATGAAAGCAGGAGTTACCAGTGGGGCTTCCTCCTGTCCTGATGTCCTGCCAACCTCCTCGTGGAACACCCCCAAACTCTCCCTCTCCTGTGTACCACCATCCAGAATAAACTCCCAGCTCACATTGAACAGTTATTCACTACTTTTTCATCGTGAAAGGGACCTGGAAAAGGAGCCAAACATTTGGGTCAATGAGCAGAGCTCGGGTTTTTTGGCTGAGCTTGTGGTTTGGGTTTGTTTTTTTTAAAGGGGAGTGATAACTCCCATCTGGTAAAGGCCAAACCTTCACCTCTTTCTTCATGGCTCTGGATCAAACTAAGTCATGACAAAATAATCTGAGCATCAGCCCAGTGCTCTGGGCAGCTCCAGGTACCAGCTGGTTTGCAGACTGCCTCTCTGCCTGGCTCAGGCCCAAATTTTCATGGCAAACAATCAGCACAACAAATGGTCAGAAAGGGAGCAAGGGCCATGAGCCGTTTGCAACAGACTAAAACACCCAGAAACAAGAAAAAAAAAAAAAAAAACAGAAAAAGGTGCAGATCAGGCACCTCAGAGCTGCTGTGCAGACTGGAGAGGGCACAGAAGCCTCCTGGAGAATGAGATTGCCTCTCACAATGCTGCATCCAAGGTTGGGCCATGTCTGGGCTTAACCAAAAGAGATGCCCTGGGCAGGGACACCTCCCAGTATCCCAGGAGCTCCAAGCCCTGTCCAACCTGGCCTGGGACACTGCCAGGGATGGGGCAGCACAGATTCTCTGGGCAACCCATAACACATCATCCCCCTTGCTCATTTTTGCCAATCCCACAAGCAGAGATCAGGATTTCACTGGGAATTTTCTGATGCTCTGGATGAGGGGAGAGGGGTGTTGTTTAAAGAAAGGAAACAACAATTTCAAGCAAAGTGCAAAGGTATGGAATTACCTGAGGATTTTGCCTGAGCGTGACGGGATGGGGCTGTGGTAGCACTGAAAAAAAGAGATAACAGGAGAAAACTTTGACTCTTCAGAGATTAATCTTCACAGAGATTAAAGTGAAGCCTTCAGGTCTGAGCCATCGATTGCATTTCACTTCCCTGACAGTTTTGTGGAAGTTCAAATTACAGAGGTTGTGGACAGTGCATTTCTTTAACCATCCAGCAGTTGGCTCATTTATGGGCAAGGATCTCCTTGGAGCCAGCCAGGAGAGCCAGGCAGAAGGCTGGGATCTGTTGGAATCCCAGTGGAACTAGAGGATTTTAGGGTCCCTTCCATCCCAAACCATTTTTCCCTTGAATTCCATCCCAGGCAAAAGCCAGCAGTACCTATCCCACCCTTTCCCCCTGGAGGGGATGGGTCTGAGGGCCAGATTTCTCCTCCTGCTCTCACAGGAGCCTGTTGGTGTTATTCCCATTATATCAGCAGCAATGACCCTTTTAACCCTTCCCTCGGAGAAGGAGACAGTATCAAATGGGATCAACTCAGATTTAATAAACAAAAAAAAATCATTTCTAACAGCTTAAACCACCTATTAGGCACAATGCATCCACTCCTGACTGTTCCCTGGAGGCCAAAAATTAGTAGAAGGCAGTGGAGAAACACGAGCTCCACAAGAGCCTCTCTAACTGGTGCTACCCAAGCTGAAGGTACATTTGGGATGAGCAGATTGGAAGGGATGTCTTTCCCTGGCTCAGGCCCAGGGGCTGGGGGTTTCAGAGATCAGCTTTTCTCTTTTTTTGTTTCCTTCATATTTATCCAGAAGGGCTGGGCAAGCAGAGGAGATGGACAGGATAAGGGAGTGTTCAGCTAATTCCACTTTAAACCCAATTCCATTTCCTTTCTAATTGGAGCAGCAGGCATGTTTTAACAACTGATTATCTCTCCTGGGCAGTTGTGTGTATTCTTCTTGGCTACTTTCTCAGTTTTTCCAAGCAAAGCTCTGCTGTGATCGTAACATGAATAAAATGGGAGCAAGGCAGAGCACGAGCACTTTGGAGCACGCTCTGCCAGAAATCAGGAGCAAGGTTTCCTTTTTCATTCCTAAGGGTGAAAAATAGAAGGTGCTCACCATAGGAAAGTGTAAACCCTTAGAAGCAGAGCAGAGACCTCAGCAAATCATTATTATTAAGGACTAGCTGTAAAAAAACCCTCTCTGTGACAGACACTCAACCCTCAGAGACATTCCAGAACTGCTGGATCTCCTACCTGTGCATCCCACAGGGCTCAAAGAGGCTCTGAGCACCCACAGCCAGCACCGCATACCCACCAGCCCCACAAGCCTCTTTCAGAGCTGGGAGCAGAGCCAGGACACAGGAGAAGGAATCCCAGCCCTGCTGTGGCTGGAATTGTTTATCCCTGAAAGGCAGGCATGGAGCATCACAGAATCCTCTGGGAAAACTCACCTGCTTCCCAAAGTCTCAGTACAAGACCAGTTTTATTTTTTCCAAAGCCTGTTATTGTTCTCATACTATTATTATTATTATTATTATTATTATTATTATTATTTATTATATATTATTATTGTTGTTATTATTATTATTATTATTATTATCATCATCATCATCTGAAATAAACTTGTTGGGGACAAAAAAAAAAAAAACAACAATGCAGAGATGAGTTTCCAATCCCCAGCAATAGGCTGGCAAGCCCCAAAGTCCCTTTTTCCACCCTTCTTCCACGCTGGCAGCCAATTCCCAGATGTTAGACAGAGTTGGTTTTCCCTTTTCCATGACCCCGCCCTCGTTTCTCTTGGCACTGCCTCTCCCCTCATCCAAAGGCACACTCCCAGGGGGTGTATTTTGCAAGGAAAAGGGATTTTGAGGGGAAAAAAAAAAAAAAAAAAAAAAGAAGGGATGTGCCACTATTGCATACCCTTCACGTTGCTAGGATGGCACTTTAAAAATTCCCATCCTCTTCATCATGTTACAGACCCAGGATCCCAGATGAAATTCACAGACTCACTCCCACAATAACCACAAGGCCAAACAGAGGGAAGAGCAGGAAAGGGAAAAGCAGGGTAAATACCAGCACTCCTGATCCTTTTTTTTTTTTTTTTTTTTTTTTTTTTTTTTTTTTTTTGACTCCACGAAGTCCTGGGCTGATGCTTAAATTTCCTGTGCCCCATAAAAGCTCATTAAACAGTTCCAGGGGTCACCTGGATGGCATTTCCCTTGCTCCAAATGGGATGAGACAGCTCAGAGTTAATAAGTCCGAAAGGACCGCTTATAAAGTAAGATGTTGTCACAACGTGTTGTTAAAATAGCAGGTGAGCTGGCCCATTTGGAGAGCTTAATGGCCCCCATGTTTTAAAAATATCTGTGCTCCATTTCCCCCGACAGATCCTAAGTCTGAGGCAGATATGGATTTTCCTGCCTGGGTGCTGCACTGAGTCGTCCCAGCTCTGACTCTGCATCCCAGGGGGATCTCCCTGTCTGCTCAAACCCCTGCCACTGCCTTTGCCACTGTGTTTTTGGGGATGGTGGCTGCAGGGATAGGGTCATTGTGCTGGAGTTATCCCCATCCAAGAGGTGTTGCCCTGCTGGCCAATGCTCCTTCTTCCCGAGGCTCAGACTCCTGGGGGATTAGCAAAGCTGCTCCCACCCAGCTCAATATTTGATTTCATTTTACCTTGCAAGAACTTCACGCCCAGCAGGAAATTTTCCGACTGACAAGGGAGATTTAGCCAGCAGAGCTTCCATTATTCCCAATTTATTCCTCAGCTGGAGAGTTGTGCGGGATGGAGGTCTGGAGAAAGGAGAGCACGGGGAGGCAGACAGGGCCCAGCAGCAGCCAGCAAACCAAACCCAAGCTGAGTTATGATCCACAATTCATCAACCCTTACGTGCAGGGGATTTCAAGTGTATTTATTGCAATCTGACTGCGAGCAGCTCAAAAATCAATTTGGTAAACGTGGAGGGAAAGGGCGGAATGATGGGGTTTTTGTTATCTTTTCCCTGGTAAATAACTACAAATCCCCTGCTTCAGAAGGGTTTGCCATCAGGCACAGGATTCATGGGATGAGTGAGAGGGGAGGGCTGCAGAAGACATTTCCTTTATCCCAATGAGTGGATAAAGGAAAACATAGAGGGCGTGACCCCCAGCACCTTGGAACATGTTCAGGTACCAAACCTGAACTGCTTGAACACCTGAGTGGCTTTAATCCCACCTTAGTCCCTGTCTGGGATTGATTTGGAAAAAGCTTGGCTTTCTGCTGCCTGACCGAGAGCAGCTCAGTGCCAGACTGCTGGGTGGGAAGGGGGAAAATCCTGTTTGTGCACAGGGGAAGCGATGGGTGGACACATCCTCCCCAGGTCTCACACCTCACTCACTGGTTTGGGAACCACGAGCCCAACATGACAAGGAAAGCTCTGGAAAGACACAGGAAAGGTGGTGGGTGCCATGCCTTTGTGGAAAATCAGGGCATGTGCTCCCAAAGGTTGGATGACACCAGCTTTTCCATTTTGGTGATATGCAACCATCTGGTGCTCTTCAAGCAAGAGGGTTTCTTCTCCTCCAGTGTGAGAAATGGAATGAAAGAGGATGAGATTCGATGAGAAGCAGAGGGGAGTTTTGCATCTCTTTAATAATGACCTTTTTCCAGGGTGGGTTTTTTTTTGTTTTTTGGGTTTTTTTTCTGTAGCTCCGGGAAGAAAACTTAACTTCTATTTTAAAAGAGAAACTGGGTTTCTCATATGTTCCCATGATTCCTGATGCTGGCACTTTCAATTAATCACTGCAAAGAAGCCACCACAAAAATAGCAATACCAGAACTGAATATCCTCTGGGCAAATGCTGCAAATTCTGCCTGATGCTTTTAAAAAAAAATAAATAAGACCATTTCTTTTTCCTTGGCACCTCTCCTCTGGCTCATCTTATGCAAATCACCTCACTGAGGAGAATTTCCCAGGCTGTGACCGAGGTTGGTCAGTGGGGCAGATCGAAGCAGCAAGTTCCCAGGTAATTATTTATGTGTGAACTCAACACAGGGAGATTAAATCTGAGCCACTTTCTCTGCCTGGGTCCATTCTCCCTCGCAGCCAGGTGTTACACCAAATTTAATTGCTTGGAGAGGCAAAGGCTTGGAATGCTCCAAAATCTGGTAAATCCCCCTGCTTCCAGGACTCATCCCACCCCACTGGCACGTTTGGGAAGGGGAAGGAAACACCCCGTGGTCTGTGTCACCAGGAGCTGCCAGTCTGCAGAACGAGCCCAAGAACAAATGCTGAAGCAGGGAATGATTTCCAATACCTGAGGTTTACCTGAGGACATCTCGGGTCACAGCAGGTTAAGGAGTGGTTTTCCAGAGGTGAGGGGAGCTCAATTCCCTTAGCAAGGTATTTGCATGGAATTAAGTGCCAGGCTGCACTCCTAGCAGAGTTTGGTGGTGGGGTTTTACCTGCATTTATCTGGATTCAGCAGGATTTGTCCTTTTCTCCCTGGGGTGAACTGAGAGCAGAAATACCAGGATGGGCCTCGCCTGGGTGGAAGTGTCTTGGCAAAGCCCATGGCTTGGGGATGCTGTTGGAAAGAGATAATTGATTCTTCACAGAGTAATTTCGGTTGGAGAAGCCCTCCAAGGTCAAGCCCAGCTATTCCTCCAGCACTGCCAAATCCAGCACCAGCCCATGCCTTCAAGGGCCACATCTATACAGCTTTCAAAATCTTCCAGGGATGGTGACCCCACCACTTCCCAGAGGACTCTGGAGTGAAAGATCACTTCTTACAGGATCCCATGGATACCAAGAGGTCACCTGAGCTCCAGGAGAGACAGGACAAGACCATGGGAAAGGCTCCCCTCAGACTTAAATACACAAAAAAGGTTTTGGAGCCAAGTATCCCCAAGGAAATGTCTGAATTGAGCTGAGCAGAGAATCACTTGCTCTTGTCCTGCCAAGACACACAGAGCAGCAAGAACCAGGGGTTCAGGGAAGAGGAGATCCATAATTTTATCTCCCATCAAAACTCAAGGCAGGGGAGGCTCGCTCAGATCAGAATTTGGCTCCCAGGACACACACCTGCCTCTTGGGATGAGCATCCCCATCCCCGCCTGCTCCTGCCTAGCTTCGAAGCCTGAAAAGATTTCCTTGGCTTTGGGGACTGGAATTCACTGATTTGCAGGAATTGTTCCTCACCATTAGCCTTAAACTACCTGGGAGCTGGGTGAGAAGCAGCTCCACATTTCCTCCCCTTGCTCTGACCCTTTGCTTTCTCCCCACCTTTCTTGGCATAATTTTGGGAGGGTTTTTTTTTTTTTTGGAGGCTTTTTGCACCCATTTATCTCCCTGCTTTGGCTGCCTCGGGTGGCCACACGCCTCGTTTCCCCCAGCTTTACTCACATTTTTCCACCAGCGCTGACAGGGACACCCAAGGGACAGGAGCAGCTCAGGATTCAGGGCTCCCCTTCTCCCTCCAGAGCGGCCCCAGCTCAGCACCAGGCAGAGAAAAATGTGCCTGGGACGGCTGATGACTGCTGACATTTATCTTCCCTCCTGAGGAGTCACTTCTGCCTGGTTTCAGGTTCCTCAGGGCTGGCTTTAACCCGGGGATGATGCTTCTTCACAGGCCAGTGCAGCCATGTGCTGCCAAGGCTTTCACCAGGCACTCCCCAAAATTTGGCCCCATGCTGTCAGGTTTTTAAAATGTTTTTTTTGTCGTTCCTGAACCTGACTTTGTCTCTGTGAAAGTTTTTGTTTCCCCTCAGCCCAGCGTCTGAAGAAGAGGTCGAGATCGTCTGCTCTCTTGTTGTTTCAAGGATTGTTTATTCTTTGTTATTTCATATTTGTGCCTCTGGCCTGCTGAGGTCTTTGTTGCAGGACGGGTTGTGATAAAAAACCCGCCCTGGGGATGGTGTTATCTTTTATAATAAAAATTATGTATGCTTTATTTACAATAATTTTCCAATACCTATTAACTATACTGAACAGTGCACCTTTACTATAAACCAATTAAAATGTGCCACAGCAGAAGATGGAGAACAAAAGAAGAAGAAGGGCAGGGACACACCCTAATTCCCCCATCTTTACCCCTTAAACTCACATTCTAAACCCCCAAAATTCTCCTTTTTCACCCTGTGATATGTTAATTATCATTCTACCTAAATTCTCCCGACTTATAAATTTTCCAGGAAAGTCAGAGGGATGTTCTGTATTCCCACGCCACACCTCTTCCCCCTTAAATGTAAAAACACTACTTGTAAGTGCTCGGTGAGGGACACAGGCTGCTGTTTTTCCACGAAAACTGTTTCCATTTAACAAAGGACCCCTGTCCAGACCGAGTTCTGTAATCTGCCCCTTCCTGGAGGATGTGACAGCCCATGGCTGGGAAGATGGATGGTGCACACTGTGTGTGGGACAGCATCCATGGCTGGGGCTGGAATGAGAGGGAAGGAAAGCAAGGTGAAAGCCACAACCCTGGAACTGTCCAAGGAGAGGCTGGACAGGGTTTGGAGCAGCCTGGGATAGCAGAGGGTGTCCCTGCCCTGGCAGTGGATAGAACCAGACAGCCTTGGAGGTCCCTTCCAACCCAAACCTGTCTGATTCTACACAAGGAAATTTGACCTTTTGAGGAGGTTTTGACACACCCTGTGCCCGTCTGCAAATTTTGCCAGCGTTGCTCTGCAAGTTTTACATCTTTACACGTGTGGGCTCACAGAGAGAGGCAGGGAGGAAAATCTGCTGGGTGTTACTAGGCAGAGAAATCACATCAGACTCCAGGATTCCCCAGAGAGGAAAACAGTTGGAGGTCAGGACAGCCTTTGTGGTAAGCACAGACGTGCTCTTCAGCTGAACCAGAAAAGCCTTTCTTATGTCCTCACAGGCTGCCAAGTGCAGAGGCATTGGGAAAATGCTTTTTCAGGGGGATGCTGGTAATGTAATTTGTCACTATAAACTCCCTCCACTGAGTATTTAGACACCTCTGGCCTTCTCCAAAACCTGTTTTCTGGCTGTTTCTCCTCCCCATTCCTGAAAACACTGGAGATTTAACCCAAGCAAACTCACCAGCCTTCCCTGAGTGATTTTTCTCAGAGGCTTTCACCGGAATAATTCTCCTCCAGCTCCCCATCAGTGGCTGCACCAACAGCCACCAGCAATATTGATCAAGTACTGAGTCACTTGTGAGCCAGCACAGGCACTTGAAAAGAGAAAAAAGATAAAGTCCTCTACAGAAATATCAATCAAAGTCCAAGAAAATCAGGGAAGAAAGAGCTAAAAGCATTTGTATTAAATACAGCACAATCTGGCTTTACAGAGAGCCCTTTGGAGGTCATTCCAAGCTGCCACACACAAATTTTAAAATTATCAAAGCTCATACCTCCTCAAATGAGCTAGACCACTCAGGGATGGTTATTTGTATTTGTGGTATTAATGCAGTGTCAAAGTTACAGCTTTTAGAGGGGAAGTTGCTATAAGAAGCTCCCAGAACTGCCCTTCACCTCCTGCACCTTCCCATCCTCCCTCAGCTGCATGAGTTTCTCTAGATTTGCAGTTGTGCTGGTAAAAAATTCAGGTGTGAATGATAAAACACAACTCTGATGAAAAAGCTCCTGAAAAAATTCCCAATTTCCCTTGCTGGGCTCAGGGCTCAGCCCCAGGAAGCAGTGGGGTGATCAAACCCTGGGAAGGGGCTGCCAGGGTCTGCCAAACAAGAACTGACCTAGAAAGGGGGGGATGCACTCATTCAGCTGTGAGAAACAGGAGGGGCAGCAGCCAGCATTTAAACTTCTGGTGGTGGGAGATGCTTGGGTTTGTGCCTATTTTTATTTTTATTTTAATTTTTCATTTATTTTTATTTTTAAAATTTTTTTAATTTTTATTTTATTTCTATTTTTATTTTATTTTTATTTTTATATTTATTTTTATTTATATTTTTTATTTTTGTTTTAAATTTTTATTTTATTTTTATTTTAATTTTATGTTTATTTTTATTTTATATTTATTTTTATTTTATTTTTAACAAACAAACCAACAAGATCGAGATTTAATTCAGCCCTAGGGGTAGCACACCTCAGAAGTGCAATTGGTGAACTATTAAATATTGCCTTTCCATAATTCTGCCTGCCTTTATCCCGGGAGCCTGCAGTTTCTCTCCCCTCTGCTCCCTTCCTGAAAGCATAATGGTGCTTTTCGTGTTTTTATTGCACAGTGCATCTGCTGACACTTCTGTTCAAACCTTCCAAACAAACACAATTCCCCCAAAAACCCAGGGAGGTGTCACCTGAGCAGCTGTCACCTGCCTGTCCCTTTGCTGGTACCCCCAGCCCTTCCCCTGGCATCCCCAGGCTGATGTTCAAACACATTCCAGACAGGGAGGGGATGCCCAGCTCCCAAAAGCTCCAGAGGTGGAGGGGAATGCCACTGCTGGGGCAAGGAAGAGCAAATCCTTTGGCTTTGTTCCTCTTTCATTCCTGTGATTAGTGAAGGGAATGATTACCTGAGTGCCTGTGCAAAGCCACCAGGGTAGTCTGAGTCTCCTGAAGATTCTGAGTTTCTAAGCTCAGTTTCTTCGTGATGTTTTGGTTTAGGCAGACCTGATTCTCACAGATTGGACATAAACAGATCCAGTGGTTTTGTCACGAGTTTAATGTCTTGGATTTCTGTCTGTGGGACTGGCTTTCTCTCTGTCTTTGGGTTTTTGGTTAATGGGATGAAGAGTTCTGGCACTCTTCTGACCAGTGAGAGTGGCCAGTTCCAGAAGGTATAAAAAGAGGGTCAGTTTTTGAATAAAGGATTGGAGTCAGATGATTTTTGCTTAATGAGGTTCGTGTCATTTGTTACTCACCACAGCGACAGGCTGGTGTCTCCCATGCAGGCAAAACTGGGAGAACCAGGATGCTGGATAAAGGGCAGGGCGAGCTGCTCCCCAGCTCTGCTACACAAGAAATAAGAATGACAAAGGCAATAATTCTGGGGATTTTGGATTGATGTGGCACTTCTTTTCGATGCAAAATACTCAGGGGGAGGCAGTGGTGCTGTCCACTTGCTGAGGTGGCTTCAACACCTTCAGCAACCCCTCAAAGCTCACATGGCTTCAGCTGCCAGAGCCACAGGAGCAGCACCTCCTGAGACAGGAGCTGGGGTGGTGCTGACTGAATTCAGGAGGATTCTCTTACCAGGCATCAAGGTGCTTCTCTTTCTTCCTTTGGCTGCCCCTGATTCCACAGCAAACCCTCACTGCCTCCTCTCCACCCTGCTTTCCCACGAGGACCAGCAGCCTGGAGCTCTCCTCTGGCCTGGCTGGAGTTTGAAGGTGATTTTCATCAGCTGACTTCCCAAAGTCAGGGGACCCCCCCCAGACCTGGGGCTGCTTTCTTTCTGTGCAGTAACTGAGCCACAACCTCCTCCTCCTCCTCTGCCCTGGAAATGGGACCTCGACAACTCCCAGTGCCCCTTCTGTGACATTCCAAGGCAGGTTTAGCCAGCTCTTCAGGCGGCAGAAGGGTCAGACCTCAAGGATCTCGGCCCAAGATCCTCTGTGGGAGCTGGAGTCCCATCACTCACAGCACAAAAGGAAGGATGTGTGCAGGCAGTTATCAGCTCTGAGCTCCTCACTCATCTCTCAGAGCAGGAAGCACTATTTATTACATGTTTTTGCTGCTTCTAAACACAATCAACCATTCCTTGGCATTTCATCAAAGATAAATAGCCTGATCCTGCTTCCATCCACATGGAAGGAAAAATTCCCCTTGGCTTTTTCTGCTGAAAGCGTGAAAGTTCAAAGAATATCAGCTGATGGTTTTTAAGTTTTTCCCACCTTTTCTCCCTATTTCTCTGCCAGGAGACCAAGCTTCAAGTACAGGCTCCCTTCTGGGGTTAGCCCTCCCTTCCATTTAGCATTTCAGAATTTTTTTTTTAATTTTAGGGTTAGGGTTAGGATTAGGGTTTAGGGTTAGGATTAGGGTTAGAGTTAGGGTTAGGATTAGGGTTTAGGGTTAGGATTAGGGTTAAGGTGTTGGGTTAGGGCTCGGTTTAGGGTTAGAATTAGGGTTAGGGTTTAGTTTAGGGTTTAGTTTAGGTTTAGGATGTTGGGTTAGAGTATTGTGTTAGGGTTAGTGTTAGGGTTTATCTTTCCCACCCCATTGTGTTCCACTGCCTTGGCTGCAAAGGAGGAAGGAGCTGCTGTTTCTCTTAGAGCTTTGTGTGCTACATTCAGAGGTACAGAGCAGTGGGAGCCAGCCCAGTGGCATGGACGGCTGGGGGAAAGTAAAGTCATGGCATGAAGGTGGCTCTGCCACCAGGGTGAGGAGCATCACACACAGCAGCTTCCACCACCCCTATACAGGGTGATTCAATTTCAAGACCCATTCATCCTGCATTTTTCACCAACTCCAGAATGACACACACACTCACAAATCCCCACCCCCAACCAACAGAACTGGGAGAGAGTGGTGCTGGGGTTTCTTTTCCCTTTCAAAATTTGTAAGCATGTGTGTTTAGCTCTCGTGGAAATGTCAGCTCTGAGGCAGAGGGAGCTGGTACATCATCTGTCAAAACTGCAGCTGGCTTTAGCAGCTCGGCGTGACATTACCACCGGGAGGGGGGAAAGCAAACCCGGGAGCCCAGCACCAACGGGAGAGAATGAAGGCTTGCCTGGCCGGAGCAGAGGTCGTCAGGAATAAAACTGACACTAAGACAGAGTTTAATGCACTTTAAGTTTGCAGCAAGGTTGTCTCAAAGGCTGTTTTTGTCCTTGCCTTCTGCTGCAAACACACGGAGCTGTGCTTGCCCGTCTCTGTCTCTCTCGACTCTGGGGCTCCTCTTACCTGCATCTTCCTCCTGATAACCAAAACTGGCATCTCTGTGGCTCTACCCATGGATCTCAAAGAGCTCCCAGAGCCCTGTTTTCCTCATCTTCGGAGAAAGGGGGGCAGAGAAAAGCAAATGACATGACTCAAGGCCACGTGGTGGACCCCAAAATCATGATGCTCCTTCAGCACAGGCAGTGAGCTCCCAACAGAGCCACGCTTCCCTCCCTTTTCCCCTCCAAGTCTCCCCCACAAGCCTTGCTTGGTCCTGTCCCCAGCATCCTTCTCAGCTGTCTGTGCCCCTGGAACCCCACACCTCTCCCTGACCTTACCACCTCCCCAAATTTACTTTCCCTCGATGTTTCCAGGCACTCTGGGGAGCAGGACCTTGTATTTTTAGCACTGGTGCTGCGAAGGGCTGAGCAAATTCCCAGTGACAGATTATCAATAGTCAGCGCTATTAAAAATTTCCCCCAACTCTGGAGAAAGCCAACCAAGTTCCGAGCAAAAAGGAGTCGATTTTAAGTCCTATTCCTCTGGTGTTTGAGGCAAACAGAGAAATGGATGTCTGTCCTGCTGGGTTTCATGGAAGATTTTGCCCCGGCAGTGAGCAAAGATTTGGGCTGGAGAGTTTGGAAGAGCAGAAAAGCTCGAGGCCAAGAGTAGGCTGGCAAGACTTGCTTTAGGTGGAGAGGAAGCAAGGTGCCTTTGCTCCCAGGGATGGGGGAACTATTTGCTGTGAATCTGCTCTAATTACAGGCAGGTGCCCTCGGGGACAGCCCCGCTCCTGCAGGGAATGCCAGAGATGGATCTTCCAGGGGTCTGGCTCTGCCAAGGCAGGGCGAGCTGCTGGCTCAGCGCTGTCATTCAGACAGATTTAGGGAGTGAATGGTATTTCTGAAGCAGGTAATGCTGCCTGATGATGAGGAGGGAGGAAGGAAGCCGGAGCCTAGGCAAAGACAGAGCTGTTTAATGGGGCATTAGAGGGCATTAGCTGACAACGACAGGACTTCGCTGGGATTTAAAGGAGAGCACCGGCATGGACAGAGCTTTGGGCTTGGGGTGTGCCCTGAGATCCCAGCGGCTCCTGCAGGGGCTCTCCAGCCTTCCTGGCTGCTGGAGGAGCTGGGAAGCCAGAGGGTGGCAAGGAGATTGTCCCCAGAGTGCATTCCTGGCTCACGGAGATGCCCAGGAGCATTTGGCAGCCCCAAAACCTGCCTGCCTCACCACCACTGCGTTGTCCTTGCTGGTCCCCTGGCCACCTTGCTCCCCAGCCCTTGCTGCAGTGCCAAGGAGTGGCAGTGACTCTGGGAAAATCATTTGAGCTGCTCCAGTTTGCCCAGTTCGTTCCTCACCTGCCACCCCTGGCACCCAGGATCCCTCCTCACTCACTGGAGCAAGGGGAAGGGATGGGGCTGGTGGCACCTCTGGGATGTCCCTCCCCTTCAGCCCAGTCTAAGATCACCAGCTCCTGCAAGCAGAGAGGCAGACACATTTAAAAACTTAAAGAGAAATAATTATGATCCAGACCACAAATAGGACCTGGCTGGTGGGGAGGTTGATGTTTAAAGACTGCAGAAAAAACGGGGACATGGGTGATCAGGACACATATGGGATGGGGAGAGTGGCAAAAGAAACATACCCCCACAAAAAAAAAAATTCTCATGGATCCAGAAGTCCTGTTTATTTCAGTCCTGGTTTCTGACAAGAGGAAACTCCCTCTTCCATGTACATTTTCCACAGGCCAGGGCCCAAGGCAGACCAGGCAAGCCCACCACAGAGCTCCATGCTGCCTGAAGAAGAGCCTGCCTTGGCCCCGGGGCAAGGGTGAGCAACCCCAGCCAGCCCTGCTTGGGAAATACAGGAATGGTGTGGATGAATAATTCGGGGCACATGGATAATTCAGGACAGAAGTCCTTCCTCTGCACCCCAGGGAAGTCACAAGGCCAGCCTCCCTGTGTGGGATCCCTCAAAGGGACCACAGGCAGCAACCTGGATGATGGATACAGCCCCACCCTGCATTTCTTCCTTGCTTTCTCCCTTTCCTCTCTCCCTTCCACACCCTCCAGCCCTCCTGTTCCCCACCAGTTCTTTTCAGCTGGTAATTATAGCTGAAGTGGACAATCTGTCTTTTTATTTTTAGGCTGGAAGCTTTTCCAGGCCAGCTGAAAGGAGGCAGCAGCGATGCAGTGGGGATGGAGCTGCGGGGTCCCTGTCCCCCTGCTCGGCTGGGACACCCCTCAGGCACTGCTGTGAGGGCAGATTCAAGGGGAAATGCCCATGCAGAGATTTTTAGAGCATCCCTTCACCCACACCCTGCACCCCGTGGAGCATCAGCAAAGTTTCCCAAGGCTGGAGTTAATTCCAAAGTGTCTGGGACACCCAGCAGTCCCCTAGGTGCTGCTTGGAGAGCAACCCAAAGTCCCTTTCTCCAGCTCAGAGGGCCCGGATTTCAGGTGAACATTCTCCTCATTTCAGACTAAAAGTGACCTCTCCCCTCTTCTTTTCCTTCCCCTCCCTTTGCTGATGCCTTCACTGACACAAAGCAGCCCAAAAACACCCCAAAAAAAGGAGAGAGGCACCCCAACACAGGGCAGGTGCAGAGTCAGAGCAAAGAACTCGTGAAGTACAAGCCCAGCTACTCCATACCCTCATTAGTACGAGATATTGCTGCCTGCAGGGAGACAGTTTCTGGGTGATTGAATGTAGAACTGTTTGGAACAAATTCAATAAAACCCAGTGTGCCTTTTGCTTTTAAATATGCTGTTTTCTCTGAGCTGGCGTTCCTCGTGGGAGAGCATTGGCTGAGGCCAGGAGTTTGCCAGGAAGGTTTCCAAGAGGAGAGGTGGTGGTCACCCCGAGCTGGGAGCAGACATTCCAACACAGCCACCTTCAGCAAAACCTCTGGGAGTCTCTGGTGGGGCTCCAACATCTAATGGAGCCTCGGGAGCTAATGCCAGAACCTCCAAAAATCACGGCAAAGCCCATCTGGGGAGGGTTTTAGCAGTCCAAAGCTCAGGGCAAGCCTGGTTTTAATTACCTGGATTCATATTGCCTTGCACTGGGTGGTCACACGTGCCCCAGGACTGTCAGGCAGAAGATTCTCCATGGAATCTGCCTTTATTTTCATTTATGAGAGCCTTCAGGACAGGTTTAATTGCTGGGGGTATGGACCAGCCATTTCCAGTTATGACTCCAAGTGAATCAAGGTGCTGAAGCCCCTGCTTTAATTAAAAGACACTATACCTAGGCCTACCTAGAGTGCAATGGCAACAAAAGCAGGTTATTAGGAGAAGTAATATCCATCTAATCCAATCTGATCTGTGTAGTTATTAGGCCTAGCTAAGTATTGGTATTGATTTTATTACTAATATCACTGCCACAATAGGAAGCCAACCACAGCTCAGTTTTTCATCATTCATAATTTCGTTCTTTTTTTTTTTTTTTTTTTTTTTTTTCACCTTGGAACAGATGATTTTTTTTCTCCACTGCTCAAAATCCACATACAGGTTTCCTTTCTGGGGTTTTACCTCTTGTTCTTTCATCTTTACCTCTTCCTCACTTCATCTTCTGCTTTTTTTTCCTTCTTGGTTTGCTCCTTGCCCTCTACAAAACAACTTAATGCAGGATCGAACCCAACGTTTACATTTTTGTCAGTCTGAACTCAGCCAAAGAAGCTTCCAGCAGTTTATGAGTCAGAAACACAAGATAGACCTGCTGGTCACTGACAGAAATTGCCAGGAATTTGGGGAGGGTGAATTACCCTCAAAGATAGCTGAGAAGAGAAACAGAGAGACAACCTCTTGTCCTTTTCCTCTTCTCCTTTCAGCTCATTTTTTTACCCAGATTTGAGTAAGGAGCACAGCACGGGAATTTTCTTGAACCTCTCCATAGGAAGGAGCTTGGTTCTTGCATTTTCCCATAAGGACAGCCTGGGAGATGAACAAACGTGGTGCTGGACAAGCTCCCTCTGTGAAGCCACATGCAGTGAGCTGGGAAGTGCTGCAGCACACAGAGCTTGTCCTTGGCTCCCAGTGTTCCCAGGGAGTTCAATTTAACTCCGGGTTAACTGCACTTCCCTTGCAAAGCTGTCTGTCACCTCTCATAGCTCTCAGCCTCTTCCTTGCTCACTCAAGAAAATAACAGCTCCCACACTCTGAAAGATCCCACATAATTGGTACAGTCTCCACAAAGTGCCTCTCAACCAACATCAGGGTGATTTGGAGCTGGAAAGGTGGCCCTGTCTTTTCAGAAGGGTCATGAGTTGACAACCTTGTTTATTTTCCTCGGGTGTCTGACCAAGAAAAAAGAAACCAAGCCAACCAAAAATCACCATCCCAGCTCCTCCAAGTTGAGCCTGGCAGCACCAATTCGAGGCACAGCTGGAAGAAGAGGACAGGCTTCTATCCCACAGCTGTGCAAAAACATCAGAATTAGCCTTGACCTTCTGGTGATCAGCCAGTCCTCAGCTTTCCTTTTTTTTTTTTGCCCCACATCTTGGTGGGATGAGGGATTCTGACACAGAAACACAGAGATCTGGAAAATGTGGAGTCTATTCCAGTCATCCTGCACATCCTTGGCCCCCTCTCCAGTCACATTTGAGCAGAAAATTGCCACATCATCCATTTGGTGTAGATTTAGGTATCCCGAGGACCAAACCCCATTTGTTTTGCTGTTTTACCTCCTGACTTGGCAGCCTCGGCAGAGTCCCCATTAGCATCTCTCCCTCCCGCCGCAGATAAACAGCAACACCCAGAGCCACACACACTTACAAATAAATAGGAAAGGAGCATCAATTCAGCCATGAATACAAAGCTTAAGGATACTGCAAACCCATTCCTGTTTGCTGCCTCGGGCAGCGCAGGCTGACAATCAAAATTCGCCGAGTGTCAAAAATATTAGTTTAGTTTAATATTTGTGTTTGCTCAGCTCCTTCTGGTGCCGGGATGACAAAGTGCCCTGCACAGGCATTGCCAGAGGCACTCACACTTCCATTCTCTCTCACACTGATTCTGGCACACAGAGGGATCTTTTCAAACCAATAAACACTCTCGTTTTTGTCTCTGCTGAAAGGACTTCCTCTGTGGGGTGATGTTTTGCTGGAGGAAATTATATAAGAGCAGAGATACGGCTGTGATTCAATATGGTTGTGATTCAATATTGTGCAAAGGAATTCCTTGTAAAGGCAAGGCAGAGACAAATTCTGACATTACCTGAGCCTCGTTGAACTTATCAAAGTACTTTTGGAGTGACAATCCAGCAACAAAGACCGGCGACACTTTTATATGTGGTGTCTGGTAGCTCTTGTTCTCAGGTGGAACAGCAGCAACAGCGTCTCTCTCTTGGTACGTGTGAGGACGTGCAGCAGGTAGGGGGGAAGAGAAAAGAGGGAGAGAGAGCTTTTCCAAGCCCTCTGCTCTTGTTCTCAGGTGGAACAGCAGCAACAGTGTCTCTCTCCTGTAAGTCATGCCTTGGCACGTGTGAGAACGTGCAACAGGAAGGGGAGAAGAGATAAGAAGGAGAGAGAGCTTTTCCAAGCCCTCTGCTAGGGCTGGTTAAAGAGGATGGAGTTCAGAGCAGCAGCAGTGTCAGAGCTGGTCCCTCACACCCTTCCCTGCTCGGGGTGCATCAACCCTTGACTCAGAACTGGCAAGCTGGCCCAGCAAGAAGAACTCAGACGGACCATGAGGAGCAGATTTCCTCTTTGCTTTCCCTCCTCATTGCTGAAAGGATGCCCCGAGCTCATCACAGAGTGGTTTGGGGTGGAAAGGACCTTTAAGATCCCCTAGCTCCAGCCCATGCTATGGGCAGGGAACATCTTCTGCTATCCCAGGTGTCTCCAAGCCCTCTCCAGCCTGGCTCTGATGCACACCAGGAACTCGGACAAAGCAGAAACCCTCAACAGAAACACACCTGAGGGCTCGAGCTCAGCAGTGTGACCTGGAGACACTGCTAGGGGATGGGCTCTCCCCACCCATGGGACACCCCAGTTTCCCCCAGGTATCACAGCCCAGCCCAGAGCCCAGGAAGCAGCTGCCTCCTGCCAATAACATCCTCCTTGCTGGCCTCAGGAGATGTTTTGGATGTGTTTGTTGGGGAGCTGTAGAGAAGAACAATGCTGCTGTCTCCTCATCAAGGTGGGCCGTGGCAAGGCAGAGTCCTGCTTTCACTCCAGCACTACCCTGGAACACAAAGCTTTGTACTTGCCTGTCAATATCCCAGTTGGATTCTGCTTCTCTATATTTAATTCGAGATGAGTACTGCAGGACCTCTTTTGTTAGCTGGATACCTCATGCACATTGTTATTATTTCTTTCATAAAAATCAATAAAGACTTAGGAACAACAACCACCAATAATAACAGTACATCTCTCTTTGTGTCTTTGTGTTGCAACTTGCTGAATAACTCAGAAAAGCAGCAGACAACAGTCAAGAGAGAAGATTAAAAAAGATGTTGTTTCCAAACTGGACCTGCTCTTCCTTTGGAAAAAGTTTCCAGCCACTTAAAACTGCAGCACCATCTCAGCACACAGGAATTCAGTAGCAGAGGCTCAGGATGGGAATTAATGCTCAGAGGCACCAGACAGAGCTCCTCTGATTTGGCATCTAGCCTGTGAAACACAAGGAAAAACAATGATGGAAATTTAAGGGCACCACTTTGACAGCCACAGGCAAATCATTCCTGCCAAAGTCACTTGCTGGGCACTAACAAAACTCAAGGAGACACAGTCCTTGCTGGCTTCCACGCTGCTGTGACACAAGGGGAGAGGAGGAAAGGTAACACAGGGATATGGAGCTGCTGGAGAGATCCAGAGGAGGCCACAGGGTTGCTCTGCTCTGGAGCCAGGCTGGGAGAGCTGGGGTGCCCACCTGGAGAAGAGGATTGGGGTGGGAAATTGGAGCCTTCTCCAGGGGCTCAAGGGGCTCCAGGAAGGCTGGAGAGGGACTGGGGACAAGGGATGGAGGGACAGGACTCAGGGAATGGCTTCCACTGCCAGAGGGCAGGGACAGATGGGATATTGGGCAGGAGTTGTTCCCTGGCAGGGTGGGCAGCCCTGGCACAGGGTGCCCAGAGCAGCTGGGGCTGCCTGGAAGTGTCCAAGTGTCCTCGATGGGGCTTGGAGCAGCCTGGGACAGTGGGAGGTGCCCCTGCCCATGGCAGGGGTGTGGAATTGCTCTTTCAGATCCCTTCTAACCCAAACCATTCCATGATTTCCCTGCCATCCAATTCCAGGAAACAGCCACAGAAAGAAATCACACGGGAGCTCCCGAATTCCCTTTAATTACCCTACAGGAGAGGTTACAAAACCACCACACGCCTCGAGGCAACACTTTCTCCACTCCCTGCATTGCCATGAGCTGCTCCTGCAGCTCCAGCTGGGACTCCCATGGACACAGCAGACAGCAGGAGCCATGAACTGCTGCCACAGGGAGCCCACTGGCCTTACCTGGGTCTCCCTGGTGGCCACAAAGCCCTGGAAGCACCACCCAGGTCAGCACCACCTCGGAGGGCATTCCACCAGGCTGAGTGCCCCTTCATGAATCAACCCCCTAAAATCCAATTTCCTGAGGGACCCTCGCTCAACACCACCTGCCCTTCACATTTACCAGGTTTCCAGCATTTCGGTTAAAGGAAATATATAAAATCCTAATACTATTGTTTTAAAGGTTAATGTATTCCCAGCCACAACTCAGAGCAGAGATTTGAGTCCAGGAACAATCATCTGGTGACAGGAGAGTATTGAGTAGATGACCTAGGTCTTATCCAGCTCCAGGTTTTTATGCAAGTACGGCTCTTTTTTCATTTCTTTCCTTTTCCGGTTCAGCCATCCAAAGCAATATAAACCCAAAGCTAAACACAGCTGGGGTTTTATCCACATCCCAGCCATTACACACATGGAGCATCAGCACATATCACAGCACCAGGGCTGTTTTTATCTTCCCATTTCAAGGATTGCTGCTGTTCCTATGCTCAGGCCAAGATGCTTTTCAGCAGGCATCTTTCCTGGCTTCCCACCAGGCACCTTTGGTGGCTTCCCAGCCATTCCCACGTGCAGCTTTCACAAACCAAAAGGCTGCTGCAAGTGCCACGAGATAAGGGAATTCAGGCAGCAAAAAGAAAGAAAAGCTGGTGCTTTTGACTCTCTTTACAAGTGGTGAAAAAATGAGCTCTGCTTTCCCAAAGTCTTCTCCTATACCATGAAAGAAAAGCTGCAGAAAGCCAGGAAATTGTTTGGCTCCTAAAATAAAGGAAAAGATAGTAAATGCTGGTCTTGATTACAGACCTGGAGCTCTTCCTGCAGACACCCAGCAAAGAGGAGTTCCTGACACACCAGCAGCTGCTCAAAAGGTGATCCCTTCTATCCCCCAGCAGCTGGGGCCACTCAACAAAACAATATCAGCAGGGACTGTGCCTCACCTCTGTTCCCATTCCATTCCATTCCATTCCATTCCATTCCATTCCATTCCATTCCATCCCACCATCCCATCCCACCCCATTTCACCCCATCCCATCCCATCCCATCCTATCCTATCCTATCCCACCCCATCCCATTATCCCATCCCAACTCCCTGCAGCTGAGCAGCAAAGGAAGGTCAGGGACCCTCAAAGACACCCAGAATTCCCAGCAGAGGCTGACTTCTGAAGGAGTGCTTTGGGGAAAGTCAGACTTCCCTGTGTTGGAGGAAAAGGTTTCCTTAGATTTGGGAGAGCACTCCTGGATGCATGGAATTGGGCAGGACCTGTTTAACCCAGCCATTTAAAAAAAACAGGGTTTTTTTAATGGCACATGCCAGGGATGAGATTGGTCTTCATTTTTAATTTGAAGGCCAGGTTTTGGTTTTCCTACAACCCTGGTAATATTGAGGAAAAAATAAAAGCTCCTAAATCTTACACCCCAGCAAATGCAGGGTGGATCCTCCCACCCCTAGGAGCTCCCCATCAGGAGGTAACAAATCTTAGCAAAACATCCCTCTCCTTTTCCTGCTGTGCTTTGCTTGAGCTCCTCCCAGCCCACAGAGCTGCTGTGAGCATCCAGCCCGGGCAGGGCTCCATCCGTGCCCAGCTGGGGACATCTCCCAACCTTTTGAATTCCAGGTCAGGAGCACAGCCCGGGGGGGAAAACTCAGCCCCGTGCCAGACCCAACAACTCCTTTGGAGCCTCAGTGCTGAGCAACAATGGGAAACACAGCAACAGGGAACACACAAAGCCAGAGCAAATTACAGAGAAGAAAGGCACTGCTAAGGTGACTCAGAAGAAATTTAGGCCATCAAAACACTGCCCTGCTGATTCCTGCTGGGCCAGTGGCTCTGCCAGCCTCAAAGTGTGGGAAATAGGAGAGGTGGAGGATGGAGGAGGTGGCACTGTGGCCTTAATCCCACAGGCCAATTGTGCCTCCTGGCATGCACTGGGATGTGGTGCTTCCCTGCTGGAGGAGGAAACACCAGCAGAAGGAGAACTAGTTAAAAAAAACCCCATATATTCATTTTAATTATTTTTAAAATTAAAACTAACATTTTAGGGATATTTTTTTTTATTCAAATGCAATTTTCCACGGGAATTACACAAGTTGGATGTTTTTTGCTCTTGCTTGGTTTTGGTGTTGAAGAACTGACATGCACAAAATCTTTAAAAAAAAAAAAAAATGAAAAGGGGTATTTTTATGTTGCAAAGCTGAGAGCTGAACAGTTTTGATTGACTGGATGAAAGCACTGAGGAATGTTCCAGATTAAACACGGTAATTGTCCAAGTGAAATGGTGCTTTTTGTCATCAGGGCTCTCTCTAAATAAAAATGTTGATGCCAGGAGGAAAGGCAGAAGGGAAGAAAAGCTGTCCTAGCAAACTTCACCTCTAATTCCCCTTAAAACTACAAAAGAAATAATTTTATAACTTTTTTTTTAATTTTTTTAGTGGCAGAAGTGGTTTCACCAGATTTTAACAATCAGCTGTCAGGGGAAAAAAAAAAACTCTTGTGATAATACCTAATTATTGAAGGATAGAAAATAGAAATACAGCTAATCAGAGGGGAGAAAACTTCTCTGTTGCTGTGTTGGACGGGCAGTTCTCCTGGCCTGGGTCTGCCATGTCTGTGCACTCAGTGGGCAGCTCAGTCTCTCACATCTCCCTGGGATTAAGGGATTACCATTAGTTAGCAGAGCCCTGCCTGCCTTGCCTGTGATACACTATCTTTCCATCAGAGAGAACCAGATAGAGCCGAATTTCCAAACTCTCCGAGATGGAAAGACCAGGTAGGAGATAAGAGCTGGGGGTACAGGGTGAGGCAGGAGGCTGTGGATCATCAGAGAGGAAACCTAAATCTCAGTCATTTACCTTTTTCTCTCATTTCCTAAGGAGAAAAGGCATGTGGGGTGCCCCCCTCCTGCCTGCCTGGCCCCTGCTGTTGGCTTTTCCCTCTGTTTTCTTTTAAAGGAAATCTGTGGAGAGGCCACAGCCCCTCAAAGCAACAAATCCCCCTAACAGGTGGAACAGACTGCCCAGAGGAACTGTGGGTGCCTCATCCCTGGAAGTGCTCCAGGCCAGGCTGGATGGAGCCCTGAGCAACCTGGTCCAGTGGAGGGTGTCTCTGCTCTTCCTTCCTTTGGAACAAGGGGATCTTTTATGTCCCTTCCAAGCCAAACCATCCTGTGGTTCTGATTTTTGAATTTGGGGCAAACGCTGCGACAGGCTGTTCCTGTGAGTGTCCCTGCTGATGGCAAGCAAAGCCAGTTGCATGGGACAGGATCTTTCTGCAGAGAGGGTTGAAAAAAAGGGTTTTTCTGCAAAAAGGCTCAGCTAAATGAGGAGAAGCCATCTCCCTGGATCCTGTTTTTACCCGGAATAAGGGGTTTGCTGTCAGTCCCAGCAGGTCTGTCACCTCAGGGCTGGTTCCCTGTGCTCCACAGACCATCATCAGTTATCCCTGCCCATCCAGAGAAGGAAACATCAAACATGTTCCCTAGACAGCCCGGCCAAGAGCTTCCCCAGGAGGGCAAGATGAAGGTGTCAGACGTAGCAGAAGCCCAGCTGATGCTGTGTTCTCACTCTTTTTTTCCCCTGTACTAATTAAAACCCCACGCTTTCCTGAGGATAAACTGGTCAAATTCACTCTGGAATCAATGTGCCAGCAGCATCAGGCAAACTATATCCAAATCCAAGTACCTCAGTGGAGTTAGAGGTCTGTCTTTGAGGAGAGCCTTCCCACAGAGGTGGTACTGAACCAGATCCCAGGAAAAATTCCTTGGGATAGTCAGGGGTTTCCTGACTGAGAGGGGTTTCTCACCCAAAACCTTCAAGTCCAAAGGAACTTTGCATTGCCCAGCCTCTCTGCCCCTTTTGAACCTTTCCCAGTGGCACTTCCAGGGTCACAGCCCACCCCATCAGTAGGATCCCCTGGATGGACATCCCCTGGATGGACAAATACCAGGACCCCATGACAAAATTTGGGAGCACGGATGATTTGAGGGCAGGGAGAGCTCCTGTCCCTCCCTGTTCTCACATCCCCAGCACCTTGTGAAGACATCTGGAACAGGGATTGTTCCTTCAGCTCCCAATCCCATCTCACTTTTGGCTCCTTGCCTTGCTGCTTTTTTCCCTAAAAAATAGAGTGGGGGAGGAGTGACTGGTTAAAAGTTAATTCCCCAGCCCTCTTAAATCGCCAAGATTAAAAGCTTTCTTCCTGATGGCTGCTTCATAAAAGACCCAAAAGGTTTCTACTCCTTTATTCCTTTAAAAAGGAATGCCTTATCTATTTTAAACCATTTGGGTTTATGGGTAAAATATGCAGCATCGCTCCGTCCCCGGAACCCGCGCTCTGCTGATTCTCCAGGAAAAAAATGAGCTCCCAAAAAGCACACCTGAGCAAAAGGAGAAGTTTTGGCCAACTCCAGCCCCACCATGCAGGCTCCTGAGGTGAGTAAAACCCCCCCTGAAAACACGGGATTTCTGCTGGTTGGATGCTTTCAGCCAGGTGAGGTGCTCCTTTCCTCCTTGGAAGGGCTACAGCACTACAGAACCCAGCACTTTTGGAGCTTTAAGCCCAAGGATTGTGGGGTAGGAAAGGAAATACAGCAGGCATGGCCCTCTTAATATGTGTTAGCCAAATAAACGTTCTTATTTCAAGGCAGGTGGAGCAATAATAAATATCAGGTAGGAGAAGTCAGCCCCGCTGCCCCTCCTCATTTGTATGCACGGCATTCTTTCTTTTATTAAACAAAAATTCCCTCTCCAGAAATGCAGCCCGGCCCTGCTGGCTCAGGCCAGCTCTTGTTAAAATGATTATTAATGGTGCTGCACCTCTCCCCTAATGGGAATGAATGGTCCAGCCACCCTTCAGTTCCACACATATTCCTGACTTATTCCCTCGGCTTCCTCTCGGCCGCAATATTCCCCACAGCCTCCTTCCCCTGCAGCCCTGGAAGATCCACACGTGGGTGATCCATCTTGGAACTTTTAACGCTTGTTTTTCTAGAGAGATAAAAATAAACCCTTCCATTCGGGTGAAAAATAGGGGATGTGGGCCCAAACCCACCAAGGGAGATGGAGGAGGGGGGAGAAGAAGGAAAGAAGTATTTTCTCCCTTTTCCCTGTATTTAAACCACAAATGCATAATCCATCTCTCTTAACAGCCCCTCCCCTGCTAAATCAATTATTTCCTCACTGTGTGGAGCAAGGGGAGGACAGGAGGAGGACCATAAGTCATGGAAAGGAGGTAAAGGCAGAGATGTCCCAGGGGGTTCCTCACAGAGCGCCACCCAACCCACGCATCTGCTCTAGCAAGGGCACTTTGGCCATAGAGAATTCCTGCAAAACCGGGTTTTAAAGCAAGGACAACTTCCAAGCCCTTTTCAGGGCTCTCCCCGTGTGAGTGTGCAGGGCCAGCAGGAAATGCAGCCCTGTGGATAACCAGGAGAGCAGGGGGAAGGTGGGAAGAAGGGCGAGGGGATTCCTCACCTTTGCCCCTGCCTCTGCCTGCCAAGTGAGGCCAGCTGTGTTTCCACGCCTGCAATCCCAGGGAAGGAGGTTGCCAAGGCTGGGACACGAGGATCTTCCCCCACCAGCTGCTCCAGTGTGGATCTGGGCATTTCCAAAATGCCACAAGCTCCTTCCAAACTAGAATGCACAAATATCACCAATCCCACTCAAATTCCCTGAGTACCACCAGCCTGCCCTCCACATCCCAAATCTCACAAACTCCTCACTCCATACCCCACAAACATCATCACTGTAACCACACATCTTCAAAATGCCTCAACCCCATCAGTCCCAGACATGTTCCCCCAGGGGCTGCCCCAAAATATCATCCACAAGATATCCCAAACAGGCTCTAAAGGCTGCCTACAGGTGACCCTCCTGCTTTTGGGGTTGGTGCCATCTCCAGCACATCCTGACCAAGCAGATCTCAAAGGGCCACTTGGCAGTTGTGTCTTGGTTCTGATACAAAATATATGGGTTAAAACCACGAGAATTATGGGGTTTTAGAAAAAGCAGGCTGAAGGAACATAGCCCCAGGCAATGCTTGCAGGGACCAAGCACTGGAACACCTCCACAGCCCTGCTGGATCATGCTAAAACAGCCACAGGAAGTACAGGATAACCTCTCTGCTCCACCCCAGACTGACACCTGCTGAGAATTTCAGATGAATTTTTAAAAGCTGGTTGCTTGACACTACTTGCTGTTTAGTTGCTTTTCTTAAGAAAAAAAACCCCAAACTCAGTGAACCAAGAAAAAACCCTATGTCTACTGGTTTTCAGGGAAATCAAACCTGATTCCATCCTGGTTTTGACCAGTGGTCAGTGCTGGTGTGCTGCTGTGGTGAGTAACAAACACCACGAATCTCGTTTAGCAAAAATCATCTGACTCCAATCCTTTATTCAAAAACTGACCCTCTTTTTATACCTTCTGGAACTGGCCACTCTCACTGGTCAGAAGAGTGCCAGAACTCTTCATCCCATTAACCAAAAACCCAAAGACAGAGAGAAAGCCAGTCCCACAGACAGAAATCCAAGACATTGAACTCGTGACAAAACCACTGGATCTGTTTATGTCCAATCTGTGAGAATCAGGTCTGCCTAAACCAAAACATCACGAAGAAACTGAGCTTAGAAACTCAGAATCTTCAGGTCTAGGAGACTCAGACTACCCTGTCCAAGGGGTTGTGGCCCCATCCCTTCTCCCGTTTATCGCGTGGCTCCGGCTCCATCCCCACCGCGGGCGCGGCTGCAGGGATATTTGCCCACACGTATGTCCAAGTGATTACAGGCAGAGGCCTGGGGGATTTGTTTGGGAACAATGTTGTAATGAGCCCAAGGATAATCTGCTGCCCAGAGACTGGGATTTTTCCTGGAGGGATGGCAGGCACAAATGAGACAGTCACATCCGGTTATTTCCAGCGAGTTAACTCCCACTGCCGCACCTCTGACCGGCCAGGAGGGGCCCGCCAGCCCCAAATCCGAGACTTCTCAGGTGGGGAAAAGGGGGATTTTTAATGGCCCAAAGTGGCGGAAATTCATTACTCTGATAAGGCTCAGGGAGTTGGTGGTTTGAGCTTCAAACATGGCCAGTCCCTGGAGAAATTACACCATGTTCGAGCTAATCTTCTTATAAACATTGTTGTGGGTTTTTTTTTTTTATTTTATCTGACATGTGTCAAGCAGGACCACTAAGCCTATTACATCTCCAGGGAGGTTGGTACTTTCTCTTCTTCCTATTCCCCCATCTGAATGCTGTTTGTCTCCTTTTTGGCTCCTTTGGACATTTCTCCATCACTACGAACCAATCTTTTGTAATTAGCACTGATGAAAAAAAGTCTCAGTGGGTTTGGAGGCTCAGGTGAGATAAGCAGCTAGGTTCCAGTTAGACATCCAAAATTTTTTGGAGCATGTAGGTTTCTGAAATGAACAGAAAAAAAAAACTTGCTGGACCATCCCTTCTTCCTGTGTTCATTTATTTTTCTTTCCAATAAGCCCTCAAAATAAATAGATAAAGAGTGCACTGGATATTTTTGTGTTCTCCAGGACAAAGTAGTTCAGGTTATTGGGAAATCCCTGGTTGGGTACTGCCTTTATTTGTGTTATTCCCTGTGTCTGAGTTTGCAGGCAGGAACAGGCAGGGATTAGACCACTGGAACAGACAGTTTTAAAGGACAGGGTGAACATGAAACTGCTTTGAGCTTCAGGTTGAGGGATACACATTGGTGAAGGGACATTTTTTCCTGAGACCTATGAACTTCCCACTCTTTTGGGAAGTTCATAGGAAGCCAATAGAAAGGGTGAAAAGGAGGTTAAAAAAACCCCAAACCCCAAAAGATTTCTGCTGCAAATGGTCATCTTCTGGAGGAAGCATCAAGCTCTCTCCATGAAAAATAGGAAATAGAAAATTAGGAATACCTAAGGAGGGAGAAACTTTCATGCACTCACTTGCACGAACATCACCCACGTTCACTCTGGAGACTTGGCTACAGAAAATCAGTGGGAGCTTATCAGCCTGCAGCAGAGTTGGGACAATTAAACCTTTCCTTTTCTGCCTTTCTATATTGAATTCAAGTTTTGAAGTCATTCTCACCTGTGGATGGAGAGAAAGAAACATCCGAGCCAGCATCTCTTACGGAGAGTTATCTCTAACACAGGCAGTAGCCTGAATTATTTCCGTGCCTAATCATTGCCTTCTTTGTCCTTAAAAAAATTTAAAAAAAAAAAAATCCTATCTTGGACCAAAAAAAGGGATATTGTGCATTCGACTGCAATTTCTTTGCTCTCCTTGTACACAAACATCTGCACTCATGGGAAAACTCCTTCCCCAAAAGCTGAGCTTTTGTCATCAGGTTTTTCTCTGGCACAGAGGAAAACTTTGCAGAAGGAGACCAGCAGAAACACAGAATGGGGCCTAAGTGACAACAAAACTGAGCCTGGATTTGGAACTGTTCCCCAGATCCTTACTGGGCTGGGGACAAGGTGAGGCACCTGCTACAAACCCAGCCAGCTGAAGCACTGGCATGCAATTCCAGAGGAGCCAAAGGGTGTTTGAAGCCCCAAAGCAGCATCCAAACATCCCCCTGTTTGCTTGGCTGTTTTTTACCTGAAACCAGCTGCTCCAGCCCCAAGTCCTTGGAGGAATGGAAAAACACTGAGATAAACCAAATAAATAACAAGCCAAATCACTAAAAAGGCAGTGATTGCTCTTTCTAGTGCCTGCTCCCACCAACTCCACGTGCAGGTTCGGGTGGATCACAGAGCTTTCTGGAAGGACAGCAGCACCCCCAAGCCCCTGGCTGGTCCTACAAGCATTTCCCATCTTCTGTGGACTCAGATTGGAAGCAGCAGCTTCCCTTTTATTTATTTCATTCTTTATCTCCCCCGGTCCAAACGGGCAGTGCAGATAATCTGGGTTTACAGCCCTTTGAAGTAAATCAGAAAAGACTTTTAACTCGAGCAAGGCCTCCATCTACCTGATCCGCAGGCATTGCCAGGGATTTGGGCAAGCCAGACTCCATCCACACGGACCTGGCTTTAAAGCCATCAGGTCCCAGCCCTGCCTTGGCGAGAGATCAAGCACAGCAGATTTCCTACAACCCTCCCGTCTTATCGCACATTAGCCCCGGCCAGATGTCAGGTGCTCTCCCTCTGCTCACAATCCCCCTCTCCCATCTTCTTTTATCTCCCCATTAAATTGCTGACAAAACCTTCCTGGTGGCCTTCTCAAAAGTAGAGGGGATCAGAAAAAAAAAAATCAACGGAGTATTTCAAAAGTCCTTAGGGAAAATAAGAAGTGGGGGGGGGGGGGGGGAAATCAAATAGGAGGGAGAAGGAGCCGGCAATGCTGTTGCCATGCACAGAGCCCAGAGCAAGACCCTGGGGTTTGCAGGTGCTTTAACTCCCTTCTGGTGGGGAAGGGGCTGGGACTGGTGTGGGCTGCCTCACAAGCATCACTGGTACCTCCAGCACCACCCTTGCAGATGCTCAGCATGCAGAACAGCCTTAAAGAAAGGCAAACCTGGCTGCAGCCACCCCAAAACACCAGCATCACATCCCCAACACAGCTCGCTCACATCGTGGGCACCAGGATTTGTTGTTGTTGTTGTTGTTGTTTTTGTTTTTTATGGGTAGGGAAAGGCAATTTGTCCCCCATACCCTTCCTGCCACATTCCCCCAGCGTTCCAGCACAGCTGTTGAAGAGTTCCAGCTTTACACTCGCTTTTGAAAAGGTGACAGCGCCGGCTTTCAAAGGCCATCAGAGCAGGGGTGACGCAGGAGGTGACTCCATCCCAGCAGCTGAAAGCAGCAGGCAGCAAGCACAGAGGAAAAAACAACCCAACCCATTCCCAGCCTTTGCTGACACGGCCAGAGCTATGTCAGCAGTGGCATTCTGCGTGCACAGGGAGAAAAATCCAGCCAAAAAAGCAGCAACATTGAGGGAACCCTCACCTTAATTTCCTTTTCCTACCTGGCTAATCACATTTGGTTTTTTATTTTACTGGTAGAACAAAAAGTTTTAGGAGCGGGTTCCTCCCCTGCCCCAAGGTTGTTTTCCTTTGCCTAAAGGCTGAGCAGTGGATTCTGAGTTGGCTGAATCCCAGAATGGCTTGGGTTGGAAAAGACCTTAAAGTTCACCTCATTCCACATCCTGCCATGGGCAGAGACACCTCCCACTGCTGAAAGCTCCAGCCCTGAGCATTTCGGGATGGATCACCCACAACTTCTCTGGGCAGCCTGTCCAAAATGCTGCCAGCTCTCCTGGCTAATGCACATCCAAACAAATCCTTGCTTTCAGTTCCAGCGGGACAACACCCCCAAAGCCATCACACCAATCAAAAGTCACAGGCAGAAGAGAGCCAGAGCAGATAACTCCTCGTTTTGGCATGCAAAGAAGGGCCCCTTGGCACAAGCAGAGGCACTTGTTATTCACTCCTCAGGATTTGTTATTTATTATCCCAGTTCTCCCCAAATTGCAGGAATCTAATCGGAGCGCCAGAAGCCAGCGCAGGTAACGCCGGTGATCAGTCACACGCTCCAATAAGGAATAACAAACAGCTGGAGTGACCCCTCCAGATGATCCACGGCTGGGGGCTGGCTCAGGGCCCCCTGAGCAGGGGCTCAGGCTGAACATCCCCTCGAGGCCACCCTGAATGCTGAGCCTGTGCCCTCCCATCAGTGCTTGGATTATTTACGCACCCGGGATGTGAGCGCAAGCCTCGGGACAGGAGCCAAGCTCCTTCCCCTGCCAGCACCCCACCCAGGAGAGGAGAAGGAAATTCATACATGTAAAAGAAGCCTCCTGCACCCTGGAATGACAGATAGAAGTCACCATGAAGATAAAGTTTCCTGGTCTAAGAATGAAGTAGGAACTACAGCACAAGACAATGATATTTAATTTTACTGCAGGCTTTTGCATCCAGCTGTCTGGAGCAACCTGGTCTAGTGGAAAGTGTCTCACCTGTGGGGTGGGTTGGAATGGGATGGTCTTTAAGGTCCCTTCCAACCCAAACCACTTCAGGATTCCATGCTGTAAATATCTGTCTGGTCCTCACCTTTGGGAACATTTTTCAGGATGCAGCTCCAGCTTAACCCTTCACAATGGCCATGCCCCTAAAAAATGCCCTAAAAATTCCCCTAAAATAACATTGCATTTGCCTTACTTCACCTGTCAGGTGTGCTATAGGCTTTCTCCCCCTTTGAAAAAATAAGGGGACCACAGTTTTGGCAGAGCTGCTGGATTATATCTCTGCACATAAATATAAATATGCATTTCCTCCTTTCAGCAGAAATTTTGCCAAATGCTTCCACATGTTGCTTTTTCTAAAAAATCCTTTTAAAAGTCTACCTGAGCTCTTGGTATCCCACCTGATACACCCAGCTGCATATGGGTGCTCCCCCATGGTGCTTCCTCTGCCCTGGGTTACATCTTGATGCCTTCCAGGGCTGAAGGGATTATTGCTGCCTCAGGATTTGGCTGTTGCTCCCTTCTAGCTCCCCCTGGACCATCTCTAGCATCCTCAAAAACCCTTGTCTTATGCATCTGCACATGCTGCTTCAAAACCTAAACCTTTCTCCCAGAACAGGGAAAACTCTGGCTTTGCCCCCCTTGGAAAGCTGAGAAAAAACCTGCAATGTCTTCTCCAGGAATCCCTGCCTGAGTCAGGGGGGAAACACACATTTCTCCTTTTGGTTTTCCATTTCTCCTTTTGGTTTTGCATCCTGGGCCACGTTTCTGGAAAGCCATCCTTGAAAAAGTTGGGACAACACAGGGCAGAAACTCCTGTGCTTGCATAAATAAGCCAGGATCAAAGAAACTTGGTCCTTGCAATTGGCACATACCCACAGAAATCCCCATACCTTGTGGGAGAACCTCCCCCGTGTGGGATTCAGCTCTTTGGGTGTCCTTGGGGCTGCCCAGAGGCAGAAATTTTGGGGAAACAAGGCTGGGAGCCCTTGAGAGTTCCCTCTTGCTGCTGTGCCAGCTGAGGGCGGGCAGCAAAGCAGCAGGAAAAGTGTTTCATCTCTAAATGAAAGGTTGTTTTCCACCTCTAATTAACCTGAGGTCCAGCCAAGCACTGGAGTGAGGCTCTCACTGGCCAAGCCACGGCAGAAATTCCCTCTCCAGCTGCCTTGCAGTGAGATCTCCTCCTCCTCAGTGGCCTCCAGTTCTCCTCTCCTGGATGTCCACCCTGAGATAACAGCCTGGCTGTCTCCTGAGGTACCATTATCTCCTGTTAGATCCTATGAAACACTCCAGACTAAAAAGATCCAGTAAATTTAGGGACCAAATTTTTGATTTTCAAGAAAAATATGGATTTTTAAGAAAATCCATAACCATTGCAAGGGAAAGCAGGTCAGCTCTCTTGACACAAGACACACAGCACAGCATCATTCTGAGGTCTTGGATAAAGATCTTAAAATACTGGAGGCAACACTGTCATCCCCATCTAGATTTGGGGATGGTTCTCACAGATTTTTAAACAGAAATGGTTAAAACCAGCAAAGTTTTATGCTTCAGTAGGACCAAAACACTCACAGATTTTTAACAAAATGGTAAAAAGAAAGTTATGTCAGAGACCAAAACCAGCTCCCACTATGGGCTAAAGGGAAGAAATGCAGGAAGAAAGTTAATCAGGTTGAGATCAAAGTGAAGAAGCCAAACGAACCAGGAAACAAATCTCATCCAAACCCATAAAAGCTGTGACTCCTTCCCCCAGTGCTGTTCACTTTCATCCTCCTGACCTTCTCTGTTCCAGCCAGGAGGGAATAGGAATGTTCGAAGAAAGCTATTCCTGCGTTATTTTTAGCAGAGCCAGAAGAAAAGTGACTGGAAATAATCCATGAAAGCAAGCTTTCACCTTGATTTTCAGCCTCTGGAGATTTCGATAGCCTTGATAGCAATCACAACTTAACCATGGGCGTAGAAAATGCTGAGTGATACCAAGAGCATAAATTGGGCTCGCTCGCTCTTTCTTTTTTCCCTCTCCACATTAGAAACCATGGAAGGGAGGCTGAGGGAAGCACTTTCCCCCACCAACCACTGAATTGGTGGCCACGCCATGGCAGAAGAAGGGGGAGCCAGGTTTGGCTGAGAGAATTTTACATCACAGTTGAATGCATATAAAATAGATGCTCATTTTGGAATCTTCCACAAGTGTCTTGTGGGAAAAGCCACTCTTTCCCAGACAAGATTAAGAAGAGCTCTTCTGAACAACCTGGTCTAGTGGGAGGGGCATGGCAGAGGGTTGGAATGAGGTGAGATTTAACGTCCCTTCCAATCCAAAGCACTCTGGGATTCTGGCAGTGACTGCACAAGGTCTTTGGTGCTTCCCTGCCTGTCCTGGCCCACAGGCAACAGCCCAAGCAGCCACTGATGGGACACAGGCCTCAGCTGCACGTCTGAGAGACCAAAGGAATTAATTAATGAGAAGCTGCACTCCCAAGGTGCTGATAATAAGAACAAAATGAGAGCTGATCCCATTAAGTCAATCTTCTCTACTGGTTGCTGCCATCTGATGTCTCCTGCTTCCCCTTGCTCCGTGCTGCCTGTTCCCACTGCAGATCTAAACCCATTTTGCTTCTGCTGATGCATTTCAAAGTGACCACAGACAGGAGACTGATTCACCAGCTGCCTTCGAAAAATCCAGCCCTTCCCCACGCGTCTCCCACCACCAGCTTTTCTTCTGCTAGCAAAGAGATAAGGGAGCCTTTTCCCTCCTTGGCTGGGGCTGCTGAGAGCATTCCCTCCTTGAGTGGCTGTCCCTGGGCTCTCCTCCACAGCAAACCAAACCAAATCCAAACCCCCCCAGCCTGGAGCTGCCACATTCCCCTCCTGGTGCACGGGTTTAGCCACCATGCCCAGGCTCCAAAATGGTTTTTCTCAGGGCAGGATGAGTCCCTGGCATGTGAAACATTCTCCTGGCTGCCACAATGCTGGGTTTGGGGAGTGAGGGAAGCCCAGCTCTCTGGGAAAACCAGCACGGGCTGCTCAGACCTGCTGCTGCCTGAAGAGGACTCCACCACGTTTGGCTGGGCCCAGAGACCCCCAGAGAGAATTTCTGTCCCAGTTGATGGCTTTGCTTCACAATCTGCATCAGCCCAAGAGGCCGTGCTGAGCACCCCCACTGCTGGGAAAGACAAAGGAGCCAAGCTGGCTGTGTCACTGATGTGGGGGGAAAGAGCTGCTCTGGACCAGAACAAACCCCTTGGAAGGGGACAGCAGCTGCAAACCTGTCCCTTTCCATCAGCCTGGGCAAAAGGAGTTTTCCTCAGAGCCATCCTCTGCCTTACAGGGACACTCAGGCCAGTGCTGGAGCTCCCCAGGGAACCACAAACCCCATCCATGCTCCCCTCACCCTGACTGCAAACAGCCAGGGCAGCTGCAACCAGCACGTAGAGAGGCATTAAAAAAAAAAAAAAAAAATCCCACTTTACTGAGTTTTAAAGCATTTCCCTGGATCGAAGAGGCTCTGGTGAGTGCTGTCATAGCAGGGGATATTTACTGCCACCTCAGGAAATGTTTCATTATTCTTTGGTAAGCGGTGGCCGTGAATTTCAGCCCGTCTGCCCGGCCATAAAGGGGCTCGTTGGGCAGATGATTCTGGCGAGGAATGAAGCATCACCTCCCAGCTCCTGGGAGGATGTGGGGCCTGCAAACTCCTGCCTGGATGCCTCTGTGGTAGGGAACCAGACCCAGATGCCACAGATCCCCCGGGGAGAAGGGATCTGTGGAATCTTGGGCAGCCAAGCAGGCTGAGGGGCTGTTCCCCACAGATTTGCAACAGAGGGGAAAACCACCATGAGGGCCTTCAGCACACTGTTTAAAATTCACAGTGAAAATCACGAGTTGAATTCCATGCTTGACTACCAGAGCTGTTCCCGAGGCTGTTTCTGTCCACTCAGAATCCTCAGGAATTCTGAGTGCAGGTCTGGATGGAGGTGGAAAAGGCAGAGAGTACAAGACTCTGGGACTGGCTCCCTTTGTCTCCTCACACCAATTGCTCTGAAACAGGATGGGGAGAAACAAACCATTTCATCCCTTTTCTTCCCCCTGTGAAAATATCTAGCCACTTTCCAAGTCTATGTAAGCCTCCAGTACCTAAAATTCCCTGTGGCAACGAATCCTACTTTTCAACAGGCTACTGGGTTATGAGCTTGCCTTCACTTCTTGGAACTTCTCAAGATCTTCCCTTTGTCTAGAACAGAAGGGATGGCATCCAGAGGGACAGGTGGGACTGTGTGAACCTCATGAGGTTCAACAAGTGAAATGTCCTAGGCCAGGCTGGACAAGACTTGGAGCAACCTGAGACAGTAGAAGGTGTCTGCCCATGGCAGGGAGTTGGAAGTGGGTAATCTCTATGGTCCTTCCATCCCAAACCATTCTGTGATTGATAATCTCTATGGTCCTTTCCCTCTCAAACCACTCTGGGATTGATAATTTCTATGGTCCTTCCATCCAAACCATTCTGGGATTGGATAATCTCTATGGTCCTTCCATCCCAAACCACTCTGGTATTCTGTGATACTCCAATACTCCTGATTCCAAGTGTTTCTTGAACTAAGCCATCATTGCTGATTAATTCTTCAGCTTTACAACATGAACGATTTCATGCCTGGCCCTTCCTTTATCAATCCTTGCCTTCTGTGGATAATTTTCTAGGCTTCTTCCCATCCATTTTTTGTGGGCTACTCGCAAATTGCTCAAGGCAGGAGATACCAGACATTCATTAAGCAGCACAATAACATTCCCCATTTTGGCCTCTCTTACCTCCCTGATTTTTTTTTGGACCAGCAGTTCACTTTGACAGATATTTCCAGAATAACTCTGAGATCCCCTTCCCAAGCAGTAACAGCCAGTTCAGAGCTCAATGATTTCCCCACTGTGCATTGTTTTTCATTTAGCAGCCTTGAATTTCATCTGCCGTTTTATTATCTGCTCACTAAATATCATAAGGTCCTTTTCCCATTCTTGGATGTTGGCTGTGGTTTAATATTTTTGGTATTAACTAAGCATTGCCATCAAATGTTCTTGCTTCTTTTTTTTTTTTTTTTTTTTTTTTTTTTTTTTTTTTTTTTTTTTTTTTCTCCCAGACTCCCCAAATTCAGGTGATTCATGCCTGAGAAAAAGCCTGTCAATATTAAATCGTCAATATTAAATTGTCACTGAGTGCAAAAGCATCTTCCCAAGGCTCCACAGGGTAGAGGATCCAGGTGACAAAGTCACACCTGCCACCCTGCACAGTGGCTTTATAGACAACAAGGTTGTTGAATTTTAGCATAGCTAACACCAGCTGAAGTGAGAAAAAGACTCTCTAAAACACATAGTCTTGGCAAATTCCTTGTAAATTCTCCTCTGAAATTCTAACTGCGGTGTTTACCAGCAACTCTGTGAAAGTGGGTGATCTCAGAGCCTGGGGAGATCAAGAGGTTTTAGGTTCCCACCCCAGGGGAGGGAGTTAGCAGAGTGAATCAAGTGCAACAGGAAGCAAACAGAGATTTAAAGGGTTTTTCCCAGCATGGAGGTTCTGGGGCTTTAGGGCTGCTGGGCCTCATCATCTAAAATCAGGTTTGGTTGAGGGTTTTTTTGTTTTGAAACATATATCCAGTGGCAATGGATTCTTTGAAGTGCCAGGCCTCAGCAGGAAATCCTGTCCCTGATGAAGGCTCCAGTTCTCTCACTGGAGGGATGAACAAAGAAAAACCCTTTTTCCCAATGACAGATTGTGCCACCAGCACATCCATCAGGACAGGGCATGGAAGCACTGGAAATGGAAACAGAAATGGGAAATGCTCCACAAAAGGCCCTGCCTCTGTTTACAGCCCTGCCAAGCTCTCTGGCTCCCTGGTTTTCAGAAACAGCTGTTTTTCTAAACCCTTTTAGCCATGGACACCTTGGAAAAGTGTCCATTAAAATGAGCCATGGGCCCTCCATTAGCCATCCCTCAAAGCCAGGTGGGAGAAAATAGTTTATTAACTGCTAAAGGATGAGTTTCCTCTGTAATGAACCTTTCTGCAGTATTGAAGAAAAGCCATGTCTTACTTCCCCTTCCTATTAAATGGCTTCTTCAGAGTTTAATTAACTTCTCCCTGCTCTTCTTTTGTGGCAAAGTGTCACCCTGACCAGGAGACAAACTCTGTTTGTTCCTTTATCTGGCCTGTCAGATAAACTGCTCTGCCTAATTTTCTGGGGCTTTTTCTCTTCCCTCTTTGCATATTCCAGGGAGGGAGGACGTAATAACAGAAGTGATGCTTCTGGGCAGCTGGATACCCTTGGGATTGGGAAGGAGCACCTCCATAAAACACAACCTGGACCATTCCCCTGTGTACTGGCAGGGGCTGGGAATGGGGACCCATCTCTGAGACCCACCAGAAACTGGGTCAGGCTCTCTGCCTGCTCCTTTGTTTCCTCAGGCTCAGAAACAAACCTGGAGGAAACAATTTTTGCCCTTCCAGGAGTACAGGATTTTGTATTTTCGGCAGCGCTTGTCTGTCCCCATGTGTGTGTACAAATATAGCTCAAAATCAATAGGAGTGAGATTAGGTCACTGTATTTCTGAGAAATGTGCTCCTGATAGCTCACAAACCCCACCAGCTCCTGCTCCTTCAGGCTTCCTGTAGTGCTCCAGCACTGGCTGCGTGTGCCAAGGCAGCGGCACAGCCTGGAGAAGGCAAGGGCTGTTCTCTTCCAAAAAATAAAGGATGAATTTGGGCCAAGCCAAGAGGGACCAACCACCAACCTGTGCTTTGGTTTTTTAGCTCAGCTATCAGCCCATCTCACAGCAGAAGGCAGGAGCTCCAGAGTACCACCTGGAAAAACTGGTGGCCTTTTCCATGCAAGGCCTGGGCTCCTTCTTGGGAAAAGATTCCAGGGCCAGCCTCGTTAATCCTGAGTGGCGCCACTTGATTAATTGTGCCAAGCTAGGAGCAGGCAGGAACTTTTGTGACACCAATGCAGTAATGGTCTCCAGCACACAGACAATCCCAGAGGACGTGTCCTTCCTACCCAAACTAAATTAATTAATGGTGGCAATAAATAAAGAGCTCCAGACAAATGAGAGCGTCCAAGCAGCTGCCGGCACAGAAGAAGGAAAAATTGGGAAAGGAGGACATTTTGCAGCATGTTTTTCGGCAGGGAATAAATGGGGAAGGACTAACATTCAGGGTTTTTTAATACTCTGGGTGAAATGGGGCTGCAGGAAGAGGAAGGGCCAGCACAGAGCATCCCAGGGGAACAACAGCAGCTGTGGCTGACCATTTGTTCCTTTTCTGTGCTCAGCATAAACTCTGCCCCCAGGTGCAGCTGGACTCCAAGGATTCTCCCCCCACAGCCATGATCCTGTCTGGTGTGCCCTGGCACTGCCTCGTGCACCCATCTGTTCCATCCCAGCTCCCACACTCCTGGTGGGATAACTGAAAACACTCTGTGTGCTTGATACCCATCACTTCAATCCACCACGAGCAAGCCCTGAATGATGACAGGGCTGATTATGGGGGCCTGGCACACCCCTGTGCTCACCCCAGCCCTGCCTGGGCATTTCCTTGGATCCCCACCTGGAGATCTGATCACCAGGCTCTGGAGCAGCTCCCAGGCTCTCCTAATTGGCACGTGATGAAGTGCCTGCCACTCGTTGGTCAATACCAATTAGCATACTTATTAAATGAACCTGTGTGTTGGCAGCAGTTATCTAATTACCTTAACAAGTGCATCAGGGAGAGGCATAAAACCCTGTGGAGCAGCAGGGAAAGGAGCTGCCCTGGGATAAGGGGCAGGACAGGATTCTTGGAGCAAGTCCAGGGGCAAGCCATGGAGATGATTAAAGGGAAGGAACAAGAATCCTATAGGGAAGGGCTGAGAGAAGTGGGATTGTTCAACCCGGAGAAGAGAAGCTTTAGGGAGTACTTAGAGCCCCTTCCAGTGCCTAAAGGGCTTCAAGAGATGTTGAGAGGGACTCTGGACAAAGGCATGGAGTGATAGGATAATGGGAATGGCTCCCCACTGCCTGAGGGCAGGGTTAGAGGGGATATTGGGAAGGAATTCTTCACTGTGAGTGTGGTGAGGCTCTGGCACAGGCTGTTCAGAAGAAGCTGTGACTGCCTCATCCCTGGAAGTTCCCCTGATGGACAGGGCTTGAAGGATCCCACCAGGCAGGGTGTTTGGAACACAAGGAGCTTGAAAGATTCAACCCAGCCCCCTCGGTGACTCCCTGCAATCCCTGCTCCCTGGCAGGACCCACCATCTAGCACAGGTGAATGTGCTGAGCAGCTCCCAGCGCTGCCAGGCTAATTCCACTCAGAGCTTTGCCTTCTGCAGAATCCATTTCCTGGAAGCCAGGGAGCAGGAGTAACCAGAGAGGCCAAGACACCTGAAATTACATTTACCAGGCTACACAAGGCTGGCACTTTTTATTTCTTTCCCTCTTTTTTTTTGCATATCACCCCCAGGCCGAGCTTAGCCTATGAGTACCACTGTTATCAGAGAGCAGGCAGGGGAGAGTTGAGACCTTGTGTTTGTGCCTGGCAACCAAAACAGACCCTGTGCACTGTTTTAATTTAATGCTCATGAAAGTCTGCAATTCTGCTTTCTTCTTTTTCTTTTTCCTCATTGGGATTGGTACGGCAGAGCCTGGCTGGTGGAAGTTTCTCTGCCTTTTATGTCAGGGCTGGCATGGAATAACAGAGTGGTTTGGGGGGGGGGGGAAGGGACTTTTAAGACCATCTTGTTCACCCCTGCCATGGGCAGGGACACCTCCCACTGTGCCAGGCTGCTCCAAGCCCCAGTGTCCAGCCTGGCCTTGGGCACTGCCAGGGATCCAGGGGCAGCCCCAGCTGCTCTGGGCACAACATGCCCTCCTCTTCACCTTATGGGTGGAGAAGATGCCAGTTTTGCACTTTCAGGTGTGAAAATGAGCAAGACCAGAGGGTTCTGGCTGCTACAAGAGGCCCAGAGCAGAGCAAGGGCCTGGGGGAAGAGGGAGGAAAATCTGTGATCCTGTTGAAGCAGCACCCAGCTCTACTCACCACTTTGCCTTTCCTTGTCCAGCCTTGACATTTTTTCCCCCTCCATTTTCCTGGGGTTTCTCCATCCCTTGACAAGCTGAGAGGCACCATCACTCTCTCCAGCACGTTCCTCACCCCCAGAGGTTGATCCAGGATGGATGGAGGGCATCAGTCTTGCCTACTGCTGAGTCTGCCACATATCAAACAGAAGCAGCACACCGAGTAACTCCTCTTTCCTGCGTGCCTATTAAGCAAAAATTAAAAGAAAATTATGTGGGGAAGTCAGCAGCAAGAAGGAGGGGATGGGTTGTAATTATCTGACTATTAATTGGCGTGAAGTTCCAGTTTAATGCTCTCAGGCCCACGTTGCTATTTCCTAGGGAAATTTTCCCTCTATTAGTTTTGGATGAGAACTGGGATTCTCTCTGGAAGCTCTGAGTCCATCTGAAAAAAGGTGACTTTCAGCTTCAGCCCCCCAGAAGGTTTTTGTTTTCACACACTGAGGGATGAAATGAAGGGGTTGTTTCCAGCACAGCTTGCTCTGCCCAAGGTGGAGGTGGAAAAAGCCAAGTTTTACCTTTTCCCATTGGATGAGGATAACCAAGCACGCCCCTTTTAAAATTCAGCCCACACAGAAATATTTGCTCCGAACAGAAAACTCAGAAAATAAAAGAACCTAAAGGATTGTTCCCCCCACGGCTCCTGCCAGCCCTGTGAATTCCCTCAGGAGAGGTGAGGGCCTCCTGCTCCTCAAAACCTGCCAGCTGAACAGACCCAAAGTGTTCTGAGCCCATGGAGGGTTTCAAGGAGTGATGTGCAGGTTCCTGCCAACTCACCTGGCAAGGGACCAGGCAACCCATCCTCCTGCTCTGCCACAGAACAGGGGGAGCTGCAGATGTTTGCTGTTGAACCAGCACACACAGGTATCCACAGCTCTGCAAAAGAGGTGGGAAGCGTGACCTTTCCTCCTCAGGAATCCCACAGGCAGCTGGAAGAAGCTGGAGCAGCAGGCAAATCTGCTGTGTTGTTACAAACTGGGGGGAAAACAAAAGTTTTTTAGATGTTGCTTTGCTAAAACAAGGTATTTCCATGGACAAGTCAAGGCGCTCGATTTTGCATCAAATTTCCTCTGCAAGTCAAAGGTTTGTTACAAAGGGGTAAAGGCAGGTCAGCCCTGTTCTGGTGGGTACAGACAGCCTTCAAGCTGCTCTTGCAGCCCCCCCAGAGGAGCTGTGGGCACCTAAAGATTTATCTCTAAGCTACAGCCCCTTCTCCTTCAATTCCCAAAGCAGGAGAAAAGCACTCGCTAAAGTGAACTAAAAACAAACAGGAAGAAACACCAGGGGAAAAAGGAAAAAAAAAAATCCCAGGAAAGAGGAAGGAGGGATTTTGTTCAGTTCACAGCTTGGAAGCTCAGAGCAAAGAACAAGGAATTCTCCCTTTGTGCCATGGTTCTCCATGGACTGCAGTAACATGGAACTTAAAATAAATAAATAAATAAATAAAAGGCTTCCACTATGGCTAATTGTCAGTATTACAAACCCTTAAGAATTTTTTAAAATCCTGGTTTTCTCTCCATAACTCCCTCCAGTTTCCAAACCCAGAAGTGCAAACTTCTCTGTGTTACACCAAGGCCTAGGAATCTCCTCTGTCCCCTGGCTGCAGCAGCCAGGGCCATGAATCCCTCCACATGGCAGGGGTGTGGGATGAGATCACTTTTAAGGTCCCTTCCCAACCCAAACCATTCTGTGACTCTGTGAAAAAATGAGGATTTTATGAAACTTCAGAGAAAACCCCCAGCTGTGGAGGCTCAGCACACTGCTCTGGAAAAGAGTTTGCTTTGCCACTCGCCCCAGAGGAGTCCCTTTAAAATTTTTAATGATTTTTAGTCCACATACAGGTGGATAAGTTGCTTTTTCTGAGTGGTTTTGTAGCTCAGCAGAGAGAAGGGAAGCACCAGTGCCACCATCAGATGTACCAAGAGCTTCCAGCCCCTGCATCCACCCAGGATGGGGATTTGCTGGTGGATTCAGAGCTGTGAAAACATCCAGCACCCTCTGGCTCCAAAAGTGTCAGGGAGACAGCGGGAGCAGAGCGAGGAGCCTTGGGAATGTGAGCCGGGGAACACAGCAACAGTGGGAGTGGAAAAAGGCCACAGGACTCCCTGTTATAAATGCATATTTTGGTGTTGGCTTTTTGCAAATGCTGGGATGCATGTTATAAGTATGATGGGTTTTTTTCTGTAGTTTTTAGTATGTTTTAGCTGCCTGAAGAGATGTATAATGGGGTTTTTGCTGTGGTTTGGAATTCAGGTGTAGTGTGTTTCAGCTGCCTGAATAGACAACTGCCAAAAGAGGCCCAAGTGACCCTCAGCATTCACTGCCTGTGAAAAAGAGACCCAAGCCCAAATCAAAAAATTATAACAACTGAATAAAAGTGGAACTGCACTTGACAGACCCAAGGAGTGGCCATGCAGAACAGTTCCTGGAAAAGTGAATGTGCCTAAGTCCATGCATGAAGAACAGGATGAAAAGGGGAGGTTCCAAGACCCAGAGCCCCAAGGCACCCGGCCATATTTAACCTTTGCTGTATTTTATTTCTCTTATTGTCTCTATTAAACCTTTGTAAAATTTTACCAGGAAAGAGAACCTCGTTTTTCACACTCCCGTGCTGGATAAAACCAAACAACCCAGGGCTGAGTCAGAGCCCCCTCCAGCCCTGTCAGGAGTGACAGGGCAGTGCTGCCACAGCTTTGATGCACTTTTGGGGAAAGGCAGCTCTGGAGCTGGCAGGGACCCGGGGAAGATCAATGTGCCATTAAAGAAAACACCCAGGGCTGCCAGTCAATACTTGGGAAGACACTGCAGCCTGTGACAGCCACACCAGCAACCTGCTGCTACTGCCACAAGAATGGCAGCCTTCAGAACCCAGCAGCTTCTGCTTCCCTCCTTCCCACCCTGAGTAAATTAACCCCAAATCTCTTTGTTTACCCTCACCCTTAATAAGCTCACAGAAAATGGTATTCCAGGCTCTTTCCTGAGCAGGCAAGAGCCTTTGTTCCCTTTCACCCTGGGAAAAAAAGAAGGGTTTAGATAATCTCAGAATGCCAGAAAGCAATTTATTTTGACCTAGACTGTTTCTGCAATGTCATCTCTTGGCTCCAGCACGTGGGAAGCGTCGTTAGCTGCCATGGGGCTGTGTGTCCCAGGCACTCCTGAGGCACTGGGACCTGTGACACTGGCTGGGACAGGGCTGTGCCACACAGCTCAGGGCCCAAACGACACTGGCTTGGGCTGCAGTGCAAGATGTGACCAGCAGTGTGTATTCTGTCACCAGCTGTTGAAACTGGGGGTGTGCTGGTCCTCTGTTCATGGGGCAGCTGTGAAGAACCAGCTGGGGCAGGTTCCTGTATCCCTTCCAGGACCCATCCTACATCCAGAGAGATCTCTTCTGCTGATGGGCCACTGAGTCTCATTTCATGGCTGATAAACTGACACCATCCCACTGGGAGATGCTCCACACAGGGGGAGGAGCCAAGCATTCCTACCTGGAGAAAACTTTGAACATTTGGAAGAGCAAAGCAGCCTTTTTCTTTGCATTCCCAGAGGAAGACCAGGCCCATCTACACCACCACTGGACCTTCAGAGGAAATCTCCCCCTTTCTCCAGGGTCCCTGCTCCAACAGAGCCACATCTGCCCCTGCGGGAGGCGCAGCCCCCATTGAATGGCTCTGCTGCCAGCACCCTGACCCACAGGGGGGCAGGGGGGATTCTGACTCTGTCAGTGGGGTTGGTTCTTGTGTTACTGCATTTGTATTTTAAGTCTCCTAATAAAGAAGTGCTATTCCTATCCCCATATCTTTACCTGAGAACTCCTTAATTTCAAAATTATAATAATTTGGAGGGAAGGTGTTCACATCCTCCATTCCAAGGGAGGCTCCTGCCTTCCTTAGCAGACACCTGTCATTCAAACCAAGACAGACACTCTGCAAAGGTCTGAGCCATGGAGAGCTGGGCACAGCAGTTGGGGCCAGGGGGTTATGCCAGGTATTGCACATCCCAAGTCCTTGTTGTGGACTAGGGAGAGACTCCAGAGGGAATCCTGTCATGAAACCATCACAGAAGGGTTTGGGATGGAAGAACCTTAAAGATCATCCAGTTCCACTCTCCCTGCCATGGGCAGGGACACCTTCCACTGTCCCAGGTTGCTCCAAGCCCTGTCCAACCTGGCCTGGGACACTTCCAGGAATAGGGCAGCCACAACTTCTCTGGGCACCCTGTGCCAGGGGCTCCCCACCCTCACAGGGAAGAATTTCTTCCCAAAATCCCATTTAACCCTGCCCTCTGCCTGCATGAAGCCATTCCCCCTTGTCCAAAGTCCTCTCCAGCTCTTCTGTGGCCCCTTTAAGTATTAAAATATTCTAAAAGGCCAAAATTAGGTTAGCCCAGAGCCTTCTCTTCTCTGGGTTGAACAGCCCCCATTCTTTCAGCCTTTCCTCACAGGAGAGGACCTCTCCTCATTCGAGGTTCCATCCCTCTAATCACCTTCATGGCCCTCTCCTCTGGACTCTCTACAACAAGTCTCATCCCATTTATCCCAGAGCAGCACCAGCTCTACCCCAGTGATCCCTAGGGCTCACTCAGTCCTTTCCTCCTCAGCAGGAGGAAGAGGTTTGAAGTGATGGAGCCACAGGGTGAGTTCAGCCCTTTGCCTTCAGAATGTTTTCTGCACCCTCAAGCCTGGAAGGTTTCTTCAGAAAGGAAAAGCAAAAGCAGAGAATATCCCAGAGCTGCTGAAGCACTCTCCAGAACAGCACAGTGTCAGTGAGTGTGTCCCTTCCAGCTTCCCCAGCCCGGCTCCATCATTCCCTGGAAACCACAGACTGTGCTGTAAATGTGCTGAGCTGTCCACGACAAGTCTTGCTGCAATCCAGGCCAAAAAGCAGCAGTCACTGGTGGGAACCCCTTTTGCAGAGTCCCAAGAGCCCCCTCACTGCCCAGCACAGCTCCTTAGCTCTGCCCTACCCCAGCTGCTCAGGGATTGCAATAACTCATCTCTCTGTCAGCGGGGAATATTTTTAAATGTCTTCCTCCCTGCAGGCAGGCAGAAGCCTCCTCTGTTCTTCCCAGGCAGATTCCTTTTTTATTATTATTGTTATTTTTTCCTCTAGATGAGGGGTTTAAATCATCCTGTCTCCTTTTAGGGTGGAGGAATGACAGTCAGGGGGCAGCCCCCAGGAAGCCTCAGAAGAGCTGAAACTTTGTGTGTCCGAGCTTCTGATTCAGAGCACAAAGCAAAGCTTGTCTTGCCTTTCCTTCCCAAAGTTACATAAAAATAAACCCAGTCTCCCTCCTTCTTTTTGGCAGCCAGCAGCACATCCTGCAGAGCAACCTTGTGTCCTGAGACTCTTCCACTGGGCTGGGAAAGGAGAGGAGAAGCTCAGCCTGTTCCTGGCTGGCTCCCACTGAGCCTTCTTTCACTCTGTGTGCTTCCCAGCAGGACATTGATGTGGACAGGCATCTGGAAAGCCTGGAAGAGTTTCATCAGGGCTTTGTTTTGTTCTGTTCTTTCCATGCTCGGGGTGTTATTACCACGCTGCTTTGGTTGTGCAACAGCCCCACAAAGGGCACTGGGCTGCTTTGAAGGGGGAGGAGGAGCTGAGCCACTAAAGAGCCACCAAAATCCCTGGGGTTCCTGCTGAAGGCCCACGTTGGATGGATTGCAGCAAGTCAGCAGAAAGCAAATAAACAGGCAGACAGGATAAACAGGCTCTGCAGCCTGGTGTTCCCTGAGAAAAGTATGATTTTTGTTGTTGTTGTTGTCGTTTTTCCCTCTAGTGCCCATCACTTTGCCAGCAAGCCTGTGTGTGCTGGGGCACTGTTTGTCTCCCAGGCTTGCAGACCCAAACCACTGTGAAAAACGAGGTTCACTTTCCTGGTAAAATTTAAAAAGGTTTAATAGAGACAATAAGAGAAATAATAAAGCAAAGATTAAATACGGCCGGGTGTCTTGGTGCTCTGCCAAGAGCACACCGGTGTCTTGGAACCCCCCTTTTCATCCTGTTCTTCATGCATGGACTTAGGCACATTCACTTTTCCAGGAACTGTTCTGCATGGCCACTCCTTGGGTCTGTCAAGTGCAGTTCCACTTTTATTCAGTTGTTATAATTTTTTGATTTGGGCTTTGGTCCCTTTTTCACAGGCAGAGAATGCTGAGAGTCACTTGGGCCTCTTTTGGCAGTTCAGGCAGCTGAAACACACTACACCTAAATTCCAAACGACAGCAAAAACCCCATTATACATCTCTTCAGGCAGTTAAAACACACTAAAAACTACAGAAAAAACCCATCATACTTATAACATTCATTCCAACACTTGCGAAAAGCCAACATCAAAATATGCATTTATAACACCACCGACAGACAAAATGCTCCCTGAGCTGCCTTCACTGTGGATGGGAACCCTAAACCCCAGTCCCAGGGATGGGGACACCCTGCCAGGCAGCTCCATCCCTTGCTGCAAACCCACCTGGCCACCACCAGACCCCCCTGACCTGCACCTGACTCCACCAAACGAGCAGCACCAGACCCAGCCACCTACTCTGCCTCCTCAGGAAACACTCCCTGGAGACGTCCTGAGACCTCTGCAACAGAAAGCCCAAGGGCAGAGGAGGCCTTACCCCGAGCTGATGGTTTCATTCCCCTTTAAAGACCTGTCTCTGAGTAATTAAAGCTCCTGTTTCTAAGCTGCTTGGTATTTTAATTGATTTTCTGCACTGGCTGCCCACAGTGTAGTCATTCAAAGCCAACATTTGTCTTGCAAGCCCCGAATGAGCAGCGAGGGAAAGCGACCTTCCCATGAGCCTGTTGTGATGGGAACTGGTTTGCACTGGGAATGCTCCTGGTGTGACCACCTGGGTGCCAAACTGGTGCCCTGATTGTGGAGCAGCTCAGGGCAGGGAGAGCTTCCCACCATGGATTTGTACCCGTGGTTTCTCCTGGGAATTCCCTCTGGGCTATCCCTTTTCCACAAGGGAAGAAGAGATTGATCTCCTGCACAGTGGAATTCTCATCAAGAGAAAAATGGGAGCACTGGGAACTGGGTTTGATGTTTTAGAAGGAGGCGAGAATACGACTTGCACTGAAATCCAGGAGCTCTGGAGGAGATTTTTTAATAAAATCACAGAGTTTATTCCAACCTATAATTTGGGTTGGAAGGGACCTTAAGGATCATCCAGTTCCAACCTTCTGCCATTGGCAGGGATGCCCCTCATTAGGTCAAGTTGCTCAGGGCTCCATCCAACCTGGCATTGAACACTTCCAGGGATGAGGCACCTACAATCCTAAATCAATCCCAAACTCTTATTGGCAAAGTAAAAATCTAGGACTTGCTGTTTTTTCAAGTTTTGTTTTTCTTTTAGCAGGACCCCAGAGCTGATGACAAATAAGCCAAGCTTTGGAGTGGAAAAATCAAGCCCTGGCAAGTTGGTTAAAAAAGAACAACACTGTCAGTGGGATAAGATTCCTAAATCCACAGAGGGACTGCAGGTGGTCACATCTCCAAATCCAGAGATAAAGGCTTTCCCCAGCAGGTGGAAAAAACAACACCTTGCCCTTCCAGAATGGTTTTATTCTGACTAATGCTCATGGACCGTACCTGGGAAAAGCCTGCACGTGGAGCCTGCAGTCAAGAATCCAGGAGGGAAAATCCTGCTCCTGGGGCTGAGAATTCTATAAAGTTGGGAGCCTTCCTGCTGGAGGGATGGATGCATTCCTCTGTGCTACAGACAGCCTGAGCCTCCAGCCTCCTCCAGGAATTTGAAAATAAGCCATGCATGTAATAGGTGCACATTTAGCATGAAAGGAAGATGCTTCACGGAGGACAAATATTAAACTGGAAAATATATCAAGAGACATTTCCTGGGAACACTGAATTTAACCCGGCTCTTAGTTGAGCAGGAAGCTCCCAGGAGCTATGTCTGTGTCTGGTGGAGGAACAAAAATCTGGAGGAGGCTTTGCAAGAGAAAGCTGCCTGGATTTCCTAGGGGTGATAGGGAAAAGGGTGACTCTGCTGTCAGCATGGTGGTGACACTGTCACCAGGTGTGCACACCTAAAAAACATCACTGTGTCTGCTTGGTGTCACACCCAAAGTCCATCCAACCCATCTCCTGTCCATCTTCTGCTGCTCATCAGCAGAAATATTGGACAAGGGAATAAAACAGAGCAAGCCCAACACTCTCCCAGCAGTCTGCTCTTTCCATACTCCAAGCCAGATGCTGGATTTTAGCTGCTTTTAAAATCCCATGCTGGACCCTTTCTTCGAGTTGGTCTCATCACTGCTGGAGCCCACCAGTAATGTGGAGTTGCAGAAGATGCTGCTCAAAGCTGTTGGACACTTCAACCCCATGATCTGCATGGCAGTGCTTCTCTTAGGTTCTAAAATACATGAGTGGTAAACTCGGGTGAGGGCCAGCAATGCTGGTAGATGGCAATTTAATCCCATTTCTTCCCAATTTCCCATGAAAATGGGGAATAAAAGCCATATGGGAAGCCCCTCTTGGGCAAGAAGGAGACCTTTACTAAGTTGATTTCACATGAAGCCCAACTCTTCCACTAACAGAAAGCCACGTGTCTTCCTTCAGCAAGTAGGAAGCTGGGAAGAGAGCTCCAAAAAACCTGAGTGTTTTTTCTTACAGTGTGTGTAGGACTCCAGCCAATAGTTTTAGCTTTTTTTTTTTTTTTTTTTTTCTCGTTTAAAATAGCATGAGACCATCTCAGGACCTCCCATGCCCTTATCTCTCTGCATGCTCATACATCATCTTCCAGCTGTTGAGACTCTGAGATAGTTATTTGGCTTTTAGAGCACCAAGCTCTTTCCTTATCTCCTTCCTACTTCTGTTCTCTACACTTCCCAGGCAACCTGGTAAGGAGACCTGCATTTCCCTGAGAACAAAAGTTTATCTGGAGCAGACTGCTGTAGCTCTCTTGTTGTGACTGACACCAGGCTTTATTTTGGGAGGCAGATCCCAGCCCCTGCAGTCTGGGTGTCTCCTGGAGCAGGACTTGGTCTGCCTCGGGTTTGGAGACCTCCAAGGGCTCCTCTGAGAGCCTGCAAAGTTTATCCCTTCCCACTGGGAACCAGCACTGCTGAAACACAGCCAGCCATCCTCAGTGGACTTGTTCCTTTGGTTCTGGTACAACCCAAAGGATTCTCCCGAAGTGCGCAGTAGGAAAATCCCATCCTCAACGAGACTGCAGGCAGCCTGCCTTCCTCCATGCCCTGCCCTCACACCAGCTGGCACCCAAGCACCCACCTGAGGACCTTTAGATGAAAAATAACTCCATGCCATGAGTTTCTTGGCTCAGGAAAGGCATTGCCACACTTGTGGTGTCCCAGAACTGATTTCTTTGCTGGCATAGAGGATGCAGAGCTGCATTTTCCTTCCTCAAGAGAAAGAACGAGTCCTGCAGCTCCCATCAAGACAAGTGGCTCCAAGCAATGGGTGTTTGTCACCTCAGGTGCAGGGCTTTTTAGTTGGAGGCATCCCTCAGTGATTAAAAGGTCACTAGAGGTAGCTGGAGTTTTTCTCTACCTATTGTAAAGGCTGCTGTACAAATACACAAGGGATAAGTGCCTGACAGGCGCTTGTGTATATGGAGATTGCCACCACAGCAGCCTTATGAATTATGGTCCTGTAATTCCTCTGAGGGATCCCAGGGACAACCCAACACCTGGGAAGACCTTCATCAGCTTGGTGCAAGGGCAGCCTGACCAGACTTGGGTGGAAGGGAAGGGGATGGGGAAGGGGATGGGGATGGGAATGGGGATGGGGGGTGTCCTTCCCTCACCCTTCTGATATATATTCCCATCCACGTCTACTTCAATAATACAACCTGACTTGGCATTTATTCCTCCTCTTGGGTGAACACCGACCCGGCAAAGCCTCCTGGATCATATGGATCAAACCCAGGGAAAAGACACCCCGGGGTTCAGTGAGGATCCATGCTGGAACAAGCAGCCAGCTGTGAGAGCAGGCAAGAGGGAGAAGCCAGGTTTCTCCTGGCTTGCAGTGGGCAGGAAAGTGACACTGCTCAGGGACAGCTTGGCAGGGAGCTGGATTTGGAAAGGGGACAGAGGGAAGTTTCACACCAATGATTCTCACCAGGGCTTTGCAAATGCCACGTTGGCCTTTTCAGCCTGCCCAGGGAAAAGCAGTTTTCACACCTAAGAGCCTTCTTCCACAAGCTGTCTAATGGCACTTTCACCATCAGCAGGCTGCTCTGAAAGGGAGCAACTGCTCCATCTCCTCCAGCTGAGATCCCTCCCTCACACAGGCAGTGGAGCACAGGGTTATTTTCCAACACTCGTGAGCACCAAAGATGAAGCTGAAAATTAAAATGAGCCAAAGCAGCCCCGTGCTTCCCCCTCCCCACCCCTTTTAATAAAGCTACTGAATATCATGTTCGCAATGTAGATTAACCTAAGCTTTGCTCCCAATTATTGTTTTGCTCTCCTAAGTACAGAAGCAAGGAAGGGGCTTGACAAATGAACCCAGCTCTGCCGTTAAGCTGCACTTCCACTTCTGCGAGTTTGTCTGAATCCTTATTGCTCAGCGAAATCCTCCCTCACACAAATCACTGGCTGTGTATTCCCAAGGCTTTTTACCACGCTCTGAGCCAGGGATTTTTCAACCTTTTGGTTTGTGAGGCTGTGAACCCCGTGGGGTGAATTCAGACAGGCTCGCTTTGCTCTGGGTCTTGTCCCAGAGCCCGCAGCCCCCGTGGGGCCATGCAGGACACGCACGGGGACGAACCATGCTAGAAACAGGTTTTTCCTCGCAGTGGAAAAGCGAGGCTGCTGCTGGAGACCGGGTTATTCGGGGACTTGCTCGTTACCACTCCGTGCTGAGCACGGTGATGAAATGAAAATAGAAAAGGGAAGGAGGAAAGGATTGCGCTGCTCGGGGCTGCCATGCCTCCGAAGCCCGGCTCTGGGGACAGCTCTCGATCTCTCAGACCTGCAGCAGCCCTTCTGCAGAGAGGAAAATCCAGCCCATCCCTTCCTCCTCGCCCTTCTCCCGGCGCAAATCGAGGCAGCTGCGATTAGAGCCAGGGCTGCGGAGGGGAATGTTAAGGGATGGAGGGATCCCAGGCTCTCCCCCGCCGGCACGGCAGGCTAATCCACCCGCTCCTCCCGACTCTCTGAACGCTGCCCGTGCTCTCCCTGCAGCTCAGCTTTGATTCCCAAGCCTGCGGTGCTGTAGGAACAAGTCTCAGCTGGTTTCACAGCCCGGCCTGAGGTGCTCAGGTCAGTGGGGCTGACCCCCTGCCCCGTGTGTTTGCTGCACAAGCTGGGAGCCGCACTGGGAACCTCCGCGATCCGCTCCCTCCACCCGCGGGCACCGCAGGGGCTGATTGGGGCTGACTGGGGCTGCTTCCAGCAAATGTAGGACTCCAGCCTGGCAGGAACACTCCCTGGGAAGCCAAAGGAGAGGGAAAATACGAGTACAACATCATGGTAAATTAGCCCCATCACTTTTGAAGGCTGACACACAAGTGCGTTCACGGAGGTCCCACGTGTGAGGGATAACCCTGAGCCAGGTGTCTTAGAATGGCTTGAATTGGAAGGGACCCCAAAAACCATCTAATTCCACCCCCCACTGCACCGAGTTCCTCAAAGCCCCATCCAGCCTGGCCTTGAACACTTCCAAGGATGGGACAGCTACAGCATGGGGAGAGGGAAGGGAGTTGTGGGAGCATCAGTTGTTTCCCTTGCCTAGAACAGAGGCTCTGACAGCAAAATCAAGGCAGCAGCTGGATGCTTTTAGTCAGGAAAAAAATAAAAAAAAGACAAGTCAGACCTTCCTGAACTTAACCCTCTAAGAAAAAAAGAAGTTGTCCATGTGCTCCCTTCTCCATCCCACTCTGTGAGACCCAGGGTGTCCTTTATGGATACACTGAGGAGTGTGAAGGTGACTGTACCTAAGAAAAACACACCTGGACATCTGACTGCTCCCTATGCCAGTAAGTGTTAATGCTTTCTATAGGATTTTCTGCAAGTTGCATCATCCAAGTCCATTTAAATGTAGGGAGAAAGCCAGGACATGCCTGATGCCTCTTTGGAGAGATCCAAAGGGGTATCTCTGCAGCTCATCTGCAGGTGGTAAATAAGGTGTTGGTCTCACAAGCTGCGCCAAAGCGAGCACAACAGGGTAAGTTCAAGATCAGGACTTGATTTAAAACATTTCTCAGCCTCAGCCCTGGCAGGGAGCAGTTCTTCAGTCTCTGGTGATTTGCCAAAAGGGTCGTTTCCTACTGCTGGTAAGAGAAGTGTGTGCACAGACAAGCAGCCTGTGTGCCCGGTGGTGCAGGGACACCTCTCCCAGGGGAAGGATTCCTTCTCCTGGATGGCCAAGGAGACAGGATAAAGCCTGTCCTGCTGCTCCTGGGCTCCTCTGTGAGGCATCACCATACACACTGGCAAAGGTCACATTCCTCACACACCTTACCAAAAGCAGAGCATGTTTAAAGAAGAAAATAAAGGTAATAAGCAGGCAGAACTTGCAGCCCTGAGCAGCCCATCTGAACACATTGGTGTTGTCTGAGAGCTGCCCAAGAAGAGACTTCAGGGAAGGGAGAAGATGGACTCTGTTCATAATACATCCTGAAGGATCCCATGTCCTTCAGCCAGGCCCAAACAAAACACAGATTAGAGGCTTGGTTTGACTCCTGTTAAAGGCATTCTTTTCCAGTGACTTCCATAGAGCTTAGAACAGGCACAAAAAGGGAGTGAGGTGTCAGTACAGTACCAATTCTTCAGACCTCAGGACCTCATTAGCAGAGGTAAAAAATCATTAGCAATGTAAAAAAATCACACCCCAAAACCAGTCAACAAATTAATTTCAAGGTGAATCAAAATGCTTCATTTTACCCTCGATACAGAGGTTTGGTTCTGATTTCAATTTATGTTTGGTTTTTTTTTTTTAATTATATTTTTTTAACGGAATAAATGAAAACACACTTCACTGGTGCCTGATTTCCCAATTCAGATACAAAACTTGGGGAAAAAAATCCCTCTTGATCACCTTTTTGTGCTAAAGGTCCATGGCCCAGGATGGTGAGCCCAAAAGTGATGTCAGAAGGAATAAAAAGTGGAAGCAGGGCTGGAGTTTGAGTGCTGGGATGTGACATTCCCGATCCCCAGTCCGTGAGTCAGCACTGGGATATTGCTGCTTTCCAGCAAAGCACCTGAAGGCAACTTGGGATGTGTCCAAGAGCTGGTTTAGAGGTGAGGTATCCCCGCGGGAAGGGGTGAGGTGATTCCCATTTTGGCTGTGCCAATCTCTTCCCTCCCCCAGCAGCAGCGATGATCACCTGCTTCGCTACATGTGTGGCAGACAGGAATCATTCCCTCCCTCCACACACGGGTTTTATGAACTGCAGCAGATGTTTCAGACCACACATTACCCTAGAATAGAAAGAAGGGAGGAAGGTGGAGTTGTTTAGTTTGGGAAAGCCCTCTCAGATGATCAAAAACAACCATTCCCCAGCACTGCTGAACACACCACTGCCAACCTCCCCAAATCCACATCTACACTGCTTTTAAATCTACACTGCTTTTAAATCTATACTGCTTTTAAATCTACACTGCTTTTAAATCCCTCCAGGGACGGTGACTCTACCTGAACAGCCTGTTCCATGGCTTGACAACCCTCTCCATGAGGAAATTTTTCCCAATATCCAACCTAACCCTCCCCTGGCACAACCTGAGGCTGGCTGCTCTCACCGTGGTGCTCCACGATGGGCTGATGGTGCAGTAGGAACTTTGTCAGGCCAAGCTGCACAGCCAAAGCTGGAGCCCAGCCAGGACAAGGGGCTCCTACCGTCTCCTCCTGTTCCAGCCAGACATCCCACGAGATCATTAACAGCTGCATGTGACCGACAGCAATAATTAATCACCAGAAGTTGTTGTTTCTCAAAGCCAAGTCATGTTCTGTCTCCATCACGGGTTTGACAGCAGTCAGAAACGGCGCTGGCAATTAAAGTTAGGCAAGATCTGATTAACAAGATAATGTTCACTGATCATCGCGTATCTGTGTCGAGTCCAGCCACAGGGCTTCTTCCCCTTAGCTGGTATTCCTCACCAACCAGGAGGAACAGGGATCATCAGCTCAAGACTACTTTAAGCAGCTGAGCTGAGCTCCAGTTAACTCCAGTCCTCAGACCCCTTCGGGGCAGGCAGGGACTTAAGGAATGCTGGAGTCACTAGAGCCTTGTACCCTCTCCAGCCAGGAGTGCCAGGGACTTCAGGAGCCATCCCCACAAGTGTCACCACGGCCCAGTTCAGTAACCATCCCTGGATTCCAATATGTAAATATAATAAGAGGATTGCAGAGAAGAGATTTGTCTTGACTAGGAGATTAGTTTTAGATCAAATTTGGCTAATGTGGGAAACGCTGCTGGCGAGGATGTGACCACTTCAATTAGCTCATGAGTGCTTTTCTGCATCTCTGCTCCCACGCCAGGCAGAGCTGGTAAAGAGGAGCTGGAGAGATGCTGAACTCTGCAGGCAAGGGCAGCACAAGTGGCCCCTGCTCTCCCAGAGGTGTTTCAGCCCTGAACCAGCAGCCCTCACTCGAGCATTGCCTGCACATTTCCCATGCACAGTGTTCCCACACCTCCTCCCTGAATCCCTGCTCCTGCTCCTTGTGGCCAGCTGTGCCACAAGGGCACTGGGACAGCAGGGGAAAGATTGCACAGGTCAGAGCAGGAATCCTCTGCCAGCAGTGTGCAGCCTCCTCCCTCACTGTGAGCCAGGCTGCTCAGCGAGCAACCTGTGCCTCACCATCACAAACACACCAATGTTCTCCAGAAACTAAAAATAAATACATCTCAATAAGGGGTCTAGATGCTCCTAAGGGAAGCAGAAATAAGGAAAAAGCCATCTGCATCAAAAGGTTCTTGGAGAGAAGAAGCCAGAGCAGGATTTCCTCCATGCATTAAGCGTTGGTGCAAGGTCACTTTGACACAGCATAGAGTGCTGAGAGATGCAGGACTCTCCTTCAGGAAGCTCTGATATTCCATCAAACCTTTAATCACCTGCCTGTGCCTCCTTTCAGGGCAAGGGCTGTCGCTGTGGCAAATAACACATGACACAAAATTTCTCCTAAACAGATTGGAGAGATGATCTGACTCTGGTTTTCTTTCAAACAATGGCTCCCATTTATACATTCTGGACAGGCCACTGTGATTGGTGAGAGAGTGACAGAATTCTTCACCCACATTGGCCAAACCAGAGGGACATCAAAGAAAGTCCGTCCCACAGAAAGAATCCCAGACATGAGTATCATTACTGAAACAATCCTGATGTTTATATTCAAGCTCTGGGAACATAGTTTCAGCAACCCAAAACATCAGGAAGGCAGAGCTTTAGAAACTCAGAAGTTTCAGGCCTGAAAGACCCAGACTACAATGGGCGGCCACCACCCCCTTGTATTTTGAGGGTGCAATGCAAGGGGCATTCCTTCCTTCCACACCTATAACAAGACTCCAGCCAAAGCAGTTTCTTTGCCGCTTTGTAGCCCAGCTACAGCTCATCCAAGGTTTAATCCCACCATCTGCCTCCTGTAGATGTCCAGGATCCCAGCATCAAGCACCTCTCTGGTCCTGGGAAAGGTTACCCACTCCAGGCTCCCTAGCCTAGGCAAATCCAAAGACCTTGGAGATGTATAAGCCTTCCTGGCCAGGACAGCCCCCAGGATCTTCCTCCTCAGCAAGTGTCCAACCTGCTCCTCCATTCAGGGAGGCAAAGGTAAAGAGAGAGGCTCTTGGGCCACCAGGGAAAGCCCAAAACCTTTATTTCAAATCTCAGAGAGAGAAGGTTGGGGCAGGGTTCAGCTTTTTGTTCAACATGTGCTGACTGTGTCCTGAAGTATGGGACTTCTAGACTGCTTCGGAATATTGCAATAGTGCCTTTGTGCCATTTGAAACCAAATCAAAGAAAATGTTCATAAATAGCCCGTGTTAAAGATGGATCCATTTATTTTTTCCCATCCAATTTCCATTCCTTCCCTTTGCCGCATTTGCTAATTATCCACTATGCATTTGCTTAAAGAAAGCATTTTTCTAGCCTTCACAATCCATCTTCCCATCCTAATGGATCTTGTGGTAAAGTCATTACGGAGACTTTATGAAATCACAGTTATTTCCATGACAACAGTGATGCAATAAAGGTGGGATTATGACATTACTGCAAGATCGAGCTGAAGGACAGGATGGATTTGTTTACCCCAGACAGGGCAAGGAAGAGACTTCATTCATCCAATGTTTCTAAAAGTGCCTTAAGGTCTGCTAATGGAAGGGACATTTTATATCTGGTTTTTTATTTTCTTTTCTTTTGTTTTACCCTAATTTATGAGGGCTCCTTTCCAGGCGCATGTAGTTTGGTAAATTTGAGAGGAGCAGGCTTGCTAAGGATATATTTACCCAACTCTGTGAAGGGAAAGATCATCCCTTCAAGACTCTTGGCTTTTGCCTTTCCTGAAAGACATCAATGCCTGCTGGGAAAGGGTTTTCCACCAGTTTAAAAGACCAGCAGGTCAGAATTTTCCCCCTTTGAGGGGGGCTGATCTAAGCTGCTTTCTCTTCCAACATTTCAATCAAGAAATCACCTGCCGATAGATCACAGCATGAATTGGTTCCCCGTGAAATTAGGTCTGAAAATGGCATTAAACCCCTTTCTTCTCCTTCAGGGAAGCAAGACCGGCCTGGGTCTGGCCAGCAAATTCCAAGCCAAAACCTGCTTTTCTCTCAAACCCAGACACACCAGTGAAGTCCCTCTTGAAGTGATTTTTAGCTCTCTCGCTCTTGAGCAATCACAGAATAAACTTAGGTGAAAATGACACAGCAATTCCTAAAGGATCAGAGTATGGAACGCCACGAGACAGCTTTGAAGATAGCTGGGGTTTCTGGTTTGTTTTTCGCAGGGAGAAAAGATGAATATTTCATACAGTACATGGTTCAAAAGTTGATTAATGTTTCAGTGTGTGGAAAACTAAGCTCAAGAGACAAGTTTCCTCATGTAAAATTCTTTAAGCTGGCAGCAGGACTTGTACGGCCAACTTCTCTGAGGGTGTATGTTTTGTTTAACCCCCTTCAAAACCACTCCTGCAGGTGGCTTGGGGCTCTGAGAGTGTGGCAAGTTCAGGGCTTAACCTACGAGTGCAGGGTGGCCCTGCTTTGGTGTCACAGCTCCCTCCCTTCTGTCACTACAGCCTCTGATCGTCCACAACTCTTCTCCTCCCCTATTCCTGCTTGACCAACAGGATTTTGTCAGGCTGGAGGGATCTTCTCTGCTTCCTGAGGAGCAGGTGAGGAGCTGTGACCCCAGCACATCAACAAACAGAGGAGAGCCCACAAAGCCCCTGCTCTGGAAGCTCTTCTGCTTCCAGTCCCGCCTGAAGCAGCTGCTTCAGCTGGTCCTGCCCCAATTCCCTGCTCCTCTAAGCCTTCCCAATATCTCTTCATTGACAGAAGGGAAGCGCCGTGAGGCCACGCAGACGTGTTAATGAAATGTGAATTATTAACTGCGGCGTGCTAAGGGAGATAGAAGCGGGGAGCGGGGGGAAGGAGGGGGGTGGGGGGGGGAGATGACATTCTACCATTAATATGTAAAATGGGCACCTCGCCCTCCTTTTGCTGGAGGGGAAGGTCGGACTCCAGCCTGCATGTCCCATTCCAGGGCCAGGATGGGTAATGAGATAACACGATTGCTGTGTCTCTCGCCCTTTTTCTTTCTTTCTTCAGTGATAAAAGGACAGAGGGAAATGCACACAATTAAAAGGAGGATTCCAACCAGCCCGGAGAGATTCAATGAATAATAATGGACCTCCAGCTGCTAATGTGCTTAAGGACTCCCAAGTCTCAAGTGTCTAACCAGCTTAAGGGTCCATACCACAGACTTCATTTCTGTCCGTGAATGGGGAAGGCAGGGCAGGAGCAGGAGGGGGGAATCCTGCCCCTGATTACAGATGGGATCATCACTGAGCCCTTCACGAGGACGATGTGACGGCAAACAAAAGAAGAAAGTCAACTTAACCGCGCCCTCAAAGCCAACACCAAGTGTGGGGTGAGGAAGGTCCTTGCTTAACAACCCCTACACTTGTAGTCACCCCAAAACACCTCAGAAGAGGGTCCAAGAAGTTGCTGGAATAAATGCAGCTTTCTCTGTGCTGGTTTTATACCAGCAGCTGTCTCAGGCTCCCTCTCTTTCCTGAGAGGGAAAGGTCTCTGCTGTGGTGTGACCTGTTCATCTCCCGTACCTTCCCTGCAGAAGGGACAGAAGATGTGCCACATGGATGACAGCCAAAGCCACATAAAAATGTCCACCTGAAGATTATCAGAGCCTTTTTTTTTCTGGCACTTCCCTTGGTTTTTTTTCTGTCTCCCATTAATGCTTCTCCCTCTCTTTCACAATCCATTAACTTTCCCCCTGCAGTCTCCCTTCCTGGGCCCCCCTGACCAAGACAGCCTCCTCTCCCTGACCCTCTCAGGTTTCTACCCTGCTCATAAATTTCCACAGAGGATCAAGGGAAAGAGGGGGAAGATGAGGAAAGCACTGTCCCAGCCTTGAGTTCTCCATGAACTTGTGTCCCTCTCCTCCCCATCCGAAGGTTTTAGGGAAACTATCACAGATTCAGGGAACAGCAGCTTCAGAGGCTAGCAATGGGATGATCAAAGGAACAAGGAATTGTACCTAGCTAGGTATGGGCTCCTCAGCCTTGGAAAGGGGTACAACAGAGATCTGAGATGCACAAGGAAATCTGTTTCCATCTCTCCTGGAGCAAGTACTGGGGGCATCAGAGGAAACTCACCAGTTCAGAACGAACTAAATGAGCTGTTTTTGTACCCAGCCTGTCTCTATGTCATGGGACTCCTCAACAGAGGAACTGTGCCTGCCTGGAGCTCAGAAGAGTTCATTAAAAAAAATCTGGATTTTTCTAGCCGAGAGCTTGCGTGCGGGAGCTGTTCCCTACAAACACTCCGCTCATGGGTGAGGAGGTCCCCGATCTACAAACCTCAGGAGGCTGGGAAAACATTCCAGAGAGAATCCCCGCTGCTGGTGACCCTGTGCTCACACAGGTTCCCAGGAATCAGAGACAGCATCTTGCCTGGTCTGACCCTGCACCACTTGCTATTGTGCCTTCACACCTCGCTAGTTCCAGACAACACATCCCCTCTCCTCCAGCTTTGGGGGAAACCTGCCGGATCCGTAGGCAATGGCAAGATGTCACAGGGAGCAGGAAGATAGATGGGAGTTTAACGGGAATAGCTGCTGGCAGCGGGGACGGAGGAGGGAACGGTTGCATAAGCCGGCACCGGAGACTCCCAACGCCTGGCGCAGGAGGCAGGCACAGCACTCCACACAAAAGGGTTGGAAGAGAGAAGTTGTGTAAGGTCGGCCACGTGTCAGCCCTACACGGCTGAATCATGCAAGTTTAAAGCCTTCAAAGCAGGATAAGATCTCGGCGCAGCCACGTGCGCGCTCGCTCCTTCAACCTGAGGTTGGGGAAACAACGGGAGAGCGAGAGTGAAAGCAGAGCGGGGTAATTAGCTAATTAGGGGAGCTGACTAATCAGCTAATTTACAAAGGCTTCTCATCATTATTTACGGAGAAAGAATTCTGGAGAGCCCTGGCATGGCATGAGGCGGAGCCCACCGGGCAGAGGGAGTGGGCGTTTCGCCTAAAGCAGGGCTCACCCAAAACCCACTGGGGTGGGTTAAAACCTCGGTGTCTCCTCAGCCTGACTGGTTTTGGGCTGCTGAGGGACAGGACCAGCCCTGCTCATGCTCCTCCAGCCAAGGAGCTGCTCTGAGCGCTCTTCTAGGCAAGAGGCAGGAGAGCAGGAGTTCTCTTGTGTTTTGAGCTGGCAGAGGGGGATTTATTTGCCCAGAACTCAACAGCTCTATTTAACCTTCTCCTAAACACTGCCTGGGCAGCTCAGACAACTCAAGTGCTGAAACAATATCATCTAATGAATGCCCAGGGTGGAACAACGCCGCTGCTTCCCTCTCCTTTGAAAGACTGCTCATCCCAGCGAGACAAATGTCAATAAAGAGAAATTTGAGTTGGGAAGGGAGGGGAGAAGGCGAGAACAGGGGTGCCCAGCCCACAGCTCTACCCAGCTCTCCTTTCTCTCTCCCCGTTCCCTTCGCCTCCCATGTCCTTGTGCATCTCCAGCAGCAATATCACACTGCTGCTATTCCAGCCAGGATGGATATTTGAACAGCCTTGGATCAATATTTGTGCAAGGGGAAAGCTCGTGCATCACAGCGCTACAAATTAACCTCTTGTCCCATATCCATGCTGGCACACGAGGCCCGCAGGAGCAGCGGATTCCCCGGGGAAAACTGGGACACATGTCTCATAACACAGGAAAAGGAGAAGGAGTAATAATAGATCCAGCCCTGGCTCACATGCTTTTTTACAACTCTCCCTCAGGTTTGGGGTAGCTTTTCTTAATTAGCATCCCTAACCTTTTATAAACAGGTTCAAGGGTGTCTTGGCAGGCTTGGGAAGTGGTGTGAAAGCAGCACTGAGTAACAGCAGCAAAATTAGTCAGGTGTAAAAGAATCTTGCTTTTTCTTTCTGGGGACATGATTAGGGCACCAGTAATGAGAAGCACGAAGAACATCCAAGGTTGCAGAAACCTGTTTTTTCCCTTATTAATGGGAAGCATTTCTGCAGGATCGCATGCTCTGGAGTGGAAAATAGTTCTCATGGCATAAAATCATTGATCCCAAAGTCCTGCCTGAGCTGTCACTGCTGTCACCAGCTGCACTCGAGTTCAGCCCACTGGCAGATGTCAGGTATGTCCGTATTGCCTACGGAATGAGATCCGTGGCCAAGCCAGTCCTTGCTCCTCGAGGCTGCGCTTCCTTCCCCCTCCTACACGTCTTCGGACACGTGGATGCACCAACAGAACAGCTTTGCCTTGGACTGTTCAGCCCACGCTCCACACGCTCCCAGCTGGATTCCCCAGAAGCCAGCCTGGTCCACAAAATCTGAGGGATATTTGCAAAACTCCCCCAATGTCGCTTCCCTTTCTGAATCACCCTTCCTGCCTCACAGCACTGATGGATCAACCATTGTGCCAGCTTTGCTGTCCCACTTCTAGGCAGCTTGCAGGAGGCTCTGTTGGTTTCCTGCGTTGGATTTTCCACCCAGCCTTGCTCTGACAACCTTCTAAAGAGGAGCTGGAGGTTTCCCCTCACGGCTCCTTTTCATGCCATCACTACTTTTGCCTCAGCTGGACACGGCCAGTGTCTGGATCTGTGCAATTACCCTTCCCTTCTCCAGCCTTGCAGCACCACGGTGGGACAGCAAGGGCTTGGATTGTGGCTGCTCACCACATGGAAACGAGGGGATTGCCAAATTCACCCCAGGAGGAAAACGAGCAGACATTTATACAAAGAGAAGGGCTTTTGGCTCCTTTAGTCTGCAGGGCCAGACACTCAGTGACGCTTGCCCCCTCACATTTTTTGCCATATTTAGCCTCCTTTCATCCTGCCTTGCCATCACACTGAGCAAAGAGGGAATGGCACTTGCCCAGTGAGGGAATGGACGAGACGAATTTGCTCACTGAATAATGAAATGTGTTTTTTTTCCTGCTGCTCAGCCTCTGTCTGGGTCTTGTTTCTGGTTTGCAGCAGAGATATTCCCCTTCTCTCCACCTCTCTTCCAAATCCAAGGAAACCCTTTTGTTTGGGTGGGAAACGTAATTTCAGGAAAACAAAAATATTTTCGACTGTCAGAGAAATTTGCAGGCAGAAAGGTGCCAATTAATCTACATTACAGTGAAATTAGCCTGATATTAAAACGATAGGAGGATGACAAGAGAGAGACCAGCCTCTAATGTCCTCATTAGCCAGGGGTGCTCCTTGTGAGCTTTCCATCAGGTGGAGGAAGCTGTCTGGTCGCACTTCATTAGCGCCTGGGTTAATGACAGATAAGGAGGCAGGGAGGTGGGCTGTCCCCCCACCCTTCCTGCCATTCTCCCCCATGGCTCCTGGCTGGAAGTTGATGTTTCCCTTGTCTCCCGTCGCTCCTCTATTTGTAACGGCATGACAGGTGGAACAGGGTGTGTTTTTCCCAACAAAAGGTGCGAGTGGTGTTTTCCCTGGAGCCCAGGAGGATTTGGGGAGTGCTGAGCTACGCCCGGGCCCCCGAAATCCTGGCAGAGGTAGAGATGGAGCTGTGCTGAGGAAATCTCACTTCACAACCTCACAAACCCTTCCTGCTTCCCCACAACTCCCTGTGTCCTTTTTTTCTCCTTGGCTTTCACAAGTTTTTTGCCCTCTCGCCATCCTGCGTTGCTTTTTCACCCCTCTGCTGGCTGGCAGCTGCTCAGCTCCCTGAGCAAGCCTTCTGATTCTCTCCTCTCCTTCTGCCAGCCCTGGCTGTTTATTTTGTTATTAAACTTCGGGTTTGAATCTTTGGGGGTTTTTTAATGTGTTTTCGACCCACTGACGTCAGGTCAGATTGTCTGTCAGCACAACATCAGGTTGCCAGCGGATGAAGAACAACTCACAGGGAGGACAACAAGGAAAATCACCACCACCATGACAAACACACAATAATCCCCCCAAAGAGTTGAGACTTTTCCAGAGAGGATGCAGAATTGTTCAAGGGTCTCCCTCCAAAAATTACCCTGGCCTGCAAGGTGACTCATACACATGGGCAGCAGAGATAGGAACAACTTCAGTGGGAGCTGGGCATTATCTGAGGAGGGGCAGGGCACATCTGCCTGAAGACATGAATTATCCACAAAACCAGGCACAGGGACATCTTGGTGGTAAAGATGGAAGCAGCTTTGATTTGTGCTTCTGAAAGAGCCCTCCAGTGTCAGCTGGAAGGGGAACACAGAGTTGTGAATATCCTGTGTTGGAAGGGACACACAAGGATCATCAAGCCCAGCTCCTGGCCCTGCACAGGACATGTAGAGCACATGGAGCAGGAATAGGATGGGAGGATGCACATGGACTTCTGTGGGGGACTGCAAGTTGCTGGCAGGTTATGTCTGAGCAGATGTAAACCCATCCTTTGTTTCCTACCTTCTCCCTGAGCATCCTCCCTTGGCCAGAGACACATCCCAAGGTGAGGTGCTCCTTTGACCTGCCTGCTTCCCAAATCAGCACACCTTTCACAGGAGAGGATACACTGGAGATTTCACACCTTCAGCAGCAGGGATAAGCCTATAACCTGCAGCTTTGCAGGAATGGCTGTCCTGCTGTCCTGCTGTGACCATGCCTGGGAATCCTTGCTGGTACATGTCATTCTTCCTCAGGGAGGAAGAGACCCTGCAAAGTCACTGGGAGCAAGCATAAAGCCAGGAGGGCTCACTACAGCGAGGAGGTAGATTTTTCACTTACAGGCAAAAACCCTCTGAAAGGGTTTTTCCCTTTTTTCCTCTCTGAAAGTCACAGAAGACCTTTCCAGATCCAAATGTTTCACACATTAGTACCACCGCTCATTTCCCTCCAAGGTCAGTCAGTAACTGCGCCTCACAGTCCCTCTTTCACAACCACCCCCACTTTATGGGCTGCCATAAGCAGGAAGACAGGCACCAGAGCCATGTCCAGTGGACACCCAGCCAAAACCATGGGCCGCCTTTCCTGCATCCTGGAAAGAGCAGCTGGAGGGTGGGGAGAAGGCGGCTTAGTGATTAGACAGCATCACAGCACAGCAAGTGCTGCAATGAGACGGCTCCTTTGGCTGTGTCTTGCCCTTGGATTTAATTCCCTGGAGGTCTGGGGTGCTTTAGCAGCACCCCTTTCCCAGATCCAAGAGCACAGGTCAGCCTGCACCAGGACACAAAGCTCTGCTTTCGGCTCCTTCCCAACCCCGCCATCCCGGTACCGCCAACACTGCTCTGCCGCCCCTTCCCTCCCTCCCTCGTGCTCTCCCCGCTCTTTCCCTTGTTCCTTTTAATTAGCAACTTTTCCTTTGTTCCCTCTAATGAAGCGGGGTGGGGGCAGGCGAGGGGAGGGCGAAGCTGCTGTCAGCCAGATGAGTTATTCTCCCCGCGCTCCAGATCAAAGGCCGCCAGCTCCCGGCTCGTCCTTAATTTGGGCAGCGTCTCCGGGCAAAAGCCTCTCTCTCCTCTCTGTGGTTTCTCCACGGATGGCGGTCGGGATGCTGGGCTGGAAAGGGAGGCCTGAAAACCCAGGAGGGGGAGCTGGCAGAAGGATTCTGGCTTGTCTCCTGTAGGGAAGGAGGCGAGGAGGAATTTTGGGTGGCACCAGGTTCGCCAATGCCCGGGTGTAAAACCTGCTGGTCCAGACGCTCCCCTCGGGGAGGGGGGACAGGACCAGGTTTGATGTGGAAGGGGCTCTGCCAGAGCTTTAATGGAGAGAGAGTGCTAATTATGGGAAAGTAAAGGCAAATGTGGGAAAACAGACCACTGAGAGATTTGAGAAAGAGAGGTCTTTGCTGAAGGTACAGAAAGCACCGTGCTATAATGTCATTTTTTTCAAGCAGTCTAACAGAGTGTCTATCTAGGGGGGGCAGAAAATATTTGGGGGTGCCAAAGCTTCCAAGATGTTTAGCCTTCATTTAATTTGTAATTTGGATCTAGCACCATGATACTGCAGGACCAGACATTTCCTCACCCTGAGCTCAGAAAACTCTTACCTCACTCCAGGGATTTGCACCTCAGGGCTGGAGTCTCTGTAATTGTATCTCTTTGGGTCCATGGGGCTGTAACAGAGGGAAGTTCTTATTTTACAAAGCCTTATCCTGTTATTAAAAATGCTTTAGAGCCTCTCTGTCTCACGAGCCATGCTGTATTTTTGGTCTTTATCACTCCTGCTTATCTGTGGCACGTCCCAGACTTTCCACATACCATTTTAATAACATTTTGGGGGATAAAACGGGTCATAATTTCACACTGGAAGAGAGAGCCCCAGTGCTCTACCCCCATGCAGCATCACCCTGAAAGATGGAAAGTGTGAGCAAATCCAAACTTTGAAAACACCTCCTGGCTAACTCGTATCTAAATTTAAAGAAAACAAACAAACTCATAATCTAAGATTAAGGTCCAGAGTGTTGTTTTATAACTGGGTATCAGAAGGCAGAGGGCTGTTAATTAAGTTTCTGTTGACGAAACAAAGCACATGGAGAGGAACTTGCTAATCTCTTTTGTGCTAATCAGCACACATTATTAATTTGCTGGAAAGAAAAAAAAAAAAAAAAAGTCCTCCTCTTCCCACTTAAACTCAGGTTTAATAGGGCCGGAGCGTGGTTTCACATTTCCCAGGCTTCATTCTTTGGATGACATATGTTGCAGTGCATTTCCTAGTGCATTATGAAGCTTCAGCATAAATAATTCAAGCTAAACTCCAGTTGTTAAAACAAACGAGCAAAGTATCTTTGGTGATTAATTATTCTTCCTTCCTCCTGCCTCCCCAGCCCTGTCTAAAGTACAAGTACATGTGCCACATCCCAGGAAAATGTTTTGGTGAAACCCAGGGCATCCCAGAATGTTTCAGCTGGCACAGGGGGGCTCTGGATGCTCGGGTTTGCTGCAAGTGCCTGCTCAGCCTCAGGGAAGCCGGGAGGTGTCAGCAATCTAATCCAAAAAAACCTCAAAAGACTTCGGGGCTTCAAAGCCCGACAAATTCCCAGTTAACCAGCGGATTTGTGTGACTCGAGTTTTCATTGGGATGAGGTTCAAGTTCTGGCTGGCCAGTTTAAATAAACGGTAATAACCACATTCCATTCTGCGTCCTTCCAGATGGACACCTCTCCCACAGGGACACTGGGACACCCAGTGCACGAGGAGAGGAGAGGAGAGGAGAGGAGAGGAGAGGAGAGGAGAGGAGAGGAGAGGAGAGGAGAGGAGAGGAGAGGAGAGGAGAGGAGAGGAGAGGAGAGGAGAGGAGAGGAGAGGAGAGGAGAGGAGAGGAGAGGAGAGGAGAGGAGAGGAGAGGAGAGGAGAGGAGAGGAGAGGAGAGGAGAGGAGAGGAGGAGGAGAGGAGAGGAGAGGAGAGGGAGGGAGAGGAGGAGAGGAGCAGGGCAGGACAGAACAGGGCAGGACAGGAGCAGGGCAGTGCTGGGTGCTCTCAGGCTGCTCCTGGCACCAAAATGCTGCATGGGGAGCACCCCCAGGCTGCCACTTCCCTCCCGCCCTGGGATCCAGGCAGGAATGCAGATCTGCAGGCACGGTTCTGCTGGACAGCAAACACCTTCCCCTCTCCCCAGACTGCCAAGGGCACAGCCTTTGACCACCAGGATGAGGTGGGGGGACCAAAACAACAACGGGATACATGTGCCGGCAGAGCTGGACAGAAGGAAAAACCCAGGCATTAAACAAACCCCGCAGATGTTTCACGACCAGCCATAAAGAGTATTTCATTTAACAGCTCAGAGCTATTTATGGAAATCATTTAATTCATTCTATTTTTTTCCTTGCCTCTCTCCTTTTTTCCTTCTTTTCCCCCCACTCGGTCACTGGAGCTGCTCACACACCGGATCATTGTGCCAGAGGGAAATGATCCTCCTGCTGCCTGGTGCCCAGCTGAAGTCAGAGGTGCCTGTAACAACATCCCATCCCATCACTGCAGGAAAGTGGGATGCTGGGAGAGCACAAGCTGGCCGGGCATGGGAGGATGGACGTCCAGGTGAGAGAAAAACTCACTTCCCCAATTAAAAAGAAAAAGGGAATTCAATAAAGGAGAGGGGAGCAGAAGCAGGGAAGCATCTGAGCAATACTGGGCAGTGCTTTCCACACCTCACTACATCCACCTCTCTTCCAGGATCACAAACTCTCGAGGAGGAAAACCAAGCTGCCACAAACACCAGGTTTTACTCCCACAAATGCTCTTCACCTTCCCCCTGACAGCCCTCTGGAGCAAGGCAGAGCAAGAGAAGATGGACCATTGACCCAGGAAGAGGGGATGGGGCACTGGGGAGGCTCTCACTGAGGCAGTCACAGAGCTGGAACGCTGGCTGGAGAGGGAGAGTGGAAATTCCCATCGGGAGAAAGTGAACATGATGGATGGCACTCCCACCACCCTCCCCACAGCTCACTTCCTACCATCTCTCTTCGCTTAGTTCTTTCCCCTCGTCCTCTGTTTTTATAACGGTTTTAGCCCTTTTTTTCTGGTGGCTAAAGCTATTCTGCTCCTTTTTGGGGGCAGAAATACCCATAAATACCTTTCTGGGTACAGAAACACCCAGAGGGGACCCAGTCTAAATCCAGGCCAAACACAGCACTGCCCATCCCTACCCTCCAGCCCAAATGTGCTTTGCCTCTGTAGAGGTGCACATCCCAAAATCCAGCCTGAAGACGCCCCTAAACCCAGCCTGCTCAGAAGGTGAGGGGCTGGAGGGGGGGGGGGGGGGGGTGGTCCTGCCACATCTCCCAGCTCCCACAAGGTGGCAGGTCTCCATAATTGTTTTATCCCGATGAGAAGCCCACCGGCAGCAGCCGCGGCTTGCCTGCTCTGCCTAGAGGGGAGCTGAACCCCAGCGAGTTGTTTTCCATGAGCAAGATGGTTCTTTTGCAAGTGTAAACTGTGATTTTTATGACATGAATACGCCTGTGTAAATTTTAAAAAAGCAGCATAAGGAAACTAGGACGAGGCACAGCCAAATCCTGGCTCCTTGTGCGTCCTGGGTGATTGCAGAGTTCAGAGCAGACACGTGGCAAAGCAGGAGGATGCCGGCGAGGCAGAAACCCAGGAGGGAGCAGAGAGGTTGTTCAACAAGGTTCAGAAGGTGGGGAGGAGATCTAGAGATTAGGCCAGATCAAAAGGATAATTATTTTTGTTACATTTCCCTATCTGCATCACTCCACCGGTTCTGCGAGCAGCCGGGCTGATTCTCGGGTTTCCAAGCATGCCTGGTGTAAGGAACATGTTTCCAAAGCCTCAGCAATAAATTCCAACCTTTCATCAGAGCTGCCTGCTGTGTGTTCAGGAGACAGAGAGGCAAACCCCGTGAGACCTGGAGATTTAGTTTCCAAAATCTGGAAGGTTGAGGTTGACAGCGTTTCCCTTGACACCTCCAAGGGATCAAGGAGCATCAATGCAGGTGCACAGAATCCCCCCAGAAACGAAGCAGCTGGATTTAGCCAGAGTTTGGCACCTCAGTTTGGTTCCCAGCATCACCAGGATTCGACTTGCTGGCTCCCTTGCTTGAAACTGGGAGAAACCACTCTTCTTATTTATCTTATTCTTCTTATCAATTCTTCTTATTCATCCTGTGTAAAGCTTGTTCAGGATGTGCTAATGCCCCCACACACATCCAGTCACCAAATTCCCAGCCATAAGTGAGGGTGAGGAGCTCAGGACGGATTTGCCTCCCTGCTCCACCTGAAGCAGCATCCCCAGCTAAGGAGCCCTTTCCAGGAGAATTTCCCAGTGTTAGCCGCAGATCCTGCCCTGAGAAGGGATGGCAGGGATCAGAGCACCCGGAGGACCTTGGCCACAGCTCCCACCTCTCGAGCACCTGCAAATCAGGGGTGAATTGGCTGCTTGGTCTGGATGAACATCAGTGTGCATTGGTGTGTGGGTGTGCAGCAGCTCTCCCCACGTGGAACCAGCTTCCAACTCGTCCACGAGTCACCAGCACCATGGAAATGCCACAAATGTGGTCTCCAGAAGCCCCTGGCCTCCAGGACCCTTCTCTTCCATGGACAGAGAAGGAACAGGATGCTCACAGCTCAAAGTTCCCTCTTGCTAAGGCCAGACATGCAACCACAGACCTCAATGATCTTTTGGGGCTCCCTGTCCTTCTCCTGCTGCCACCAGAGCTATCTGTCTGCCCCCAATTCCATATCAATACCATGCTTAATTTACAGGGCAATAAAAGTTAATTAATGCCATAGTTACAAAGCCATTACAACGTAATTATTGTTTAATTGGATTATAAGTTATGCAATTTCCGACAAAGTGCTTATTGCTTATGTAATAAACCAGAAGATATTTACAAAGTGATGAATTGCTGCGGTGTTGAGCACCCAGAATAGCACTGGGAGGGGGGCTTCATTTCCTTGGCTTTGTTAGGAACCTCCCCATGTGCCACCCGTGGATCAGCATCACCTCCTGCTGCAGCCCTGACACAGCTCCCAAATCTGCTAAAGACACTGATCCCAGAGAGGCTGCTTTTGGGAGAGCAAAGGAGGAAAGAACAGAGGGGAAAAGCTGCCAAGCAGAAGACTCAATCCAGGGTGATGTTCTCCCAGCTGCCCTTTCCCGTTCGATGAACTCCTTCCATGAGTGTCTCACCATGTCCCTGCACCCAGAGAGCTTTGGGGACACACCTCAGAGCAGCACCCAGGGCTAGGGATGACTTCAGGGATATCAGAGGATGATTTACTTCCCTCCTGGCAAAGCTGCTGGGGTCTGGTGAGTGGGAGAGGGCACCCCTATGGCAGAGCTGGACCCGCCAGGCATCCCTGAAAGCAAGAGGGACCAAGGCTGTGGAGCTCCACCAGCTTGGAATGCCCAAATTCTGCCCTACAAGTCTCAGTGCACCCCAGACAAGCTCTGGGTTATCAAGCTCTTGGCCAGGAAGGTCCTGGAGCAGCAGGATCCCTGCACAGCAGCCCAAGCTGCAGCAATCAGTGGCTCAGTGCTCTTGAGAGCAGTGAATTAAAAAGGAAAAAAAAGAGGGTTTTATGATTAATATTGCTGCTGGGATAATTACTGTTATTACTACTATTATTACTGTTTGGATAGGGGCTTGTCATGGTTCATTTGGGGAGGAAAAAGTCACAGCCTGCTCATGGGAAAATGGGTGAAACATGCTGAAGGCCATTCATTGCATGACTCAGGGCCAAATAACCCTCATTTTTTTTCTGCCATGAAATATTATGAGCTGCCTAATAGGCAGCCAGAGCCTTTTTGGCTACCCCCCACCCACCTCCTCAAAACTCCCTGCTCCACACACCAGCCTGTCTGACCCATGGAGAGAGGCCCCAGCCTGCTCCTGAGGCTCCTACAGCTAAAAGGAGCTGCCATAAAAATGCAGCGGAGCACTTTTCCAGCAGAAAATGCAGCTGCTTTGAATTCCCGGCAATTAAAAGTTTGACTGGAGTCGAAGGGGGAGGGGGAAGGGAACCATTTGAATTTCTCTCACGCTCTCTTTGTTTACTTTTATAAGCTCTTTGTAACAATTTTAGGTTGCTGCATTATCTAAACAAGCTGCCTCTCTGAAACCGACTTCTTATTTTATGGGAAACTCTCAGCTTTCTGCCCCCTAGTTAAAATAAATAATAAATCAGCCAACAACCTGGAAACAGCCTGAATATTCCAATCCCAGCTCCCAATCCGGCTGTATTGAACAGGATGGAGTGGACATCATCCCAGCCACTTTCATGTGGCACCGCCTGAATTATCTCTTTGTGACATTTCCAGCTCTGAAAGGGCAGTGCAGGGATTTGGGATGTTGCTTTTGTGAACGGTATTTAAAGCTTCTTTTCATAACCCTGACCCGGTTTACCCCTTAACGTAACAAATCAATCTTGCCTTTAAATTGTTGAGCTCCTGGTCAAACACGGGCGGTCTTACTGATGTAAATATTGTGTTTGCTCACTTTTCTGAGGCGGCATGCTCCTGCTGCTCTGTCGGATTGCTGTAGGATCCTCAAACAGAGAGGCACAGGGGCGCAAACATCCCGCTCACGCTCCGGGCTCCGTAGAGCGGCACCGCGGGGCTCGGCGCTGGGCACACCTGGCAAAGGGGTCACGAACCAGGCCAACTCCAGCTGAGCCCAGCCAAACAAAGCACCTGCCTTCGGTTTGTAACACCTCCTCTGTCACCTGCTGCTCCCTGCTTCCCAGCTGTTTTCCTCATGGTGAAGTTAAGGAGAGTTCTGCTGCTGAAACAGTTTTGTTTTGTTTTTTTTCTCCCTCCAAACTCATTTCTTTGGGCATGGCTACACACAAAAAAACCCCTTTCTCTCAGTTTTCTAGCTCCAGTTTACAGGCCAGCCACCAAAAACCAAGCTCCAAGCACAGAAGCATTCCTATAATCCAAGAACATCTAATAATATTTAATCCTGCTAAGCTCCCAAACACACAGATACCTTCTAGCAATGAGAGCTGAGCCTTAATTAACAGAGGTTAATTAATAAGCCAGAGAGTGGGAGGAGGAGGGAGGGGCAGCTTCACAAGGGAACCTGGATATCTCTCCTACACCTCAGCAAGCTCCCAAGGTGCTGCTGTGACTTTATTTTCGGAATGGTTCCTAAACTCTTGCTCTGCCTCCACTCAGAGAACCCAAAATAAAGGACTGGGGTGTGGATGCTTGGCCACTGCAAAACCCATCCCAGGAGTGTGTTCCATGGGATGTCTGAAGAGGAAGTGAGGAGAAGAGGGGGGGAAAGTAGCAGGGCTTTCTGCAGGAGCAAAACCCAGAGCTATTATGGGTGTTTTACGAGCTCTGCTTGTCCCATTTTCTGTCTGGAGAGACACAAGCTCGGCACGCTGCCCGTGCCAACCCCTGCTTCCCTGGGAGAAAGCTTCCTGTGGGATCCAGGACATCCCTCTGGCTGTCCTGGAAAATTTATAAGTTACAAGAATTTAGGTAGAATGATAATTAACATATTACAGGGTGAAAAAGTAGAATTTGGGGATTTTAGAATGTGAGTTTAAGGGGCAAAGATGGAAGAAATAGGGCATGTCCCTGTCCTCCTTCTTCATCTCTTGTTCTCCATCTTCTGCTGTGATGGTGGCACATTTTAATTGGTTTGGAGTGGAGATACACTGTTTAATATAGTTGATAGGTATTGGAGAGTCGTTGTAAATAAAGCATATGTAATTTTTAGTATAAAAGATAGCACTGTCCTAGGGGCAGAGGGAGTTTGTCACAACCTGTCCTGCAAGAAAGATCTCTGCAGGCCAGAACCACAAATGTAAGATAACAAAGAATAAACAATCCTTGAAACAACAAGAGAACAGATGATCTCGACCTCTTCTTCAGATGCTGGGCTGGGGGAAACAGAAACTTTCACAGAGACAAAGTCAAGTCAGGTTCAGGAACAACACATAAAACCCACTTTTTTTAAAAAAAAACAAAACTGGCAGCTTCCCAGGCTGGAAAAGCCACACACCAGGCTCGTCATGAATCCCTCTTCCCTGAGCTCTTTTACCTGCTGGGACACCCATCCCCACCCAGGGACATCCCAGGGGTCACCCCTCACCTCATGCCAGAGCCAGCTCTGCTCCGTGGGCAAACAGAGCTGATTGCCCGGCTCTGTTTGTTTTAAAGGGATAATCAAAGGCTGGGGCTGTGCAAGGGAACAGCTGCAAAAGGCCACGTTGCCACCCTGCCAAAGTGCTGCCTCCCTGGCTTTCCAGAGGGTTTCCTTTTGGCCCTGCCCAGCACCAAATCCTGCAGTTCACCCACTGAACACGACACTGGAAAACTCAGGTCTGCAACCACCCTGTTACAGGTGTTTTTCCAGGGAATGCACAGCTGGTGGGCAAAATCTTAAGTTCAAACGCCAACTCGGCGTTGCCAGAAAAGCATAAATTTTGTTGAGGCACAGAATATGCCATTTTATTCCAAAGAATCCAAATCATTCCAAGAATCTGTGAAGGGCCATTTATATGTATACAAGAAATCAGGAGTGGAGACCACAGAGCTCTTCAGGAAAAGCAACTTTCCAATGGCGTGACACAATTTTTTCCAAAAAAAAAAGATGTTTCCAGTCATACTGTTGTGAATAAAAGCCTCTTGCAAAAAGGAGGGATGTGACAGCACTGGGGGAATCCCATTTATTTTATCACTCAGGCATGTATTTCATATCAAAAGATGAGCATGGAATCCCAGAGAGCAACACAGAAGAGGACAGCACTAAAACCATTACCCAGAAGCATTTCTGCCAAACACAGGTCCCTGCTCCAAAGCTGAGGTGAAAGTGGATTAAAGTAAATGTACTTTGTAATAAATGAATCAGGGGGAAAGGCAGGAGAAGTAGGAAGCAGGAGAAGGGCTGGGGAAGGTGTAGGACACAGGCTGTGCTTCAGCAATGTGGTCTCTACCTTGTAGTTGGCATCAAGGCCAGCCCTTTCCTAAACTTCCCATTCTCCCAGTTCCTTCCTCCTGAGCCTTTTTAAGGTAAGAAAAAAAAGCATGGAAAAAAAGAGCAGACAAATCGCGCTTTTTTTTTTTTTTTTTTTTTCCCTCCCAAATAATTATTGGGGTTTTTTTTTGGCAAAGAGCAGATAAAGAATGCTGCAGTGTTTGTCATCATTAGGTTAGAGAGGCTGCCAAGTTGTAATAGCATTACAACTGCAGGCATTGTGGGTAATGCCATGCAAATTGCTCCAAAGGTGTTGGAAAGGAAGGCCACTGCCAGCCCAGCAATGTGAAAAGGACACTCTCAAGTACTCCTCCCACTGCAATCTTTGTCCTCTGCTTTTTGGGACACTCTTGCAGAAGTTGGCAGATAAAGCTCCCTGGGTTGCTGCTCCACCCCCGGGCTGTAATTCCTGCTTTCTTTAGTGGATCCCAGCAGCATCGATGACTTCAGCAAAGCTCTGGGGGGCAACAGGGGCTGCTCTGCCATCACTCCCTCCTCCAAGCTCACCCCTTGGTTTTTCCCCAGACCCTCTGGAAGCTGCAGAGCACTTGGATGGCCCAAATGTGACATAGCTGGAGGGGAAGGCAGACCATAATCCGTGCCTCATCCGCTCGGAGTGATGCCAGCACCAGGAGAAAGGGGTGAAGCTGCTCATCCACAGCCCAAACGGCGCCTCTGACATCAGGCTCAGCTGTCAGAGCTCCAAAAAGCTCTCGGCTCTGTCTCCCTCTCCCAAAATCACCACCTATTTCTGTCTTCTAAAAGGTCCCTCCCTCTCTGCTCACACCCTTGACTCAGTGGGAATAACCCCCCTCCCCAACTAATCCCGCTCTCTCCAGCCCCTGGAGTGACCTGAGAATGCCTTCTGCTGAGTTCAAGGGTCTCCTCATCAAGGACTGCAGGAACAGCTAATTTTTTCCTCTGCCTTTTTTTCCCCCATGCAATTAAGTGCAGGCTCCTAATTGGAGTGCTGTGAACTATTTATAGCTTTATAATGACCATTTACTACGGCAGCACTTAGATATTGGGTAGGAAAATAAAAAAGTCAGTGGGCCTGGGTGGTGAACAAACCACATGCATCAGAGGAGGACTTCTCCAAGGAAAGGTCAGCAGCTTGGGAAGGAGAGGCAGCAATGGGAAAGAAATGCTGTTATTCCCTTTTCTGCTGCTGAGGAGCAGAGGGATGAATCTCCACGCTCCATGTTCACGAAGCACCAAGATTAAGCATTTCTCCCTCCATAAACCTATGGTTTATGGGCAAGGCCAGGTTGTAGGGCTAAGAATGCACATGGCAGCTCCAGGGGAGCATGCAGAAGCCAACAGATGTTTTCCCAGATTACCCCAGTGCATTCACTAGTTGAACACATCCCACATGCTTCAGGAACTATTCCTTTTCTCCATGTCCATATGCTGTTTGTAGGATGATTAATCACAGTCTGAGCTGTAAGATCTAATTGCTTTTCTGTGTTTTAGGAGGTGAAAGAAGGTGGCCCTGCCCCTGGCAGGGGGTTGGAACAAGACGATCCAACCTAAACCATTCCAAGGATCTGTGAAGGACCATTTACATGTATACAAGAAATCAGGAGTGGAGACCACAGAGCTCTTCAGGAAAAGCAACTTTCCAATAGTGTGACCTGATTTTTTCCAAAAAAATATGTTTTCAGTCATGCTGTTGTGAACAAAAACCTCTTGCAAAAAGGAGAGATGTGACAGCACTGGGGGAATCTCATTTATTGTAGGTTTTTTCCTTTGTCTCCTGACAAGATCTCTCAGAGGGAACCAAACTACGATCAATCTTCACCTCTGTGATCCCGATTTCCTAATTCTGAACTACATGGTCGAACCTCACATGGACAGCAGCTTCCATACAATTAGGTAACAACGATCAGAATCTGCATTTTCCCAGCAAATGCTGTGAATGGGAGGTGCAGTTTGCCTTTTTATTTTGTCTCTCTGTGTTTTTAAGGCAGTTGGAATCAAGAGGAGACTCCTTGACAGATGAAGGGAGGCTGGTCCTACCCAACTTGACAGCACCAGTTTAATAGGATCTCCTTTGGAATTGTTAATAAGGAGCTTGAGAAATTGGTATGCCAGGGCTGGAAACGCTCATGGAGAACGAGGAGCTGCGTCAAGAGCCCCTTTGTGTGCCAGCTTTGGGATGGGAAATTGGAGACAAGGATGGATACGGAGCACTGTCAGACACTCGTCGTATCGAGAGGGAAAACGTCTCGGCGCTTGGAGAGCCTGCAGTCTCCTCGCCTCTCTCCACATTTGCCACAGGGATGATTCAGAGGGAAGGAGATCCAGACTGACCTCTTCCCAGGCTTCAAGCAGAATAAGAGATATCCCTTTTCCAGCAGCACACGGCCCCTTCCTCTTCCCGCTGCTGTTTTTTCAGCGGTGGGAAGCGCGGCCGTGCTGGAGACTCGGCAGGAGGGGATGCTCACGTGGCAGAGGGGGCTCAGCTGGAGGTCACCTGCCTGCCTGGCTGCTCCCTGCTCCAGCAAAGGGTCTGTCTCCACCTTCAAAGGCATGTCTCTCTGGCACGGGAGACTCATTTTCCATGCTGAACCAGATGAAATTCCCACTGTTAGCTCATTTACATCTCAATGCTGGCAACTTATAGAAGGCTATTATTTATAGACATGTAAGACATCCATTTCTTATTCTGTGGGATTCAGTAAGAAGAAAAATACCCATCTTTCTGTTCACCTTTTCTGGATTGTTTCTCCTTTTTTTGTTTCCTTTTTTTTTATCCTTTCCTCAAGTTTGACTGTTGCCGAGAATTTGCAAATAAATAAAGGAGTGAACAGCCCCATAAAAGCTGATTGTTTCCTCCTCCTGCAAAGATTGTCTTTGTGAAGAAGATTAAAAATCCTTCCGTGCAGCTGAAGATAAAGGTATCCCTGGGCGAGAATAAGACATAAAAGAGGTTACTACACACATCTCTGGGCTGTGCGGACTGCTAATTCACACTGTTGTCATCCCTGCTCGTCCATCTTCACTCTTTCTTCCATCTCCCCACAAAAGGAAAAGTTGCCTTTGCTGAAGGCAGCGTTGGTAGAAATAGCTGGGCCCTGGCCCAGAAGATTTGCTTTCCTAGGGTGACAGGCTCCATCCCTAAAGGGAACAGATCTGCTCCCAGCTGGGATGGGCGGCAGCGGGGCAGGCACTCGCTCTCCTCACTCCGTGGCACAGGTTGGTGGTAGAACTCACACCTGAGCTGGAAATCCTTTGTGACAATGAACTCACCTCTTGGTCTCTCCAAGCAGAGGTGCAATCATGGACAGAGAGCCCGAGCCTAAAGCTTTAGGGATAATCCCATGACAGCATCTTCACCCGTCCCCGACTGCTAAACCAGCAACCCACGACCCCATCGAGGCTGAGTTTGGAAAGCCCTGGGGAGCACTGAAACGCCAAAAGACCTGCTCGGGGGGTTCAGGAGGTTCCTCCCTAAACCCATGCAGGAGCAGGGCCACCTCCTCCCAGCCCCCAGGAGGAGCTGGAGTGAGATCAGTTGCAAGAAGTAAGGAGCTGCCTCCTGCAGTCATTCCGTGCCAAAGTGCTCCTGGAGCCCCCCAGGGCTTTTACCCAGGGACAGCCCTGCGAGCCCAGGACAAACTGCTGGGCCCCTCCTTGGTTCAGACAAAGGAAGGCCACGCCACAGGGCAAACTCCAACAAGCCAGAGGTTTTTTTTCTTTCCCTCCCCTCCCAAAGTGCTTTGTCAGGATTCATTAGAAGCACAGCAGGTTTTACTGGTACCTGCGTTATCAGCAGAGCGGCTGCTTTTCTTCTTTGCTGACAACCTACATTCAGTGTAACAGATTGAAAAGGCCTCCAGATTCAAAGCTTGTAATGACTCTCCTCTACCTTCCTTTCTCCTTCCCTCTTTCTCTTTAATGGCTTTCATTAAAGGCAAGAGGTGATTTTTTTTTCCTTGCATGTTGAGCAAAGCGTGGAAGAGATTCTGTGTTCTCATTTTCTCTATTCTTCAACCCCCCCTGCACCAGCTCCCTGTTGCATCTTATTTCTGCTTCCCCAGTATCCGGGGATACCACCACAAAGAGGCCACCAGAGATGAGGAGGCTGCTTAAATAGATTTCAATAGATGGGAGCCTGATGGACTTCATAGGGGAGGGAAAAATTGATCCATTTAGACACAATCAGATCCTCAGTTCTTCCTTTTCAGAGCCAAGATGAAGAGCTTTTTTAAGCTAGACCCAGGAAAACGTTTATTTCTCTCTTTTGAGCCCTGATGAGTTGAAGTAGATGGACAGTGCTTTGTTTAAAAAATGCCAAGCAGGTTAAAATCCAGCCTGGCACACAGTTCTTGCTGTTAAGCAGTTGAGCCCATAGCCTGACTTTAACACAATTTCCCTATTTTTCTGAATGATGGGATTGCTTTATTAATTGCCAACCTACAAATGTGATCTTCTTGAGTGGTTTTGGAGTGCAACAGGGGAGGGGAAGAGAGCTGGAGCTGCAGTCCTCCAGAGACTCTGGGTAAGGCTGATTGATGGAAATCACTTGAATTTTCCCTGTTATTAAATATAAGAGTGCTCCTGGTTTGTCTCAGAGATGCAGGGAAGGAACTGGAAAGGAAACAGCAGCTCAGAGCAGCAGTGTCCAAGGAGGTGCTCGTAGTGATGCTTCTCTTTTTTGCTCCCATCTGCACCCATTTGTGATGGTTCTCGCATAAAAATCCTTTTTGGCAAGCACCAGATCAGTTCTTTATCCTTGCCTTGTATTTGTGCAACATGCTTCAGATCAAGGGGACCCCAGTGACTGACGGAGGGGCCTCTTCCTTGAGCTGAAGATGCTTCCCATGGGAACTGTGCAGAAATGAGATGTGCTGGCTCCTCATCCCTGCAGGCGTGGGGGGCACAGGGACCAGCCAAGGCTGGGTGTAGTGAGCAAGAGCATTTTAAAAATCTCTGTAGTTCAGGCAGGAGGACAGTGGCTGACGGGGAGAAGGCACATGAAGGAACACGGGAAGGATGGGAAAAATAAGAGCATGAAGAAATGCATCGCTTCCCATTTCTAAATGTCTAAACACAGTGTTCAAGTCCAGAGCCCAAGAAAGCCCAAAAGATCCCCAGAATTACCCTTCTCTGAGTATATCCATATCGTGCACTGGGAATGAGAACTAGCCAGGAAACAAGAACTGTGTGAATAGTGAAATCTGGGGATTTCTCTTCCAAGAACTTTTAATTTAATGTTTGATTCTTTTGAGAGGGAGAGGGAACTTAGGCTGGGCTAAGAAATGCAATATGCGGGTTACGAACATTCCCTGAGAAGATGAAGGATTTTCATGTTTGCTCTGCTGATTCCCTCTCTGGCCCTGTGCATATTTAATTAATACCAGCTCTCTCTCCGACAGAGGTTTTGAGCATGATCTGCTGTATCCTAGATGGATGCCCTTGAAGGAAGCATTTCCTACCTGAAAAAAACTCCTCAAATGTGTTTGGCCAAGCCCCTCATTCCTTCTTTCCTTCACTACAGGTCATCTTGGAATACCAGTGGCAGACTGACACCTCAGCACAGATAAAAGACCTATCCAAATCCTCTTGCTGGAGCCCTCTGGGCATTCAAAGCTTTCCCAAACCATCCCTTTGATGAATGGACACAGAAACTGAAGGCAACCATACTTCTGCCAACCCCTTGCCACCTCTTTTCTCCAGCATCCAAAGAGCTGACAGGACTGTGCCTGAATTCCCATCTTTGGTAAGGGCTCCCCTTTATACTTCCCTGCCACAAGCACAAACCTGTTCATTCAATTCCCATCATCTTGGAGATGCCTTCTCCATTCCCACAACCCAGATCCAGCACTAAAACCCTTGCAGACAATTCATCCAAATCTCACCTCGCTCTGAAAAAACAACCCAGAGAGATGGTGCAAAACCTCACACAGGGCAGCCACTGTTGTCAAAGCATCTAATTAAGTACTTTCTCATTACTAGACCTGATTTCAGCAGCTCCCTGGCTCCTGCTCTGGGATGTAACACCATGCTCTGAATCATCCCTGTCCCATCTGCTCCTGCCTTTGCCCTTCCTAGCTGGAAGGTAGGATAACACACCAAGCTAAATATTTAATTGGAGTGCTAATGGCTTTGCTAAGTGAAGCTGGGGACAGGGGAGGAGTTTTCCCTTGGGTTAGGATGACCGAGCTGGGTTTGTGCTGGTGAGAACCCAGTACAGCCCAGTCCTGTGCTGGTTTTGTCCTGGTGCTGTGCTCCCGGTTGGGAACACCATGGCTCCGGGCAGATGGTGCGCCCAGCACTGAGTCACCACTGCACACAGCTTGCACCAGAGCAGCGCCAGAGGAGGAGCTGCTGGGTGGCTCTTTCCAGGTGAAGGGATGAGGAAAAGCCTTCCGGGAATGATGCTCTGGAGCTCTCAACCAAGTCGAGGCAACTGAACTGGCAGCAGCAAACTGGGCCCTAGAGCGCGTGAGCAATCGCAGCTGGGGCAGCAGCTCCATGGAGCTGTGCCAAAACCTCTCCTTTTCACCTCCCTAGGATTCTCCCAACAGTTTGCAGATCCTGTCGAAGGCAGATAAAAACACCCACCAACGTTCCAGGGCCAGATGGTAGTTTGTGTTTATGAAAACTGCAATTTGTTTTCATGGGAACTAGTAAAAGCATAGAGAGTAAACCTGGAAAAATGGGGTCACCCTGTGGGAAAGAGGATATTTTATGGACAGCTTTGGTTGCCACCTCTGTTCTAAAAGGTCTGTCCAACCCAAGAGGTCTAGAGGTCACTGGCTGAAATTCAGCCTGAATTAGGAAGAAGTGGACTAGAGGAACTTCACATGGCATGCCAACTTTACCAGCCCACCAGGAGAGAGAGTTCATTGCTGAACCTTTGTTATCAGAGAAGGAAGTCATGGGCTTGCTCCTCATGGCTGGCAGAGGAGCCTCAAGAACCACCAGCGTCCATCCAGTGAGTGAGACAACAAATAAAAGACTCAGTACCAGCTTTGTGTCCTACAGGGATGTAACTGGCGTCGTTCTCTGCACTTTTCAGCAGGTAACAGTAAAAATGCACCATTGGGTAGAGCGTTTCATGCACTGGCCTTCTCCTGGGGCACTTCACTTCTGGCTGACCTCTCTCTCCAGCTCTTCCCAACAACTGTCCCTGTGGCACAGTGTTGGTTTTGGCTGGGTTAATCTCAACCTGATCCCCTGAGAGCAAGGCCTGGGGCAGGGGCAGCCTAAATCCTGTTGGCTGGGGTGGCCCCGAGCCAGGAGTGACGATGGTTCCTGGAGCAGACTCATACATTTCATCTGAGTTTCCTTCTGCTGAGTTTTCCTTTTGCTTGCAGGGGTCCTGCAGTACCTCACCTGTCACGACATTCTGATGTCATAAATTTGTCATCACCACGACATCACTGACAGGCCAGGCAGGAGGAGGAAGGGCTCCAGGGCTAAGCAAAGGACCTTGCCTCTCACAAATGGCTGTGACTCACAGCAAAATGCCCCCGGGAAAAAACTCCAAAACAGGGAAGGATTACACTTTGCAGTCCAGATTTATCTTTTCTATTTGTTGCCATAGCGGAGACCTGACCAATGTGGTGGGATTGGGCACATTGCTGCCAAGAGCAGGTGTGTGTCTCCTGATTCTGCAGGTTTGCTGACCTCCTGGGTTTATTTTGTTTCCAAGAACTTCCATTCCTCCACATGACAGCTGAGCAGTTTTATGAGTAAAGAGTAGGCAAGACCTCCTCTGAGGTCGCCGTGGTGCTGCGCTTTAGCCTGGTGATAACCCCATGGCCTTTATCTTTAATATACCTGCACAGAAAAAAAGGGGAAATGCTCAAAAAACTCAGTCCCAGTATTTCTGGGGGCAAGGACCCTGTTATGTGAAGAGGCTGAACTCAGCCTTGTTGAATTCCTGTAGATCTTCCTCCTTACAGCCACTTGGAAAAGTTGGGGTTTGCATCCATCCATCGCTGCTCTCCCAGCAGGAGAAGCAGCTTTGGGACCAGGTAAATATTTGCTGGCACCATTGAGTGCCATCCTCTGGAAAGAAAGCAGGGTGGATTTGGGACTGGCTGAGGATCCATCTAAGAATAGTTCTCCTTGTCATGCATGCCCTGCCCTTGAACAACCTCTTCCATGAATATCCCAACACCTGGACAGTCCAGCCTGGCATCTCACATCCTGCAGGCTGATCCTGCTGCCTGCTTTATTTCAGGGCTGTTACTTCAGGATTTCTTGGCAGGTTGTTTAGAAATCAGCAAACAACCCCACAAGAGAGTAGATCTCAGGACAGGAAAACTAAAAAGGGTTCTACAGCACAGCCCATGATTTTCTGAGGGATATTTGGCTGCTCTCTCGTGCTGCTGCATGGTAGGAAAGGGCAGGGAGAGGACATAATTCTGCTCTAACTTGCTACATCATCAGTTTTCATTAAAATATTCTTCTGCCACATCTTTGTAATTTTTCATTTTGGAGGCAAATTTATTAAAGGTGTACTTCAGCCTGATTAAATTAAATAAGTGGCATTAGCAAATAAAGGGGTTTTTTATCTCAGCACACTACAAAAAAAAAAAAAAAAAAAAAAAAAAAAAAAAAAAAAAGAGAGAGGGGGGCAAATTGCTGTGATACAAGCAGCTATTTAATGCTATAACTGAAGGGGGGCAAATTCCATTCTTCATAAGCTCCCATTTGTTATCTTCCCTCAGTCCCACCACGACAAATCACTCTGCAGCCTTGCAGCAAAAATACCCCAAATGTAAAGCAATATAATGTCCTGTGTTTTCCAAGATAGGTAATAATAGATTTTGCACACAAACAAACCTTCCTAGCACTCCACCAGCTCCTTTCCTAAGTCTCCCTATGTGGCTCTTAACTTCTCACACTCATTTCAGGGCTATTTCCTGGTCAGAGATGGCTTTGAAAATGAGGTTGAAAATGGTTTCTCAGCTTATTTTTGTTTTGATTTCTGCTAGGTAGCAAGAAAGGGCAGGCACTGTGTTCTGGAATTCAGGACTTGCCTTTGCTCCCTTGCTTTAATAGGGCCACTTTGCCTGTGTTTTTTCCCCTCACAGTCTCTCCCCAAATGCATCTTAGCTAGTTTTAGGTGGAAAAATAGAGTGTTTGGCTGATCTCTTCCCCCTCAGCCCTGCTACAATGTTTGGGTCATTCCAGGGCTGGGAACACGTGAGGATTTTTTAAGCCATGACTCAAACACAGCTCTCCCCTTCCACAACTGTCCTAGCAGGATGCTCTGATAAAGCCAGGGCTGGGAAAGCAAGAAGGGTTTCCAAAGACATTCAGGTTTCCCTTCCCCTTCTTGGCACAAAGAGGCAGCTTTTCCTTTCCCCCTAAGCCCTCCTGCTCCTGCCATCCGACCACCCGGGATGGACACCGGGATCCTCCGGCCAGGAGCAGCTGTGGCAGCAGGAGGTGGTGCCTGGCCTTGGGGCTGAGAGCTCTCCAGGCCTTTGCTGCCAAGAGGAGGCAACACATCCACGACAAACAGAGGGAAAACTTGGGAAATTTATTGGATTGAGAGCTTCCCATCTGTTTCTGCCACAGCCAGCCCGTGGCTCTCCACTGCCAGGAGGATCAGGAAGGACACAGACATATCCAACACCTCTCACCCACCAAGGAAAATCTCTGTGGGCTTCTCCCAATGGGAAAGAGAGTCCAAAAGTTGTTGCACCCTCCCTTCTCCTCTCAGCTGTAACTGGGTGCAAAACTGGTGAGCCAAAGGCATCCATCCTTCCCAGAGCTCCATTCCCTCGGGCACACATGGAGGCAGGAGCAAATACAACAGGCATCTGCTGGATGTCCCCTTCAAATACCTGTCACCTCACAAATTCTCTCCATTTGGTTTATATTGGGTTTGTATTTCCCCACAAGAAACAAAACCAAGCCAGGGGGAATGCAACCGCTATGGACTGGCCTCCCTGGGGATGGCTGTCGGAGCCCAGAACATTCCTCTGACTGTCCTGAGGTCTCAGAGACCCTGGCATGGAGTCAGAAACACCTGTGTCTTTGATTTGAGCCCATGGAAAAAACTACCAACTTTGTATGGAGAATTAGAAGACACTAGAGTTTGAGTAGAGTGATAGTTTCACTTGGGTGAAAATGCAGAATTTTAGGGGTTTATAATGGGGGTTTAAGGGGCAAAGATGGAGGGTTCTGGGTGTGTCCCTGCCCTTCTTCTTGGTCTTTTAGCCTCCATCTTCTGCTGTGAGAGTGGCACATTTTGATAGGTTTAGAGTAAAGGTACACTGTCTAATAAAGTTGATAGGTATTGGACAATTATTGCAAATAACGAATATGTAGATTTTAGTATAAAAGAGGGTGTCAATCTGCTTTGTTTCAACCTGCAAGACAGGTCTTCACAGGCCAGAGCCACAATGTTCTAGATAACAAACAATAAACAATCCTTGAACATGAGAACAGAGAGATCTTGAGCTGCTCTTCTGTGCCAGGCTGGGATAAACAGAGACTTTGGGCAATTCTCGGGTCACGGCAACAACACAAAACCTGAGAATGGTGGGCAGGAACACGGAGCAAGAGCAGCCAAGGCTCTGCCACCGAGGGGGCTTGGTCCCCAGCCAAAACCAACCTTGTTAGTACAGGGTTAAAATGTTTCTAAAATCATGGGAAAGGAATGCTGTGCTTTGTTTTTAGTGGACCATGCAAAACTGCACTTACCTAGATATAATTAAGCACATTGATAAGAAACACAAACGATGTAATTATTTAGGGGGTAAAATATTTGTTGTTTTGGGGATCATGAGAATCAATGTTTAAGAGGTTCTAGGGTACCTGTAGATGAGATCGTGTCCATATAATGGGACAATATAAATACAGTTATTGTAGTAATTATGTTGCTTAAACAAATATGTAGTTATGGTATATAAAATGGTATAAATATGGTGATATTTATATGCCATATATACATATATAAAATATACCATAATAAAATGGTATAAATATGTGCATTCTGAACAAATGGACGGAGCTAGATTTGGGTAGCTATACCCCGAGTTCCTGAGTGCTCTTAATAAAGCACCTGCATGTAATCCACCTGTTATTATGTGTTCCTGAACACTAAGAACCTCACCTAACAGCCCTGTCTCACCTGCCCTGCTCACCCAGAGCAGCAATGCAGGGCTGAGGGAGTTAGGATGCCTTGGGAAGTGCTAGGATTGGCTTTGGAAGGTAAGGCTCCCCCGCGTTCCTTACGCGGCTTCACCCAGCGCGAGGAGCCGAACGCGCTTTTGAACACCACTAATGATCAGTCATCAGCTCCTTGGAAGATTGCCACAGCAGCATTTGACTACTGGATAGCGATCAAGCCACTGAAGCCTTGCCAAGTTCTGGGCACTTGGTTGGCAGGAAAAATGTTTAGTGCTTCAGGGAAGACTCAGTGCGGCTTTTGATCCCTTCTAGTCCCAACATATTTCAACAAAAATAACCCTTTTCTCCCCTCTCTCCTCCAACCAATGTTTCCCCACATTTAGCAGTAGAGAAGGAGGCCACACGTGTGGGTTTGGCATATTTCAGCAGCACTATTTTTAATGGAGTTGGTTCCCCAAATGTCACAAGGCTATTATTTTCCCCGTTGGTCACACGCCTGCCTGAATTTTAAGCTATTCCCTAAATGTCACAATTTCTCTGCTTCCTGCAACTCTCTGCTGTTATTGGTTATTGTCTTCCTGAATGATAATTTTCTGTCCCACTTCTGTCCAAAATGTCCAATTTTCTCCCACTGTGGTACTCCCTGAAACAAATGTTCCATGTGCCTTTGGTCTCACTGAGTAGGGGGGCAACCAGGGGAAAAAAAACCCACCCTGAAGGAAAAAGATTTAAAAAACTAAAATAAGGATTTTTTGCTGCCCAGACCTTTTCTTTTACCTTTGCATTTGTCCTGGCTTAGGGCAAATTTGGGAGAAAACCTCCAAAGAGATTCCTCTAGAAAACAAATTCAAGCAGCCTCTCATTTAACTGCTTTGGGGAAAAGATTTCCTCTCAGAAATAACCCAGGACATTCTCCCAACCTCTATTGCCCAGGGATCTACTGCCAGAGCCCTGGCAAATTTTGTATTAAAGCCACAGAATGCTCAGCTGTCAGAGTTAATATTTTTTGCCACTGTCAGCCACCTTTGCCAAAATCTCACACAGGGTTGGACGCATGCCCGGTTTAACTGGCTTCTTCTGGTTGTCTCCACTTTCTTCACAGTGACGGGATGGATGCACAACCTCTCCCTTCTTGCCCTGAGCATCCTTTGCTGGCTCCCTCCCTCCCTCTCCTACAGACTGTGTGTGCAGGAAGGAAGCAAAACCTGGACCAGCCCTGAGTCTCTCCATCTGGAAGGCACCAGAGGGGCCGGCAGCAGCTGAGCATCAGCGCCCCTGCCCTTTCCTTGGAAAGCCTCAGGATCCAAGAGAGGACAGGGTGAGGGGAGAAAAATGGAAGGAGAAAGGAAACCTGGCAACAGCAAGGCAACAAGAACATCAGGAGTGGTGAAAAACCCTGTTGGAGTCAGTCTTGGGGAGAGTGAAGGAAGCAAATGGAGGTCTTGGAGCAGGAAGGAATCTCAAGGAACTTCTTTGCATGGTGGGAACAAGACATGGATGGCTGAAGGCAAAGGAGATGTGACCCATCAGAGGGGTTCCTCCTCACTAACAGCACTCCTCTTCCACAGGACTGTCCAGGGATGCAGACAACAAGAGCTGGGAGACATTTGGATGTTCTGGTAGCAGAGGGTTCATTCAGCTCCCCACCTGCCAGGGAGCAGCTCCCAGCATCTCTCAGCACCCTCCTCCCCTGCATTGCCAGTGAGGACCAATCCTGACCTGCCTCTGGCATGACATCTCTGCCAGCTCTTTCCCAGAGAAAGAGAGAAGAGCTAATTTAAACACCCTCGTGTGTTTCTGAGCTCTTCTACACCCTTTGAGGCATGACCCGGTTCTTTGTTCTCACTACAGGTGCTGGTCAAAGGTCTGAGATTTGTCCCTCTTGGATTCTTTCATCTTTTTCCAGCAAGATCTCAGCCCAGAAACACCTGTGCCAGCCTTTTAATGAGATTTGGGCTCTGCAGGGAGAAACAGCTCCACAGCAGCCAGAGTCCTGGAGAAAGACCCCGTGGAGGTTCTCCTGCTGCAGCGGAATGAGTGTGGGACAGGAAAGCCCCAGGATGGGCACAGCTCTGTGGAAAAATACTCTCCTGCTGCCCCTTCCCCAGAGGGCTGAGCTGCAAGCAGGGCAGAAACACCCCTCAGGTATTGGCAGCATCAGCTGTGTCACACACCCCCACATCTCTCGGGCTTTATTCCCCCGTCGGAAAAAAATACTTTTTAGAGCAGTACAAAACTGATTAGATTGAGGCAAGGGAAAGAGTGATGGAAAAGAGTGAACAATAAAAACCTAGGAGCAGGCAAGAGTTTCTTGGAGGAAAATAAGAGAAAATAAAGCTGATGCTTTCAAGATTAATGACTAATGACAAATAATTGGGGCTGTGGAACAGCAATGAGAAGGCAGAATGGAAACAAGAACCAGACAGGAGAACTAGGCATTAGGTCTGATGGTGAATTTAAGGCCATTAATTCATAATTGCAGCCATTACAGCCAGGAGTTTCAAGTGAGTCCAGCAATATTAAGAGCTGCTGGATGTGGTGCCTTTCAGAAAGAACCTGGTTGTTATTTCGAGTTCTAAGTGAAGGCCGAACTGCTGTGAAAAAAGCTGATCCTCATCTCATATTATGAGTGTTTATAGGAATCTCTGCCCTGAGGAAAGAAGGAATGAGGCTAGAGAAAACACGTGCCCTCCATCCTCCTTCTCCAGGCACAAAATGAGCCACTTTGCCCACACTTACGAGCTCCTGAGCTTTTCTTTCTCCCCACATGAGGAGCAGATTCTCTGTCTTTGTCGGGTGCTTCAGAAAGCAGCAAACACCAGTCCCGGCGGCTGAATGCGCCTGCCCTCCCTCACTTCTCTTTTTCAAAGGGGAAATCAAAGTATTTCATGACATCCAAAGGTCTGTTCCCAGCAGCGTGGGATAAAAGGCAGGGCACCGGGTGAAGGAGGGTGTTTTTTGTGGCTTGAACAGTGTCCATCCTTCTAAGGGAGGGGGTTAATGTGCTGCCCGTATCGCATCCCTGTGAATCACATCTATTTAATTTAACAAGAAAACTGACAGTTCACTGTGACCAGCAAAGCCTGTCCTGCTCTGCCTCACCCAGCAGTTCCAAAACAGCCAGTTTTGCTCCAATCCTGGAATATTTACCACTGGAAAGGACGAAAACAGAGGGAACACAGTTAAATCTCAAGCAAGATGCATTCCTCTCAGATCTCACATTCACAATAGACAGAGGCACTCCAACCAGCCTGACAGCGTAGACAAGACACTTGGCAGCCTAGCAAAGCTTTGTTCCTCACAGAGATCAGTCAAAGCAAGAGAGATACTTGTCAGGGAAGCGTGGGTTCAGCTGTTTTCTCCTAGTCTGACTATGGTCTTCTCCTCTACGCTTGATTCACTTCATCCTTTTGGTGTTTTCCTGGTGGGAAATCTCACCTGAGGTTCTGCAGAGCATTTTAACTTAACATACCTGGTTGGAATGAGGGAGGTTCTCCCGGTCCCTTGCCAAGCACCTCGCAGGAGAGCAAGTGTCTCCATGGTGTGGGAGTCATCCCTTTCTCATTCCCAATAGCTGAGTGAATGACCAACAGCAAAAAAGCACTGCTTCCTTCATGGCCTTGGGCTTCTCCTCCAAACCTTTTCCCTCCCCTTTTCATTGATATCAGACCCCATTGTTTTCCTGTGCTTGAGGCACATTAAAACCCACAGCTATTAAACTGTGTTTGATGCACAGAGAAAACATCTTGGAGTGCAACCTGAGAACCTCTGATGTTACAGTGAGGAAGAAAGGAGGGGGATGAAGGCAGGATGGTAAGACGTCGTTTCCACCGTCACTTTTTTTTTTTTTTTTTCTTTCTGATAATCCTATTTTTACACGTGCCTACCAGATGTTCCCCATATCACACTCGGTACAGCCAGATGGCTTCAGAATCCCTTCCCCACCGTGAATCGTCAGCTCCTGATCATCTCACTGATGTGTAATGGCCCCGTCAGAGGGGAACGAGCTGCTCAGGGTAATTGTCTGCATGTTCCCAAGCATCTGCGCACACATCCCTGCTTTCAGAGCCCGCAATTCCTCACGGGAGAGGAGTTCCCCCTCCAGATGCCGTCAAACACCCGGTAATTACCGCGGGAGACAAGCAGCCTGTGGCACTGCAACTCACTTGCCACGACACCCTGAGGTCACCAACTCGGCTTTACAGAGCCATGCTTTAACAGAGTTAGATCCTGCCACGGGGTAAAGGTGGGATGCACGGAGGGATGGAGGACGGGAAGGGATGGAGGAAGGGAAGGGGTGGAGGAAGAGGTGGAGGGAGGGATGGAGGAAGGGATGAGGAAGAGATGACCAAGTGTTACTGTAACGCCGATAGAAACACACAGCAACACACACAACAGGTGTTCAGGCAGAGAAGAAGAAAGGAAGCGTCCAGTTTATTGTTGACCCCGTATCTATAAGTTTCTGGACAGTGGCCAGAGATTGGACAGAGAAGTTCCCACCTCTCCATCTCCACTGGTCCCTTGAGAAGTCCATCAGGTGATATCTTTTACAAAGGAATGTAAACATGATTCTTGTTTATCTTACAATTCATGAGAACTGACTCCACTATACTAAAACAAATCAGAAGGCTGATTTTCAGGGACAACAACCAAGCTGCTTCCCTCCCCAGAAAGAGGCATTCACTGTTCAGAAAAGGAATGGGACAGATGCTTTGGACTGTGACCAGAATTTGGGAATGCCTGTGCAGGGTCACAGTCCTGTCACCAGCCACATCACCTTGTCCAGCACCTTGAGGATGTGATTTTGTGCAGATTTGAGACTCACTGAGCCTGATCTTACGGCAAAAAGAGCAACACTTAACAGAAAACTAAAAGAAACACTAAAATTAGGAAAGACTTTAGTCAATGGCAAGGGCCAGTGAGTTTAGGACAGGTTTTTGGTGCCCCAACAAGGTGAGGAAGAAGTGGTCAGCAGAATTGCTGCATTGGAGATGCAGCAAAGCCCTGAGTGCTGCCAGCTGCTGGTACAGGAGTGGGAGAGGAGGCAATTTTAGGAAGCAAATAAAACAAAAATAGCCAAGCAGATCCAAAGGGAATCTTGTTGATGGGCAAGTGACAGTATTAACAAGCTGGCAGCTCCCCTGGTGTTCCATCTTCTGAGCCAGCCTAGAGGAGAACTGACAGGTAGATCAGCATCAAGAAGCACATAAGAAGGGAAGGAAAGGCTCTTCTCTCCAAACCTCCCCACTCTATTCCCATCACCCAGCAGAGAGAATGGAGCCCAAATCCAAAGCTCTTCCCTACTCTGTTTCCCTCTTGCTCCTCCTGCCACCAGCAGGGCAGGCCTGGGAGGGCACAAAGCCCCAGTTCAAGTGGAGGTCAGGGACGAGGCCATGCCTCAGAGGGGACAAATCCACCAGGATCTGGGACAGCTGGGCCCCTCTGGCAGCTCCTCCCAGGGCTGGGAGCTCTGCCCATGGGAGCAAGGGGAGAGGGCAAAGGGTGTCCATTGATATAATTGACTGCTCGACTAATTAAAATTCCTGGGCTGCTAATTGGCGCTGGGATCTGCCTGTGGAACGCTCCCCTCAGCAGCTCAGCCCATGGAGAGGGGGATGAAGGGCTGGAAGAGGAGGATGAAGGGCTGGAAGCAGCCAGACCCCTCGCCGGGGCTGGCAGAGCCCAGAGCTGTTTGGTCTGACCCATAATAAGCTGCCAAATTACTTTTGACAAGTGAAGGGGATTGGAAATAATGGGGGGTCTGCAAAAAGCCCAGGGCACAGATGGGGGGGATCCATGAGATAATGAGGAGGCAAAGCCCTGGCAAGGCTGGGGGGTTCCCAGTCCTGTAAGGGACATCTGTGCCACACTCCAGCCAGGATTTGGCCTGGAAAGGCTCTTTCCCTGGAAAGGGAAGCCTGGAGGGGCTTGGCACCCCTGGCTCAGCCTCAGCTCCAGCTTTTAGGAGCAGTCTTCAAAACCCTCAATGCCACAGCAGCGAAATCCCTGTCGCTTTTCCCTGGGTTTGGTATTTTCCATGCATTTCCCAGATGTGCCAGCAGCAGCGAGGACACCCCAGCTGCTCACCTGATCCAAATCAACTCCACATCCCTGCAGGATCCAGGTGCTCCAGCTGCACCAGGCACGGGAACTCAGCGATCAGCCTGCAATAATTAAAGTGTTCATTTACATACCAATACCCCAGATATTCTCCACCTCACATCCCTTTCACAATGATGCAGTATCCAAATCTGGAGCACGTCTGAGTGCACACAGCCAATTTCTTTCTACTCAGAAAAAGAAAATAGCCTATTTTTTTTCATGTCAACATGCTCTGGTAATATCCAGTGGGTAATTTTAGAGTCTAATGCAGCATCCACATAATCCTCACCTCCTGAGAAATCAGATGGGTGCCCTCTTCGCCTTGATTTGGAGAATAAAAGTCCCTCTAATACTCAGGAGGCATCCAGGAGATATAACTTGATTCTTGGGAGTGTGAGTAGTGGGATGCATTTGATCAAAACTGGAAAGAGGAGCTAGCATGCATTACTTTTGAGAGGATCACCAAGCAGCCAAAAATGCCATGGAAAGAGAAAAGCCACTGAAGCTGACATCAAGTTTTTCATTTTTCCATGGGATTTCACTTCTGTTTCATAACCATGGCTTTCAGGCTGTTTCTTCCAGACAAAAATGCCCAACTTGCATGAGTTTGGTCTTCCTCATGCGCAGACACAGACCTGGTGGGCCTTCTCCCTGCTGCCTCCAGCCTTCCTTTTTCCTTGGGAAGGGCTTTCCCTGGAGCAGAGCTCCCAAGGAGGACAGCTGTATATTCCAGTGGTGCTGCACCCCACAAGTTTCCAGGGAACCTGATTTCTTACCCTCCTTCTCCCCAGAGATTCTGCCCTGGCAGGGACCAGAACACAGGGGCAAATATGCCCATTTTTCATCATTTTGGTGATTTTTTTGAACATGGGAAAGAGGAAAACATTACTTTAACCCCTGAGTGGCTGCAGGCTGGGGAGCTGTTGGACACCACATTTCCCAGTGCTGCTCACAGCCTTTTTTCCCAGCTCTATCCAGTTGGTTTCAAAGCAGAGCTCATGTTTCAGCAGCACTGTGGGGACCTCAGGAGGTGCTGACATTCCAGTTTTCTTCCACATCAAGTAATACAAAAGGATAAAACTCATGTTTTAGTGGAGTTTCTTCCCCCCTTTTCTTCTCTAAACTCGGATTATGGAAGCTCCAGCTGAGCTCTCAAACAGGCACTGTGCAAGTCACATTCTCATCTTCAAAGTGATGAAGCAGTTCATGGCAGTTCATTTGCTGCCTGGGTATTTTTTAAGCCAGAGATTCCCAAAGGAAAACACAACCTGATTCCCTCCTGCTTCCAGCCCTCCTCTCCCTGAAGGCCACCTTATTCACAGTGCAAAGCCATAACCCCACAGCTGCTATTTGCCTGTATTTCCCTGACAAAAACACCACCAATTCAAGTTGGGTGAAGCTCTCCTGGACTCAGGGGGTCTAATTATAAGGTCAGCCTCTGATTATTCCTTTTTGGGGGCAAAATAACAAAAATACTTTGAAAAGGAAACTTCCTGTAATTGCAGGGGCAATGCTCCTGTCCTAGAAAGCCTTAAAAATCACAAAATTTTGTACAGCAAATCTTCAAAGCCCTGATGGGTCAGTGGGACTGAGGGCTGCCAGGGGCAGCAACATTCCCAGGTCTTGCAAACGAGGAGAGAGGGCACAGAGGGGAAGAGGATGGGGCTGTAGGATTGTCTGCATTTTTCTTTAACAGTTTGGGGTCAAGCCTGCTCCCGGTGGGGTCAGCTCTCTTACAGGCTAACACTCCAAAGTCAAAGGAGACTGTGCTTCCCTGTGGGAGCCCAGCCAGGGGGAGGCTCTGCAGCCCCTTCAGGAGCACCGGGGTCGGAGGTGGATGCAGAAAAACGTGGGGAGGCCGCAGGGGGAAAGGACAGAGGGAAATCTCCTGCACAGCACCTGTCCCCATGCACGGGCAGCTCTCAGCACCAGCATCCCTCCCCACAGAGCCCCCTGCTACATCTACCACCGTGGGATCAGTGGGACACAGCCTGGGAGCAGACTGGCACAGGAGGGATGTCAAGAGTCACAATAATCACCCCAAAATCCCCTTTCATCATCGACAGGATGCTCCTCGCCAACCCCGGAAAATTGAAGTCACGGTGACTCTACAGCATTTTGCAGAGTGTTGACACCTCTGATAAGAAAGAAGGGAAGGAAATGAGGAAATCTGTACAGCTGGACAATACCTAAACATGCCACCCACCAGAAAGAGATCTGGGCAAAACAGCAGCTGAAAGGGAGATGGAGAGAGAGGGAAGTTGCCCGTGCTGCTGGGCTCACATGGATGGAGCAGGATGCTCATGCAGGCAAAGGGAAAGAAGAGATAAAATAGGAAGATGTCAAAGTTATTTTTTTCAGAACGTAAGCTCCATTACACAAGGCGAAAGGTGCACATTAAGTGCAATAAAAAAAGAAGCTTTTATAGAGATGAATTTGTCTGCCCCATCCTCCTTAAACTAGAGGTTATAAATTGTGACAGATCACAAATGTTTTTGGGAAGCGAAGGCAGGAGAAACGGAAGGGAATTGGGGAATAGATCAGAATTCTCTGAGCAAAAGGCTTGGGAGGCACATTTACATCAGGCTTTTTCTTCTCACCTCAGAGCTGGTGCCATTCTGATCCACAGGAGAAGGGAACTTCTCACCCCTGTATTCCTACAGCTCCTTGAATCCATGGGCTGTCCACAGACCCACAAAGGGGATGAGCTGAAAAAGCCTGTTGTTTGTGGCCTTCAGATTAGGAGAACGGGACAAAGGCTGAGAAGGCAGCTGCTGGAATGTGCTGTTATTTGCTCCCGTGCATCCCTCTCACCACAAACATTCCAGCGCCCCAATTCCACCAGCAAAGCTGCTCAGCAATAGCAGAGCCCCCGAGCAGCAAGTTGGAACAAAAAAAAATAATCATTTTTATCTCTCCTCTTTCAAGTTTCTGCCACAAAAGCCTGTTCCTGTCTGGCCCGGGAACAGATCCGCCCGCCACAGCCGATCTTCAAATATTCCTGATTGACCTCAGCATGTGAAATAGGCACCATTAAAGTGTTCTAAGAATAATTCCCAGAAATCATGAGTCACTGTCTGATTTCGGCAGAAAGGGCTAAAACGATTCAATTATTCACCATGAATTATTCACTGATAATTATGCTGTAGTTAGCGATCTCCACACAGACAGTTCATTACGAGCCAACCACCGGCGTGCAGTTAATATTTCACAGAAAAGCCCCACTTTTGTTATTGCATGTCAAATATAATGAAGCAGAAATATTGGTGGCCATCGGAGGAAATCAGAGAGAGATTAAATGTGGAAGGAAAATGCTGCTCTTCCTAATTCCCAAACGGCTCTGCCAAGTGCAGCACCAGGCCGAGCATCCTCTTCTCTAGTTTCAGAGCCAGCCAGGATTGCATTCCTTGGAGAAACAGAGAAACTGAGGAGAGGAGAAACTCACAGAGGAGAAACTGAGAAGGCAGCCATTGAGAACATTCACCTTTTGCTGAGACTGTTGGAAATCTCTCTCAATGCAGGCTCTCTAGGTCTGCAGACAGTTCTTTCTGTTTTGCTTGTCCACCTGCTGCTCACACAGAGCTATTCTGGCAGCTGAGTTGCCGTTTACCTGCGCTGGCAGTGCTGGCACAAAAGCAGGCAGAGAGGAGCAAGCCTCCCTGAGAGCTTCTCGCCTGCCAGGGAAGTGGGGGAAGAGCTCGTTTCTCCCACTCTTCCAAGCAGGGATTCTGGGGTTTGTCCCCAGGAGCCAATTCAGCATCCGCCTGGAGAATATCGAAAAGAGCCCAAAAAGTCTGCGGGGGCTCCACCCTGGGACATTTGTGCTCCCATTCCAACTGGTTGGTTCCCTTTCCTTTTCCCTCCCCAGGCTGGCCTCGGCGGGACTGGGTTGCAGAAATAGCCAGGGAGGCTCCTCTGCAGCCCAGTGCCACAGAGCACAGCAGAACAGGGCCACAGGAACAGCTCCAGAACCCACAGCACGAGGAGGATGAGAGGAGGATCAAACCGGGTGCTCAATGCTGTGAATATCAACTCCTCGTTTCCTGGGTCACACCACCAGCCCAAGCACTTGCCACAGGCAGGAGAACCAGGACATTGAGCTCCTAGCTCAGAAATATCCCAGTTTTTGCAGCTGTGCTCTATCCTATCCCAAACACAGTTAAGAAATCACCAACTTTGGCTTGCATGACATCAGAGAACTACACAGGTTGCCCACTTTCCCCAGTCCTTGCCACATCTGGGAGGGTTCTTAGGGTGCATTTTTGTGGTGGCAGCCCTATGAAAATAACACCTCTCGGGCACTCCCAAGAAAAAGGACAAAGAGAGCAGAAAGGTCTGTGTGAAGTGTTCCTGTGACATGTTTTGACATGGGATGAACAGGGAGATGCTGGGGACATTCCTGTGTCTCTGTGGGATTTTAGCACACAGGGCAGGGGGCTCCAAAAACCTCTCCCTCTAAGCCATTCTGTGCAAAAACCACTTCCATACCTTCATCATCCTTCTTGCCTCTCCCCAAACCTTTCCCCACCTGCCAGAGTCAGTGGCAGGCCACTCCTGACACAGATGTCCCCTCTGTCACGGCAGGATCCAGTTTACCATTTTGTTCCTTGTTTCCCCAGTAATTTCTATCATTTCAATCACTGCCTCTGACTGGCACTGAGAGCAGAGCTGACATTTTCATCCAACCATCCCTTATAACCACCAGATCTCATTGGTGAGTGGTAACAGCCAGTGCAGAGCCCATTGCAGCCTGTATAAAATCAGGATTGCTTTCTCCCAGGTGAAAGCAACACAGAAAAACAGAGTCCCTGCTCAAAAAGCACACAGCTGTTGTCCCCATCTTTATCCTGAAATCCTTATTCTGCCCTTTCGGAAGGGTCCAATGGTTTCCTTACTTTTTTCACTTAGTTTGGCTTTTTTTTTTTTCCTGGCAGAAACTCCTCACATTTCTGGCTCTTTACCTCGGGAAGTTAAGGCAAAGGGCTTTCAAGGATTGAGTCGTGGATAGTGTTACCTCAGCGCTGTGTTTTAAGGCATTTCTTGAGCTTTTATGCTCATCCTCACCCTTTTTGCACATCAGCATTGATTACAGCGGGTAATTGTTTTCTAATTGGCCCGCAGCTGCTTATCTATCTTAGATAATTAAAGTGAAGAAGAAGAAACAGAAATAAGGAAAGAAAGCAGAACTTTACTCTTAAGTAGCTGCCTATTGACTGTCTCAATCGATGGGGAGGTCACTTTGGGCACACGTCCTTCACTGGAGCACACAACCTGACAGACCCAGGGAGGCAATGCCCAGCCTCTCACTCCTGCTTCTGCCAAGTCCCACCTTTATTCCCTCTGACACCACCGTCTCAGACTCCTCCAGCCCCACAGCACCACCTTGGAGGACACCACCCAACCACAGGTCTGTGCTCAAGAGGTGACACAGTGAAAGTGCCACCTCTTTCCACAGAGCTGGTTTATTTGGGCTGGCACAAACTCAGGATCTCCAAGATCTCTCCTCCCTTGTCAGGTAGGATTAAAACCAGACAACGAAAGTATTGGCTACTCAACCACAGGCCTAGGAAACCCCTGGGAAGGCTGGAGCCCGACCACAGCGTGATGCACAGCCTGGCTCTCCTGCCCAGGAGCTCAGCATCACAAATCTGCTAGATTCCACCTCCAAAGGCTTCCAGTTGTGTTTAACAGCAAGGGCAGCAAGGCACTCCAGCTTCTCACTGGTGCTGACACCAGTCATAACTCTGGCTCCATGCTGGAAAGCCCAAGGAAACCACGAAGAATCACCAGGTTGGAAGAGACATCCAAGTTCATCAAATCCAACCCATGCCCTAACACCTCAACCAGACCATGGCATCCAGTGCCACATCAGGGTTTTTTTAAACACATCCAGGGATGGTGACTTCCACCAACTCCCCAGGAAAATCATTCCAGTATTTTATTACTCTTACCATGAAATACTTTCTAATATCCAGCCTCTCTTTCCCTTGGTGCAGCTTGAGACTGTGCCCTCTGGTTCTGCCAGTGCTGCCTGGAGACAGAGACCAACCCCACCTGAGCACAGCCCCTCTCAGGGGGTTGGAGAGGGTGATAATGTCACCCCTGAGTCTCCTTTTCTCCAGGTTGAACACCCCCAGCTCCCCTCGCCATTCCTCACAGGGTTTGTGTTCCCAGCCCCTCTCCAGCCTCGGTGCCTCCTCTGGATGCTCTCCAGCATCTATCTCCATGTCCTTCCTGAGCCGAGGGCCCACAACTGGACACAGCACTCGAGGTGTGCCTCACCAGTGCCCAGTACAGGGGAACAGTGACCTCCCTGGTAAATCTTCCAAGAAGCACAAGAGCTCAGAATCTGGCTCTGCTTTGTAGGAGTTGAAACCAAGTTCCCTGCTAGCTCAGCAAGCAGGGGCTTCGAAAGGCAGCACAAAGCAGAGATGGCAGCAGGTGCTGGGCCCGACCCAGTCTGAACAGCTCAGGTGACAAATGTAGAGCACGGGACAAATCCCAGTGAGATGTGGCTCCTCCCAACTCAGAGAACCTGGAGAAACAGCGCCAGTAACTCATTTCCAGTGTAGTCTCCTTTTTCCAGGCCTGCAGTTTCCGAATTTCTAAAGTTCTGTTTCTTCATGATGTTTTTAAGTTTTGGAAGCTTGTTCTCGCAGCTTGAACATAAACATCAAGTCTCTGTTTCTGTAACAAAATCTTATGTTTGGAATTCTTTCTGTGGGACAGACGTTCTGTGATGTCCCTCTGGTTTGGCCAATGTGGGTGAAAAGGTCTGTCGCTCTCTCACCAATCACAGTGGCCTGTCCAAAATGAATAAAAAAAGAGTAATTTGTTTAAATAAATCAGAGTCAGATTTCATCTCTCCAAACTGTCTTGAAGAATTCATGTCCTGTTGTTATTTGCCACAGCAACATAACCAGAGCTGAGGAGAGGAGCTAACAAGGGGCTGTAGATGAATCCTGTGGCCACAAGATGAGTTTTTGGGCAAGGTGTAAAGTTAAGAGCCTGTCCTTTGAAGAGCAGAAATGCTGATTACTTCCAACACCCACCTCTCACAGCTTCCAGCTCCTGTGTGCATCACCCAGAGACCTCAGTGCAGCCACACTGAGGTGACACACACAGATGGGAGGTGACTTCACCCCAAAGATCTCCCGCTAAACTGAGGCCCCGTTCAACCAGCCACTCAGAAACCCCATGTTACATTCTCTCAGCAACAAAAATTCAGAGCAAATTTCAGCAAAAGTGCTTTTCAACTAAAGTATATGGTCTTATTTTCTCTCCCCCCCCCCACCTCCCTGCAAATCATACTGGAAATGCTCCAAGCAGGAACCTTCTTTGTGTCTGTGCATGTAAAACTTCCAAGTACATGCTAATTCAGTTTAATTATGGATTTACTTCACTGGCTGCATTGCTAATGCCAGAAACAGCCAATATTTGAAGCCAAGGAAATGAGGAAAAAGGAAAGCAAGGTTTTCCATGCTTGTGCCCCTCTCAAGCCCCATCCCTGCATCCCTGTCCTCTCAGAACTTGGTGTGCAGGAACACCGCAAAGATAACCTGCTCTTTATTTGTACAATTTATTAGATAATCTCCTTCTAATCGAGAACTAATTAAAGGAAGTGAATGCTTGGTTGGAAACGGGGATTAAAACGTGGATGATTATCATAAACGCTACATTTGTTGTTCCAGCCTGCTCTGTTCTCCTCCTCCCCTGTCCCTTTCCCCCCCAGTCCCTCTCCCAGGCTGCTCCTGATAATGCTCAGACTGTCTCCGAGGGGGTTTGCTTTCACAATCAATTATTTTCTTTTTTGTCTCCCTGGCTAATGCTTCGTTTGTGTGAGAACATTAACGAGAAGTATTTTCTTTTCCTGGTAAATGCATTTAGACGACAGTGACAGAAGGTGGGGAGGTGGCAGCTGTAGGGAAAAAAAAAGAGGAAACAGGAACATTAAACCAAAGCTTATAAATTATTTCATCTTCTCCAGACAATCCAGATCTGTCACTGCTCTGTGTGCAAGGGAATTTTTTTAATTTTTTTTTTTTTTTTTTTTTTTTTTTTTGGTCCAAGAGTTCCTCACAGGCACGAGACATTGATGTATGTGGGAGGCTGACGAGAGAGTCTCAGCACAGCTTTTTTCTGCCTGCTCGCCTGCCAGAGCTGCTGCTCCACTTGCCAGGACCATGGCCACTGAGGTCTCATCAGACAGAGTATCTAGGTCACAGCCAGCAAGGGAAGATCCAGTTTAACCAGTCCTTTTTGGCTAAAGCACAGCTTTAAGCCTGTGTCTGCCCATTGCTTTGCTGTAGTGTTCATGCAGGAGTGCTTCTTGCTCAGGCAAAGATTCTGAGGAGCAGGAGGTGGCTCAGGTCAAGTCATCCACCTTCAAGTGAGGATTTTTAGCCACTTGTGTTGGCTGATGTGAGGTTCCACTCCCACAGTGATGTCCTGCAAGCCCAGGGCTGATGATAAGGACAGATGCCACAGGATGCAGAGCAGCTCCTCTCTCCCTGGATCAGATGTTAACCACGAGAACATAAATAATTACTCCTTCAAAAGTGTCCCAGAAGGATAAAAGGTGAAAATGAGAGCAGGTCCCTCCAAAGCTGGACACCAGAACCAGACAAGGATGTTGGCACCACGGCCACGATCAAAATATGCCGGACAATTTTTGTGCCTGGATTGTTTATTGCTTAATTCTCAACAAAAGTGCTAAAAGCCCAGAAGTGACAGGCAAATTTTACTTTTCTTTACCTTTAAGGGGGAGAAAGGCTCTTCCTGCCTAACCTGTACCTGGCATAGTCCAACCTGATGGCACATCAGCCTCAGTCAGTTCCATACATTTCAATGGGAGGGGTGCCTAAGGGGTGAGACAGCCCCCAGCTGGGAAAACACACAACACTGAAACACTGGCATTCAGTGAGCTTAAGTGATTTTACTGTGGGTAATTTTTTTGCTTTTCCACTAATCCTGGGAATAAGAGATGCTCCAAGGGGCTGGGGGGCCAGCACAAAGGGCACGGAGGGGTTTCGTGCTCAAGGCCAGGGATTGTCCCCACTAAATGGGGACAGCAAAACAGCCCCTTAACAAAGAGTGGATGGGTTTTGATGCCCATCCACTTCTCAGCTTTGGAAAGACACCTCTGACTTAAAGTCAGGCTCAGCTTTGGCACAATTCAAACCAGAGCCAGCAGAGATTTCCCCACATGGATCAGGGAACTCCCGATTTCAGCCCAGCCCGGGGAGGAGCGCTGCGTGCAAACGCGCGGGGCGTTCACAAGTTGTTAGCGCTGAAAAATTGGAACTGCTCCATTTCAAAGAGATATGGAATGCGTGAGCGTCTGGGCTCATCTATCTTTCTCATCATCCCTCCTGCCTTGAAGTAAGGTCTTGCTCTCTAAGAATCTAGACAAGAAAAACACTCCAACAAAATGAAAAGCAACCTGGCTGGTGATATATATAAGAGATGACATCTCCAGAAATCCCAGACTTCAAAGAGGCAGCTTTCAGCTCGTGACTATCCACTCCCTCCAGCCCTCGAGGCTAGGGTCATAATTCTCCAGCCATGGGAGTCATTTGATCTCTCCAAATGGCAGCCCAGTGGTCTGGGACGCTTCTGGATGTCAAAGAAGTCTGCACTGCCACCAGCAATATTCTGCAGGGATTGGCCTCTGAAAGGACAGATCGAGGTGAAACAATTGAGAGTCAGTGGCAGGAGGAGGAGGGAGGGAACAAGGGTCCTTTGAAGGACAGACACAGGCTGAGGGGCTTTGTGGGCTCATTTGCGGGGGGACAGGGGGATGTCAGAGGGTCCGGGCTGTGCCAGCCATTCCAGAGTGGTGAATCCACATTCCAAGGACCTGCCCCACTTCACACAACATTGTGTGGCTGATGTTGACAGGATTAGGGAAAGTACATGGGCCTGGTCACGGGAACACAGGTCTTGTCACCCCAGCAGCACAGGGAACCTCTGTCCCACATTGTCCTTGTCACCCCAGCAGCACAGGGAAACTTCCATCCTCCTCCTCTGGAACATGCTGCAGGTCCCAGCCCTCCCTCACAGCAGCCAGGCAGTGGGTGAAGGCAAGGGGACACGAGAAGCTGCCAAGATAAGTAATTGGCTGCCTGCTGGTGAGAACTCTTAATTAGAGGCTTTTCAGCACGGAAATGATTATATGGAGTTAATGTATTTACTTTGATGCACACACACTGTAATAAACAGGCACCCTTCCTATGCTCTGGCAATTAAAGAAGCATGTTGCAAACAAACACAGCCACCAGCTCCCACGGATGGTCTCCCACACTCCCTGTCCCCATGGCCCAGAGCACCCCTGAGGGATGTGATGGCCCCAGCTTTCCCAGGGCAACGCCGTGGGTGGCCATGCTGCTGGGAGCAGGGTTCCTTAACCCAAGTGGGTGAGAAACTTTCCCCCATCCAGACTGGAAAACACTAAATTGAGCCTAGTTTTCATTTCACAGGCTGGGGAAAGTAGCTCCTCCTAAGCAGGGCTCTGGATTGTGCACTGGCTCCAGTTTCTGAACAGATTGGAGATGCTGTGCTGCCGCAGTTTAATAGAGTCAGTGTTTATTCCTGTGTGGGAGAAACACTCCATTATCTGCCTTATTAATTGTTAGTTAAGTAATGGGAAGGTGCCCAGAGCAGGAGATGAGCCCTCATCTCTTGTTATTAGCTCAGAAACCAGCAGAAATAAAATAACTGGAGATAAATTATGCCAAGTGCTGCCCCAAGTACCGCAAACTGACAGATCTGGTCAAAGGGGAATTGGCAGAGAGCTCTCTGGGGGGAGTGGGGAAGAGATAGCAACAGCCAGCCCAATTGGAGATTTCTCTCTTTAATGAAAAGATTTCATCATCTTTGATTCTCAACACCCCTTTTCATGGCTGGGATCACATGGATATTCATGGCTGAGAAGGTACCCCTGCTCCTGTAGGAAAACTCAATTTATTAGTCTATCACCGACAGCGAGACAGGTTTTGCATTGGTAGCTTAATGCTGCACAAGAGGGGTCCTTTTTCTATTAAAAAAGCAACATGCATCTGCAAACAGTCTGGTCTGGCCACTGCAGGGCTGTGATAACCTCAGAAAACATAGGCAACCCCATTATCCGCCGTGGAGTCTGGAGCAGGGGTGGTGTCTCCACAAAATGAGTTTAACAAGGACAAGCAATGAAAAGATACAAGACTCTGCCTCAAATCCCAGACAGCTGAAAACACCCAACTTTGTTCAGCATTGTAATAGCTCCCATGTTTAAACAAGTCAAATTCAGCACATTCATTTCCCCCAAATCCATCCTCCAGTGGTGGCTACAGAGTCATAATTTGCTCGTCCCCGTGCAGGGGATTGGCAGAAGTTACCATTCCTTTATCAGACCCGCAATTCCATAGGAAACCAGAATACCACTACTCTGCAGCATGAAGAAATTCAGCTAAACTATTGCATTTTGTGACATAATTCAGGAGAAGCAGAGTGAAAACAGAAAGGAAAGAAGAGAGCTGCTCTTCCTTGCAACCCTTTGCCTAGGAAACATCCCAGCAGCCTTTCCACAGCACATGTAGTATTTTTACTGCAGTTCTGGAGGAAGGTACAGGGGGAGAGAGGATAGGCCAGGAATCTGAGCCAGAATCAGCAGCACATTAGCAAACCCTAGGAAAGCAGTGCCAGCCAAAGCCTGGGTCTGATCTTGCACTGGGAGCTGAAATTGAACCAAGGCCATCATCATCCTGAGTTAGGAGAGCACAGGAGCACCTGAGGCAGCTCTCCACACTCTGCTCCCCAAGGAGGCAGCCCCTGGCACCAAAGCAGACATTTATAGATACTGCAGACTAAGGGTCTAGCCCTAAACTACTTGCCCCCTAGTACTTTACAGCAGTTAAAAAATTAATCACAGAAACACAGAAGGGTTTGGGCTGTAAGGGAACTTAAAGCCTATCTCATTCACTCCCTGCCATGGGCAGGGACACATTCCATTAGGCCAGGTTGCTCCAAACCCTGTCCAACCTGGCATTTCAAGCTTTTTTCATGACTTCTCAGGATCCCCAAACACCAGTGTCCCTACGACAGTAAACTGTTCTCTTCCAGTCTCCATCTGTGGAGTTTTCCCCCCAGCTGACACTCAGCAGCCCCAAGTCACCCCCACAGCCTAGAAAAAGCCCTGCTCATGCCACAAAGTGCTTTCTTTAAAGAAGTTTTACAAGACTTGTGCTACTTTGGAGCCTTATCTCTTCAGATAAAGGGATATTTCATTTAATCCCTTCTACAAACACAAGCAGTCAGCACCATTTCATCTGCATCTTGCAACAGAGCCCCCCAGATCCCAGCTCATTCCCAAAAGTATTTGTTTGTGAGAGAAGACTGCCAGCTCCAAGCCCTAGAGAACTTTAAAAACGTTGCATCTGGCTCAGCCTCTTCTCTTGCTTGTGTATCTCGAGTCAAAACAGAAGAATTCCTTAAGAGCAGCCACCCCTCTGAGAAACTAATTACCTCCAATCTGCTCCCGCATCCGCGGGCTCCAAACACTGCCTACCTGCCAGCCCCAGTTTTCAAGTCTCCTCCAACTCCAGCTTCCAGAATAAAGCAGAAAACTTCAGGAGTGCCTCTCTCCCGCTTTTATAAGCTCTTGCAGCCACGAAACCGTTCACAGGTGGGCTAAGCAAGGCAGCCCAATTAGGCCTCCCTAACAAGAGCCTTTCATTTAAGTGGATCCAGGTGCATCTTCCCATTGCTGGAGGTGTTTCCCTGGCTGCATCTTCCCAGAGAGGGTACTCCACCTCTAAATCGCTGATCACTTGAAGAATGCTTTGCAAATGCTGTGTTTTCCTGCCCCTGTCTCAGAGCTTTGAGGGGCTGTGACTCACTTGGAAGTGCCAGGGTTTGAAAAGGAGCTCTCTGTTCGTGGGGGTCGACCTGATATCACAGAGGTAGAGGAGCTTCAGGTGAGGAAAAAGGAGACAGACAAGGCAGAGAGGAGTTTTTCCCCGTGCTTTCTCTGCATATTGATAATCTGGGTTGTTACTGCATCACAGGGCTCTTCTCTGGGATAAATTGTGAGGTGGTTTATGAACGAAAATACAGCACCTGCCATCCATATCAGCATTGCCTAAGGGCTTTTCACTAGAGCATGGAGGGATAGGATTTAGGATAAATATCAGGAAAAATTCTTCCTGCAAGGGTGGTAAGGCCCTGGCAGAGCTTGCCCAGAGAAGCTGGGGCTGCCCCATCCCTGGAAGCATCCAAAGCCAGGCAGGGCTGGAAGCAACCTGGTCTAGAGGAAGGTGTCCCCCCGTGGCAGAGGGTTGGAACAAAATGACCTTTTAAGGCCTCTTCCAACCCAGTCAGTTCTGGCATCCTATGATTTTTTTTCCTGGATACAGTCTGCTCATGAATGCTCTGATGTCAGATGGGAACATCTCCCTGGATGCACATTCACACCTTGCCTGTGGAAGGTGATCCCACCCCTCTGACTTCTCCCTTCCCAGCCTTGCTGGCTCAGCCTCTGAACTTCAGGCTACTTGTGCTTAATGAAAAGGTTTTTTCATCATTCACAGACATTTTGTGGTGTTCCTGCAGGTTCAGCTGTGTCCCTCTGTAATTCCATCCCTTTGCAAGCCTCTTCTCCACTGTGCTGGGGATGAGAAGAGCTGCACTGCAGTGAGTTTGTGCTGAAACTTTCAAGAGGATCTAGCTTAATTGGCTGACAGGTAGAGCTGGAGAGCACCAGAGACACGGGGAGGGTTTTAGCATTGAAGGCAGAGCAGGATGGATGCCAGGAAAAAAGCTCCACGTCAAAAGCAGCTGTCCCTAGCTCTTCCTCTCACTGCTCCAGCATCGGTTTTGTCTTGGAGGAAACTCTCACATACACGGTGATTTTTGTGAGAGGCAGGGACCAGAAAGGTAGGCAGGGGCGAAAATCAATCAAGATTTGTCAAATACACGGGAGAACTCATTTTTATGAGATAAGTGCCTTCAGAGGAAGCGTTGGTAGACACCTACCACATGTTCAGCCTGCTTAGTGGCAAAGTATTCTCCATTAATCACTGTCACTCCAAGGGGCCAGCTTCCCACTGAACCATCTCCCAGATTCCTCCCTCTTTCAGCCATCCTCTGCCCTCCCAGGAAGATGAGTTGCATTCACAGACCTGTGAGCCTGCAAATCAGGCTGTTGCTCTTGGCAGCTGCCGTACCAACCCCTCATTTATTTGGTGCTGAGCCGTCCACAGCGCTTCAGTTCCACTGAATGGATGCTCATTTTATCCAGGAAAATCAGCAGCGTGGGCCAAAGCAGTGTTAGAGGAGCTGCTGCCTCTGAGCAGGTGAAGTCCACGTGCTGCTGTCCTGCTGCAGTGGGACCTCAGCCTTGGAAGCAGTCAGGAAAGGATAAAGTGGGTGGCTTGGCAAATACCCTGTGCTCAAAAAAAGCAGCAGGAAGATGGGTTGAGGGTTTGACTGCCTGGGCTGAGTGCTGGGCACTCAGGAATGTTACTGTGCTGCACAGAGGGACACACAGCAACACACAGACAATAGGTGTCCAGGCACAGAAGAAAAGAAGACTTCAAGTTTATTGAAACCTCAGCTATTTATCATTTTCAGGACACTGACCAGGGATTAGGTAATGAGGCATCCACCTCTCCAATCCCACTGGTCAGGTGAGAAGTCCTTCACATCATAGCTTTAACAAAGGAATTTAAACTATTTTGTTTATCTTACAATTTCGTGAGAACACTGACTCCATTCTACAGAAACAAATCAGGAGGCTTATTTTCAGGGACAGCACAGGAGCTCTGAGGAAAGACTGGCTTGAGAGCAGGAGCAGACCATGGGAATCCCACAGCATCACTGGCACAGCCTTCAAGGATCTGAGTTGTCTGAGGAAGGGAAGAAGTGCTGTGCTTCCCAGACATTCCCTCCAGCCTCCTCCACCTGCCTTCTGCTCCCCAGTTGATTACTGTGAACCATCATAAGCTGCTGTGAGGCTTTGTGGTGTCTTCCACTCGCCCATCCTGAAGATGTATGAGGGGACTTCCCCACAGCAGGCAGAGGGGGCAGCCCTGTCCCAAGGGATATTCACAATGGACTCCTCTTTTAACGTGTGTCAAACCCATTTTCAGGCTGATTTTTTTTTTTTTTTTGTCATACTGCAAATCTTATTCCCACATTTTAACAGCCTGAATTAAGAGTCTCAGCTCTTATTTTCAAGGTATGGCCCCGGGCAGTCACATTGGTAACACCTGCTGGGTTAAATATTGCACCTGGGCAGTGGGGAAAACTGGTTTGTGGCAAGAGCTACCAAGAGCCTGTGGATTGCACTGTTACTGGGAGAAGGAGAGAAAGAAATGGCTTGGGAGGCATAAAAAGATCTTGTTTTCAGGTCTTAAGCCAGTGACCATCTTTAGAGATTAGCTCCATGGAGGGAGCAAATTGCCCTGAGCCCTCCTGCCCCCCTGAGCTGTCACTGGGGCTGTGGCACGGGGCTGGGGGACACAGGATCCAGGGTGTTCCCTGCAGCAATCCCAAAGCCTCCTGGCCAGGCAGGATCACACTCCTCACTTCATTTAACTGAACTACGGGCAGCAAGGACCATAAACCCACTTGCACTGCCCCAGAAAAGTTGCTAAGTCAAGAGGTGTGCCTCTTGCTGATCCAGGCTCAGTTTCCCAGGCAGGGCTTGCTGGGGTTTCTTTCCTGCTTCCCCTCTCCCCCCTTCATGCACGTTCCCCACCTCTGGAGAGCTTTTCTAGAAGCCTGGAATAGCAGCAGCCCTTCCCCATGCCCCCTTCTCTCCAGGGGCCTGGAGATGGCAGCACAATTTTGGGAATACTTTTGTTTTTGGTGTAACATCAGGACTGACCTCCACGTGTGTGTGTGACAGTCCTGCACCCGACCCTGGGGGCAGCTGCCCAGGCTTGGGGGATACGAGGCTCTTGAGGCTGCTGCAATTTGGGAAAGGGGATCCCAGCCAGGCCCAGAAGGCCCAAGGGATCTCTGGATGTGTTCTAGAGAGGGAAGGATTCAGCTTCCAACCCACAGATCCCCGTGGCAGGGACTGCTGGTGGCACATGCCACAGATGTGAGGGAAATTGGGGTGAGATCCTCTGGACCAGGAAAAGGAAGACAACAGAGAGCAAGAGAAATGAGGCCAAGCAAAAACCCTGCTCCACCCATACCTCACTCTTTCAGGGTTGTCTTACAAAGGAATCTGCAGAGTCACAGGCATTTGAGCTTTTTGTGTTATAGAGATCCATGTTCCTATGCCAGGGATGGCACCAAATCCAGCTCTCCAGACACTCTGCAGTGAGGGCAATCCAAAATTATATTCAACAGCTTGTGGCAGTAAAGGAAATCAAGGACCTAGAGCTTAATTTTATGGGGCTGCTGTCAGCAGACACATAAAAACTCGTGGCATGACTCCATGCAAGTCCAGGGCACCAAAAAATCCCACAGAAGATGGATTCTGAGGTTATTGACAAGGAGAGAAGGAGGGAGGAGGAAAATTAATAAAAATCAGGCTGCCAATGCCCCAGACTGCTTTTCTCTCATCCTGAAAAGTGCAAGGATTCTGAAGATTGGGTGGAGATAATCAGCATTAAACAAGTCAAGGTTTTTAACTTGGGTTTACGATTCCTTCTCAATTCCTACAGAACTAAGAAAGCAAAAAGCCTTCGAATGCTATATATACAAACATTTTTTATAGCTTCTTGTTTTCCCTTTTGCTTAGCACTGAATAAAGGTTTGACTCCTACGTCAAACCCTCCAGCCAGTGAATCCCCAGCCAAGGTTACCTCGTGGCTTATGGACTATGAAACAAATGGATTGTGGTGGAAATCACAAAACCTCACTGATTTCTGGGTGCAGGAGGTTCAAGGGACTGGCTGGAGGCTGTGGGAGCTTCTGTCTCTCTCTGGCTCCAGAAAGGGACAAGCCAGGCTGAGCTGAACTCTCATTATCATCCATAGGCACAGGAGTACTTCAGAAAAGGGAGGTCACAGGGATGCTGCCACCACCTCCCAGCCTGGGTTACTTCCTTCCATCAGAATTTGGTGATTTCCCCAGCCAGAGGTGGCAAAAGGGAGGGTGAGAACTCTCCCTCATCTGCTGAAGCCAAATCAGATTGTTAAACCTCAGCCGCTTCTCCCCAGCCCTTCTGCTCAGAAACCAGGGATTTAAAAAAAACCCCAAAAACCTAAAATCTTCAGACACAAGTATTTATTTGCAGGTGCTAAATGATTTCTTGATTAATTCTGCAACCTGCTGCTCACTCTCTGTTTGGTGTTTCACTGAGAAAGTATTTTAGCTGAACAAAGAACTTCCAGGCCGGAATGTGCCTGGTGTGGGCAGCAGGGCAGTAATTGGCTTGAAAAACAAAACAGTGAGGAAGAACATGAAACTAATCTGAAACCCTTTAAGCCAGATAAAGGCTTTGCTCTACCATGGGCACACGTCTAAACTTTTCCAAGCCTAATAAAGAAGCATTATGGCTGCAGCAGATGTTAAACGTGAGCCTTGCTTCAAGGAGAGGGGGGGAAAGAGGAAAGAAATGCCCTGCCTATAAACACAGAACCCAGAGTAGGCTCTGCAATTCCAGACTTTCACATCCCTCTGTTTTACAGTGGGATAGCACCAAAATTGCAACGACGATACCAAAGGAGCCCACAAGAAGGATGGAGGAAGCCTCTTTGCAAGTGACAGGGAAAGGGGAACGATTTTCAACTGCAAGAGGGCAGTGATAGATATTAGGAAAAGATTTTTCACTGGAGGGACGGTGAGGCCCTGGCACAGGGTGCCCAGAGGAGCTGGGGCTGCCCCTGTATCTCTGGAAGTGTCCAAGGCCAGGCTGGGAAGGGCTTGGAGCAGCCTGGGATAGTGGAAGGCGTCCCTGCCCATGGTGGGGTGGAACAAGGTGAGCTTTAAAGTGCCTTCCTTCCCTGGTATTCTATGATCCTGTGAATACAGGAAAGGAGTGGCTACCCCAGCCTTATCCTAGCAGCCCAAACAGGATTTGAACACAAGACCATTGAGCAGATTGTCTTCCCAAGTCCCCAGCCCTGCCATTTGCTCCTTGGAGCACGCAGTGAAATTCGCGGCAGATGCAGCATTTCTGGAGACAGTAACACAATGTAAACCATCACAGCAGGGCTCCTGCCTGCCAGGGAAAGCCTGGACATGGGCAGTTGGGACATTCTACAGTCCTGGCTGCTTCAAGGAGTGCTTTTCAGTTTATCCATGAATTACTGCATGGTACAGGATCCCCCTTTCCAGCCTAGGATGAGCCTTACTCAGAAAACTGCAATTTCTTACCTCTTCCCATTGAAATAAAGCAGTAAAAGGAACTTAATCATGTCTGTGACAATGTAATTATCACCCTCCTAAGGCAGCTGCCCCACCCTGACCCTTTTAGGGAGTCCAGAGTGTGCTAAACCCCAGGAACTGGCCAAGCCCTGCCAAGAAGTCAGAGAAAAACATCTCCCTCCTCTGGAGACAGCATCCTCTTTCTGTGCATTGCCTTTTTAGCGTGGAATTTGAATTCCAGGCCAGGAATCCAAATAAATACACACACAAAAAATAAAAAGAAACCTAAAAAAAAAAAAAAAAAAAAAAAAACAGCCTTAACATTTTTGCAGCACCCTGTCAGTGGTCCATACCTAGGGAAACACATCAAGGATGGGCCTTGTCTATCAGGCCCAAGGAATTCCCTTTTTTTTGTTCTATCAGGGATGCCAGAGCAGCGCAAGGTGCAACTCACAGGTAGCAGGAGTGATGTGCTTTCTAGAAAAGAAAGGGCAGGAAGACTCCTCTGGCAACATAAGTCAGTTCAGATGGTGCTAGCTTACAGGCCTCTTCCTTTAAATTGATTAATAATGACACATTTAAATGGACAACATAAATTAATTTCTGAATTGCGCCATTAGTAAGTAATTAATTTCTTTGCTCTGTGAAACTAAGATATCACTGTTATCTAAATCTATAAAGAGAAGAAATGCTGAACGAGGACTCCATTAATGTAAAAATTGATTTTTCCATTTACCCTCTTCTGAGGGTTTTTTTTTTTCCCTCCCCCTCCCTCCAATACATTTATTTTTCAAGTGGCTGGGGATGGGGAGAGTAACCTAATTTATATTTCCAGTGGTAATCAAAAGATCATGCATGCTCATTTCAACCAAATGATGTCATTATGAAGGCTGTTAAAGCTGGCGTTGCCTTGGAAACACAAAATACTGATGGTTGAGGTTGGACTTTGGAGTTCCGGGCAGGCAGGAACGAGCACACGGCATGGCCAGACCTGGCTGGGAACATCACCCCAGGTCATTCAGATGCTCTCTTCAGCACTTCCCAGGCTGCCATTGCTCCTGTTCCTCCCACCTCCTGCCACAACCCATCAGTTTTAGGGAGCTGGGAGCAGAGCAGCGCAGAGTGGGAAGGACACTCCAGCTGAGGGCTGAGTGCTGTGCTGCCTGCCACCAGCTGTCCCACTGCTGCTCCCCAGCCCCAAAACACTCACCTGCTGCCTCTGGATGGAGATTCACATTGTCCCTGATGGTCAGAGCCAGGGTCTGGCTGTAACTGAGGTGTTGGAGCCTTCTTTCCACCCTTGTTTCCTGTTTACTTAGTAAATGATCTGGGATACGTCCAGCCTTGGTGCGGATCACATCTCCCATCATCCAGGCACAGCCTAGGAGAGAGAGATTTATTCTGAGTGACCCAGAGCATGGGAGTTGCTTGCAAAGGCCAGCAAGCTCACAAACCAAGACATGTCACAGAATCCCAGAATCACCAGGTTGGAAGAGTCCTCCAGGATCATCCAGTCCAACCCATGCCCTGACACCTCAACCAGACCCTGGCACCCAGTGCCACATCAGGGTTTTTTAAACACATCCAAGGATGGTGACTCCACCACCTCCCCAGACAGAACATTTCAGTACTTTATCACTCTTTCCATGAAAAACTTCTTCCTAATATCCAGCCTCTCTTTCCCTTGGTGCAGCTTGAAGCTGTGCCCTCTGGTTCTGTCAGTGCTGCCTGGAGACAGAGACCAACCCCACCTGAGCACAGCCCCTCTCAGGGGGTTGGAGAGGGTGATAATGTCACCCCTGAGTCTCCTTTTCTCCAGGCTAAACACCCCCAGCTCCCCCAGCCATTCCTCACAGGACTTGAGTTTCCAGCCCCTCTCCAGCCTCAGTGCCTCAGACATGCTGTCTGTCCACTCTTACAGTCTGGGATCCATCAGGCAAGGACACTTCGAGTAATTTTAACATCCACAAGAAATGGAACTGCCTTTCCCTCTATCTCTTCAAGAAGAAAAAGCCCAGCTTTTTTTCCAGGCAGGAAATATTTCCTTGGCTCTGTTGGTTTGAGGCAGCTGTGCCTGGTGTCGTTCACACGGGGGGATGCCAAAAACAGTGGCACACCGTGGGCAGCAGCTTTTGGGGGGCAGCCCCACCAAGACAAAAGGATGAGGACTGGTGCTGCAGTTTTGAGACATCTCCTGGGTCTCTCCAGCCAGTTCTGCCCTTCCCAGTTCAAGAAGAGGAAGCTTGGGATTAAACTGGAGGTGCTTTAGTGCAGCTGATGCAAGGAGCTACTCGAGTCCTTCAGCTCTTCCAGGCCACGATTTCACAGCTCCTTTTCAGCTTTTTTCCTGTCCCCTCCCAAGAAGGACACGATATCACCTCTGATCACATCATGATTTAAAGTACACCTCAATGAGAGGGGCAAGGCCTGATCCCCATCTCCAAATATCCTCTGCCTTAAAACAGGGAGCAGAGCCAGTGGAATTATTTACAGAGAGTATTTTGGTGGCTGCTTCCCCCCTCCCCCTGCCTTTTATTAAAGAGGGCAAAACAAAACATGCATACAAACAAGTCAATGGGATGAAACATTTATTGTCTGTGCAAGGAGTGTTAAATGAACTCATTTCAGCTTCTCAATTAATATCCAGATGTCCCCAGCCACCAGCAGGGATTTTTTCCCTTTGCTGAGTAGGTAATGACATTAACACCACCATGTGATCCTTCTCTTCCCTTACTGAGTCACCTTCCCCTTCTACACAGGAGTTTCTTTTAAGGTTCATCAATTGAAAATGTTTGAATGCAGTGAGGAAAAATAATAAAAGGAACGTTTCCTAACATTGGCAGGAGCATTTCAGGCATGAGCACTTTGAATATTTATTTGCCCTTTGTGGGAGCAGTCTCAGCAAGGAAAAGTCAGCGTGAATAAAAGGAATTGCAAATCCCAGCGAAGGAGCTCCGTAGTTTTCATTCATGAGAATATTTGCACAGGCTCCTGGGAGAATTATCAGCCAAGGTAATACGAAATCCTTTGTAGCATCAACACTTTGGATGCTCCATAATCCTGCTTGTCCAACGGAAAACATCTTTTCCCTGAGAGCTGAGGGACTAAGCTGGTGTGCTGGGGGTTTCTGTTCCTGGCTTGGGAAGGCTAGAGAAGGATTGGAAAAGTTTGGAGAATTATCTTTGCCCCATTTCTGTGTCATAATGCCTTGTATTCCCTCTGCCTCTCCTCTCCCTCCCTCAAGCTGGAACGAATCAGCTCAGCTTCCTTCAGGAGTCAAAAAAAAAAAAAAAAAAAAAAAAAAAAAAAAGGGGCGGGGGGAAAGACACAGCCAAGCAGCCAGAAATGTTGGAGCCCTGGAAAAGCAGGGGACTCTCAGGGAAAAGAGCAATTCATGGCAGAATTTTAGACCACAGAACTGGAGTAGACAAAATTCCACGTGGGATCAAAATGAGGACGCATCACTGAGGAGCAAAGCCAAAACATCCTTCTGCCTGGGAAAGAAGAAGCAGGATAGCAGCATCCACTGCATTTTTGGGGTCAGCAATAAAAGCACCGAGGTCTATTTACTCATAATTAGCCTTTCTGGGCAAAAAAAATCCCGTGGAAGTTCATTCTTGCCATGAAATTTTATAGGGTGGTTCAGAAACTTATAGGAAGGATATTATCTTGCTCAGGTTTTTAGAGCATTTCTCTAGAACCCTGTTGGTTTCAGCCCTGTTAAATTCAATAACTTCCCTAAGGGAGTGCTTTAAGTGTCAGGCTTGATTCAGTTATATAAAGGGATAAGGGAATAATCGTTAGACAGCACACAGGGAGGGGAGAAGTGGTTTTGTGTGGCACCAGTCTTATTTAAGAACAGTCTGAATTTATAGATGAGGCTGATGAGAAAGTTGGAAGCAGCTAACGTAAGTGTAAAAGACAAAAGCCAGGCAGTGCTTTTAGAGAGGGCTGGGATACCACAGAGACACGGGGATGGTTTCAGAGGAGTATTTTAAGTGTTTTTAGCTGTTTGCCTTGGTTTCATCAAGATGATGTCCCGTGTATTGTTCTTGCTATTCATAATGTAAGCGATGGGCACTGGGGTCCCCGGCCCAGCCTGTGTTTCTTGCTTTGCAATTAACACATCCTGCAATTGTAAGCAGTCCAAAACACTGAAGGCTTTAATATTTCTTCTTCCTTCTAATACAGAATATTTGACTTCTAAAATACTGTTGTCATTGCACCTTAAATCATCATGACAGTGTGAACCATGACTAATCCTTCCGAGAGTTGAGCACAGGCACCGACTGGAAACCCAAATCAGCACCTCTCTTTCCAAGTACTCACCCCACCCTCTCCAGAAAGGGGGGAGGTGGGTAAACATGGCCTTCAGGAGACAGAGGAGGTGAAAAAGGATGAATGACTCCATCTGAGACCTGCCCTGGTCAGGAGACAGCCACAATTTGAAGAGGAGGAAGGGTGTGAGTTTGGCTTTACGATGTTGAGCTGCAGAGAGGCCATTCCCTGCTACCAGGCTTCTAGGGACACATGTAAACTTAATGATAGCTTTTCACTTCAAACATAAAAAAAAACCCCAACACAATCAGGCAGGTCCAACTCCATTTCCTTCACTGACAGAACCAAATAATATGGATTTAGAAGGACTGGAGCTTTCGGCTGCCAGCCAAGGATTTTCATCAGCATTCTGCTTCATAAACAGGTCACCTGCAACTTCCTCAGCCCTTCAGGAAGAGGCACCTCATGACCTCAGCCAAATCCATCCCTGCTCCTGGGATCCTTCAGTGCTCACACACTGTGTGGTGCTTTCCCAAATCTGGATCTGATGATGTTCAAGACCTTGTCGAGCGACATCACCACCATCAAACTTTTCTCAAAGAAAGGACAAGGGCAGGAACTCTTCCCAGCCACCCAAATGCCTTGTTTATCTCCAGAGTTACTCAGCTCTTCTCAGCTTGGTGGAGATCTCCTGTTCTGTCATCCCCACACCCTTTTTTATGTCTCCTTTGGGTCCACCCCTGGCCTGAGTGTGAGACGCTCCATTTGTTTTGGCAAGAACGTCCCTGAGATTTATACCTGTAATTACCCAGGTAACCTTCCCGACAGGGAATTTTCAAATGATCAACGCTAAAGCAAACTACACATTAAATGTGATTAATCAGACACCAAATGACTGCAAGGCTGAGCCTCCCTGCTTGTTAGGCGTGTCAGCTGGAGCATCCCTGGCTGATCCCATCACTGAGACACCAACACTGGCCATTCCCCTTGGGTATAGCCTCTCTTCCCTGGAAATGCCCACAGGAGGGTTAGGGTGTGAACAGCCACAGAGGGTGACACCCTGAAGTTTTATAGAGGACTGTGTCAGGTTTTTAAAATATATATATAAAAAATTGCTTTTTTTCTCTTGTTGTTTCGTTTCCTGGTTTCTGGGGCTTTTGTGTTTTTGAGGCTCGGCTTCCTCCTCATTTTACCTGTCTCTGTCTCTGTGAAGGCTTTCTGTTTTCCCCCAGCCCAGCATCTGAAGAAGAGCTCCAGATCTGTTCTCTTGTTCAGGAATTTGTTTATTATTTGTTATCTTATATTTGTGGCTCTGGCCTGCCACAATCTTCTCTGCAGGCCAGGTTGTGCTGAACTCTCCACCCCTTGGGATGGTGTTATCTTTTACACTAAAATTACATATGCTTTATTTACAACAATTCTCCAATACCTATTAACTACATTGAACAGTATACTTTTACTCTAGACCAACCCAAATGTGCCACACCACCACAGAAGATGGAGAACAAGAGGATGAAGAAGAAGCTCAGGGACACACCCCATTTCCTCCATCTTTGCCCCCTGATCTCACATTCTATAAATCTCAAAATTCTAATTTTTCACTCTGTGACATGCTAATTATCATTCTGTCTAAATTCCTGTGACTTACAAATTTCCCCAGGACAGTCAGAGGGATGTCCTGGATCCCACAGACTGAGGCTCCTTCTTGGCTGGGAGGAAGGTTAAATGAGGTGTTGCTCCTCAGCACGAGGTTCTCCCTCTGGAATTGTCTCGCCACCCCCAGCACCCCGAATGGAGCTCTCTCCTCGCTCCCTGAGCAGGCTCCAGCCTCACCTGCCATCTGAGCACCCACTAACTGGGGAAAACATCACCTGTCAGGACATCCACAGTGTCCCACGGAGTCATGGGGTCCCCTTCTTCCCTCAGAAAGGGCTGCAGGAGCATCAAGAGGGAGCTTTTCCAAGGGATCCAGCTTCACAGCATGCTTGGCAGCTTGCACAGTGCTATCCATTACAGCCTGCATGGAGCTGAGGTTTTCCAAAGCTTGCATTTTGCTGCTGGGTTGCCCAAAGACAGTAAAAATCAGTCACAGTCAAGCCTGCATTGACCTCCAGTCAGCAGCTCCAGCTCACCGGAATTGCAGGAGAAACGCTGATCGCTGCTTCCCTATTCCCTGGGCAAAGTTAGGGCATATAAATTGTGTATTGATTAGAGGCAGAAATTGTCAAGAAGCCTCTCTGGGAAAACTGGAGGGTGCGAAGAAATTCCATGGCTGACAAAAGAGCTACTTTAATTAGGAAGGGAAGCAAAGCAGTGGGAAGGAAAAACAAACACGACCTCTCCTCAAGAGCCTCCCACTCCAGCTCTGAAAATCCCGAGCAGGAATTGTCTCTCCTGTAGGAAAGAAATGGGATTTTGGAGCTGGGAAATGGAAGGAGGAGAAAGAGCTGGCTTTTTCCCTCCACCCAGCACTGGTGAGGATGGGAAAAAGAGCAGCTACACTTTCTGCCTCTCCTGGATTTCACATGCTGAGCAAGGAGAGTGATGGATCGCCTAAGGAGTGTGTAACAGCCATGCTTAACTCTGCCTTCTAGCTCCAAGTGCTTCAGGGTAATTACACATTTTGGACTTATTAGCTGTAATTACCAGGTTCTGTAATCTGCAGATTGTGTCCTTACAGCATGGCAACCTCAAACTGCCTAAATAGGATCAGAGAAGTTTACTGTTTATCCTCCAACTTTTCCTGCCTTAGCGTTAGGTGATGTGCTGCTTCTCCTGCTGGGAAGCCTCACCTTCCCCCCAAGGATCCCTGCAGCCACCACAGGCTGTGGCTCCTGGCCTGGGACACGTGTGGGAACACACACAGCCCTGGCCTGCAGCTGGTTAAAGGCTACAGGAGCCTTTAAAAGGTTTGCCAAAATGTGGTGTTCACAGTCCCAGCAGTCCTTTGGATAAGCACCATTACACCAGGATCAGCTGCAGCCTTCCAGCTCCTGCCTCCTGCCCCTTTGCTGCTGGGCACTGCCAGGGCTCTGCCTTCAGCAGGAAAGCTTCTGAATCACACAGCAAGCAGAAAATAGGGGATTTAATGTCAGTCTGGACCTACATAAAAACACTGCCAGCTCATCAGAGATGGGACTGTTCAGAGCCAGAACAGGTTCCTGAGAACACCACAGTGTACAGAAATGAACTGGTTTAGGACTCTCCTACCTTTCAGACAGGTTTTTCCCCTCCCCAAATTCTCTGTGAGTCACTTCTCCTTTCCTGATCTCCTGGCTGTGTTTCTCTCCAGCCTCCCCAGATTTTTGGGACACAGACTGGTGTCCCACGTCCAGGTGGTTGCTCCAGGCCACCCCTCCATGCAGCAGTTCCCCCTTGCAGGTGTCTCACAGCCCAGATCCTACTTTTGCCCCCAAAAGGAAATAAAACCTCTCAATTAATGTCTGCCTCTCTTTCCAGACAAAAGCCAGCTGGCAGCTTGGCCAGAGCAGTGGGAAAGCCTGGAATTCCCACACCTTGGACAATCAGCTTCTGGGTACAACTTTACCCAGGGCAGCTTAGCTTTGTTAGTGCAGCTTTTTTGTCCCCAAAATCCCTTTAATTTCACCCCAGTGCACGAAAGGGAAAAGCCAGTCTGCCCAGCCATCCCTGCCCAGAGGCCTCTCAGAGACAGGCTTTCCTAAAACCCAGGAGGTCACAGCAAAGGATAAAGCCCAAGGATAAAGACAGCTCCAGAAAATTTGTCTCTGGTGTGATGCTTCCAAAGCAGGTGCCACCAAATAGGCACAAATCAGACAGTGCCACCAAACCCAGACTGAACTGAATAAGCTGCATTTTCTGTGCCCAGGTTGGGCCTGACCCATCCCTGAGTGGATTTTCTTTTTCCACAACATAGGTCTTTACAAAAGCCTTGCAATCCATCTTTACGTGACACAAAGATTTTACTTCCTTTTGGTTCCTGCTTATTGTTGTTTGGGCCAAATGAAAAAAAAAAAACCAAAAAAAAAAACAAAAAAAAAAAACAACAAAAACAAAACAAAAACCAAAAAAAAAAAAAAACACATCCACTTGCAAGTGGAAAAAAGTAATTCAAAACCAAAAGAGTGTGTGAGATATCCTGGACTGAAATGTGCCCTTCCTCCCATGCAGATGCAATATCAGGATACCTTACTATGCTGCCTGGATGAGCAGTGAGCCAGGGTCATGGCAGCAGTATCCTCATCCCTAATGCTTATGGAAGTGCCCCAAAAAGCCAGGCAGGGAGGGGGGGCTTCAGGCTCCCCACAGGGTAGGGACTACATGGGACAATCAGTCTTTTCCAGAGGCAGCAAACTCCAGCCTCACTAACAGAGCTGATGCATCTCTCCAGGACAACAAAATGCAACCAAGCACAACATGAGCAGAAATTTCCACGGCAATTTTTACTGGGGATTATATGTGACTTCCTTTCATGAGCCTCTAACACCCGTGAAAGCAGCACTCACCTGTGGGAGGCCCGTGGCCACCTCGCACCGGGCCAGCCAGGAGAGCTGTGGTAGCCTAAAACTAGAACATTGTCCTTGGAACCACCTAGGGAGAGAAAGAAAAATAATAAGGTGTGACCATCATTTCCTTTTTGTTTCCTTGGGAACCATCATCCCATCCACGATGCAAACAATGGGCTCCCCAAATTGACACATTTTGGTTTCTCTTCCCTCTGAGGAGCCTCCACTGAAGCCAGCAGAGCTCATTGGGGTTTACTTAGATGAAAGAGGGAGGTGGATGGACTGTGGGCTCCAAAAGCAGTGCCAGAGCAGTGCCTGTTATGGCAGCTCCAGATTTCTGGCCACCAGGCAGCAGGTGAGATGGTCAGGTTAATCAAAAGCATCACTTATCTTTTTTTTTTTGTGTGCTCAGGATTTGCCTCCTCGTCCCTTTCACGCTGCCCAAGGCTCGGAGATGAGAGCGGATATAATGCTAATCATTAGAGGAGCAATTACTTATCTCACAGGAGCTCTGAGAGGCTTCATCAGCTCACAGTTGTAAGCCACGAGGAGCTGAAGGATGCTCCACATCCAAGGAGAAGGACTGCTCACAACAGAGCAAGGCAGCTTTGCTGGCTGAGCTCCCCTCCAAGCTCGGCCACCCCTCGAGCCTGGAGAAGCTGGAGGACACCTAAGGGAGCTCAGCTGGGTTCCCTGCAGCGTGCCAGCCCTTGGAGCCCAGTGGGAACACGACACTAATGACATCCTTCAGAAATGTAATTAGCCTGCCTTCGTGGCGAGGTGCATTAGGGAGAGCTCAGAGGCTCGGAGGAGTGGGCTCCAGTGGGTGAGAGCCAAAGCTCGAGCTTTGAAAGCTGCATTAGGGAAGGGGAGGAAAAAAATAGAAAGGAAAACGTTCTAATATTACTTAATTACCCCAAGACATCCTGAGATGTAATTGAGCTTGGAGGGCTAAATGAAGGCTGCGCGTGTGAGACCGGCAGAGGTTGATGCATTTATAATGAGACCACTTTGCAAGGCAAACAAGGTCCCCACGGAGGGAGAGGGGGCAGAGAGGAAGGACAAGAAGGGGGCTGGGCAGGTATTGGGGTGCCTGAAGTTCTACCAGCTTCGTGCAAAGTCCCTTTCCCCTCTTCTGGGGGCTGCAGGCCAGGCTGGATGGAGGCAGAATGGGAAGGGAAGGGAAGGGTGTGGATGCAGGTACAGCAAAACCATGGAATCAACTTACTCATGGTTTGGATGGTGAAAACCCCACAAAAACCCCTTAGCACCCAATAAAACAGGCTGTATCACAGTCAGAAACATCCCTCCATCCAGATCCAAGTCCAGCATCCTCCTGGGGAAGCCTCTGGGCAGGGAGCAGGATGAGACAGCGGGAACAATTCACCCTCAGGGCAGGGCTGTCTCTGGAGATGAGAGGGGGAACCTTCCCTAACACAGTACCCAGTCCAGAAATGGTCATGACTTGCTGGATTTGACCATAGGAGTGGGTCCTGTCAGTGATGAAAGAAAAGAGGCTTGCTTAATCTTTTTTTCAGGAACCAGACCCGGTGGTTTATTGCTGTAACATTCCAGGGAGGAAGAGAGAGACCCCACCACGTGTGTGGGGGGATTTAAACTTTAAGATAACAGGGGGCGTGGGGTAAAGGGAATACAGCAAATGGGAGACATTCAGAGGGGAAGGGTCAGTCTGGGAAGGCTACAAGATGAGGTTAAGAAAAGGGGGGATTATAGGATATACCATGTGAGTATAATAAAAACAATTATTAGTCACCCAGTGTGCATCTATAACAAACCAACTATTTTTGTGCAATGCAACACCTCCCCAGAGTGGCCAGTGTTCATCCCCAGTGCTCCCCTGAACTGGAAGGGAAGCCAGGAGGCCAGATCCCAGTCCTGGAAAACATTCCTTTCATCCCCAGCACCAGAGGCCTGCTGCGTGCACACAAACCCATTCCAGCCCTGATTTACATACTGTACAGAAGGAGACATTAAAATCCAAACGGTTTATGGTAATTAACACTCATTTAAATATTATGCTGGTAACCATCGCTTCCAATTCTTCTCAGCCTTGAAGGGGCTCCATGTCATGTTCACATGTACAGGGAAATTTTAAAGGGATACTCCATCTTCTCTCCCGATTGCTGCCTTCCCAGAAAAAAAGGATCTTTAATGTTCATTAATTGTTTCATTTGGAGAAATTGCTGTGAAAAGCCACCACGGGAGAGGGGAATTTGTTTTGATTATTATTATTATTATTTTTGGAAAGAAAGTAATAATGGGGAGCCCTGCCTGTGGAAGGGATGTATTAGCTGAGCATGGCTCTGTGGGGTGTTAAAGCCCTGTGATGGTAACACAGAGCTGCTTGGCACCAGAGGAATGAAGACTCTGGAGATCAAACAACCCCTAAGTGGGAACAAATGCATTATTTATCACAAATTAATCCTTCTTTCTCCTTTTTCACCCAAGCAGCAGGACTGGGAGGCCGAGGGGACCTGTTGAGCACCTTTGATGGGCCTTGCACTGATCCCCCCCTTTGTGATAGCAAAAATCAATAGGCAGTAAGCAGGTAGTGGACAAATCCATAGGCTGTGGTACAAAATAAAGTTGTGAGAGGCTACTGTTTTGCAAGGCCAGGCAGGCAGGGCCCTGCAATCCAGGGAAAGCTGGACCACAGCATCCCTGGAGGATGAGGAGGATGCCCACTGCTGCATCCTTCAGGCCACAGGCTGAGCACTGACAGCTCTGTCTCTTCCCATCACCTGGGGAGTTTCCTCAGGATGCAGGGAGTTCTCCTTGGAGGAACATCAAACAAAATCCACTCCAGCATCCACCAGGTGTCCAGGCAGGGGGTCCCACTGATCCACAGAGATGCCAGCTCCTTCTGGGAACAGCTCTGGCAGAGGATGGGAAAAGGCTGGCATGGTTGCCCCATGTTCAACTGTTTCCCTCAGGAACACAGACAGGAATGTGAGACCTGCACAGCACATTCTGGGATCCAGCCGCAGGCACAGCTCCCCTCACAGCCCAGAGCAAAGGACCAGCAGCCCCAGCAAGGGCAAGTGAGCCATGGTCACACCTCAGCAGAAGAAAAACTACCCAGGCTATTTGACAGCTCCATACCCCAAAACACTGCTGCTCACCCACCTGTCCACAGGAAAGCCTGGGAAGTGGCAGCAGGGCCCAGGAGCTGTTGCAATGCCCCTATTATTATCCTAATGATGTTTTCTGCCCAAACCACCCCAGGTGCGGCTCCTTGTTCCAAAACAGGAGTAGCCAGGAGGATCTCCCTGATCCCTTCAGGCTTGGACCTGTCCCTTGAACCACAAATCCCATGAGAAATACACGGGATTTTCCTGCAGGGGACCCCCAAGTAATGCTGAGAGAGCACAAGCAAGAGCCTGAGCCCATTCCAACCACTTGACAAGGTCTTGCAAGATCCATGTTTGCATTAAAAAGAAATTAAAAGCTTTTCCACTCCACTAGCTTGCCCAAAGCCTGCATACTAAATAGTAAATGCTACCTTATGAGGTTGAATAAAATCTTCATTAAAAAAAAAAAAAAAGCCAGCAGTCACTGAATACATCATGAACAATGACATTGGGGAGGCACTGTTCTTCTTCTGCCTGATGGACCATACTGAAACACCTGTTTCTTATCATGCAACTGTTAATAACTGTCACCACCAAAATCAGGGTGGGAAAAGTGTCATTAAGTCAAGCTATTCCAACCTCCACCTAACTTGGAAGGGAAAATAATTAAAAAAAAAAAAAAAAAAAAAAAAAAAAAGGCAAGGAGGAAGAAAGGCAAAGCTACACTTGAGATAAAAGTCAAAGCATAGTTGTCCATGTGTCCCCCAAAAAATACACCAAACAAATCCCTCTTGGATGGCTCCTGCCTCACCAAGATCTTGCTGACATGAAAGACACAGCTGGGTAGCCACAGGCAGTTTTGACTGATTAACTACAGACATTGACCCTTTCAATTAATTCACCGGGGATTTGTTTCGTTCTAATCATCTCCTAAAGCTGCAGCCTCCCCATAAAGTCAACAGAAAAGCAATTTGTGGTCCTTCCTCTTACAGCAGCTGTTAAAGGGGTAGGAGGGATGGTGACCCAGGGCTGCTCAAGGCAATCCTGACTCAGGGAGGAATGAACATTTGAAGAACACAACTCCTTAGGAATTGCAAGGTCTTTATCTTCTCAGAGAAAACTGGAGCAATGCAAAACTTAAATCCCCTACTTTGCACAGTTCAGGCATGGAAATGGACCTGAGTTTATCAGTGGAGGCAAAAAATCTCTCATTGTCACTTGTTGTGCTGCTCACTAGCTGATCTGCCATCCCTGTTGAAAGCTTTATGTGGCAAAAGTGGTAACTGCTCCCCAAAATCACAACCAATCTGAGGTTTCCCTCTTCCACAGAATCCCCAAGACTGAATAAGAGAAAAATCACAACCAGTCTGAGGTTTCCCTCTTCCACAGAATCACCAAGACTGAATAAATTGTCTCAGACCATCAACCCAGTAGCACCACCCTGTTCTCAAGGGCCATAAACACACATTTTTCCAACACATCCAAGGATGGTGACTCCACCACTTCCCTGGGCAGTCTGTTCCAGCCTGACCACCCTTTATACGAAGAAATCTTCCCAATCTAAACCTCCCCTGGTGCAACTTTTCCTTTAAGGCCCTGGGTTGGTCCCATTTGGGGCAGTTTCTGCCCAGTGGAACCCAATTGCCAACCCCAAAGCACAGGAGTTGACATTCCCAAGGAGTCACGAGAACTCCCTGGAACGTGTTGACCACAAAAAAAAAAAAAAAAAAAAAAAAAAAAAAAAAAAAGCAATTACCCTGCTATTTTCTGTCAAAATGAAAAATTAAGTGGAAATTCTGGCTGGAGCAACTCTTTGCCCCTCAGCTTGGGAATCCATGCAGTGACAGCCTGAAAGCTTCACCCTCCTCCTCGTACCACACCGAGCGTCTGTACCCAGTCTCTTGTCTTAGTTTGGAAGACAGGTATCGAAGGGGGCTCTCAGACAAAAATATGAGGATATGGATAACAGTTCTTTACTTGTGTTTAGCAAGGTAAAACAGAACAACAATAACTATGATATGAACAACAGATAGAACCAGGGAACCAGTCACAGCGTTTCTCTGCTGCTGGCACCCTCCCTCCCTGTTGGTGCAGTTACCGGCACCAACAGCTGTGGATGCAGAGTCCGGGGTGCTGGAGATGGATCAGAAGCTCCCTGGCGGGGCGGGCTGCAGCACGAGTCCCGCAGGACAGGGGGTGCAGAGTTCCGGGGTGCTGGAGATGGATCAGAAGCTCCCTGGCAGTGGCGGAGCTGCAGCACGAGTCCCGGCAGGACAGGGGGTGCAGAGTTCCGGGGTGCTGGAGATGGATCAGAAGCTCCCTGGCGGGGCTGGAGCTGCAGCACGAGTCCCGGCAGGACAGGGGGTGCAGAGTCCGGGGTGCTGGAGATGGATCAGAGCTCCCGGCGGTGGCTGGAGCTGCAGCACGAGTCCCGGCAGGACAGGGGGTGCAGAGTCCCGGGGTGCTGGAGAAACACTTGGAGCAGGAGCAAAGAAAAAACAGCGAAGGGCAAAGAGAGCAGGACTCCGCCGTGGCCCGGCTCCGGCGAGACAGTCCCGCGCTTCCCTCCCGGATTTCCGGGACACCCCCGAAAAAAGACTCCCCTCCCCCCACCTCAGCCACTTCTTTTGTCTTTATTAACTACTCTTAAGTACTCAGACATTAGTTACCTGGCAACTTATGGGAAAAAAGAAAAAAAAATTCTACAAGTGAACCCAAACCCCAACATCTCTTTATTATATTTTCTTGAAACATCAGAGCTTAATTCCCCCCAACTTCCCCTTGATCCACAGCCTGGAAGAATTTTAAAAGGATCCGCGCTTCTCCAGCAGTGCAAAGCGCATTCAACAAAAAGATGCACCTGAGATGACCTTGAAAACAAGCCCAGATTAATCTCTCCAAGGCGGAGACAAAGCATTCCTTGAGCTGCGGCCGGGGCTTTGGGAAGCGGGATAGGGCGGGAGGACGGCATCCTTTATCTCCCTCTCCCTGACAGCCTAAGAAAGGCTGGTTCAGAGGAGCAAAACAAAACACTCACCTGCATGACAGAATAGTTCACTTAATCCCCCAAAGGCAAATCCTGTTAGCACGTAAAAAAATAGGAGTGATAATTGTAACCAGTTTTCAACCTTTACCGTGGTGGAAATATCAGTGACACTACCTTGGCTTCCCCCAGACTCCTTTCTCTGCGGATTATTTTAAGCTAATCTATCAAGGGGGAGCAGGACGGGAGGAGGGTGTAAGAGGAAAGATGAGGGAATATTTAAGACTGAGGCAGGAGGGTGAGGTTCAGGCAGCCACAGGTAGGTCTGAGCAGCAGCTCTGCTGGAGAAGTACCTCCAAAGCAAAAAATCTAAGAAAACAGTAAAACCAGCTGGATTTCACACAGATGGATTAGGTCAGGAGAGCCTGGTAAATATATTTTCTGGGAGATAACAGCTTTCCCCCCCCCCCCTTTTTTTTTTTGTTTTCCACAAGACAAAAGCCAATCTTTGTCTTTTGTGAGAGAGCTTGACCATCTGGATTTCAGAAAAGCATCTGATATTGTGCCACATGGGCAAATGAGTGGTTAAACTGTAGGAAGGGGACATTACGATAAGAATTATGAATCACAGAAATGCTTTGCCTAAAAAAAAAAAAAAAAAAAAAAAAAGAGAGATTATAATAGATAATACCAAAAAAGAAGGCAGCCTGGAGAGATTTTGCTGAGCATGCTGTTCAGTCACCACTCACATTCAACACTTCCTTAACAACAGGGGACCAACACTCATCAAACTCACTACTCTGGAGGCAAAACAAGGAGTTTTGGCATCATTTAGAAGGAAATGATGCCTTTTGAGAACCAGGCCAATGGATGTGGAATGACATTCAACGGGACAAAATCCCAGGCCAAGTTTAAAAGATCAGTGGGAAGGGTGGAAAGTCAGTGGAGAAGCCCACCTGTGTGATTGAGCTTGTCCTACAACAGATCAGGGGGCCCTGATGGCAAAAAGGCATCTACAACTCTGAATATTTCCAGGAGAGAGAAAATAAAAACCTGTCAACTGCTACCTCAGAAACCCAAAAGGCTGAGGAACAGCTGGAATATAAATTGGTCTTAGTGGCCAGCACAGGAGGTCTCCCAACCCAGGTCTTCTGCAGCCCTCTTCAAACACAAGACTGTGTGTGTTGGAACCCAAAACCAAGGATTTCCTACCCTGAGACAGCCCTGCAAGGCCCTTGGGAAGCAGGAAGGGAGGAAACAAAGGGATTTCAACAGAAATTCAACTGAATTGACTCTGGTGAATTTTCACGACCAGATACTTTGGGCAAACATTATTAAGCCTCCTTAGGTAATGTAATTAGAAGTTCAGCCCTTTTTATCTAAATGTTGCACACAGGAAAATTTCCATCATCTCATAAAGTGAGAAAAACAGCTTTTCCTTCTATTTTTTTCTTAATAAAGGGGTTTTTTGTCCTTTCAAGCCTTTTTTAAGCAGGTGAACATTTCACAAGGAATCCTGGGCCTGTTGTAAGTGCATTTGGATCTCTCCTGAGTAAACCAGGAGACAGATTCAGGTTCCACATCAAAATATGTGAAAATAATCCTCTTCAGGTGGCTGCTGGAGGGAAGAGAAGATGGCAGCAAAGACCTCTAAACAGAGAATTACTCAGCTTTACCCAGTAATTTCTGTCTTTATGGGCAAAACCCACTCACTGGGAGCAAGAATGGCCAGAAATTGAGACAAAATGATTTTTAGTCAGAGGATGTCAACTTGCCAAACTCAAGATCTCACACAGAGGGGAGAAAAAAGCCATTTCAAATGACACATTTATTTACCCAGGCCAGAGATTTTTCAGCATCATCATGGAGTTTTCAGTGGTTTAAAAAAAAAATAAACAAAAAAAAAAAAAAAACCCAACGAAATAAAAGGAAGAAAGAAGAAAATAAGAGAAATAAAGCTTCACAAATAACCTGGTATGTTGGACACTGGCCAGGCATGCAGATGGCTCAGATTCAAACCCTTCAAAGCACGGATTTGTACCTCTCTCTCCAACATTCCCAGTGTGGCCCAAACCATAAACCAATCCTGGGAGTTTCACTCTCACCTTCTGGTTAAAAAAAAAAAAAGGAAAAAAGAAAAAAAAAAAGTGTCTTGGTTTTATCTTGCTGTAGGAAAAGCCCTCCTTCAGAGAGGACTGTGGGATGAGAAAGAAGCAGGTCCCTTCCTTCCCTGGTTTTGATTACAGCTTATTAGCATCGTTGTTTGGTTTAAGATTTCCCATAAAAATTCCATTCCCAGCAAAGGCCTCGACTAAAAAGTAAGCAAGCATTAATAGGAGCTGTCTCTCATTAAGAGCAGTTTCCTAAGAAACAGGAGCTCCTGGGTGTGTGTGTGACCATCTCAGACAAGCCACCATTTAATAACTTTCACCCAGTTGTGGCAGAGGGTAGGAATCACAAACTCTCACGTTCCTGAAAGCTTAAGGAAAAAAAAATTGCTGGAGAAAGGAGAAGGCTGGCCTGCCCAACCTCCCTGTCAGAAAAAAACAGAGGAGATGAAATTCTGCCCTCCCCTGCCAGCGGCAGTGCTTGTCTCTTAAAAAAATTGATAAATTGGTGGCAGTGATGGCCCAGAGTGAGAGGAAGGGAGAAAGAAAAGAGAGGCTTTTGCTTTGGGCTTGTCCTTTCCCCAGGAAGGGCTGGTCCTCACAGCCAGAGGGGTCGAGGCTCCCCGAGCAGATGGTGTGGACACGCCTGAGCTGGAGAAACCTTTGGTAATGAAACGCCTCTCCCAGAAATTAACTTTAATTAAGGCGTGAGCACTTAATATCTGTATTTGAGATATTAAGCCCACAGCGGAGACTATTCCCAGCCTCTCACTTCTCACCTTCCCCAGCATCTCCTGCTGTCCCTGGGTGCTGCCACCCCAGCCTCAGCCCCTCCTGAGGAAGGTGGCCCCAGCTGCTAATTTGCAGAGGAACGTGCAGGAACATCACATCTTGGAGCTCTCCATCCCTTCCCGGAACATTTGACAGGGGGTTCAAAACTTGTTAAGAGGAGGCTGGTGGGAGGAAAGGCACTGACAGACAGTACAATCACATAAGCTGATTTTCCTCGGGAAACCAGGCTAAAAATAATACCCTGCAATTTGACAGCCTCAACCCAGGAGAGCCACCAACGTGCCAGTGAAGATGAGGAGCAGAGCCTGGATGGGGGCTGGCTGGAGGAAGGCACAGGGACAGGCAGCCGTGAGTCAAAACCACACCCTCAACCTGCTGCCACCCACCACGGCCACTCCAGACACCCAGGTCCATCCAGGTGGGCACAGCTACCTGGAATTTTGTGAGCAAAAGGGCTCCTGTGAGATCCCCCGCTCCACAGCTTGCAAAGTCTCACCACGCTGCTGCTGAATTGTCTAAGAAAAGGCTCTTTTATGGCCCAAAACCACCAGTGCAAGTGGGAAATCTTGCTGTCACAGACACAATTCCACATCCCGCTCCAGTGATGGAGGAGTGAACCCTTTGGTAGTAATTGCTGTGCACAGGCAGGGGGAGGAGATTCTGATAGCTTTTATTATCAGGGTATCCAGACGCAAAACGAATGCCTGCAATATTTATCCATGTCATCACTTAGAGTAAGTAGCCTGATTTGTCAAACGGAGATAAGATTCAGGGATGTCAATTAGGGGGAGACAGGGGAGGGCGAGGCAGGGGAGAAATAGTGCCCAGGATCCATCAGAGTTGCAGATGCTCTGCCCCAAATGTCAGATACAAAACCACAAGCGGTTTTCACCAGTGCAACACGGGCAGAAGCCCAAAACAAGAGGGTGAGGGCAAGACAAGCAAGGGTCGTGCTTCGAGGTCAGCCCTCTGCCCCGGGGGTGGGTGCGGGCGCTGGCTGGCAGCCTGCAAAGCCTGGGGAGCAGGAGGATGAGGAAGGTTTCCTTTGACTGCCCTCTAATGCCAGGTAGAGGGAAAAAGGGATGGGTGCTGCAGGACAGGGCAGGGACCTGCCTTTAGTAAGACAGCAGGACTTGGGAACAATCCCCACGGAGAGATGAGAAATGCTGCCCTAAACACAACGGAGCCCCAGGGACCCAATTGCTTTTCTGAAGCAAGCACTGCTGACTGCACTAAGCACCTTCACAGGGTATTTTAGACCACTGTGACTGGCTGGTGTTCCCCTTTTTCCTCAGAAATCATTAGCCCTGCACAGAAATGATGCACAAAAGTCTTGTTGAAGGCTGGGGTGGGCGGCCACTCCATCCCAGCTGTTGGAAGCTTGGCCAGGCAGACTCTCCCCTATGGAAGCCAAGGGTTCCCAGGACCAGCACCACTGAGGCTGGAGAGTGTAAGAGTTGGGTTAAAAGTTAGCAAGTCCTAGCCCCCAAACCCCCTAAATATTAACTGCCAGCCTTAAAACTGGCCTCCAGTAATTCCCATCACTGGTGGCACCAGGCAGGAGAAAGTCCCTGATGGAGCAAAGCAATGGAGGGTGACAGCTCCACCCTTGAGATCACAGCTTTGGGGAGAACTTCAAACCAAGCTCCCCAGATGTTTACACCCCTGGATTTTTGCAGCCAAGCCTTGGTTCTTCCTCCAGCCCGGCAACAGGTGACGGCAACAACCTGGGAAGCAATGTCACTTCTCAGGCAGAAAATATCCATCCCCTTTTAAGGCTCCTAAGAATGTCACCCCATGCCAAAGTCACCACGAGGAGCCCTGCAGGAGAAGGAGCAAAGCCCTGAGCAAAGCCGAAAGGGAAATGCTGACACCAGGATTCGTCTTGCTTAACTTAATAACTGCAGACACCAACATGTGAGCTACTCATTCCACACTCCTGTCCCTGGGTAATGAAGAGAAATAGGCACTGTTAGGACACAAATCGATTGTGGGCATCTGGCGCAGCGGATCAAACCTGAGCTGGAAGCACTCGAGCTGGGAAGTCACGGCCATCGCCAGCAAACTGCCCGTGGAGCAAATCCCTCCCAAGAGCAGGGGACAGCAGAAGGAAGGGGCCTGGGAGCCAGATGAGCCTTCACAAGAGGAGAGTTGATGTCTGGAGACAGCCAAGCACTGACACCCTCCTTCCTCTCCATCAGACACGGAGCACCCGCCTCCCACCTCTGGGGGCCGGCCAGCAGCAAAGAGGGATGACAGGCACATTAGCAACTTCTTCTTTTTCTTCTTGGCAGCTTGTTTTTGTCCTAGCTTTCTCCTCCTCCACTAATTATTTCCTTTTGTTTCGGAGACTTCAGCTGAAACAAGGTGTCCGTGGCCTTCAGCTCCTGCCTTAGGGCTGAAGAGGGGGAAAAATTATGGAAGACTCAGAGCAGGGAGAGGCTTGCTCTTGTCCTTGCCTCAGGAATTCAGGAGGTTCCCTTTAGTAACATTTGGTGCATGGTTTTTACCATGAAGAAGGTGAAATCAGAGTTCTCCCAGAGAGGCAGTGGATGCTCCATCCCTGGGAATATTCAAGACTAGGCCGGATGAGGCTTTGAGCAACCCTGTCCATGGCAGGGGGTTGGACTAGGTGGCCTTTAAAGGTCACTTCCAACCCAAACGATTTTACGGTTCTGTGAAATCTTCTGGCCAGACCTGAGAGTTGCAGAACACTGCACTGGGATTTGGGGCTGCCTGGGGACACCAGAAAGGGTTGAGGTCCTACAGCAAGGAGCACAGACCCAACGAGGTGGACGACATCTAGAGTTACTCAAAAACCAGCATGAAGGTATGCATGGCACTCTCAAAGGAGTTTGTTTTCCAACCTGGAGGGCCACTCTACCCACCTGGGCACAGAGCATAAATCTCTGCCACACTCCTTTAAATTAATCCATGGGAAGAGGTTCATGAAGCAGCAGAAGGTCAGCAAGGGTGATGCAGACCAGTGGTTTGGAGAATTCCTGTTCTGGCCAGTAACTGAAGATCAGAAAGGAAAGGGCACATGCTCACAGGAGAAGGAGTCGGTCACCCTCAACGAGGCTGAACACAACCACAGCCCCTGCAGGGTGTAAAACCTCCCTCTGCACCATTCCAGCCCTGCCCCCAAGCAAGGGGCCACGAGGATCAACTCCCTGCCCCTTCCCAAACCATCACAGCACACACAAGACAGCAAGAAAGCACCCCAGGGAAATGCCAGCAGCCCAAATGTCCCACTCCCCTGTGACCTGAGCCAGGCTGAGAGGTCCTGCAGCCTCCTGGCCAGCAGAAGCTGCAGTGCCCCAAGGGACCAGCTCAGAGGTTTTTCAAGCCCATACATTTGTATTAAATGGTCTGTTACAGATTTGCCAGTGGTTTTCAAGCTCTGACAGCCCTGTTTTTATTTCAGTTGCCTTTGAGGCACCTCGAGAAATTTTCATATATAAATATAGAAATATGCAAAACCCCGCAGATTTATAGGATCTGACACTGTGGTTTAAATGAATCCCCCATGAGCTCATCTTCTGCTGGGCCCCCTCCCTCAGCACCCTGTCCTCCAGTCTCGGGCAGGGCCACTCTGTGAGGAGCCATAATCCTGCACAGGCAGCTCTGGCAGCACACCCACACTTTCCTCTACCCCAGCCTACCAATCTCCCATCCTTTGCCCTGGCTGCCCTGCTGCTCCTCTCCCAGAAACAGAATGCTGTGCCCATCCCTGGAAGGCTCAAGGCCAGGTTGGATGGGGCTCTGAGGAACCTGGTCTAGTGGAAGGTGTCCCTGTTCCAACAGCGGTTGGAATGAGATGTTCTTTTAAGTCTTTTCCAAACCATTCCATGGTTTTGTTTGGATTTTATGATGCAGTTTTGAGCTGGACAGGGCAAGGCAGCCCTGGGGATAGAGCCCCAGTGGTAAAGCAGTGGAAAATCCACCCTGTGCTGCTGCAGGAAAGCCTTGGTCAGATCCTGCGTGGCTTCAGAGGAGACAGATCCAAGACAAAAATCTGTTGGACATGGAACTCCCATAGGGAAAAAAACTCTTCTCCCTAAAGCTCCCAGCACAAGAAAGCCCTGCTGTCATTTCAGGGTTAAATCAAAAACTAAAAGCTCCATCTCCCACCATTTTCCATTCCTGTCCAGCTCTGCCTGAGGATCACAAACCTTTTGTGATGGGAGCCAGGGGCAAGCTGAGGTTTCTTTCTCCTCTGAGAGGTAGAGAGGAAAATGCAGCATGTCCCTGGGGACACAGGCCCTTGGCACAGGGTGAGCTCCCAGTGATTCTTTTGGACTGAAAACCCCTCAGGGTCTGCTTGGAAAAATGCCTTTCCTATTCTTCAAACCACTCCTGGAGCAGCTGAGCACGACACAGTCCAACCCTGATTTTCTCCCAGTGGCAGAAAACCCCCCTGAAACCTCATCCCCCCTGGACAGGGGCACACAGATCACACAGAAAGAGGCAGGGCTAGGGGCTCATCCAAGCTGCACAGCCACTGTCATCCCACACATTAAAAAGCATGTTAAAAAAAAAATTAAAAAAATTAAAATCAAGGTTAAAGTAGTGGTGGCCTTTAAGAGCTGATGTGTACCCCAGGTTTAAAAAAGTGAAAATTGATTAAAAAAGGAGGCAGTAACAATATGCATTTGTCAGTAGAGTGTTAAAGAAAGCCAAACCAGCTTGGCCTGGAGAAAACTGCTGCTTCAGGGTGTTCAAACAATCTTGGGGAAGCCACCCCACTTCAATTTCCCTCTGAAAGCAACTTGATAAAGATGATAAGAAGATTAAAAAAAAAGGTGGGGGAAAAGTGTTGGCGCAGCTTTTTCTGCAGGAGATGCCTATAAACAGCTGTAGTGGAGCATGTAATTCTTTCAGATAAAACGTATTTGTTATTTTCTGAGACACTTTAAATTTAAACCCACAAGTTTGGTGTTAGGCCTGCACTTGGTTGTCAGATTGACACATCCTGATTAACCAAAGGGAATTAACCTCTCTGAGTGCAGAAAAAGCTGATTATTTAAAATAAATCAGAGATTCTTTTCTAGTCCAGCTCTCATGGACAGTATTTTAAGTCGGTCCATACAAATACATTTTTGGCTGCACATATCCTGGCATCCATGGGTTTGCTAAGCTGCTCTGCCAAACCCTGGGCTTTTCCTGCAGCCACTTTGAGCCAGAACTTTTCTCCTTGCCAGAATTCACTGGGGGAGAGTCTAAGGAAGGGCAGAACACCTCGTCAGCCCCCAGCCATGTGTGCCCAAGCCTCTGCCACATCTCCATTACCCCTTCCACCATCTCCCACTTCCTCCCTGGGCATGAATCCTGCCACTGCTGATTCGTGACACCATTAGCTTTTGCTGTCACCAGAGCTGACAATTCAAAAGGCCCTCGAGAGCTGTCTGCAGAAACACAATAAATGAGATCTCTTAATTAACGCCTCCCTTAACTAAATAAATTAATTTTATGCAGCTGATATGTCGCGCCTTCACAGTTTGAGGGTGACTGAGTAGCTGAAAACGTCCCTCTCCTCCTCGGAGCTATTGGAAAGACTTTTTTTTTGCTTGACAGGGTTTCTATAAACAAACCCGGCTCCGAGGTGGCTGCGGGTGTCAGGGGAGGGAGGGAGGCTGCTGGGAGCAGGCCAGCTGGCATCCCTCTGCCCCAGCATCCCTCAGCACCCCGGCTTCCAGGAGAGAGCCCTCACCTGGACCAGGCAGGGCAGAAACCCCTGTTATAAATGCATATTTTGGTATTGGCTTTTCGCAAATGTTGGGATGCATGTTATACGTATGATGGGGTTTTTTCTGTAGTTTTTAGTGTGCTTTAGCTGCCTGAAGAGATGTATAATGGGGTTTTTGCTGTGGTTTGGAATTTAGGTGTAGTGTGTAGATAACTGCCAGAAGAGGTCCAAGTGACTCTCAGCATTCACTGCCTGTGAAAAAGGGACCAAAGCCCAAATCAAAAGATGATAAGAACTGAATAAAACTACAACTGCATGCTCTAAAAAGGTGGGCCCAAGGAGTGGCCATGCAGAACAGTTCCTGGAAAAGTGAATGTGCATAAATCCATGCACAAAGAACAGGACAAAAAGTGGGGGTTCCAAGACACCAGGGTGCTCTTGGCAGAGCCCCAAGGCACCCAGACATATTTAACCTTTGCTTTATTTATTATGTCTCTTATTGTCTCTATTAAACATTTTTAACTTTTACCAGGAAAGTGACCTTCGTTTTTCACACCCCTCTGCAACAGGAGAGATGTGGGATGTGGACTCCTGCCTCCTTAAGTTGATGCAGAGACAAGGCAGCACACCTCCCTCCCTTCCCTGGAGGAAAACCAGCTGCAGCTATGCCTAAGCATGGAGAAAAAAAAAGCCAAGAATGCTTCTCCTCCCAAGTGAAGGCTCCTGAATGCAGTCTTGCAGCCACAAAACCCAGTCATAAAGATTAAAACAGGAAGGACTTGGGCACACAAGAGTTGGGATTTCATCCCTTCTGCTGGACAAAGCACCCACACCCTTCACAAACAGATCCCTGCTTAAATAGAAGTGTGGGAAATGGCCACACATCCAGATTTCCCATCCAGCATGGATCTTGATGTATCCACTCAGTGTGGAATGGCTTAGATTTTACACTACACATATCCTCCTCCCCAAATCCATCTTTCTTTGCAGGGCAGGTGATACAGGCACACAGTCTCCAAAGGTGGCCTTTTCTTTCACCTCTTTTCCCTTCACATTTCTCTCCCTTTTAACCCAACAAGCAGGGTAAGGAAGGAAGCAAGGAAGGAAGCAAGGAAGGAAGGAAGGAAGGAAGGAGAACTGGGCTCTGGTCAGGATGCCCACAACTTGTTCTCTATAAAGCAGCCACATGATAAAAGCCTTCTCTCTGGCCTTTGATGGCTGGGGAAAAAAAAAAAAAAAAAAGAAAGAAAAAAACCTGAAAGCTTACCACTAAAAAGACATTCTCCTCCAGGTCTGAATCACCATCACTGCTTTTGGTCCTTGAAGAAATGTGATAATCCAAGGGAACAGACTCAAGGCCAAAATCAGATTGTATTATCCAGGTTATCATCAGGGCACCCTGCTGAGATGCAGCCAAGAATTATTTCCTCCTCACTTTCTTTTGCCTGGTGGAGCATGACAGAGAGAAAGACTCTTCTTATTTTTTTTTAAAGGAAAATAATTAGATTTTTCAAGAGGTTTGGATTTAAAATCAATTTCCCAATTAAAAAGCGTAAGGTTTATAGTTGGCGTAGGATTTAAGCTGGGGCTGTTTGTTTGCCTTCTGGGATCGATGCACAACCCCCAAGCACTGTCGTTGTCACTGTTTGGACAAGAACTCTTTAAGTAACCTTTGGGGGAAGTGTTTTCCTACTCAAGAACAGTTTAAAGGATGGATAACAAAAAAAGACCATGCTCCTGCCAAGTAAAACCACACTGGGCAGATAATATTGAAAGGTATTAACAAGCAACTTTCTTTGCAGGACCAAGGAAAGCAGACTCCAAAAAATGAGAGACTGGAGGAGGTGGATTCTCTGATGTCCATTAAGGGTCTGGTTAACTCCAAATTCCTCCCTGGTGGGGCACCACCACAGCTTTTTGTCCAGCTCCCTCTGAAGGAATTGGTTCAAGGCTAAACTCTCTTATCACCTCCAAGCAGAGCCTGACCTTTGGTGTACTTGCAGCAAGTGCTATTACTTTGGGGTAGGGTCCTATTTCTCTGGTGGTTCAGAGCTGGAAGCTGATTATTGCAAGCCACGAAAGAGCATTCTGACTTTTGCAGTGTTTACAGCTTTTATCACAGAAAAATCCACCTGCGCCAGCTATAAAAATAGATAAAATCTTCCAGCAAAGCCTGCTCTCCTCAAGATCCCCTGTCACTAACAAGTCCCTGTACCCTCTGGGAATGTCCCCACAAAAGCTGTAAGGTTTTCCACCAGTTTAATCTGGCCTGTGATCCTGGCTTAGAGGAGCTCTGGAGACAGCCTGAACGCTGACAACACAGCACGTGGCTGCACTGACCAGGTCAGAGCAAGCTGGATCAATGCTTCCATCATCTCAGCAAAGACCAAAGGGAGAAAGAAGGCAAACCGTTGAAAAGCAATTTTATATTTTCGTGTAGCAGGGGAGATATTTTCACACAAGGAGCACAGGAATCTCCTTCACGGCCATGTTTTCACTTCCTTCATGGCCTTATTTCCACTTTCTTCATGGTCTTATTTCTACTTCCTTCATGGCCTTATTTCTACTTCCTTCGATGGCCTTGTTTCCACTTCCTTCATGGCTGTGATTCCACTTCCTTCATGGCTGTGTTTCCACTTCCTTCATGGCTGTGTTTCCACTTCCTTCATGGCTGTGTTTCCACTTTATGGCCTTGTTTCCACTTCCTTCATGGCCTTGTTTCCACTTCCTTCATGGCCTTATTTCCACTTTCTTCATGGCCTAATTTCTACTTTCTTCATGGCCTTGTTTCCACTTCCTTTGCAGCCTTATTTCTACTTTCTTCATGGTCTAATTTCTCCTTCCTTCACATCCTTCATGGCCGTGTTTCCACTTCCTTCCAGGAGCCAGGGAGATTTTGTCCCCTGACTGCAATGTAAAGTAGATGTGGAGGTGGCCCAAAGACAACTTGGAAGGAGGACAGGGAGTGGAGTCAGAAGCAGTCAGCAGTGCTGAGGAAGCTGCAGGAGCCCGAGGGCGAGGAGATCTTGGAAAGCCATCACAACGAAGTGGAGCTGTTGGAGGAGGGATGCTGGGAGTTGGCATCTGAAGGGAATGAGACTGCACGCAGCCACCAAGTCTTTAGGCTTTCTCAGAGCCCTGGTGCCACCAGAGAGCATTTGATGAGCTGAAAAAAAAAAAACAAACCCTCACCTTGCATTTTAAAAAGTGTCTATCTCCTGCAGCCCAAGAGGGAAGAGTGGTGGAGGAGGAAAAAGTTCAAACACCCTGTACAAACTGCAAGGGAAGGAAGGAATTGGGAGACAGGCAGAACCCCAGGCTTGACTCACACCTGTTGATGGAAATTAGATGGGTTTGCCTGCAACTGCCTCCTTCTCACGCTTTTTTTTCCCCTCCCAACTCATCTTTTGACCCTTCTCACTCAAAGAATCCCTAATTCTAGTGGACCCATTTTACCAAAGCTTGAAAAGACACCAAGGATCTGATGGAAGGGAGCTCTCTTTCCAGGAAAGGAGGGGAGAGTTCCTTTTCTCGTCTGTGAGTGAAGGGCTTGGTCCCACCTAAATCCCAGGGCCAGAAATTGTGACAAGCACTGTGCTCAGCAGCTTTGTGACCAGAATATTCCTCCAAACAAAAATCCTCCAGCTGCCAACCAAGGGAGAGTTTCTGGTTTGAAATTTTTACAATCTCTTGCTTCCACAGAAGAGGGACATATTCAGTGAAGTTCACTTTTCAGTGAAAAAAAGCTCTCCCTGAGATAACCTGGAGTTCTGAGGGGAAATCAGCCGAGGGACAAGGCAGTGTGGGAGTGCTGGAGGGGACGAGAGCTCCTGCACACGCTGCCATCGGTGACGTTCGGATGCCCTGAGATGACATTAGCACTTTCATCCTCGGCCCTCCTTTCCATTCCCAGGGAGTGAAGTGAAAGGATAGGTTTTTGGAGGGGCAGGCAAGCACAAGTGCACTTTGACAGCACTACCAACACAGTGCCTGCTGCCTGCATTCTTTGGGGCAGCTAAAAACAGCAGGAATAACCTCAGGAGAGGCATGGGAAGACCTGGTGTGACATGCAAGACCTGGTGTGCCAGCCCTACTGATGTGATGCCCCTGGCCCCCTCCACTCAAGGTGCCCCTGGCCCCCTCCACCCCTTTATTTGAGCATTTTCAAGACACAAATGCATTTGCTGCCCCTATTTCTCCCCACCACCACCACGTCAGTCTCAGCTCTCAGCCTCAGTGGCTGCTTGAGGACAATGTTTAGAAGCTCACCAATTCCTTTTTTTTGTCTAAGTAAATTTTTTTTTAAACCTATTTTTTGGTTCCCTGCTGACTTCATGGACACACCTCAGCTAAAACTGGAGCTCCAGTGACATATCATTCATCCAGGGACTGAGAGGGAGCAAAGGAATTGTTCACTCACTCCCCAGACAAGCATAGGAAAGCCAATATTCCCTCCCATTCCTGCTGTTCCATTAAACTAATTTTATGCATGAGGTGAGATCGCATCTTTCCTAAAAATAATATAATAATAATAATAATAATAATGAATACATTTTTCTCCAGTGACAGCACCAGTGATGAGGTTCTGTTTTACCACAAAGTAGACTTTTCCAGAGAGCACATCTACAAGCTGCCTGTTTAAGAATGCACCAGGAACAGCCAGAATTAGAGGATGAAGGAATTTATGAAGCTTCCTGGGTCATTCTGGAGCAGAAAGGTTAGGGAATCACACACAAACCTGTTTCCAAAGCAGATCGATACCTGTAGGATCCACATGCACAGCTGGAATGAGGGAATGAACTAAGACCTGAAGCAGATATACACAGCTACTAACTTTGGGAAGAATTAGAATTTAACAAATCCAAAAGATATATCTGACTCTGGATACAGATACCACATAGTACCCCATGGAAAAAACCCAACATCCAAAGTGAGTATGGGAATCTCCAACCCCACCTCACCTGCAGAGAGCTCAAGGATGACTCCACTCATTCCTGCCAAGCCCCAGCTGTAATGAAGGGGAGATGGGAAGATCAAGAGATAAATCAAGTCCTTGCATAGATGCCAAAAAGTGCAGAGGCAGCTTTGGGGGGAGAGAGCACATTAGGAGGAGACGTCTCAGGAGAGACTCTGACTACGCCACACAAGAAGGATGGAGGGGGGAAAGCTTTTAGCACCTGTTTGCTTGCACTTATGAATAAGAAAAGAGGCAACTGCAGTTCGAGAGGACAGCAGACACCAATGTCTCCTAGAATCCTGGTTGCTGTCCCCTCCGTGAACTCCACACTTGGCGAGGGCTGCAGCTGCGGGAGGAGGGAGAGGCGAAGGGATCGCATCCCGCTTCCTCCCGCAGGCGGGCTCGGGGGAGGCGCACACCAGACACGGCTCCCAGAAGGGAAAGCTGAGAAACACAGCACCTATAATTAGAGGGTAAGAGGCGCAAATACGACGGCGAAACTAAAGAAAAGCTGAGCTTCAGTGCAGGCAAATGTGCAGCATTTGACCGGCTCTTGAACCTGGTTTGCTCTGCCAGAGTGCTCAGCATTCCCAGCCAGAGGAATTTGCACATCCATGAATCCTCCCTCAGGATTACCCACCAAGAACTCCTCTATTCCTTTCATTTTTGAAAAATTCAAATCTGTATTCCCAACTGTTCTTCCAGGACCAAAGTCTCACTGCTAACCTCTCCCACTTTGCAGCTGTGCTCTGGCCCTTGGCTAAAGGATGAGGATTGTGGCTGCTGCTTGCAGTGCTTTGGTCCTTTGCTCTGATGTTTGAAGCTGTGCACAGCTGGTGCTGCACACTCAGTGTAAAGAAGGATGGTGAGGATGGTGATGAGGAAAAGTGGAGGTAAAGGCATGGCAGAACTAGACAGCTTACCATGAGGTCAAACAGTATTGCGTAGAATTGGCTAAAATATTAGTATGGTTGATGACATGATATGATTATGACTCATTATTTTGTATCTGAGGAGGATGAGGAGGGCCTGGCTTACAGAGCAACCCTGAGCACATAACCAGTGGGATATAGGAAAAAGCCCTTTTCCACAAGCAGGGATGGAGATGCTTCCTCCATAATTTGCTCCCAGAGCTGAGGATGTTTAGCAGTGACTGCAGAGAGCTATTACCAGCAAGGCTATGGACACTGAGGTCCCTGATTAAAGATCTGGACATGCTGTGCTAAGGAGGGCATCTCTTTTTGCAACCCACACAGAAGGTCACAGAGCACAGGTCCCTCCAAACAGAGGCAGGAATAAACAAGCTCTTTTATACAAAAGGGTGCCCAGACCTCCTTTTGTCCCTGCCCTGAGCACCCAAGGCTTTGTTTTGTGTGGTTATAACCCAGAGGCAGCTGTGGCCTCCACGCCTCCCCGCCAGACAAGCCCAGCTGAATCAGCAGGGTCCATGTCCTCCTTGGAGACCTGTGTGCTTTGCTTTGCACCATCTTGCAGGAAAGGCCACTGAAGAGACCAAAGTCCTGAATTACAACAAGCAACAAAGACCTGGGAAGGGAGAAAAGTAACCAAGCAATTTGCAAGCTCGTTTCTCTGATCACAAGTTGGACAGAGGACTGTTGCAGCACACACATCGATCTCCTGGATTTCCCACTCCAGAATTCTGTTTTTCTCCTGTAGGAGAAAGTTAAGGTTGTTGGCATCCAGCATGAGAAGGCTGTGCTTTGCATTGAAGATACTGAACACCAGCTCCTCACTCCCACTCGAGGGTGAGACAGAGCTGGAAGAGTTTGCTCCCTCTGATGTGAAGTTACACCCATAACCCCTACTCCTCCGGAGACTCGAGCAAAGCTGGGCCAAAGATTTGACACCAAAGAGGCAAGGAACACAAGTGGTGCTGGACGAGCTGCCTTCCCTGTCAGTGCCTGGGCTCAGAGCAGAGGACAAAAACCGGCTGTGACAGCCCAGCAAGTGCAGCAGCGAGGCTGTGGAGCAAAGCCAAGGCGTCGTGACCTCCACGGAGAGCAGCAGGACAGGGCAGCAGTCCTGGCTGCATCAGCCTCCTGGCTAATTCCACTAACACACACACAGAAGCCACACCATCAGCTCTTCCCCGGTTATTTTTAGCAGCTGATGACTCTCCTGGAAGCACGCCACGGTGGCGGGTCACAGGGATGACTGCAGGAGGGACAAGCGTGGCCCCTCTGCCAGGGCCGTGCCAGCTGCAGTGGATACTAGCCCAGATTTGCAGGAGCTGCTGAGAAAGGTGTCAGCAAACAGAGGGCAAGCTCCAGCTGCCACCCCTCCATCCCCATCCTCTCTTTATACTCCCACCTGGGGAGCACCTGGCTCTCCACACTGCCAGCTCTGTCCTCATGTATCCCAGAGGGGAGGCTGGGCTGGAGCGCTGGCATGGAGAGAGCCCTTCTTCCAAGAACACAGACAAGGCTCCAGCATCATTACTGGAGAGGGAGAGAGGGCATTGCCCCTGCAATGGGCTCTCTAGAGACCACAGGAAAAACTCAGAGCTCACATGTCAGGTGTTTAAAATATAAAAATATTTTTTAAATACTTTTTTTTTTGTTGTTTTGTTTCCTTTGTTTCCCTGGTTTCTGTTTCTGAGCTTGGCTTCCACCTGACTTTACTTGTCTCTGTGAAGGTTTTCTGTTTTCCCCCAGCCCAGCATCTGAAGAAGAGTTTGAGTAGTCTGTTCTCTTGTTCAGGAATTTGTTGATTCTTTGTTATTTCATATTTGTGGCTCTGGCCTGCCACAATCTTCTCTGCAGGCCAGGTTGTGCTGAACTCTCCACCCCTCGGGACAGTGTTATCTTTTATACTAAAAATTACATATGCTTTATTTACAACAATTCTCCAATACCTATTAACTACATTGAACAGTATACTTTTACTCTAGACCAACCCAAATGTGCCACACCACCACAGAAGATGGAGAACAAGAGGACCAAAAAGAAGCTCAGGGACACACCCCATTTCCTCCATCTTTGCCCCCTGATCTCACATTCTAAAAATCCCCAAATTCTACTTTTTCACCCTGTGACATGCTAATTATCATTCTGTCTAAATTCTTGTGGCTTATAAATTTCCCCAGGACAGTCAGAGGGATGTCCTGGTTCCCACAGTCACGTCCTGGGGGGAGCTGGCAGCTGCTCTGCAGCACCTGCAAGGCAAACAGCCCACCAGCCAGGATCACCACTCCCCACAGCCCTGGCCAACACCTAAGCTGTCTTGGCATCTCTCTCCACTGCTGCTGGCCATCAGGAGAAGGAGCCCAATGCTTCAGTAGGGATTAGGCTGAAAACTAATGACATTTTCCTTTATGCTACCAGATAGATACACTTGAGAGGCACGAGGGAATGCAGCTCCAGCAAGGAACTCAGCCGGGTTTTCCATCTCATCTAACATATTTCCCCCCAAACAGTGTCTAGGACAGCATCCCAGAAGCAATGCAGCAAGGGCAGTGGGAAGAGGGGAAGAGCAGCTGGAGTTGACCACAGCATTGCCTCTGGGTTTGAGGTACCACAGAATTACAGATTTACTCTCCACCTGCACCCGGGGAAAACGCTCCCATGTCTGGCACAGCAGAGCTGGGCTGGTAAAATCTTAATGTTGAGGCACCCCAACAGAGCAGAGCCAAGGTAACACTAAATAAATAAGGAGAAGGCATGAGACTTTCAATATTCCTTTCACTTCTTTAGAACCCAAACCAACAAAGGCAGGAATTGAGGAAGAAAATGGGATATTCAGTGCTTTGAAGTAATTCTACAGATGCATGATGCGAAGGGCTTAATCTGAGGGGAGAACGAGACACAGCCAACTGCCTTATACTTGGCTTATAAAGTTTGACCTGGTTGGGATCAGAATAAATATAATTGTGACAATGATAAAGCTGCCTCGGGGCCGTATCCTGTGGGTCCATGGGGATGGAGAGGAGTTGGAAGGAGCAGACAGAATTTTACAAATTCACTTCTTCCCAGTTCACCCCCTTTTCAGGTCTTGCAACATCAAAGAGAAGTTTGAACAGTCCCACCCAGTGCTGGGATTTGTCTCACACAGCCCTGATCCCTCCCTGATGTTGCCAGGGCAGCAGGGATCCAAACAGAGCCTTCTGCAGGGCTGGCTCCTCTCAGCTGGGGACCCCCACAGTCCTTCCTTAGGACCCTTCCACGAGGTTTGAGCACTCCCCAGCATAGGCACACTCTGCTGAGAAATTCCCCATTTTTATCCTTCCATAAAGGATTTATTCAAATTTACCTGCAGCCCAATTACACGGCATTAAGGGAGTAAAAAACCTTGATGAGTGCAAACTGTTACTTCGCTAAATTAGTTTGGTTGGTTGCATGGTTTAGGATTATTATTTTAATGCATTCTGATCTGATACCTGTTCTATTTTGCTTTACGAAGGAAAGAACTGAAAAGAATGAATCTCAAACCCGCAATAAGGACAGAGTTTTGCAAAAAATGGGCTTTAAGGGGGTTAGAAACACAAGTGTTTGAGCTGTGAAGTAGAAATGAGGTGAAGAATCACAGCAAAGGGGGCTTATTTCCCACATCCCTCCCTCCCCAGCTTCCCCATTGACCCTGACAACTAAACACATAATTGCAATTAACTGCAGGCAGAGTAGTTCAAACAGATGCATTTGCCAGTGCTTTGGCAGGGCTGTGTGCGTGCAGAACAGGAACAGGAGCACCAGCCCTGCTCCCTCATCAAGAGGAATTGTCTGGATCTCGGATGGAGCATGCACACGGCTCGGGCTGCTTAAGCTGTGACACTCAGAGAATGTGAATGAAGACAGGAGTTTTTAAAGGCCTTAGAGGAATTAGGCACCCAAAACACACAGGCTGGCATTTAATTCCCCTGAAAAGCCAGTATTTCAACTACCTTGCTGAAAAGATTTCCTTTGATAATCCAGAAAGCTGACATAATACCCGACAAAGACTTCTAATTTTCCTCTTTTTTTCTCTGGCACACTTGGGATTCAACATTATGATTCGGTTGCAGGAGGAATTTGGTCTTATGCTTCTCCTTGCAAGGCCTCCAGCTTTTTGGGGAGTTCCACGAGGCTTCATTATGGTAATAAATTAAGAAAAGCTCCAGCTTAGGGGAACGGGTACATCCTGCAAGCAGAGACATCCCTTTTCTTCCTCACACCCACTCGCATCCATCCGCTGCCCATCTTCTTAGCAAAAAGTCAACCTAATTATTGAACTAAAACATAAATGCCCAGTCTCACCAGCCAAAAGCATCGCTGACACCCTCCTGAGAGTATCCCTGCAGGCAAGGAGAGCTCAGCCACCTCCCTGCCCCATCCCCTTCACAACCATTTGAGGGAAACCTGAGAAATGGCACTCCAAAAGCCAGTGAAGTTATTCTGAAGTTTCCCTCACTTCACAACAAAGAGTTGTCCAAATGGGATATCTCCCAGAAAGAGCTGTGCAAATGGGACCACTCCCAGAGCTTAGACTGCAAACTGCTGCTGTCAGCACCTCAAGGCTCTTCTGCATCCATGGCTCTCAACACTCCGGATTTTCCAAAGCCCTTCTCCATCACTGGGACAAGTTATTTTCAGGGTCATGTGAAGAAAGGGCTGGAAATAAGCTCTGAGTACTATTTTGTGCACATTTAACCTGAACAGAAAATATCAGAGCCTCCTCCAGAGAGTCTCTTACCTGTGTGGGGCTTGGCAGAGACGCCTTGGTTGGAAGACACCAGCTGTCCCCAGTCTGGACCCCTCCATGCAAGAAGGACAAATGGACAAAGAGGGATTGGGCACAGAGACTTAAAAAAAAAAAAAAAAAAATTAAAAATTTAAAAAGCACCAAGAACGCTGCAGGCTCCTGACCATGTGGGGAATTTATTACTGTTAGAAGAAAGCCACCTGCATCAGAAGGGAGCAAAGCCAGCAACCGAGATCCATATCAGGCGACAGAAAGGAGGGTGGGACGTGATGAGAATTGGCATAAATAGGAGGCTGAGGCAGAAATCACAGGAAAATAAGGGAAGAAGAAAGAGTGTTGGGCTGCACTGCATCCCTGGGTCATCAGATCCGGCCCTCCTGCTAAAAGCAGGAAGGGTTTTATCCCCCTCTATTCCCACAGGAAGGCTGGCCCGTGGTCCGAGCGCTCTCTAATTGTCAGAAACGATCTCCCAATTTCCAGGCTGAATTTATTCCGGGCCAGTTTACGTGCATTTGTTCTTGTGCCAACACTATCCTCAGGCATAAATAGTTCTCCCTCAGTGCTGCTCTGCCCTCCCTGTCTTCCGCTGGTGTATTTATAGGCAGCTATCTTCCTCAGCTTTCATTCTGCTAATTTAATTAAGCCAGGCTTTCCTCGTCTCCCCTCTGAAGGCACCAGCTTCTTTTCTTTTATCATGCTGGCAGCCCTTTCCCAGCCCTGCTCTCCAGGCTGGCTCCAGCACCCCTCGGAGGAAAGCACGAGGCACACAATTGCCAGCGGTGATCTCCCTGGAAAACAGATGCTTGGGAGCCCGGTGCCTAATTGCAAAGGAACAGAGACAGGCTCCTCTTTTATCCTGTCAGCTCTTCTGGATCAGTTAAGGATCATAAATAGTGCTGTGGAGCACGAGCAGGTCCCGAGTGCTTTGCAGTGTGTTCAGTTTACATTTCGGCTGAGTTGTCTCGCCGTGATCCCGGACTCGTTCTTCTTTTTCCAATTATGCTACAGCACTTTGGGAAACCATATGATGTCCCTCGGATTAAATATTATCCTATTTGGTGCTAGACAGCAGCTCATATTGCAAAAGGAGAAAGCTGTGGCCAGAGGAGGGGAGGACAATAGGACTTTTCACTCCTGCTTTTTCTCGAGACAAGAGAACTCCATGGGATGTAAATATTGCTGTTTCACTGGACATTGGGGGAAGAATTAACCCGTGGGCTTCCTAACAACTAAAGACCACGAAAAAGTGGCAAAACATGGCAGCATGGGGTGATCTGTGAGGGGTCAGGAGTTGGACTTTGCTGATCCTCGTGGGTCCCTTCCAACTCAGGGTATTCTACAATTCTTTTGTATTTAGATATAAGTCAAACAATGGCAATAACATCAGCTCTTTCATGCCCCTGGCATCTTTCACTTTCTAGCTAGAAGATGGCATTTCCTTCCATTTGAGTGAAAAGGGGACAGATTAATAAATACAGCCTGAGGACCTGATGATCTTTGAGGTCCTTTCCAACCTTAATGGTTCTGTGATTCACCCAGGGCGCAGCTCAGACCCGGCTGTGAGGGAATCACCATCCTCTGTCCATGGCGGGGTTTGTGCCTGGATGTGACACCTTAAGAAAAGCAGAGGCACGGAGACTCAGAATGCTGTCAGAAACTCAGAGTGTTGTCTGTGCAGCTGGGAAAGGCTGACAGTTAAAACGACTCTGCTGAAGAGCAACTCTGCTTTTCAGCCCATCTGATAATGTTTGGTAGCCCAGCAAAAGCTGTTTCCTGTAAGCCTCTTCTGCCCCTTCCCACCGCTGACCCAGACCAGCTCTCTGGCTCAACAACTCCACACAGAATCCCAAACTTCTCACTGGCTCCATGCCAGTGTCCTCACGACATCAACCAGCAAAAGCTGTCCCTGACACCTCCAAAAGCAGAGCTGAAGGGGTACAACAGTGTTTCCATGGCCATTAACCCAGGAGAGGTGCCAGGGCTCTGGGATTGCCCCCCGTGTGCCACCATATCCCTGCTGAGCAAGGCCCTGTTCCCACACTGTACCCCCAAACTGCTCTTTGCAGGCCTGGAGACCATTTCCTGGGATAATTTTTGATCACCCAGCAAGCAAGACACGCTCCCTCCAGCCAAAGCTGAGGAGAAAAGGTGCAGCTGGAGACCAATTTGCTGTAGTGCAACCACCAGAAATAGCAGAGAAAAATGGAAATATCCTCCAAGAATCCCCAGCTTTTCAATAAATAAGGAAAGCTGCTGTCGAGATGTAAAATAGGCAGGTGTTTTTCGTAGGAAAGCAAATTGTGGTGGGGTGCAATAGAGCCAGAGGAGCAGTTACCCACAGCCCCTCACTCTCATTTCTTTGTGGAAATCATGGTGCTGGCTGGGAAACACGAAAGCCACGACCATTTCCAGCAGCGTTAGAAACCCAACCAACACATGAACCATTTGTCAGAATGACAAAACTAGCAAGAAAAGAGAAGGGGAAATATGTCTTTTTCAAGCATTTCCGTGGGGGATTTGCAGAAATTGGGTGGTGAGAATTAAGCAAATGGCCTGTTGGAGGCAACACAACTCACTTCATTTGTGATTTTGCACCTCTGGGTTGTTGGGGGTTTTCTGAGCCAACAGTTTCTGCTCAAAGAGAGAAGTGCTCACTGCAGAGACTCACAAAGCTCTTGTAACAGGCTCTCTCAGGTAGAAACAGGCAGATTTAGAGCCAACACCTCCCAGCTAAGGGAGGGGTTTTAACATCATTAATACCAAGACAGCAACTACAAAGCACCCAGCACTGTCGAAATATTCACTTTTAATTGCGGCATGGCAATTCCTATAACCTGTGCCCTTCTCCTGCAAGGAGCTCACAGGGGACAGGGCTGGCCAGGCTTCCCCTGGCCATTGCTGAGGAAGGAGATGGATGGGCAGCCCCAGGGCAGCATGATTGATTTCCCTCGTTATCCAGAGCAGGAAAGTGGGATGGAAGGGTGGCAGCATCCCTGGGTGTGGGGTTTGTCTTGTTCCAGCTGAATGTGAGCAATCAGTGACAGCAGGCAGGAGGAGGTGTCACGTTTTTGACAAGGGTTATCTGTTGCACCACAGCTGGGGAGCCAGGTAGGGTGAGTCCTTCCTTCCAGACCAAATTATTTTTTTATTGTTGTCCCTCCTCCAGTGAGCTCTCCCTTTTCCGCATACAAAGCACAGGTGGAACTGAGGCTCAAACAGCTGATGCTGCCCAGGTGTGATAGAGGAAAAGGACTTCTTGATGCTGAAGCCTCCAGCCATCCTGAGTTAATGCTTGCACAGCCTGACCCAGCTGAAAAAGTTCCCAGAAAAAGTTTCTTTCTAACTCACAAAGCTCACTTTAGCTCTTGAGATCGATCCTTAGTTCTCATTTCCATATTTTTATCACTCCCAGCTCAATGCCCGTAATGTTGAAATCAAACCTTACAGTGAGGCTGCAAAGGGGGAGGAGTAACAAATCACTAAAAACTTCAGCACTTCCCATGGAAAATTCTCCTACGATCTCAGTTTTAAAGGGCAGGTTAACAATGGTCTGGGGCTTGGTAGTTTAAGGTTTTTGGAACTCGAACAAAAGCACCAGCCATGACACTGTGACACCCACAGCGTGATGAATGTGTGAAGCAATCACTGCCACTGGCCATAACAGAAATGAAATATGGAAAATGGTCAAGCAGGCTGGGAAGGAGGAGGAGAGAACACTGGAGGAGTACCAGAGGCTCTGTGGTGGGGGAGCCCCTGGCTCAGTGGGTTTTAATGGATGCAGAGAGGGAAGGACAGGCTGGATTATTCATTGCTCTCTCCAAACCAGCTGCATCCCTCACTCCAAAGGAAAACAAACAAGATCTCATCTAAACACATCACTCCAACACCCTGAGCTGCTGCTGAGCCCTCTGCTGACATCTCAGGATCTGGGGGTGGTTGGTTCTCAAGAAAAACTCCGTGCTGGCAATTTTTTGGCCTGGCTCAGCCCCTTGCTCTGAGGTGGGAAGAGGGCATCTGCTTGTGTGCATAATTGAGCACATAAATAGGTCAGCACTGGCTCGTGGGGCTGCTGCAGACACAGATGCATTTTTCTTGCATCCTTAGGCAAGCTGGAAAATGTCACTTCCTTGCTCAGCCATCACTAAACATTTTGCTGCCCTCAGTGCCCACCTGCCCACAGTTCTGGGAATAAGCTGGGAGACTAAGAACAGGTTTCTCTTTTTTCATGCATTTTGTTTGATTTTGGTTTCTTTTTATTTTTTTTATTTATTTTTTTTATTTTATTTTTTATTTAAAGGCACACAGAGTGATTTTAGAGCCCAAAATTGGGGTCAATGCCCTGACCCACTTCTCGTCCCTGTTCTCACCTGGGCCTCTGCAGCATCCTTCACCTTCCTTTTGATTCTAATCCCTAAACCGGCAAGTTTTCATTAGAAGCTGAAGCGCAAGCAAAGCCCAGGGAGCAGAGAAATGCCTGCAGAGGGGTGAGAAGCTGTTGCACATCCCAAGGCCAAAGTCCTGCCTGAGGAGATGGAGGGATCTTGCCTGGCTATATCTGCATGCAGAAGGAGGGGCTACCTTCCCTTAGTCCTCGCTCTTCCATCCTTGGGGAGGAACATCTGGAACAGGAGTTGAGGTCACAGACAGGTGTTTGGTACTGAGTCCTGTGCTGGTTCAAACGAGAGGATGTGGGGAGTGGGCTCACAGCAGTGTTTGAAACAAGCATGGCCAAGGCAGATCCTTCCTGACCAGTGTGGAGAGAAAGATGAAACGAGTGAGTCCAAGAGAAGGAAAAGAGCAGGGACACTGAACAAAGCTGGAGCTCTCCAGGAAGGTAGAAGACAGCTGAAGACGCTTCAAAAAAGACTGTGCTTTCTATCTCCTAGCAACAGATGCCAACGAGAAGAAGAAAAATGAAAAACAACAGGCGAGATGGTCAGAAGATAATCTTGGTAGAGGAAATGGGGGTTTTGCCAAGTCTCACCCTGCTGGACCCTCATGCCTCCCCTCTTATGGACACCACACCAGTGCCCTCATCCCAGCCAGGCTATTTTTGCTCCCAGTGGCTAGGGTGAGAGGTTTGGGTGTTTTCAGCCCCAGGCACAGCTCCTCTCATTCTCTCTCCCCAGCTGCACTTGGGGCAATAGGACCACAATAGCTGTGCAAGGGCAACCAGACATCTTGGCAGCTTAAAGGGGGACCCCAAAATTACACATAGGATGATGCTCAGCTGAGAGCAAGCACTCTGGGGGCTTCTGCTGCTCAGTATTTCAGGCTCCATCTGCTCCCCCGCAAGTGTATCCATCTGCAAACAGGGCAATATTTACAGACCCCAAAGCATCTGGCACCAGGATGCTTTAACCCATTAGGAAATGGCTGGAGAACACCACACTCAGGGCTTTTAAAGACATTTGGAGGGGGGAAAAAACCCCTGTGTCTACAAGAAAATCCCCCCTGCCCATCCCTGTATCAATTACAGAAGAGACATTAAAAGGTTTTAGTAAAGATTTCTTGTCAATAACCTGGATCTTGGAGTCCCAACGTTCTTATTCAAACTCTCCTGGGAGAGTTTGAATCATCCCAGCAAAAAGGGACACGCCACAGACACATCACAGCAAAGGCAGAGGAAAGATAATAGAAAGGAGATATTGGGCAGAGAATAAAAGATCAGAGACAGCAATCTGTAGGAACAGAGACAGATCACGAGTTTAAAGGAAGGTGATTCTTCACTCTACGCCTATACAAATGATTTTCTTCCCTCTGCAGCTCCCTCCTCCCCTCTCCCCTGATGATTTGAAGGCTTTGGGAGCTGCAGTAAGTGTGACTGTTTTTCCGTGCGACTCAGCCGAAGATTTAAGTAGGCAGGAGGAGAGCACTCTCCTTTTCCATCAGCGTTCAATAGAGAGAGAGGGAAAAAAAAATACCCAAATAAAAAAGAGAGAAGAAAAATCAGGAAAGAGTCCAAGCTGCGAATCGTTAAAAGAAAACACAACTAGGAACATAAAAACCAAAGAGATGGAGTGGAAAAATACATCCAGGCGATCCTTCCTCCCTCCAGCACTTCTCCTATGTGTAAAGTCTTAGCACAGAGATTAATCTGCAAAGCTGCTGAGCCAGAGCTGGGCAAACTGGCCCAGGGGAGCCTTCTCCTCCAGATCTTCTGATAATTCTCAGGAGAGACCTCTGGGAGGATGCTGGCCTTGGGTTTGCTCAGCCCTTGGGTGATAAAGAGGGGGAGCATGGGGCTGATTATGATAAGGCTGCTCTGGGAGTGCTGAGTATCAGCTGATTATCAGTTATCTTGCTACTCCAGATCTCTGGGTCCAAAACCCTTTTTCTGGCCTGGCAAAACCCTCGTACGAGGCTGGGGCTGTTTAAGGCAGGCGCTTGTGTTGTGGAGGTTTTGTGACACATCCCACTTGCTGGCCTGGTTTCCTGAGGAGAAACACAGTCACAACATCCATCTCTCCTTCCCTTCACCAATCAGTCAATTTTTACTCCATCCAAAATAAAACAAAACCCAGAAGAGATTCACAGTGATACCCACTGGGCACCACAAGTGAAAGCAGGAAGGGGAAACATTTTACTGAATCGGCAGAATTCCTACCAGGGGAAATCACACAGGAACCCAGACAGAGCCCAGACAACAGCAAAAAGCAGGTTTTGAGTCCTGCAGATCATGGGATGGCTCGCTTTCATTGCATCAGGAAAATTCAGTGGGGTGGAACAGAAGAAGCTGTTACTGATGCAGTCAGAACTCACCCTCAGACACATGACGTTGCAGGAACGCATTTTTTCTGTCCTTCCCATGCTCCAATGGCATTCCCAGCTCACAGAAACAGGAATATTGCAGGTGAGGTCTTGGCTGATTATTTCCTCTTCTTTCCAAGACCTTCATCTTTTTTTTGCCACCAAACATTGCCTGGAGCCTGTCCAGAACTTTCCAGGAGCACAGCGTCTTGAGTGTGCATGCCTTGCAGCTTTATCCATTCTTCTTGATGTTATAAAACTGTCTTGTAAAAGCAAAATTAAAGGCTTGAGTGCTGGCCACAAAGCCCTTCCCATGGCCATGTTTTCTGTTGTGTGCAACTCCAAGACAGAAGGAGGAGGGGGGCAGAAGAGGGGGAGAGAGCTTTATGCATTAAACTTCTTTATAAATCTATTGAAGGTATTTCATCACTTCCCGACATTCCTCTATAAAACCCACTCAGCTACGTTTACAAATTATAAAATTAGCTTTATGTGCAGGGTCCAGGCTAATGGCACAGCTAAATCTAGGGAGCAGGAAGATTAGATGCCTCTCCTTTGCCCGTGGTGGGATTTATTTTGCAGCATCCCTTCCTGGAGTAGAAGAATTTCCCTCCCAAGCCAAAGCTTTCAAAGGTCAAAAGAGGTTTGACCACTAAGTGGAAAATTTGGAGGAGCCACCTCTGTGGGGAGCACATAGAGCTGGATGGCTCAGGGCAACATTTGTTCTCCACAAAGACATTCTGGAAAAGGAGGGAATGCAGAACTGTCATCCCAAGCATGGGATGGATGGAGAGGGGTGCAATGCTGAGAATATTCAGGGAGAAGGGACAATTTTCATCAATCTCAAGGCTTCAAACAGGTGCAAGCCTGGCTGCGGGTTACATGTTCTTGGTACCCTGCCACACTGTTCAGGGAAACCTTGGGCAGTGCCAGCCTCCTTCCAGTGGTCTCCCAGCCCTTGGCTACAGCCCAGGGCACTGCCCAGCACAGGTCTCTGAAGAGTGCTAAAAAACCCATTACAGAGACAGGACTGGCATCAGCGTGAACTCAGCACAGCTCAAGTGCCAGGAAGGGAGGGGGGAGACACTTCAGCCTCTCCTGCCCAGCTCACATTCCCTCTCCAGCCCCTCTCCAGGCTCCTCAGCACACAGAAAGAAGCTTGATGTTGCTCACCTGGTCCACGGGGTGCTGCCAGCTTCCCCCAGGCAGCCCAGGCCGGTGAGGAGAGATCTTATGGCAGAGCAAGGTCACCTCCTGATGCTTCTGGTCACTTGCTAATCCTCACAGTGTCAGGGATCAACATTGCAGGGCAGGAGGGAACACATTTCACCAGTTCCCTCATGCTGAAGAAGGAAACAAAAGCTAATCAGCCTCAAGCACAGGGGGCATGAAGGGAACAAGCACCTCCAAGCTTTACTTCTCTGCACCCTTTTAAAAAAAATAATTTCCCTCTGCAGAGTATTAATCACGAAAAGTCAGCCTTAGGAAGAGTTATCCATGGAGCTATGCTGGGACTGCAAGGACACTGTGTTAGAGCAAGATTATTTACTTTTATAACCTTTACAGAAACAAGAGATAAGTACACTAGAACAACTTGCTCACACAGCAGCAACCACCTGACTCATGCCTGCAGCCTCCCATTTGAGATGCTGCTCCCAAAGCTGCACTGAACCATGCTGGGATGGCTTTGGAAGTGGGGTTTGCCTTTGAGGGGCAGTGACACTCGAGGGCTCAGGAGCAGAGCCCACCCAGGGCTGCTCATGGCTCTGGAGCCCCCTCAGAGCCTCCCACTGCTCCTGTCAGGTTTTCCTCTCCAACAGGCACTGTCCACCAGCAGGAAGCCTCCTAAGCTCCCTCAGACACAAATTTTCCAATGGCTCACTTCACGGGGAGCCTGCAAGAAACTGAGAGCCCTCTCCTGACATCCTGGCCTGCAGCTCAAAGGGATGGATGCTCCTGCCCTGAGCCAACAAGGGAACAGCATCTCTGCGCTGCTCTCTTCCTCTTCTCCCTGCCCTCTGACAAAGAGCTGAAGTTCTGCAGGGGGTGGTTTTTTCCCTGGCCCCTGGCATTGTGGCCATGCCCAGAAGACAAGCACCAAGGGTCACCTATTGAATTCTGGGGAGGCATTGCAATTTTCCAGCAAATTCACACCTCCCTCCTGCCAGTCTGGGATTCCTTTAAACAAAAAATCAAAGGTGCATGGGAAAAGCAAAAGTTATCTCCAGTCTCTGCTAGGATGAGCCAGACCACAAAGTGAAAATGTTCTACATCCCTCATTTCCATCTGCCCCTCAACATGTGTCTTGTACCCTCTGGAGCCATCTCCCATTCCCACAGAGCTTTGTGGGTGACATCCTGATCTATAGACACAGAAAGGAGCCTTTGTTTACAAGATAAGAGCCACAAAATGCAAATAAAAAGCCCCAAATAGCTCAACATCAAACAGGGTCCATATCTACCCTTTCAAAGGCATCCAGGCTGCAAAACACCACAAGCAATGACTTTGTTTGCAACATTAAATATGATACTAAAACATCTCCCGTGCGAAAACAACATGCATATGAGTTTGTTTATGCTAGAACTTTAATCTCTAAAATAACAGGTCTCCAGAGCTTGTTTTAGGCTGAAAAAAAAAAAAAAAAAAAATACCAAGTAATGATTCAAGGTATGTTGGGCTGGTATGGTCAGGTTTTGGTGTTGGGGGGCTACAGGGATGACTTCTGTGAAGCTGCCAGAAGCTTCTCCTGGGTCCAACAGAGAAGGATGAGGAGGAAGAAGTGGCAGAGACAGTAAATCCTGTGATAAACTGATTGCAACCCCATTCCTCATCCCCTGCACAGCTGGGCAGGAGCGGAAGAAAATTCAGGAGTGAAACCTCACTAGAAGGGAGGGGTGAGGGGAAGGTGTTTCTAAGATTTGGGTTTATTTCTCAGTATGCTACTCCAATTTGATTGGCAATAAATGAAATCCATTTCCCCAAGCTGAGACCTTTTTGCCCATGATAGTAATTCCTGAGTGATCCTTCCTTCTCCTCATCTCGAGCTTTCCATTAAATTTTCTCTCCCCTATCCAGCTGAGGAGGGGAGTGAAGGAGCAGCTCATGTTGGGCACATGGCATCCAGCCAGGGTCATCCCACCACACCAGGCCTGAAGAGGCTGGAATGATTGCCTAAAGCAGCAGGGAACTGTTGCAGAGAGTGCAGCCCTGATTTAATTAAAGCCTTAAACATCCTCCAAGCCACACGATCCATCTACCCATCAATATGATGAAAAGACTGCAAGTTCCCTTAGACTCACCCAGCCACCTCATGAATCTCCTGTTGGGAAAGCAGGAGGAAAAATGAACTCTCACTTCTTTCTTCCATTTCCACACCAGCCTGAGCCATTTCCCTGCTCCTGGGATGTGCCAACAGGAGCTTTTGCTGTGCAGTGAGCAGGGAGGGGGCTCCCAGCAGGAGCACAGCAAAATCCAGGTGCTGGGAGCTCAGGCCACGTGTCACTGCCCCTCCAGATGCTCTTCCTCCAGCAGCATCGGGTTGTTCAGTGTCCTTTGGATGCCCAAGTGGATATGAGATACCTGCAGGCTCTGCTGTGCTACAGGAGTTATTTCAGGCATGGCAGGACAGCCTGGGGACTGCTCAGGTGTCACCTTCCTCCCTGTTTCTCCTGGATTCTTTCTCCTGGATTGCACCGGTGCTTATCCTCCATTTTCAGAGCCGTGAAAATCTAAGCCATCCCACATTCCTGAGGATGGCCAGGGCTCCAGCAGCTGCCTGAGAGCAGAGGGCTGCAGGCCTGAGACAGGGGGGCTCTCCCAGCTGAACCTCAGCCACGGTTCTGCAGGTGCATCCCTGGATCAGGGAGATGGCCTGGCCCACCTGGAAGGGGAGAAGCCAAAGGGGTTTAAGTCCACGCTCATGGCTACACATGCAAGGAACATTTTCCCGCAGCAGACCGAATGAAAAAAGCAAATATTTGCCAGAATGAAAGTGTCAAGTGCTTGACAGCTCTCCCTCTGCTTCCTTTCTTTTGTTCAGGGGGGCTGCAGCCAGTCAATAACCATGTGATCCATGGATTTACTTCCTTTTGGTCGGGGAGGTGGGATCATCCTGAGCCAGCTCAAGACAAACCTACTTCCTCCTAAATAAAACTTAAGGCAAGGAGAAAATTGTGTGGGGGAGAGAGTTTAAATGGGGAAGCTCCAAAGAGCATCTTTTTAAAGTTAACATTAGTTTCATTTTGGCTCCAAACAACAGGAGTCGAAGCATCTAATTTCAAAAATGCACAAAAATGTGGTTTGATTTTTTTTCAAATTGCTACTTTCTGTTGTCATCTTTTTTGTTGAGTGCAACACAAACAATTTCAGCTGACCTGAAATGCTATTTTTCAACAAATGAATGCTTTAAAAGAAAAGAGAAAGAAGGAAAGGAAGAAAGTCTCATTCTTTAGCCTATGTGTGTGAGCTACACCACTAATTTTCAGTTGTCAGCTTCCTGCTTGAGGTAATGGCACAAAAAAAAATGGCCGAATAAATTATTTTTCTCACAGATGCATCAAAAGGGCTGACAGAGAACACTAAAATGAGATGGTATACCCCCCCCCAAAAAAAAAAGAAAAATACAAAGTGTGGCTAGATGGAATCACTGGAAGCATTGGTAGAAACCGAGCACTGGCGTCAGCGCTCGCGTCACTGAAGCCCTCTTTGCATTTAGGTTTCCCACTCCATGGCACTGCCTGCGTGGTCCAAAAAATACAAACTAAGGGGTGGTTTTATCTGAGAGAGCTTGGAGTGACCTCAAGAACAAGCACTCTTCGCTGGGGGCTGGTGTTTGAGTTCAGCACTGGTCCCCTGGGTGAGCCGGCTCCAAGGCCTGGGGGACGGCTGCTCCATTCCCTCATTAAATAATTCTGACTCATGAACACATCAGAAAACTTGCCTCGTGCCCTCTGACAGTTTACCTCCAGAAAGGCAGAGTTTGTCCAAGAAATCCTTTTGTGCAAATCATTCAGGCAGCATTAGTCATGTTTGTCCCTTCCTTGCCGAGACAGCTCGGGGAATTTGTGTTATTTTCATTGCCTTCCACTGCACCCTCATCCATCCTGACCAAGTGAACTTGCAACTTTATCTCATCTTCCTGCAGCGTGGCAGAGCTGCTGCTTCTGGCCAAGAGGAATGGCCTTAAATGCAATTTTCATCCTTTATTTTATTTTATAGACAACCCAAACGTCCCTGATAGCCCAGTCCAGGGTGGCTTTCAGCCTTCCAGTAAGGAATAAAAGGCATAAGGACATGGCTGGAAGGTCAAACATTATTTATATTACATGTATATATATTGATATGTATACATATAAATATATTGTGTATAATATGTATTTTATTTATATACATACACCTATATTGCTTTTATTTATACAGCTATGACTATTTCTCTTTCCCTCCTGAATTCTTTTTAGCCAGGCAAACTACAGACACCTCTCATGTCTGCAAAAGATGATAAAAAAAAAAAGATGATAAAAGATGCCAAAAGATGATAAAAGTGCTCCTAAGAGTAATCCTAAAGTCACTCAACCTTGCACATTTCTGGGCCACAAGCACACACCTTCTTGGGTCACATCCTGGGGTGAAAAACCAGTTTTTCAGGAATTTTTCCGGGAAAGAGAGAAACGCCCTAAACATCTGATATTTCCCTGTCTTCCTTCAAATCCCAGCATATTTCTGGCAGTTCTGTACATTTGTATCCGACTGCTTAGCAGGGAAAAGCTCTTTCTGAGCCATCTCTGCCATATAGTTTCTTCCGACATAAATATGAATTGAGGTTATGGCTCAGTATGATCATCCCAGGAAAAAGTGGAGATTACATCAATGTGACCCATTAAAACAATCTTAAATACCCACTGATGGTTCATTATTGCAAGTTACTTTCCTTCCTGATGTAGAATTTATTCAATATATTGGAGGGGGAAGAAAGGTCTCCAGGAAGGCATTGCCTGTGCCCCGCATTAATAAAAAGGGACAGCATGAGGGATGGCCTTGACAAGTTGGAAGAGGAGTTTCCATTTACACAGCCCCACTGGATGAATCAATATCCTCCTCCTGTAGGGCATGGAGGCCAAAAGGAGAACTTTAATTAGGTTGTAGCCAGGTTAGGGTCAGGCTCTTCACCCAGGGAAAAAGGGGCAGGGTAGAGGAAACGGCTTCAAGGTGCACCAGGGGATGTTTAGATTGGATATTAGGAAAGAATTCTTCACTGAAGCAATGGTCAGACACTGGAACAGGCTGCCCAGGGATGTGTTGGAATCACCATCCTTGGAAGTGTTTAAAAAATGTGTATTTGTGGTGTTTGGGGACACAGTTTAGTGGTGACCTTGGCAGTGCTGGGTTAACGGTTGGACTCGATGATCTTAGAAATCTTTTCTAAACCAAAGGATTCTGTGATTCTAAGAAAGAGCACATGGAGCTGTTAGCTGGGTTTAGGTGCAGAAAAGGGGTGAGGGCCTCCCCAAATCATCACCACCTGCCCCCTTCCCATCCCCTGTGCAGAGAGTGGTGACGGGAGGCAGCTGTGAAGCTCTTCCCCCAGGTGACACAGGCCTCCAGAAAATCCCCTCTCCTTCTCTTTCACTCTTTGTCTCTGCAGCCTGGATCTGAATTTATAAACATTTTGCTGCAAGTCAACCCTAGAGGTCTGGTTGTTTTCTTTGCACCTATGCAATTCAATTAAATTAACACTTTTGAGGAAGGAGGAGTTTGTGCTATAGATGGAAAACCTCTCAAACCCAAGGCTTGGGCTTCTCTCTGTGTATGATTCTCTCTTTATGAGAGAATGATTGAATTATAGAATCACAGCACCATTTAGGTTGGAAAAGGCCTCCAAGATCATGGACTCCAACCTTTGATCAATCACCACCTCACAACCAGAGCAGAGCACTGAGTGCCACATCCAGCTGTATCCTGAACAATTCCAGGGATGGCAACTCCACCACCCGGGCAGCCTTTTCCAATGCCTGACAACCCTTTCTGTGAAGAAATTCCTTCTGATGTCCAACCTGAACCTGTCCTGGTGCAGCTTGAGGCTGATTCCTCTTGTCTTGTCCAGAGAAAACAAGCACTTTCTGGCTTTTCCCCCTCACAGGCACCCAAACCAGTCCCAAAGGGCCAGGGGTGTCCTGGGGATTCCTCTCTCTTGAGTCCTGGAGAGGAGCTCAGGCAGTTTGGGAGCTGAAGCTGCAAGGGGACACGTGGCACATCTTTCATTCTGGCCATTCATAAAACCCAAAATATTAACATCAGAGAATACAGAGGTCTCTTGAAAGAGAGGGATTCGGGTCCTTTGCCACATGGAACAGGTCAGGGAAAAGGTTCTGGCAGGCAGACGGTTTTGTGCCAGGGAGCAAGGATTGCCTCTTTCCCCTCACACCCTGGGCTCCTGCTTGCAGTGCCTGTCCCACAGCTCCACAGGCTCCCAGGGCATCTGGGGCTGGAGGGGCCTTGGGGTGTCTTCTCCTCCCACTGGCCCAAAGCAGGTGGTCCTCACAGCCCCCAAAAAGCCACTCCCTGCTGTCACACTCCTCATCCCCACCATCTCCCACCATGAAACTGGGGGCACCTGCCCAGGGGAAAGAGTGTAGGGAGTAAACACCAAATTGGAGCCTACCTTTTTATCCCCCAAAGAGTTTCCTGTTGCATCCTCTCCTTTATTTGCTCCAACTCTCCTCCAGTTTTCTGTCTTCTTCGTGCACCTAATTAATGAGCCAATTCATTAATATTTTTGCAGCAGAATTCTCTTCCCAGCTATAAAGCGGCCGTGCCAAATTTTTGCCTTAATTATAAACAATACCTTTTGTTTAAAGCTTTCTGCAGAGAAAACAGCAAAGACTTCTGTCTCTTCACAAGACAATTATTCAGAATGTTATCAGCAAATCTTCATCTCCGAGGAGGATTTCTCCCAACACAGTCCACCCACCTATAGATGCACTCAAGACTACAATCAATACATGTTAATTAAGCCCTAGCCCACTCCAATTAAAATGACAGGATCTGAAGGACAGACATTTGTTTTTGTCAGTAAATTAATTTAAGCATTCATTAACTTTAATTTTTAAATTATATATCACTTTAATGATAAATAATTCCTCTCATTACAGAGGAAACATATGGAAGGGAAAGATAAGATGGGAGAGAGTTGGACCCAGGGAGGAATATGTTCCCCGGCGCTTCCTTCTCCTTGGGCACATCAGCAACCCCATTTATGTCAGCAAACTGGGCTCTTTTGAAAATTTGGCTGGCAAGTGCAGTGCTGAAATAAGAACAGAGATTCTTTGAGTATCTCACCTCCTTCTCTGCTGGGAACATGAAAGCTCGGCTGTGAAATCTCGGGGTTTTAGAATAGCTGAAACTTTGTGCAGGCTACCAAAATAAACACATTGCAATGGAAATAAAAACATTGCCACGTTAACGAGTTTTTTAATATATGTAGAAAAGGGCAGGTTGGTTTACAGCTTAACCCTTCCTGCAGGTATCCCAGGCAGAGAAGGGGTGATTTATAATGTGATGTTTGCACAGTGTCCTGCACTTGGAGTTAAACCTCCCCTGACTTGCTGGGGCAGGCCAGCAATATTTGGGGCCTTCTTCTCCCAGCAGGTGCTGTGTGGCACACAATCCAGGCTGCTCCACAGAAGGGGTTTAACCCTCAGCACTGTGGGAACCAGGACATCCCTCTGGCTGTCCTGGGGAAATTTATAAGAATTTAGATAGAATGATAATTAGTATATCACAGGGTGAAAAAGTAGAATTTGAGGATTTTTAGAATGTGGGATCAGGAGGGAAAGATGGAGGAATGGGGTGTGTCCCGGTTCCTCTTCTTGTTCTCCAACTTCTGTGGTGGTGTGGCACATTTGGGTTGAACAGGGGTACACTGTTCAACGTAGTTAATAGGTATTGGAGAATTGTTGTAAATAAACCATACATAATTTTAAAAAGATAGCACTGTCCCAAGAGGCAGAGAGTTCAACACAGCCTGGCCTGCAGAGAAGATTGTGGCAGGACAGAGCCACAAATATGAGATAACAAAGAATAAACAAATTCCTGAACAAGAGAACAGATCTGGAGCTCTTCTACAGACACTGGGCTGGGGGAAAACAGAAACTTTCACAGAGACAGAGACAAGTTAAGCCAGGCTCAAAAGCCAAGAACAGAAACCCCAGGGCCAAGGAAACAAAAAAAAAAAGAGAAAAAAGTATTTTTTTTAGATTCATATATTTTAAAAACCTGACAAGCACCTCCTGATGGCCCACCCCGGAGCTCACCTAGCAGTGCCCATCACACCCTCAGTGGGAATTTCCCCACAGTGCCAAGCTAAGTGAACGTCCCAAGGTCTTTCCCTGCTGTAGGAAGCAGAACTCGGGAGTGCCTGACATTCCCAAGTGCTCAGAGATCACAAGCTCCTCACCCCACCAAGCACATCCCCGCAGAGCTTCCCGGAGCCCGGGCGCTGTATAAATAGCAGCACTGCACTCCGAGCCTCCTCCACACAGACCCTGCCTGGGACCTGTCAAATGACAGAAATCAAAATAGATTAGCTGAATAAATTATTCACCCCAGAGCGCCTTCACTCCTCGAGCGTTGCGCTGGACTGATTGGCTCCGCGGCTGATGGTGGCAAACAAACAGCAAAACAAAATTATTCAGGGGGTAGACTGGCAAAAAGAAAGAGTGAGGAAAGCACCAGGTGTCAACCTCTTGGGAGCTTTAGACCTGCAGTGTAATTGCAGACTCCTCTGACCATATTTCTTCCTTTGAAACAGCTGATTATTCCTCTTCCCAGCCTGATTTTGCAGTTATCATCGCGAGCTGCTCCTGCTGGGCTCTTAGGATGCCTCATCTCCTACAAACCCCTGGAGACAGGGAGAGAGTCCCTCTCTGAGCCCCACTGCACAAGCACTGTTCACAGACACTTCTCTCTCATAGACACTGCCTTTAATCCAAGAGCCAAAACAGGAAAGAGTCAGGGGACTCTCCTTATCCAGAGATACCCCAGGACTCCTAACAGCCTGACAAGTAACAATTCCTTGTACCCACACTAAGCAGAGGGGAGCATCCCAGCCTTCTCATAGCCAAAATTCACTTTTTTCCATCTCCTCTGCCTCTTGACATCTCCTGTCTTGCGCTCCGTCACCCCCTCTGCCCCACAATGCCAAAATTACCTATATTTTCCCTTCTCAAGACCCACACCCTTCCCTCCCCCATGGAGAACCATCCCTAGCAGTGTGGCTTTGCTGAAGACAAAGGGGTTCCACCTGCAAGGAGAAGCCCTGATGCCTCAATTTCCACACGTAAAAGCAAGCAGGGGATAACCCAGTGCTCTGAGCAGGCTGAGAGTTGGACCTGCAGCTTGGAAAAGTTCTTTAGGAGGAACACACAGGACCTATGCAATGCAGAAGGTTCCACCAAAAGGGAAATGGGGCAGTGAAAGAGAAACTATGCAAAAAATCACTTTATTCATAATCTGTTTACTTAACTACTGCAGAGATTTTTTTTTAAAAAAAAAAAGCTTTCTCCCCATTTATCCATTAGCTCCTCTTCCATCCAGCTGCACTGCTGAATTCCCATATTTATGACATCAGTGCATGTTGCTATAGAGATAATTAATTAATGCAACATAATCAAGTCAGCAATTTTACTACTTTACAGCTTAACACAGGACTGGAAATAGAGTGGGGAGAACACCAAAGCTTAGTTCTGAAAAGCAGGGGTTTTAATGGTCCTTTAAGCACTGAGAGTTGGGTCTGAAAGTCATTTCCACAGCACATGAAATGTGCCACATTCGGCATAATCACTGTCATTAGAAGCCCAGAGAAAAATTAGAAAAGCAGCAATAAAGAGGAATTGAAAGTTCTGACAAAAAAAGCTACAGGTGGAGAGCAGAGTTCTCCGAGCACCCAGCAAAACTCTTCATCTCCACCTGAACAGGCACCTGGCCAAAGGTGTGATGTCCCAGTGCCTAATCCCGAATACAGCAGGTTTTTCTGCAAGAGCCACCCCAAAACTCATCTCTCCTGGGCTGCCTGCCCTCTCTGAGACCTCCTGAGCCAGCAGGTGATGAGGAGGGGGTTGAGATGACCTCTTTGTGCTGCAGAAGACTCCATGGCAGGCTCAGCCAGGGGCTGGAGGCTTTCCCAGCTAGAAAAAAGAGAGATCCTCATGTGGCTGTCCTGCCTGTCACGGGTGGCCACACGAGGAGGCAGGAGGGGAGGCCAGGCACTCTCACCTCTCCCAGCCACAGCTGCCTCCTGACAGTCTGGCTGACATTTACAGCTGACATCAGTGACTTGTCAGCGTGTCCAAGCAAGACACTCTTTGATGGGAGCTATAATTCCACCCAGGAGCTTGCCTCCTTATGGAGAACTAGGCCAGAAAATGGATGCTGTGGAATATCCAAGAAGGTGCCACGCTTGCTGCTGGGAACTCCACCCTTTTGTTAATTTAGAAGATTAAAATCCCTTTTTCAAGGGAAGCCTTATTTTTTGTCCTGTACTAATTAGAATCTTTTTATATACTTTTCAGTTCAGGGTCTCTCCTTTTGAGGTTAGAGAGACGAAAGCAGCACAGATAAAATTAGGTCACTTAACCCTCAGGATGCTCCCATTCCTCAGCAAAAGTTGTTCCACACACAGTGGAATCAAGGGGGAAAAGCTTTAAGAGAGACACATGCAGAATAATTGACCCAAAGTCTGTGTTTTGTGGACAAGAGTGACATCATAAAGCCACATTTGCCTTCCATAACCGTGAAGTTTTTCAGGCTGTGGTATTTCCATGGCAAGTGTCACTTCCAAGCCATAACTGAAGCCACCTACACTTCTCAGAGAACTACGCAGTGAAGAAACAACCAAGCAAATTATTATAAAAAAATTTTAAATAGAATTTAGGAGGAAAATCAGCAGACCAGTATACTGCTGCCCAGCTTTATAAGCTGTCTCCACAATACACAAAGTCAAGAGACTTTCCACAAAGGCATGGAGTGATTGAACAAGGGGAAAATAGCCTTTAGCTAAAGGAGGGAAGGTTTAGATGGGATATTGGGAAAATACTGTTCCCTCTGTGGGTGGTGAGTCCCTGGCACAGGGTGCCCAGAGAAGCTGTGGCTGCCCCTGGATCCCTGGAAGTGTCCAAAGCCAGGCTGGATGAGGCTTGGAACAAGCTGCTCTAGTGGAAGGTGTCCCTACCCATGGCAGGGGCGTGGGACTGGCCACACTTTAATGTCCTTTCCAACCCAAACCATTCCATGTTTCTACACACAATCTCAATTAAAACACAGAAAAGTGCACAGATTTTATGTTGCATTCGTGTACAACACACTTGAAGAAAATTAGGACCAAAAAACCCACCCAAGCATTAAACACATCACGATTTGTTTGGAGTTCAGCATCAGCTCCCGATTCTCTCCAGGCTCAGCTACTTTCAATAGGATAAATTGCAGGGAGTCACTAAAATCCAGAGCTTATTGCACACCATCTGCAGGCACAGAGAGTGCTCTATTCCCCAGCCAGAGCTGTTTTCCTGGCAGGCTGCTGCTGCGACCTGTTGCAAGATTTCCCCGTGTGTGCCTGCAGCAGAGCCCCAGAGGAGACAGCCCCTCCTGGAGGGGTCAGCTCAGCTGGGGGAGGAGAGTGGCAGAAAGCTGCAGGACAATTCTCCTGCCACGACTTGGGCAGCAAAACCCAAGCCACTGGAATATTTGCTTGATCTGCACAAAACCCAGAGGAAAAACCCACTCTTGCAGCCACCAGCTGCTGCTGCTGCTGCAAAGGTTTATAACTGGAATAAAGAGAGAACACATCCTCCCTAAAGCCAGACGACAGCCCAACCAAGATAGAGGCAAGAAATCATCTCTGGTGAGAGCAACAATGAGCAATTTGGCTTGATTATATCCTTGCAGATCTCCCTATTTATAATGGTTTGCATTATTTTGAATGCAAACTGGTGGGTATTTTTTTTTTTTTCCCCTGTGCATCAGCTCTTGTGACCAAAAGTTGTCATTAAGCTCCTGATTAAAAGAGATTTTAAATAAGGAGTGGAAACAAGCCCAAAAAAGTAAAAAACAGTGCTGCTGCATCCCCATCTTCTCGTATCAGACTGCTGCAAATGTCAGCTTTATTTACTGTTTGCAGTCCACTAAGCTTTTTTGTCTTGCAGGAGAGGTAAAATTGGGAATACTAGATCAGGTAGGAGAAAAGAACAACAGAGGAGAGGTAAATAAATAAACAGCCATGGGGCCCATGTGCCCAGGAGGCTCCTGGTAGGCCATACTTGAAACGTACGTGCAAGTTTGTCCACAGATGCAGCAAACAAATTAAATAAGCTTCACTAGTGAGAGCCTGACCTTTTCCATCTTCCCCCCAGCAGAAATCAGGCTCTGACAGGGACAAAAAAAGGGTTAGAAATAGCAAAAATAATAAAGTCAGGCATCAGGAGCACAGGAGGCTGAAGGGATAATACAGGCAGGTGAAAGGACAACCCAGGAAAACCTGAGATATTGCAAGTCACCCTCTATGGCCAAAATACTATGAGATAATCTATCCCACTAAAATACTGGCACTGGAGCACGAGGCCAGGTGAGTCCAGGAGCTCCATTTCCATGCTGAGAGGAGGAGCTGGCTCTGCTTCAGACCTGCTTTTTTTTTTTTGGCACACATTTGCAGTGCAATTTTCTGCGGGACAGAATTCCCCTCCAGCAAGGTGCAGGCAGACACCAAACGAGATTAGTTTGAATTTTCCAGACCTGATGGCATCCAGACCACTGGTAAACCATTCCAAGTGGAGGGTTCCTAACCCTGGTGATGCCTGAGCCTCAACCTTGAGGGGCTGTCTGTACTCAGAGCCACCAGTTCCTGCATGCATGGTGGGCGACCCCACCAGCACAGGGCACTGGGTTACATTTCGGTGGTTTATGGGCTTTATATTCATCTTAATTATGAATATATTCATCTTAAATGCTGTGTCCAGTTCTGGGAGCCTCACTTGAAAGATATGGAGAGTGCCCAGGGCAGGGAACAGAGCTGGGCAAGGGAATGGAGCCCCAGCAGGGGCTGAGGGAGCTGGGCAGGGGCTCAGGCTGGAGCAGAGGAGGCTCAGGGGGGCCCTGCTGGCTCTGCACAACTCCTGAGAGGAGGGCACAGCCGGGGGGGTCGGGCTGTGCTGCCAGGGCACAGGGACAGCACAAGGGCAAACGGCCTCAAGCTGTGCCAGGGCAGGCTCAGCTTGTCCTGCAGGAGGAATTTGTGCCTGGAAAGGGCTTGTCAAGCTTTGGAATGGACTGCCCAGAGAGGTGGTGGAGTCCCCATCCCTGAAAACATCCAGGGAATGACTGGATGTGGCATTCAGCGCTCTGGTCTGGTTGACAAGGTGGGCATGGGGCACAGCTTGGACTCAGTGATCTTGGAGGGCTTTTCCAACCTAAATAATTCTGGGATTTAGCCCCTACTTAATTAGCCAGGCTGAGCTCCACTGGGAGATGACACAGCAGGACCTGAGCATGGGAGTCAATGCACAGATGCAGCAGCTTGGTGAGTTCAGTCTCAGAAACGACTGGTTTTATAGACACATCTTTTAGTCTAGAGGATGAGAAAGGGGATGGACAGAGGGGTGGGATCCTCACCCCTGCATCTTCCTGACAGTACTTACAGCACTCTGCCTTCATCAGGCAGGCTCAGGGCTTGCTGGTTAGCAAATCCACTGCGCAGAGAGCTCAAAACTCCTCTCTCAAACCCTCAGCCAAGTCCACACTAATGCACTGCCCCCGACTGCACAGGTGCTCAGCCCTCCTCCAAGCCCTGAGAGCAGGAAAAGCTAACTCCAATAAATGCAAAGTGATTCCATTCCATTCCACCTCTTAAATGCAACGCTTAATTAACTCTGCTGGGGCTTCTTTTGCTCTTGCTGCTTGTGTTTCCATGCCACCAAGGTTAGGAAAACACCTTCTCCCTGTGCACAGAGGGGCCCTGCCTGCTCCCTGCTGCCATGGCACCAACCACACACCCACAGACCGGGCCCTTGGGCACACAGAGCCCAGCCCCAGACTGAGAGAGCTTCTCCTGCAGCAAGCTGGGAGCAGATGGTGGCTTTTTACTGCTCTGGCTGCCCCTGGCTTGGACTCCAACCCAGCAATCTCACCAGGCTCCAGTGCTCGAGTGGAACAGCAGGAACCAAGCTGTCACCCCACTAGATCCAACATCTAGAGTCAGCAATGCTGAACTCTCCAGAAGAAAAGAAAAAAGAAAGGAAAGCAGAGATGGGGAGTGGAGGGAACAACCCAAACCAGATGTTTTAGGCAGCTGGCATGGCTGTTTCTCCCAAGATGCTGATGAACGCAAACTCCGCGGCTTGACAGACCCCATCAGCCGCCCTCTTCCTGCGAACAGAGAATTCCAATCAGCCCTGCTGGATTTAATCATCCTCCCCCCTTAAATAATAAACTGGGGGCAGGACAGGAAAAGGATTTATTCATGTAACTAACTGTCAAAAAAATGTTTACAGTGCTAAAATAACCCGCAGTAAGGAAAAAAGAAAAAAAAAATAGAAGAAGAAGGAGAAAACACCCAAAGGAGAGGGAAGTGTGAGAATATCAGCTCTGCATGGCTTGGACATGCCCAGGTCGATGTTGAGATGGGACAGACATGGCTCTTCCAGCAGATATTAACAGGGAAAGCAGAGCAGGAAGGAAGGGGGAAGCACCCTGGTTGGCTCAGTGTTTGAGCTGAGCTCTGCTTTTTGGGCAGAGCCGAGCAGACACGTTGTTTTTAAGCAGAGTTTGGGGGACTCACAGCAAACCCCAGCACAAACTCAACAGGTTGCACAGCAGCTCCCCCCAGCCCTGGCCTGATGGCCAGCATGACAGCAGACCACATTCTCCAGCGATCTGCAGAGACAGATAAAAACGGTATCAGAAGCAGGGCTGCAAGACGCTCCTCCTGCCAGAGAAAGGTCAGGGAATGCCAGAGGCCTGAGAAATAACAGCAAAAATTCAACGCACCAGGAAAAACAAAGACTTTGAAGCGTTACTGAAACAGCCTCCAGCTCTGTCACAGCAGGCATGAATCCTTTACAACAGGGCACGGGAAGGGCCCAGACACAAAGGGCTTGAGCAATCTGGCAGAAGTCCATCAAGAACTATTAAACACAAAGTGACTGATTAACTTGCAGCTCAGGAAGGCCTGGAGCTGCAAAATGCCCCAGACTGGGTGGGAGCAAGAGGCAGGTGCAGATTCTTTCCCAGGATCTTGCCCCTCAGCACAGCATGTCACAGGGTGAAAAAGTAGAATTTTGGGGATTTAGAATGTGAGTCCAAGGGGAAAAGATGGAGGAATCTGGGTGTGTCCCTGCCCTTCTTCTTCATCTCTTGTTCTCCATCTTCTGCTGTGATGGTGGCACATTTTAATTGGTCTAGAGTAAAGGTGCACTGTTCAGTATAGTCAATAGGTGCTGGAGAGTCATTGTAAATAAAGCATACATAGTTTTTAGTATAAAAGATAGCACCATCCCAAGGGTGGAGGGAGTTTGTCACAACCTGGCCTGCAACAAAGACCTCAGCAGGCCAGAACCAAATACGTAAGATAGGAATAAAGAAGAAGAATAAACAATCCTTGAACAAGAGAACAGATGATCTCGACCTCTTCTTCAGACACTGGGCTGGGGGAAACAGAAACTTGCACAGAGACAAATTCAAAGTCAAGTCAGGAGAAACAACACAACAAAAAACATTTAGTTTTTAAAAACCTGACACATGGCCTCCCAGACAGCCTTTCCAGAGTGGACACACCACACTCTTCCAACAGCTTGCAGTGAAAATTCCCCAAGCTCCCCAGCAATTCATTTCTGTCATCTCATGCAAAAACAGCCTGTCTCATTTCTCCCATCCTGTTTTTTATACTGGTGCTCACAGCAGGAACCCTGTACTGATCAATTTGTTGATGCTTTGAGCACGTTCCCAACCTTTTAGAGCTCTCCTGTGCCTTAGCAGCTATTTCTCATCCTGGGAGACACTCTGCTGGTGGGATTGAACAGCACAGTGGAGGTGCAATGGGAGCCAGACCAGGGATTCACGTTCCCAGCTTGAGGCTTAAAGAAAACAGCCACCTGCAGAAAATAGTCAGCAGAAAAATTAGGCACCAACAGCATGGAGTTGCTTATTCTCACATCCCCTCAGGCTGCCCAGCACCTGGGAATGCCCAGAGGCCTTTCCAGGTACATCAGTGCAAAGGACAACCTTATCACGGATAATACCAAATAGCTGAACCCAGGAACAAATTGTTTTCCCCTCTAAGTCTGTGCCTTTCATTACTGAGTCCTTAGGGGACAAGCAATGGAATGAGATTCCCTCCTGTCAGAATCAAATCAGGATGACTGCAAGGAGGAAATGAACCCAAGTGCTGCACAACGTCCTTGGGCATTGCAGTCTGCTGATCCAGAGGTGCCAAACACAGGCACGTGGAGAGCAAGGTGGGAACCACAGGGAAGCAGAGCCGTGCCTCAAAACTTATTCCAGCAGCAGGATGTCATTCCAGCTCCACCTGCAGGAATTTCTGTGGGTGAGAAAACCTGGAAGGTTAGGTGGGAAAGGTGCTGCTCTGGGAAGGGAGGGGAGCTGAGGTTGGCTGCAGGTGAGAAAAGCAGGGAAGGTGGTGAGCCTGGAGGTTGTATAAAAACACCATTAAATAGCTTGGAAAGTCGAGAGGGTTGGGTTTCTTGGCATAATCCCATAGGCTGAGTGCAGCTTCCCAAGAGTGCCTTCTAGCAACCTCCATGAATTCCCTGCTCCAGCCCATGCTCTCCCTGTGTTCCATCTCTCCTGAAGTTTCCAGGAGGAACACTGGCTGAATTTACAGGAATATGTAATGGCAAAATGAAACATCAATTGACAGAAGGGAATATTCATGATACAAAGTTACTCCTCTAGATTGGGGAATCACAATTGGTACGTCCTTGCAAAATTATTCACCCCTTTAATTAGAGGTTTTTTGGGGTGGGAGGTGAATTAAGTCTCTGTGATGCATCAAGAAACTTGACATGATTTGAGCACCAAGCTCAGGGTAAAAGAAGTAGAAATCCAGCTGGTTTCTCAAGCAACCCATTCTATAGAATCATTAGGGTTGGAAAGAGCTCCTAGACCAAGTCCAACCCCTAAAAAAGGGGAATACCATTAAGAGGGACAAGAAAGGCCCTCAGTACTTTCACACCTACAGAAAAATCCCTCAAATTTATTAGATTCCAAACCTTCAAACCTGCACAACTTTAAAAAACAGGTATTTCAGTGTTACCTCTACAGCCAGGAAATGCATGAGCACGTTATGGCTCACAGGAGAAATCCCTGCAGGGTAAAAGAAGTGTGAGACAGGAGATTTCCAGCATGGATCACCAGTCCCAGAGCAAGTGCAAGGCAGGGAGAGAGCCTCACACAGGAAACAAGGAAAACTGTGACCTTGAGATGAGAACACATCTGTAACAGTTCTATAAAGATGTCAATCTCCTATTTATATAAATAAATATATCGGATAGCCAGGAAGCCATGCATAAAAATCCTGCACCAAGCTTCCAAGAAAACCCTTCATTGACCTCCTCTGCTCCCATCTCCATCAATCCATGGCAAAGCTGTACTAAATGCCTCTTTTTCCTCCCCACAGTTAAGAATACAAGACCTAAATGCTGGGCATTTTAGCTGAATTATTAGCATTTGCTGTGCTGGGCTTTGCCTATGCAGACAGCAATCATGTGGGGGAAAAAAAATAGAAATAAAAGAAGAAAAACCCTGTACAACTTATTCAAAGGCTGTAAATGCCTCACAGCCCTGGCTGTTACGGGGTGATTTTCTTGCCTCTCAAGCAGAAAAGCAGCACAATATGGAGTAGAGCTCTAAAGTGGCAGCTGGACTGACAAAGAAAAATGTTTGGTGGGGTAGTACATGCTCATCAAAACCAACAGCATCCTAAACTGGATCGTTTTCACCAGCCTTAAAATCCAAATTGAGGCTTGTAGGAGACTCCAGAGAATACTGGTGATTCAGAGCTCAAAACGAGCCTTGTTCCCCAGACTGGCTTTGCTGGGGTTTTGGAGAGAAAGAGACGGCAGCTACAACGAATATAACATATCTGACAATAACACACGGGCAGGCTGAACACCAACAGATTGATGTTATTTATCCCACTGAAATAAGGAAGTGCCCTCTACCAATCCAGTCTCAACACAAAAGGCCAAGCAGGCTCTAGACAAAACATGATAATAACATGGAGAATAAGATGGCTTAAATTTCCCCCATGAACTGTGCCAAGCCATTCCTGTTAGACTGACACCTCCAAACGCCACTGAAAAGCCAACAGGGAGCACTAACATGGATACAAGAACAGATTCCAGCAGCTTGTGTTTCACACCTTCCCAGCCTGGAGCTCTAAGCAAGGTCTAGTGGAAGGTGTCCCTGCCCATGGCAGGGGTGGAAGGAGACGAGCTTTAAAGTCCTTCCCAACCCAAACCATTCCTTAAGTCCAGGATTTCCCAGTGCTTTTGCCCAGGAGGGACCTGTCCCATTGCAGCACTGCTGCCCTGGAATCCCTGGGACTCTGCTCCGGAAAATAACAACATTACTGATGTTTTGAGAAAGCATCAGCTCCCGTCCCTCGATATCTTTTATAAAGGATGCACCTGTCAGTTGCTGCACTCAGCCATGTCCCACCCCTTTGAGTATTTCAGGAGCATCACAGGTCACACGAAAGGAGCGGAAAGGCCTTTTGCAAGGACAGAAACTGTTCTGAGAGAGCTGCCAGGGGAGAGAACTCCCTGTTCCCTGCTCTGCTCCAGCACAGCTTCACCAAGAGCTTGGCTGCCCTGCAGATGGGCTGGGCAGAGGTGGGGGTGTCATTCAGAACAGACTCCTGTCACCCTGCCGGGGCCACCCCTCCCAAATAAGCACACCCCATCATGAAGGATCAATTAAAACCAGCAGGAGCCGAGGAGGAGGTGCAATTCCACCCTGCGTTCAACTTTTCCATGCCAGTTTTCCTGGTTGGTTTTTTTGTTTTTTTTTTTTTTTTTTTTTTTTTTTTTTTTTTTTTTTTTTTTTTTTTGGTGGGGGGGGATCGGTACCTTTTGCCTGTGAGCAACGATAAAACTACTGATTAAACTTTAAAGGGGAACTGTCTTTGAACCAGATGAGAGGCACAGCGGGGAAGAGATGCATTATTTAAAAGAGGGTTTGTGTTTTCTACCCCAGCAGCCACCACGAGATTTACCAGGCAAAACACGGTGCTACTACAGAGTCAAAATCCGAGTGCCCGGAGATGAACACTTCATGGTAATGCATGCCTGAATAATCCCTTTATTACACCTTCTGATTGTAACTTTAACAAGGAACAAGCTTTACAGCTAATATTTTGGAGAACTGCAACGGAGTTTTTTTTATGGCATGCCAAGAATTCACGGGAGAATGAGTCTCACCTAAGTTTACTTCTTCTATCAGGGGACTAAATAGATTTTTCACATTAAATTACCTATCACATGCTGCCTATAAAAAGATGTGGCTGTAAACATCCTGGTTTAAGCTCGGGGCTGGAAGCGAGCATCACAAGGAGTAAAAATTTCCTCCAGTAAAAATCCTGTCTGGATTATCCCGGACACCTCCAGCCTCAGCAGGGCTGTGCCTGGGGTGTGCAGCGTGCCTCTGCGTGTGTTTGCCTATCATTTAAAGTCAACGTTTCTCGCTTTCTTTTTACCTTCCAAATCAAAGAATTAACCTTTGAGGGGGGAAAAGATAAATAAAAAACTTGCCTGGCCCATCTCCTGCAGTGTTGACACAGTTGTTTTCATTTGCAAGCAAATGGAAGTTGAACTTCAACGTCAAATATTCATTTATCAGCATTAACCCAGCTGCCCCTCCCCTCTTTGTCCTCACTCACTCAGGCCTTTTTCTTGTTTGCCTTTCAGCGGGCTCATGAGTGCAGAGTCATTTTCCTGCCCCAAATTACCCCCTGAACTCCTCTGATTCACCGCTTGTCCCCGTGACAGGATCGCCTGTTCTAGGCAGCGTTTAAATATATATATATATATATATATATATATTGGAATAGGACTTTCAAAAAGGCTGCCATCCAGGGAAATCCATTCTCATCAAAGGCGAGACTCCCAGAATGTGTTCCTCGCTCCTTTTCCATTTGGAAATGTCAATGCGCGTTGGCAGAGTGCAATTGTTTTCCTTAATCATCCGCAGCAGTGAAGGAGAAAGCGCTCATCTTTGCGGCGGGGGAAAGCCACTGGCTTTATTCGTACCCCACTCCATTTCAAGAGGATGCTTTCCAGGCTGCCTCAGCCCCCGGGATCACGGCTGAGACACTCATCTTCTGTACGAGCCATAAAGATCCTTCCACCGGGAAATTCGGGTTTCTTGGGCTACGGCCGCTGCTGAAGGGAAGGCGCAGACACAAGGACGCGTCCTAGAAAGCGCCAGAGAAACCCTAAGGAAAAGCCTTAATCGAGAAACTCGGGCATCCTCTTACTTTAAATGGGGGAAGGAGAAAAAGAAGTGGGGCTTTGTTGTCGTTTCGGTTTTCGCCAAAGCCAGAAAGGCGAGCTGCGGAACGTTCCTCTCGGGCTCTCCAGAGCTGCTCCTCAGTGCAACGAGCTACTCACAATCTTTTCAGTTCAGTAATTGTTGGGGGTTTTTTGTTTGTTTTTTTTTTTTTTTTTTTTTTTTTTCCGCCGGCAATCACAAAGAAAAGCTGCTGAAAGGTGCAGGCAAATAGACTTTGTAAAGAGCTGTTGACAACTCCCAGGAAACTTTTACATTTCAAATGCATTCTGCCCACATTTCCTCTATTTTCTGTGGTTCTTAAGTTCCTCAATTTAGCACACAAAGCTATTTGCATGAAAATAGCATCTTGAGAGTTTCTTACAGAAGACTTACAATACCTTGCCTTTAAAAAAATAAAAATACACCACATAATTGTAGAATTATGTGTTGAACATCTCAGGTAGCCAGGGTAAGAGGAGAACGAAGCACAAAACTGATTACAAACATTTTTCTTTCATTTTAGATCCCATCAATCTCTCATTCTCCAGCTGCCACTCACAACGGTGTTCCTGGATACACTAATCTAGTGCCATTATCATTCTCTAAAGGCAAGAAGTGCTTTTATTTAAGCAAAGACAAATTAATTTAATGGTTTCACTGTCTGTGTTTCTAAAAATACAGGTAGAGTTCCTCTTGACCTGCAGAGAGAAAATTCTGTATTGATACATTCTTGGGTAAATCCATTCCTAATGAAAGATAAACATTCCATCTGGTAAGCACCTTTCTCCCAGTCCCAGAGAAATGGCTGGAACCTGTGATGCACCACCCAGGTCAGCTGAGTGTTAGCTGAGAGATTAAATCTCCTTCTAGAGGAGATAATCCTCAATAAATCCACCAGACTACAGATTCCATCGGGATAAAATGTTTTTGGGTAGCCAGCAACTCTCACCTAAGGATGCTGCACCTCCAATCAGTATCTTAAATTACACCATGGAGAAAACAGGACAGCTGGCAGTTCAACATGCTCCAGATTAAACAAAACAAAACAACCAAAACAAAACAAAACAAAAAAGCCAGAGGGATGTGTTTACCAAATTTTACACTTGCTGGTGTTTCTCAGTGAAAGCCTCAGGAAGAGAGGTTGCTGCTAATGCTGGATGTTGGGATGAACAAGGTATTTTCTGAGCATTTTACTTGCTTAGGTCCTGGAGTCCACATTTCTGCTTCACAATTCCTAGTAAAGAAGAGGTACCCGGCCTCGAACTGTGCCAGGGGAGGTTCAGGCTGGACATCAGGAAGAATTTCTTCACAGGGGTTGTTAAACAATGGAAGGGGCTGCCTAGCGAGGTGGTGGAAGGGTTCAACAAAGGGAATGTGGCACTCAGCGCTCTGGTCTCGTTGACCAAAGAAAACCAAACAACCCAACAAAGAAAAAAAAACAAAAAACCAAAACAGCCACAAAGAATTGCAAATCACTGGAAAGAAGCCCAGGCAGTGCCTAGACTTTTCTCTGTGGACATCCCAGCTTCAACCCTGCCTTTCTTAGAAAAGACATCAGGACCTTCTCCTAAAATGGCACATAGGAAGAACTTCTTTTTGTGTGAACAAATGCTGAATTATCTTGATGACTGGCAGTATTCAGCACATCATCACACAAAGTAATTTATTTTTTTTTTAAATGACAAGGACACCTCCAAACAGCTCTTAAGTAGTTATTCTCATGCAAGTGTTTATGTGCCAGAAAAAAACAAATAACAAGAAATACACTGAACGTAAAAAAAAAAAATTTAAAAACCCATTGCAAGTAGAGGAGCTCTCTCCCATGAGGCAGCAGGAGGTTTTTATTTTTTAACACCTCTGCCTGTTATTGCAAAGACAGGAAGAAAAGACAAATTAGAAAGATGAGAAGGTAGCAAAGCACAAGGTCAGCAATAATGTGACTCTGAGGCATTATTGAATCCAGTCAAGGTTAATCACAGGAGCCACATTTTTACCTTGGTGCCTTCACCAGGTGCCTTAACATGATGTAAGGATCCAGCCCAAGAAACATTAGATTCTCTCATTTCTGCCTCACTGAGAAGTATTTGCAAGACCCTGGTTAATTAAACTAATAAACCACAAGTGAAAGCCTGGGCCCCTGCCACTTTTTGACAAACACACTGTGTGGCATTAACAGCCCTTATCCCATCGAGAGGGGACAGGAGCCGGGAGCAGGGATGGAGCAGCACCGGGGAGAACAAGACAAACCAGCTGATTTTCAATTAAGAGTTGAAATAAAGATGAAGTGCTTTTAGTGCTCGGCCTTCGAACTGCCAATACTCTTAAATAACACAGATACCTGGCCAGCCTACAGCCCTGTTAAATCAACTTCATTTGTTTAAAGCAGAGCTCAGCGGCGCTTATTTAACAAGCACCGCTTCAAGCATGACTCAACACAGGCAGGAAGCATTTCAGGGCAAAGGAAAATGTCTCCAAGGGATGCTGGGAGGAAAAAATTCTCTTAGGACTAAAAATCACTCACCACAGCAGGACCTGGAGCATTTGGAGATCATCTGTCTGTGCTCAGGCTGAGGTAGGTGCTGGTTTGTCCCAGGAAGGAATGCTGATGTCCCGGGAGGTTCAGCAGGTGGTGAGGGGTTGGGATTGCAGGCTCCTGGAGGGAGAAGCAAACACCTCAGAAGGTGGCTGAGCTCAGGACACCCTAAAAATGCTCCTCAGTTACCGCTCCCTCCTTGTTGGCTTTGCTCCTAAAGCCTTTAAAGCATCGCAGGTGGCTTTGGCCTGGAGGTTGGAGGTTTGTCCTAGGTTGAGAAGGAAGTGAGGTTTTTTTGGGAAGTTGTGGTCAAACCAATCAATGCTTGGATTTGAATATTGGCACCTGGTTTGGCCACTGAAGGTGTGCACGGCCTCTGAGAACACACAGGGGTTAAAAGAGCAGGGAATGCCCAGGAGAGCTCTCTGGGGTCCGTGCAGGAGCTCAGAGCTCCCTGCCCAGCTGCGGGCTGGGTGCAGAGGGGAATCCATGCGGCCAGGGGGAGGCTGGCCAGAGCCTTGGGGGTGAAGGCTTTGCAAGACCGAAGGTGGAAGACAGAGAGAGGTATCAGGGCCTTCCCCATCCCCTGGGAGGGAGGGAGGGAGAGAGGGAGAGAGAGAGAGAGAGAGAGAGATGTGGCCGAGAAGGTGCCCAGCCCTTGTGGGATTTTAACTCTTTCCTTGAATAATGGAAACCTTACAAATACCAATCCTCCTGGATCTGGATGAGAAGAGAGAGAAGGATGGAAGTCTGTGGTGCAAGTGAGAGATGCCAGAAGGTTGAGAAGAATGCCAGGTGGGAGGAGATGAAGGAGTGGCCTTTGACTGGACTCTTCTTGTATGGCCTTGGACAGACTCATTTTTCCTGTAACCCAGAGACTGTAGTTAGGGGGAGGCAGTGTCCTGAAGCCAAGAAAGTGCAGTGAAGCAGTGGTGTGAACAGAGACGGCTGAGGAGCGTGTGGGGGTGCCTTCTGTCTTCAGTGGAGAGGAAGATCTCTGTTTTGTGAGGCCCCTCGGCCCCAGGGGGTGAAATTGGGGGGACTGATGTCCCGAAGCTGAGAGACTGTTGCTGTTTTGGAAATGGGCAAAGCATCCTTGAGAGTCAAACCCTAAAAGCAGTTCTGATCCATGTGCAGTGGTGAGAGCACTGAGCATGGAAGGAAAATGTCATGAGTGCAAATGTTTCTCCAGGCAGTGCCACGAGTGACATGGAAACACAAGAAATTTCAGCTGTGTTTCCAGGGGAAGTCTATGGTGCAAGGGGAGACTCCTCTCTCCCTGATGGACTGAGAGTTGAAGGTGATGGACTGAAAGTTGATTATCTGAGAGGGAGGAGGAATGGATTTGGAGGGTTTTCATTCTGAGGTTTGTTTTTTTCTTATACATTGTAGCTAATAATTTTTTTTTTCCCTTATTCCTAAGCTGGAGCCTGCTTTGCTCTATTCCTGGTCACATCTCACAGCTGCCACTAGAGAAAGTGTATTTTCATGGGGGCACTGGCATTGTGCCAGCACAAACCATGACTAGGTTGCATTTCAAAGATGAGTGCTGATGTCCTTACAAACAACCCGATGGGTGAGAGTCTTTAGGAGAAATGGGTTTGATGTCTGTACCGACCTCATGCCCCACAGGTTTGTTAAAGAACCCGGTGTGGCTCCTGAACTTTAGGTTAACAGGAGAAACAGGCCCACACAAGCCAACTGCAGAGCCCTGACAGGCTGAACATCTGGGGGTGCACAGAACCCAGACAGCCTGAACTTTTAATTATGGGGAAAATAACATGTTTAAGGGAGGGAACGTGTGATGGGGCATTTCAGGAAGGCTGCACCTTCCTCCTACCTCAGCCAACAGGGAAAGGGCAACGTGTGTCCGGGAGCTTAGGATAAGAAGCTGAGTCCTGTGAAACTGAGAGAGAGAGCTCCCAGGGATGTGCCCCAGTGGACTCTCCCCCCTTATTTGAATAAAGTTCAGGACTCCTCTGTGGACACTAGCTCTTCGTAGTGTGGCTTTCCTGAACAAACTGGAGCCTTGTTTGGGTGGATCAGCAGCATCCAAGCTGTCAGTGGGATCCACTGATGGCAGATGGCTCCACAGCCCCATCCCCATCTCTGTCTCAGTCCTGTAACATTTCAGAGCCTGCCCCTTGTCATTCATCCACCTCCCACCACAGGTCAGCCTCCACACACGTTGTACAGATTCCAGCTTTTTCTCCAGGAGTACCTGGGCACCCTCTGCAAGCTCCCACCTGCACTGACCTCTCCTTCCTCGCCAGTTCCATCTGGGTGGATGTACCTCAGGCACCACTGCTGGTGCTGCTGCCTCACTATCCTGGTTGGTTAGGGCTGAGGGGAGCTCCTGGACCTTCTTCACCTCATTCTAAGTGCTCAGAGCTTCATGTTTCATTAGTGGTGACTTTTCCCTGTCGTTATCTTCCGCTCCAGTTTCTGTATCAGGATCTCTTTGATCCATTTACAGTAAGATCTGCTTACACCAATCCCTGACCCCGCATCTTTTGATGCAACACACAACTAATTCTTCACGAGAGCCTCTTTCCTTCTGCCAAAGAGCTCTCCAGCAGCAGCTTTGTGTTACAGCCAAACCCATTTAAAGGCCCCTTTACACACTCATCCTGAAGCTCTCTTTCAATCAGTTCTCCTCATGGAAGGGCTCTTGTCCACACATGCTCCATGCAAAGCCTCTCAGCGCCTCCAGAGTGGGGTTTGTGGAACAATGTGCATTAACCTTCCCTCTAAATAACCTGAATTTGGAGAACCAAGGTTATCCCAAAGGTCTAATAACCAATGGAGAGCAGGAGGAACTGCTGCAGCCTTGCAAGAGCGTTGAGCTGCCTTCTTGGGATGCTTGGATGAGGGAAACAAGCACAGAAGTATTTTGGAAGAGTGCTCATTCATCTCTCTCAAAACTACCAATAATCAGGAGCTAATTTTATCTATTCTGTTAGAGCTTGTTTGATTTCTTGAGAAATTAATACCTGTCCTTAAGGTTAGGATGATACAAGCACTGATGACTTTTCAATTGTCAGTTTCAATCATGGCTCAGCTTCAGGCTTATAGAACAGCAAAATTATCATCACATACCATTAGGTAAAGCAGAAGTTTCATTATTTAAAGCAAAAAGAACGTGCATTAATATTCTCTGTGATAAATGCAGAAACACATCTGATAAAATCATAAAATATCCAGAGCTGGAAAGGACCCACAAGGATTATCAAGTCCAACTGATGGCCCTGAACAGGACCCCCCAACAATCCCACCCTGTGCCTGAGAGCATTGTCCAAATGCTCCTTGAACTCCGGCAGGTTTAGGGTCATGACCATTTCCCGGGCAGCCTGTTCACTCTCTGACCACCTCAATTCACACTTCTGGATACAAACAGCCTGAACTCTATCAACATACTCCAAAATCTGGATCAGACCGGGGCTGTGGTGAAGGAGCAGCACCACAGAAACACAAGTGGTTTACTTTTTAGCTGCCCCCATGCATCTAAATTTAAATCCTTATGAGTGCCCTGCAGCCAAGGTGTGTGAGGCAGCATTCAGATCCTGGGTTTAAAACATTTACTGTCCAATGAGATGTGGCCCTTTCCTTAGGGTTGCACCCATGCTTTGGGGAGGGGAAAAAACGTATGAAGGCATTAAGTGCATAGGAGCACTCTACTCCTCCGCATACACCAGCCCAAAGTTAGGAGAATGCCGAGCCAGCCGCTGCACTCCGTTCCACTGGGGAGCTCCAAATGACAGAAGCTGAAGCTGTGCAAACCCCCCCTGCCCGCTGTGAGCCCCGGCAGCCCCCAGGACAAGGACTCAGAGCCCTGGGAGGGGGCTGCCTCTCACCCTCAGCCAGCCCGGGGCTGACACTGCCTGCACGGCGAGGAAACGGGGGCGTCTCGGCCCCTCCCTTCCAGAAGCAAAAAGTAGAAAAAGGGACAAGGCTGCGATCATTATTCGAGGTTTCGGAACCGGGAGGGATGGGGGAGGCTGGAAAATGTCACCGACTTCTTGCGGACGTGACACAGGCTGGCTTGCGGGCAAATTAACACAACCGGGACAATTCGCTCAGGCTCATCAGGGTAATGAAATGTGATATCCACTGGAGAAAGCAGGGGCAGGGACAGCTCTGCTTTGCTGTAGCAGCGATGCCCTTTAGACAAAAGACTCCCTGGTGAAATGCAAAACAACTCTGGGACAGAGTGTATTCAAACAGGATCCAAGGATAGCAAAGCCATAACCTCGTGTAAGTAGATCCCTCCTGTTTATTTCTGTGCTGCACCAGGACGTGCCTAGGAGTACTTGGGGAGCAGGCAGGCAGAAAACACTGCCATTTTCCTTTTCTCCTCCCTGTCCTGCTGTTCAGGGTCCAGAGCAAAAGGTCTCACCTCAAAAATCCTTGCTAACTATGCACGTACAGGCCACATTCAACAGCCATAGGTTCTTTAAGACTGACTTACAGAAACTGCTGCACCCTGCAGGGAGGGAAATTCACCTGGCAAACAACTCTGCTCATCCAGACACTTCTTTTCTCCTCCAGATCAACCCAAACCTGCCAGCACTCATTTCCTGTAAGGACAGATAAATTTCAGCTCCTTTTAAACTCTCCTGTCCAAGACCACTGGTTGTTAGGATGGTCTGTGTCATCTCAAGACCAGCAAGGAAACATTCCTTGCTAACAACCGTGACTGCTGTTCCCACCTCTTCAGAAATGCTTTTTGGTGCTGTCCCTTCCTCTCACCCCACAGCACATCCTTCTAACAGCTCCCAGCCCTCATGACTCTCTCCAGGCTTGCAGAGGAAGACTTGTCTTTCGAGCTATTACACTTTTTCTGTAAATCAACCTTCTTTCAGAGACCTCTGCCTTGCCTTTACCTCCCCATCTTCCATCATTACAACCAGGTTAATTTTTCTATAAGCGGGACTCCTGGAAAACTCTTTCAAGAGGAACTTCAAGGAGATCCTAGGAAAGGTTCTCCAAAACAATTCTATTCTTGCCCTAACATGGTTTGAGCATTGTACACACATATGGAGAAGGAAAATTCCCATTCCCCTATGGATGACACTACCAGACAGCTCCTCTGCGAGTCTGCTGTAGCTCTGAGCAAAAGGGAGTCACCAGCCCTGGGGAGAGGGAAAAAAAACAGGGATCACAGCTTTAACTTCACTTTTCACACTTTCCTTCGCAGAGGAAATGCTGCATTAAGATGTTGGGTGAAGGATAACACATCCCACGCTCCCCCTCTCAGCTCAAAACGTGTAGCCCTGTGTTCCAGAATGCCAAATTGCTGCGCTCGGGCAGGTGAGTCATTTGTTAAATCATTACTTTGGTGCTGCCTGGACTTGAATTAATTTTAGTGAATCCATATCCAAAGATGCTAACCCTCTTCCCTGAAAGCCTGAACTGCTGTGGCATTCTGTTTTTCCTGAGACTGTTTGCCTCAAAACCACCTCCTGGGCCTTGGTACCAGCAACACGCCGATATTTGTTTCTCCACGCAGCTTGTTTTGGTTTTTTTAGGGCTTGCAAAAACGTTGACTTTGCAAACAAAGTTTCTGCACAGAGCAATTTGTCTGCTGCATGGCATCTTAATTTGGATGTGTGCTTTAAGGAGGTTTCTGCGGGCAGCAGCAGCCAGGCTTTGGGAAGTTACATAAATCAGAACGTACACGTCTGTGTGTGCTAACAAGGAATGAATGCCTCTTTCCCTTCCAGTTAGCATCCCTGTGTGTCACAGGCACCACTCCCTCTCCCCACCCTCCCCACTGTCTTCAGGATAGGACCACAGAGATTGTCACGTTGAATTAACACTGATAAACCATCCAATTTGGTGCCCTCTCTCCAGTCATAACCCACACCAGCTGCTACGGCTTTAACTCTCCTGCTAATTGACAATGATGGAACAGCACCACCACGAGGGACATATTTTCCTTGCATTAAAGGCCCCCGTCCTTTCCTTCCACGTTTTGTCACGTGGATTTTCATCCTGCCTTACGTACCTGGGAATGTTGAATGTTGAGAATATCTGCTGGGCTTTTTTGAGGAGGGATATGGCAGCACCTGCCATGAAGATGTTATGAGGGCTGGAGCACCTCTGCCACAAAGACAGGCTGTTCAGCCTGGAGAAGACTCCAGGCAGACTCAAGAGCTCCTTCCTGTGCCTAAAGAGGGTTGTATAAAAAGGAGGGAGAGGGACTTTTTACATGGGCTGATAGTGACAGGACAAGGGGCAATGGTTTTAAACTGACAGAGGGAGGTTTAGGTGGGATATTAGAAATAAATTGTTCCCCTTGAGGGTGGAAAGGCCCTGGCACAAGTTACTCAGAGCAGCTGTGGCTGCCCCTGGATCCCTGGCAGTGTCCAGTGGCCAGGCTGGACAGGGCTTGGAGCAGCCTGGGATAGTGGAAAGTGTCCTGCCCATGGCAGGAGGGTGGAACAAGATGGGCTTCAATGCCCCCATCAACCCAAACTGTTCTGTGATTCTGGCGAGGAGTTCTGCACATACCTGAGTGAACAACTGTCGATTCCTGTATTGCCCCTCAGCTGCAGGTGACCATCCCTTAAACCTCCCAAAAAGGGCTGCCTACACAAAGGCAGGGGTGACTTGCCAGTGTCATTCAATGACTTGAACATCTCAGTTACTGTTCTGTCTCTTCTACAAACGGCAACACTCCTTGCGAGTAAAGCAACCTCAGGAAGGACAAATTAAAGTGTGATGCTTGCTGTAGCAGGGAAGCCTTCCCCTGCCTCTAATCACGGTCAGAGCCTATCTTCCTAACCCTTCTGTTTGTGCTGGATCGCCCTTCCTGCCCGCTGGAGGGCTCCAGGCAATGCTCCAGCTCCCACTGATACATCCAAGACCTCCTCTCACCCTAGGGCAAGGGAAGAAGGAGCCAGGCCAGCTGCAAGTCTTCCTCCTGTGCACCGGGCATGCACACAAGCCCCGTGACTCAGAGGAACAGAACCCGTGGATAATTGGATGCTGCAGGGATCCCACGGCAAGGAGGGGATGAGGTTGGGGTTGGGCTGCCTTGCACAGTTCAGCTTTCTCCCTCAGCCAGGAAATTTTGTGCGCAATTAAAATGAAATGTTGGTGTCTGTGTTGCACGTTGAAATATTGATGGAGGGAGGCATAAAGCACTTTATGAACACAGGCTTCCATTTTGTGATTTACTGCCCCCAAACACCGCTTTCACAGAACCTACTTGGGAAAAAAAGGGGAGAGATGAAAGAGCAATAGGGGTTTTATCACTGCAGGAAATGGGAAGGGAATTGGACAAAGTTAAATACAATGTATTGAGATAGACTTTGACTCTGAACTTCACATACAATAGGAGCTTGCTCACACCTGGAAAAGGTCCTCTGAAGCCTATGGACATTTTTTTTTCCCCTTTCCTTGTGCCATAGCAATGCTGGGAAGGAGCTACACTGCTTTTAGCTGCAGTTAAAAAGAGGTCAGGCCCCTGTTTATGATGAGAGTTGATGGGAAGTACTCACAGCTGTGTGGGCAGGCACAGGAAGGACTCCCCATCGCCTTTACCTGTTACTACTCAGCCCACCAAGCACAGTGTGACCAAAGGGGCTGTGGCTCCATCCTTGTTCCAACAAAGGGGAGCAGGAAACATTTAGAGAGTATTTAGAGAATGACCTAATCACAGCACAGGCTAAGACAGAGGCCTTGGCTGTAGCAACAGCAGCAGCCAACCCTGCCTGACGTGTATTTGCCACAGAAACGAGTGGCAAATTTGCCTCCAGGTGAGAGAAATCCCAAATCTGAGTCAAAGACGAGACATGCACAGAAGCACTTGAGTCTGCAGGCTGGCACTCAACCTGCCCAATCCCAGGCTCCTTGCTCCCAGGCACTGGCACTGGCAGGTCTAGCTGAGGCCATGGACAGACCCTGGAGGGGAGATCAACACACTCTGGGTGTGAGACAAGGTGCCCAGATGCTTCACTTCAAGGGTCTGTGCTGGTTTGGGCTCAGCCCAGCTGGAATATTCTCTTGCTACTCAATGCAGGCATAACCTTGTGTCATGGTTTGACGTTGGTACAAGGCCAGTGCCCCCATGAAGATATACTGTCCCTGGTGTTTGCTGTGAGATGTGACCAAAAACAGAGCAAAACAGTTTCCAATTTAGAAAGTAAAAGAAAATAACTTTATTACTTATAATATGTAAAGAAGACACATACAGAAGAAAATGAAAACTTTAAAAAAAACACTCCTCCTCCCCCCCCCCCCAAGTTCTCAACACAGTGAAACAAACTAAAAATTCCCAGTCAAGTTACCACTTTTCAGATAATTAATCTTCAGTCCATTACCACCCTTCTAATAATCAGCACTCAGTCCATCAAGGAGAGATAGGAGTCCTTCTTGCACCATATCGTGACCTCTTCTTCCATGTCCAGTGCTCTCACCACTGTGCATGGACCAGAACTGCTTCTAGGGTTTCTCTTTTTTAAAGATGCTTTGGTCAGTTCCAAAAAACGACAGCATCTCAAATTTTGGGACACCAGTCCCCCCCAGTTTCATCCCCTGGGGCCGAGGGGCCTTGAGAACAGAGCTCTTCCTCTCATCTCTGTTCACACTACTCTTCTACTGTCTGCTTTTGGCTCCAAGCCAATGCCTCTCCCCAGATGCAGTCTCTGCATCACAGAAAAGAAATGGGTCTGTCCATGGCTATACAAGAACAGTCCAGCCAAAGGCCACTCCATCATCTCCTCCCACCTAGGATTCTTTTCAGCATTCTCTGACAATCTTCTACTTGCACGAACTTTCATTACCTTTGCTCAGTTCTCTTTCTTCTTCAAATTCCAGAGGATTAGCATTTATAAAGTTTCCATCATCTACGAAAAGGGTTAAAACCTTAGACTGTGCTTGCCCAGAACTCCCACGGCATCTTTGCTGCTGGGCACTTTTCTCACACCACCCCCCCCATACTCCTTCAGCCGTGCTGCCCGGCTGCCGATACCAAATTTCAAGGTGTCACAGACACAGTCTATCTCTCTCTCTCCCGGGGGGGGGGGGGGAAGAAGGCTGCCTAATACCTCTCAAGGTTCTTGTACTCTCTCCACCCTTCCATCTTGCAGGATTTTTTCTCTCCCCCTCTCTGCCCAAGGCTCCAGCCTACCTCACCCAGCCCGCAGCTGGGCAGGGGATGCCTGACCGCCCTCACAGACTGGAACCAAGAGAGAGCTTTCCGGGGAGCCCTCTGCTTTTAACCCCTTGTGTTCTCAGAGGCGGATCCTTGTCCTCAGTGGCCACACCAGGTGCCAATCTTTAAACCTGAGCACTCATTGGTTTGACTACTGAATTTCAAAAAACTCATTTCTTTTTCAAACCACCACACCTTGTCTCATTTATTTTAATTCCCTTTTCTTCCCAAAATGAAGTTCATTAAACTTCAGCTTTGCATTTTCTACCTATGCTACTTTCAAGTTCCATTTCCTTACCTAAGAACTTGGCTTTCTGAGCCAACTTTAAGCCATTAAATTTTGACCAAAACTTTGAATTCAAGTGTTTACAGCTACAGTTTTCAACCTCTGGCACAAAGCAGCCATTGTGACACAAGCTGAGGCAGAAGAGGGGGAAAAAACAGAAGCAAAACCAACCAGGTTGAATATTCAAAGCTGGCTGGGGAGAAGAACCTTTACTAACTACTCATCTTGTGAAAATACATTTCATTTTAAGGTTTGAACCTGTTTTAACATAGAGATGGGATTCATCCAACCGGGCAACTTTCTTGCAAGATGAAATTTTACATTCCATGCTCCCTTTACAAGTAATTCACTCAGAGCCATGCAACAAAACACGTTATGAAGCCCCTCAATTTACTGGTTCCTCAGCAGAAAATATCAGCCAGAGGTCTGTGGAAAATTAGATATATGCACATATTGAGGAAAACAGTAAGTGATAGATACCACTCAATGAAGTTTTATGTGACCAATTGCTGTTGGTGGATATGTGATTTAAAGGTTGCATTAAATATCTGAAGCTTTAACTAATCACTGTATAAATAACTTACAGTGGTGGCTCCAGGAAAACGACTGATTTTCATCATCTCAGCAGACCTTTATCAACAGAGGTGGATTCAAATTAAGATCTACAGGAGGATGGGAAAAAAAAACAAAACTAATTCCAGGAATGCTATTGGAAAACCAGAGAGCGAGCCTGAGGACAGCAGCCTGCAAGGAGCAAAAAAGATCATCTGTTGTTCATCTCCAACACTCACGGCATCACAGGGAGCAAGGCCCAAAAGGTGTGAGAGACACAGGGAAATTATGCATTGCACAATCCCTCCCAATGGGTCATCCATGGCATTGTTAACAGGAGACAAATCCACCACCCCCAGGACATTCAGGGGTGACTGGAGGATCACATTGGATAACCAAAAGCAAGTTCTTCAAACTTCAACATCTCGCCGAGCCCTTTCAGCTCTTCAATTTCAATAATTTTAATCTGACAAAAGGAGGAATTGCTTCAGGGCAGATTCACCTGGCAGGAAGGAAATGACACGACTTCCCAACATGACCAAGCACTTGCTGCGTTGCAGGAACATTCAGGAAATAATCTCATGGATGAGCAAGGACAGCAATATCCTCTTATTTTGGGGAGCAAGGGTGAGCACGCAGCCATGGCTTCCCAGGAAAACAGATGTTTTCTTGGGTCAGGAAACACTTCCAAAAAGTGTAACTCCTCCTTCCTGGTTTTGGGGTTGTGCAGACAGCTTTGGACAATTTGAGGTTACCCATGTGCAGATGTGGCTCCACCACTGGCCAAGTTAATTGTTAGGAGGAGGACGGTAATTCAGACATCAATAAATATTCATCTTCACTTTCTCTCCTTGTGGCCCAAGAGACATTCTTGGATTGCTCACAGAACGAGGATAATCATACATTATTTACCACCTTTAAAGAGTATCCTGTCTCCTTTTTCCCCAAGGATGGTCACTTGGGATAAGGAGAGGAGCTGAAGCTCCTGACCATCTTCTCCTCTAACCAGCACACAAGGGGCAGGGAGGGGAAGAAAGAAAAACATCATCAAGGTCAGTTTTCTCTAGGATGAGGAAGAAAAGTGCCCTTTCACTGTCCCTTTTGGCTCCTGCTCCTGAGGTTGAAATCCAGGAGCTAATGAAGATAGATGGGTTCATCCATACTGTTGGGGTCTAGATACTAATGAATATTATTTAATGGTCAAGAGCTGTCACAGGGCACATTGATTAATTAGCAGAGTTAGGAGGAGAGTGACTCCTCCAGCACATCAGCTACTAATAATAGAACCCAAATCAGTCAGGAAGCAGAGCCAAAAGGATGAGGCAACAGTAGGCTCACAGCTCACCTTCACCACAAGAAACAAAGGCAGAAACTCTTCCAGATGGATTTTCTGCACCTCCCACCTCCTGCTAGGAAGAGATGTGTTGTTACAGGGCCAGGTGTCCTCAGGGAGCACCAGTGGGGTGGAGGTGACCCATCCACGAGCATGGCTGTGGGTCAGTGCTGGAGAGGTCAGCAAAAGGATGCTCCTTTCCCAAACTGTTCCTTTTTTGCAAGGGGATCCATGCCCCTTCCAGACTTTCAAGAGATCTCAGCACAGCCCCTCTTTACAATTTTCTGCATTCTGAGGATACAAACTTTTATTCAGAATTGAGTTTTAAACACTTTGAGGCCTCGAGTTCTCCTTGTTTCAGTTTCTTACCTCTACAAATAAACCCCCCCACACACATCCATTTCAAGCATAATCTACTCAAAACATGAAATCTTTCTCCCTGCGTGGCTACACAGCCTAGGAATAAAAAAAAGTACAAACAACAACCCCACAACAAGCAGCTTGTTATAGAGGTTTTCTACACGACTGGAAAACAAACCCAAAAACGAATTAACAAAGATGACCCCTGGGAGAGGAGAGCTGCACTTAAGATGAGCTTCCCAGGTGTCTGGAGGAGTGCAGGGAATGATGATGAAATAGCTCTATCACACATACACACATTTGTTAGAGCACACACTGACACAGCTGGGAGACACTGACAGCTCTGCAGAGTAAGACTAATTTCTAAGCACTGAAAATCATCTTGGTGGAAGGCTCAGGAGTAAAAATTATCCAGCCAATCTGACAAGAGTGGTCATAATTTTGGCACCTAACATCTCAGTCATGCCCAAGCCACAAGTTATCTTTTTGCCTCGGCAGAAAGCAGAGGTCTTCATGGGTTTTGTTGACATGGCAGACTTGACCACTTGCTACAGAGGTTTGGGAAGTAAGACAGGTGGGCTTTGCACCATGCTTACTGCCAGTGAAGACAGATGCACAGGGGAAAGAGGGGAAAGATCTTGGCCTAGTCCCCACTTTGCTGGTTTCTCACAAGCTCTAAAATACCCTTTCTGAAGCTCAGTAAGGAAAAAACACAATTCCATGCACTAAAGCACAGCTAAATCACCCAGCAGCATAAATAGAAGCAAGTGAAATAAGAGCCAATCTAGTATCCCTTAAACTAAACCTGGAGTATATCTCAGGTTGTCCCTTAAATTTTATCAGGAGATGGTATCACAAAGACAGCAAAAAACCTTCTCTCCAACTCCTCCCTCCTGGTGGGTGACTTCTGGCGATGAACCCCCCAAACATGCCCTAGAACCACTGCACCTACAGTCAGATTTTTCTGGTTTGTAGCCCAGAAATCAGCAGGTTTGTAGCAGGTATTTTACAGCATCAATTAATGAAAGCTATGCACCACTAAGCAAAACGGGAGCCTGATGCTGCAGTCGACACCCGAGCTCCAGACACAACAATTCAGATCCCAAGTTTTGCTGTGCTGATGAGGTGGGTAAGACACACCAGGTGGGCTCTCACTCCTTCCCCCTCCCAGCAGCCACATCTGTGCACAGGAGAACTGCAGTGGCACCAGGAGGGGGCCCAAAACTGCAAGGGCTTTAGAATATCACAGTTCTCCCTCCTGCCCTAAGCTGAATTTGGCCACAAAAGCAAGGCTGAATTTCCAAGGAGCTATTGGGGTGAGACACTCTCAAACCTTTCAGCTGATTTAAGGCACCTGTCAGTCATATAAACCCTCAGTTACCTGCTTAAGAAGGCAGAGCAGCTGCAGCCAGCAGGCTTGAGTGAATTAGCCTCACCTGCTCCACTGCGCATCAGAAGAGATGGCTGAGTTATTGCAGAGCTCCCTGTGGCCTCAGGCTCAGGGCTGCAGCACCACCACAGAACCTGTATTTATTTCCATGCTGGGCATTTGTTGTAAACTGCTGATCAATACCTGGAGAAAAACCCTCCCTTTGCTGAGTGATGCTGCTGCGACTGCCCAGAGGTTGCTTTCTGATGCTGCTGGCTTTAGCCCTTGCTGCCATGGTCGGCCTTGCCCTGGAGCTGTTCCTCGTTTTTGTTATCACAACAGGAATTGGAGTTTGGGGAGAAAAGTTCCTGCTTTGTTCTCCCTCTTCTTCTGCCCTTAGCCACTGGGTCTGTTCCCTCTTTACTTTGCAGGCAGTTTGTCCAAAGCCATTGATTGTAGTCTGGTTTTTCCAGGCCTGCAACTTCTGAGCTTCTAAGTTCTGTTTTTCCTGATGTTTTGGGTTTCTGAAGTTTGTTCCCACAGCTTAAACATAAACATCAGGTTTTGTTTGTGTAACGAAACTCATGTTTGGAATTCTTTCTGTGGGACAGACCTTCTTTGATGTCCCTCTGGTTTGGCCAGTGTGGGTGAAGAGTTCTGTCACTCTCTCACCAATCACAGTGGCCTGTCCAAAATGCATGAAAGGGACTCAGATTGATCTCTCCAAGCTTTGGAGAAATTTGTGTTGTGATTCGCCACAGTGACAACCGATGAGCTCTCCTGAGCCCCATGATGTGTTAGAGGGGTGGATTCCCTGGTACATGAACAAACATTGCCTGCCCCTGTGGGAAATGCTCCTGCTCCTCTCCTTCCCTTTTGTGACCAGCACAAGGACCAACCTCTCCAAGGACAGGACCTTCTGAGGGGCTCGTGGCTGGGAGAAATCCCACAAGACACAGAATGGTTTGGGTTGGAAAGGATGTTAAAGATGATCCAGTTACACCCTCCTGCCATGGGCAGGGACACCTTCCACCTGCCCAGGTTGCTCCAAGCCCTGTCCAACCTGGCCTTGGACACCTTTAGGGATGGGGCAGCCACAGCTTCTCTGAGCACCCTGTACCAGGGCCTCACCACCCTCACAAGGAACAATTTCTTCCTAATATCCCATCTAAGTCTTCTTAACATCTAACACAAACCTACACCCTTCCAGAAAACAGTCAGGTCTCTTCCCCAGCACTACTACACGGTCACCCACACCTTCACTGCCCACGGTGCCTCGAGCAGGCAGCAGCAGCAGCAACAGTTCCCAGGGAAAGCTCTCTTGCCACAGGACATTAGCTCTGAGATGACAATGCAGGACAGCTGTTGTTGAGCTCATAGCACCAGCAATTTTCTGCTCTGGGTTAGAAGCAGCCACCTCCCTTTCTCCTTCCACCCCTCCAGCTCCAACACTTCGGCTTTGCAAGGTCATAAACACTGAGGAGTCATTTGCAGGATGAGTCCAAGGCTGTACTCAGACAACCCTCAGCAGCACTTCAGCGGGATGTCAGCAGAACTCTAAGAGCTGAAACAAACCACACGTCCCTCCTTTTGAGCCCAAAACTCTTCCAAGCAAGACACAGCTGTCACAGGGGCTGTCTGGACTCACACACAGCTCCATTTTGCTGTAGCACATCCACAAAGAGCCCAGCCCAGGCTGTGAATCAATGACACTTGGTAGTATTTCATCTTCTCCCTCCTCACCATGCCTGCCTCAGGAATTCTTTATCCCTGGACTTTGAAGTGAGCTGCTCTGTTATCTGATTTGCTACCCCCAGCAGGTAAGGCACAGTGGCATTTTGGGTTCTTAAGGCTGCCATGTACACAATTTTCCCATTAATTTTGATCCTGCTTTGAACAAGCAGTGCAGACAGCATGGTCCAGTGGTCCTTCCCACTAATAGCAAGAACAAGCAGAGCACACAAATTCAGTTTTTGAGGAGCAGCACACAGTTCATTAGGCTGGGGAGGAAGAGAGGAGGTAATGTAAATAAGAGAGCAATCTCATCAAAAGAGTATGCTTAACGCTAACAAGGAAAAAAAAATCAGTGCTGCACCTGACATGAATATCATGAGTTTCCAGTAGCAGGTTCTCAATTAAGAGAAATACAAAATTTGACAATGTGTCTCCAGAAGCCCCCCGTACACCATGCTCCGTGGCTGGATACCACCCCGTGCTTCCAGCAGTGTGCTTCCACTCTTCCCCGGGTCACCTATCGCCCTCCTGCGAGGACTACAGATGAAGCTCAGCACCCGAGCACACTCCCACGGACAATCTGTGAGAGAGAGGAACACCCCCCAGCCACTGAGCAGCCATTTATCGTCCAAAAAAAACCCCACTCTGTCTGCTCACTCAGCCCGGATCGGAGAAATAACAATATTCCTATGAAAAGCACCCAAAGGCAGGTTTAGGAAATAAAATCTTCAACTCTACCGTATAGCAAAGCTCCTGGAGTTGGCCCCTGTCCCCTTCAGCACCTCATCGTGTGCCATGGTCCATAAATTGCTTCTCTGTCTCCAAGGAAATCACTGCCTTAGCATATCTTTAACTCCTCTCACCCTCTCCCGTGTGTTACAGCCACGCCTTCCTTCTAAACCATCCCCAGGTGTTAAACACCTCGCTTATCTCTGAGCAATTGTTCTCACCTGGCTTTGTAGCCTGACGGTTCTGGGCAGAGGGTTCCTTTGCCCAAAAGCTTCCCTACCTTCTCTAATCCTAAAACATTTGTACAGACGGAGTTCACCTTCACATCCACACCCAGGGCCTCTCTCCTGTCCCCTTATTGCTTTCTTCCTGCAATTGCAAAGTCGGGAATAAAACCCTAGCAATTCCAGGACTTGAAAACAGAAAAGGCAGCCAGATGATCTGGGGACAAGCTTTTAGCAGAGCCTGTTGCAATAGGGACCTAGAAGCTGAACAAGGTCTCTTCATCAGGAACTGGAGTGACAGGACAAAGGGGAATGCTTTTAAACTGAAAGAGGAGAGATTCAGAGGGGATATTGGGAAGAAATTCTTCCCTGTGAGGGTAGAGAGGGACTAGAACTGGTTGCCCAGAGAAGCTGTGGCTGATCGATCCCTGGAAGTATCCAAGGCCAGCTTGGGCAGGGCTTGGAGCACCCTGGGATAGTGGAAGGTGTCCCTGCTCATGGCAGGGGGTGGAACTGGAAGGGAATAATGTCCATGATCATTCCATGATCTCCAGCAATCTGGCTGGAGAGAAACCCTCAATGCAAGCATGTCCCAGCATTGGCATCGATGTTCCAACGGCTTTGGAACAAAACCAAAGGGTCTGGAAACGCTTCTCATGGGAAACAACTCGATCCCGAAGGTCCCTCTGAAGAGCTGCTTCGCAGGGCTGGCAGGGCCAGGAACCACTCCCGGTTTTCGGAACCAGGCGGGTTTCTGAGAGCCCTCATCCCATTTCAGGAACATCCCCGGTTCTCCAGCATTTTCCTGACCCCTAGTGACAAGACGCGGCTGTACAGCAGCCGCTTAACATGCAGTGCCGAACTCTCCCTGAATAAACAAAGAACAAAACTCTTTAACATGGGAAAACGCTCTCCAGATCTGTCAAGACACTCACCGTCCGCCCCCCTCCCTGCAAATACGCCGGAAAATACAACCTGTTTAACAAAGAGGCTCAAATTTGGGCTGAACGTCAGGAAACAAGCAAATCCAGAAAATCCAACCTGTTTAATAAAGAGGCTCAAATTTGGGCTGAACATCAGGAAACAAGCTGAATGAACACAAGAAGCTTTCCTTGTGCTGGGCTCCAGTTGTGTCCAGGGAAGCCAAGGCACAGGGCTAATCCATCAGCAAACCAGACAAAACCAGGGGTGCCCAGGAGGCAGTTTTGATGGATTGCCTTCCCCCGGGGCAAATGCATCCTGTTGCAGGGACAGGGGTGACCTTGGCAAGGCCACAAACTCCATGATCTCACCGCTGTCCACCATGGAGCAAACTCCTGGGAAGTACCTGTGACACAGGAGGACCTCAGCAGCCAGGACCTAGGGCCCCTGTGTTTGCTTTTCAATCCAAACAGGATTATTCTCTCCCAGCTCTGTGTTTCCTATTCTAAACCATGCCAGGTTTCTCCATGACTTGGCTTGGAATGGGAGGTGTCTCCCAGCACCAGTCTGATGCAGGAGAAGGGATCCACAGCAAAGTGCTCTTGAATACCTCAGACTCAGGTTTGCATCCTCGTCCTCCTCTGGGAAACCTCCCTTCAGTGAAACACTGCTCACTCCTATAGGCTCTGATATTCCTGAAAGCAGTCACCTCCCACTTTGGGATTCATATTAGAAGTGGTTACGCCACTTTTATTGCCATTTTTTCCATCTTGTTTTCCATGCAGGGTACTCTGCCTGAGACAAAAGACCTTAACTTGACACACAGTGTGAGCAGAACAAAGCCCCGGTTTCTGCCAGCCTCCAATTTATTTTGTTCATAGCTCTGAGGGCCTCGCTGATTTTGATAAAACACTGCTACAAGAGGAAATCTTGCACATAATTAATTAATGATTCATTTCTGTTTATTGGGCCCTTTAGCCAACTTAAACTTGTCACACCTGCTATAAATCCTCTCCAGTGCTAAACAAACTCTTTAATTAAATCTATTGTGCCCTAAGAGCTATGTTTCACATTGCAGATGATGAGAGTTTGGCCCACCCTGGGTTAAAACACCCTTTGGGTCACAGCTTCTCTGGGCAACCTGTGCCAGGGCCTCCCCATGCTCACAGGGAAGAATTTCTTCCCAATATCCCATCTATCCCTGCAAAAGCAAATTTTGAGACAGAACATTGCTCCCAAGCAAAGCAGCTTTCAGGGTCAGATATGTTTTGTTAAAAAGTTATTGACAAAATAAGAATATCAGTAGTGAGTGATATGAGACCTCCATCCAAAAATGCAGAATCCTGTGCACACGTGGGTTTAGCTGCCACCAAAAGCAGCACAGCTGTAAAATAGACAAAAAGGAGCAAAAAGGGCAAAAATCTGTTCCCAGTGAACAGGTTCACCCCTTGCACAGGGTGCAAACTGCTCTGAGCAAACACCTTGCCCAACACCCCTCAATTAATCATTAAAAACAAACCTAAAGGGTCCCATTTCAGAAAGGGAAATAAAAACTGGGCAGAAGGGGAACTTAGAGGTTCAGGAGTTGGAGTCAGCCAGAGGATTCCCCTGGACACAATTGCACACTGCAGACTGAGGAAAATCTCAATGCCCTGCTGTTGCTTTTCAGGACCAGCCTGTCCCTCTGCAGAGACCCCTCCCATGAACGGTTGGCAGGGCTGGATTTATCAGCCAGGAGAGAAAATGCCATTACAAAGGAGCTGAGCAATCAGAAGACAGTGTAAGGAATCCTTTTTCTCCTGATGTTCTCCACCTCTAGGGAGCTGAGGTGGCCATCAGTTGCTCTGCACTGGCAGCACACGTGTTGCCAAGAGAAATAGGATCAGATCCAAGGCAGGCTGGAGCAAAATCCCATGAAGGGAAAGCCAGGTAACATGAGGGATTTGCTTCCAGCCCATCTCCAGATCAATAGGGAGGCCACAGAGGCACTGTCACCCAGCCCAGCTGCCCTCAGTTCACCTGCTCAAACTGTTATTTACAGGAGCTCTTCTGCTGGGCTGTGATGAAACTGCCAGTCCCGTACTTCCAACTTAGGCCAAGAAAATATTCTGCTGGTCTTTCCCAACCCTACCTCCTGATTTTGTTGCTGGAAACCTCAGAGCACACCTCTTCTGGCCATCCACAGCAGAGCTTCCAGCCCCACAGCTGCACACAATTATTTTCTTCTGTGATGCTCCACTGTTCTCCAAGTCTTTTCTCCCCAGACAGACACTCAGGATCTCCCAGGACACAAAAGATGCTCATTTTTCCTTTTCATTACCCTGGCAAACAAACCTACAGAGGGCCAAGAAACAAAGAAAAAGAGAAGACAAAAAGGAAAGATTTGCTTCCCTTTAATTTGCCTGCTGGAAAAACAAATCATTTCTGCAGCACCCACAATCCCTTACAGTTGAAAACAAAATGTGCACAAGAGTGCATATACAAGGGATGTATGTCACACTGCATTAAAAAGAAAATAAACCTGAAATTAGTTGCTTCAAAAGTGAAGAAAGTCATGAGGGAATAGCAGGGGGCTGAACTGCTGTCTGCCACCACAGACAGCATTGCTGTACACCAGCACAGTAAAAAATTGTTGTCAGCACTGGAAAACTGCCCATCATGTGCGTGGGTTTAGCAGACGATGAGCTGCAGACATGGGCACAAATCCATCTGGCCTGGAGAGGGAAAACACCAGGGAGCAGCACTCAGCATCCATAAAGGCAGAAAATGAAAAAAAAAGGCAAAAACTTTAAAATGCTGGGAAGTGTTGTGTGGGGCACTTGGCCTTCTCCACCCTCTGGCTTTCCAGGCCTGCAGCTTCTGAGTTTCTAGAGCTCTGTTTTTTTCCTGATGTTTCGAGTTTGTGAAACTTGTTCCTGCAGCTTGAACATAAACACCAAGACTGTTTTAGTGAAGACACTTATGCTTGAAATTGTTTCTGTAAGACAGACTTTCTTTTGATGTCCCTCTAGTTTAACTGATGTGAGTGTTATAAATACATATTTTGGTGTTGGCTTTTTGCAAACATTGGGATGAATGTTTTAAGTATGATGGGTTTTTCTGTAGTTTTTAGTGTGTTTTAGCTGCCTGAAGAGATGTATAATGGGGTTTTTGCTGTGGTTTGGAATTTAGGTGTAGTGTGTAGATAACTGCCAGAAGAGGCCCAAGTGACTCTCAGCATTCACTGCCTGTGAAAAAGAGACCAAAGCCCAAATCAAAAGATGGTAAGAACTGAATAAAAGTGGAACTGCACTTGACAGACCCAAGGAGTGACCATACAGAGCAGTTCCTGGAAAGGTCTGAATGTGCATAAATCCATACATGAAGAACAGGATAAAAAGGAGTGGCTCCAAGACACCGGTGTGCTCTTGGCAGAGCCCCAAGGCACCCAGCCTTATTTAACCTTTGCTTTATTTATTATGTCTCTTATTGTCTCTATTACACATTCTTAACTTTTACCAGGAAAGCAAACCTCGTTTTTCACACAAGCGAAGAGTTCCGTCACAAAACAAAATACAAAACAAAACAAAATCTGCAACAAAATACATAAAAGAGAACAACTCCCAATAATAAATAAAGTCAAATTAACCTCTCCAAACCGTTTAGAAAAAAAAAAAAAAAAAAAATCGCGTCGTGTATCATCCATGCCAGCGACACCCCTGGTCACCCCCCTGCGCCCCGCGGTGCCCGCTCCAGCCGCGCCCTCCGTGCGCTACGGAGAGCGCTACCAGGGGCAGGGGGAAAACGCATCGCGGCTTCCGAGAGAGCCTGCCTGGGCATCCCCGGCGCCCCACAGGTCGGTGGGCAGTGCCGGGCAGGCCGGGCTGGCCGTGGGTGGGCCCGGTAGCCTCGCCACGCCTCCCGCTGCCCCGGCCGAGCCGCGGCGGGATCGGCACGGAAGCATCGCCTCGGCACGGAGAGCGCCCATGGTAAGTCGCTGCTGGGCAAAGCCGGCTGTTCGTTCTGCCTTTCGGAAGGCAGGGATGTTTCGGCGGCAGCTGGAGGTTCCGCGGAGAGGCAGGAGGGAAGGGAGAAAGGAGCGGAGCTGTGGTTAATCAGTAACGCTGGAGCTCCGCCGGCCGCTGGGTGGATTTCCAAAGCGGCGCTCTGCTGGCTCATTCCTCTGACAGGGGGAGGGGAAGGGTCCGCGAGCAACGACCCCCTCCTCACATTCTGTAGGGCCAGGACGAACCCCCACGTGTGCTCCATCTGCACAGCCCTGCAGCACAGCCGGGCCGCCTGGAAATCGGATTTCCACGGCAGCGGGCCGTGTGGAATACACCATTCCAGGCTCGCCCAGGGCTGCCCCCTGTACCTTCTCCTAGGTGGAAATTCGGCCTTTCATTAGGAAAAAAATCTTCCCTGGGAGGTGTTGAGGCCCTGGCACAGGGTGCCCAGAGCAGCTGTGGCTGCCCCTGGATCCCTGGAGTTGTCCAAAGCCAAGGTTGAACAAGGCTTGGAACAGCCTGGGAATATGGAAGGTGTCCCTGCCCGTGGCAGGGGATGGCAGTGGACGGGCTTTAAGGTCCCTTCCAACCCAAACCATACCGTGATTCTCTAAAAGGGAAGATTTTAGTTAGAGCAAAGAGGGTTCAGATTCTCCCAATTTCCCTTGCTGGTTCCTTTCCCCCAGCTGCACAATGCATCTACTTGGTTTCCTGGCTGGCAAAAACACAAAAATAAAAATCCCAATTTTTTGGCAGTTGAAAACCAGCAGAAGAAAACAAAATAATTTCACTTCCCTAACGAGAAGAGGGTGTTTTAAAGGAGTGGGAGCACATGAAAGCATTAACATGCCATCCTGCCAAAACCAGCAGGCTGGCCAGTGTCCCGGGGTCGAGAAGGATGAATTGGAGCAGGATGGAGGGCAGCAGGGTGCTCCAGGCAGAGGGTCTGCCCTCTGACACAGCCAGAGGAGTTGGCTCTGTGCGCTCTGTGTGCCAAACCTCAGCCTGCCCATGTCTCCCGCTATTGCTGGGAGGAGCTGGGCTGGAAAAAGCCCCGGGGGCCATCCTGCCACAGAGCCACAACGGAGAAAAAGAACAATTGCACCACATCCCTTTGTTGCTGTGCCCCGGGAAAGCTGGTTTGGAACTCAGTCCCCTGCATCCCTACTCCTCTGCTCCAAGCAACAATTCCAGCTTTTACCTTTCCTCTCTTCAGCAGCGATAAGGAGCAGGTTTCAGCCCCAGGTCCCAAATCCTGCCCTGTTCCCACCCGAGCTCCCGCGGGTGCCCCCCTGCCAGCGCCCTGGGCAGAGCCACGCTCTGTCCCCACGTTATCCAGTTGCTAAGCTACCTGTGCCCGGCTTATCACACCATCAGCAGGGAAGGGCAACGGCTCAGGGTTTATTGAGCTAAGTCATGTTTACTCACGGCCTGCCCTTCCAGCCCAGCGCCCCGATGACATCTGGCGGGTGGGGAGGGGGGTGACAGAGCCAGGGCTGTCATCCCAAATGCAGTGAGTCAAAATATGCAGGGGGGGCAAGGAAGGCCTTCTCCAAAAATCCTGAAGCTGCAATGCCAGGGGGAAAGGAAGCACCCCAGCCCCAGACACCTCATGCTAGGGTTCAGGGGCACCCTGGCACTCTCCATTCCATGCAGTCTAAGGGCACGGGTGCACAGACATGTAGGAACCCACACAGCCATGGGAATGGGGTATCATCTTTCCAATCTTCCCTAAAACGTGCAAGAACCACCCACAAAAACATCAGTTCCACAGCTGGTTCTTTGGTTTTGTACAGCCTGGGAGCAGGGAAACCATAGGAGAGGATGATTTGCCTCAGTTGCCCAATGCCATTTTTGAGCATTGATGCTCAAGCAAAGCATCTCAAGGGGCTGCTGACCAAATACCCACAAAAAACTGGGCCAGATTTGTCAAGACTTATATACAACTTGCCACACTTGGCTCTACAGCACATAAAGGAAAAGAAATTGCAAACAGGTCTTTATCATCACCAACTGGAAAGATTAACTCACCCAAACCTGCCAGAGATTAAGGAGTGTTTGGACAGTGCTCTCAGGCATATGGTGAAAATCTTGGGGCTGTGCTGTGCAGGGTCAGGAGCTGGGGTTTGATGATCCTTGTGGGTCCCTTCCAACTCGGAACAATCTGTGATTCTGTGAAAGAATTTTAATTGCCAGAACATAACATTTCAGAGAGCAGTGCCCCTCTGCACTCCATCCTGCCTTCCCCGCTGAGCCAGAGCAGAGCTGGCTCAGGCAGCCTCCATCCCCAAGAGCTTCGTTTTAGTTTCATCTCTGCCTGTGAACACTCCTCAAAGCCAAGAACAGCTGCTTCCCCACTACCACCCCTTAAAAACTAAGTACCAGCAGCTCTGCCCAAGGAAGAGCTCCACCACAATCCCTTTGCCCTTTGTTCCTCACAGGCACAAACAGCCTCTTAAAATCCATTGAAATACAAAGGAGATGGAAACAGGAGCTGAACTGCAGCTTCAGTGTGACTCACTCTGATCCACACTACTTCTTTCTCCTCAAAGGCAGGCTCCCAATGAATAAATAAATAAATAAAGAAATAAATCTCTCCTGCTTCAGGACCCCTAAAGCAACTCTCAGATCTAGAAATGATCACAAGAGCTTCACCTTTTTAAGCCTTTTTTTTTCCCAAAAAAGATTATATGTAAAAGAAAACATATTTTGGAGTTTAAATTCACACAGGTATCATTTCTTAGTACTTCAGGCAATCTGAGAGGTGTGGCAGGTGAGAGGACAGACCTGGTACATGCAGGAGGTATTCCAGACAAGGAGAAGAGGACATTGATATTCCAAACCTGTCGTCCATGAAAATAAGCCTTCTGATTTGTTTCTGTAGAATGGAGTCAGTGTTTTCACAAAATTGTAAGAGAAACAAAACCAGTTTACATTCCTTTGTTAAAGATATGATTTGAGAGACCTCTCATTCGACCAGTGGGATTGGAGAGGTGGATACCTCATTACCCAATCCCTGGTCAGTGTCCTGAAAATTATAAATAGCTGAGGTGCAATAAATTCGAGTTATTTTCTTCTTCTGTGCTCTGGACACCTGTTGTCTGTGTTGCTGTGTCCCTCTGTGCATCACAGTAACACAAACCCTCCCACCCACTCCATGTTCCTGTAACTCCACGACCCCACGAGACGCCTCGCTGCTCTGAACATCTGCGTCATCCCACTTCTGCCACGCTGACCTGCTCCTCTTCCCTTGCCAGGCAGGAAAAGCCCACAGGCTGAGCACAGAGGAGAGGGAGCAGCTGCTGCCAAACCTGCGAGCCGTGGGGTGGAATGAGGTGGAAGGCAGAGATGCCATCTTCAAGGAGTTCCACTTCAAGGACTTCAACCGGGTACGAGGTTTTACAGACTGCGAGTCCCCTCTGCAAAGCTCGGCCCAAGAAAGCCCTCTGGGTCTCTCCTTAAAAGGAATGGCTGAGCAAAATAACCTACCCAAGACACCAAAGTGCTCAATCCAGCAGAGAGTTTTTCTGGGAAACGCTCCTCAGGAAGAGGAGAACCCATAGAAAACTCCCAGAACAGCCCAGGCCTTGTGTTTGGTTGGGTTATCTAGACACAGGCAGTGGAAAATTAATAGTGATGGGGGTGAAAACCAAGATATTCCAGGGTGAATGGTCCAGAGTTAACTTTCGTTCTTACCCTGCAGGCCTTTGGCTTCATGACCAGAGTGGCTCTACAGGCAGAAAAACTGGATCACCATCCTGAATGGTTCAATGTGTACAACAAGGTAAGAGACAGGACGGTGGCGACAAAGCAGAGCACTTCAGGGAGCAGCTCCCTTGTCTGAGGGATGGAACAGGAGCAGCAAGTCCTGTTTTCAGCAGAACCTCTTCCCTCAAATGCTATTCCATATCACAGCCAGCCTACAGCTACCACAGATCCTTTCCTCCTCCTTTTTCCCCATGCAGCTGAGCAGTAGCTGCTGAAGGCTGGCACCAGGGTTACCTTTTAAAATCTGTATCAAATAGCCACCATGGGAAAAGCTTCTGAGGAAAGAATGAGTTGAAAATGGGCACAGGTGGCTGCTGTGACCAAGGCAGGGGTGGCAGTGACAGCTTGTGGCCATGACAAGCTGCAGGAAGGAGAAAAACCAGGCAAAGTGCCATAGTGCCTCTGCCACCCCAGGGAATTTTGTAACAAGTTTGGAGCTACTGCCTCATCAGCTGCAGCCCTGGGGAAACCAGCCCTGCTGTTTCTGTCAACGACACTCAGCCTGTCTGTCTGCCTTAGGTTCACATCACCCTGAGCACCCACGACTGCGGGGGTTTATCAGAGCGAGACATCAACCTGGCCAGCTTCATCGAGCAGGTGGCAGCTTCCCTCTCCTGACCAGGAAGCCACGCAGCCAAGAACCCACTGTGCCACTGTGTCCTGCCTGGATGGCTGCACACAGAGCCTTTTCCCACTTCCAAGCTCCATCCTGGATCCAGACAGCCCGACGCCTAGCCGACCTCCCCAGTGCACCTCACAGGGATGGAGGCACTTCTCAGGGTGCATGATTCCATCTCTGATCTTGCAATTTCCATCCTTAAACCCTTCCTTAGCCATGTCATCCCACACCCCCAACTGCTGAGCCTCTTACCAGGAATCAGTCATATGAGAGTCACAAAATGGTTTGGGTTGGAAGGGACCTTGAAGATCATCTTTTTCCACACCCTGCCATGGGCAGAGACACCTTCCACTGTCCCAGTCGCTCCAAGCCCCATGGAACCTGGCATTGAACACTTCCAGGGATCCAGGGGCACCCACAGCTTCTCTGGGCACCCCAGTGTGCCAGGGCCTCACTACTCTGAGGGCAGATTTTCTTTCCAGTATCCCACACCTAAACCTATTCTGTGTGAATCCATTCCCCCTTGTCCCGTTACTAATGCTCTTGAAAGAAGTCCTTCTCCATGTTTCCTGTTGGCTCCTTCAGGTACTGGAAGGCTGCAGTTAGGTCACCCTAAAGCTTCTCTTCTCTGGGCTGAACAATCCCAATTCTCTTAGCCTTTCCTCACAGCAGAGGTGCTCCATCCCCTCTGGTCATCTTGGTTGCCTCCCCTGGACTCGCTCCAACAGTCCTTCCAGAGTCAAGGTACACCACTGCACCAGGAAATTTGCCCAGAGCCTGCCCCCATCCAGCCCCCAGCATTGCTCCTTACCTCCTGGAATGTGCTTTCTGCCTAAAACATGTTTTGTGACCCCTTTGGCTTCTCTGTAACCAAGCAATTTGTCATTGCTGTAACCCCTCTCTAACAGTATTACATCAGGCACGTGGTCTCACCCCCACTGGAGCCAGCCTTTAGTAGGATACCAACTGAAAATGTTTACAATAAACATCTTGTTTAAGCTGATGGCTGTCTGGAAAGAGGCCTCACTGATCAAATGACACCAAGAGGTTCTCCCAAGGACAGATACTGCCCTGACTGCTCTCAAGAAGGTGCTTCTGCCACAGAAAAGCTTCACGCAGAAATGGCAGGTGCCTTCACCTCAGAGTGACTGGTGTCTGAAAGACAAAGAGATGATCAAAACCAGGGCAGGTAAAAACTGCTTGTGTAAAATCACAGCTGTGCCACAGCCAAGGCACAAAAGCAGCACAGCACCAGGGCAGGGGCTGCTTAGGGTGGAATACTTCCCTGGATTTGGTGATACAAGATCTTCACTGATACAATGAACAATCTCATGTGAAACCAACAGCATTTGCTTTCAGCACAACAGTCTGGGGAAAAAAAAACCACGGCAAACACCCAGTTCAGGTCTTTTTTTCAACCCTTTGAAGTTCTACAAAGTATTAATAGAATATCCATAGCTCTTAACTTCCAGCATCCTTGAACATCACACACAAGATGCAGACACGGACACCACCTTCATTTTGACAGAAGGACAGAGCAGCCCTCAGGCAGAGTTAGTAAGATTCATAAACCATCCTCCCTGCCACAGACCAGGCTGTGCATGGGCAAATTCCAGGAACAACAGGTCCCCATTCATTCAAACAAGCACTGAAGCAGAAAAATAAGAGCTCAGTGAGCCTAGGTAGCTAAATGCACCATTTTAATACAAACCAGGCCCATTTTCACCAGCTCTCCAGCTATTTCAGCCTCCAGTCCGACAGTGGCAAATCAGAGCAAAGCAGAAAACTGCTATCAGATCAACTCATCCCATTTGTCCATTAAAAAGTCCTTGTGGATTTATTGGGCAGGGTATTATTGTGTCGTACGCAACCCTTCCACTCCCCTCTCCCCACGTCATCAGAAAAGTGCAGATGAAATCCATGGCATGAAGACACACATCTCTTCTTGGTCCATCCCATTGGATATTCTTCATTCTAGTACCTAAGAACAGGTGAATCCCTTGGGAGTGCTTTGTGCAAGCAAGAAATTGAATGTCCCGCTTGGAAAACCTGGAAGTCCCACAGGAATTAACAGTGGCAAGGATCCCTCCAGGTGTAAAAGTACTGTCCAGTTTCTGTTCATAATCCAGTTCATCAAATACTTCTTCTTTTTGTCTTTGAAACAATCACACAGCCTGTAAATCCATTTCTCCAGGACCGTTTGCATGATAAAGCAGATGCAGATTACATGTTAGGTGACAAGGATGAATAAACACCACACACCAGGGAATTACCGTGGCCTATTCCAGACCACAGGATTACATTTACAGTATAGGACAAATACACTTGGAACAACTAAACCCACAAATATTATTAATAAGCAAAGCCCAGAATAGAATACATTGTCTTACAAATAACATCTTCAAATACATCCAAAAATGTGAAATGGAGCACTGATCTGTTAGATCCACCTACTTCCTGGGAGGGAAATGCAACCAGGGAAGGAAGAGAAGGGAGTTTCACTCTCCTTCAGCCCACCCCAATCCACCCCTTCTTTCTTTTAAAGCAGAAACAAAAAGAGTACCTCCCTTTTGTTTGTTTGCTTTGTTAAATCTCGGTTCCAAAGAGAACCATCACAGTAGGCTGACACTGAAGACTGTCTCCAAAGTACTGCAAACTCAGATACAGTAATGGTCACGTTGGAAAGACCTTGAGAGAACAAGTAGGTCCAATACAAACTGCCAGAGCTGGTATCACCATCAAGAGACTCTTGGGCAATTCAATGATTTCAAAAGGGCTCAGAGCCTTGCATGAAGTCATCAAGCTCAGGGCAGATGGTCAAAATGCTTGTGTCTCCTAGCACAGGAAATAAAGCTGTTGGAAAGCCAGGATCCTTCCACAATGGCTGGGCCCATCTGGTTTGTGCAGGAGCTGGTCAGTGACCTTCTCATTCCTTAAAATTCCTGTGCTTTAGCCTGGGTCAGCTTCAGGCCAACAGGCTACAGCAGAGAGATGCCTTCAGATGCCCTGCACAGGACTGTGCAGACACTCCATGAAGTCTTTGCCCACGCATGGGATTCTGCCTGGGAAACTCTCTGCTCCATGCAAAAAGGTGAGAGGAAACATGGGAAAGCCCTGAAGGAGTAACTCCAACCCTACCTGAGAGATTCTGGCTTGTCCTCGAGGCCACAAGTGCCTCACAGGGCTGCACTGGGAAAACTCTCTCACCCTAAAAGGAGCGTGGAAAATAGGAAGGCTGAGCCACGTGCCCAAGGCTGGAACACCCCTGACTTGCTGCATCCTTTCCTCTGCATCTTCATAATACTGCGAAGAGACTTGGCTCATTACAACTACTATCCTACCTAACAGGCAAGGGTGCTTCCTCTGAGGCCAGCCTGCCTTTGAGGTTTGTTTTCAGAATTAGTACCATAAAGAAACGACCACAACCAAGGTCATGGTCAAACAGCTGAACCCTCCAACCCTCCCTGGCATGCCACAAAAAGAAAAAGCCAGAGAAGCATCAAGGCACAATGGTGAATGCCCTTTTTTGAATGTGCCTTAAAAGAATCAGTGCAAAGAGCTGAGATTTCTGCTATTAGAAAAGTCACCTTTTTGATACTAAAAGACCGTGGTAAAAAAAACCATCTGCGCACGACGTCCCCGGCTGTGCCACAGGCCAGGGCCTGGCTGGCTCTGCTACAGCATCATGAGGGGACAGTGTAAAACCTTCAAGTTCTGAACAGTGAAATGAGCTTTGCACCTCCCTCCAGATTTGTGCAAGGGAAAACAGCACTCCTGGGTGGTCAATGCATGTCTTCTACAAGAGGCAGGGGAGCAAAACAGCCACAGTGTACCCGGGGTTTTCAGTACCATCCAGTTCCTCTCCCTACACCACCGGCTTGGCTTTTATTTCTGCTGCTGTTCAAGAGGTTCCAGAAAAGGATTTTTTGTTGGTTTTCCTCTCCCCCTCAGCAGATATTGATTGCAGTCTCACTGAGATCTCCAAAGGGGATTTCAGAAGGAGGCCATGACTGCCTTCCCTCTGCAAATTTATCGGCTCTGCATTACACAGATACGAGGCTCCCAGCACGGTCTGTTAAATGCAGCAGCTTACAGGAACACTCAAGAGAAAACAAAATTTCCGATTTACCGTCCACCATTAACTTCCAGGAAGACTGGAGCCGTGGAACACAATGTGAGAACTCAAATTTAACACCTGGCTGGACACTGGCTGAATACCAGGTCTGAGGAGGAGAAACAACACGGAATGAAGTGACGTGCAGAATACCTGAGGAATTCGGAGCTGTGGAATGGACATTCAATTCACCATCAACAGCCATGATGAAAACAGGCAGGGGGGAGGGAGGGGAAGCCCTAGAACTGAAACTGGGCATGAAAACAATGCAGATTTCAGAACAGACTAAGACAGGGAAAGGAATTTTTCCAGATCAAGCCACCCTCAGACCTGCAACTGTAGGAACAAAGGAACTGCAATCTCTTTCCCTAGGAAACCTCTGGAAGCACCCCAGTGCTCGCTGGCAAGGCATTGATGGTTGCTCTACAGTCAGTGGTGGCTGGGGGAGCCGTTCATGTGCTTTTCACTGCTGGGAACATCCGTGCTGTAGAGCCCATCCAGGTAGGCCTGGGAAATCTCCGCTACCAGGCTCCTGTCTGGGACGGACTGCGCCATTCCATAGATGGCTCCCTAAGCAGAGAAGAGCAGGCTGTCACACAGGAGAAACACCCTGAGCCCCAACACCCCCTCACTGTGTGCTGGCCTCCTCACCATGCCAGTGGTCTTGGCGTTGAGGTCCTTCATGATGTCCTGGATGCTGTCCCTGACGTCCTGCAGGAACTGCTCAGCAACGCCGGCCTTCGTGTGCAGCTGCGTGATGCAGAGATGGATGCTGGGCAGGCAGGGCAGAGGGAGAGATTAACCACCCCCAGCACACACAGCTCCACGTTTCCTGAGCACCCAACAGCAGCTGAGCCTGTCTGTGGCCAGTGATAACCGTGTATCTCCTTAAAACAGCATTTCTACTAAGGGGAATCCCTGCAAAATGCTTGCTAGAACTAGCTCCTTCTTCCTCCCTTCCTGACTTCACAATTTGGTTTGTTTCTCACCTCATTCCAGGTACCTCTGGTGAGAAAAATGCAGCTGCCTGCAAGCATGGTGACCCCTGCCATCGTTTCCCTCTCCTTCCTCTGCAGCTTCTAAACCATCACCAGAAGGAAGCACCCACCTCTGAGCTATCACCTCAGATTCTCTGGACTTTGCTTCACATGGCCAGTCAAAATTTTTTTCAGTGCAGCTGCATTTGGGAACACTGGCTCTTTATGACCACAAACGCCCAATTTCCCACTTAAGGAAAGTCTCTGACCAAGATTAATTTTACATGGAAAATGATCAGCCCTTCACTGTTGTTTTAATTTCCTTCATCTTCAGTGGAAAGGAGGAAAATAGTAAAAATAAATCAATCAATCTACAAACCCTCACTTAACTAAACATGAGACAGAGCCTTGTTTATTTATATTTTTCTGCTTGTATTAGGTAGAGGTAAATAGAAATGGAGCCTCAGATATGTCCCCTGCCAGGCTCATTAAAATTACTATTACTTTATCTTCACTGCTGTATAATGGCAATTACAAAAGTGATTCCTGCTCTGCAGAGGAAAATTCTACATACAATTTATCAGCTCTAGATGATAAATAATCAAATCACAAGAGCTACATGGCCTGAAGTTGACCATCCTGCATACCCTGGCTAAATACATCACTCCCTGGTCTCCACACACTCACCTTGGTGGGAACTGTAGGACATTCAAGTTCCATCCTTTTGCAGCTAAAAAATTAGATAATCGATAGATGTCAAAAGTGTCCGAGCCAATGGAGAGGACAGACACCTCTGGCTTCCCAAAAATGAAGATGCTGTCAATTTTTCTCAATCTTGAAAAGAAGGAGGAGAAAAGAAATGACTGATCAGGGTTACAGGGTTCAGACATTCTGTCCACCCAGCTGGGGCCTAAAAGGAAAAGCTACAGAAGGGAACAGATGGCAGCACATTCCCACCCAAAAATCATGCACCTAGCATGGGCCATCAGGACTTGCCAGAGGACCTGGGTCATTGCATACCCTAAAGTCAAGTAAACTCACGAAGAAATGGAAAAGAGGGAAGACAGAAAAGCAAGGGAAGACAGAGAAGCAGAGAAAATCAGCTCCTCTTACATAGCCACCCCAACAAGAAAGAGGGTAACCCTTCTTTTGTCCTCCCTCCAGATTCCCCCTCAGCCACAGCTGAGGCAGAAAGAATTCTCAAAGCCCAGCTGAATAAACATGCCTGCACCCCTCCCATCTGTGTCCCTCACAAACATTCTCCCAGAACCCAGCAGGTCCCAGGGAAAACCCAAAGAGCAGCAGTTTGGGAGGAGGGCTGAAGGGCAGGATCCAAGAGCTGAGGCCCCCACGTACTCGGACTCGAGGAAGCGCGCTGTTTGGATGATCCTCCTCGTGGCCTCCACGTAGCCTGACTCTCCAATGTGCAGCAGGGTTGCCCAACATGCAGCTATGATCCCACCAGGCCTGGAGCCTGCCACGGAGGGGGAGGCATAAATCCCCCCTTGCCAGTCAGGGGCTATGAAGAACTGGTACTTCCTGTACTCCTTGTCGCTGTAGAGCACCACCGAGGAGCCCTTGGGAGCGTAGCCATACTGCAAGGGGCACAGAGAGGGTTAGGAAGCAGCAAGAGGGCACAGGAATGCATCCAAGCCCTCCCCAAGATGCCATCTGTTGATCTGCTGGAGAGCAGAAGGCTCTGCAGAGGGCTTGGGACAGGCTGGATCCATGTGCAGAGTGCCAGGTCCTGCCCTTGGGTCACAGCAATGCCCTGCAGCTCCAGGCTGGGGCAGAGGGGCTGGAAAGTTGGAAAGGGCCTGGAGGTGCTGGTGACAGTGGCTGTACATGAACCACCATGTGCCCATGTGGCAATGGCACCTGGCCTGGATTAGGAATAGTGTGACCAGCAGGACCAGGTTGTCCCTCTGTGCTGGGGGCCCCTGAGTACTGCGTTCAGTTCTGGCCCTCACAGCCAGAGAGCCCTGGAGGGGCCAGAGCATGTCCAGGGAAGGGGCTGAGGGAGCTGGGCAGGGGCTCAGGCTGGAGCAGAGGAGGCTCAGGGGGACCCTGCTGGCTCTGCACAACTCCTGAGAGGAGGGCACAGCCGGGGGGGGGGGTCAGGTTCTGCTCAGAGAAAACAAGTAACAGGACAAGGAGAAACAGCTTCAAGTTGTGCCAGGAGAGGTTAAGGTTGGAAATCAGGAGAAATTTCTTTGTGGAAGGGGAAAAAGGGGCTGTCAGGGTTGAAGGAGCTGTCCTGGAAGGTGGTAGAGCCTCCATGCCTGGAGGTGTTCATGGAATGACTGGATGTGGCACTCAGTGCTCTGGTCGATAAGGTGGGGACTGGTCACAGGTTGGACTCAATCTTGGAGGTCTTTTCCAACCTGAGGGGTTCTGTACTTTGGTACATTGCAAAAAGCACGTGAATAGAGCAGCCCCTACCCCTGCACCTCAGTGCTCCTCCACACAGTAGGGAAGAAATGCCTGAAGACCAGGATGGCAACAGGAATCAGACCCTTCTCCCCTCTCCTTACCTTGTGGGTGTCAGCAGAAATGCTGGTCACGCCTTCCACACGGAAGTCGAAGGGACGCTTTAGGGGGAACCCTGCCTTGTCCATGAAAGCAATAAGGAATCCACCCAGGCAGGCATCCACATGGAAGGGGATTTTGTACTTCACTGCAAGCTGTGTGTGAACAAGAGATCAGGGAACAAAATTACGTGGCCGTGGCACCCAAACTCCAGTGACCAAAACATTATTTGGCATTTCCCAGTTAAATATTCCCTGAACCCTTAGAACACCACTCTCAAGCCAGGGAGGGAGGACAGGCAGTGTGGAAGGGCTGGTTGTTTGGGGGATGCCTTTTCCTGCCTTCCACACACAGGAAAAACAACGTGGCATTTTGGTAGCTTGCTGTGTTTGCTGAAGGAATGTGACAACACAGTCTGAAAGGATTACAATAAAGTAAAAGGGCCTGAGCCAAATGAACAGAAGGTCAGAGGCCCTGGCTGGTCACACACAAAATAAATAACTGGAGCACAAAGAGGAAAGAAATCAAGAGGCATTGTTTGGAAAATAGGATCACAGCCCTTTGACTCCTACTCCCTCCACACATGCCTCAGACTTCCACACCAATTTTGCTACAACCAGCTGGCACTAAATCAAAGTCTTTTCACCAGGTGAGCCATTTAGGTGTTCTTTCCTTTCAGGTAGCAAAGAATGAGCACTTCTGGTTGGTGTCGCAGTCACACATTCCCCTTCACTCCCAAAGTGCATCCTACACACCCTGCTGTTGGTCAGGAGCTCATCTGAGGACAGTAACACCCCTGCAGCCAGTGGGATTCCTCCCACCAAATCCACTGCTCAGCATCCTGGAACCCCTCTACTCTTCTTGTCCTGGTTTTACTGCTACAACACACAAGTTCCTACAGGTAGGGGTATCCTACCTCTGCCACCTCTTCAATGGGGTCCATAATTCCATGTGGGAACTGAGGAGCAGAACAGACCAGCATGGCTGTGTTCCTCGAGATAGCTCTCCTCATTGCCTGAAGATTTAAAGAGAGAAGATGCTCACATTCCATTTACCAAGTGCCATCCTGCCAAAAAAGATAAAGAGTGAGAACATGCAGAGTCTGACCCTAAAAACCAATGCATAAAAGTGTACTCAGAGAGGAAAGCAATCGAGCTACAAACACTCATCCATCCACTTGGAAATACCAGAATATTTTTGTTCACCCTCCTCTGAAATCTGGGGCTATTTATGAAATACATAAATTACCTGAGTCTAAATGGATCTCACGGGACAAAGGGATAACATCCAGGTATTTCAAATACAATTTCGTCTGGAACAACAGGCACTTACTCATGCTGTTTCTCATTGTTTCCAGAAAGCATTCCTCCCTCTTTATCCACTGACTCACCACCTGGACAGGTAGACTTCTTGCTGTGCAATATTAATTTCCTCACAGAGAGAGGCTAAAGTGATACCTGAACATCCACTTCCATAGCCTTGGTCAGTGGTATTTGGATCAGCTTCATCCCAAAGTAGTGTGCTGCCTTGTCAAAGGCTGCATGGGCACTCACAGGGACCAGCCTGGAAAAGGAACACATCAAATGAACCTGACATTTGCTGTCTCCCATCTCGAGTGGCAGTGGCTGAACAGCCTTCATTAACCCTGTTTTCTGAGGCCTCATATCATTATCAGAGCCTAAATATTAGAGAGGGAAGGAAAGAACTACCAGTATTTCATTTATTTTTTACATTTTCCCCTCAAAGCAATTAACCAGAGAAATATTTTCCATGCACCATCTAGAAAAGAGGCAGCACATTAGAGAGAGCAAATCCTCTATTAGCAGTGTAATGATTAGCACAATTCCTCATTTGAGCTCCAGCCAGCCCAACTCCAGCCTCAGAGGTTTCAGGCTAAGCCCCTTTGATCTGAATAAATCAAACCCCTTGAATACTTCAAAGGGCCTGACAATCTCTGCTCGAGAGCAAAGCTGGATCTGAGCAGGCTGTCTAGAGCAGCAGACAGGTATTGCCAAAATACACCTGCTCAGCACAGCCCCCAGCAACATCTGTGCCCCCTCAGGCTGCTTTAAAACTTCCTGTGCTTTTGCACTCTTCTTCCCACACAGGTTTCTCTCCTCCACACAGAGCTGGACAAGGAATAGGTGGTAATGAACTATGAAATGAAGGATTATTGAGGTCCAGCACCATCTCAGCTCCAGGGGACAGTAAATCCCACAAAGCCCCCAAAGGAAGAAGCTGTGGTGGCACCACTCACATTTCTGGCTGTTTGATGCCTCTCTCATAAGCCAGGTCTCTGTACGCCTTGCAGGCCATCAGGATGCTCTCAGTGCCCCCAGATGTCATCTGTCATCAGAAAAGAAGAAAACAAGGAAAAATAACAATGGGTGTTGCAGGAGGGGAAAGCAGAAAGGGGATGCAGGCATCTCTTGCCTCTGCTTCAGAGGTGCACGGGCCAATTCAGGGTTTAAAGGGTAGCAGAAGCCACTGAACAGCATGAGGCAGCTTTCTGACACTCAGCTTGAAAATGCACACTTAAATGTTGAATCCTCTGTTTAAAAGGGATGGGGGAAGAGAAAACAAACAAGAAGTATAGAATTCCAGAGCCCAACGGGAGGGGACCACATTGCACAGTCACCTCACCAAACTACTTGTACTTAAGCTCTTGATTACCTGGACTGTTTATCTACATTACAGATTAATTATGCCACGTATGCAGAAACAACCATGTTGATTCTGTGTTAAGTCAGCTGAAGTCCAGCAGGGTTTATTAGGTCTGGAGCAGTGTCAGGCCAAGGCACAGAGTCAGCTCAGGGCTGGCACCACTCCTGAGTTACAAAACCTTCCCAGAACCTGGAATGCTGCAGGACTCGGAGCTCTCACCCACCTCCTCTCTGCTGAGACCAGCCTAGGTCTGCTCAATACCAGAGCTTCTAGGCCCCCAGGGACACAGGAAATTTTACACCGGGAGGAATTTGTGCATTCCTCTCCCCAGCCAGTGCAGTCAATATCCACACCACCTCCTAACCCTGCTGTCCCAGCCCTCTTCACCCTGACGACAGGGGGTGGAAGAGAGGAAGGCACACACAGGTTACTGCTGCATACCTGAACTCAAGAGCTGGAGCAAATACATAATTTAAACTCTTTACAGGAAGGAATTCCTCAAGTGGGAGGTCTCTTGTAGGTCAGCTTTTATGAGTCCTGGCATGCAGGAGACACTGGGTACAACCTTCTCCAGTAAAACTTTAACCTGGGAAAATGTGAGGTTGGGTTTTCAAGCAGCCTGCAAGACTGACTCACTGGGTGAACCATAACCTGAGGATATGGGGTAGCTGGGATAGTTATACAGAGATTCAGGTAAATGAGGAGTCAAAATCTACTTATACTGCTTATGGGGAACTAATTTTGCTCCTCAGACCTGCTGAACCAACTGCAACTTCTCCTTTTAACCTCTTCCCCCTCAAAAATAAACATAAAATGGACCCAATCACATTCGTGTTCCTTATGTCATCTGAAAGTTTGGGATTTCCTTTGGTTTTTCCCCGCTGACACAGCTGCAAACCCCAAAAATGCCAAGAAGTGTGACTGTGTGACAACAACTAAACATGAAGGACAGAGATAAGGAACAAAGTTCACAGCCTGCCAGGATTTGTTCCTAACACAGTCCAAGCCAGCAGCAGCTGCTGCCACAGGCAGTGTAGAAGGAACTATCACACCACAGACAATTCCTGCTTTTTTGGGGGTAGTTTAAAAGCAACAGCTGTCAGAGATACAACCTTACAGAGCTTCACACTGGATAAAGACATCACCGGATTAATTGTGAAGCAAATGGATGGCAGCAAGAACACAATGTTTTCAGGGTTTTATGGGCTGTGTCACTCACTTCTCAATGCCCTTTATGAAAAGATCTGTCAGGTTGTGATTACCTTTGGGGAAAAAAAAACCAAACAGCTGGTACAGACTGCTTTCCTACTGGGTGGGAGAAGAGAAATGGGATTATTGCAGACTTGTAGCTATTCCTGCAACACTGCTTAGGATAACAATTGTGAAAACTTTGCTAAGAAGGTCGTGGGGATCTTGGGATTTGTGTTAGTGAACACCAGGCTTGCTCCTTGTTGGGCAGCATTCCCTACGCTCGCCTAGATAATCTGCTCTTGATAAAACAGCCTCTGTGCAGCCTTATTCCCATTTCAATCCTAACACCAAAACCCCAACAGCTTGCCTTCATACGTAACAAGCCTCTCTTCAAAGTCTGGCTTTATCCCCTGCATGGAAATGCTGAGCCACACAGTTTTTGGTAGGTCAGAGCCAACACTTATCAGCAGTCAGTCGTACGCAGGGTAAGGAAGAGCATCCAGCATGGATCCTTCTCCCAGGCACCCAGACTGGCATGCAGACGACCACACAGAAAGCTTGTTCAGACAGCTGAAAATCCACCCAAAAAGCTGAATTTCAGCCATCTCAGCTTCCTAAACTGTCCCACATTCAACACATCGTGAGTCTCCACCACGGAGAAGTGCCTGAGTCTGGAGGAGCACCTTTTAGCCCAGCACAGCTCCAACAGCAAAATCCTCTTGGTCCACATGGATTTACACCTGTGGATGGAGCCTGCTCCTTTAGAGGAGGCTCTGTCAGCTTAGCCACTGACAGCAAACACGTTCTGCTGTATCCAGAGCCTGAATCACTGTCACAGGATCCAACTTCCCCAGTGCCTGCGGCGCCGGCACCCGGCCAACACGCGGTGATTCAGCACCCACACATTCTTCTCTCCCCTCAATGAAAATCAACAGGCTCAGGCCATGCCATGATGGGGAAAAGGGGCTGGAAACAGGCAGTGGTTAAAGCAGCTCTGCAACCCTGCACTATCTTCAAAGGCCAGGCAAAGTGTGGGGGGAAAAAGGAAAGTAAACAGACATTCTGTGCTCTCGATTTGTTGTTTTGCAAATGAGAGGGGAGAGGAGAGAGCACAGGGAATAAACATCCCTCATGCTTTTCCAACTCAGTGTATCACTTCCATTGCTCCCTCCCTCCAAATCCCAGTGCTCTGGAATCTCAACATTACAACAGCAGTAAGAGATACAGTCTCCATTCCAGGATTCCTTTGGCCATGTCACTGCCAAACTGTCAGACACTGAAGAACCACTTCAGTTCGTGGTCTCTAAAGTTTTGCTTCCATTTTCACCTGAAGAAATATGTCCAGTCAGACCCTGGAGACAAAGCTGACCAAAAGTTTCACTGAACCACCCCATGAATTAAAAAAGAAAGCAAACTACAATTTTATTTCTAGGGTAACAAAGTGAAAAACCACACCACAATCCACTGCATAGTCATAACGTTGCGGCAGCCTCCCATAAAACCCCTGGAAACCTGCAGGTTGTAAATTCCACAACTTGTGTCTCTCAAGATGACCTGCTCATCACTACAGATAAAATCTGACAGATCTGCACAGTTTAAAGTCCCCTCAAGACACATCGCTCACATCTCCCTACTTCAAATGTGCAGCCAAAGTCTGGAAGCCACAAAATTTGGGGATAAGTGACAAAATGGGTTTCCACAGGAGCTTTAGGCTCACATCTGGTGATTTTGCCTTCTCTCTCCTGTAGAATAAGTGGAAGAAGAATTCACATCAAATACTCACATGTCACCCACACAGAGAAATTTTCACTACGCTTCAAAGCTGCCCTTTTTTTCTAAAATTCAAAAAGCTACTTAAAAAAAATACTGCAGCTTACATAAAAGTGGAGATTTCTCCCCAAATTACAGGGGAATTCCACACAGCCAACACTGCAAAACAAAGCACCTTGAGAACATGAACACATCAGATGAGAACAAACTCCCCTGTTCCTCTTCTATGCGCTGAGCTTAATCAGTCCTTCCAAATCACTGCAAGGATGTGATTAGAATCTTCCAGGTGCCCAAATTCACCAATTCCTGTCTCTTTGCTCTTGCATAACAAAATTAAAAGTGATAACAATACTAGTAATTAGTGAGAAATAGGAAGCAACCATCCACTGCCAAAAATTATTACTTTTAAAACTGCTTAAAAATTTGAAACATCTCTCAGAGCAATTTAAGGCAAAGGCATGTCTGACATCCCCCAACCACCTGGGTATTTTAAGAGCTTTTATGCCCATGTCAACAAAGGAGAATTACAGCCCACATGGCTCAGCTAAAGGCAACTCCTGTAAATAACACAAGCTGCTCATCTGATTTAACATTCAGAAAAGTAAAAAAAGACAGGTTTCATTTTGGCATTTATGAAACACACCAAAAACCTTCAAAGAGGAAGCTGCCCAGAGATCTTGCTGAGGGAGACGTCCACATGACAAAGGGCAGGACCACACAGACATCCCAGGCTGCTGAAAACCTTGGGAACAGCATGAATGTGTGATTTTCCCCAGACTGAGCAGCAGAATATTACTGCCACAAAGGGCTGTGGAAATCAGAGCACAAAGGAAGTGAAACTGCCTTACTGCCAAGTCCAGACAAATTTTTTGGTGCTTTTCATGCAACACAGACACAGACACCCTCTCCAGAAACACCAAGGAGTTCCATCTGCCTTCAGAAACCACCACCAACCCCAACAAATTGGCTGGGTAGTCCCTGCTGCTTAAATCAGGTTAGTAAATCCAGTGGACAGGGGCCTGGCACTACGACACTCTGCTTTCTCAGAGGTGGCAGTGAGGAAGTTCAGAGTGGAAAAAAAGCAGTTGTTTTAAATTTCAACACTGCAAAAGTTGAATGGAGTAAACCAGAGGCCTTCTCAGTAGAATGAGCCAGCAGCCCCTCTTGAACAGATTAGTTTAAAGAAGATAACTCCGAGCATTGCACCTTCCCTGGTTTAACATTAAAAACTCTCTGCTTTACAGTCTTGCCAATTATAGAAATACAACTGTAGCACTGAGCCACCAGCTGCAGCAGGACCTTCCCAAGACAGAAAGCAAATCATCAGTTTGTAAAAAAAAAGTGCTCTTTTTGAGTTTGTAACTGTCCAAACCTCCAGAAATTATTCTGAAATGTTAATTCAGTTCTGGGGAGAAGCAAAGAAAATAAGAGACATCTTTGAGCCCAACTACTTAAATAGCATGTGACCTCCATGTACCCACCCACACCTCTCCATCAGTGATCAGAAACTCTGGACACTTCACAGTCAGGAAGAGCAGTGGGAAGAAGACAAAAAGTCCACTGCAAACACTCATTCAGACATGATAATTACAGGGTGCAATTAATCTTCCGTTTCCGGACGATCAGCTTTCCAGCCCTCCCCTTCTCCCTGCAAATGGGGCTGTGTTCAAGCAACTGGGCCAGAATTCCACAGCAGGCTGGGCACTTCCCCCTTTGCTTCGTGGCACTGTCCTTGGGAGGAGGACAGAAGGAAAAGCAGGATTCCCCAGAGCACATTCGTGCAGGTCTCACTTTGGCTGCGGCAGTTTTTGACCTTCTCTTAGGCAATTCCACTTTTCCATTCCAGTGGGAGAGCACCCAGGGCCAAGGCTGACACTTTTACACCGTGTTTTCCATAACAAAACTCAAAAGTCCCCGGTGCAGGCTTCAGCAAGCAAAGCTCCCCAAGCACCCAGCAGAGGCACACACCTCTCTGTCTGCTGGATGAGCTGATGTCCCAACTGCTGAGAGAAACGAGTCCCAACAGCTTCCTGCCCAGCCCCTGCCCCACTCCAGGGATAATCTCCCCGGTGTTCTCAGCACTGCCAGCTGGGAAGGAGCTGAGGGGAGGTGAAATGGTTTTTATAAACAAAGGGGCATGTTCCTCCTCTAAACTCGAAGGTGGTACAAGGAATACAGTTCTGAGAAGAGAAGTCAGGTCAGAGGGCGGCACACCCCCTCCTCTCCCAGGCAATCACATCTTGCACTCCCACACAGCTGAGCTCATCTTCAATCCCACGGGAATCTGATCCCGACTACACCTTCTACAAAGCCATTCCAGCACTCAACTCCTTAACAGAAGGAGTTAACTCCTCCTTCAGCTGACAGGGAAAGCCCACTCAAGGCCAGTTCAGCTCACAAGCTCTTGTGTCAACACTGCCTTCTAACACTGGAAGCATCAGTTTAAGAACAAGCATTTGGACTCCTGCTGGGAATTTTATCAAGCCTGTAAAACTGGTCTGCACTGGAAAGCCACATGAGCCTGGAAACACAGCTCTCCAGCCGGACAGCTGACAATCCATGCCATGCCTGCTTCTTGGTGAGTAGCCAGCCAGCCAGCTGGCCTTGCCCTCCAACTCAGCAATCTGGCAGGCTCACAGATTTCCAGCTCAGAGACTTAAACTGAGGGGAGCTTCTCAGAGTGACACTTCTCTGTTCACAATTCCCCACTGATAGCCAGCCAGGCTGAGTTACACCAGTTCTCTTTTCCAACTGTCATCAAGCCTGTGTCACTTAAGAGTGGGGGAAAAAAAGCAGAAGTAAATGGCTCTCTTGTTTAGAGAACTGTTTCTCTGAGTGAAACTGTCTCTCATAAAACTTCACCAAGAAGAGGAATTAAGCAACCTCCACACAGCCGGCAAGGAATGCACCAGAATGAGCTTACCCTCATGCTCATGTGGAGAGCACAAGGTGCACTTGCACTCAGCAAAGTTAAAAATACCCAAAATGTCCAGGAAAGACAGGTTACTTACAGCCCCACAAGAGTTGGGGCCCCCGTGGAAAAGCGTACAGGCAATCCTCACTACTTCTGCTTCCATCTTCCTCAGACCAGGGAATATATCTGGATGGAGAGGATTACTCCAGGCAAACTCTTCATACACCTTCAGAAAACAAAGAGAGAAAGTCAGACTTGCAGATGAGGCTTTGAGAACTCCCCATGTGCACTGTATAAGCAAATTAGCTGTGTTTTACCCTAAGAATATTACAGGACTTAACTGCTCCTGCAAGTAAATGCCACAAGCTGGGAAGCTGAGGAGTAAAATAAAGAAAAAAACAAATATTTTTCTAAGGCATTTGGACATCTGGATGACTCTACAGCACAGCAATATCTCTTCTTGTAAGGACAGGCCTAATAATTTTGCTGTTTTTAAAGAAGAACACAAGATACATCCTGCAATTGCTTTACAGAAATCAGGCAAAAAATTTACTTTGCAGAACTTGTTCTCAAGTTCACTTTTAAGAGGGGGTTCTGAAGCAAGCAGTAAAGCACAAATGCCCACTCACACCACAAGAAAAGTGGCTGTGGAAACCAGAATTTCTGCTCATTCCACAAGTGTGGACTCACAGGATACAAGGCTGGAACAGGCCGGTCCCAACCTCCTGCAGTCCAGATCAAAAAGCAAGTGCACGGATGTTAAATAAAGCACAACAAAACAAACCAGTGAATAATCAGCACAAAGGGAATGTTTCCACAAAGTGATCCAAGCCTCCAGAAAGGCTGCTCTGAGCTTTGTTTCCCCAAAAGTGGCACCAAAGATGTCAACAAGAGGAAGAAAACAGCAATAGCAAGCACCGAACAGAGCCCATTACAGCACTACAAAAACTATTCCCAGGAGTAAGAGGGCCAGACTTCCCTTTCTAGCAAAACATCTCTGGAAGGAGATTTTTGTATTTGAAAACAAACCTTTAGGCTGTTTTGGTTCTTTTGCAGCCTTCTCAACAGGAGAAATTCCTGAGCAGGTAAACAGACCTCACAAAGACACCAATGAAGTGTGCCAGTGCTCCATTGTCTGAGATTTGGACCACACAGCCACGCCAAAAAAAAAACATTTCCCAAAGGTTCCTTTTTGCTCGAACCAGGAGGAGTTTAGTTTTGCTCAGTGACAGTTGTTACAGTACCAGTCTCCATTTTGCTTGTAATTACTAATTATTTTCTCACTCCACACAGGACCCCATCTGATTAGATCCCAGTTATCTCTACAAGGTGTTCTCAGAGGGACAGTTACATGGCCAGAGTTATGCTGCCCGAATTGCCACTAATTCCCCTTCCCAGACTAAAGCTTTAAAACTTCCCTATTTACTCTGGGATGCTGGAACAGCTCTGACGGGCTTCTGCTCACCCTGAAAACACAAATGCTTGCACTTTACCTTCACCAGCAGGTGGGTGAGTTTCTCTTCACCACTGTACACAGTCCCAGAGACTTTCCCATCCTGCCAGCGTACATCTCCTGGAAGAGAGGAAAGAGCACGCTGCTCACCAACACAGCCATTCCCAGCACAGGGAAAATCCCCTCAGTTCCACAGAGGAGGAGTCAGCTTTTGAGATTTCCCTGAGTTTTGTGGTCCAGGGACAGCTGTGTGTGAAGCTGAGCCCCTGGCACCGTGTGAACTTAGCCAACAGCAAGTAAACGATGACTTTAAAGAGTCAGCACATAACCAACATGTAGCTGGAGCAAGCAGTTATACTAATAAATAATCCACTTAATCCCTAGCAGTCTCCCCAAACTGCTGTTCAACCAACTGGACACTAAATTAAAGCCACTTTCAAAGAGCACCCACCAGCACTGTGAGCTGAGAAGAGACAGAAAGCCAAGTTTTGTACTGCTAAAATCCACAGTGCTGGCACCTCGATGAAATTTCACCTGAACTGGTACTTGCAGGCAACTTCCAAAGGGGAGTGGGGGAAATAAGGAGGGCTTTTGAAAAGAAAAAAACACAGAGAAGGAAGGAAACAATAATCTGAGAGAAAACACAGAAGCAACATTAGCAATACACAGCAGCAGAAAAGAAGGAAGTTGTTCCAGGATACTCAATCATGAAATTGTTCCTGAATTTGGGGCAGATGCACTGTTCTAGCAGAAAATTCAAGGCATTTCTCAAATTTGGGATAAGAGCAGGGCAGTTGTATCTTCTCCCCTGGACAGAAAATCACCCAAATTTGTTCATTTGGAGTAACAGGCACACATATCAAGGAGAACATGTTTATAGAAGAGAGGCAACTCAAATTAAGTGTCAGACACTGCTTGTGTGGACTCAAGCCAGGAGAACATTATCATCATGACTCTTCCTTAAAAGGATTTTCCAAGGCACAAACTGTTGTCTCTCTTAACTGAGGTCACAGTCTTGGAAATTCCCTAAAAATCCTACTTGGAAGTTGCTTTTTTTCAATGTGAGTATTTTCTGGGGCTTCACATTTCTGGTAAAAGTCAAACATCAAGGCAACTGCTCAGAAACAAAATCCCAAAAGAGAACTTCCTCCATATTTCTCCTCAACTCTCCCATCTCTCCATTAGCCTCGAATTCTTGTGTAATAAACAGAATTTCAACATAAATACCTGAACGCAGCTCTAGAACTCGTGAATCTTAGTCACATCCAGAAGAAAAACAGACAAAAATTTGCAAAGGGGACAACATAATCAAGGTGAAACCATGAGCAGGAATCATGGGACTCATTTAAAAGTGTCATGTTTGGTGCCTGCTGCAGTACAGACTCACCTTTTGAGCTGTACTCTTTCATCTTCTGCAGCACTTCAGGCTGGCTCATGCCTTGCTCTGGCAGCGCTTTGATATAATCCTTTTCATCTTTCAGGAAGGATAAACTGGAAGTGACATCTTTCAAGGCTTCATCAATCTGCTTTTGAATCTTAAAAAGAAAGAAAAAAGCCTCTCAAATAATGGCACTGGTCAAATTCTAAGTGATAGTTGAGTGTGTGCAGCACAAGATCTGCTGCCTGCATCTGTGGTGTTGATGGAACAGACAGAAACTGCTCCACTGAGAGCTGTGACTCCTTTCCTTAGTGCTTGAGAAAATAAAACTCAAGGGGGAAAAACTGCATTTTTATCCAGCAAACCTTCCCAAGTCACAATTTTTAATTTGTAGACTTCAGAAGGTTTGTACCTCGCCTCCTCTACCACCACACACATGGTCTAGAAATGTAGGAAAACAGAGACAAAAAAAAAAAAAAAAAAAAAAAAATAGAAATCTCCACCACAAGCACAGTTCAGAGATTTCTTCCTTCCAACCCACACCCTGCACTCAGGAAACTGCAGACTTCTCACAACACATTCCAAAGTATTCGCCTTCCAGGCAACACAGGTGTTTGGATATTGACTTTTGGACATTGGAATGCCTCAAAGTCAAGGCCTCCAGTGAGCACCTGATAAGTTATCAAGTATCAACCTCCCAAAGAGCAGAAAGAGGACACAGACAGGATAAGCAGGAGTGCTCTGCACAGGGGAGCAGTGTTAGCCCTGAGAAGGGAAGCCTGGACACAACAGGGGTTGTGTAAAGTGCCCTTTCCTAACAGGCAGGCCAGGAACATAAGCAGAAGAGAATTTGTCTGATCAAGGGCTACTCAGCTTAGGAGGTAAAAGCTGAGGGCACTCAACAGGCCAGGGAGGGGATTTAGTCCCTTCCAGAGTGATGTGGGAGAAATTGGAGAACTCCTTCCTCCTCCACAGCAGCAAAAGGAAAAAAAATTCCTCTACTCTCCTTGGATAAAACTGCCTGGAACAGACCTGACCTCTGGAATCAGTGTGTAAATACACCAGCACAGCAAGCAGCAGGAAGTGCAATCAAGTGTGGTGCATTTCTTCATCCCGAGTCCTTAACGTGCTAAAACATGCTGACAGCTGTGGTTTCAGGTTTTTAGGGAAGGAAAAAAAATAAAATAGGCAAGACAAAACAAAACAAACACAAAACTCCACCAGCTCCCAAACACGACAGCTCATGTGTCGTTTTAATGATTACACAAAGTGCTGATATCCTTCTGCTAACTTTTGCTAATAGTTATCTGAGGCCTGAACTAATCAGGGCCAGTTGCTTGATTAAAATAAATATCCTTCCACACTGCACAACAAACCCTCGGCTGGCTCACACTTCAGAAGAACAACTCCAGTTCAATCCTGTCCCTTCTTCCAGAATTAAAATGTTTTTCTTAAAATCTAACAATGAGGAAACATTACTGGAGAATTCACTCATTCTTGGTTAATATCAATAGCCCAAAAGTGAAAAAGAGGTGGAAGCCCCTTCTTAGGGGAGTGACACTATGACAAAAAGATTGGGTAGAAATTCCATCTGTCATGAAAGCAGGAGGCAGCAGAAGACATTGCAGATCTATCTCCTGGGTCATCAGGATCACAGTGACATGACAACAAAGAGGCACAGAACTGTGGATTCTCCAGGAGAGCTGAAACAATGGAATGATCCCATAAGTACTTGTTCAAATACTTACTATAGCCCCAACAAATGGCATTTTTCTCAGCAGTTTAAAGAACTGCTTCTTAGTTCGGGATGTCAAACCTGAAAGACAAAAGGCAGAAAGGAACCTAAGAAATGAAAAAGACATTTCTGATGCAACTCATGATCCAGGCTCAGCATTCCTGATCCAAGCTGAAATAACAGTGACCCAGGGGACATGGTGAGACAGATGAGTGAATCCAAGGTTTTCAGGGATGGACCATGCCATGGGAACATCTGGACTGCAGAACAGCAGCCATCTACAGGAATCAGTTACCTGTGTCTTACTTACTTGGGAATTCACACCCACGTGTGGAATTTTACAGGAAAAAGAGGGATTTCAGGGTTTGCTAAAGGTAAGGAATTATCATCATTTCCTGCCTCTTCAAACCAGAATAGTTACTTGAAAACAAAACCACTGAGCAGTGTGAAACAGGCTCCCAGACCAAGGGAGGGAACAGGGACATTTTTGACAGTGTCAGCCACAACAGGACATGGATTTGCCCCCTTTGATGCACTGGGAGGGGATTCAGGGAAAGGGGATGGACAGAGGGAAGAGCAGAAATTTCATCACAGCACAAACACTCAAATGAGAGAGGCCACTGATGGCAAGCACTGGAAAACTCCTCTAAAGGCAGGAATGAAGTGAGAATGACACAGATACTTTACAGCCACCAAAAATGCCTTCCCAGTCCTACCTGCACACCAGCAGTTACAGGACAAACCAAAAAAACAAGTAAATAAAGTTTCAAAATCTACCATTTTAAGACTTTGCAATTTTATCTACACTTCATATAGATTTCACTTCATATACACAACTTGAAAAGCTACCAAGGATGCTAATTGGCACATTCTGTAGCAAATATTTTTAGTGCCCTGATAATAACATTTCTGTTGCACATCTCAGTGTGCACACTGTTTCATTATTCAGAGAAAAGACTGCAAACTCCTGAAAAATTCTGATCTAATTAGATCTTCTAAGAGCTAGTCCATACTCACACAAAATACAGTGTGCAACAGTACAAATACTAGGTGGGAAGATAACTGTCCTCAACAAAAGTTTCATGACAGTTTGTTCCTTACAGACATTCCCACTGTTCAGCTGCCCCCACCTCTAAAAAGAGAAAGGGCTGCTGGAGAAACAGAGACATAGGAGGAGACATCAAGTTAAAAACTTGGCTGTTTTTAACAAGCTGCCACCAGAGTGTAACCCTAAGGCCTGTGGGAACTGAAATGCATCTCTGAGGGCATGGCAGTGACAGGACCAGAGAAAACTACAAGTTCTGCAGAATTCAGCTGCACTGAAGAGCTGCCAGTATCAGAAACCACTCAAAACAGGAAGATACTCCGGAAATATATACATAAAAAAAAAAATTACAAGAAGAAAATATCCTCACACTCTCACATACAATTATCTTGAATACTCTGAGGATTAAACATGCCCCCAACATGGAATCAAGATATCTCCTCCCATAGCAGGAAGGGAAACAACCAGGAGTTATCCAGACACTTTGCTGCAGTGTCTGAGTTCACAGGAACCCAGCTCTCCATAAATCTCTAAAGAAGAGAGAGTTGTGACAAGCAAATGGTTTAGCCAAAAGAAAAAGGGAGGCAAGGGAAAGAGACAGAAGCACATTCCAAGCACCCTGTAACAGAATAGGGGAGCTTCATTTACCAGACAGGCCTTGACCTGAATTAAGGAGAGAGCCTGGTAAATATTAGGTGACAGCAGGAAGTCTGTTTTAACAAGTGTTTGGCCTTGTTCCACCCTCTTCCACTGCCCAGGAACAACTCAGGGCCACCTCCCCTCCCTCCAAAGGTCAGAAAATCCAAGTTCAAATACTCACTCTCAGGCTGGCAGAGGAAGCCATGCAGCCACACACTCGCAAGTGTGGAAGAAAAGGTCAACCCAATGAGCTGCCAGGGTTCCAGTCCATCACAGCGGGCGTTCACAAAGCCTGTCACTTTCTCCCAGTACATCTGGAGGATTTCCTTGTAGGGAATAATGGCATCCTGTGCAAAGGAAAACCAGAAGGATATTGAGGAAAGAGCAAGCAGGGCATCAAAAAACCGACTGTTGATTAAAAAGGTGCTTTCTGGTATGCAGAGCCCATGCTTTCCTTAATTCCTACAAATACAACAGGCAGGAGATACTTTTTATTTGCTTCCACTCCAGAGTCACAGATGAGAATACACACCTTGAGAGACTTCAAACACTGAGAGAGAAGCACCAAGAGCAGATGAGCAGTGTAACACACTCTGCACAGTCCCAGATCTTACCACTGCCCAAGAGAAGCAACCATGTTAAGGACTTTTTTCCCAAGGAATTCTCAGGTGGTGAGTGAAGGTACCACCAAAACAGGTCTATTAAGTACCTCGGGCTGGATTTTCAATGAACATGGAAGCACTCAGCTTAATTTAACGATCTAATTGGCATGCTACACATCAAGGGGGGATGGGAGAGGAAAACACTGCTGCCACCAAAATAACCCCCAGAAAATGGTGATGCAAGCACAATTACAATGTCAAAGCTGGAATTACTGTCAGGACACAGCCCAGGCTCCTAATCAATAGCTTCAAACCAAATAGCTCTTGAAGAGCATCAGAACAGGGTGAGGAAAACTGGGTGTGCACAGGAGAAAAAGGACATTTCTCCCTGAACAGGGGTCTTCCATCCAATTCTGGGAAAACTTTTATAGAGAAAGCAAGAACAGAGCCTTCTCCCAAATCCCTCTTCCCTTCTGGGCAACTGGACCAGCCATCCAGCCCAGCTCTGCCCAGTTTTACTGGAAAGATCTCCAGCACTGCAGAGCTTCACCCTCCAAACAGCAGGGAAAGAAAATACATGGGGCCTTTCAAAAGATTTGTAACTAAACCTCGGAAGGAATAAATCCTTGATTCCTGTGCTGTTGGACTTTGGGTGGGAACAGAGCAGTTTTTCATAAACCACTAAATAAACCACTAAATAAACAATAAACCACTAAACTAAAAACTGCTAAAACTTTGTTTCTCAGGACCTTTCACAGGTCTCACTTCTGGGTCAAGCCAACAACAGAAGCAGCATTTAATTAACATTTTTTTTAATGGGGTAACGTGTCCCTCCAATACATCTGAAGAAGCTACTAACAGTCTAAAAGAAAACCCCAAGTTTTTCCAAATATTCAAAGGAGGAAGGCAGCTTTCCTTACAAAAAAACAAAAAAAAACAAAAAAAAAAAAAAAAAAAAAAAAACCCAAACAAACAAAAAAAACACTAATGAACACTGACTACTTTGGAAAAGCAGTAAAATGCATATAACGTGGCCGAGTTTGAATGTATTTAAGGAACCCAAACGTAAATTCCAGCAAAATGAACAGCGTTTATTAAAACAGAGGAGGGTTTTCACCCATGGCCCAGCACAGGCTGAAGGTTCACGGGCTGAACTCGGCCAAAGCAGGAAGCACTCAGCTCTGTGAAGGCAAATTAGCACCTATTCACTTGGCAGAGGGCAATTTAAAAATACATCAGAGCCACTTCAGCCTCCAAAACAAGGCGGCACACAATCCCCGGCAATTTGGCAATGTCCCAGCTGAAGAACGCCCTGTCCTCCAAGCCGCTCACCACAAAGCCGATTTAACCCCAGAATTTCAGAGAAGAGCCCCCTTTTCCAGCTAACCAGAGGTGATTTTCGTTCTTTGCCTGGGATGAAATGCCAGGATATCGTTCTGTTTAGGATCTGCACTTAAAGGATCGACATGGAGCCACTAATGGGGCTGGTGTCTCAATAGCTGCTCTCAACTCACGGCAAGAAAATGCTGCAGCATCAAATACAAAGTGGGCTGTGCTTTTTTTTTGCATTTTTTTTTTTAATTCTCTGAAGATGGAGGATACTGTAAGCCCTGAATCAAAATGGAACATGACCTTCTTGACAGAAGTCACTCCAGTCAATGGCTAAGGCAAAATAAATACAATATCTTGCAAGAGATTGAGCTCACTCTTGGAGAAAGCCCTGGACAGAAGGTCCCAGCTGACTGCACATTTTTGTTGTCACTGAAACCCCTGAGAACTGACATAAGGGAACTCAACAATATATCCAAGTTTTGAACAAATGAGAGAAGATTTTCATTATGTTGATTCTAAGACACGGAAGAATTTCTTCCCCTTTCTTGCTTTAAAAGCTCTGAAATTAATCCACAAGTGTTACAGTTTGACCAGGTAAAGTTTTCTCTGCATTTCTCACTTTCCTTCTTTTCATATTTAGATGAGTTTGAAGGATGAGGTTGATCTATTTAGGAGGATATTAAAATCTGGGATTAAAAAACCCAGTGCAAATAGGCAAGGAAGATGAATTAGCAGTGAATTACAATTCCTCAGCTCCCTGGTAACCATGCACTCAGTTTCTTCCAAATGCTCCTTTCCCTGAAAGTATCCAGCAAGACATTAACCTGCTTATTCGTGAAGACATCAAAAAATAAAGGTTTCCCTTCCCCATTAGAGGAAAGTAGATAAGCTGGTTTTATTTCTGCAAAAGAGCATTCCCCACACAAGAGCTTCACAAGCCACAGGATTATTTCAGAAGCAGTTTAAAAACCTGACTTATGAGCACACTAAAAAGAAGGGAGGGAAAAAAACTCCACTGGAGGATTGTTTTTTAATTCTCAGAGCAGTAAGACAGACCCAGGTATCAGATAAAATACTAATTGCTATCATTAGGACTTGCAGTGCTCATTTGTACTGATATTAATGCGTTTGGCTACCTAAGCAGTTTACATATTGAATTTGTAGCTGCACAGATTAGGAATACATCCCCAGTACTTTATTTCTAAAAGCCATTAGCTGGCTGAGCTGGTTCCAGGGATAGCACTTATGCCACTACAAAAGAGCACAAATTAACTGCAGTAATGCCCTTCTGTCCCAGATGATAGAAAAGGAAGGGGGGAGGAATGCCAAAGCTAATGAGAGCACATTTTGCATTTTTGCCAGAACAGCATTTTTTCGGCTGCGAGTTTTGAGAAGCAAAAAAGCTTAAAAGAAAAAAAAAAAAAAAAGAAAAAAAAAAAAGTAATAAACTTGAGAACCTCAGACTTTTGTTACAAGCCCCTTCTGTTTCTGTGGAAATGGAAACACTGAGTTTACCTGTGAGAAAAACAGGAAGAAAGATTTTACCTGCTGAACCTTCCTTCCTCCAAAAGGACCTTTAAAGTGGGTTTAAAACAGGGCCACAGAATAGAAACAGCTTTTAAAGGCAAGTTTATGTAAGGCAATACCATGAGGCTGACTGTGCCAGGAGGAAACGCTCAGGTCAACGAATCACAGAAAAGTTTGGGCTGGAAAAGACCTCAAAGCCCACCTTGTTCCAAACTCCTGCCACACACAGGGACTCCTGCCACTGTCCCAGGCTGCTCCAAGCCCTGCCCAGCCTGGCCTTGGACACCCCCAGGGATCTAGGGGCAGCCAGGGCTGCCCACCTCACAAAGAATTTCTTCCTAACATTCAATCGAAACCTACTCTCTGTCAGTCTATACCACATCCTCAGCTTTCACCTGAATCCACGCACAGTCCCAAACTAGAGACCCTCTGACCACTTCCCCACACCCTAATGTTAAAAATAACTAAATAATATTGGCTTTCACCTTTATGTGTTGGCTTTTTTGGCTGTTGTCAGTGATCATAAATATTTAGATAAGGTATACATTATAATTCTTTTTTACCTGCTTGTTAATATAACAATCTCACAGCTTGAGTATGTGCTGTACTGCTTTTACAGACAGATGTAATATCTCTGTAGCACTGATAGAAATGGTAATGTGATGGACAGACCTTAACAAACATGAGATGTGAAAAAGCTTTTGTGTAACTAAAAGAACTGTGTAAGATCATCCATTCATTGGCCAGTCCAAGTGATGACAGTGATACCAAACAGAGCACCAGAGAGGATGGGAGGAGAACTCATTATTTTCTCTTATCCAGAGGAGTGTGAAACAACAGGAATGAAATCACGGGAAGAAATAAAATGTATTGATGTCATACAGAGAAGCAAAGATGGGAAAAACACAAAGAATCACTGTAACATCAAAACCTCCCAGGAATGTTTAAATAATGTATAAACCAATGAACATGCATGTAATCCCAGCAATGTACCTGTGTATAGAGACCTGGATTTTAAGTGTGTGGCATGCTCTATGGCTCTTTGTCAAAGGCACCCCAGCGCTGGCAATACCTGTCCTTTTGTTATCTCAATATTATTATTATTAAATTTTTTAAAATTCTGAAGTGTGAGCTCCATTTTCCACACAAAGCTGAACGATGCCATGAGCTCCCAGGCTGTCCCCAGGGCAGGGGCAGGAGGTGGCTGTGACACAGCCGGGACAGCCCAGGCAAGGCTGTTAGTACAGGGTTAAAATGTTTCTAAAATCATGGGAAAGGAATGCTGTGCTTTGTTTTTAGCAGACCATGCAAAACTGCACTTACCTAGTTATAATTAAGCACATTGATAAGAAACACAAACGGTGTAATTATTTAGAGGGTAAAATATTTGTTGATTTGGGGATCACAAGAATCAATGTTTCAGAGTTTCCAGGGTACCTGTAGATGAGATTGTGTCCTTACAATGGGACAATATAAGTACAGTTATTGTAGTAATTGTGTTGCTTAAACAAATATGCAGTTATATACTCATAACTATAATGGTATAAATATGGTGATATCTATATACCATATATACAATATAATATACCATAATAAAATGGTATAAATATGTGCATTCTGAACAAATGGACGGAGCTAGATTTGGGTAGCTATACCCCGAGTTCCTGAGTGCTCTTAATAAAGCACCTGCATGTAATCCACCTGTTATTATGTGTTCCTGAACACTAACAAGGCCAGCTCCCACGTGGGGAGCACAGGGAACATCGGCACTGCTCCAACACGAGTTGATCCCAGGAGAAGCTCCCTGGCTGAAAACAAACCGCACGAAGCCAGCGAGGACACGGCAGCCTGGCTGGACTCATCCCGCTCCTAAGTGCCAGGAAGGTTTTCAATTGGCCCTGTCTTCGTGGCCTGCACGTGCTGCGGCACATCTGACTGTAGGAACCAGCCTGGCCGCGGGGAAGAGCTGCACTGCCAGCCAGCAGCCAGCCGAATTCCTGCCGGAGAGCCGGGAATGGCGTTGAGCAAGAGCAGCGCAGCCTCCTGGGAGAGCGCTCGCTGCTGCCCGGGCCTGCGGTGCTTGGATTCGCACCCCAGCAATGACTCTGCTCCCTCCCTGACAAAGAGCTTTGCATAAGCAGCAGGCAGGGAATATTTGTTAGTCAGCTCCTAATTACAGCTGGAGGTTTGGCCCAGCCTGACCAGAAGGATGTGGGCACACAGGCAACAATGGATGCGTGATCTCACAGAAATCAAAAATCGTGGACTTCTGGATGTACGGGCTGAAGTAAGTGAGATTAAAAACACATTTGGGCCACAGCTCCCCATTGTTGTCCTTGAAAATCAGCCTTCTGATTTGTTTTAGTATAGTGGAGTCAGTTCTCATGAATTTTAAGATAAACAAGAATCATGTTTGCATTCCTTTGTGAAAAGATATCACCTGATGGACTTCTCAAGTGACCAGTGGAGATGGAGAGGTGGGAACTTCTCTGTCCAATCTCTGGTCACTGTCCAGAAACTTATAGATACAAGGTCAACAATAAATGAGAGAGTTCTTTTCTTTTTCGCTGCCTGAACACCTGTTGTGTGTGTTGCTGTGTGTTTCCTCTCTGCGTCACAGTAACACCCCATACCACCAGTTCCATCTGCATTGCATTTATTTCCACCACTGCCATACTGGAACTTTTTCTTTCTCCAGAATGACAGCAGCTGGGGGAGGGGGTATGCCACGTATAGTGTCTGCAAAATGAATGTATACATACTGTACCACCAGCCCGGAGAGTTCAAGAGGAGTGGCTAAACAGCGGCTAATTACAGCTTCAGCACAAAAACAAACAAGGCAGCAAGTCAGAGTAAGAACAGCAGCATTCCAGCTTCCACTGTGGAGATGGAATGCAAAACTACCAAAACAAAAAAACAGGGAAAAGACTGATTGGAGGCTCAAAAAAGGTACCATTTTACAGGAGCCCAAAGGACTCTAAGAACCAAGTTCGAATTTCACTTAACCCAAAATACACACAAGCTGTTGTGTTCACTTTGCCCACAGAGGCAAAACAATTTATAAAAGCTTCTGCAAACAACTAGGCACGCTCCAGGCAGCACAGGATCCACCCCATGGATGTTGCACATGAGCTCATCATGGATCTCTGTGGGTCACCAGCTCCAAGAACGTGCAAGGAAACCTCCTCTGCTGACATCCACCATAATTAGGGTAAAATAAGTTCCCTGCATGCTGGGGCTCATCTGGACATATTTCATCCCTCCAACTGACCTCCTCTCAGCCTCAGATCCCTGCGTGCCTTCCAGAGAATAAAATGGGCATTTCTTTGAAATACTCTGTGAGCACCTGGGTGCCACTAAGAGGGACCCACAGCATTAAGATGTGAAGCCCTGGCAGCAGCTGTCTGGAAGCAAACTCTGGCATGGCCATTGTTCTGGGAGCAGGCATCCCTGAACAAAGGCAGCAGCAAGCCCTGGCACAGCTTCCCAGCAGGGTTATGCAAGCCTTGGACAAAGCCCCCAGTATAAGCACAAACTGAATGCTGCTATTATACATTAAGGGCCCTGCTCTTGGGCAAGTCCAACCATAGGGCAGAATCCTCAAAAATTATCTTATCCATACCTGCAGGCAGAACCCTTCAACCCCTGTAATATCTAGTGACATGCCCTTCCTGATATGGCATGATAAATCCTGATGAGCAAAGAGAGGCAAAGGAAACACTCTGAACACAAAGGATTCTGAGTGACTTCCACATGCAAATTTCTAGGAAATACAAGTATTTCCTAATACAGAAAATTGTATCACAATCACCACAGCAAATAGACGAGAACACCTGCTGCTACATCAATTGGTAGAATCCTAACTTTCAGGTCATGCTCTAAGGGCAGGACTAAAGCATACACTAGGCCTGCTAGTACTTGAAAGGGAATGTCTTTCACTGCCTAGGATGCAAAGAATAGGAGCAACAGAACTGTAGAATACAGTTTGGAAGAGACCTTGAAGATCATCTCATTCTATCTCCCTGCCATAGACAGGGATACCTTCCACAACACCAGGTGGCTCCTAGTTCCTCCAACCTGGCCTGGGACATTTCCAGGCATGGGGCAGCCACAGCTTCTCTGGGGTGCCAGGGTTCCACCATCCTCACAGGGAGAAATTACTCCCCAATATCTAATCTAAACCTAACATTCCATCAGCGTGGAGCCATTCCCCCTTGCCTCTTGCACAGAGTTTCTCTCCACCTATCTTGTCGGCTCCTTCAGATACTGGAGGCCACAATTAGGTCACCCTAAAGCCTCTCTTCTCCAGGCTGAACCACCACAGCCTTTCCTCCCAGCAGAGCTGCTCCATCCCTTTAATCATCCTGGTGCCTCCTCCAGAGCACTCCAGCAGCTCCAGGTGCCTCCTGTGCTGGGGCAGCTCTGCAGGTGGGGTCTCATCTGAGCACAGGGGCAGAATCCCCCCTGCCCTGCTGCCCACGCTGGGGGCTCAGCCCAGGGCAGGGCCAGCTGTCACCCACCACCACCCCCAAGTCCTTCTCAGCAGTTCTGCGGTGGAAGAGGTGCAGGAGAAGACCAGAGACATCTTCCTACTGGCAAAGCTGTGTATTTGGAGAAAGAGACAGGCAGAACCCCACACTCCTTACCCAGAAAGGGGCTCCCTTTGAGCACAGGAGTCGCAGCAAGGCTGTGATTGCTGCCACTCCAGGCAGCCCACACACAATAAATGCGGTGATTAGCTGTATCTCCACACCACCAAGCACTGCGGGAGGAATCCGAGGCAGGAAGTGAGGGAGGCGACACCTCAGCAGACCCTCAGACACAACTTCTAAGGGTAACAAGAGGGTGTAAAACTCTGAGCAGGATGGACACCAGCAGAACACGGAAAAAGAAAGATTTTACTCTGCCTAGGTAAGAAAACTCCCAGTGCTTTGCACTGCCTTTTGCTAAGGTCACCGGAAGGATGGCAGAGTGAAACCACAGTTTAGGAAATACATTGTGCATCACAGGAAGCCTCACTCCCCGAGTACAAAGCCAACTCCTTAAGCCCTCCAGAAGCCAGGAATCCTGTGCAATAGCTGCTGTCTAATCTAGCGTATAAAAGAGCAGACCTGAGCAGGTCTTTCAGGTGCAATAATCAGCAATTTTCTCCGCCAAGCTTTGGCACAGAAGGCACCGAGGTGAGAACAGCCTGAGCACACAGCACGGACCCCAGCAACCCCAGGCCAGTCTGGACCACCCCCTGCACAACAAGCAAAGTATTTACCCGGTGCCAAATTGTGGCACTGCCGAAAGCAGCCCCAGCACAAGCTGGGCAAGCTCTCGGCGCTGTCCCAGGCGAGCCACGGCTGCACGGAGCTCCACGCCAAAGCAGCAAGAGGCAGCAGCACTTGGGAGCTTGGGAATGGAGGAACCAAGCGGGACAAAGGAGTGGGACAAAGATAATGCTGCTTCATTTATCACTCAGCAGCTGTGATTTCAATTTCCCGTGCTGACAGGGGGGAAAAAAAAGCCCCGACCAACCAACGAACCAAAAACCTTGTACCCCTTCCAGGTCTGAGGAAGTGCAAGATTCAAGCGCCGTGCCAATGTGGACTAGGGCCGGTTACATTCCGAGCAACCCCGAAGTTGCTTCTAGCTAAAAAATAATGGCCAACTAGCAAACAGCGTGGCTAAAAAAAAAAATAACAATCAATCAGCAAACACGATTTCTCTCAGCCAGATCAGCACCTTCACCAAAATCCCGAGGAAAACACCACTGAGCCCCACCCAAGTAAAATGAACCAGAGACAGGCGAAAACACCGTTTCCAATCCCCTCTGCCCCGAAACTCGGTAATTGCGGGGAATAAAGAAAGCAGGGTAAGAATAAAATGACAGATTTACGTTCAGGGGAAGGGTGTAGGCCGAAGAAAGGACCTGACCACCCACCCTCGCACCGAACTCGGCCGCACATCCCCTGAGGCCCGCCCGGGACCCCCCAGCCCACACCCGCTGCCACCGCCGCCGGACGAGGCCCGGGCCTCGCTGCCTCACAGGCCGCGCCGGGACCCCTCTCCCTGGGCCCCGCAGCGGCCCCGCACTGCCCGCTCACCATCGCTGCGACCGCCGCCAGCCCTTTACGATCCTTCCTCCCTTCTTTTTTTCCTCCCTCCTCCTCCTCTCTCCTGCTGCTGCTGCTGCTCCCGCTCCCCGCGGGGTCCCGGCGCGGCCGCGCCCCGCCCCGAGGCTGCCCCGCCCCTGACCACGCCCCCTGGGCGGGGCTGTGTTGATGCCGCACCCTTTAAGGGCGTGTCTGTGTGGAGGCCGCACCCTCTCAGGGCGGGGCTGCGCGTAAGGCCACGCCCCCTCTGGGTTCTACTCTATGAGGCCATGCCTCTTAGGCGTGGCTAAAATGATGCCACGCCCCCTCAGGGCGGGGCGGCGGCGGGAGCGCAGTGCCCTCAGCTGGCAGGAGGCGGCAAAACCTTCAAGAGCGAGGTGGGTTTTGTTAAAATACTAAAAAAAAGTAAAAATAAAAAATACCCAAACAAACACAACTGTCGCTGTGGGCGAGTGACAAACGACACGAACCTCGTTTATGAAAACTTTATCTGACTCTGTTTTATTGAAACAATTTCTTTCCTTATATACTTTCTAGAACAGGCCACTCTCACTGGTTAGAAGAGTGCCAGAACTCTTCATCTCATTGGCCCAAACCGAAAGACAGACAGAATGTCCGTCCCTCAGACAGGAATTCAAAACGTCACTCTTGTTACAATAACATTTGTAATGTTTATGTCAAAGCCTTTGAGAAGCAGGTCTTCCTAAACTAAAACATCATGAAGAAACTGAGTTCAGAAACTCAGAAACCTCAGGCCTAGAAAACCAGACTACACACAACAACAAAAAAAAACACCGTTTGTAAGGCCGCCCTGATTATTAATTATCTGGGGCTGGAGCCCCTCTGCTTTGGATGCCGCCTGGGGTGCCCATCTGGAGAAGAGAAGGCTGCAGGGGAGATGAGACCTTAGAGCCCCTGCCAGTGCCTAAACGGGCTCCAGGAGAGCTGGAGAGGGACTGGGGACCAGGGGAATGGCTTCACACTGACAGAGCACTGGGTTAGATGGCATATTGGGAAGGAATTGTTCCCTGGGAGGCTGGCACAGGGTGCCCAGAGTAGCTGTGGCTGCCTCTGGATCCCTGGAAGTGTCCAAGGCCAGGTTGGATGGGGTTTGGAGCAGCCTGGGACGGTGGGAGGTGTCCCTGCTCATGGCAGGCAGTGGGGACAAGCCAACCCTTCAACTCCATTCTAACCCAAATCAGTCGTGATATCTTTTTAGGAGTGTTTTTGTTCTGTGCAAAATGTAAGGCAGGAACTACTGACCATTATAGCATTGTCCAGTCTGTTCATTCTTCTGATCCATGGATTAAAATCTACTCTGTTTTGGGTGGATCAGGTGGGATCTCTCATCACCCTCACTGCCCACCCCTGTGACTGGCAGCCACCCACACCACAGGGATCCCAAAAACAGTTTATCAGTTTAGGAGAAGGGTTTCAGGGCTGCTGCCTCGTGAGGCTACTCCATGAAACTTATATAACAATCTCACAGCTTAAGTATGTGTTGTGCTGCTTTTAGGGACAGTGGTGTAATAGAGAAAATATCTGTGTATTACTGATAGAAATGGTAATGTGATGGACAGACCTTAACAAACCATGAGATGTGAAAAAGCTTTTGTGTAACTAAAAGAACTGTGTAAGATCATCCATTCATTGGCCAGTCCAAGTGATGACAGTGATACCAAACAGAGCACCAGAGAGGATGGGAGGAGAACTCATTATTTTCTCTTATCCAGAGGAGTGTGAAACAACAGGAATGAAATCACGGGAGGAAATAAAATGTATTGATGTCATACAGAGAAGCAAAGATGGGAAAAACACAAAGAATCGCTGTAACTTCAAAACCTCCCAGGAATGTTTAAATAATGTATAAACCAATGAACATGCATGTAATCCCAGCAATGTACCTGTGTATAGAGACCTGGATTTTAAGTGTGTGGTGTGCTCTATGGCTCTTGTCAAAGGCACCCCAGCTCTAGTTTTCTCTTTTTGCTATCCCATTATTATTATATGTAGTCTGGTTTTCTAGACCTGAGGTTTCTGAGTTTCTGAACTCAATTTCTTCGTAGTGTTTAAGTTTCAGGAGACCTTGTTCCTACAGATTTGACATAAACATCCCAAGTGTTATTGTAACGAGAGTGATGTTTTACATTCTCTTCTGTGGGGTGGACTTGTCTCTATCCATTACTTTAGACCAATAATAAGAAGAGTTCTGACACTCTTCTGACCAATGAGAGTGGCCTATTCTAAAAAGTATATAATGAGAACAGTTGTTTTAATAAAAGTAGAGTCAGGTACAGTTTTTCATAACGAGGTCTCATGTCGTTTGTTCACCACCCACAGCGACAATTATTATTACTATTTATTATTATTATTATTATATTAGTAGTAGTAGTAGTAGTAGTAGTAGTAGTAGTAAACTTTTTTAAATTCTGAGGCTTTGACTTTGTTCTTTATAGAGTGCCTTTTGGTGGGTTTGAATTGAAGGAAACCACCCCATTTTCATCTTCTGAAGGTTCAAATGGAGGGCAAACACCGCTGCCCCTGGTCTTAAAGGGCTTCTTCCCTTGAGGGCAACCTCTTTCCATGCCATTTTAAGAGTTCCATCGAGGGGGTCCCTCCATTTGAAGGTGCCTTCAGAGAGGGAAATGTTCCTGGAGGACTGATCAGCCCCTGGCAACATACACAAAGGCATCCTCAGGAGATTCCAGGTAAGTGTATGGACACACCTGTGTCCTCTAGAGAGGGGACAGTGTCACCTCCCAAGGACAGGGCTGGCAGGTGAGTGGCTGTTTCCCCATGTCTGGAAGAGGGCTTGTGCTCTGCTTGGCCCCACACTTGTGTCCCTGCTGTCCCAATACCTGTGTCCCTATTGTCCCCACCCCTGTGTCCCTGCTGTGTCCCTGACTGTCCCCACACCTCTGGCCCTGATGTCCCCACACCTGTGTCCCTGCTGTCCCCATGCCTCTGTCCCTATTGTCCCCACCCGTGTCCCTGCTGTGTCCCTGCTGTCCCCACCCCTGTGTCCCTGCTGTCCCCACACCTGTGTCCCTGCTGTGTCCCTGCTGTCCCCACACCTGTCCCTGGCTGTTCCCACACCTGTGTCCCTGCTGTCCCAATACCTGTGTCCCTATTGTCCCCACACCTGTGTCCCTGCTGTGTCCATGCTGTTCCCACCCCTGTGTCCCTGCTGTCCCCATACCTGTGTCCCTGCTGTCTCCCTGCTGTCTCCCTGCTCTCTTTCCCGTGCCCACCCTGCTCACGGTTCCCCCTCCCCTTTTCCTGCCGTTCCCAGTTGTATCTGAATTGCCTCCCTCTCTTTCTGCCTTGGATTCCTCCCGCCGTGCTTGGTGCTGTGGAGATGAACCAATCACAGCATTTACTGTGTGTGGGCTGCCCAAATGTGAAAAGGGAGGGAGAATTGTTTGGATTCATGCCTGTGCCTTGCATTAAATAGGGAGAAATGGAAGGATCTGCAAAGTACCAGGAGCTGTTGCATATGGCAGAAGATCACTTCCAGCAATCTGTTGCTGTGCCAGAAGGGTAAGAGCTACTTGAAATTCATGAGTATCATAACTCTGCCTACAAATCCTTTAATTTACCTTTAAAATCCTTGTTACAAAAAACCTGAACCCTTTTCTCCATTGCACATTTAACATGGGTGCTGTGCCAGGACATACCAGTACTAATTCCTCTAGAATATTCCACCAGGAGAAGTTCTTGCTTGAGTAACTCTTTACCTCGATTTTGTGAAATTCTGAGCTCTTCCAAGTGGCTTAAGAGGTGACTGAAAAGCATTATTTGCTTGGTAGACTGAAGAAAGTGTATAAAAGTTTCATTGAGAAGCAGTCCAGTGAATAATAAATACTGAGTAATCTGTTCCCTTTGCTCAAGGAGCTGGCTGGAGATTTCTCTGAAATCTCAAACCCAAAAAATAAATCAACACAAAAAGATCTGAGGCTTTGCCAGCTCATAATATCTTGACTGTTAGTTTTTCCAGTTTCCAGTCTGTGCTTTTTGGGATCTGGCAATCTTAATATTTACCAAGGCAAAATAAATGTAAAGAAAAAGAGCCACGACAAAGGTCCCTTGGAGCCATCAGGTGGGAATTGCAGGGACTGACTGTGTCCTGTTTTGGCCAATACTCTGTGTAGTACTCTGGAACACCCCCCCCCAGATTGATTGCCCTTTTTGATGTGTCTGCATAGAAGGAAAAATGGAGATTTAGAGTGGAAACCTGAATGCAGAGCATATGATCCCATTGAATCCAGTTCAGTAAATTGATGATTTTTTTTTTTCTTCCAGCTCTGTTGAAGTGAGCCCAGGTGACGAAATCCTGGCACTGCTGCAGACAACATCCATTGATTTGAAGGAATTTGAGAGAGAAGCAGCTTGTCTTCCTCCAGAGGATGGTGAGCTGGATGGGGGGGAATTATTCCTATTCCAAATGATTATTTGTGGGGGGAGAGGGGGAATGTTGACAGCTGTGAAGGGAGAGCCAGTCCAGCCTTCATTAAGACTAAATACTGGATTGGCTCTCCCAGTTTAGAGTAAGCCTTTCATCTTCCACTTAGTGGCCAAAGGATTCTCAGTGGCTGGAATGGTGTCTCTTAGTTTGAAGCTGTAGAATGTTTGTGCTGCAGCCCTGTGGTCGATTCTGTGATGCAGAGAATAATCAGAGTTTGCAGGCTGAGCAGGGGCCTGAAGCAAACCCACAGCAGTGAATATGTCCTTGCTTTTAAATCAGCTTGGTGACCACCCTGACACTGGTGAAGGCTCAAGTGCTGCAAGCTGAGCTGCTCTCTGTCACTCGGTTTGAGTTTGTGGTCTTCAGAATTTTTCTCTTTTATGCCAAGAATTCTTCCACTCACTCTTTCATGTCTAATCCATACGGGTTTCAAACTTCTGAGGACTTCCAAGTTCAAATGTCCCAACTTCAGTCCTGGCTCGGGAGAAATCAATATGGCTTGTGCCTGAGTCAGGCTTGTGCAAGCATAAGAGCTTGGTTTATTTTAAAATATTTTTATATTTCAGGTCATCTGATGAGTCCCACGTTACCTTTGATGTGGATTCCTTTACAAAAGCACTGGACAGAATTTTAGGTGAGATTGCTTCTTTATTTGAAACAAACCCCAGCACTGATTTCTTTGCTGTTGTACTGACACCGAATACCACCCAGGGGCAGACTCGGAGGAGCTGGATTCTGATGATCTGGATGAGGAGGAGGAGTTTGAGTTCTCAGATGGGGATGGTGAAGGCCTGGGTGCTGCAGACCAAAGGCAGGAGCAGCAGGAGTCTCCTGAGGAGCTCGTGGGCAGTCTCAAGGCGTACATGGATGAGATGGACCGGGAGCTGGCACAGACCAATGTTGGGAAAAGTTTCACCACCCACAAGAGAGGGGTGAGTTTGCCTTGAGCTCTGATTTGTAGCAGGGGTTTCCAAACAGGAGATGTGCTGGAAGTGGCCACCCTGAGTGATGTGACCAGAACCTTCCCACGTGCAAGCAAAGGCTGCTGTACCTGCACCTCACCACAGTTTGTTCAAACTACAGCTTTCCTAAGCTTTGAATTTGCACATCTTTTCCAAGACTTAGTTTAATTTCCCTGTTTGCAGTGGTAGGGCAAGCAGCTGCACCTTGACTTGAGAATTGCTGTAGTAGTTTGCTCCCATGGGAAGCTGAGCCAGGACTCAGCAGCACTTTCTGTCCTTCTCTTGGAACTTAATCTGGGTAATGGGCAGTGGTGATTTTCAGCTGGCAGGAGCATTTGGTGGCTGAATTCCTGTCTGTCAGGGCTCTGGAATGTGCTGGGCTTTGTTGGCTGCAGAACTGTCGTTTCTTTTCTCTTGTGGCTTGCCCCTTTTTTCCCCTGAAATCTGCTCATGCAATTTGATCAACCTTTCTCTTTGTACTTGTGCAGGCAAGTTCTGCTGAAGCAGCCCCAGCTGAGGGTGCTGGCCCTCAGTGTGGAGCTGAGGATGCTGAGCTGGCACCCCTGGATGTGGACATGAACCTGGTGGCAAACCTGCTGGAGTCCTACAGTGCCCAGGCTGGCCTGGCAGGGCCCACCTCGACCATTTTGCAGAGCATGGGGGTGAATTTCCCTGAGAACACAGAGCTCCCTGGCTCCAGCAGCTGGGCAGGGCCCTGAGAGAGCCGGGGCAGGATGTGGCTGCTGGGGAAAGGAGGCACACACACGAGCAGGATGTGCAAAAGCCAAAGGTGTTCAGTTGGAGCATTCTGTTCATTATGTGTCACTTCAGCAAAGTGAATTTACCTGCAGAAGCCCTCTGTTTGGACACTCTCTTGGATGGAGATGAGATTTGCCCAGTGCTAACACATTTTCAGAAAACTGAAAAATGACATTGTGACTCAAATGAAACTTTCATTACAAAACCTCTCTTCTATTTTTCCAATCAGTGCTCCAGTTTGTCACATTTCTAAAATGTTCTTTTGTGCATTGCTAAGTGGTTTCAATATCTGGGAAGCAGCTTTTGTTCTAAAAAGGCTGCTGCCTTCAGGGGGAGGTGGGGAAATACCACATGACAGGAAGAGTCTCCTGGATTTGGGAACGCTGGTTAAATATTGGGCAGACATTTAATCCTTCCCAAAAGCACGATGCTGCATTGTAAGAACTTCTGACAATTACTGGAAGAGCCTGCTCTGTATCAAGCACAAGGATTTGAAGAGTAATTGGATCAAATGTGTAAATATTGGCCAGAAGTATTTTTAAAATTTATTTCAGTAAAAACAAAAATACAACTTGATTCCTGACTTTTTTTTTGAAGGTATGCATAACTTCCTCAGTGCAGTATCAGTTCTTGGAGTGAAAGCATTTTCATAATTGGTCATTTTCTGAATTCCATTATTGCTGAATGTTGATATCATGCCAGCAGTAGAATGGTACCTAAAGCTGAGCACAGGGAGCAGTGGGAAAGCATGTTATATTAGCATTTTCTGTCCCTGTGCTGATACTGCTCTCCCTGAGAGGCAGCTGGGAAATCCCTATTTCTACTCCTGTCATCTTTCTCATGTTTCTCACAACAGCTGCCAACCCACTGTAATGATGATTCTGGACATGTGACTGCCTCCACTGGCCTTGAAAGTACCACTGATGGTTATTAGGAAAGGGAAAGGCAAATCACACCTTTCCAGCTTGGCTACCCGGCCATCCCCAGTACAGCTCTTTTACTGACAGCAGCCCTTCCTGGTGCGGTTCTTTTATTTTTTTTTTCTTTCTTTCTTATACCATTCTCTCAATTTTATTCTCTTCCCACTTCCAGCCTTTCCCGCGCCTCTCTTTTTAACCAGCACTGACAGACCCTCGATGCAGCTCTTGTGGTGTTAGCAGGCAGGGGAGACCTGGCAGTGCAGCTTTTTATTCTGTTTATTTTACTGTCTCCATCTTCTTGCAGCAGCTCGTTTAGTGACAGGATGCTGCCAGGGGAGGAGCAGGGCGGGGCAGATAAAATGAATCCAAATCGTATTTCTCCCCTCTTTCCCTTTGGATTTGACAGTTCTTCGAAAGCAAAATGCCCGCCTGCCCCCGTGGCCATCCCCGCTTCTTTCCACCCCTCTGGCCTTGTCCCTCTTTCTCCCTCCCTCTCCCTGCCAGTGAATCATCACCAGCTCATGTTCCCTTCTTTTTCAGGTTCTTAATGAACTAAATCAAGGGTAGAGCCCCTTTTTGTCGACACTTCAAAGCCTTGGATCAGGGGCAAAAAGGAGATGCCCTCTGGATTTAGATCCCTAAATGATGCATAAGCCTCAACTTAAGCCCGAATAAAAAGTGAATCAAGTGGGATTTTTCATCAATTTAGTCTCCTAAAATGCAGTTTTCCCTCTTCAATTTCCCTCAAGAAATGCCATTCTTGGGGCTTTTGGGGCATATTTTTCCTCTCTGAAGGCCCCTTCAAATGGAGTTCCCTTCGATGGAACCCTTATAATGGCACATAAGGAGGTTCCTCTCAAGGGGAGCCCTTTAAAACCAGGGACTCAGTGGCATTTGCCCTCAAACTGAACCTTCAGATGATGAAAATGGGGCTCATTCCCTTTATTCAAACCCATGGAACAGCACCATAAAGGTATTTCCCTTCCATTTAAACGTGAAAATAATGGAAAGCAGTGATTGCCCACCAAATGAGAAGCCCAACATGATGAAAAAGGTATTTTCCTTTAATTGAGACCCTTCAAATCATAGGTCAAGGGGGATCCTCCCCAGTTCAAACGTTCAAACAAATTATGGAAAATTTTCCCCCTCAATTTAAATTCCTTTTCTTCTGGTAACCCCCTTTTTGGGGGCACTGGGGAGGGCAGTGAGGAGTTCCCTCCCAGTATCCCTCTACTGGCAAGCACCGGCAGGAATGTTGAGAGCGCTGGGAAGGAACTGGGAGCACTGTCCCTTCTCAGTACTCCTAATAACTCTCCCACTCTCCTCCCAGTTCCCTCACAGTATTCCCTGTGCCCCCAGTTACATCCCAGTATCTCTCCCAGTGTTCCCACAGGCAAAACACTTAGAGGCACTGTGTAGTCTGGTCTTGAGGGCTTCAGCTGTTGGGAGAGAAAACCCGACTCGGGAAAAGCATTCCCTGGAGAGCCCTCCTGGAGGAAAGTGTCTCCCCCTCTTTTGACCATAGAGGGAGCTGAGTATCCAGGGCTAACTCCAAAACTTTCACACTCCAAGTCCAACCGCCAGGAATTTTATTGGCCCCGTTCCCAGCACAAGAGTCAGACCTCACAGGTCTGAGGAGGACAGTGCAGATTAAACAATTAATGGTCCTGGGTACTGTTTTCTCTCTAAACTCCACATAATCACAGAGGAACAACACCGTTGAAGAGGATGGGTTGCTCTTGGCAGCACAAGAAGAGGAGAAATCCGACAGGAATATTCTTCAGCATTCTGCCCAGGCTTTGTCAAACACTCCAGTTCTGGCAATCTGGCTTACAAGAAGTGACTTTTATGTCAGTGAGCATGTTATCATGGATTAATCTTGCACTGGAGAACAGTCTTCATACCTTACTGCTCCTTGCATCACCCAAACAGTTTAGAGGCTGCTGCCTAGAGAGCTCCTGAGTTTTATCTTCCTTGTTAATCTTATGAGCCCCTTGTTTAATTGTAAAAACATAAATAAAATGTAGAGAGCATTGGCCCACAGGATTTGCATATTTCTTCTAAAGAGAGGGAAAAAGAGTGTTTTTCCCAAACCACTGAGTTAAAAAGTTCATGTTATCTACATATATTTTTAAAAGGAAAAGAGGAACAGTAAAACATCAATTACTATGCCAGTGGTGCTCCAGTCTGTTCCTGTTCTCTTCTTTCACTTGTAGCATCTATAAGAATACTTAAAAAATACATAAAAGAACATTGAATTCAAGCTGAACAAGAAGCAGTCTGCCTGCAGGCTTGTGGCACTCTACTGCCTGAGTTCCAGTTACTGAGCATCAGCTTTTAGCTTTTTTTAAATTGAATTGTAAGAAAAGCTGCTGGGGAGGGCCCTGCTCTAGGCACATCTGTGGGATTTCACCTGTACACCTCTCTAAGCTCAATTTCTCTCTTTTCCTCTAGCTGCTGTATCTGGCTCATGCATTTCTTGAGGGGATGGGCTTGCACTGATGAGAGCATGTATTGGCCATCAGATAAATAATTTCTGTCAGTGTGGATCTATCCTAAATGGACCATTCCCAAAGTAATTCAAGTGCCTTAATTCCACTTACTCAAAATGGCTTTTAAAGAAACCTGGTTTAATACACTCCATTTCTAAACAACTAGTGGGCAACACTCCTTCACTCCCTGCCAGTGTTTCTTTGACCCTTGGAGAAAGGCTTTAAAGCAGCACAGAGCTTGCTAAGCACCAACAACTTGATCAAAAATTCTAATCAATAGCATGGGCAGAGCCTGACTTGAAAACCTATTTTAAAACTGAATCAAAAAGCAGTTGCATTGCCAATTGACAAGATTAGAAAGGTTTCCTTAGCAGTTGTGGAGATTACAAAGTAAGGGAGAGGATGGAGCATGGAGTAGGGGGAAAAAGGGGGAAACCTTCATTTGCACTGTGAGTTTTTTAACCATCATGCTCACATCTCAAGGACTTGCAGAAATAATTCTAATCTCAAGAAAGGAAAAACTTCCTGGATATTTTTCATTTCAGCAAGAGCCTAAGGAAGCCCTCAGCAGCAGGAGATTGGGATAACTGCAAGGCTGGTTTCTTGAGCAAAGGGGAGCAGGGTGTGCTCCTCAAAGCCAGACCTTCACCCACAGCACCCAGAAGGTAGAAAAACAAGGATACAACAAAGCCTGAAGTGTGGAACGGTTTATCAAGGGTTTTATAAAGGAAGAACAAGGTCTGGGAAACAGGACCTGGAAGGTGAGAGAGGAAGGAAATAGGGAGGCAGCTGAGGCTTCTTCAAACTCAAAAAGAAAAGAAGGGAAGAAGAAAGAAAAGGCTGGGACTAAAATCTAACTCAGCTGGGGCTGGATTTAAAGGTAATAGGAAGAAATTGTAGAAAGAGAAAACTTTTATAGCAGCAAAGCACTGGGATAAGTTCACTAGAGAAACTGAGGAACCTCTATCAGCAGCAGCAGCTCTCTGCTCCATTCCTCAAGGCAAAGCCAGGCACAGGGAATTGGGCCAGGCTACCTCCCCAGGTTGAGCCCAGCCCTATTTTCCAAAAACTGCACAAAAATATAATTGTGTATTAACACAGCAAAGTCCTTTTTTTTTTTTTTTCAGCTTATCAGGCTTTGAGCTGCCTCAGATGGAGATGCAAACCCAGCTCCCACCACTTTTCTGTGCTCACATTCCCCTTTTCCCTGACCCAATCTCTTGAGCAACCCACAGCTTGTATGAGGCCAGAGGAGAAGGAAGAAAAAAAAAACAGAAAAAGGAAGACAAAAAGGAGGCTGTCCTGGAAAGTGCAGCCTGGCAACCTCTAGACAATAAAACACAAAGCAGACAGACAGCCCCTTGCAAGTGGGAGGCTCACAAGCCTCTCCACGGGGCTGGGTGGGGTGTAGCTCTTTTTTTTCATCTCACAACAGCCTCATCATCCCCAGTGCACACTGTCCTCCTCCACAAAACCCATAGGTTTGTGCTTGCAAAGGAAATTCCTAAGCAACTGCCTAAAACAAAAGACAGGTGAGAAAGGGGGCATTTCTGCCTTACAGACACAGCTTAGGTAAACTGGCTTATAAAATACACATATATAAATATATGTATACATACACACATATATATCTGTCTAGTCCAAAACCAGACCTGTAAATATATATTTATATAGCTCCAAACCTTTTGAAACCCAAAATTGATCCTTTTCTTTAAATTATCTGGTTTTTAACCGGTTAACACAAGCACCAGTCATGTATTTCCCTTGCTCACAGGGCAGCTTTGGCTGCTCTGTAGGAAGAGAAATCATCTCACAACATTTCTGTGGTGAGTTCTAAGGGCAGAGCTCCCCAACAAAAACCCTTGCCCAGTGAAGAGTCACAGAACACACCCCTCCCACCTCAGAGCATCGTGCCAAGGGGGAGCAGGAGGAAGAGGCAGATGTTTTGGGAATAGCAACAGCTCCTGGATGATCCACACAGCACTGACAGTGCCCTTACCAAGAGGGTCTCTCTAGAAGGATTTGAGGCTGGCTCCTCATAAAAGTCTCCAACACTCTCCAGGACAGCAAGGGCACAGGGGAGCCTCAGGTCTAGCCAAAACCAGCAGAAACAGAAACCAAGACTGCAACACAGCTTTTAAAACCCATCCAGTCTCAAGGCTGAGCTTAAATAGGCTCCTGAGACCACAGGTGAGGCTCATTAGGGTCATTAAAGCTCATTAGGGCCCCATTGGACACACCTCTTGACCCACACAGCCCCTAGAAATCTCTCTGTTCAAGGATTTTGGGTACTTGTAGGAGCTGCTCATTCCCCTCCAGTTTTTCTCTTAGAGGGAAGGAGTGGTGGAGTTGTTGGCAGAGTCAGTGCTTTCCCTACCACTGCAATGGCAAAAAGGGAGGTGACAAGGCAGGATAAGATGTTGGGGAGGGGGAAACAGGGACTTTTAGAGCTGAAGGTCATTTAGAGGAGAAGAAAACAGGTTTGCAGGCTTGGATGCAACAGCTCCTGTTGCTTGCATCCTGCTTCCATGTGAGTGCAGCCTGGTCACCCTTTGCCAAAGTCCACCCTGCTGTCCCAGCTCAGTGGCAAGGTCCCTGTGTGCCTCCCTGACCCGGGCACAGTGACCTGGGCACCCTGACTGCCCCTGCCCTGCTCTGCCCGTGGGTTTCAGAGCTGCCACACCAGCTCCTACAGCCAGGAAACCTCCCCACAGTGATCCCACAGCCACTGGGTGGAAATGGGAGATCACATTCCCCTTGGGTAATGCACTGTTGGAGCCCTGGACCCAGAAAATGCCAAGCTTTCTGTGCTAGCAGAAAATGAGCCACAAAAATCTGGACCTGAAGCCCTAAAAAAGGCTTTCAAAACTGAGAAATAACATAGAATCTATGAGTTTATAATTTAAGTGTGTTGTATCACAGAGTGAGAAATTTAGGATTTAAAGCAGCTAATTAAAATAATATATATGTAACAAAATGTAGAATTTAGGGTGTAGTCTTATTATTCTCCTTCACAAGTTTAACTAATTTTGTGTAATTAGTTAAGAGGCTCTGCAGTGGGAGACATGAATGACTAGATATTAGAGATAAAACTAAAATAAATTTGTTAGCATCTCATAATTAAGTAGTTTTAGCTTAAAAAGACCTTAAAACTTTTCTCTGTACTCAATTCTGCCTTGTTGACTTAACATATAGAAGCACTCAGGGTCAGTAAAGCTGTAATTAAAAAAAAAAAAAAAAAAAACCCAAAATCCCACCAAAGTCCAAACATAAGTTCTGCCTCTTGTACTTTTAATTCTGACCCTGAAAAAAAGAATCAAATAAAGCAAAGGAGTTGTCCACAATGCACGAGGAGAGGAGGAGCACCCAAGATTCCAGCAGCACTGATTTTAAGACCACGCATCAGTCCATAGGTGTCCAAAGTTCCATAGGGCACCTTTTCAAGAGCATGGCAGCCCCAGATGGATTTGGGAAGAATGCTTCACAAAGTCTTGTAGCTCCCTCTGTTTTGGTTTTTTTTTTTTTTTTTTTTCTTTTGGGGGGAGGGTTAGTTTTTTGGGGGGTTTTTTTTGGTTGTTTTTTTTTTTTTTTTTTTTTCCACAGATTCTCTCAGTGACAGAAGGAAGAACCAGGTTTGGAGAAAGAAAAAAAAACCCAGGTTTTTCCCCATCCTAGTCCTGGAAAGTCTTGGCAGCCAAGCCTAAATAACCAAAGTTCAGTTCCACTTTGAGGCCTCTTTATCAGCAGGGTTTTTTCACAGACTATTTCTGTTTGCCTTTCCTCTCCAGGTATTGCACTGAGCTGCAGCCAGCAAACATCGTGGGACCTTACCTTCAGGGCTGAGACCCTCCACAACCACTTCACTCTGAAATATTTCCTTCTTCCCCACCCCGGATAAAGAACCAAAACTTTCTGTGTTCAGCAGGACTTTCATCCTCTGGTGTGCTTTGCTCTCACACTGCACTGCAGAGCACAAATCCCCCAGAGCCATAAAATGGTTTGTGCTGGAAGGAACCTTAAAAATCACCCACTTCCAAGCCCTGCCATGGGCAGGGACACGTGCCACTGTCCCAGGCTGCTCCAAGCTCCATCCAGCCTGGTCTTGGACACTTCCAGGCATCCTGGGGCAGCCACAGCTGCTCTGAGCCATGGGCTTCTCTGCCCATCACAGGGGATTGAAAGGAAATGACCTTTAAGGTCCCTTCCAACTCAAATCATTCTATGATTCTATAAAAGCTAAATGAAAATACTAAAGAGAAGAATATTTTTTCAAGCAAAATACAGGGTATTTGCCCATAAAGACCACCAAAAGACCAAGTGAAGACACCACATGTGGGAAACCTGTAACTGGAGTTTCCCCGGATTGCTCTCAACTGGATCTGCCCTGATTTTTCTGGTCATAGTGGCCCAGAATCCCACTGGTGATGCAGAGCTGGAAGACATGCCCTTAAAAAATGCCATAACACCAAAGTCCTGCGGTTTTGATCCCACTGTAATATGCAGATCACTTCCGGAATGACACATGAAGTGTCCCCCTCTTCCACTCCCCCATTCTTTTTAGCAAAAAACCTTCCCAGGACCCTGAGCTGCACCACCACCACTTTGGTCTGTTTAGAAAACAAATAAACTCGGCAATCAGAAAGTTCATGCATTAAAAAAAGAAAAAAAACAACAAAAAAAAAACCTGTATGGTTAGTGGGCCAAGGGATTTAGAGATGGATTTCCTAAGCCCTTTGCCGTTTCTTTCTGGGGGTAGCAGTGCACCCTGTCCCCTCCAGCCTGGCCCTTTAAGTAACTTGAGCCTCCGAGCTGCAAATCCCAGTCTCCATCAAAAAGGACAGAAAAGCTGTTTCTCCCCTTCCCCCTTCTGGGTCTTTTCTTTTGAAAGCAACAATCTTCTACCCCGTGTCGGGAAGAGAGCGATCACCAAAAGACAGAGCAGCTTTCTGAGCATCCCCCTCCCACATCAGGACAAACTGACAATTTCTCCACCCCGAAATGCTTCTGGCAGCTCTTTTTACTTTTTTTTTTCCCCAGCTTTGGCCTTTGGCAAACCTCTGCTGATTTCCAAACCCTCCGTGCTTGCTGGGGGCTGGTACAAAGGTTTAATTATTTGCCTTTTCTCGGGTAAGGCGGGGACAGGGAGAAGGTCGGGCCCCCTTGCCTGACTGCTAATCTCGCCCACTTTTGTTGCACGGCCCCTCTCTCCCACCGCTCCTCTTCCCTGTCTCCTGCCCAGCTCCCAGAGCTCACCATGAACCCGCAGGCAGTTTGGGGATGCTTTTGCCTGCTTTGCTTTTCCCTCCTGAGAGCAGCAAAAGGTAAGAGAGACTTTGGGCTGGTTTAGGTCCAGGGGCTAGGCAGGGTCTGGATGCCCGGAGAAGTGAGATTCTCATCCCAGCATCTTCCCAGCCCAGCAGGGAGTAGGGACTGGCGAACTGGAAACAGCATCTCCTGAGGCTGGGAAATGTGGGGGATTGTGGAAGTCCTTCCTGGGGGAATGAGGAAAACCAGAAAGCTGGAGCTTTTTAAACTGCACACAGTGCAGAACTGTAAAAACTCTTCAGTCTGTCTCACAGAGCTGGATTTCCACTGATTCATATGTGGTTAAAAGCAGCAAAGCTATAAAACATTTCAGAAGCCCAGCAAGTGCAGCAAATTTGCAAGAGAATTTCAAGTGACTTCAGAAAACAGATTTGGCTGGTTTTGTCATGGCAAAGGCAACCATTCCCCATTCAATCACACTTGTGTATGAGCAAGAGAAGGGACTCCAAATAAGCCTAGAGAAATAAGATTAAAGCAGAGAGTTTTGATCTAAAGCTGCCCCACCAATTTCATTTTGCCTTAGCACAAAGACAGTGATTTAATTAGAAGCTTTGATGGAAAACTCGTAAATATGAATTCAGCTTCTTTTCTCCCCTAAAAATGTTGATTGTGCCCCAGCTAATGCCCAGTGCTGAAAAGGCACTGAAGCTATCCCTCATATCACTGGAGACATGTCCATGGGCATGCTCAGGAAACTTCCCTCCAGGATTAAATTGTGCTTCTTTGGCATTTCTATATGTCCTGAAGTCCCCAAGCTGAGCCCTTGCTCCGGCCATCATTTTTAAGGCAGGGCTGGAAACACGAGCAGGAATCAGCTGTCAGCCTGGAGAACACCCAGATATCCAAACCACAAATAAATCCCCGTGTAAACCTTCCCATCACTGCCAGGAGGTGGAGTGGTACAGGACATCAGCACCCCTGCACACCCTGGTGCCCTCAGCGATGGAGATTTTGGGTGTGGGAAGTGGAGGTGATCCACAACCGCTCGCCTTCAACATTCCCATTTTTCCACAGGGAACTGGCAGCTGCTTTCTTTCCAGCCCAGGACGCTGTATCAGTACAGGTACAGCCTGGAGGTGCAGCTGCACCACAGGTGCACGCCATCCCCGTGGGGAGCCCGGCTGCAGGCTGACACACTGCTGCACCTGCACCGGCTCTGGAGGCACCCAGGTGGAGAGGAGCTGCTCCAGCTGCAGGTGTGTGGGGTGCTGCAGCCACCACAGCCAGCAATTCCTGCTGGGAACACCCCAGGAGCTGCAATCCCTTCCATTTCTAGCCCAGGCCTGCTGAAAAAAATGACCTCTCTGACCAAAGCCACTGCCTGCAGGTAAAATACACACCAGCTTTAGAGCAGACACTTGGTCACTGCTTTCTGCCGTCTTCTGTTGTCGTAGATCCATGGCCTGAAGGTCCAACACCAGCCAGAAGAGCAGAGGAGCAAAGACAGCAGCAGAGGCTCTCCTGTAGAGATTGCCCTGAGCCCAGAGGCGCAGGCAGAGCTGCAGCAGCCAGTGTTCATCTCCTGGAACAGTGGGAAGGTCAGCTGGACACCTCCTGGGTTTGTCCATGCCCTCTGCAAAGCACTCCTAAATTTTCTCAGCTATGAAGCCCGTAGGAGCTTCTGCTCCACACCTCTGATTTCAGAGCAGAAGGAACTGGACAGAGTGGCCAGTGTAGGACCCTATATGGCGTCCCATCCTCCAAAAGGACTCAGCTGGAGCTGCAGAATCCCATGTTAAAGCTCTTTATTCCTTACCAAGGGACATAGGCTCCTTTCTGACCTTCTCCTCTAAGCCTATGAAACTCCATGGTGGGAAGGAAAGGGAAATTTTGTGGGCTTGCATCCACAGATCTCATGCTATTGAGGGATAAGGTCCTCTTGAGAAAATTCCTCAGGTGTCTACAGGGTGTTCTCAAGTTCCCTTTTGTCAGGGAAGGCAGCAGAAAGCCTGCAGGGACCCCAGAGATGTCCCCTCATCCAGGCACCACCTCCTGCCCTCCCAGGTGAAAGCTTTCTATGGGAATGAGGCAGAAAACATCCTGATCTCCAACCTGAAACGTGGCATCATCAGCCTGTTCCAGCTTCAGCCCCATGCTGGCACCACAGTGGAGGTAGGTCCAGAACTGGGGCCACATCTGCCCCAAATCCAGGGCTGTACCTGCTAGCCCTGCAGCCTGGCCAGCCCACAGGTTTCAGCAGAGGAGACAAAATTCAGGATAAACAACATCAGCCCTGCTGCTCCAACCGGGCTGTGAGCAAGGCTGACTCTTGGAAAGGCAAGAAGACTTAAAACCAAATAACCTAATTTTCAGCAGTAGCACCCTTACAGAATCATAGCCTTTCCCTGGACAGTAGTAACAGCAGAGAAAAAACTCCACCAGCATTCCTGCGAAGCAGCCAGCTAGAATGACCTGTGAGCAGCATGAAATAACCTCAGAACCCCAAACGTAGTCGCTGAGATGCTGCTGCTGGTGTTAGCCTGAATTTGCAAAGATGCCTGGATGGACTTGGAGCTATCCAGCCACTCCCTGATTTGGCCCACTTTCTAGATTTCAGATGCCATGCTCTTTATCAGCTTGGCCTTTGTGTCTGTCCTCCCCACAGATCATTTAATGCTCATGGCCACTCCCATTTGTGTTTCAGGAAGATGCCTCTGGAAGCTGCCAAGTCACCTACACCGTGTCCAACCTTCCATCACCAAGACCAAAGATCTCCTCAGCTGCTCAAAGCCAAAGTCTGGATTCACCTCCACAAACAAAGCAAGTCCATTGCTCTCACTGTGGGGGGCTCAGCTCGCATTGAGGCCACCACTAAAATCTTTCCACAGGTGGGCTTGGATTCCCATTCCCAGCTGGCTTCAGCCTTCTGCACTAGCTTGGGATGGGACTCCTAGAGCCATCCTCAAGGTGGGATGCACTGACATCCCTCAGGAGGATCTTGTGGTGTCTGGGTGGCTAGGAGCAGTAAAGGTGCTCTGGGTCACCCCATCCCCACTCTTGTTATCACTTCTGAGCCATCAGCTGATCCTGCTTGGGAAGGTGCAGATACAGGGATGATTTCTGGGTCTCAGGCTCACTGGATTGGGGATTTGCCAGGACTCTCTTTTGCTTAAAGCAGTAGCCTGTGTTCAGCCCTGATGAAAACAGATGAAATCCCATGGGTCTGAATGCAGTTATACCTGCCATAACCAAAATTTAAGGATTTTTTTTTTTAATATACAAATTCCACTGAATTCCATATAAAAATGGACATCCTCACAGAGACCCCACAGGCCCTGGCAGGGGTCTCAACACCACCTTGTTGTGCAAGTCCCTGTGGTGTCACCACTCTGTCTACCTGCATCAGCCATGGGTGAGAGCATCCCCTTGCCGGTCCTCACCTGGTGTTGCCTTCTCCACACCTGGGAAGAGGGTGGGCTCTTATGGATTTTCTTTTCCTGCATTTTGCAAAGGAAGTAGGTGACTTCGTGGAGGACTGGAAAGTTCTTTTTCTGCTAATGTAAAGAGAGAAATCTCCTGGGGAGAGGGCGAGGGGAAAAAAGGTTGCATTTTTTTTTCTCCTTGCTTTTCCTTTTCCAAGATTTTTGGAGTGGAGTGGCAGCCCTCCAGCAGAAGCCAGTACGTGGTGAGAGACAACCTGCTCCAGTCAGTCCTGGCAGAGGAAAGCCATGTGGTGGCTCCAGCCCTGAGATCCCACTCTGGCATCAAAATCAGCTCAAGGTGAGCCATGATCCAAACCACTGGCTGTGGAGGGTGGAAATCCCAGAACTTTCCACTGACTGTTCCTCCCTTCCCAGGCAGCAGCTCCAGCTGGTGTCTCCTGCAATGCCTGGGCCAGCAGAGGTGGCAGGACAGAGCCTCAAGGATGTGCTGGCTGGCACAGAGGGACGGCCCCAGCCCCTGGGCATGGCCAGCCTGCCCTTCAGGAGGGTCTGCACCCACTGCCCATCGGTCAGTGGTGCTACCAGCCCCCCAAACTCACACCAGGGGCTCTCCCTCAAGCTGGACACTTGTAGGATTTGGGATGAAACCCCAGCGGTGCTTTTGGAGGGGCTGGTTGTTGCCGCTTTGGTGTAAATGCTCTCCCATGATAACATGGGAAAAGAAGAGGCTAAATCCCACCTAACAAACCTCACCTTTGCAGCTGAGAGCCTTCCTGAAGGCTTTTGACAGGCAGAGGGTCCAAACAGACCCCTCGAAGGTGGCAACGACCTGGCAGTTCCAGAGGTTCATCCAGATGCTGCGTGGTGCCAAGCAGAGGGATGTCCTGCAGCTGCTGAGGAGAGCGCCCCAGGAGACGCGGTGAGAATCCCTGGATCCGCCTCTCCAAAATTCCGAGCTGGGCTCAGCTGCTCCAGGCTGACCTGACTCTGGCTTTTCCTAATGCCTGTCCTGTCCAAGCACTGTGTGGTTTTTGTGGGCCATGCCTCTGGTGACTTCCCTCTTCCCGCCCCAGCCCCTTCCTCGTGGAGGCAGCGGTGGCCGCGCAGTCGGTGGCTTCCTTGGCAGCGCTCTCAGACTTCCTGGATTTCAGCAAGGAGCCAAAGGCCCTCCTGGAGAAGTTTCTCTACACAGCAGCTTTCTCTCCCCGGCCTTCAGGAGAGCTTCTCTACCTCGTCTTAGTAAGTATGGATGTCTCTCTCTCTTCTCCAAGGGTCTTGCACCAGGGATGGACCCACACTTCCTGGAAAAAGGAAAATCTGTAGAAATGGATTTTCCTGCTCATGAGATTGTGTTATGAGCATTTAATGGGACACTGGTGATGAGAGCAGATACTCCTCACAGGAAAAGAATTCAGCAGAAAATGCTTTGTATCAGTGCATTAGAGATAATAAAATCTTAATTTAGAGCCACAGCATTTTATCCAATTAAATCACACATAGCCTCCTTTGAGGCAGATAAGAACTACTTTTCCCTTATTTGCATAAGAAACACTTTGAGATAAGAGGTAAAGCATATTCCTTCTCTCTTTTTTTTTTTTTTTCCTCCTTATTTCTTTTTTCCTCCTTCCTGATGCCCAGGACAAGCTGGATGGGAAGCAGGTGGCACCTGAGATCTGGGAGACAGGGATAATTGCTGTGGGCTCTCTGGTGGGCAAGCTGTGCCAGCAGAAGCTCTGTGGGCTGCAGGTGGGTCCTCTGCAATCCCTCACACTTGGCTTCTTGGGACTCCCAGTCCCAGGGGCACCTAGAATATCTCCTGTCCCTCTCCTCCTGCAAATCCCGAGCAGGTGGTGGAGCGTGGGCTGGAAACCATCCTCAAGGGGCTCAGGGGTGCCAAGGAGGAGCCCGAGGTGGTCGTTTACCTGCTGGCCCTGGGCAATACCAAGCTCCCTGGGACCATCCCCACCCTCCTGGATCATGCTGAGGATGGTCCCAGGGCTGTCACAGCTGCAGCCACCTCGGCCCTGCAGCAATTCCCCGCTCCCCACATCTCCAGCAAGGTAGGACAGGAGGCTTCTGAGGCTCAGTTCTCCCCTCCCTGCTCAAAGCAGAGCTGCTGCACTCTTCTAATTGCCCCTTCTCATCAGGTGAAGCAAGTGATGAGGAGGATTTTCCACCAGAAGAGGAAGAGTTATGACAAAACGCGTCGCCTGGTCGCTGCAGAAATCCTCCTGGATAACCACCCCTCGGCCATGGATGTCATCAACATCCTGCTGGCCACCAGCGAGATGGACACAGAGATGGCCACGTTCCTGCTGCTGAAAGTCCAGAACAGCCTGCGTGGCCACCACCACCTGGCAAAGTGGGGCTTGAGGGGATGGGTGCAATTTCCCCTCTGCTCTGCCTCACCTTTTTCTCCTCCTCCACAATGCAGCTGTGGATTTTGGACCAACATGTCTTTAAAATGTGCTAGCATCACTTCATGGGGGCTGCCTGGACATTCCTGGAGTAAGAAAAGGGATGCAAATGGCACACAGCCAGGCGAAACCTGACGTTCCTTGTCATCCTGCCCCATGGCAGCAGGACCCAGGCTTGTGGTTTCAGCAGAGTCCTTGGAGGCCAAAGCTCTGGCTCCCGGGGCAGTGCACAATTTGTACATGCATTAATCTTCCTGTCAGCACAGAACCAACAAAGCACTCACACTTTTCAGAGCTAAGCAAAAGCTGCACAAAAATATCTGCCTGGTTTATCCTAATAAGCCAGAGGAAAGGGAAATTCCAGAGTAGCCCACGTCTAGTGTTTCAATTTTTACTCACACTGCTCTGGGCACTTAGCAACCATGAGAAACACTTTGGCAAATTAGATTTCCTTCTGTGGTGAGCACTGACCTGCCTTCCCTCCCTCCCAGTGCTGACATATCCTTTCCCTCTCTTTTCCAGGAAGATAATGAAAGACATCATGGGAGACCCGCGGATAAACAATTACAACTTCTTCTCTAAAGTCGGCATCTCCTCTTCTTTCTCAGGACCTCTGACAGGTGACAGCACAGAGGACACTGATCCCATGGTCCCCTCAGAGGGTTAAGGGAGACCTTGGTGGGAAACAGCAGCTTACAGAGAAGGATTCAGGTCTATAGAATGCCCCAAAATCTCGGGAGGTTTCTGAGAATGTCCTCCAGCACCAGCTGGCTGCCACCACCTGAGACGTTTAACACAAACCTTCCCCAAATCCTGCTGGTTTGAAAGAGGAACTTCAGCTGGAGGTGAAACCAATAGCAGATTGCTGGTGGGAGTTTCTGTGCTGTCCCTGACAAGTCAAGATGTTTCACTCCATTCCTCTGTTCCTTTAGTATTTTTAATAAGATCTTTGAAGAGGAGGATTCTTGTACTGAGATTTAAAAGAAAGAATCACACTTCAGAAAGAAAAGCAGCACTTGCTAAATATCTGCTGAATTCTTTGTCCCTCATCTCTCATTTCTGTCCCTCTTCAAATTATCTCAGTCTGGCCTTGCAGAGGGTCAGTGAAGGTAGAATAGCCAGGGAGAAAAAAAATAAACCCAACCTTGCAATGCTAAATCATTTGAGTACTGCAAGAGTGAAAGGAGAAGATGCAGAATGGTACCACAGGTTTGGGTTGGGAGGGACCTTAAAATCATCCTGTTACAACCCCCACCTCCACCAGACACCCAGGGGTGCTCATGGGCATCTCTCTGCCTCTCAGTCACCCAGGACCTGACTTCCACTTTTGGGCTGGACCTGCTGTTTTTGGAGGGTGGATTCCTGAGGAAGAGCGTCTCCGACTTCTCCCTGCTCAGCCATGGCCAGAGGCTCCGTGCAGCTCAGGTGCTGGTGGGACAGGGGCTGGAGGGGGGTGACAACACCCACCCAGAGGTGCCACTGCTGTCCCTGTGTCCCCTCCTACCCTCCTGGTGGTGCTTCACCTCTGGGCACTCAGAAACAGGCAAATTCCCAAACCACCAGTCCGAAACCTGCTCTGGAGAAGCTACCCCAAAAACCAGAGGAGGCAACGCTGATACCTCAGGTGCTCAGGGATGGCTTGGATGCCTCCTCTGAGTCACTCCATGGCCAGTGTCCTGCTCCAAAGGGCTCCTCCACTTCTGTCTTCCAGGTCACCTTTGAAGCTCAAGGGATGGAGTCGATGATGGGAGAAAACCTCTCGGAAGGGGAGGAGGAGCCGGAGCTCATGGCTGGGATGTCTGCCACCATCTTTGACGTCCAGCTACGGCCAGGCCTCTTCTTCCAGGGGTACACAGACCTAATGGCCAAGATCCTGCTGAGCAGTGCAGAGCCCACCAGCGTGGTCAAAGGGAACCTCCTGCTGATGGACCATCACCAGGTGCTGCATGGGGAGGCAGCAGTGGCCTGTCTCCATGCCACATCCCAGTGAATCCAGTGAAATGAGCCTGTGGATGTTACATGCCACAGACACAGATCTAGGAGCGAGGTGACATTGCCAGAGGTGTCTGGGTTCAAGCAGTGGGAGGGCTTGTTCTGCCATGGCAGACCCGTGGCTGGAGCTGCTCCCTTGCAGGCCCAGCTGCAGGGTGGGGACAGACATTCCCACAGCCACTCATCCAAGGGCAGTGCCTGGCCACAGGAAGCTCTGTCTTTTCCATCTCCCAGGTCATTCCTCTGCAGTCTGGCCTCCAAGTGACCGTCAGCCTGCATGGTGGGCTGGGGCTGGACATTTCAGCTGACGTGGACGTAAGCATTTGGGAGCAGGAGCTGGAAACCGGCGTTAGCGCGAGGTCAGCGGGCAGGAGAGAGCTTGGCTCTGGGAATGGGAATACCCGGGGTGAGGCTGGGTTTCCCTGCTCTTCTCCTGCTGGGTCCAGCTGTTCCTGGTGGCTACACACATTTTCCATGGCCAGACCTCTAACTAAGGTGTTTATGGAGTTGTTTGGTGCCCAGCGCAGGCCACTGCTCTGTGACCAGACCCTACGTGCTTCTCTCTCCCAGGGGAAGCCTTGCCATGGATTTCCAGGCAGAACTAGACTCCCCTTTCCTCCAAGCCACCCTGAGGAGCCAGACAGAGGTGGAGACCTCGATCCACTTCAACACCAAGCTGAGGTTTTCCAGCAGCCCCATGCTCATGTGCCTGCAGCTGAGAGAGGAACAGGTCCCCTACAGGTACAGCCAGATCCTGTAGAAACATCCTGGTGGGCTTAAGATAAAAGAGGACTTCTTGGGAAGAGGAGAGAATTAATTGTTACACTTATTGGGTCAGAATTGGTAGGGATGAGGGAAGGGCACCACAAGTTCCTGATGTGGATGGTCATCCATAAGACCATCAAGAGATGATGACCGGGCTGGTGTGGGAGGAGAAGGATGACATCCACCACCACCACCACAGCCTCCTGACCATCCTGCTGCCACTTTGTCCCGTAGAGAAGTGTTCACAGTCTCCCAGTCTGCCAGGAGCCAGAGCAGCACTGCTCGGAAAGGCCGGCAGGGCACCATGCCCGGCAGGGAATTTGCCTTGCACCAAACCAACTCCAAGGCCTGCAACCTCCTGCTGACTGCAGGAAAAGAATAAGGAGTCAGAGCACTTTGTGATTCTCCTGCACAACCACCTCTGAATTAGAAAAATGCTGCAATAAGGACATCAGAAGGAGCCACAGGAGGAAGTGCTGAAGCACAGACACCCCCCTTGCCTCCAAACCTGCCCTCACACCCCAAAGGCTGAGACTTCCCCCTCCTGGACTCCTCCTCTTCATGGGGAAGAGTCTTGCTGGAAACCAAGCTCTTCCTCATGAAAAACAGCCTTATTTTGCAAGTGAATGAGTTCCTGAGAGCCCAAGAAACCCTCCTGGAAGACTGGATCCCAAAATGCTGTGTTTTCTCCCCATTTATCAAAGCTGTTGGAGGGGAAACATCTGAAGCCAGCTGGAGGGAATACATAACCTCCCTCGGTTGGGAGGTTGGCCTCCCAAGGTGAATTGTTATCATCCACCAGCACCAGAGGGAGGCTGGTGAGGAATAAGCAGCATTTCTCCATTCCTTACTGATAATAATGTGCCTTGGAAGTACTTTTAGCCCCTTTTTTTTTGGTGTGTGTTATAAAACAAGCATTTTAGGAAAGGAAAGTGGTTTTTTTGTGGGTTTTTTTTTTTTTTTTTTCATTACGAGCCTGAAATGTTAGCATTGAGTCTCCTGGTTCAGTGGAAGAAACTTGCCTGGTTTTCCATCTGGAGATACCAATTACAAGTGCTTCGGTTATGTACAGAAATAAATGCCATGTATTTTTATACTGTCTCTGTTTGATTCTTAACTTTCCCATCCTGGACACATGGATGGGAAGAAGGGAGAGGCACTTCCAGCAAGAACCTGCTTTCTAGGTCTGTATTTAGGGTGTTCCCTTTCCTCTTTCTCCTCCTCTAGAGATGGACGAATGCAGATTTGTCATCCAGCTGATATTTACCCCAAATCAGCTGAACTTCTAGTCCCAAAGGATACTTGTTCCGCCAGAGGAACCAGGTCCTGTAGCTGGCATTGGAATTAGGAATGCATTTCCCACCCCTTTAGAAGGGGTGAGGGCATTTGGATAGGGATTTTACCAATTTGCATAGCTGCTGGAAGCTTTGCTGTCCTGCTGAGCCACTGAATCCTGAAGGTTTCCAAGCCCTTCCAATTTTTTTTTCCCCAGTCTTGGTTAGATGCTCAAGCAGCAAAAGCAATGAAGGAACACAGGCCTTTTGATGAAGTCACCCATTTCCTTCCAATGGCTCCAAACCCTCCCAGAAGGGACCTTTCAGCCCAGATCCCCCCAGTAAAGGAGATTTTGTGCCCACAGAGCTGGAACGGAGTCACCTCAGGTTAAGTGGGCAGAAAGGGACCTGCACCTGGATGTGTTTTATCCCTGCAGGGATGGTGACTCCACCACTTCCCCGAGCAGCCTGTTCCAGGGCTCCACTGCCCTTTTTGAAGAATTTTTTTCTCATTTCCAACCTGCCCTGGCACAGCTTGAGGCCGTTTGCCCTTGTGCTGTCCCTGTGCCCTGGCAGCACAGCCCGACCCCCCCGGCTGTGCCCTCCTCTCAGGAGTTGTGCAGAGCCAGCAGGGCCCCCCTGAGCCTCCTCTGCTCCAGCCTGAGCCCCTGCCCAGCTCCCTCAGCCTCCCAAAGAGTCATTTCATCCAGCAGCAAGGGAAAGAGACAATCAGGCAGGGTTGGAATGCCAGATGCGACTCCTGGTAAAGACATCCCTCCAGGACAGCCACTATCTAGCTGCCAGGACCCCTGGGAACAGAGCAGGGCTCCTGCTGTCTCTCCAGGAGCTGCAGATAACAGAATCCCCAGGTTGGAAGAGACCTTCAAGATCATCCAGTCCAACCCATGCCCTGACACCTCAACCAGACCATGGCACCCAGTGCCACATGCAGTCTTTTTTAAAACACATCCAGGGATGGTGATTCAGCAGTGACCTCCAGCGGCTGCAGCCGGATCCCATGGAGGTCTCGGGGTCAAACACACACACAACACCCATTCCAGCTGCCCAGGGATGTCCCACAAGCAGCACACGAGGTCCAGGAAACCCCTGCAATGGACCTGGGCAGCCCCTCACCGTTCTGAGCCGGGTTTTGGGTGGCAATGCCCCTCTTGGCCTCCAGGTTTGCCTGCACAAAGCAGTTTTCCATGTTTTCTTTCCCCCTGCAAGTCAGTCTGTTGCCAGGGAGTCCCATAGGAGAGCACATGGACACCACCCACCAAACAGGGTGATGAAAAGTTATCTGCCTGTCTATTCCAGCTGGCTGCAGAGACAGAACTCCCATGAGAAAAAAAAAAAAAAAAAAAAAAAGAGAGAGAGAAAGCATCTGAAAGAATGGTGAGGGTCAGCCCTCCTTGGGAATTTAGGAGAGAGGCAGCCCTGAAGTGCTGGGACAGAGCTCTGACTAGCCACTGTTCTCTCCTCCCTAGGCACTAGGCAGCCTTTAATGCAAAAATTGTATTTCCTGACTACTGGGCCCCAGGCACTCGCCAAACAACACGAAAAATTAAAAAAATCCCCCAGTTTATAACTCACCAAAGCAGCAGTGAAAATCCCAGCGCCAAACTGTGGCAAAAGCAAACTTCACATAAAGCTGCAGCTGCACATCCCAAACCTCCACTGCAGAGCTGGCAGTTGCCTTGGGACATGCACATCACACCAGGATCCCTACAAGGCTTTCCTGGGATATGCACTGAGAGCCACAGTGCCCTGGAATTGCTCTGGAGCATCCAAGGAGCAGCAGCTGGCAGGGTTGCTGTTATAACCTGCCCAGCAATCAGGAGTGCAGGGAAAAGCTGGGAAGCTTCAACAGGACACAGCTGGGCAAACCACAGCAGCTGTGCCATGAGTAGATCCCTGCAGGAAAAGCTGGGGGCAAAAGCTCAGGGCCAGGGCTGGTGAGTCAGGCAGGGAGCCTGGGAAATGGCTGAGCCGAGCCAGCAAGGCTCCAGGGCTGAGATAAAACCCTTTGGCAAAAGCCATGGGAAAGAAAGCTGAAGTTTTCCTAGAAAACTGTTCCACCCACTCCATCCTGGCCAAGAGTGTGAGTATTGAAGGGATGCAGTACTTGCTGAAGGGAAATGAGCAGTGAAGAAGGTGTTTAGACGCACAGCCACAATTCCAGTTCCCATAGGGATGATGGAGACAAGCAACTGCTCTGCCCCATCTCACAGAACCATAGAACCCCTGGATGGTTTGGGTTGGAAGGGACTTCAAAGTCTCATCTCCTTCCACCCCTGCCATGGGCAGGGCATCCTCCACCAGACCAACTTGCTCCAAGACCCTTCCAACCTGGCCTTGCCTGGCCATTCCAGCAAGAAAAGCCACAACCACACCGATTGCCAGTCTCTCCTATCCCTTATAAACCCAAAAATCCCTCCTTGCCCAAATATTGTGGCTGCTACAGCCTAAAATCCTGAAGGTGTGATGAGCTGCAGTGATGCCATGTGGAAGGGAAGCGTCTGACAGACATGTGGAAGAGTTTTTCCATGGTAAAATCCAAGCAGGGATTTCAAAGCACTTGAAAAAGCAGGCACTGCAAAGATCCAGAGGAATCCAGTGCGGCTGGGTTTTAAGGAATGACCTGGTAGGGTTTGGGTTTAACCTTTTAAGAGGGACTGTTAAAATCACAAGGGGAAAGGACTGAGCAACTTCGTGCCAAAAGACGTAGAGGTTCCACCATCACTCTGAGAACCAGAGCTCTGCAGGAGACATTTGAAAGGTTGTAAAGCAGGAAAGAGGAAAATAAAGCCTTTTTTTGAGGGATAACAACAGCAGCAATTGCCACCAACCACACCTATGAGGTTTCCACAGGAAGCACCATTTGGTGTGAGCGTGGCTTTAGGGCAGTTCACACACACCCTGAGGGCAAAGCCACGATGTTCCCACCTCCCTCCCATGCAAGTGCCACCAGTTTGCCATTGCCACCATGGTCCTTGATAAAAAGTGGCACTGGGGACCACTCAAGTGCTCTCTCTCAGCCATGCCCTGTGGTGCAAAGGACAGGAAGCAAGGCAGGGAGTGGTCCTTGAGAGAGAAGCCTGGCCATTCCCTGCAACCCCTCCCATCTCTTGCCATGTCCTTGAGCATCCCTTATTCCCAGCTGCTGTCTGGCAGCGTGGTCCCATCATCAGGTGCTGTCCTTCAGCCTTGGAACAACCCAGTCTAGTGGAGGGTGTCTCTGTCCACAGCAGGGAATTGGAATGAGAGGAGCTTTAAGGTCCCTCCCAACCCAAACTGCTCCAGGATCCTGCGGTTCTCTGCATCCTGTGATTCTCTGGATTCTGTGGTTCTTTGGATTCTGCAATTCTTTTCACCCTGTGATTCTCTGGATTATGTGATTCTATGGATCCTCTGATTCTATGGGTTCTGTGATTCTCTGGGTTGTGTGATTCTCTGGATCCTGTGATTCTCTGGGTTCTGTGATTCTCTGGATCCTATGATTCTCTGGGTTCTGTGATTCCCTGGTGTCGGAACCCAGGCTGTCTGTGACAGTGCTGGATGATCCCAGCTCCAGCCAAGGGGCTCCAAAGCCCTGGCAGGGGGGGTGGGGTCAGAGACCCTGGCAGGCAGCCAGGGACTCCTGCAGCTTTGAGATTGACCTGTGGAACAAATTACCACCTTTGAATGAAGAATTAAAGGTCACAAAAGTTTAGAAGCCTGATAGTAGTAGTTGTAGAGTGAAAAGGGAAATTTTGGGGATTTTTACCATGGGGGCTTAGGAGGTAAGATAGAGGGACTTGGGTGTTGTCCTGTCCTCCTTCCTTCTTCTTCCTAACCCCATCTTCTTGCTGATGTTGGCGCTTGGGGATTGGATTGGAGTAGAATGTAACTGTCTAACACAGGTGAGAGGCATTGGATCATAATTGTAAATAATTAACACGTAATTTGTAGTATAAAAATCAGTGCCTGCCCCAGGGGAGGGCAGTGTGCCTGGGGCTGCCCTGCTGAACAGACCTGGGCAGCCCAGACAGAAAATATCTGAGATAAGAAACAATAAAGCAACCTTGAGAGCATCAGCTGAAGACTTCTGACTCCTTCTTCAACAGCTGGGTTGGGAGACAGAGACTTTTTATACATCTTGGGGGCATCTCGACCAAAGGAAACCCCAAGACCTGGATCCTGTGATTTCTCTATGATCCTGGGATTCCCTGGATCCTGGGATTCTCTGCTCACTGCCACCAGCAGTCGTGCACCCACCAAGCACAACCCCAAGCCCAGAGATCACATTCCCTTCTCCCAACACTGTGCTGCTGCTTTGAGGACGGAGCATCCAAAAGCTGGGACAACCAAGGCAGCACCAAACCTTGTATGAGAGATTGCCTAAAAACCCCAGCAGCATGAACTGGTTTCTGGCATCCAATAGGAAAGGGGGAGCTGCCAAAACACACCCTGACACTTCCTCTCTGGCCTCATCCCTTCCCTGGGTTCACCACTTTACATTTTTTACCTGGCCATGGCATCAGTAATACATTAGTATTACTGTACAATTATTTGTACATCAGTAATACAAAAATGCAGTTATTTTTGGCCTGAACCAGTAATACATCGATATTTATTTTAGCACTGGCTTAACTGGTTATGTGTGTGTATCTATATAAGTATATATTGAGAGATTTTCTTTCTCCTCAAAACAGCAATGTGAAATTCTGGCTGATAAAGAGGAGGGACTGGGTTGAAATAACACAAAGTAAATCCATTTCAACAGCCACACATGGGTCATGCTCATATTTCCCCATCCACACACATGTCCCCAAAACAGATCAACAGCAAGATTTTTATGTGGATTTATTTTTTTTTTTTTTTACATTATGTTAGAGTTAAAAAAAAAAAAACCAACAAAAACAAAATTAATAAATATTAAAAGTTAAAAAGCTCTGAATCTCGTATGTACAAAACTTTATACATCATGGTAACACTGGGCAAGGTTACAGCACAGGAATGACTCCATGCATCCACCTGGCTCAGAAGGGTGCAGGGGACCAGAGTCATCCTCTCCTCCTGGAGACAGGACAAAGCCACCCAAGCTCAGTCTGCCTTCAGCTGGAATAAATTCCCAAACCCTGGAAATGTTCAGGGCCAGGATGGGGCCTGGTCTAGCAGAAGGTGCCCCTGCCCATGGCAGGAGGGGTGGAACTAGATGAGCTTTACAGTTCCTTCCAGCCCAAACCATTCCAGGATTCCATGAAACACGCAGTGCTGGGTGCCAGCCCTGTAGCATCACCACCCCAGAGCACTCACAGCTGCTGGGGGTGGGGGGAGGTTATCACACCCTGCTTTAGATCTCTCCCCGAGGGCAGATCAGCACCCACAGGGCAGCCCCCCTGCCCAAACACCCCCAGGGACCCCTGGGGTGCCAGGAGCTGGGTCAGTCCCCAGCCACAGCTCTCCCCCGAGGAACCACTGCAAATATTCCTTAAGCAATAAAGCACCAAAGCCTAGGCCAGCATGGAAGGGAGGGGAGCAGCTGGGAATTTCGGAGGAAGGACACCACAGCCCACTTTTGAGGGGAAAGAAGGTCTTTTTGTTGTACTCCTTGGAGAGCAAACAAAGCGTTCTCTTTGGCACAATAAATAAATGCTGGCACTCCCATGGTCCCATGGAGGGGCTGGCAAGGGGCATGGCGGTGGTGGTGGCATTCCAAGGGATGAATCCCACCCTGGTACCCCCCACAGGATACCCTGTGGGTACCAATACCTGCATGTCCTGGATCTGGGCACTCCACCTGTGCCCACTCCCACGAGGTGTGCCAGTTGTGTGGCTCAGACAGATGGGGGGGGCTTTGTTCCACGTTTTGGGATGCCCACCTAATGCCAACGGGCAGCACCCACGAGGCTGGGGACCTCCAGCCTCAAGGTGCTTTAAGAGGAGTTGGAAAAACACTCGTCCAGCCATGACTCAGCAGCAGGAGGGTGTTGGGAAGCTCCAGGGGAGCAATGCAGAGTCCAACACATAAAACATCAGGAATGCAGAGGGGTCTCCATCCAGTTCAGCCAAAGCAAGTACTTCAACCCTGTCACAGTCCATGCCAGACAGGGAAAATCACCCCAGGCCACCTCACCAGCAAGCCCTGGATATCTGCAGAGCTTACAAACACTTGTGCCTAGGGATGCCACATCCTACTCCCTGGATCCTGGGGAAGCAGAACCCTCAGGGCCAGCGGATGCACCAAGGACATGCTCCCAAGGACATCCCACTTTGCAATGCCAAACTGGTCTATCTGCCAAGCCTTGCCTTCCTGGGACTCCACCTCCCCATTCCCAAAACTTCCTCCCCCAGAGATGCCCACCTTCCCCTGCCACTGCACCCAGGGGTGCCCTAAGTACCAAAAACCATGGAAGCCCCCTCGGGGACACCATTTTTGGGAGGTTTTTGAGGACTGAAACTCATCAAGGCAAACCCTGTGCCTGGAGCTGGCCCAACAGCCAGCAAGGAGAGGGCAGCCCAAGGCTCCTAAAGTGCTGTGCAAACGTTTAGTACTTGGCACAATAATTTGTAACAGCATTAATCACCCCCTTTCCACCCCTTCCCAAGCAATGAGAGACGCAGATGAATTTTCATCTCTCTCCTCTCCTTGTAACTGCCCCTAAAATCCACTCCTGGCTTCCCAGTCGCTCCCATTTCCCCCTGGAAACTGTTGCTGCCCCACAGGCACTGGGTCCAAGGGTGCAGGGATGAGGCTGGTGATCCTGGGGAGGCTGGGCATTGGTATCAGCTCAAGGCTGGCCAAGGGCAGTATTGGCTAAAAAAAAAGTCACCCCCAGGTGACAGGCATTTTTGACATCAATTTTTGGTCTTTGACCTGTGGCTCTTATTGCTCACTTTGGAATCTCCTGGACCATATCCTGCCTCCAGGACAGAAGCAGCTCTATGCTTTTCACATTCCACCCTCCCCCAGGCATGTTTCCCAAACTCTCTATACCCCAACAGGGACAGCCCAGAGCAGCAGTTTGGGATCTCCCCACATTTCTCCTCTCCTCACCTATCTCACCACCTCCCTCCAGTTTCACTGCCACCCCAGATTCCCAGGATCCTCCCACTGCTACCCCAAGCTCCACAGGTGAACCACCAAGCCAGGACCCTCCTGTCCAGCACATCCTGTGTTGCTGCTTGGAGCAGGGAGAAGGAAAATGCAACATTAAAGCCATCCCCCTCCCACATCATTTAGCACCTTGGGAGGAAGCAGCCTGTCTACCCACAGCTTTTTCTGCTCTTTTCCACCTTTTTTTTCCATAGTGCTGTCAAAAAGCACCGTGGCACAGCCAGGTGGGATCATGAGAAATGAGTGGTTTTCCCAGGAATTCCTGGGTGCAGAGCTGGGTCGTTCCCAAACCTGGCAGTGCCACCCATGAAAACCGCCACTGGAACTGGGGGAAGAGAAAAAGATGGGGAGAAAGGGAGGGAAGAGGGAGAAAGGCTTTCCCTGCCTCACGGTGAGGTGGTCCCGAGCAGGTTACCTGGCCCCCTGGCCCCTTCCTGGCTCGCTCGGGGCTGGCAGCTCCCCTGGAAAAGCCCCACTGCTGGATATCCCAGGGGCCCGAGTGGGCTCCCCCCCAGGTTCCCCCCGAGCCGGGGGAGTGGGGTAGGGGAAGAGCGCCAGAGCAGGGCTGGGAGTGGTGGTTCCCGGGGGAATGCTGGTGACAGGGTGGGAGCCAGTGGTGGAGGAGACTTTCTTCCCACAAGATTCGCAGCAGAGCTTGTTGTATCCAGGGATGGAGCAGTAGCGAGCCAGCACCTCCATCTGGCAGAAGATGGACTTGTCCCTGAGGCAAGGCTCCCCTGGAGAGCGACAGAGCAGCACAAAATAAGGTGGCATTAGGCTCCCAGCCCGGCCCCTCTCCAATGGGATTCCCGAAGGGAACCCTTTCAGGGTGCTGCCTATCCACATAGGAAGAAGGCAAGAGGGACCTGGAAAATGAAGCCAAAGTAGTGAGGGATTCTGCACATGGACAAAAAACAGAGAGCAAGGGATGCTCCAAACCAAGATGCACTGAGCCCCAGCTATGAAGCACTCCAAGGGGAGAAAACCAGAAGCCATCTACTTTAAAAAATTCAAAGGTGAAAAGGAAAGGGCATAAAATCTGGGAGGCAAGAGGAGCGCAACACGGGAACTGCAGGACCTCGTACACCACAAGATGGCAATGGAAGCAACGTGCTCTGGAGCACCAGGGATGCGACAGCGGAGGGTGAAACTCCTCCGGAGCACTGCTGGATGCGCTCCCACCTCTGCACTTCCCGCAGGGAGGTTTACAGTCCTCGGGAGGGTTCTGCTGGGAAGCGCCGCCCTTACACGAGCACGGGCACTACTTACTGGAGGAGATCTTGCTCACGGGGTTTTTGGCTCCGTCCTGGGGCACCGGCTGCCCCTTGGTCGTGCCGTGGTCACCGGCATCGGCACTGGCAGTGATGCCGGAGAGTTTCCCTGAGGAGAGAGCACCTCGATGCCCAGCAGCCACGGGAGGCTGAGGGCACTCAAAACACATCGGGAGGGTGTTTGTTTTGTATGAAGGACTCTCCTTAAAAATTAAATCCCTTAAGTGCCCAGCGCTTAAGCCACTCAAACCCCACCCAAGATAAACTCGAGGGTGCGCATCTACAGTCAGCTCATCACACCTTCGAACTGCCAGAAAACCCAAAACCCACCAATGCCAGAGCTTAGGGCAGAGAAGGGAAATATTTTGGCTGGCTTTTAACTTTTTTTCACTGCCAGCAGCACCAGGGACGTTCAACCCAACCTCATCGCTGGCATCCCCTGAAGCCACCAGGGGCTGGAGGCATTCATGGGGGTTGGTGCCCACCAGCACATGGCCCATCCCAGTGCCTCCTCCTCCTCTCTCCTCTCACCCGGGCAGGGGGCCTCGTGGCAGCCTTGGATGGCCTCTGGTTTGTCACCCTCGCAGCGCGCGGCGCTGTCGCTGCCCTTGCACACCACCTGCCGCTGCTGGACACCTTCCCCGCAGGTCACCGAGCACTGCACCCGGACAGACAGACAGACAGACAGACAGTCAGCCACGGCGTGGGGACAGCCCCCACAGCATCACAGCACCCCAGGATCTGCTGATGACTGCTCCTTAGGTGGATATTGCTTTCTGATGTGGGGTTTCCCTCCCTGTCTCCCCACACCCTCTGCACTGGGATGCTCTCCCCTCTCTCATTTTTTCTTGTACCTTTGTCTCCAGAAGGATTCAAAGCCAAGCTTGGAGCAGCCTGGTCTAGTGCATGGTGACCCGACCAAGGTAAGGGGTTGGACTGAGATAGGCTTTAAGATCCCTTCCAACCCAAACCATTCCAGGATTTTGTGAAAACATCACTGTCTCTTGTAGCCTTATCTCCACCAAGGCCAGGCTGGACAGGACTCTGAGCAGCCTGGTCTAATGGAAAGTGTCCCTGTCCACGGCAGGGGGGTTGGACTAGATGACCTTTACAGCTCCCTTTTAACCAAACCATTCCAGGATTCTACTCCATGACCTCTATTAAGCACCTGACCTTCACACCCATCTCCCACACCCCTCCTTCTGGGGCTTCCTCATATTATAAATACATATTTTGGTGTTGGCTTTCCACAAATATTGGAATGAATGTTTTAAGTATGATGGGGTTTTTTCTGTAGTTTTTAGTGTGTTTTAACTGCCTGAACAGATGTATAATGGGGTTTTTGCTGTGGTTTGGAATTTAGGTGTAGTGTGTTTCAGCTGCTGATAGATAACTGCCAAAAGAGGCCCAAGTGACTCTCAGCATTCTCTGCCTGTGAAAAAGGGACCCAAGCCCAAATCAAAAGATGATAAGAACTGAATAAAAGTGGAACTGCACTTGATGGACCCAAGGAGTGGCCATGCAGAACAGTTCCTGGAAAAATGAACGTGCATAAGTCCATGCATGAAGAACAGGATAAAAAGCGGTGTCTGCAAGACACCGGTGCGCTCTTAGCATCACACCAAGACACCCGTATTTAACCGTTGCTTTATTTCTCTTATTGTCTCTATTAAACCTTTCTAACTTTTACCAGGAAAGTGAACCTCGTTTGCCACACTCACCTCAGACCAGGCTCCTGTCCTCCACTGTGCGGGGCAGGGCAGGCGGCCGCAGGGCCGGCGCGTCTCGGGGCGCTGCCCAGGGCAGTTCTTGGTGTGCAGGGTGCGGTTGGTGCCGTCCTGCAGGCGCTGCACGCACTGCACCGCCCGCGCCTGCACCCCCAGCTTCCCACAGGAGCGGCTGCAGGCACCCCACTCCTCAGCCACCCACCTGCCAGGGCGGGGAGATGGACATGGGGGAGGCGTTTGAGGCCACGCTTGCACTGGGAAGCGGCTGGAAATGCTCCCAATGCGACCCCAAACCCACCCCCCTGAGAGGGATGGGGGCACCTTGGGACACACAGAGAGGACTTACATGGGCTGGGAGCATTCCTGGAGGTTACAGCGCCTCCGGATCGGCTTTGGTTTCTTGCCATTGTCACAGAAGTTCCTATGCACCATCCGGTTGTCGCTTTTCCGACGGCAGCCGTACTTGGTGTACTGGATGCCTGAGGGGGCAGAGTGTGGGCAGCGAGGAGATGGGTTTGGGAGTCCCTCCAAGTTACCCCAGCTCCTTCTCCTGCCTCCCTGCTGGGATATGCACTCTCAGTTGTCATCACTCAGGTGGCACACAAGGTTTGCTGAGGATGCTCGTGTGGGGTCCCCCAGGCTGCTGGGAAAATGTCCCAGCCCATAGCAGGGGTGTGGACCAAGTGACCTTTAAGGGTTCCTTCCAACCAAAACCACTGTGATTCCCAGAGCACGAGGTGTGCCCCACGATCTGAGGGTTGGATCCTAGTGGCCTTACAGAAACCAGCAAACCTCTCACCTGCTTCTGTGCAAACTTTAGTAGTGGTTATCTTCCAAATCACTGTTTCCTGGCTAAAATCCAGTTTAAAACAGCTAAGGAATTAAAAAATCATAGCAGGTCCATGGATAGACAAAGGTATGCATATATGATGATGCAAGCCTGTTTCTGTAAGAATCCTGGCTAAAATGCTCACTTAAACTGCTTTGCAGTAATTTCTCCCTGCCAGAGATGCCCCAAGGGGCTCACACACCCTCTACCATATCCAAGCATCCCCCCAACATGCCCTGTAGGCTGTTATGAAGAGGGAGTTACCTCCTCCACAGGCCTTGGAGCACTGGGACCAGCTCTTGAGGGCCCACTCGTAGGAATCCATCTCCTCCAGCAGGACGTTGTTATTTCCAATCATGGGCAGCAGATCTTCGTGGATGATGTACCGGTACATGAGGCTGCTCCTCGCCTCCTCCTCCTGAGGGATGACCTGCAGGCACAGAGGGAACAGTCAGAGAGGGGAAGAGTGATGCCATGGCAGAGGAACCACATGGCAAGGTGGCCCAAAACTGAGGACAAACACAGGGATGGATGGGAGCACAGACCTGCCATTCCCTGCATGTTCAGGGAACCCAACCTCTAATTCTCCACCAGCATAACTAAAATGGGATTTGGAGTCATGTGCAATTGCTACAGAGCAAAATGCAGCTGGACTCAAAAGCAAGTGCCTGAGCAACACGTTCTTGTGCCATTCCCTCATGCATCTTATCACCCCTTGATTTTGGCTGGCTCATTCCCTGGATTTAATGACATGCCCCACATCCTTCCATCACCTGCCACCTCACGCCTCAGACCACCTCCCCTGCGTGTCACAGTCCTCCCCAAGCCCCCAGAGTATGCACCAGCCAGGTTTACCAAAACACTGATGGCCTCATGCAGGGGACCACTGGTTTTCAGGCTCTCCTTGCCCTGTTCCACAGTGTATTCCCACTCCAAGCCCATCTCAATGAACACTTGGCTTTTGGTTTCTTGGCCCTTGGCATTCAGGATGAAGTTCCCCGTGGCTTGATTCTTAACAGCTGGAGGAGAAAGGAGATATTTTCAATATCCTTCCCTCTGGGCACTCACTTTGGAGGATGGGAATGACCTAAACAAGACCTTCTTTGCTGGGAATTATGAGAGAAGGGTTCAGAAAGTATGAAGGGGGAGGTGGACTAGGGCATGCTCACCGATGCCATGGGATGCTGGCTCCATCTCTTCTATCTGAAGGTGCCTTGCTCCAGCTGGGATCTCAAACATCTTCAAAACACCTGAAAGGGAGGGACAGAGGACAGACGGAAGAGAAAGAGCAGGATTCCTCCAACTGGACAAGTGAATCCAGCTCATGAATCCACTTCCAAACCCAGCCACCCCTCTCACCTGGCTGCTTGGGGGTCTTGGCCAACGTGCCCTTTACCGTCCGGCAGTGGGAATTGTCCCCTCCGCAGACCCCACACTTGTCATCCTGCTTCAGGGAGCCCACCTCCTTGTCACAGCCCACGTGCTGGCACCCAGGGGAGGGGAACACAAGCCTGGGGTTACCTGCCTGTGCCACAGCCCAGGATTCCAGCCCTGCAGCCCAGCCCAGGATTCCAGCCCTGTGGGATTCCAGCCCAGGATTCCAGCCCTGCAGCCCAGCCCAGAACTACAGCCCTGTGGGATTCCAGCCTAGGATTCCAGCCCTGTGGGATTCCAGCCCTGTGGCCCAATCCAGGACTCCAGCCCTGTGGGATTCCAGCCCAGTATTCTAGCCTAGCATCCCAGCCCATGATTACAGCCCTGTGGGATTCCAGCCCTGTAGCTCAGCCCAGGATTCCAGCCCTGCAGCCCAGCCCAGGATTCCAGCCCTGCACCCCAGCCCAGGATTCCAGCCCTGCACCCCAGCACAGGGTTATGGCTCTGCACCCCAGCCCTGGATTCCAGCCCTGCACCCCAGCCCAGGATTACAGCCCTGCATACCAGCCCAGGGTTATGGCTCTGCACCCCAGCCCATTGCTTCCCCTTTGCCACACACAGGGTTGGTCCCCATGGGCAAAACACGTGCCCCCCAGGGGTTGACCTGTCTCCTGGCCAGGGAAAGGACAGGGACAGCCCCACAGTGGCTCCTCACCAGGCACTCTCCCCGGACACAGACGCTGTAGGGGTCTCGGTAGCTGCAGCGGGTCCCATCATGAACCACCTGGTTCATGAACACCACATCTCCTGTGCCCTCAGACTGGCAGATCAACTCACACTTCTGAGCATCTGCAGCAAAGGAAAAGGGGAAGGGGAGAAAAAGGGAGATGGGGGAGAAAAGGGGTTGTGGAAATTCATTAGGGTTAGTGAAGACAGAAACCCACCTCAGCTTGTACCCCTTGAGCACAGCCACAATTCCAAAGCCCAAGACACTCATGTGGCTGATTCCCCAAGTCCATCTGCTGCTCAAGAGCCTGCACTTTTGCCCAGTACACTCAGGAAATCAAGGAAAGGACAGGACATGCTGCATGAGGCTGCAATAAGTAGGCAGCTCTGCTCTGGAGACAGGCTGGGAGAGCTGGGGGTGTTCATCCTGGAGAACAGAAGGCTCCAGGGAGAACATGGTGCCCCCCTTCAGTGCCTGAAGGAGCACCAAGAAAGCTGGAGAGGGACTTTGGACAAGGAGAAAGGCCCAGATTGACAGGACAAGCAGGAATGTCTTCAAACTGACAGAAGGCAGGGTTAGATGGGGTATTGGGAAGAAATTCTATATTGTGAGGGTGGTGAGGCACCAGCACAGGTTGCTCAAAGAAGCTGTGGCTACCCCTGGATCCCTGGAAGTGTTCTTCCAACTGTGAGTAACCTGGTCTAGTGGAAGGTGTCCCTGCCCACAGCTTCAGGATTGGAATGAGATCATCGTTAAGGTCCCTTCCAACCCAAACCATTCTGTGATTCCATGATTTTAAACAGCTGGCTGCTTGATGTTGACTTACTGCACAACAGTTTCCAGCTCAGGAGCTTCCCACCACCCCAGCATCTGTGCAGCTGGCACGGTCTCCATCCCAGGGTGATGGCCACCAGGGCAGAGTCCTCTGGTGAAATTTGGCTACTGCTCCTTTGCTAGCACCGGCCACCACTCACCCTCATGGTGCTCGTAGGGGAGCCAGGAATGTTTGCTGTTCTGGTGGGTGTAGTAGGAGTTGCGCTTGGAGCACTGCTGGGCACGGAAATCCTGGTAGGGCCCTGGGCACTCCTCAGCATTGCACACCTGGTACTCGTAGGTGGCTCCCGGGCACTGGCGCCCTCCATAAGCTGGGCTGGAAAATAAACCCAGCACGTTGTAGGAATGCTGGAGAGGGGATGGTGTTCAACCCCAGCTGAGCTCAGTGCCTGCACAGAGGGCACAGCTCCCACAGGAAAGAATGTCCCCATCCCTGCCAACAAAAGGAAGAGCCAGGAACTTCTGGCTCGTGGCCACTTCCAGTTGGGGAAAGGGAGGGAGGCAAACCCCAGACGTACGGCGGGTTGTCGCAGCTGCGGCTGCGGGACCGCACGCCTCCCCCACAGGTCCTGGAGCATGAGCCAAACTTGGACCAGGAGCTCCAGCTGCCATCCTGGCTGTAAGGCTGCTCCGACGTCTTCCAGATGCAGTGGCCCTTGAAGCACCACTGGAAGGGAGGAGAAGCAATGAGTTCCAGACCTCTTCCAAAGCGCTCAGCACCAGTGGGGAGCCCTCCTGCACCCACAGCACTACAGAAACGGTAAAGCACGGGAGGCAGGTGCTCTTCATCGTGACATATCCCTCCTACAGGAAGCAGGATCAGCCCCTACCTTGCCAGGAGAGCACTCGGTCCCATCCAAGGGCGGCCCCTTCTTGGTCTTGCAGAAGTAGGGGTTGTCGGGGTGGCTGCACCACAGCTGCTTGCAGGGTTCGAAGGTGCGGAACTGGGGAGCACAGAGGAGCTGGGCTGGCACGGCAGTGGTGAGGAGCAGCAGGCTGGTGGCAGCCAGGCTGGCTGGGGATCCTGGGGAGGGGGGACAGTCTGGCCTCAAGGCCCGTACTCACCGCCGTGCATGTCTTGTACCCCACGCCGAAGTCGAAGCGGCACTGCTCGTCCATGGAATAATTAATTCCTGGCAGCTCAGGCAGCGTGGGCCACTGGTGCTCAAAGGGGTCATCCAGGAGGCAGTCGTAAGAGCTGCAGAGTCAGACAGAGGATTTCCTTCCATCGCCCCATCCCTCAAGCTCCAGGCCACTCTCACAAATTCAGCTATTGAGAAATTTGAATTATCATGGAATCCCAGAATGGTTTGTGTTGGAATGGTCCTTCAAGGTCATAAGAGTTCCACCCCCCTCTGCCATGGGTAGGGACACCTTCCACTAGGTCAGGTTGCTCCAAGCCCCAAAGTCCAACCTGGCCTTGAACACTTCCAGATATCCAGGGGCAGCCATAGCTTCTCTGTGTAACCAGGACCTCACCACCATGACAGGAAACAACTTTTTCCTAATATCCCATCTAACCTAGCTTTCTGCCAGTGGAAAGCCATTCCCCCTTGCCCAAAGTCCCTCTCCATCTCTCTTGGAGCCCTTTTAGGCACTGCAAGAGGCTCCAAGCTCTCCCTGAAGCCTCCTGTTCTCCAGGCCAAGCTCTGCCAGCCTGTCTCCAGAGGCACTCCTCCAGCCCTGGGAGCACCTCTGGGTACCAAAAAGCCACCAGTCCCGGCCTGGAGGGAGAACACCCCCAGCCAGTGGGAAGGGGCGTACTGGATGTAGCGGTTGAGCTCCTGCTTGCTGCAGCGGGACCAGTGGTAGCGGTGGAAGGCGGCCTGCACCAGCGGTGCCATGATGCTCCCCATGTTGGTCTCGTCAGCGCAGCGGTTGCCCTGGCCGTCGTGCTCCATGCCCAACCTGAGGGGGGAAAATCACACCTTGCAGCAGCCTCTGCAAAGAGAGGGGGCCCCACCACAGCCAGCTCTGCCCCCCACGACGTACACGTGGCCGGTCTCGTGGGCGACGACGAAGGCCGAGGAGAAGCCGTCCTCGTGGTTGAGGGTGCAGCTGCGGAGAGGGTGGCACATCCCCGTCACGGGAGCGTAGCCTGGGGCAAAGAGAGGAGGGAAGGACAGAGGAGGAGAGGAGAGAAAGAGAACCTTTGAGAGAGCAGGGGGAAAAAATGAAAAATTTAAGAAAACACCCCCACACGCAAATACGTAACCTGGCTTCACCGGAGCAGAAGAGAAAGCAGAGGGGAAGGCGCTGAAGAGGAGGGGCTGCCCAGGTCACTTGGATGGCAGCCTTGCTCACCACTTTGACTACCCTGGTGCCAAAAAGCCAGCAGAGGTTGCTCTGGGGCTTGCTGGCACCACTGTACCCTTTTGCCTGGGCAGGCAGGAGGGCAGAAACAGCACCCACAATACCCTGTCAGCACGGGTGGCCATCGCCTCCCAGTCCAGGAACGGCATCCCCCGCACTCTTCTTCATTGAGAACAAATAAAGAAGGAAAAAGAGAGAGAAGGAAAGGCATGAGGCGCTCCCCAGAGCCCTGCCAAAACCACAGCCTTGTTCCCCACGGAGCACATGCACCCACCCCGGCCCCAGGACCCCAGCCCTCGATCAAGTGCAGTGCAGTGGGGCAGCTGTGGGCAGAGAAATCTTCCCCCGCCCAGGCAGCAACACATCACCTCCATTTTGGTCACTTTTCCTTTCTGTTTTTACCTTATTTCTGCCCAATTCAATTCGCTTGTTGGTACACTCCGGAACTTACTCCTCAAAGTTGTTTTTTTTACATATGTTGTTTTTTTTTCAGGCTGACCCTTTTTGGCATCAAGGGAGTTAGTGAAGGAAGGACTTACAGGTCAGAGAGGCAAAAGCAGGGCAGGACCATGCTGGATAACCATGCCCTGGGGACTGGGGTACTGGAAGAGGAGAGCTCAGTGAGCCAGGAGTGGGCAGCAGCAGGAGAGGGGTGCTGATGAGCTGAGGGAGATGCACATCCCTACACCCACCCTGGCCAAACCACAGAACCCCCCATCCTTGTGGGATACTTGAGCCACACCAAGTCACTCCCATAATGGGGTTTAAGTAATAAATCAAGCCCTGGCTAAATCATTTGAAAAGACTTCTTTCCCCCCGTGAAACTCTCCACAAGAAAGAATAAAGTTGTGGGAAGCTTTCTCTACAAGGAGAGGGCGAATTTATTTTGTCTAGGATGAAAACTGGATAAATTCCCAACCAAAGAAGCTGTGGATGGGAGACGGGACAATGAAATATGAAAAGGTGGATGATCACAAAGGCAGTTTTTTGTAATGAAGGCTCCAGTAAGAATTGGAAGGAGTATAAAAGGTTCTCCACAGGAGAATGACGGTGAGAAGCAACTACCTGGAAAATATTTAATTCTGAGCACAAGCATCCCTCAGCCCAGGCCAGAAACTCCCCCGTGCCACCCACTGCAGTGGGACACAGAAACTCTTTGGGTGCTGACAAGACCTCTACAGCCGCAATTAATAATTTACAACCCATCTGTCCACTGCTTTTCTCTTCAAAGGGCAGGGATGATTTGGTACCACACTCTGATCCTTCATTCCACACCATTCCCAAGCTTAACAGAGGTGTCAGGGACCCACATGGACTTTCTTTTGGGGAAAAGAAGCAAGAGCAAGCACAGTGTTACTATTCCAGCAGCCCAATCAGAGGGAAATTCCCGGTGGATGAGGAGCTCCTTGTGCCATGCAGCACAGCCAGGCAAGGACACAGCAATCACGGGGACTTCTGCAGAAAGTCCTGGAGATGTGTGACAAGCAGAGAGCCAGATCCACAGGGAAAAGGGGAAGGAGCTGCTGGAAGGAGCACCCCGAGAGCAGGGCTGCTCCATCAATCTCACGACTCCTTCCCACCAAGGGGCAGCCTGGGGAGCCACCGCCTTCTGCCAAAAAAGGTCCTCTCAGGAATGCCTTTGGACACAGTCACTTTGCCAGGAAGGGTCTAGAAAAATGAAACAAAAGCTGGTATTTCACCCGTGTGACTCTGGACAAGGAGACCAGGGCAGGTCACCAGCTTGGCACAACCCAAGGTCTGCTGTTTGGTGGCCACAGCACACTCAGGAGGGTTTCCAGCCAGATATCTCCTGAGGTTCATCTCCTGCTGAGGGGGATCCTTCTCAGGGAGGTAATCCAAGTTAGGACAGGCTTCCTTCTCCACCTTTCCTTCCTCCTGTGCACACCAGGAGGACTTGAGCTACAGATCAGGGTGATAATACCCACCCCATTCACAACATCAAATGGAGCCTCCCGATGGAAATCCAGAGCTGGCCACCAGCATGGAAAGGAGGAGATGGGAATTTGGTAGCAGCAGGTTCAGAACTGGGAAAAACCACCTCTCGTGATAACACCAAAGCACCAGATTTCCTAATGGAGCCATGAAACATCAGAAGGTTTTCCTGAAAATTTTTATTAGCAAGGTCTCCATCTTCTCAGAACACACTGGCACAATCTCTGCACCAAGAGGGTGAGAGATTCCTGCAGTAAAATTCCTCTTTGGCCCAGGGTTTACTGAATGCTCCCATGTCCAAGAGCATTCAATAAATCCTTACAAAAAGAGGCTTTAAAGTTCCTCCAGAGGACAGAAGAAATTGATTGTCCCCATGGGGCTTCCTGTGGCATTTCATCTTTTTTTTTAATCTTATTTTTATATTTTTAAGGCATTTTGGGCCAAGGGGAAGACTGGTAAATGAAACCAAAGAACAGGAGAATAAATAAATAAAGATATTTTATCCATTCAGGTTGACGCTCTGGATTAATTCTATCTCTCTCTCTTCTTCACCGGGCAAAGAGAAAAAAAATACCAATTTTTATCCCCTTTTTCTGGACCTCACTGGCCGAGAAACAGACCGTGCTGGCAAGAAATCCTCTCACCCCTCGCTGGCTTTTTTTTTTTTTCCCCCAGCAAACTGCACGTACCTGATCGAGACAAATACAGTACCTTGCATACCTGCGGGCCCAAAATCTTGCCTGGTGAGGAAGATGGCGTGGTCGTGGTGCTCGGCGTGCTGCGGGTCGGGGCGCTGCTGCGAGTGCGCCCAGCGGCACACCTGCTCCAGGCTCCGCGAGGGGTTCCCCCGCTCGATCAGGCTCACTGACTGTGGAGACAACGGGAAAGGCACTGCTGGGGAGAAAAGGGACAGGGCTCACCCCTCCCCTGGAAGCCAAAGAGGTTTTATGCCAAGGAGCTGCAGGAGGACTCGCTGGGAAAGCGGCGGATCTAAGCGGCGGTGAGCCGAGATCGCTCCTGGGTTCTAACTTCTGCTCCTTGTTTCCTGTGTCGGCCCCTGAGGCTGAGAAGTGATGTGGCTGGACAAAGCAGCTGCCTCCAGAGCTGGCTTTGGGGAGGATAAATCATCCTTAACAGAGCCTGGCAGTTCCTATCCCACCGTGTCACCATGGGCTCCAAATCCCTTCCCCTCCGCAGATCAACCTCCAGCCCGGAGCGCAAACATTGCTGGGAGGAAGCCAGACAGATTGTTGGCTTTCTCAGCTAGAAATTATGTTCCTGGTCCCATGGAAGCCTCCAAAAATGGGCCAGCCTCTATCCTTATCCCTGCTCCTCAGAGCCATCCCTGCATCTCCAGGATGTGTTGGGTTTCTGCCAGCCAAGCATATTTCTATAACAAGGAAGTTTTTTCCAAGACCTAACCAATCTTATTTGTGGATCACACACACACACAGAGACATCACTGTGTTGAGTCATTAACACCCTTGCTAGAACACTTCCTGTGGGACAGGGACTTGCCCAAAAAAAAGTACAGAAAATCACAATGTTTCAAAGAAAAATCTGGCTGCTGTGCTTGAATAAGCTTTCAAAACTAAGTGCAGCCTGAGAAACCACATGAAAACTTCTCAGGAAACCTTCCCATACTTTTTCTGGCCATGCCCAAGCCACTCGAGAGCTACAGGACAAGCCATGGAGCCCAGTCGAGGAGATCCCAACCCCAGCTTCTCCTCACTTATGTCCAGCTCCTCTCAATGTGGGAATCCACCTTTACCCCATCATCTACAGAGCTCTGAGGAAGCCCTTGTGGTTTTCCCCACATCCCAGAGCAAGCACATCACAGCCAGCCACCCACCCACCCTGAGTGTCTCATAGGCCAGGGGGCTATCCAGGCCCTCAGCTCCCACAAACCAGGCTAAGGAGGGTTCAAATTCACCCCTGCTCAGCACAGTTGTCATTTAGGCTCTGACAACAGCCATGTTTTCCCAAGCCTGGGCTCCCCTAAGCGCTAAATAATAAATATCACAGCACGTGCTGCTCGCGCAGGGTTTACCTGGCGGTATCCCACCATGATCATCCTGACCAGCACGATGTTGATGTGAACGCCCAGCGACTCGTCGTGGTAAATTTCATCCACCTGAAGAAGGGAGGGAAACCCAACAGGGAAGAAGTTAAGGCCATCCCAGCTCTCAAGCCCCTCCTGCGCTCCACGCTCCCACATTCCAGGCTTTCCAAAACCAGGTGCAAAGACCTCACCCCCTCCTCCCACTGTGGGGAGAGGTTTTTTTAACCTATTCTCCCACGTGTAACAAGCACAAAGTCAAAAAGCCAAGCAGGAATAAGCCAAAATTTCCCCAGGAATGGCTCAGATGGTCAATGACATCACCCATTTCCATCAAGGGCTGAGTTTCCTCCACCACGTGTCTCAATGAGCCATTCCCCCTTTGGAATATGAATCCCTCAGAGGGATGGAAATGCTCCAGACTCCAGCAACGAAAGGAAAAAGAGCTTTTTGATACAATCCTTTGCCTCTCCCCAAAGCCAGGGCTTTCCTCAGTCGCATCAGTGAGTCAAACCTGACCTATGGCTTCAGAAATCCCAGGAGAAGGCAACACAATGAAGAGAACAGGGAGGACTCATGAGTCAATGGGATTTGTACCATCCTCGGCTGTTAAAAATGACCTTGCAAAGGAAATAATCTTCCTTCTGCGTTTCCAGGATGAGTAAACAAATTCTACTCCTGAATGCTACCAAGAGAGTAGGACATCCAGATGGGAAAAGTCTCTGAGAGCTGAGCCCAGTGTCAGGGAGAGAAGCACAGAGTGGGCAACCACAAACCCATGTGAGACCCTGCACCTCCTGCAAAGCACGTGGGAAAACACAGCCCAGGGAAGAAAAATACCCTGAGTTTTGAGAATGGGACTTCTTTCTTTTTCCTAAAAAAAGCCTCTCAAATGAACAGTTCCACAAATGGGGGTTCACTGCAGAAGTTGAGGAGACCAAACCACGACCATTTTTAATATTGACTAGGATTCATGTTTTAATCAAAATCTTTTTCAGCTTTGCCCAAGGGGGGGACTAATATAATCAGCTCTATTATAGCTTTCCAGACTAGATGAAGGTTATAAACTCAGATTTATGGATCTTTTCTATTTTTTCCTCCATTCCTTTGGGGTTTTTCAATCTTACATCAAGGACTGGCTGACAAGTACCCTTCTACTGCTACCCAAGTCCAAGTCAGCCATTCCCCAGTGTTTAACAAGCCCCCCCAATTTCCAGCCTGGGATTCCATTTGAAATACCCACTCAGGCCCGTTCTAAACCCGAAAACCCAGCGTTAACCTTTTCCCTATGACAACCAATACTCCCATGGGGTGCCTCTGAGCAATGCAGAGAGGCAATGCAGATCCTGAGCCTTAAATGCAGCAAAATCAATTATAAAAAATTAAAATCAATCAACAAGCCACCAGTCCCTCCCCATTAATGCATCCCTTTGGATGCAGAAGCTGCAAGAGCCGCGGGGTATTTTATTCATCAGTGTGGAAAGACAACGCTGGTCAGCCCACCCTCAGCTCATCCCTGCTTTCGGTGGGTGGGATGCTTCTTCACTCTCCCCCTTTAGAAGAATAATGAGAATATGATGGATTTTCTCTGATCCCAACCCTATTTTGGGGAGGATGTGCACAGAACGGTGGTAGGTTATGCACTTTTGCAGCTGCAAACATTACTCAGGCCTACAGGCACACTGAGGTATGAGGGATCCAGCCCAGCAAGGAGCTGCCAACTTCCCCAGGGATGTCAGGCTCAGCCCTGGGTTTTAGGATGTAGGAGGCTTTGGCATCCCAGAGAAATCCACATCCTAAGTTTGATCTCTTACCAAAATATTGGCAATATGGCAGGGTGGGAAACTGGGGAGAGAGGGAGAAATTAAACCTATGCTTGAAGAGATGCAGAACTGGATCTGGGGCGTGGTTTGGGGAACAAGACAGGAAACTCAACCATTTCCTTCACCTCCCCAAACCTTCAGGCATTTTCCTTCACCCCCAGCATGTGTCAGGAGTGACAGAGGGTAGGGTTAGATGGGATATTGGGAAGGAGCCCTGGCAAAGGTTGCCCAAAGAAGCTGTGGCTGCTCCATCCCTAGACGTGTTCAAGGTCAGGTTTGATGGGACTTGGAGCAACCTGGGATGGTGGAAAGTGTTGCTGCCCATGGCAGGGATGAGCTTTCATCTCCCTTCCAACCCACTCCATGATTTTAGGATCCCGTGGTCGTCCACCAGCACTCTGCTGCTTGCTGCTGCTCCTGAGGACCCCTTGATCCATCAGGATGAGCCACGTTCCTGCCTTAGGGACCTCTCTACCAGCCACAACCTGACCTTGCTGTGACTGGGAGCATCAAGCAGAGCAGCACAGACCTCTCCCTTCCCAGCTGCACAGGATATTTTGGCAGCATGCTCAGTAGATCATGCTGTATTATTCCAAGATGAGATTTAATTCCATCAATGCTCCTTATAAAGCAGTGTTAAATCCCACTCTCCTCCAGCTCGCAGGGACCTGGTACTCCCTCTCTCCAGCCTCTGAAATGAAGAGTTAAGCTAAAACCCAGCCCCTGTTTAGTCCAGGGTTTAGGCAGGGATCTGCACCTGACTCATACCAGCTCAGCAGTGACCTTTAGGGTTAATTCAGAAAGCAGATGTGGGACCAGACTGCCCAAGGCTACAGACTTCCCCTCACGGCCAGATATAAATAATTGACTGAGGGGGAAAAAGAATCCTATCAGAAGGGCTTGGTGCTGGCTGCTGCAAGGGCTGTGACCCTGCAGGCCCCAAGTTTTGGGGCAGGGGGGGAATCATCAGCAGGGCCAGCTTCCCCCAAGTGCTCCACTGCCTGTGGAAGAAGTGGGGATGGAGCTGGAGGGGCCGAGCATCACCTTGGAAATGGAAATTCACCCTGAGAGCAGTTTGCAGGCTTGGTGCAACTCCCCCTGCCCTCTTCAGACGCCATTAAGCAAGTCAGTGTCTTCGGAGAAACCCCTTCCCCAAAAATACCTGTTCAGCAAAGGGCTCCAGTAAAGTGACTCACATCCCTGAAGCCACGAGATAAAGATCTTATCCCTCTCATCCATTCTCAGCCTGTTTCGCACTGTCACCCGTCAAGAAACGCTCTGCTCTTTCATTTAAAACGGGATTTCCCCACCTATAAAGAGCCTAGCCCTTCAGGCTCGCTGTGAGTTAAGGGCAAACCAGCAGGAGCGACCCTCCCAAAACTGCAGCCCCACGGAGCCAGTGGCAGTGCTTTACAAGGAAAGGGATATTACAACCTGCAAGCAGGGCAGGCTGCCTCCCTAAATCCCTGCAAACCTCTGGCCAGCCCCAGAGTCTGCAGCCCCAGACGTGAGATCCCGACAGCAAAACCGCACTGGCAACGAGGTCTAGACCTCGCCGTTCTTCAGGGAAGGAAAACAAAGGGAGAGACACGAGAAGAATTTGCCAAACCAGCAGAATAGCTGACATTTCAAAACGCCGGGATCGCTTGCTCAGAACAGCCAAGTCATCTTTAAACTCCTTTCTTTTATTCCCTCGCTCGGTTTTCATGCCGGTGGATTCACCCTGAGCCTTTCTGCCGGGCTGGGGGGTTAGGAAGGGAGGGGAAAGTTCCCCCTTACCACATTTTTTGGGCTTGCATAATGCATAATGTCACTTCTGTGAGGGCTGACCCACATTATCTGTGGGGAGGAACAGAGGAAGGGGACAATTGCTCTGCAGGGCAGGACTAGATTCGATCAGAGCTCTCTACAGAACAAGGCACGTTGTCCCAAAATAACAGCAACAAACACATAAGCCTATACAGAAGGTATGAGAGTCATCCATGCAAAAATCCAAAGGTATTTTTGTTATTACCAGTTAGAAAGAAGTGGCTCATAAACCCCTCACCTAAGAAAAAAGAACACGCGCAGGTTAAAGTGAAAGCTGAAAGTTTAATTTTTTGTTTCCAAATCTCCTCTTCTGTGGGGTCTCAGTAGCATTCTTTGTTGCTCTGCCATTGGGAACAATAACTTCAGCTGGAGCCAGGCAAGTCCCAGCCTGGAGAGGGCTCTGACTCATGGGGTTTCCCTAGTAACCAGAAACAATGGGAAAACACCAAGTACCTTTGCATCCTTAACCAAATCGTGGGCAATATGGGACAAAAGCCCAGGAAACCAGCTGAGACCAGGGCCAGGTTTAACACAGCCATAGCTTGGCTTCTCCCCTCCAAGTGGATCCATCCCCAGACTTGAAAGGGTCAGGGATGAGCTTTGGGAAGTCTGGCAGAGAAAACCAAGAAGCCCAACTGCCTGAATGCAAGAGACTGGAAAGCAGAGCAAAGGCCGAGTATTTCCTCTCCTTTTCCAGAGTGCTGGATCCCCTCCTGGTTCCCAGCCCTTGATCTCAGCAGCCACCACGGCTGGGAAATCCCAATTTTTCTTCTTTACCATCACAATCCTCGGCACAGGCAGCAAGCAAGAGAAGGGAACGGCTCTCCAGAGCCCCCACATCACCAAACATTCATCCCAAGAGCCCAACAGACCGGTTTTGGTTAGGTGGACACAGCAAAGCTCAGCTCAGAGCAGAGATATGCACAGCGAGTGATGGTGGAGGGGGAGTTGTGCCTTTCCCACTCACTCCAACCTGACCCCAAATTCCTGGGCAGCATCCGAGCCAAGAAGGGAAGGGCAGGCTGGGAATGCAGCTGGGAGCTAGCAGGGACGGCAGCCTGCCTGCAGGGAAGCTCTTAGGTGCACAAAAGGAGCAGTCATCCTCATGTCAGCTTCCCAGGACGGACACAGCGCCCTTCACTGAAAAGCATCCACATTTCTGGCAACGACATAAGTGCGGTGGAGTTTGTTTCTTTAAAAAAAAAAAAAAAAAAAAAAAAAAAAAAAAAAAAAAAAAAACCAAAAAAAACAAACAAAAAAAACCCAAAACAAAACAAAACAAAACAAAACTTCTCCGTGACAAATCATTTATCACCAAGCTTCAGCCGACACAAGAGTTCCTAATAAAGGGTTTATGTGTCTTGGGAAGAGCCCCGGGACCCCACCTACAGCAGCGCTGGGAAGGGATCCGTGTCCCACTGCTCCCTCATCACTCAATGGAGACCTCAGAAAAAAAACGGGATAGTTTATCATTACTTCCAAATTCGTTGCCCCCGTTCCTCGGGATATATCTTGATAGGAGAGCGCCTAGACGGGAAAATTTTCCCACTTGGCTCCCTGACGCACTCCAGCCCAACTCGTTAAGATCTTTCCTCGTTAGAGGGCTGGCCAAGCCTCTTATCCTTCTTCCATTTGCCTCCAACTAATGGGATTAATGTTCAGCTGTGTGGTCCCAGCAGGCTCCTCCCCGCCAGCCCCCCGGCATCCTCCTCTCTCCCTCCTCTGCCACCCAGGCCAGAAAGCAGGACTCTCTATTTTTTTCTGCTGAATCGGTGTTTCAAGGCAATCCGAGCCGGTAAGGAAACGAGGCGGCGCCAAGGGAAGAGGAGGCGGACGAAGGTCACGGCAAAGCTGGAATGAAAACGCACTAAAAAGCCAGAAAGAAAGAAGGGGAAGGGGGTGGGGGGGAGGAGGAAATAATACTTGGGGGGAAGTATTTGTTGCCTGTATTATCCTGGAGTTTTCCCCCCCTCATTAAAGCCTCCAGCGCCGCCTTTAATTGAACGGGCAGCGGGTCCTCCCTTCTCCCAGCGCAGCATCCCGCACTTTCACTCTCTGAAAAGTCCTGCCCGCGGGGTAGCAACCGTGAAATGCGCCTGAAAACCGACCTTTTGATTAGAGCTGACAATCCCCGGGCGCTCAAACTGTCCATCCCTGCCCCTTCTCCCCCCGCCGGGATCGGAAAGGAAAACTGACATCATCTCCGACCCCCGTAACGTGGGAAGAGCCGGAGGGCAGAGCAGGGAACCCTGTGGCTTCCCCCTGGCAGGAGGATTTAAGAGGCCGAGGGGAGAAACTTTTATTAAATTTTATTAAATTTATTAAATTTTATTAAATTCAGAATAAATTCAGAGAATTTATTCTGAATTTAAGTGATGCTGAGAGCATCGGACTGCAGGCATCAGGATAACGTGCCAGAGAATAAAACACTGTGACGAAGGTGTTTGCTTCTTCAACATTTTCCCTATTCGGGACCAGCCACTTCACTCATCCTTCACCCCATCACCCTCTAATCCCACAAATCCTCCCCCCACCCCATGTTGATAATTCCCCTTCGTTGCCAGCCATATGGCAGAAATAATGACCAAACCAACAACCAACCACCCAAAGGTATCTTTATAACCTGGCCATTCCAGAGCTGGTTGAGCCTTGTCAACATTTTCCACCACTGTGTAAAAGAACACTTAGAGAAAAATAAATAAACAGAGGTGAGGATAAAGCGTGGAAAACAAAACAAAACTGGGAGAGAGAATGAGATTCTTGAGCATAGACCATTTTTTGCAGACATTCAGGTGCTGGAGGAGCAAACCTCCCTCAAGATGACTGGGTGAATAAATATTGCTCCTTCCATATCTCTCAGGACTCAGGAAATATGGATGTTTTTATCTTAAAAAAGAACAGAAAGGGGTGTAGGGAACCAGCACAGGCTGCCCTGTGCCTCTGAGTGAGGAGAGCTGCAGGAACTGAAAAGCTTCCCTCAACTCCTTTTCAAACATATCCTGAATGGCTATCCAGGTGCACAGGTTTCCAAAAAGCTTCTGAAAAGCCATAAAAATATTTCCTCTACCAACAAACAGTATTCAGAATAAATCATGAACATCACCACTGCAAAACTAATTACAAATTTCTAACTAAGTAAGCCACGACCATTCTCTTTTCTAGCACTTGCAGAAACTTCGGTGACGAGGAGGAAACGATCTCAGCCAGGAGGAACTTTTGGACTTTGGTGACAGCACCGACACACCAGACCCTGCCATTGGCAAGGGGAAGGCGATGGAAATGAACCCCAAAGGGCTTTGCTTTCCATCCCCCCAATCCCCACAGCTCTTAAACAGAAGGCACAGCCCTTCCTGCATCGCCGTTCCCCCCCTCCCAATCCCATTCCTTTTCCCAGGACACCAGACTTGCGGCATCAGAAGAGCGCCAAACCCAGGGAAGGGTGGGACCCACATCCCCCACAGGCGAGCCTTACTATGTTCATGAGGGTGAGGACATAGTTCTGGACGTGCTCCTTGCCATGGAAGCGCACAACTGAGTCATCCACAGCCAGCAGCACCTCGATGTTGTGGTCGTCCTTCCTGGCATGGCGCCGCTTGCGCTCCGCGTCCCCCAGCCGCGCCGCCATCAGCTCCAGGGAATTCGGGAGCTCACCCACCTGCGCACCAGGCCCTGGCCAGGAAAAGAGAGAGCCTTTGAGGTGACACCAGGGAAGCAGAAATTCATTAAGGCAAACAGGTAAGAGATTGTTGGAAGCCAGAACGCAGAGAAATGTTTCTCTGCGTGTTTTGAAGGGTTCGACCCGCTGGCAAACCTTGGTCCATGGAAAGGGCTGCCTGGGCTTTCGGATGAAGCAGAATTTTCAAGAATGTAAATTAGGTAGTAGCATAGTATGTAATTTATCACAGGGTGAGAAATTTAGATTTTTGGGTTTGTTAGTATGGTAAGTGGATGAAGACAAGATGGAGGATTCTTGTCGTTTTTAGGCTTCTTCCTCCTTCTTCATCTACTCCATATTCTGCAGTGTTTGGGGCACAGGACAATTGGCTGGAATTTGCCACAGTCTAGAGCTACGTGAATAGAAATTTAGTTAGTTATTGGTAGAAAATCAGAAATAATGTATGTTCTTGGTGATAATTGGGTGAATTATCTTTAAAATAATCTTGATCCCGTGATTTTGGGGCCTTTTGGTGCCTTTTCTCCCTCACAGTAGGCTGGTGTAAAGCCTGGTGTGCTGAGATTGCTGATAAGAAAATAATAAACAACATGAAGAATGAGAATAAACAACCAAGAGTTCTGTTTGCCTTATTTTTTAACAAGGACTTCTGCAAAAGGCCTCCCCTATCCGGGGAGAGACGTGTGGGAGTGGAAGAACTGCCACAGAGATTTAACTCTAAGGGGATATTGAGCTGCAGCTGGTTGCTGCTCCAGCTCACTCTGTGTTGGGGAAATGGCTCTGAATTGTGAAGACCGGCATTAAAAGACATGTTAATGATTGGACTGGAGAACCTCAAAGGTTTTTTCCACACTAAATGATTTTATGATCTGTTAAGAAGTCAAATTGAGGCCGCATTTCATAGAATCATCACAGTATGATTTGGGTTGGAAGGGGCCTTAAAGCTCATCCTGTTCCAGCCCCTGCCACAGCAGGGACACCTTCCACTATCCCAGGTCGCTCCAAGCCCCATCCAACCTGGCCCTGGACACTTCCACAGATGGAACAGCCCCAGCTTCTCTGGATAACAACTTCCAGTGCCTCACCACTCTCACAACACAGAGGTGATCAAAGCAAGGCTGCAGCACCTCCAGCCCAGCATTTCCTTTCCTTCTCCTTGACTCTAGCAGTTAAACCGAGCCTGAAGCCACAGGGCAAGATGTACAAGGGCTCATGGAAGGAGAAATCCTCTCCCCACGTGAACTATTTATTCCCAGTTGCTGGGAAAGGCTGGATTCCATCAGCCCCTACCTTCGGGATGGAGGTCGTGGCGCGGCGCGGCGCCATCCTGCCGGATGGCCGAGCGCCGATAAACCACGTGGGCTCTCCCGTGCTCCTCCGTGTCCTGCTGGCCCCTCTCCAGGGGCTCGATGAAAAACTCGTTGCTGTCCGTCCGAATCAGGCCAGCCTGGACTCCACAAAGAAATAAGGAAAAGGGGGGGAAAAACGGTGTGGTTTTATGTAAGTGTAAGGGGACATACGCACTCAATACGCTGCACATAGGGGAAAGGCATCCCAAATAATCTTGGCTTGATCCTACTCCATCACACCAGGATGGTTCTAATACCATGTTCATCTATGACAACCCTTAGTTTCTCCTGTACATGGAAAAAAAAAAAACATAAAAAGGAAGGAAAAATCAACCAACAAAACAAATCCCAACCTGGCTGCAATTCAAGTTGTGTCTTTATACAGCCACGAAACTCTGTTCTGTCTCCTCCATGAGTTGTGCTGGACTCTGAATTCAGGGGTACAAGGCTGAAGGTACTCTCAACGCAAGGGAGCTCCTGAGCCCCCCCAAACCTCCCCATTATTCCATTCCCACGGTGCCATAAGGATATCTGCCATTTCACTGACACAACGAGTTGCAACAAGAAGAAGGAAAGAAAAACCATTCTCTCTGCCCCATGAAGTACTTGGGAATTAACACAGGGGAATCCCGTTGGAGCAGAGGCTGGAAAACATTACAACTGCACCTCCCAAACACAGGGAAGATGAATGACAGGGCGAACATCGCTGGAAATGTTGTCCTGGCTACTGACCTGCTCCTAATTAACACCAAGCTCCCATCAAATCCCGCTTACATCAGCCTGAGCACTCACACCCCGCAGTGCCGGCCAGCTCAGACCTCGGGCAAGGAAAAGGATCACCAGGATTTGGCTCCTATCCCATGGGCAGCCCCCCCCAGCTCGGCATTTTTCCCAGCTCCCTCCATGGCGCACGTGCGCGTTCCTTCCTCTGTCACCGCCCCTCTTGAGGAGCTGCCTGGAAAGGGCCAGCAGAACATATGGATCTGCTCTTGGAGCAAAGCCTTCAGCAGCATGGACCTGCTGGAGTCCTCCTAAGGGTGTTGGGGTGTTGGAATGGTTCTTGTCAAATCAAAGAAAATAAAAGTAATATATATAATAATATATATACAGAGATGTGTTTTGGGCGGAGGCTGGGGCTCTTCCAAACCCGCCTGGCTCTTTGGGTCCCCTTTCATGTTCATGTCCCACTGGATTCATCAGGCCAACATGGCTCTGTTGGATTCCATCAAATTTCCTGCTCCTCTTGGGTTTTCTTAGCTGATTAACTCCGCTGCAAACCAAGGGTTTGGGCTGGTTTTGTTGAATCTCCTTCATGAGGAATTCAAGTCCTTGCCTGACACATGTATCTCAGGTTCTTCCCACAGGAGACATCCAGGGCAGGCAGGGATTGTGCTCCCACTCTCAGCCAAGGAGATGAAGGACACAGCCGGGTTTAACCAGGGGCACCAGGCAGGATGGTGGTGATGAGACAAAGAACAAGCCAGGGAGTAAAACCACCAGTCAGGTTCAGTGCTAGTTGGGTGAGGCCATCACAACAGAGCAAGGCAAAGAATCACAGAATCCTTTAGGCTGGAAAAGCTCTCCAAGATCACTGAGTCCAGCCACTGACCCAGCAATGCCAAGACCACCACTAAAGTGCCACATTCATCCATCTTCTCAATCCCTCCAGCGGTGGGGAATACAAGCCTGTGCCGGGGCCTGACAACCCCTTCCATGAAGAAATCCTCCTAATTTCCAGTTCCAAAACATTGCTCTGTATTATACAAGAGAAGGAGCAGAAGCAGCCCCTGCCCCAGGAGGAGTGCTTCTGGGACACCACTACCCTCTCCCAACCCTGCCACGGGGTGTTTCATTCGGGACCAGGCACCCCAAAGCCGGTTTATGGGTTTAGGGCCAAAGCTGGGACTTGCTGAGTCAGGTGGCCAGAGGAAAGGCTGGATTAAAATGTGAAAGAGCCTGGTCCCAAGCCACAGCCCACTTGGGTTTGAGCTGCTCTACAGCTTGTGACTAATTATATCTGGCTCAAGGAATAAAGCAGGCCAGACTTTCTCCCGAAGGCAGGATGCAGGCAGGGATCCCTCCCGACTGCAGGGATGACCAATGGCGAAGGGGATAACGCAAGGATTTTTTGTGTCCATCTGATCAAGAAATAAAACAGAAGTTGCAGTGGTGACCCTGGCATCCACAAAAATAAATTAAAAAACCAAAATAACCCGAAGAATACCATTGCAAGAGGCACGCCCCAACCTGCTCGCTCGCAAAGAGGAGAGGCTCGGGTTGTATTTCAGCATTTTGGGAGGGTTGTAACAGTAGAGAGGCAGCAGAAAAGGTCAGATGCCACCCAGAAAGTCCCACTCAGCTTTTCTTGGGCTCTTTCCAAGAGCTCAATCCCATCCTCCGTGATCAATTAGCTATATGCTTTCCATCCTTGATTTTAATTTGGTTTAATAATACCAGATCGAATTAGATCAATTGGTTGGGAGTATTATGACTGCTTTTTCTAACATGAGATGCTGTCTGCAGCTCTCAGTGAAGGTACTCCCAAACTAGAAAATGGCTCTTTAAAGACATTTAAAGACATTTTCCCACCAGAAAGAGAAAGAACATACACTAAACTCACTCCTGCCAGCTCACAGAGCGTAAAGTCCCTTCTCCAGCTCTGCTGTGCCTCCCCAGGCTAAGGGAGAGATGAACTCCAGCCTCGCTAAGGAGGACCCTCCAGGACCCTGAGTAAGAAACTCCTCCTCCACTGCTGGATAAGAAGCTCCAACTCCCACAGGAATTCAGGAAATTCTGACACTTAACACAGTTGAGACGTGGAAAAATTAATAAAGCTGCTGCACTGGGCCAGGGAAGCTAACAGGAGGGGGAAATCCAGCTGCGTGCATAGTATGTATTTTTCCTATGAGATTCACACATAATTTGGACAAAAAGTCCTAGAAAAACAGGCAGAGTGAACACAGACACCATGGATAACAGCACTCCTCTTCCATCCAGAGAGCATCAGGCATGGTCCAGAGGCGCTCCATCACTATTTTCATGCCTCTCTGTAGCACAGGCTTTGCAGCCCATCAAAGACAACACTTTGCCTTTCTCGACTCCTTTTCCCTGCTCTTCCTGCCAAGGCAAGAGGTTTTTGGGGTGGCTACAGACCAGGCTTTGCCAGGTGACACGAGCCCAGCCTCAAACGTAGCTCCTGGTGGAGTGAGGACACGGAGACATGCTCAGCACTAATTAATTAATTGTGTTTTCAGCCCTAGACAGGGCCTAGTTTGCATCTCACTGCCAAAACTTGAGATTATCACCCAGGAGAAAAGCCCTCATACCCATGCAACACCCACACCAGCTGAGGCCAGTGGGATCTCTGTAATCAAAGGGACATCTCACCTTTTTCTCCCCAAAATTAACCCTACGAACTCAGGAACTGCAAGGAAAACCCCAGAAGACCAAACCATGCTTTTTTCAGCAGGGCATCCTTTTGGGGGGGCTGTTTCTCCCTCCCTTCCCTGTTAATTGATTGTTTCTTTTTGAAGGCTTTTGTGTTCTGCTTATCTGCTGCCACCCATCTGAAGTAAGCCAGGGCCACTGGGACAGAAAACGCTGGCTCCACAGTTTGCAGCACTAGGGCAAATCACCCCAGGGAAAAGCCAGGCACGCAAATATGGTGTCTGTGGATGATAATCCTTCATCCATCCCTGCCACCAGCAAAGCAGGAAGGAAGCAAGGTCGACCACACACTGCTAAAGCCAGCGGGGAAAAATCTGGGATGCCCCCACTGCAGCAAGACGTGTCCGCCGGTGGAGATTTCTGCCTAACGCTGATGCTTTACCAGTCAGGAATTTGGTGGCTTAGATCAGCTTTGAAATTACGTTATGGGTGACAGCACCTTCCCACCCTGGCACGAGACACCCCTGCAAAAAGAATGAGAGGCCAGATTCTCACATGTGGATGTCAGCCACGGCAGGAGCCACGGCTTTGGCATCTGGGAGAAGGACCAGCTCGCTTACGTGGCTAAATACAGATTTAGGAAAGACTTTGGGTGGACTCTCTTCTTCAAGAGCTGGGCTCAGGTTGGTTTGGGTTTTTTTCCTCATCCCCCCCCCACGCCCCCTGTTATTTATAATCTTGGTCTCCATTTATACATGGCCTAATCTCTCTGTGTACACAGCCCTCATCCGCAGCATCCTGGAGCGCTTCCTCCGGCCTCCCACGCGTGCTATACCGGGATACAAAAGCCACAGCCCCCTTGTGAAGCTCGTGGGCAACTTCCAGCAAAACCCCACAGGAATTCCAGGGTGCCTGCTCATGGAAGAGCTTCCTCCAGCTCCATTAGCAACATTCCTGACCACGTCCACCCCTCCCAGATGCTCTGCTGCTTCTCCAAAAGGTCATAAGCATCATCCTCCCATCCCATCCACACCCAGAACCAGGTTTGGGTTCCATTTCTTGCTGTTTTTCTGAACCACACTCTTTTCACTGCTTTTCAGGAATCCTCTTGATCTCCCCACTCCTCTAAAGCGGGTGGATCCTGAGCAGACTGAAGATGTCAGACTCACTTAAGCCACACAGCCAGAAAACCCATGGAAAACAGAAACCAATGTGATGCTGGATGTATCACAAGGGCAAGGGAGCCGAGCACCTGCTTGTCCCCTCAGCCTCATTTCCTCCACCAGACCATGGGAAATTCCTGGCTGAAGCCAGGATATTGATTTGTTGGGCACTGAGCAATAAATTTATTGCATGAAATAGAAAAATAAAAATCCTTATCCTGGAGGAAAAACCACTTCTTCCTTTACATAGGCTTAAAAGGGCAGGCTTGGGGTACCATGGGTGGCAGGATACGGCTGCATAAATCCACATGGAAAAGCATCCTGTGGTACAAGCTACATCCCAACCCTGCTGGAACAAGGGCAAAATGAATGGCAACCAACAAGGTGTGCAAGGGGCTGAGACAGGAAAACTTAGGGCTAAACCCTAGGAAAGCCTGGAAGAGTTAAATTAAAGCCTGCTTGGGATTGACACTAACAGTAGAGCGGGCTCTGGGGAAGAAAATTCCCCAAAGCTGTGCCACAGCAGGGCATGGATCAGCTGCTGATTGCCTCCAGCATCCTTTTTGCTCGTGGTGCCAAAGGGAAGGAGTTCTCCCACAGAACCTGACTCAAACCCTGATCTCTGTCCCAGACTCAGCACTATTTGCTGGGTCTATGGGAAATGCCTTTAAAGCTTCCAAACCTGCCCACACTCATCCATGCCCCAGAGAAATGTCTCCAAGTCCACAGGCTCAGCCCATTCCCAAAAGGATGCTTCAAAAGGTGTGCATTACATGCTAAAAAAAATTTAATTCCTATATGTAGGCGAGATACGTATTTCTAGCTGTGCTGCCCTATCATTTCTGCTTGTACAGTAGGACCAGGCACTGTATAAAAAGAAAGGAATGCCAAATTGTTTGTGCTGGTGGCCAAAATTGGCTTAAGGAGCTCCCAGAATAAAGCAACTAAAAAACAAATGTGTAAAAAAAAAAAAAAAAAAAAAAAAACATTTTACAAAGGCACAAAATAAGACAGTTCTTCCAGCAGTAACTTTAAGTGGTACCAGGAGAAAACAGCAAACTCTGGCACCTAAAACAAGATTTAAATTAGCTCAAAGGAAATCTGAAGGGCAACGGGCCAAGGGTATTAAAAAATAAGTGCTTCCCCAAGCGTATCAAAGGTAGGGAACCCACAGGCAGAGCAGATGCCGGGGATAAGGAGGTAACAGAGCCATTTAAAGGAATTAAAGCACTGTGGCAGCAAGTTACTGATGCTGAACTATACCTAGAAAGCTGAGAGCCTCTGAGCCCCTGAGTGATTAGGGGAAAAAAAAAAAAAAAAAAAAAGAAAAAAGATATCCTCCTGCAAAAAGATGCTTGGTGGGAGCCAGAGTGCAGCTAACAGTGATTTCAATTTCAGGAGGTGCTCGAGCTCACACAGCATCATTTAAGATGTGGGAAACAGAGGAAAAAGTTCCCGGAGCAGTCCCGAGGTAAAACACGAGTGGGCAAGGATGGAACAGCATCACCGCGAGGGTGGATCCCCGTGCCAGAGGATGGGCACAACCACGGATGTAACAGCATCAGGGCAGGAGGCAGTTCAGGCACAGGACTGGCAGTTTTTACATGCCTTTTAAATAAATATTGGTGCACAGACCACCCTGAGGGAGTAGGTAGGTAACACCCAGGGCCGCATGGGGAAAGGGGACCTGCTGCTGTCACGGGCTAAAGGGACACCTAAAGCATCACCAAAAAATCGGGTTCCAGGACGCCACGATCCATCTCCTAAGTGGAAACCACACCAAAACACAGGCAGCACACACAAAAGCACCCCACCAGCCTCCAGCTTACCAGTCCATCGCAGTTGTTGATGGCCACGGCAGCTCCGGGAATGCCGGAGATGTCACCGGTGAAAAGGCACCGCTGCTGGAGGGGCTCCCGGAACAGCACCTCGAAATCCTCCTGCCACTCCGCAACGGCTCCCGGCGGTACCAGTCGGCGGTTGGGGCTCAGCCGGAGGTGCAGCTCCTTCCCAAAGACCGTGACGTTGAAGTAAAGCCAGCGGCGCGGCGGGGGCTGGCGCGGGGGGCTGCGGGGGACGCGGCGGCGGCCCGGGGCCGGCGGGCAGGCGGGCTGGCCGAGCCCCGCCGCCGCCTGGCCGGACACCACGTGCGACAAGAAGCGGCCCCGGCAGTCGGTGCTGAACGGGACGATCACTCCATACTCGCTGAGTTTGCCGGACAGCAGCAGCTCTGCGGAGGGAAGGGGCGGTGGGCGCACGGAGCCTCCCCGCCAGGGATGGCGGGGGCTGGCTCAAGCTGCGGGAGCACCGCCGGAGCCCCCCAGACCCCGCGGCTGCTTTCCCCAAAGCTGCGCTGTGTGGGTTTAAGCGGGTGCGTCCAACGTAGCAGAAGGAACTCGGGCTGACGTCCCCCCGCACGCCAAAGCACGCCAACTATTTCTCGCCCAGCCTCCATCTCCCCCAATTCCCAATGAAACCGAACACACACACACACAACCCCCCAGCGCATTCCCTCTGGCTTCTCCCCACCCTCCCCACCTGTCAACCCCCAGAACTCCCTCCGCGCCGGGCCCCCCGTCCGTCCGTCCATCCGTCCGTCCGTCCGTCCGCGGGGCAGCGGCCGTACCTGGGGCGCTGCCGGCGGCCAGGCAGCCGTGCAGGGGGACGAGGCAGGAGAGCACCAGCCGCAGATAATCCATTTGGGGCCGGCGGCGGGATGCGGGGCCGGCGGGATGCGGGATGCGGGGCGGGCGGCGCCCGGCGACCGCTTCGCCCCCGCCGCCGCCGCCGGGGCCGCCGGCGCTCCCGCCGCCGCCGCCGCTTCTGCCGCCTCCCGGGCGGCGTGGGGCGGGCCGGGGGCCGGGTCTGGGCCAGGGAGTGGGAGGTGGGGCTCGTTTTAATTAAATTTCTTTGAATTTTTTAATTATTTTTTTTTAACATAGTTTTCTTCTTACAGACGCGGGGGGGAAAATTAAAAAAAAAAAAAAAAAAGTTTTCCCGTTGCCTGAGGATCGTTCTTTTCTTGGAGGTTAAGAAAAAAAAAAAAAAAAAAAAAAAAAAGAAAAAGAAAAAAAAAGAAAAAAAAAAAGCCTTTTCGGGCAGCCCTCCCTCCCTCCCTTCCTTTCCTCCCTCCCTCCCTTCCTTTCCTCCCTCCCACCATCCCGCCTCCCCATCCCTCCCCGCCCCGCGGCCGCCCGGCTCCAGCGCTGCCCGAACAAAGGCGAGACGCGCCCGGAGCGGGGGAGGCCCCGCAGCTCTGCCCCTCTCCCCAAATCCCACCTCCCGGCCCCGCGTGGCGGCGGGACCCCGCGCGGAGATGCTCCATAGGGAGAGCCCAATCGTCCCCCAGCTTAGAGCGCTGCCAGCTGGAGGTAAACATCCTGTTTGGAAACATCTGGGATGTTTTCCAGATGTGCTAACATCCCTAACAGAGAAATTGAAGATGCCCTGTGGCTGGCAGTGTCCAAGGCCAGGTTTGGAGCAACCTGTGATAGTGGAAGGTGTTCCTGGCCATGGCAGGAGCTTGAAAATAAAAAGAGTTTTAAGGTTCCTTCCAACCCAAACCATTCCATGATCCCATTTAATTTTTCTTTCTTCCCTCTCCTCGTGTTTTTAAGGGCAAACAGACAGAAGGAGGCGCTGGCCTTGCTCCTGGATGCCATCTTGCTGGTTCTCCAAGGAAAACCCACACATCTTGGGTTTCCAAAGGGCATGGCTACAGCTCTGGAGCTGGGACCCCACAGTTCAATACATGCCTGCTTCCTCGGGCTCCTCCTCCTCCTCACCACCCTGACAAAGGGGCAAATAAATCCAGTACTCCCCTAAAAAAACTCATCACAACAGATCCAGCACCATGCTAAAAGGGCTTCCCTCGTAGAATCATGGAATGGTTTGGGTTGGAAGCGACTTTCAAGATCATCTTGCTCCACCCCTTTGCCATGGGCAGGGACACCTTCCACTATCCCAGGGCCCTTCCAGGGATCCAGGGGCATCCATCAGCACAGAGGAGCCAACCCCCTGGCACTGTTTCCACTTGCTGTGTATCCAGCTATTTTTTTCTTCTGGACAGGACTCCAAGGCCAGCCCCATGGAGGGGGCTGTGCTGCAACACCAGTAGCACCAGTTGTGCTTGGATTACTCTGCAGTGGGGCCCAGCAGCTGTTTGGGTTACACTGAGCAACCCAAAACCTTTCCCAAGAGGTAATTCCTGCCTTGAGGCACTTGTCATCCAAGCTGCCACAGAGCAGCCATGGAAAAGGCAGGCAGGGAAAACAAGAGTGCCAGCCTGCAAGATTTCCGTCAGGAATTAGGATTCTGGGTTTGCATTTCTTTGGTAGGACCTCAGCTGGAGCTTTGTTCCCAACCCATCAGCACAGCAATGGTTGGAAAAGATCACCTTTTGGGAAAATGCCTGCCTAGCTCCACTGCAGCTGTGGGAGGATGGTGGGGCTGCTGGGTGCCAGGAGGAGGATCCAGAGGGGGAAGCCCTTGGAGATGGTCCTGCTGCAGCCATTTCTGCCCTTGTGTTATCCAGGAATGCTGCCAGAGCATCCCTCCAGAGGAGAGTGGGGAGCCTCACCTTCCAGCTGGGTGATTGGGCTGGGGTTTGGGCAAAGAGGAGAAGCTGAGGCCGCAGTGATCGAAATCCAATCCAAAATTCCCAGTGTCTAAAGCCACAGGGTGCCTCCAAAAGGAGAGAGGAATACACTTACTTCAAGCAGAGAATTTCAAGCTGGAAGAAAAACAGATTTTCGTTCCCAGTTTAAGTCTTTCCATGCTTCTGTTGCTTCGTGCAATCTGTAATTAAAGAGGATAAATGATCTGCAAGAGATTCTTTGCAGAAGAGATAGAAAAAGAATTCGTGCCCTGAGCATTTCGGAAGATTTCTGAAGACACACACCCACTGGAGCATCAAAGCTGGAACGAAGCCCTTATTTTGACTGAATAGATTTATGAGGAAACATGTAATAAAGGGCAGACTTTATTTGTGAAGAATGGCTCTGGAAAACATAATTTAATTACCGTTTTTCAGAGGCAGAAACTATTTCTTCATCCACAAGATCTGTGAATTCATCCAGTCCCTCTAGACCTTTATGCCTCCCCTGATGTTACCAAATCTCTGGCTTTGGCAGCATAAATCTGGCTGAATGACAATGGCAATGATCTGACACACAACTTGCCTCACTTATTACCTTCTGAAGGTAATAATTCAATGTGTTGGGGTACATATGGCATGCTGCACATGGTGAAAAGACAATTTTCAAGGGGATCCCAGGTGACAAGATGTTTAGTGACACCAGCCCTACCTGTTGGCCTTATCTGCCAGAAATATTAATATAATAATGCTAGTGTGGACTTTGGTGTTATCTCTGTCAACTCAGAAAAATTTGCTCATTCCAGCCTTTTTCTTCCCAATCCCCGTCACGGAGGATGGAAAGAGAAGCAGCAAGGCGACTTCCCCTTGTCCTTTCCCTCTGCTTTGGCCCTTCCATTCTCCTCTTTTTTCTCCTGGCTTTGCCTTTCCCAGCCTTTAACTCTGTCCCACCCTTCTCCTTGACTTTAGGCTTAACCTTTTCCTTTCTGTTTCAGAGGCCAATTGGCTCCTTTTCCTGTTTTTCCCCTCCTCGGGTGCTGCTTTATCTCGTGCCCCCATTTCCTCCATGGATAATGCACTCTGGAATTCTTCATGATTCAAGGCTTCCCTCAGCAGCTTGGAGATTTACCAGTGACATGGGTTTGGGGACTTTCCCATTTATTAGGTGACCTCTAGGCCTGGGGAGGAGCAGGTTTCCTTTCCAGCTTCCAGAGAAAAAAGCTGACAACAGCTGCTGTTTTTAAAACCCCAAATCAGGCTCCTTTCCCTGCAGGAGGCTCCAGCCAGTATTCCCAAAGCCTGATTTTCATCTGGCAGTGCCAATTTCTGGCCATCCTGGGGTGCTGCCCATCCCACTGGGTACCCCTCAGAGCCAGAGCCCAGGTGACAACGTTCCAAACCCCCTCCACCAGCAGGAGATGCAGCTATCAGCCCCCAAATACCATTAATCTTGATTTTGAGGGCTGAAAAAACCTTCACAAAAGGCTGGAAGTATTTGTTACAAGAGAAAAAGAACCAAAACAAGCCCACTTAATTTGGTCTATTTTTGTGCCTTTATGGGCACCGATTGTTTTGCTCAGCCCTGCAAACCTCCTGTAGGGGAGGGCATGAAGGCTAATAAAATTGTAGCAATCTGCAGCAATTACCTAAACTGGCTTTTCTGCCCATAATATCACGAGTTCGGGAGCCAGAGCGAGAAGACAGGGCTGTGTTTCCAGCCCCAGCTCACCACATTTCTTCTTCCCAGAGATGTAAACCTTCTGTTTGTTAATCCAAAAGGCTCTGAAACAGCTGCCCCCGCGCTCAGGTTACACCAACACCTCCTTTCGGTGGGCTGATTTCTGGCAAGAAGCGGGCAAAATCGAAAAAAAAAAAAAAGAAAAAGAAAAAAAAGGAGAAGAAGTGTGTGTGTGTGGGGGGGGGAGGGGGGAAGTGTGTTTTAGCTGTTTGGGTTAGTCCGAGGTTTTCAAAGCAGCTGGAAGAAGGAAGGAGAAGCACTGGGAGGGATGGCTCAGCACCCCTGGGCACAAGTAAGACGGGGCACAGCCAGGGATTTTACCTGTCGCTTATCCCCATCCATGTTCAGAGCAAGGTAAAGCTTGGCTAGGGAAGCATCCCAAACGCACCGAGCGGGGCAAGCTTCGAAGGCACCCTTGCTCTCCAAAGAGAGGGGTGGGAGCAGCCGCCCGGCCGGCAGGAGCTCATCCCTCAGCCACGCCGAGCTGTCCCGGGATTAAACCGGGAACGGCGGCTGTGGGGAGAGAAAACACCCCTGAGCGTCTTTACCTCCCTCTCCACAGCCGAAAAGCACCCATTTTCCAGGATTTCAGCTCTTTTCGGGAGGATTTTTGGGAGTCACGAAGATGATGTTGTGCTCGTCCAGGAGAGGAGCAGGAGCCCGGATTTGGGAGGCAGGGAGGGAGGGAGCTGACAGACACATCATCTGGGATCCGGCTGCCCCGAGGCACGATCATTCCTGGCAGATCTCTCCTTAATCCCTACTTTAAGACCTCCAAAGATGGAGGGAGCCTCCAGGAGATTTCTTCTTTTCTTTTCTTTTCTTTTCTTTTCTTTTCTTTTCTTTTCTTTTCTTTTCTTTTCTTTTCTTTTCTTTTCTTTTTTTCTTTTCTTTTTCTTTTCTTTTTTTTTTTTTTTCCCATGTCTTGCTTTTCTTATCCTGGAAAGTTTTTCCTCCTGGTTAATCTGCAAGCTCTGGTATATCTGCAAGCTTGGCCCAGGTAAAACAGTAAAACACTAATCCTGATATATCCTGGCACCAAACCCTTCCTACTAGCACCCCGAAGTTTCTGGATGCTGTCACAAAACCAAGTGACAACGGCAGCCACTGGTAAAGTTCTTCCTCTGGGCCAAACACACATTTTAAAGGCGAGGCTTCACTGGAGCTGGAAAATGAAGGGGTTGTATGGATTTAGCACACAATGCTGTGGATTTCTGACAGGACCCAAGTTCCCAAGGCCCTTTTTCCAGGACCCAAAAGAGAGAGCTGGGTGTGCAAAGCCAGGGTGGGAAACCACCTCTCCCTACCCTCTCCCCACGGCCAGCTGCTCTGCATCCCTCATCTCCAAAGGCTGCCATCCTCCCTGCTTCCCCTGTGAGCCCAGCATCCCACAAACTGAGACACGAGGCCATTGCCCTGCAGCCAAACCCCTGGAAGCAAGGGGACAACAAAGATGACACCGAGTTACCACAGGAGGTTACAAGAGTGACAGCAAGAAACTTCTGGAGAGAAACTCCTGTATAGGCACATCATGGTGGGAACACAGCTCGAATCTTACCAAGGCTCATCTCCGGATGGCACCTAGGCAGAGTTTTTTGGGGATCAGAGCCTTGGGTTCAGCCCAATCCAAACAGAAGCATCTTTCCCTCATCCCACAGGTCTGCATCGCACTGCACCTCCGAGCATCGTTCCTCCCCACCTACGGCTGCATCTGCAAATCCCTGCCAGATGTTTGCCTTGGCAGCTTTGCTGGGAGATTTTCTAGGGGCTGGGAGTCCCCCTCATTGCCTTTGCCCACCCAGGGATGAGCAGACAAGCTCAGGAACCCAAACTGTAAAGCTGGAAAAGGGATAAATGAGCCAGAAAGTGGAAGCCGACGCCGGTCCCGGCTGAGCTGCGAGCTAAGGGATGGTGAAACAAGGTCAGCGAGATTTATACCGACAGCCTTGGATGGCTTCCAGCCCCTACTGTCAGCGGCAGAGGCTTGGAAAAGAGGAGGGAAAAACTTGCTCTCCTTCTAGGAACCTCGCCGCAGAGAGAGCTCCGCTGGCGTGGCCGCGTCCCGACGATGGGAAAGCAGAAAATAACCCCAAATATCCCTGGTTTTCTAAGCACAGCTGCAGTGATGCCTGGAAAAGGCTGACCTGGAACAGAGACCAGACAGAGCAAGAGGATAAATTAGGTATTTATTAAGAGGCCTCAGTGGATATACCCTGGGGAGTGCAAGAACCTGGCCGGGCTACACCCGAGATGAACCCAAAATGGTCACAAAATGGATCATCAGTCATGAGGTCCCACACTTTAATAAGTTTTGGTCCATCAGCATATTGGAGTTAATTGTCCAATTACAGCTTCAGGTTATGAAGCTCCATCCTCCTTGTTTTTCTTTCTTCACTGTTGTTTATTCTCTTCAGCCTGAAAGTTGTACTGGTTGTCCTTGATCCCAAGCTAGAGAAGGAATTTTGTCTCCCTACTCTGTGAAGAGAGCTTAGTAGCACTTAGTATGAAGCCCAGAACTCCACACTAAACAGAATATGAAAAATATAAAAGCCCAAACTTCAGGCATCCTCAGCAGCTGCTGAACTCCAGGCTGGCACCTCGCTGGGACTGAGGTGGTCTCTGGCATGAGGGGCTCCTGCTGCCATGGGTGGGAACCCACACAACCCTCCTTCCCAAAACCACAGAGCCTGAAAGCTCCCTGAAGGCCTTGGCATCCAAGAGGAACCTGTGCACCCTCTCCATGGGTTCCAGGGGGTGTCACAGCCCCTCTGTGCTGGAGCTTTAGGACCAAAATCCCAGCAGTATCACTTCAGCTGTGGGGCTGGGCACAGTCTGGCTGGTGGGATACATCCATCCCTGCCACCTTGGCATTCCCAGCCCTTCCCTTTCTCTTTCCCCTGCTGCTGCACAGTACAAACCAGGTTAACCTTGCTCAGCATCCCCCCCAAACTAGCCTTTCTCCCTCCACACACTGACCACCTTATTATTTTTTTATCATCTTCCTGCTAAAATTAAGCTTACTGCCATACGAACCCCCAAAATCCTTTTTTTTTTTTTTTTAAATTGAGCTCTTGAGCATTTCCCAGTCCCCAGGGCCTTGCCCATCCCCTCATCCCAAGGATATTTTTCCAGCATGATCCCCACCAGCCAGCCAGTGCTTTCGAGTGAATCTTATTGAGCCCCATCTCCTCTTTTAGCTCAAGCTGGGGAAAATTAATTTTTCATTTGCTTGGGGCCAGAAGCACCCTGAGGTGGTGGAGGGCTGGAAAACAGATGCTTTTTTTTTTTTTTTTTTTTCCCTTCCCCTGCAATATTCATGGAAGAAAAGTGAGAAATAAAGGGAGAAAGTCATTCCAAGCCTGGGGTCCGTGGTTTATACACATTTTGCTGCAATAAAAAAAGCCAAGCCTGATTCTTTGCACAACATCCCTGGGGTTTGGAGCTTTGGAAAACCTCCCCTTGTTGCCACCCTCTACACAGGTTAGCAAAATTCCCTTGCTCTTCTGGGTTTAGCCAAAAAATCCCACTTCTCTGCACCATCCCCTTTCAGCCCATGATTTATTCCTGCCTCTGCTCCCTGGAACAACAGGGGGGCTTGGCTGTGTCCGGGGATCCAGTGGAGCTGGGAGGGTGAAAACGAGGGGAAAAGGGGAATTTCTGGTGCTTGGAGGTCTGGTATTGTGCCTATATAGCTTTTATTTTTAGTTTTTCAAGCCCTGGCTCTGTAAAAGCATCTTAATTACTATTCTTCAGCTGTAAAATGAAACCCAGATGTGCTCCCTTTACAGAGGTTTCATCGGGGGGTTGTGCCATGCGGGGACATCCCAGCAAGGAAAACATGGAAATTATTATTATTATTAATATTATTTTAAGAGATCTCGTGTCCAGAGCTATTTGTGGTGGCCCCGAGCCAGCACATGCCTCTTCCTTGCTGCTGTAAATAGAAATTATATCACCCCCAGCCCCAAACACCCTTAATTTTCACCAAAATTAAAGGGAAACACCCCTGAGCTGGGCCTTGAAAAGCTGATGGTTGTGGGCCTTGGGTGCAGTTGTCAGAGCTGCCACAGCTGGGCAGAAAAATAGGGGGAAAGGGGAATTTTTGGGGAAAAACACAGCCCTGAAGCCTCTGATAGCTGCAGTGATTTGGCTGGGGCTGGGGCAGGTTTCCCCTTGCAGCCCCATGTGCCAGTGGAATATTGGCTCCTCGGCACATTTTCCCTTTTGGATGGATAAAAACCATAAAAACACGTGAAGTTCAGCTTCCAAGGATTTCTACTCGCCCCTGAGAGGAGGAGGAATGAAATCCCTGGCTGAAGTCAGAGCAGCCCTGTTCTTTTTACCTCTGTGAAGCCCAAAGAGAGGTCCCTTTGCTAGGGCCCCTGTCTGATGCAAAGATGCAGGAAGAGAGAATCTGGCCAAGACCAGCTGTATTTTCAACCTTGTTTGGAATTTAAAAAAAAAAAATTAAAAAAAAATAATATATATATATATATAATCTTAAAAGAAAGGGGATCTCCCAGGCTGATTTATTTGGGGAGTTTCACAGAGAGATGTTGGGGTTGGGATAAAGTTTCTTTGCCACCTTGTCACCACCCATGCAGCGTGTTTATATATTTATTTCTTATCTATATTATTGTTCTCCCAGGAAAAAAAAGGGTTTCTGGCAGAAAGCTTTGCTTTCTTTGGAAGGAGGCAGCTGGTCCAAGGGTACACGTGGTGCAAAGCTCCACTGAAATACTCCTGACACCAAAGAAGCTCCATGCAAAGGCAAGGGCTGAGCAGTGAGAGGGCACCTCTGTACCCACATCCTCACAGGGGGAAGAAAAATGGGGATTCCTCCACTTCCAAGGCAGATTTTGACCCTGATCTCCCCATGGATTGAGGTGCACAGGGGTTTTATTCTGGTCCAAAAAGATTTTCTTCTATTTGTTCAGGAAGTGTTTTATAATAAAATACATTTTAATAGGGATTTAAAAGACAGGTTTTGCCCCTGTATGAATAGCAAATACCATTCAGCCAATGGTTACAGCTCAATCGTGCCTCAATTTATAAAATGTTTTTAATTACACCCTTAAACATGACCTTTGCTATGTGACAAGAACATGAGTGCAGCACATCTGCTGCAGAGCAAAAACCTGGAAAGGACCTATCAGCATACCCCAAACCCTCAGGGAAGGGGAAGGCAAGTGGAAGCATTAATAATCCATTAATTAATTATCCATGTCAAATATAATCTCGTTAGGCAGCAGCACAGCTACAAACCCCCACACTGTAGCCATTAAAAAAAAAAAAAAAAAAAAAAAAAAAAAAAAAAAAAAGAGAGAAAAAAAAAGCCATTAAACCAATCAGTGCTTTCATGACAATGGAAGCCAGGTTCCCAAACTGGCAAAAAAAAAAAAATCTTTGATGATGATCCAAGGTATTTTGGGGTGGACCAAGGAGCATCCCTCCTTTGCTCCGTGCTCAAGGCTTCCTGAGCAGCGAGTGGGGAAACACAAGTGGAAATTTGGGGATGGTAGAGGAGCCCCAGGTTTGGGTTTGAGCTCCCAGGGAGGGGCTCAGGACAATTCCTCCTCACTGCCCTCAAGGCTGCAGGGAGGGAGGAGCTGGTGGGATGCAGCACATCCTGGGTTTTCTGGGAATATGATGTGGAGCAGGTGGGCAAGGCTCCTGTGGCAATAGATATATTTAAATAAAGCCTCTCCTTTTCTCTGTCACAGGTAACAGAGCCACTGACACCGTTTATTGAGGCAGCTCTGGGCCCCCTCTCAACCTTCTCCAGCTCCACATTTCACCTCTTCTGAGCTGCAGCAGCACCAATGCCACGAATAACTTTTTCCATAGGTGGAATAAGGTGTGGATTGGGTTTTTTTTAAGAGATGTTAAGAGTTTCCATGACCCACCCCAGCCTAAGGGTGCAGTGGGGTGATTTGGGGGAGTGTTGGGGCTCCCCCTTGGCTGCAACACTGTCTCTTTCCCATTTTCCTGTGAGCCTGCAGGTTTGGGAAAAAGGGTTTGTAGCCAAAACAAAGCCCCCCCAAATGGGTGATGGCACCCAGAGCTGTAGGGGTACCTTGTGTGCCCATGGAAATGAGAAGCAGATCTGGGATCAACACCAACAGAGCAGACAACCAGCCACAGTTTTCCTGCCCTGAAATCAATCCCTAGGACTGCTGGCTGGGATTTAAATATTTAATTCCCTACCCCAAAATAACCTCAGACCCCCTTGGCTGTATTCCCACACTCCCAGCCCTGAGCAAGGTGAGGAAAGTGGAGAATTAGGAGTTAACTGAGGGTCAGAAACCTGCAGAAAACCAGGTCTCATTAAAATCAATAACATTGATCAACGAGCTCTTGGGGTTTTTTGATGCAAAAACGCACTTTGAGTTCTTTTTTTTGTAGATATTGTAGTCCACACACCCTCTTGCTGGTGCCTCCCTGGGAAGAACTGCTGCTCCTCCAGGGAATACACCCCAGTGAGGCTGGAGGTCAGCTCATTAACCCCACCCAATTAATTAATAGTTCCTTTTTACCCCCCTGCCATGGGACACCTTCCACCAGCCCAGGATGCTCCTGGTTGTTATTACATAGAATTTACAATATTTCATGTATTTAATATTTCTAGAATTCACATTGTGTAGAGCAATTGTAGAATGTGTATTTTCTATCATTAAATATAAAATCCCTATGTAATGTATACACAGCATATATAATAAAATGTATGCTGTAGGCATCATACATAGTATTTAAAATACATAATATGCTCTCAGGAATGATTCTGTATTTTAGATTTATAATATATGATACATAACCCCTTGTTTGCTTTGTCTCTGACTGAATCCTTTCAGAACTGCCAATCCTTTTCCCTTGGAGCAGAAAATCCAGGCCATTCAGAGCCAGGTTTTAACCTCTCATCTAAGAGAGGGATCTGAGTTTCTGCCTCCCCAGCCCGGGGAAAAGAAGGAATAAACACAGCACGGTTGATTTTTCACATTCAAACACATCCCCATCTCCCAGGATTTTATTTTCTTTTTTCCCAGGCAATTGCTGTAGCCCTGCTTTGGAAATTGGTGGGAAAGCAGAAAGGAGCCTTTGAGCCCCTCGGACCAGGTGATGCAAAGCTCCAGCCTTCATTACCAAGATTAAAAGAGGCTGGGATTTCCTAAGCAATTAAAAAACTCCACCTAATTAAGACAGGGCTAATAGGCAGAACTTCCAAGGAGAAGGGGATGGATTTGCAGCAAAAGAGCCTGCAGGTAATTGCTTTAGCAAGGCAGAATAAATGGGGGACTGAGGACAGAGAGGATGTGCTCCGTTAGAAACTGAAATAAGAGGGGAAAAAAAGAGGAAAAAAAAAAGAGGAAAAACAGCATCAAGAGCCCCTTGAAATTACTCAATCAACTGTCTGACTACATCAGCAGCAAGTTATCCAAACGCTGCCACACTCAGCGAGTGGCAAAACATTCAGGCAGGTATTTCTGCCCGAAGAAAGAAAAAAAAAAATTTAAAAACACACCCCAAATGTGTGGCTAAGCCAAAAAAAAAAAAAAAAAAAAAAAAAGAAACTGAAGGACCCCTCGGGAGCTGGGTCTGTTGTCACAGCCAAGGCTGAAGAAAAAGCTGGGCTTTGCTATTTTAAAACATTGTTTTTCTTTCCAGCCTCCACCTTTGAATATCTGCCACCTCCTGCCACTGGCAGCAGATGAAAGTGGCTGCTGGGACAGACAGAGCGTGTGCTCCTGCTTTTGTGCTTCCCATCCTATTCTCTCCTCCCTCCAAGAGACTTCCCCCTGTTCCCCACCTCCCCCAAGCTCCTCTCACCCCACTGTGAGGCCAGGGGGGCACTGGGACCCCTCATTTATTATCATCTTTGGATTCACTTAATTTTTCACGCTTTCCTTAAAAAACAAAACAAAACAAGCCCACCCTGGCATTAATTTTGCTTTTATGCCTTTGCTGAGCAGCTCACCACTTTGGAACTCTGCTTGGTTGGGGTGAGGGGAAATTGGGACCCCAAAATTGGGTACCCCAGCTGCCATTCCCCCAGCTGCACCCATGGCTAAAAAGAGCTGGGAAGAACCAACAAATATGCCCAAGCCTTAAAAACACCCAGGTTTGAAGTGTCTGGGATTTCTGTGGGTCCTAATTCTGGCTGCAAGTGTTTATGGCCCCATATAGATATAGTGCCATAAATATATATGTGTATTTAGACATGTACATTGCATGTTTATGCCCATAAAAACACCCCTGTGTGCATAAATATGTAAATCCGTGTAAATGCTCAGGGAGAAAGTGAGGAAGGGTTTTTTTTTTAATTTACAACATTTTTATTGCGTCCAAAAGAACCCCCAGAAATCCTCCCAGCCTAAGGCAGAGCTTTGAGGCTCGCCCCTCCCCTCCCCACACCCTCGGATTTGGGGAAAACAGTCTTTTTTTTTTTTTTTCTGTTTTTTTTGCTCTTCCCTACACGAAGTCCCCGCGGAAGGGGCGCGGCGTGGCCCCCTGCGCCTGCCAGCGGCCCCGCAGCGTGCACAGGGCTCTGCCCTCCAGGCTCTCCAGCTCCGGGAACCCCAGCTGGTTCAGCACCTCGTAGACCCCAGCCACAGCTGCCACCTGGAAGCAGAGAGAGAAGGGAGATTGAAGAATTCATCCCCCTTCCCACCCCGGGGATGTTATTGCCGCCTCCGGGGTGAAGGAAGAACCCCAGCATCCCTGCCATCCCACCTCCTCCAGCTCCCCCCAGCCTCTTTGCAGTTTATCCATTTTTTTTTTTTTTTTTAAGCCTCTTCCTTGCTGCTGGGGTCAGCCATGGCAGGGTTTGTTAGGTTTGGCATCCTCCTGCCAAAAAAGCTACAATGGCGCCTTGTTTTTGCTAAAAAACGCGGGGATTATGCAGCGGGAAGGGGACTCCAGGGGTCAAAGGCTCCTTGTATCCACAGGTCGGGTGTTTTTCCCTCCCCTCCAGCACACGGGGGAGTGGGGAGGGGGGGAGGGATGTAAGCCCACATCTGGGAGATGTGGCATTAAAAGGGGCAGCACCTTTTGGGGCTGCACTCAAAAGACACAGTGCCAAAAAAGAAGGATGCTGCGTTAAAAAGTGCTCCGGCAAATGAGGGGGACAGAGGGCAGATGTAAATCCATGCACTGGAAATGCAACCCCAAAAGGTGCTGCTTTTAAAGGTCCACCTCCAAAAGGTGCAGCACTAAAGGATGCAGCCCCAAAAGTTGCAGAACTACAGGATGAAGCCTCAAAAAGGTGCAGAACTAAAGGATGCAGCCCCAAAAGGTGCTGCTTTTAAAGGTGCAGCCCCCAAAAGGTTCAGAACTAGAGGATGCAGCCCCAAAGTTACAGAACTAAAGGCTGCAGCCCCCAAAAATGATGCTTTAAAAGGTCCAGCCCCATAAGTTGCAGCACTAAAGAGCGCAGCCCCAAAAGGTGCAGAACTAGAGGATGCAGCCCCAAAAGGTGGTGCTTTAAAAGGTGCAGCCCCAAAAGGTGCAGAACTAAAGGATGCAGCCCCAAAAAACGATGCTTTAAAAGGTCCAGCCCCAAAAGTTGCAGAACTAAAGGCTGCAGCCCCAAAATTGATGCTTTAAAAGGTCCAGCCCCAAAAGTTAGAGCACTAAAGAGTGCAGCCCCAAAAGGTGCAGAACTAGAGGATGCAGCCCAAAAGGTGCAGAATTAGAGGATGCAGCCCTAAAAAATGATGCTTTAAAAGATCCAGCCCCAAAAGGTTCAGCACCAAAGAGTGCAGCCCCAAAAGGAGCAGCACTAAAGGCTGCAGCCCCCCCAAAAGCGCCACATTCCAAACACCCAGCCGCACGCAGCCAACAGCAAACATCCCAAATCTCCCCCAAAGCCGGTGCAGCCCCAGCGGCCGCCGGGCAATGCAAACACCGGCATAACCGGGATGCCAGGGCGGGGCGGGCACCCGCGGCCCCTTCCCGGCTCCAGCTCCGCCCTTTCATCTCCCGCCCGGTGGATCAAAGATGCCAAGAGGAATTAGCAGCGCTGGCCGAGGCAAGGGGAAGGGATGAGGGATTTTCCCACAATAGCAAAAGCTGGGAGCGGGGAGAAAAACTCTTCGGCGTCGTAATGGGAGTAAAAGGTGGAAATGACGAAATAAATGAAGAGCAAGTGAAATTATGGAGTACACTGATGGAAGTAATACAGGAAAATAACAAAATATGAAGATGGAAAATGGTAAGATACAGTCATGCGATAATCAAATTTAAATACAAATAATTAAAATATAATAACAATAATAATAGTAGTAGTAGTAGTAGTAGAATAGGAGTAACATTATTAAAATTCCTTTCTCCCCCTGACTCTCCTTTCATGCAGAAGAACCCTCCAGGCACCAGCACACACACCTCTGTGCCCCCACACCACTTGTAGCTACTCTAAAGTCTCTTTTACAGAGAAATTTACAGTCCCCCTGCAACATTCCCATTGAAACCAACGTATCCCAAATAAATCCAGCACCTACATCCGTCCTGAGCAGGAAATATGGGTCATTTAGGGTCTCTTACCCAGCCTTCCCCCATTCCATAAGGATCATTTAAGGTGCCTCACTTCCCCCCGTTCCATTTTCCCAGCTGGTTCCTTATCCCCTTGGATATCCAATGCCACCTGGCCTGACCAGGCAGGTTTGGCTGGTGGCCACCCCCAGCCCCAGATGCTGCAATCACCACAAAACCCCTGGGAAACTCAAACCAGGGGAAAAAGAGCAGCTTTGGGGTGGGAGAGCTCCCCGTGCATGTGGTGGTGGAATGCCATCCATCTCCAGAGGCTTTCCATGAGAGCCACCAACCCACGGAGCAAAGGGACAATGCCCCAACGAGCCCAGAAATCGGACGTCAGGTAAGGATGGGCGCCTGCTTCCCCGTAAATTCCTGTATGCCCACATAAACAGGAGGCTGAGCAAGGGGGCAAAGCCTCACCTCACGCATCCAGAGGCTGAAGGGCCTCTGCCAGGAGTCCTTCTTCTCCAGATGCAGGTAGGCATTGAAGAGGATGAGGAAGATGTAGCGCTCCAGGTACTGCAGGCTCCGCAGTTCCAGCGTCCGCGCCTCCCTCTCGTCCTTGCCCGACTTTCCCTGGAAGGAACAACAGCCTGTGCTGGGAGAGCATCCCAGGGGAGCTCCTGCAGCCCACCCTCACCCACAGCCCCAGCAGAAGCCGTGGGAAAGGCCTGGGAAGAGGGAGGAACACCGTGGGGACAAAGATGAGCTCGGCCATCCAGCCCACTCCTGCCGGGGCTTGGCGCTCCAGCCTCTCATCTCCTTGTGGTTCCCAGCGGGTAAAAACATTCCCAGAGCTCAAAAATAGGTGAGGGGCGGCTAAACGTGGGGGGCAGGAGCAGGAATGGGCAGCCAAGTGCAAACTGTACCCCAAACCATGAGTTCCTGGACTGAGAAGCACTTCCCCAGGGAAAAACGTCTCCCTGGAATGCATTCCCACCTGGATTCAGCCTCCATTTCCAGAGAAATAAACTCTGAGGTTGGTGGCCATCACGCCTCCAGGACTATTTTATATATATAAATTATAAATATCTATTTTATATGTTTTATATATGCTATAATGTTCATGCATTCATTATTTATACCTGTTCCTTTATTATATATTGGATATAATTATACAGTAATTTTTATTAGTATTATTATTGTCATTATTTTAAGCCCTGCACGCTGCCCTTTCTAGGAATTAATAAATAGTAATAAATCAGAGCCCTAATCTCACAGGCCATCCCAAAAAGCAGCAGTTCCTCACTCCAGCTCTGCCCTTGGGAAAAGGTGTTTTCTCCACTGGTGTGTGCCAGTATTTGTAGAGATAAAATCTTATTATCCTGTTATTTATCCTGGTACTGTATTACCCTATTTATTTTTCATTCTATTACCCTATTATTTAATGTGTTGTTATATTATCCTATTTAGTTTTTATCCTATTATTCTATTATTCTATTATTTATTATTTTATTCTATTATTTATTTTTCTTCTGTTACTTATCTATTACCCTATTTGATTTTCTTCTATTATCCAATGTTTTCTATTAACCTATTATTTCTCATTCCATTTTATTATCCTATTTATTTTTCTCCCATTATCTTATTATTTACCATCTTATTATCCTATCATTTATCTTTTATCCCATTATTTATATTTTCCTACTTTTTTCTCCCAGTTAGGAGTGGGAAGAGGTTGGAACAAACCAAACCAAGATCCCAAAACACCTTTTGCTTCCCTTCTGTTTGCCCTGACTCTGAAAAGCACCTCCCATCAGGCTTCCAAAACCCCAACAATTCCCATCATTCTCTTCTCCAAGCTGCCCATCGCTGAAAAAACAGCAAAAATAAATTAAAATTAAAGCATTTTCTCAGGGCCAAGCCAAATCAAAAGGGATGGATGGAGCAGCCAAGAGGGAAATACAAGCTCCAGTGACAAGGCTGCCAGCCTGGAAATGGGACACAGCCCAGGATCACCCCCATGCTAGTCCTGACAGCCAAGGAGGTGATGAAACTCCTCACACAGCCACATCCCCAGAGTAAAGGAGGGAAAGCCAAAATGAAATTAAAGTCCTTATCCTGAATTTTTTAAAAAATTAATAAAAATTAATGTGACTATAAATTAATTAATAATTGCTACATCTGCAAATAGTTAGGTCTCCAGAGGTTTTCTCTCCCGGCTCCCCAAAATATGCAGAGGATCTCAGGAACCAGGAGGCAAATCCCTGGGAAGCTGCAGATGTTCCTGGGTGAACATTTTGGTTTTCCTTCCCTCCATCGATCGCTGGCAGCCGTTAATTGAAAACACAGACCGACGGCAGCTGGAGCAAGAGCCCCAGTCAGGAATTGCCAGAGGCACAAACCATCCCGGGAATAACACCAGGCCCTGGGCTCTGCCCTCCCAAGTCCCTGTGCTATAGCTGCAAATATCCCAAATCCCATGAAAATAATCCTTTTTGCTTCTTCACCAGCTCCACAGAGGCCCCCAATTTCAAACAGGGATATTTTCAGCACGCCCAGGGGCACCTCCCCTTCCCCAAGCTGAATGCCCTTCCCAAACTCCCAGGAGCCAGAGGAGCCCTTGGGGCTGGAGGAGGAGCGGGACAGACCAGCCCTGCCCTCTGCCGGCTCTCAGCGTGGAAGGGATGCCGGAGGCGAGGAATTCTGGCTGGGATGTGGGATGCAGGCTGGTGCCAGACGGGCGGGATGTCAGGGACAGCGAGGGACCGGCAGGAATGCGGGACAGCACAGGAAGGGCTGCCCTCCTGGGTGGCCGGGACCACAGGAGCCCTGGCTCCTCCCTGGTGGGCTTCAGCCTGGAAGGGCTCCCGGCTTTGGCAGGGCTGGTCCCAGAGCCCGGCATCCCTGTGCAAGGGCCCGGTGCCCATGGAGAGAGCCCGGCCGTCCCTGTGGAATGGCCCGGTGCCCATGGGGAGAGGGGAGAGCCCGGCTGTGCCCTCTGGAAGGCCCCAGTGCTGATGGAGAGAGGGGAGAGCACGGCCATCCCTGTGGAAGGGCCCGGTGCTCATGGAGAGAGGGGAGAGCCCGGCATCCCTGTGGAAGGGCCCGGTGCTCATGGAGAGAGGGGAGAGCCCGGCCATCCCTGTGGAATGGCCCGGTGCCCATGGGGAGAGGGGAGAGCACGGCCATCCCTGTGGAATGGCCCGGTGCCCATGGGGAGAGGGGAGAGCCCGGCTGTGCCCTCTGGAAGGGCCCGGTGCTCATGGAGAGAGGGGAGAGCCCGGCCATCCCTGTGGAAGGGCCCGGTGCTCATGGAGAGAGGGGAGAGCACGGCCATCCCTGTGGAATGGCCCGGTGCCCATGGGGAGAGGGGAGAGCCCGGCTGTGCCCTCTGGAAGGCCCCAGTGCTGATGGAGAGAGGGGAGAGCCCGGCCATCCCTGTGGAGGGCCCTGTGCCCATGCAGAGAGGGGAGAGTCCAGCCATCCCTGTGGAAGGGCCCTGTGCCCATGGGAAGAGCCCGGCCATCCCTGTGGAACAGCCCGGTGCCCCCGGGGAGAGGGGCCCTCACCTGGCGGTAGGTGCAGATGATGATTTCCCGCAGGTGGTAGTGCATGGGGGTCATGGTCTCGCTGACCGTGTCCAGAGCCATGTCCACCTCCTTCTTCATGCGGTGGCCGTCAGGCAGGAGCTGCACCACCTTCATCACCACCTGGAGCACAGGCAGGAGCAGCAGAGCTTCACCAGGAGCCTCCCTGCCTTGTCCCACTGCCCAGGGGAGGATCCAGCCCCTCCAAACCAGCAGCTGTGTCCTCAGGTGGTAGAGGGAGAGCCCTAAACCAGAGCCAGCCCCAGGACTCACCTCAAACTCCCCCTTGGTGTATTTGGCATCGGGCACACTCACGATTTCCTCCTCGCTCATCTCAGGGATGCCCTGGGGTGGCCAGAGGAGACTGGGTTATTATGGGCTGCACAAAAATGCAGAGCCTGTGCCCAGCCCACCAGGAACCCCAGCATCCCCCCCAGCATTCCCACACCACCTTGCCTTTGCCAGGCACAGAACATAAAAATTTTGCCCCTGCCCCAGGAGGGGGCAAGTCTGGACAGACAGAGGACTGTTCCAGGCACTGAGAACAGAGAAGGTTGCCCAGAGCAGCTGTGGCTGCCCCTGCATCCCTGGAAATGCACAAGGCCAGGCTGGATGGGGCTTGGAGCCACCTGGGATAGTGGAAGGTGTCCCTGCCCACAGCAAAGGGGTGCAACGAGATGAGCTTTAAAGTTCCTTCCAACCCAAACCATTCCATGATTCCATGATCTCCCCTGCCCTTAACCCTTCACCCTGGGGTGGGACCTCTCAGGGAGAGGGTAAAGGCTCACCAGGGATTCACCCAGACTTCTGGAGCTCACTGGGAGTTAGACACAGCCAGGTACAACACACAGATGGCCACCCCCACAGTCCACCCTGGCCCTGCCCACACTCCTTTCAACCCTCTGGCTGTGACACAGCTGCCATGGGCTCCCCAGAGCCCCACCAGGAACCCCACATGGGGTGGCTGCAGCCTCTCCTACTCACGTTGAAGTGCCAGAGGGTGAGGACAGTGATGACCATGGCTGTGGTGGTCCTGCCCCGGCCACTGGAGCAGTTGAACACAAAGGCTGCCTGCGAGTCCTCGGCCAGGGCGCTCTTCATGGCCTCCAGCAGCCGGTCAAAGTCCTGCAGGGATGAAGCCAGTGAGTTTTTAGGGATGTAGGACTTCCTCACCTTGGGGTCCCCTCTGTCCTACAGCCTCCAGGTTGGAATCCCCGTTTCCTTGCTGCCAGATCCATCCTTACCCACCTGAAGGCACACAGCCTCTGCATCTCCTGGGGATCCCCCCCTGCCCTGGCAAGCACCCCACGAGCACTGAGCACCCAAGGAACATTCCTGCACAGCATCAGGGCTGGCTTGGGACAGAGGCAGCAGCAACATCCCCTTCCTGCAGGGTACCTGCTCCTTGGGAGCACAGAAGTCAGGGATGGGGATGCGGCAGTAGGTGAGTCCCTGGCAGGAATTCTTCTGCTGGCTGAATATCTCCTGCATGGTAAGGCAGCTCTTGAACATCTTCATCTGCTTCTCTGCCTCCAAGTACACCTCCAGCCACTTCTGGCACTTGAGCAGGTCCCCCTTCAGGGCAGCCTCCAGTTTCTGCAGAGGATGGAGAAAACCCTCACTCTAGCACCAGCCCCTCCTAATTTTTGCAGGAATTTGATCAATGTTCTTAGATGCTGGTGAACACCCCAAGCCCCATGCCAGGTCCTGGCCACCAGTTCTGCCCAGGTCCCTCTGTGCTTGATGGGAGCCTCAGGAGCATCATCTCCCACCACGCCAGGCAGCTCCTCCATGCAGCCATGCTGCTGATGGCAGCCACACTCCTCCATTGCCCGTCTCCCCTGGAAATCCAGTAAGGAACATCCGCTCCCCTTTCCCCAGATGCCTTTTACCCTTGCTCTCAAAGCATGCTATAAATTCTTCCAGGGTAGATCTCTTGCTCCCTTGTTCCCAAAGGAAAACAAAACCAGCAGGCTCCAGAGGGTGAGGAACCATCAAAGTCTGTGGAAATCACCCATGAGGGTTCCTGGGAAACTCCACAGCATCCAGCATCTCCCAGAGCTCACCTCCAGCTGCTGGGGTGAGGCAGCTGGCACAGGGATCAGCTCCTCCAGGAGTCCAGGCTCCCGCAGCGTGTAGATCTGCTCATTCCCTTCCAGGACTGCCTCCTCACGGAGGTTGATCCAGACAATGCGGGAGTGCTTCCTCTTGGCATCTGTCAGGTACCGCAGGACACTGCCCAGAGTCTGAGGAAAGGGTGGCCAAGAGTGATGGGAGGGCTGGGAGCCCTGTGGGGTCCCTGCCTGGCAGGGGGGTCGTGTCCCTCACCTTGGAGCTGGGCTGTGCCGTCCCATAGACAGGCATTTTGGGCACCCTTCGGAAGTTGGCCACGCTCATCTCCTTGGCAGTGCTCAGCACATCCGGGCAGAAGCGCTCATCCGCCACCTGGAACAGAGCAAGGTCCAGGCAAGGGGGTGCCCCTTCCCACCCTCAGGCTTGCAGCACACCACAAGCCCTGGACCCTACTCAGGACGAGCCCCTCTTTCCAAGAGCAGCACCAGGGCTCCATGCCTTTCCCAGGGACATCATGCTCTTCTTGCAGGAACCAACAGCCCCAGCCTCCTTCACCCCACCCAGAAACCACGGAGCTGCTGCCCAGGCTCACGTCACGGGGTGCTCCAGACACATCCCACGTGCACAGGGATCTCTGGCCACACATCTACCCTCCCGTGGCTTGGCTTGAAAGGGACATTCCAACCACCTAGTTCCATCCTCGCTGAGGGCGCCAGCAGGACCTGGGGACCCAAGACCCCACGACACCAGGAAAACCCCTGGGCTTCTCCCACGCCTCCACGCCTCCCTGAGGGCGAGCAGCCAGCTGGGCAGTGCTCACTCACCAGCACCCGGGCGCCCTTGGTGAGGAGCTCAGCGGTGACGGTGAGCTCGGAGCGGTCCATGTCCGCCTGCAGCCGGTACAGCTCCGGGTGCCGGCACATCCACCTGCTGAAGCTGAGGGCAAAGCCCAGGGGGTACTGCCGGCGGGGGGCCGGGGGGGGGAATGCACCATCAGCCTGGGCTCTGACCCCCCTGCCCGCCACACCGCTGAGAAAACCCGCTTAGGGAGCCCCCCGCCCTCCCGCTGCACAAAAATAAAATAAAAAATAAAATAAAATAAAATAAAATAAAATAAAATAAAATAAAATAAAATAAATAAAATAAAATAAATATAAATAAAATAAAGGCAAGGGAGGTGTTTTTGGGTTGTTCTGGCAGGTTTTTTTACCTGCTCGTGAAGGTAGTAGTTGAAAGCAATCAAGTAGAAATAGCGTTCGAGGCTCTGCAGAGTCCTCTGGAGGAAATACTCTTTGGTGCTGCTGCCCTGGAAGCAAAGGACAGGGAAGATGTGATGCTCGGTGCTGACCGGTCCCACAGCCCTCCAGCAGACCAGGAGGCTGGGAAAAAAGCCCTGCAGACACTTTGGATGAATTGTTTTATTATTTTAATGAAACATTTCCAGTTTCCCATATTAAATGATGCTCAAAGGTATAAATTCACATTTCAGCTCAAAACAGAAACTTCCCCTTTAGCACAAGGACACACTGGGAGCAGTTCCAACCAGACCATGCTATCACATGGACATGCTGTCCAGCTGGGAGACTCAAAACCAAGGGGATGGGTCTAGAAAATGCAAGGTCCTGCCCTCACTCCAGCCATCTCCATGGCCTTTGGATGAAATGCTCAGGCAGTGCCCTCCCTGGGGAGAGAGCCCCCGTGCCAGCCACACACCCCACAATATCCTTCATTTCCAAGTGTCTCCCCTTTCCATGTCCAGAAGCATCCTGATGCCTATGTTTCCAGCAAGTTCTCCTCCTCCTCTTTATCATCACCTCCACAATCCAGGCATTTTCTCCACCACAGCCATCCCCTCTCAGCAAGAAAACTCAAACCCTCGGGATTTTCCTTAATTCAGAAACCTCAGGGCAGGGGGGTTGTACCTCTGAGCATCCCATCCAACAAATTATCCTGGCACCAGGTAAAGAACACCCAGCATGGCATCCTCAAACATCCCCAGAGGGATTGTGTTGGAAGACAATTCCCAGGCTAGGATGGAAAACCCTCTAAGATGGGGCTGTGTCTGGGGTCAGCTCAGCGAGCAGGGTTTGCTCATCCCTGACACAACTGTGGCTGACTCATGAATATTTACTTGTTCTCCACAAGAGAAATCCAGTCTGCAGCCATTTATCAAGAGGAAAGGCAGTGGGATTTGCTCTGGAAACTCAAAACAAAGCCTGTGGGGATGGAGCTGCGCCAGGCTTGCCAGCAGCACCGACAGCAGAGCAGTGCTGCTTCCCGAGCACTTGGATTCCTGCAAGGAAATCCATCCCAGTGCTCTCACCCAAGGCAAGCCTGCTAAAATTCCCCTTCAACAGGCTATGGGTGGAAAGGGAAGTGACCCGCTCTTGTTTCAGCCATGGAAAGCCAGGTATTGTGGGAGTCTGGCTGCTCAGCATCCCACAGCAGGATTCACTTGCACCCCCTCACTTGAGAGCTTA